>CM061144.1:8510695-9851945 GCA_030710495.1 Labroides dimidiatus
CACACACACACACACACACACACACACACACACACACACACACACACACACACACACACACACACACACACACACAATTCAGAACATGCTGAACTCTTTGAGGAATCATTTCTACAAAGTGCTGGAAACCTTTCAAGGGATCTGGGTCCATGATGACTTCATAGCTTTTTGGCGGCACCTTCACAGGCAGAGAGAGATGCTTCCAGAGATTTAAAGGATGATTCAACATTTGTTCAAAAGCCAGAAAGAGAAAAAAGGGGGTACTGTTCCATTAATGAAAATGGAAGTGTTTATGAATATTCAGACTGTAAACAATGTGTGAAAGAATGACTTGCACCTCAGTTTGTATCAGCTTACCTCAGGAAATATGTAGACTTATGCAAGTCAAATGCAAGCCATCGAAACATAAGCAGGTTTTTATGTATCAATGCCAGACATAATAATAACAGACCATTAAGTTATCAAAACTGGGATAATGTGGAAGTGTTTTTCCCCTTTCTTTCTCATACCGGTGTTTATGAAAACCCTTATTTCAGGCTCTGTTTGAAATACTTTGTTTTAGCTGCTGTTTCTTTAAGAGTCCCTGCTACACTAACCTCCTTCTCTCCAACTGGCCAATGCAACTCATAACAATAATAATAATAATAATAATAATAATAATAATAATAATAATAATAATAATAATAATAATAATAATAATAATAAGATACGGCTGCATGTTGTACCTTCTTTAGTTTCCAAATACAAGACAGGAGACAAATGTACACAGTGCTGAACTGCAAAATGCCAAGTGTTTATTTTTGTTGATGATCTGATTTTGGCTTGGATAACTTTGCAAGCGCTATGTGCTGTACTCAAAAATTTGGCTGCATCCCTTTTCTATTCACATCACTCTGTAGACCAAAAGAGATAACAATACAAATACTTCAGAGTCTTTCTTTAAATAGCTCGTCTAGCTTGTTTACTCAATTTAAACTTTTCACAGATCACACACAAACCCACAAGCAGAGGCCCAATCCACCACACTTTATACCATCAGTTCTTCACAAAAGCTCATTTCTGCACATCAAAAAAAACTCCAAGGCTGCACATATCAAGTCATTGTTTATCTCCTGTCAGGTTTGTGATGTTTAGTCACCGTGAGTAATGTGGGAGTCAGCCTCTTTGAACCTGATCTTCATAACCCATTTTCAGAGCCAAAATAAGCATGTATTAATATCCCAGAAGTCTTATGCTACACTTGTTTTTACAACTAGATATATTGTTACAAAAAGCAGTGTGCAATTATAATAACAAAATGAATCCCTTTTGACATCATTACGTGTTCTAATCAGAGCAGATTTTTCACTTCTTACATAATAACGCTCGTCTGGTACTCGACTTTAATACCTTCACTGAAATGTTTTGATATTATTTAAAGACATTAATGCTGTATTTGAAAAAATCTATACTTAGATGCACTTCATGAAAACCTGCTGAGTCTCTCCGGCAACTCCTGTCAAAATCAGAAGGTTCCTGTTTAAAAGACACATCGAAACCCATGTTTGTTTGTTGTTTGCCTCTTTCTCTCTCAGGAGGACTGAGGTCTTCCACACAGACAGGAACACATATTGATTTTGAGGATCTCGTAGCAGCTTACAGTCAGCAGGCTAGATAGGATGTTTGTGAATGCAATCTCATGCAATAGTCATGCAATAAATAGTTCTTTTGTCCTTTTTGTATTGATGTTGTTCAGAATGTGTCAGAAAGGAGTTGATTAAACTGTGAGAAATTTAATGTTTGAGATGTGACGTGCTGTAAGAAATTTTAACTAAGATGAATAAAACTTGTGAATAAAAAGGTTGAAGGTTCAGGATTGCAAATATGACAAAGACACAAGATTAGACTCTAGTTTTTAAGTTGGATAAAGACACTTATATTTGCATGGAATGTAACAGATAAGGTATATGGTGTTGAATGCTAAAGTCGTTTTTGCAAAATGCACACCAGTGTTACTTGGATTCAAGAATGAGAAATGAACAAGGTATAAGCTGAAAGATAAAAATGTCCGATCTGTTCATTAAAAGCTCAATTACTCTCCAAAAGAAAATGAGCGGGGTCATTCACAGTCTGCCAGGCGATTCAGTGACAAAGAAAAGAAGACAAAGCGCCCAAGCCTTTCAGCAAAGAGCCTGTTTAAAATGTCCTAATTAAGAGAAAAATACACCATTTGAATCTCCTGCACCTTCAGATATCATCTATTTGTGAGGTAGATACTGTGGCTATTTGGAGATAAATGTTGTAATTAGACATTTTGAAGCCCACACTTTCAGCTGACCCTTCCTTACATAAAAGAAAGAGTGGATGAAACAACAACAACACAGATATAATTGTTGTCAAAGAGGTATAATCACCAATTCACAATTAAATGAGATCACATGGTAGTTTTATATCACACTGAAATCAACACATCTTTGCTGCTTTGGAGTGCTTGAGTAACAAGTCAGTCTTTTAGGATTTCCAAGTTGGCTGTATGACTGGCTGACTACTGACTATGTAGTTTTGTCTTGATACAGCGTGGGAGAACAGGTGGTCTCAAAATTCTTCAGCTGGAAAATTTCAACACTGAAAATAGATATTGGGCTCCTTCACTGCTTGTCATTTTTTGACTTTAATATGTGCTTCAATGAACACGATAAGGAAAGACTCACACAGCAATCATTTCCGGTAATGTTTTTTTAAGATTGTCTCAAATATCTTGTATATGTCACGACTTTGATTTGAAGTGGGGTTGTATGAGGAACTTTAGACATTGCATGGATTATATCTACAACTCCTCCAAAACAAAAAGGCATGTTCACTGAAAACTTGTAAGTTTCATCATAGTTGGTCTATCGTTTAATGTCTCAACTTTAGAGGCACAGTTGGTAGTCAAGGATAACTAGCATAAATTTGAATGTAGCATCTTCTCAGGACTCTGTTTAGCCCCAATCCTCCCACACTCGGAGCTCCTCCAAAACAATGCCTCCCCTCACATGCACGAGTGCCACTGATTTAAAACCACAGACCCATCCGGTCCTCAGCACATCATTTTTGTTTGCACTTCGTTAGCAGTAATCGAGGTATAGGTAGTTTTTCTGCCATTCTCCAGCGTACTTGGATCCCTTTTGGTTATACACATTGAAACAAGGCTAGAGCACGCCAGGGAAATGTACGCACAGGAGGCGGGCAGAACAGCAGGATGGGATTTGATTGGTTTAATAAATTAGCTGCCAAACACTAGGATTGGTTGGTGTTTTCCCAGTTTTACTCCTGCTGTAGACAGCGGATATCTTTTGCTCTATTTTAAGAAATCATCATGTATTGATTGCCATCAGGCCATAAAGATCTAGAATAACAAAGTGTTTGATTACTAAAACTGCCTTTAATATATTGGTCCTGCTAGATGGGTCCCTCATACTAAGAGGTTTTCTTATTTTCTTCCTTCTAGCATTAGTTAATGGTTAATATGTATAAGAATCAGTGTTAGTTTAACCCACAATATGAATGACTGAAGAGTGTAAATAAACTGAAGGAATGCATTGCAATCTTGGTATTCCTTTCACAAGATTATCATGTTCATAGCCTGCCAATTTACTGAAAGGTTCCTTAGATGTTGTGAGTTTTGGCTTTTTCTTCTTTTTTTTTTTCTTTTGACACAGCACCTGATACACTTCAGTAGTTAGAGATATACTCTCCCTCTGACAGCCGCCTCAGGATCTGTATGCAGATATCTGTCCAGGATCCTTCTCAGTTGCATCTGACAGTGTAACATCTCCTGCTGGAGACTACATCTAAATATTACCCCTCATATTATCCCAGATATTTCCATATCTTTCATGTTCTCCTGACCCACCTTTATCTTTATTTCAAGAGCTTTGTTTGATAAGTCTTTAGAGTCTGCTTTGCTGTCGAACACTGACTTTTTTTTTGTTTACAGACGGCTGTTGTATCCTCATAATGTTTTGTTTGAATTGTTGCCAGTAATGGCATTATCCTTATCGTTTTGCTCATCACTTTCTCACAGCAGGACTTTCAGCTCGTTCTTGTGTGATTCTGTTTGCTCTTGGTGTGATGTAGACAAAAGAGAATAGGTGGCTTTTTACACAGTTTGCATTTATCAGGCAGAAAGTAGCAACTCCCAGCCAAAAAAGCACAAAATGCACAGGTAAGAGTGACTTTATTGTTCTAATATTAACAACATGTAGCCTGAAAGCAAATATGCATGCCACATTATTTGGTCTTCCTTGTAAAACCCCAAATATGCCATGAATTGCTTAAAAAAATGTCCTCTTCAAGCAGAAACAAGCCAGTTACCAAGTCTGTGGTAAATATGTGAAGTTAAAGTTTGATCAGACAAAGGCCCCAGCTGTGATTCTAGAACTGTCTCAAACAAGCCAAGACTTTCAAGTTAGGTATATAAAAGCATAAATACAACCCCAAACTAACTGCATTATGCTTCAAGGGTTGAAAATAAGTGATCTGTCAAAAAGTCTTTTTGTATTTGTTTCTTTAATGTATTTATTTTCATTTGTGTGCAGTCATAGTTTTCCACTGTGATGAGCATCTGTAATGCAAGCTGCCCCCCCCCCTTCCCAACCACACACACACACACACACACACACACACACACACACACACACACACACACACACACACACACACACACACACACACACACACACTCTACTAATACATTACATTGATCTTAGTACCAGAATTCTGACAAAGAAATAAATGCACTTCTAAAGGTTCTTTTAACAAACCAACTTAAAGATTCATTTTTCAAAAGTTTCAAAGTCCTTGTGCACCCAGGTTTTATTGAAATCCCAAGAGTTTGTGTTTGATGAATGCAGTGAACATCCGATGTTTCTGCTGTGTTCATTAAAATGGATTAGGAGTTATGTAAGTAAGGATCGAGGCGAGATCAAGAGGCAGGGCAATGAGCAAGAAGCTTAATATGAGCCTCTTAAAGAATGTTCAGAAAACTGCAGTGTTGACCTCTGATGTGGACCGAGAAACAAGAAACCTGACACAAAGTCTCATCAGGACATCAGAGACCCAGCTGGGAAGATAAAGATCTGTAGAACTTTACATTTTCTAATACTTATTGTAGCTTTGCCTAACTCTGACTAACTTGGTTTGTGTTTTTCATATTCACATCTGTCCTTGAATGTGTGCAATTTACTTAAGATTATTTGCTTACATTCACTGATGGCGTCTGGCCCTAGGATACCATTTGTGAAAACTGTTATTGATTTCATCAAGGACACTTGCCCACGTGTTGGCTGCAATCTGACTATGCATGCTGCTATTGATGGTGTGAAATAATCTTTACCTCCGGCTCTTCTGTGGTTTTGCAAAAGTATGTAATAACATTGCTTTCTCTGATGATGACAGAGGTGAGGTAGCCTCAACAGAGTTTTACTATATACTTTAGAGGCAGGCTGCTTGTTTCGAACAGGGACTTTATTATCACTCAGTGGCCTTTGGTGTTAAATGCAACCTCAGAGCAATGTGACAGAGCAAAAAGACTTGTGGCCAAGTTATGATTGGAAAAACAGCTTTTAAATGATTGGATTAAAGGCTCAATTGAGCAGAAAGTTGTGATGTTTACAGACTAACAAGACACCAAGCAGAGAGAGCACCAAGTAAAGACACAAAGAAGAGGACAGAGGGATGCACATGGATGTGTATTTCTGTATTTATATGGATGGTCTTACTGGAGCAAAATTTACAAGGATGTTCAGGAAAAGAATTGTTGCCACCAGAGACAGAAACACCACAAACTTCCCCTGGTTGAAGCACAGCTGAAATTCAATCAGACTATCTCAGTCTTGTTTTTTTGAGGACTGTTCCAGTCCTTTCGAGATAAGCTGGCGACTCATCAAGGCCACACTTTGAAGCAGTTTGGCCCACAGGCTTTCATCCTCACCTGACTAGTGATTTATCATTGCCTCACAGAGCAGAAAGCTGTACTCCTCCCTCGAGGTAACAAAGAAAACACACAGAGAATCTGGCCGCAGTAGGTTAGTCAGAGTCTGCACAGTTCGAAGAGCAGAGAAGCCAGACATTTTTTTTTTTGGACAGCACTGGGTTAAGCCTGATGCAAAGTGCTTCTTATTTACCCAGTGGCCAGTCAGAGTCTATTGAAGCACTTGTTGAATTTATTCATGTTCATGCGGCATAAGTCTAAAGTCACATGAGGGAGAATATAAATCAGAGGATTTGGGGATTGATGATTGTCCTATTATACACTGACTTTGCTTATTTCTTAACTTCTCATAAAAAAAAAAAAACTTACTGCAAGAAAAGGAGTCTTTTATTTCTCTTTATTTTTCTCACATTAGCATTAACACTACGCCACATAGCTTGTGATCACTAGCACTGCAAACAGCCGCGTTAGTTAGACTACAAGTCTCAGTGGCTTTGTGCTAGAGTTGCTGTTTTCTGATTCAAATTGTTTAACAATAGCTTGGATGTCACATTTATCCAGTCATGCGGTAACATCAAGCTACAAAATTTGACAAGGTTGAGGCAAAGTTTTCTCCTGCAGATTATTGGCTGAGTGTAATAAACAACAAACAAGTCCGGAATAAACAAGCAGTAGTTCAAAATGGTGACACAGTGGCTGTAGTTCCTGAATTAAATATATAACAGACCTATGAACTAAACCATCAGCAGGTCAGTCTGCAAACACCTGCTCATAAAGGCTAAAGAACTAACAAAGTAAATACAGTGGGGAGGAGATGCATAATAAACAAGGCTTTGAAAGGGAGAATGGAACTTAAAAGGGAAGGACAAATTGAGCTGATGGTAAACTGACTGACTTGTTTAGTCAGACAACCTCATGCTTTTTCGCAGAGGTGCCCAAACGACCCCAAAATAGTGAACCTGAAGACCAGCGACCCCACTGCCGTGAGAATACACTTACAGGCCAATCTAAAATCTGACCAACATCTTGTGGCAACAAGAAGACCAAAAATTTTCTGTTTGCATAATTTTCTTATAAAATTTAACCCCTAATTTTGAAAATAATGGATGAAATTTGCAATTGTAAATAATTTTGGCAAGGTATGGGAGACAGCCATACTCTCAAATTGTTTAATTGGCTTCCCAAGAAAACTTTCACAATTACTAAGATATTAAATCAAATTTATCTGAGTTAATAATCACGTGTTAAACTTACACTGTTTCAAGGGAATAAAGTAGAAATGAACAATAGCCTGGCCTGAGTCATTTGTTTTGAGTGTAAATAGCTATAATTTCAGAGAGGAGCTGTTTGAATTAACATTCAAAAATAACTTTTACTTTAAATTAATTTGGGCAGCATATATATTATGAGAAGAAGAAAAAAGAGAGGAAAAAATGATATTGAATGAATACGATATATGAAAATAACTTTAAAGTAGTAAGCTACTTTCAGTATAGCTAGCTTTGCTAGAATGAAGCCAAGTTTTATGGAGAGTAACTGTATAACTGTAACTGCATAACTAAAAATATTTATGCATACTTCTTACATACCTAATATAAAAATAAATATTTTACATTCATTCCAGTTATTCCACCACATTTATTTTATTATTACTTAATTGCTATCATTTTATTTTTTTTGTTGTTGTTTTTTTGCTATTTACATGAGAAAAGATAACATTTGGCTAAATAGCTTTTCATTGATAGACAACAGCACTCAATTAAAAAGATACCTGTACCAAAGTTATGGATCTTGCAGCTCACAAGTTTGCTTCAAAACTTTCTCCTGCAGATGAACAACAAACAGCAGCACAAAAGTGTTTCGTACTTGGGTGCGAGCATTGCGTCAGGTGTGATATAATCGTCTCACCCCCTCAAACAAAAGCAGTGCAGGCTTAGAGTTGCTTGACCGAGCATGACATCTGTTTGATACAGAGGTGTTATCAGAGTTCGAGGTGTGGTCACAAAGTTGTTTCAAAAGAAACTACACTGGCTATGCAGATCAGATCCAAGACTTCAGCATGCAGAAGAATAACATTTGGTAACAAAGAAAGGAAGATGCTCCAATATGGAGACTCTGGAGAATTATGATGATAAAAATGAAGACATTAACTGAGGTTCTGAAAGCTATTAATGAAAAGGTGATGATTTCACTTGACATAGTTTGATGTGAAAGAGTGAACACTTGGTTGCTCAAGGAGTTTGTGGAACTGAACAGATTCATTTTAATATAGAGTCAGAAGGATACAATAAACCACATCAGCCTCATATATGTTTAATGTCAAATCTAAGTCCATATAGAAGACCCAAGGCAGAGATAAAAGTAAGAAGCATGAGGTTGACTCAAACGTCGGAATCTGTCCATAATCAGAACTCTCATATTTAATCTTCTAACATGCAACATATGTACCACGCCGCTTTTCCTCTATCACTTTGATATGGACGAAGAGAGAAAGATCAAAGTTGGTCAAACTTTAAAAAATAAACATGAAGAACATCAAAGGCAAGTAAGTCATACAGATCCTCCAAGAGGATGAGCATATATCCCCAAGACTCCTGTTGCTCCTATCAATAGCTGATGTAAGATAGAATATAGATTCAGCATGGTGTAAGTGCAGCTGATAGATACAAACTCCAACATCAGAAATTCATTTGAACCGAAGGATGACATCATGATGAGAACTGAAACAAACTTATGCTGCTGACTGTGGCTTTCCCTTGGACCAGCTGTTTATTATGTTGGTAAGTAGATTTGAGTTTTGATGTTTTTGTCAAGTATCTTTTTTTTTTTTTTTTTTTTTTTTTTTTTTTTTGTGACCAAATGCATAAGCTCTTTTCAGAACGGGCCTCATGTAGACTCATGTGTATGCTGTCCTTTTAAAATCCTTGGTCACTTTTTGGAACTTGGATTTACACTTTCAAAACGATAGTGGCATTTTTTAGACTGAATTTTACATTAATCCAGTAATCTCTAAATCAAACCTCAAATACAGAAAATCTGGAAACACATAACATCCCATCATTACTGAGGATCTCCACTTACTTCTGCCAAGCTAAGCTAGGCTAACTGATTCCCTGCCTTTGTGGCTCTATTGTACATGCCTGGACGTGACACTGGTATAAGTCTCCTCATTCAAACTCTCAGCAAGACGAGATAATCGCGTTTCCACTAAATGTCAAATCAATTATTAAGTAGTATTTGCATTTGGTTTTTGGGGTTGAGATTTCCCTCTTGTTATCATTTCCAACAGCAGATGCTTATTGCCTAAAAAAAATGACAAAAAAAGCACTCATTTTTGTAATCTGTTTGCTCAGTTCATGAATCTGAATTGTTGAACAGCGCACATGGTTTATTGAATTGAAAGCAAAGTCTATTAATCCATGTGGTTTTTCAGCAATCCTTGCACACATTTCCAAACTAATATTTCCTCCTACCATGGGGCTCTGGAGAGGCAGAATTCTCTGATCAAGTGCTCCGTTTCAAATGGCAGTATTGATTGCAGACAACTGCTGTGAATTCCAACCCAAACACAAGCAAACATGCTAAATGTCCTGGCTCTGCTTAAATTTCAGATTACATTAGCCTCTCTTAAACCCTGCTCTTGGGTTTCCTTTCTCACTCCTCTCACTTGGGGATAGCATTTTTACTGCATCCTCTCTCTTCAGTCCTCCTTCTCCTCCCACTACTTGTCTCCTAATTAATATCCAATAAACTAAATGACGACTTTGAATGGTCATTCTGTGGTTGTAACCCCCTCATTTAAATGCCACTCAGCTCAATTTCTCACGAATGATATACTACCCAAAATCAAAACATTAATTAAAAAGCCATTTTCTCAGTCCTCACCATGAGGACATTTTCTTTCACCAGTGTGTTGATTGCTCTGCTTGGCAGAGCTGAGGCTGCAGCTGCTCTTGTGCAACTCAGCTGAGTTGGTGAAGAGCTGGGAAAGAAGATGCTAAAAAAGAAGATGGGCGGGTGAAACAAAAGAAATAGATGGCTGTGAATGTGTGAGTGTGAGCGCAGCATGCGGGCATCCAGGTATGCACATGCTGAGGCTGTGTGGAATGTGACTGCCCACTAGTGTTGGCAAGGAAGATGTTTGATGACGGACGTGGAGAGCCCCGCAGCACCAGATACACAGTCAGGCCTGTTTCTACACAGCCAGACACACAACACATCAAATCTCAAAGCAGGGAGAGAAATAATGATCTTATATCCCCTCTGCACATACACCCTTCAGGTGTGTCCAGTTTTATGGACATTTAGGGAAAAAAATGAACAAAGTAAATGAATTTGAAAACTAAATAAAGTCGACAAATTGATGAGTAGCTTCTTGCAAGTTGGTCAAATGCAAATTCAGCACCTCTTCTCTCTCTGCTATTTTTGGTCTGATTTATTCCAGAAAACATTTTCTTAAACTTATACTGAGCATGAAGTGGTGCACATACTGTATATATTTCAAAAAAAGTAAAGTTCCATGCAAACCACACTAAAGTTAATTAAACCTACGTTTGTTTAGGCTGCAAGATTTTGAGAGGCGAGAGTGGAAAACAGGCTAAATTTGGCCTGTCTGTCTGCATTTCCTGTCATTTCCTATGCCTATTCTCTATCTCCCAAAAAAACAGTGTGATTGTGTGTGTGTGTGTGTGTGTGTGGGGGGGGGGGGGGGTATCATGGGATCTATGATTATTTCCATTCCACTATTGGAAGTGCATTCGCTCACCATTATAAGGAGAAAATGGCAACGTAAGCCCGCCAAGTTCTGATAAACACATGAATACATGAATATATGAGTGGGAGCCGCAGCGAGCAAATGTGTTGTTGAGTGGAGAGGTTTGGGCCTGAGCTGTTTACACTGCGGAGAGAAGTCGCAGAGAGCTGCTCTTTTCACCATTTCTGTGGAAAACGGCGCGTCTAGACGCAGAATCTCTCTCAGTGGATGCCATTAAAGCCCTCCTCTTTCCTTTCTTTTTGTTTGTATGTACACATTTTATGAAATAAAGATGGAAATCTCCTCATTGAGACGAAAAGCAATCAATATGATAATTTGTGTGTTTTCCATTCACCTGCAAGAACGGCAGCAGTGCACTGTGTTTATGCTCCCCGCAAGAGTAATTCATTTTAATGTGTCCACTGAAAATATTTCTTATTGTTTCTCCTTTCAGACTGACATGGGACAGCACAGACATCCTCTCATTATTTTCTGCTGTATTGGAGTTTCATTGCCTGGACAGTATTTGTATTAGGCTTTGTTATAGGGGCTGCACATTTGCCTTGTCAATCTTGCGGGGCATTGTAAAATAGCATTTTTTTGAAAACATCCTGATGATTTATACCCTCTCATAAAAGCACAGTAAACCCACAAGGTTAGTCAAGGGTATTCAGCCATCCTGCCTGGCTCACTGAACAAGGTGAGAACACTCCTGTCCCTTAACACAAACACACACGCGCAGACACACACTCCTCCAACCCCCTTCATATCATATTTTACAAATATCCCATGATGCGACGACTCCATGACCCTGATATGCAACGTGTCGGTGTGTGAGAGCGTTAGCAGGTGGGGGGGTTGGTGGTGTGTGGGATGCGTTTACTCTACTGTACTGTCATGTGAGTGCGTTTTAATGCAGTATGTGGGTGCACATCTAACATGCATGTACACACGTGTGTCTATCCAGAAACTTCAGAGGACATTCTTTTGGATAAAGAGTGCAGCGTAAAACATTGAAACATGCCCCTGCTCATATTTGCACGTCAACTCTGCAGTGGAAGTGCCTCCTGGTGACTATGATGTATTACATGTCACTGGGATACATCCCCGCAGAATACTAATGCAAGCATCTGTGGAAATTGTTGCAGTATTTGCATGCTTTTTGGGGGAAAAGGGACAGATTTTCTTGAGCATTTTACTCGGATGATTTAGTTTTCCCTTCATCTTTGAGATTTGATTGTTTGGGTCACATTCATTTCACCTTGCTTTGGACTAGTTAGTAAGTATGATTGTGCTGGTGAAGCACAGGTTTTTGTTGATGTGAAAACACTGGAGAGTGATGCAAAAGCCGGCATTAGAGCCCATGGTTGTGGTTGAGCCTGTAATTTATTCCGTCTTGAGCAGTCTCAGAAGGACACTGAGAGGATTTGCGGTGATGGGAGGTCTTAAACTCCGTCTGACCTGAAAACCCACCTGAGAAGGCTCATTGAGTGTTCTTACATTACGCATGCAACTTGTGATGAACGTTGTTGATGTTGGTGAGACATTAATCACTCTTGAGTAATAAAAAAAAGCAGCTTGGAGTGCACTGAAGGATAAGAGGAGGACTGAGACGTGCCCGTCTAATGATTTGCTGTGCATGTTATTCAATGTCAGAACAAAGCTGAATTTACAGGCATCGCGCGTATAGATTACTGTCTGCTGCCATCAGCTGAGTGGCCATTAGAGGATTTACAGAGGCCATTCACATTGTAATGATAAACAATAGACCCGATCCATTAATTGCAAAAGGCAGAGAAAATCAATTGGTGATTTTTGAAAATTTTTGTTGTTTGGAATAAACCCCCAAAAAACAAGCTATTTTTAACACATGGAATTTATGGCAGATCCTAATTTACTAATTTACTGGAGAACTTTTTGCTATAAATTACATACATTTCTGACCACAATTTAAAGTTATAAAACACATTAAAGTAAGCTCAGATAAAATTACATCCTTCATCAAATGTTTTTATGGATAAGTGGAGGACCTGCGACAGCTTCGAAGTTCTTCTTTCACAGAAATGTGCTGCAACAGTAAAAATTCAGTGACACATTGAAAAGTCTAAAGTTAAAAAGCACGATTTCTACACCTTGAGAGTCTTGAGTTGGATTTCTTTTCAGCTGCCTTTAGATGCTTGGACCCAGAACAAACTGCTAACAGCAATTGAAGATCCATAGCCAACATGCTCTCGAAGTCTGCCGCTGAGCAGAGTCAGCTGATTGTGCGGCGAGCCGAGCAGATAACAGAACTGTTACATTGAATGTCTGGTCATCTTCTTTGTAACATCAATTATAAAGTGTTCCAATTGCAGCTCAATTTGCAGGCTTTATTTTTACCCTGCTTTATTTTGCATTAAGTATTTGCTGCATGTTTGACATCAATGCTTGGCTTTGAACGCATGCATGTAGCTTTGAATTTGCATTGTTTGAACATTTGCAGCATGTTTCTCCGACTGCAGAACTCTCAGGTTGTTGCAGATCATGCACCATGTTTGGCCACCTTACTTACCTGCATCTTTAAACCAGCTTAACAGCATCAAACCAGTAATACAAAAAATGTTCTGATCTATAAACTGTCATACTGATTAAACTTATCTGTTTTACCTAAAGTTACAGAACAGAACAAAAAGGAAACAAGGTTCTACTGTTTAAATGGACATAATAACAAAACCCACATCTCGCACTCACACTGAAAAATGTTTTACTACATTACTTTTCAGGTTTATTTCGAGTGAAAACCAACATCTAAAACAGAAAATTCATTAATAACTGAAATCTGTCGACTCTCATCCCTCAAAATGTCTTGATCATTTAGTTGTGAATTACTTGGTCATCAGTTGGAATTGTGTTTACTACAGGGCACCTTTTCCTGGAGTTTTACTTCATAGATTTTGAACAATTCATCCTATGAGAGGAGGAAAAAAGGGGGTTTATATGCGATGCACATTCAAGCCAGGACTCAATAAGAGGCAAACTGGGCTAAGTTAACAAGATTTAGTGCAGGATGCAATGGCTCCATTGTTGGCTTTTTGTTGAGCCTGGCAACAGTTTTCCAAATTAATTGTGGATCTGCAGTGATACTATGCATGTTTTGCACATATTTTACCGTTATGACTGCAGCTTTGTGCAGCAGGTGACGTTAAACAGCTTGTTGGTAATGCATAATTAACATATCTTGCCTCTTCCACTCTCACACCATCCTTGCAGTTAAGCTGGTGAGAGAAATACACCGGTAACAACCCCCCCTTCACAGACTGAGTTTCCTGTAGCCTTAGCATATCAAAAGGTTGAGCATCTTAGAGAGCAGTCCGATCGTCACTCAAAAAGAGAGTTAGCCATCAGTAGTGATGTGGCTTTAGAGTAATCAGTGTGGATCAGAATTTGCAAATTGAACTGGCTCGGATGTCGCCTTTACAGTCTCATTCAGGTCAGATTGCAACCTGCCGCGCTTCTGGGCTCCAGGGCATCAGTGGCTAATCAATGCCATGACCTCAGAGGAATGAACCTGTCTGTGCAGCAGTTGGCACACACCAATCTGTAGCCTGAATTCACCCTGACATGGCGCATTAGTGGAGCTTAAAAGTAATGGATAAGAAAATAAATATTATTTATAATGAAACTGGTATAAATGAGAAAAAAGGAATTTGGATTTTTAGAATAATAAAAAAAAACAACTGTACTATAAACACCTTTGTAAAATTGTTTCACCAAAGAAACGGATGCAGAGATTGAGTGCAGGAGTGCAAAGCGTGCTATTTTGAATTTCTGTCACAATGTGGGGTAAAGAAGCAAACAAAATTCAATTTAACGGTCAAAATACAACTCATGGCTGCAGCCATGATATGCAATAATTTCCATAGTGAGTGTGGTGAATCAGCAGAGCCAGCAGGAGCCGTGGTGGACTGGTGAGTGTGTGGGCTGGTGGATTCTTTAGTGGTTAACAGTCTTAAAAAAAGGAGAGAGACTGTATTGGTGCAATAAATGACTGTGACTGTGTGCTTTTTTCTGACCCATTTCTGCTGTTTCTTCGTAAGCTACTGTGAGATTTGTTTTATTTATTTATTTATTTTTGTAACACTTGCACCATAAAGAAATTGAAAAAAAAATGTCTCAATTGAAAGTAATTGAGTTTGCAGCCAATGTGGAAAATAACAGGACAGGTTTGCAGAGACTGGCTAAGCATGGTGAAATGACTTTCAGTGAGTGACATTTTAAAAATTCAAACAAACATTCAAACCAACAGCAGAGAAGACAGGACAAAAACACTAAAGCCAAACCAGTTGCTAATATCACAGCTCTCCATGTAATAAATATGAGAGCACGGAGAGATAACACTGACCATTTTGCCTCTTTCTGAGAGACTTTAAAAGCATCAAATATGCCTGGAGGGTGGTGCTCGATTAATGGCCATGGCATCATTAAACCATGAAGGACTCCTTCTTTTCCCTTTGGAGCACAAATTTGCACCAAACTACATTGGAAATCCCTCTGTATCTGTCTGTTGGATTGTGAGACATCTTGTCTGAAAAGCTGACATTTCAGGCGGAAGTTCACAGAGGGTCAAAAAAGGATAGGGTTTATTCCCTGAGGGGCATGAACGTGCCTTCTGGATTTAATGCAACCTGCCCATTTCATTCCAACATTTCTTGTCAAGAAGCCACAGTTCTGACCTGATTATAGCGCCACAAGGTGGGATGCTTACACTAACACACACACAAAAATAAACAACCAGCACATGTAAATTCTATGATTAGGATTTCGGTCGAAGTTTGGTTTCAGAGAAGATGGATCCGTGAACCCTTTATGCCATTTAGTAGAGAGTTCCGCTGAGTGGTACCATCTGTCTAAATGTTTGCCTTTTTTCAGCAGCCTCTCATTTACATCAGTTGAGTCTCCAAGTAATCGCACTGGCAGATAGAGTACAGTCAGCTTGTACAAGCATGTGGGTTGAAAGCATCTGTGCATGGTTTTACATAAACTGGAATTATTGTTGCTTTCTGGACCACTGGACAGAAATCCAAATTGGTTTTGAGGATTTTTTGTGCAAATGTTTGTTTTATTTGCAATTTTTTTTAAAAAGTACTGAATGTAAAAATTCAATAATTTGCTGTTAAAGTCATGAACTATGTGAAGGAAAATGAATAGTAAGCAGAGTCTGCAGATTAGAATCTCCTCAGGGGGAGTAAGACACAGACATGGTGGGGGTGGGGGGCTTTTCTCACCAGCTGCCAACTAAAATCATAAATTATATGACGAGAAAGCTATTGATTTTTAAAATTATTTCATTGAAAAACGATGGATTTATACAGCTAAAGATGCACCATCAGTGGCACTTCAGAGGGTGTAGATCTGCCATCTCATCAACGTTAAAGTCTAGTTTTTTTTGGTTTCTGTCCTCATCAAGTTCACTACTATTACTGTCTCTGGTGTAAGTTTGTTGCTATTGGAAGCTAAAAGACACAACCACCAGGCTTGAAGAGCTGAAAGTGTGAAGTCATAAGGTCACATAAGGATCCCTTAACTGATGACACTTTGGAAGAATGGGCCTCAAACACCAAGGGTTGCCCATATCTCTGCCCCCAACGGGCCTTCAGAGGGCTGACCAATCAGAGGGAAGGGTGTTTGTGGAGCTGAGAGTCTTAAAGAGGAAACAGTAAAAACTAAGAATGGAATAATGGTTTACAAAACACCATTTTTTTCTGTAAATCATGTAGAGCTACAACAAGGGCTCCAAAGAGAAAAAGAAAAAAAAAAAAGCAAAAACACAGTACCCTCTCTTTAAAGTTTTTTTTCCCCGTTTTTTTTTTTTTTTTTGTTTGTTTGTTTGTTTTGTTTTGTTTTGTTTTTTGTTTGTTTGTTTTAAATGTTGTGATCTTCAGGGCTGTTGTAGTTTATCAATTCCATAGGAAACTTGTCTTTCCTCAGTGTCAACAAGCAGGGGGGAAATGGGAATTTTTTTCATTTTTTTTCTGCAGACACAACTGATGTGATCAAAGTTTCCCAAGCATTTCTGATGTTCAGAGTTGTAGCATTTTGACCAAACAGAATCAGATATTTAACACAGCCTGGTAATACCAGGCAGCTGATGCTCAGTGCTGGAGTTGAATCAGGTGTTCAATTTTGCTGTTCAACTGCCTTCAGTGCATAGTTTTACATGTGATGTAGTCAGCAAATGCAGGAAAGTGCTTTATTAATACAGTCCATTTAAGATCCTGAGTCTTTTAGGAACAAGTTGGGTGACTTAGTGTCTGTCACTCAGGCATGTTGACATTTGTTGAAAGGTTTAGTTGCCTTGGTATGATTCATCCTTATAATTGCTCTCGTGGAAGAATATGTTTTTTTATTATGAAATTTCAAATTATTATGATTTTTAGTTATTCTAATCCTTTCTCACTGAGCTATAGTGAGAACAAACTAAAGGTGACACTCTATGCCAGGAGCTGTTCCTATAATGGAAATAACTCCAGGTAGTAGAAGGCTCAAATTCACATTTGTGAAAACAACTCCAGCTTTTCAAACGGGAAAGTTGAGAAGTGACCCCCTGGCAAGGTGACATCCTGACTTTTCCCCTCCCTCAGTAGCCCGGGCTGAGGAGGGAACAGGACACAACAAGCCTTTCAGCCGCAGCCAAGGTTTTGATGTCCTGAGCCAAACACTGCTGCTTACTAAAGATAGAAGCCTCTTATCAATTAGTGGCTGAAGACACCCCACTCTCAGCACCTTGGTCAGATAATTCGCCCTTGTGCTGGGCGATTGGATTCCCACCTCCCTGTTTGTCTGCTCCTCCTACTGTCCTTCATAGTTTGGCATCAACACTCTGCTGTCTCTCTCCCAGCTCCTCTTCAATGTTAAAGGGGTAGGAGAGGTAACCTTACAAGTGCAGTACATGGGCAGACATGGGAGAAACAGAAAGTTCAGATATTTTTTTTTTAAAGAAGGATGAGCATGTTGGTAAAATACATGATCTTAGGCAAAAATGTAAAACATTCTTGTAAAATAAGAAAAAGATGAAGGATTATTTTCAACATTTCATGACTCTGTCAAGCTCAGTAGTTGGATCTTTCCTTTCAAACTGAATAGCTTTAAAAAAAAATCTTGTCCTCACTTCATGCAAATGAAAATGGGACATCTAAATATTTTAGGGGATACAATGGATAGATTCCTTTCTGCTAAAGATCCATCCATTGAAGAGGCTTTTGCAGTTTGAATAACAAATCCTCAGAGAATGAAGTTTTCATGTTCTCTTGCTGCCTTAATAAACATCCGAGCTCCTCTGTTGGCATCTCGGCTCAGCTGCAGCACTGTTCATCCAAAACCTATCCTTTATTAGGACTACAAATTCAATCCACTACCCTGAAAGATTTATAGATTCATGCAAGTTTTACGCCACTGGGAGCGCTAATGGCTTTTAGTGCTGGGGCCCCAAGGAGTCATTGTGCATGAAAACCAGAAAACGCAGGGCAGCACTTAAGCTTAACGCTATGTCAGGTTTCTGTCGAAAAAGATGCAGTCAACTTGGAATTCTGGTTCCAGATGGTGGGTTTCTGAATGAAGAAAGACAGGGTCTTCAGCCATCAGCGTGTACTCGGGCTTAAGTAGCCTCCTGTCTTATCCTTTGAATGACAGGGTTCTGAAGCTGTGTTTTCCTTTAGAAATATTTTCCATGTTCCTGAGAAAAAGAAATATAATATTCAGTTTTAATAATAAATGTTTGACATAAATGGTTCTGGGTCTTGTAAGGTTCAATTCCTGGGTATACGGGTAGTCAAGATTGTGTGATGTGCTATATTTATAGCTTCTGGTGCACAAATTCTTAACATATCCATTAATATCCACCTTAAAATTTGCCATTGATTACTTGGTTAGCACATGTTGTGAGCAAGAGAGGACAGTTGAGAGAGATGAAAGAGAGCTAAATGTCTTTGGGAGAAGATGCAAGGCTGACATGCACCACTAGAACCTGGAGCACCCAATAAATCAACCAGCGTCTCCTGCCACAAACCTGTCAACCTATTAGGGATAGACAACTGTGAAGACAGAAGGTGTACAGCCGAGATGTGGCTGGGGAGCCTGAGAGAAAATATCAGATAGCAAGAGGCGCTGGAAGGATTGGACACACATGACAAGAAAATGTTAAAAAAGGAAAAGCACTAAAAGAGCCAGGATTCTTTTAAAGCAGTTACTGAGTGCTGAGTGAAGTTGTGTACAAGGCTAGAGGAAGCTCGGACATGGAATAAAAAATGCCACCCCTCACCATCAATAATTTAACAGATTGCAATGGCACAAAAATAACAGTGGGAAAAAGCCTCGCTGTTAGACCGGACATCACAGGACGGTTAGGTTTTATCATGTTTGGATGTTGTTAGCTTGTAGTCTGTCGGTTAGAGTAACTCAAACAACAAGAGTTTTGAAAACCAGCCTCCGCTTACACTCAGAAACATGACCTTTGACCTCAAACAGACCATCTTTAATATGACTTTACACTGCAGGGATGTGCAAGCTTGTTGATTTACTATAAAACAAGAAAGGGAAAAAAAACACATTTTACCAAGGTATGAAATGAAAACGCCCAAAAAATCTTGATGAATTAAAAATGATGGACCTATCCTTCTAAAGCTCAATAAAACCCTGCAGTTTTTTGAAGAGTTTTAAGAAAGTTTGATGTGCTCATAGATTAAGAAGTCTTTTGATTAAACTTTAATCAAACCTCTGTTTTGATTCTTCTGTAATGATGCCCATCAATGGGCTCTCACTCCCTTTAAACCCCAAGCCTCAGATATTCATGCCTGAAAGAGTCCAGGCACTTTATCTGATACAACATTTTTTTCATACCCCTCCCTCCCAGATTCTAATGAACCTAAGTGTTTTAAGTACATCTTTATGATTACAGAGGTATACTTGCAGATACAGTCTTTGTGGTTAGGAAAGAAAAGCAACTTGGTTTAGGTTAGGTGAAGATAATATTTTTATTTTTTTGTAAATAGAAACAAACATGTATCCCATTTCACTGCTAAATTTTAAAGAGAGTGTGCATTACAAGATCGCCTGTTTTGGCTGCATATTACATATGTTGTCAGTTAAGATTTAACCATGAGTGTCAACATTTTTGCAGCACATGAGATGCATTAATGGAAATCCAATTTAAGTCGGCATTAAGATTCCCTCAAACCTATTTACTAATGCAAATCGGTTGTATACAAATGTAACATCTATGAGACAACACTGAAATGCATATGTCACTGCAATTCTGTATTTCCATTCAGAGGCAGATTCTCATATGCACCTTATTTAAACCTAAAAACAAAATGTCAAAAGACTCAAACAGGTCTAGGGAGCACAGCAGCCAAATGGAAATTCCTCTAAACTCAAATAGATTCAAAATGTTCAACAGTTCAGTTTTTCTTTCTGTCCTTGAAACATGGTTGAACTCTAGAGGAAGTTGAAAGAGATTAAAGACAAGGAGTACGACTCTTTTTCTTCCATCTGAAGACTGAAGCATCTCTGACATCTTTGACTGAGGCACCTAAAGGCTGGTCTGTTGTCTTTTTCTTTCCTTCACAGACCAAAGATAGAGACTTGAGTTTGCGACTCGGATTCGAGTCACACTTAAGTCGCACACAGAGACTTCAGACTCGACTTGGACTGGTGTTTTGGGACTTGTGAACAATCATTTTGTTTTCATTTTTCCTTTCTCTTCTTTTTTGGCATATCAACTTTGGGGAAATTTTGAAACAGCTTAATGTCATTCCCTCCTTTTGACATAGTAACCATGGTAACCATATTACGAATCTGGTGCATGGCTCACAGCCCCATGCATTAGTACCTCAGATGACAATATGGCACACCGACACACCCGCAGCTACTGCTGTACCCAACAAAAGAAGCGCTGACTGCAAAGTCTGCGGAACCAAGATTAAAGACGCTGGATCAACCACATCAAATTTTATCAGGCACCTAAAAACTCACCTGGATAGGTCAGTCACATTAGCACATATGGACAGTTAGCAAACATGTTCAGCTCAGCATCATCTTTGTCTAACTTAGCTTGCTACCAGCTCTGTAACTGAACATTTGAACAGATGAGTGAATGTTAGTTTGCTTGTCACACTTATTCACATGGAGCAGCGTTAACATGACGTTTATTGAGTAACGTTATTCATCTACGTTCTGTTGCCACCATCTACTGGTCAATATTAAACATAGAAGTTACACTATTGGTTTACAGGTAGGTTACAGGTTAATTGTTGGCCACATAACGTTAATGTTGCAAGTTTACCAGCTTACCATTTCACTGGGTATCGTCTTAAAACATGTCATTTATTAAGATGGGCTCATTATTACAATAAGGATATGAGAGATTTATTTTTTAGAGACTTGAGACTCGACTTGGACTTTCAAAAATAAAGACTTGTGAACATCTCTACCACAGACTCTTCCTGTTTTTTAGATATGGCACTACACATGTAGAGTGATATGAAACAAAATGCCATCACTTTCAGTTTGATGAGAACATGTGTGATATAAACGATGAATAAGGATGAATTCATTTGAATATTCAATCAGATACATTTTGTCAACCCTTACCACTAGATTTTGGCTACATCCACACAAAACAAGTATACATATATATTTCTTTATTTTTAAAGAGACATTTTTAGCCTTTTCAAATCCATCCACACCAGAGATGGTCATGAATATTTATCTGCCCAAAAACAATGAAGAAATACCCACATGAGCATCCCACACAAGTAGCTGGCAATGACGTGTAATTAGTCACATCAAATGTCATAGTAGAAAGCATTGTGACATGCTTATTTGGGTGCCTTCTGGAGCAAACAGCAATTTCACACAGATTTTAAACTGTTAGCACAAACTGTTAAATTCACCCTCTGCCATGAAAGTACCAACAGCCATAAATCTTTTTTTAATCAATAAAATCATCTTTTTTTTTTTTTTAAAGTTCTTGCCAACTTATTTGTATTTCTGGTTGATTACAGGGCTCACATCTGATTTAATTTGGTCATGTTTAAAGTTCAAAACTTGAACATCTCTCACAGAAAAAAAGGCTCTCCTGGGATGAAACTGATGGCCTGGTTTAAACGAATATCTGTAGCTGCTTCCAAAGAAGTGCAAATAAAAGTGTGACTCCCATAATGTTGAAAGCTTAATGTGTTTCTTTTTTTTGTCTTTGGTTTTTATGTTATTTTATCGAATCTTTTCATTTCAGTGTTCTGTTTTAATTAAAGTGGAGAGTCCTGCATCTTAGAAATCGGTAATCCATCTCAGTAAACAACATGTTGTCTTTGTTCTAATAATCATCCTCTCGTCGTGCATGAAAACGTACATAAACTATGCTCTGCTTTTCCTGAAATCCAGTGCGTTGATACATCATTGCCAGCTTTAAGCTGAGAAATGATGGCTTGACTTGAATCCAACACTGTAGACGCATCATAAGGCTCAATACACTCTGCTGCTTAACTATACTAACATCACATAACTGTTCACTTTGCAGGAATAACAGTCAGGTCCCAAGTGACGTTCAAGGGCTTGGGAAAGCAGATGGTGTTCAATAAAGTTTTACTCAGAACAGGAGCAGCTTCATTATAAGAAACACTTACAGCATTCATTTCATTATAACTGATGCTTACAACAACAAGAAGATAAACTCCTCTGGAATCTGACTACTCGAGTGATACGTTTTTTTCTTCTTCTTTTCAAAAGAGTTCAAAGTGTTTGCCAACCAAGTAAGCTGCTGCCATGTCCTGGAAAAAAGGGGAAACAGGTTTCAGAGCTTTAAATCACAGTCGTTTCACAGAAAGTCAAGACAAAGTAAATGATAAGAGACACATTTCAAAGATCTCACATCTTAGTTCACATGTGGATGAAGGACTAATATTCAAATTTGTATCAAGAACCAACTACTATGAAGATGTCTTCTAACAGTTCATTAAGTCTTAAGTACATTGCACATTAAGTTTGCTAACAGTTATGGTTTAAAAACATTGCAGAGTATGTTTGAAACAATTTATTTTAAATACTCGACTGTGAGATAGTACAGAAGTTTCTCCATGCTTCCAGTTCAAATAGGGCTAAGCTAGTCAAACATCCCAAAGCTATCACTCTGCCAGACCAACAGAGGTTAAATTGGTATAGATCTTCTCATTTAATGGATAAATCAACAAACAGCCGTTTCTTAAATTGCTGGACAGATCCCTTAAGAGCTGCGATTGATTTTAAAGCAATTTTCAAAGAATAGGCATTGAGCATTTCAATCATATTTTTCTATTACGCTATTTGCAAGTCCCCACCCCCTCTGCTCAGCTCCATTTCTGCCTCCCCCTCTCTTCATTTATGTCCATCACAGACGGATACTAACTCACCTGGGAGTCTGTGAGTGAGGAACCTCTCATACGTTCCACATTGCTGCCTCTGTGATTGCACTGTTTACAGCCAAAGACAACTGCAGCCTGGTGCAGTGGAGGGTAATTAGACCTGTGCTTTGCTCTGCTTGTGCTGTATGAGTAATCTGTTTGGCAGGAAAGGCAACTGGCCAACAGTTATTTACCTGTGGTGAGCAAAAAGCCAATGTGTCATGCTCACAGATAGTTGAAGAGTCTCACTTTGGCCTGAATAGTTATGGATTATTTCTCCTGTTGTAGCAGTTGTACTGTTTGAAAACTGGCTAACTGCTCCCAGTGGAATGCTAAATTCAGCTTCAGACTATCAATGTGGAATTGGTTGTAGTTTAATGTCAGTTATTAGGAAAAATATAAATGCCCAACACCAGATGAGAGACTTGACTTGTTACAGAAAGATTATTTTTATTTCATATTCAGCCAATTTCTCATTTACCCATGGGGAAGAAACACCAAAGAACCACCTGCTGTGAATTTAATTAATTTTCCTAATTATCAGCCATGTAATTTTATGATACTCATAGAACAGATATAATGACTCATCATTTTCTCATAATTCTTTACTTGGTTTCTTGACAGCAAGTGAAAGCTCCACATTGCTCCCGTGTCTTTACTTGTTTGTCTCCATGATTTAAACATCAAAATAGTTTTTGGCATCCTGTAATATCATGATGATACTTTTTTTTTTTAAATCAAGGAAGACTGAGATGCTTTGCCAATATTAAGATTTACAGTAAGTCATTTGGGGTGTGACAAAACAGATCTATTTTCACGTCAATACTAAAATAGCTGTACACAACGCCAGTGGCAAAGCTTGGTTGATTAAGGTAAATGAGGACTGCTTTCTTAAGAAGAAGATTCATCTAAGGAAATTTCCCAAATTGCCCAGCCATTTTCTTTCTGCCAATTTCAAGTGACTGAGCAAGAACCGGTTCCAAAATTCAAGTTGAAAGGCTCGTTTTATTTCTGAGTTTCTGTAGTGAACTTTTTTCTCTTAATGCTACACTGTGTCATTCCAGGAAAGTTTCTGTTCAGGAGAGCCATGCTATTCATTATCTCCTCAAGACTGCTCTGCTGAAAACCTCCACACAGGGAGGAACACTCCACACATACAGCAAACACTGCTCTGGGCATTATGTTCCATGAGTCACTTGAAATTTCCAATGGGATATCCATTTTTCTTCATGACCCACTAACGGGTATCTATCATTGACTGTGTATAGAATGGACAGCAGGCCTCTGCCTTTTATTTTACTATTGTACGGTTTGGAAGCCACCTCCGCCCCGTCCCCCCATCTGCAGCAGACACTATGAGGGACTCTCAGAAAATCTGAGTGGAGCTGAATGACAAAAATTACCTCTTTTTTTGTATTTTTGAAAGGATAATCTTTTTAACTCTCCTTCCCGATGTATTTTTCTAGTCCCGAAAAAAAAACTACACAAGGACGGCAGCTGTCAATCATTTGACAAGAGGTAAAACCCTGTTTTTAACATCGAATAACTACAGAAAAAGGAACTTTTCAGAAAAAAGAGGATTTGAACACAATGCAGCCCAATAATATCTAAATATCACCACAGCATACGGATGTGAGAAATATTTTCACGTGGTGTATTCATTCTGTTTAACCACAGCCCATCTAGAATGAATAGAAAGGCAAAGTTTTTGACCTATGCTGCAGCCAGTCACCAGGGGGAGCAATTTTTGTGGCAACCTCAGGTCGAGCCATTAAAGTAATGTCCAACCCGCAGTTGCATGACATGATTTACAGAAAAAAAAGAAAAGAAAAGGCTCTTTAAGGCTCTCTGCCCCACAAACCCACTTTCTTCTGATAGGCCAGGATCATTTGAGCAGTTTCCAGACAGATTCAAGGATTTTTACAAGGTATGAATTTTTAGAGATTTGACAAGCTGCACACGTTTAGTATTGGCATTCAGCATTGCTTTACATACATGATTTAAATATAGGAAATCATAATACCACCTCTTTAAATTTTACAGTTGTTTTTTTATTTTTTATTTATTTATTTATTTTTTTGGTCAATACTAGTTTTTCAGCATTTTCAGCAAGACTTAATGATAATACATGCTAATGCCAAATACAAAGTATCAGAGCAAAAACAAACCAGAAAAAAAAAAAAAAAAAAAAAAAATGTTTTTCTCCATGGTATGTCCCCCGTTAAGGTTGTCCTGCCTTTAATATGGGAGAACCCTTTCTGCAATACAAACAACATGATAGTTTTATTGACTAGCCCTGCAAACAGAGGTCAGAATTCAAGGTCAGTTTACAGGCAGAGCTGGTGCAGATCAAAAATCTTTATACAGAAAATGCTGACATGTACTGGTCAGGTCTCTGTGCTAACATGTACCACAGCTGTCCTTCACCGCTTTAATTAATCATCAGATGCAGAAAGCTGAAAATATCAAAATAGTTCTTAAATGTCCTTTTGTTTCCAATTTAGCATCAAGTCCCAGCTGAAATACAGATCATGTAAAGTGTGAACCGTTTTGTTTGGAAATATTCCAGTGGCTGTACCTGAGATGATCTAATGAGACTGGAAAGCTAGTATAAGGAAGTGTTGTAACCAATTTTGCTTTGAGATAGTTTAATAAAACTCTGAACCCTCTGAGACCAACTTAAAATAAACCAAGTGCTGTGCCACTCTGGTTTTGTAGAATTTAAACAACTTGAATGTAATCAGTAGTGTCAAATAAGGTATCAGTTGTTTGCACGGGGTACGTGTACAGTATAAAAACTCCCTCCAGCAGACTGCCTTCACAAGAAGCATCTCTGCATACTGATGTAATGTATTCCACACCTTCCCCTTGAGTTCTGCCACATCAGCTGCTGAGCGCTGCTTTGATGTTTCTGTTGTAAAAGCGGTACAGTCTCAGGACCCCTTTGATTGTGTGAAATGTGCTGTGTGTTCGCTATTAAACATCTGTTAGCAATTTTAGTCTTTAAGATGAAGGTTGGGGTGCTGTTGTTGACCCATGGATTCTCTTCATGTCTGTGTCGGGCTGACTTTGAGCTCTTTTTAACTACTGAGTTTCACCCGTTAAGCAAAAGTGTGGATTTTTTTTTTTTTTTTCCTGATGTATTTATTTACTTACATCTAAAAAACAGCAACCACTGCTGTGCCACACTTAGGTTGGATCCTGCATCACCCCGATTTTACAAGATGTCATGCTGTGTGTCACTGCTGAAACAAGGGTAATGACACAGTCTGTCAGGATGCTGTTTAGTCTGCTCTAAAAAGACACTCTATCAACATATTTAGTAAACTATATTGTAAAATGAACATGCATATAAAAATATATTCACTGTATAGCTGTAAACTCCTAGGATATTTACTTCCTGGTTCAGTGTAATTATTCTTAAATGGGCTGTGGTCAATTATTATTATTATTATTATTATTATTATTATTATTATTATTATTATTATTATTATTATTATTATTATGCCACTTAGATTTTCCACATATGCAGAAGTAGAACAAAAAAGTAAAAAGGGCTTAACAGCGCAGTTGCTGTTTTGAATGTTGTTGCAATGCAATAGGTAGTAGGTGGTAGGCAATGTCTACTGCTTTTGAAAGTAGTATGACTGCTCTGTTGGGTCTATTTTGTAGTATGCTACATAAATTTTCAGTTTAGAAAAATGGAAATACAGCTAATGGGAGGTTTGCCTTTATTATAAATGTACAAAACAAACCATGGGTAGATCTTGACATTTCTGTTATTAATATGCAAAGAGATTGCCAGATAGAGTATTAAACACAAATCAATCAGTGGTGAAGATACAGAAACAATACAATAACCTTTCAGTATTTTTCCGTGGTTTACGATTTATTTTATATTCCATTAGAAAAACAAAAAAAATTCAGGGAGAAATTTTAGGGTCCTGCATATAAATCAGACATTTTGGAAAGGTATATAATTACATCACAGAATAATTTATATTTGATTTTCAATCTTACACCTAAAGTTAGTTTATATTGATCACTGAAAATAAATCTGGAACAGATTAAATTTTTATATTTACAGCTGAAGGAAAACTATCTCAGTATAATCCACGTGTGGTTTTGAAAAACTTATAAGTGCTTTATATGGACTTTGATAAATTTCAAAGAAGTAAACAGTTACCTGTGAGATGGTTACCTACTCTTTTACAACAAGAAGTGAGAAGATTTACCAGTGTTTCTTTCACATCACTTCTAACGTTGGTGTTGTTGTAGTAGTAGTTTCGATAGGAATGCTAATTCATTTCAGTAGGTGGCGGTAATTCACCTTAACCTGAGCGCCAGGGAATTTTTGGCACACTGCAGATCTCAAAGTTTTTGCATACTGTCCACTACATACTGAATTTCAGCCAAATTGGTAGGTATAGTAGGTGGTTTGGAAAACAGCCTCTGTCTTGGAACCTTAAAAGACTCCTTGAGTTTCAAACCAATGAAGACATGACATGGTGTTGAAAAAGGTAAAATGAAATTACAAGATATAGCTTTTACAGCATTGAAAATTACATTATAAAGTGCAGTTATAAAGAGAATTTTACACAACTATCACCACATCAGCCACATGTAATAACATTTAAACATCAGATAGACTCAAAAACTTAGGCAGAAAATGGACAGGAAAAAGGAGGAAGACAGAGTTTTAATGAGGAGGGTCAAGCTAGGCTTTAACATCAAGCGCTCACAACAGGGTTTGTAAGTCATTTGTTTAATAGTTCACAGCCACCCTGCTTTAGTACTTAGAGAGAGTAGACTTTAAAACTCTTCTGATTTAGTTCATGAGTATATCGCGCTTTTCTTTTATCTTGTACAACACTGAATCTGGCCATGCCTTAGGTTGAGGGTTGCAGAACTTCATAAGAAAATGCAATAATTAATGATAGAGAGTGGGTGTTGGTGTGGAAACTCAGCTCTTTGCAAAGACAGTTTCTTGCATCTACACTGCTTTCATTTCATTGCAAGCAACAAACTATAGCACTATTTGCATGTGATTAGTATTATGTGGGGACCTCAGTCCTTATTGAGTCCATCCCCTGATTTTATCAATAACATGATTTTGTCCTCTGATGGCTGAAATACACCAAATGCGTCTCCTGCCCTGCTCTACTTCATCATTGCACCGGATCAGATCGGTTTCCATTCAAGTCAAAGTGTCAACTCACACTGGATCCTTGCCACTGTATACCTGGTCCAGCATGTCAAAGCTAACATGCATTTTCTGAATGCTGGAGGTGTGACGTGTCAATTCAGAGTAGAGAAGATCGAGTGGGACAGGAAGAAGTGCACGGAAACTACCTAAAAGAGCCGGAGACTTTCAAAATAAAACAAACCGTATTTAGACCAGATCGTATTTAGCTTTACCATTGTAACAAAAACGTCACAATGAGTGAAGACAACAGAGAAGTCAACAGATTTGAGGTTTTATAGCACAACATGAATGAGGAGAGGCTTATTAATGGAGAGGGAAGTGCAGGAAATCCAGCTCGGAGTGTCTCTCAAATCCAGCTGTCTGTCAGTTCTGCGATTTGCCAGACTGACAGACAGCTGGTGTGAGTTGACAAACGCAGTCAATACACAATGGAGCAGAGCTGGACTGTTGATACATCTGGTGTATTTGAGGCGTGAAACGGTGCATCAGTGCCAACTTGCTGCGTGCAGAGGAGACTCCAAATCATACTTTAAACCCTGTGTATTTAACATGGCTATCTACAAGTTTGGCTGTAGTTTGTTTTATTTGTTAATATCATGATCACCTCATATCCTGTGAGTGACATGAAACCAGTGATGTGTTTTTTTTTCTCCATTGTTATGTTTATGAATGAGACTATTTATAGCCTGTTTACCTCTGACATAGGGGTACAAAGTGTTTACTCCCATCTTATGTCTATCCAAAGTACTTTTAAAATCTTTGTTTAAAATGCCCAGCACGGTCTGAATCATTTTTTGACCAGAAACAAATTACAGAGATGCCTTAATTTTTTTAATTTACAAATCACAGATGTGGTTGATTCATCCCGGATTAAAAACACAGACGTCCTCCATAATTATTACAAATTATAATTGTTATTAGTTTTACCCCAGGTGAAACTAATCCTGTGCGAATAGGACTTATGTCTGTGAAACGTTCTTCTTAAAATACAGAGAATAAAGGTGTGTCTGACTTGATGCCCTTGAAGGTGTTCACTATGCCAGGCCATGGTTTACCAGAACAAGATACTGAAGAGTTAGGGTAAGGGTCATGGTAAGCGATGATATATTTGAGAGTTAAGAATGAAACATTCCAAAGTATCTCAACATGTGTTCACTTGTGATTGAGTTCCTCCACTGAATTATCAGAAAAAAATTAAAAATAAAATGCACTACTGCTTTCTGAAAGAGGGCCCATGGTGGTCCATGAGTCTCTTATTACCTGAATAATGTTTGAAGGACAGTCTGCAGAGGACCTGTATATGTGTATAATTTAAGATATCATTATTCTCCAACAAGATGTTTTCAACTCTCACTTCCTCAAATTAAGCACACTATTATATCTCCACGTTACACTGGTGTTGAACTGAGCCAATATAAATGTTATTAGCAAAGCCGAGGATTTTTCCATGATGATATGTCAAAAGGTCCACTGTGAAACAAGCCCATAAAACCCAATAATGCCAAACAAGTGTAGCGAATTAGCTAACGACGGGCTCGCAATGTGCTGAAGTGCTGATAACAGGCAGCGCTCAAGGCCTAAAAGTGGACACTTGATGAAACCAAAGATGTAAGCAAAAACTAAGATTCAGTCAATACCAGTAGAGTACTCTGCTTTGACAAGCAAACACATTTAATATTTTAGGATACTTTGTTTAAATTGTTTAAGTTGAGAAAATGAGCATGCCATAATGACATGATCAGACTCAGAGGCGTTTAATATCATATTAAAGCTGAGGTAACAGATTTAAGATTCAGACAGCTGTGACATTTGGTTACAGCAACATTTTTCCACCCACTCAAATGTGATTTCATCAGTATTTGCATCCAACAATAATCACCTTTAAAACTGGCTTGTTTTTTAGCTCAGTTTTTACAAGACATATAAACCCACAAAAAAAAAAAAAAAAAAAAAAAAAAAAATGTGAGGCACAGGGTCATATTGTCATTGTCAGATTCCCTGTTTTACATGGGTAGATAATGATAAATGTTTTCTTTCAGCTGTCACATAAGGATGGAGTTCTATGTGAACATGATTAAAATGGGTTTTCACTGAAACATTGATGACATATGCCATAAAAATATCTTGGATAAAAAAAAATAAATCAAAATAATAATTATCATTATTCTTAGAGGAAACAGGATGTCATGAAAGAACCTCGCTTAACAAGTTTTGATTCTAACTGCAGAGCAAAGAAGATATAAAAAGAAAAAGTACATTGAGCTTGGAAAAATAGAAATTTAATCAGGCGTTTCCTCTCAAACACCTTTCGTTACAGAGTAAAAAACAGATGTCAACACTGTGAGCCTTCTTTAACAAGTTTTCCTTTGGTGTGATTTACACAGCTTTGTTAAGTTCGTGCTGTATTTTCTGGTAATAAGTTTAGCTGGAGCTGTTTGTGGGTTGCTCTAATTAGTTGTCCCACAAGCTATCTCTCTGATGTGGTAATGTGTGTTATGGATTGTGAGGGTGCGAACAAAATTAGAGTAAACAAGTCCATTGTGCTCAGTTTTATTTATTTACTTATTTTTTTCTGTTTATTTATTTATTTCGTTTGCAGTGAAAATTCTTCGAAAAAAAAAATGGCCTGCAAGGTGCCATTGTTTTATATGGTTAATAAAACAACATGCATCAGCACAGTTGAGACTAAAGAATAATTTTACATGAGCAGTTATTAAAGATAGCTTCTCTGAAGGAGTTTTCTGCGGAGTCTTTGTGATCCACCTTTTATCTTTCCCATTTTTTTTGAGTTGGTGTCAATGATTGAAAGTCTAATCCCGTACCAGAGTTGCATCACATAGGACTGGACTTGCATCAATACCAGACATCATGCTGTACTTCTTGACCAAGATGAACACATAACGGGTGGCTAAAATTCTCAAAATGTGTCCACATGCTGATAGTAGGAAGCTGCAGCATTTTGCATCTACTTTCTTAGATACGCCACACCTTTTCTTCCAGCTGGAGCGAAAGGGTACTTTAAAAAGACTAATAAAAAGGCATTTTGTAGAATTGAAACAATATTGGGTGCAGGATGTTACATTTTGGCAATTTGTAGAAAAAGCCTTAGAAAACTATTTCTGCTCCTCAAACCTTTTTTCTCCAAATTAGACCACTTCAGCATGGAGCGGGAGTGTCCTGAGATGTGTTTGTGAATAAGCAGCACATAACTGAAACTTTTAACAGACTCTGCCTGCAGCCAAAGCGATGACCTCCCCTGCTGTGCGTGAATCACCCACACATCTGCCACCATTCCAAATGACGGCAGAAGTCTGTTTGTTCAGTGACAGCAGTCTGAGAGACTCGCCAAACTCGGAGGAAGATACAACACTGACCCACTGGGACTTTATTCAGAGCCAAGAGAAATTTACTCCATCCCGATCAGAATCAATGATCCAACTTGTCCAACTTGAGGCACGACTGGCTCTATCCATCACCGTGACGCTTCAACCGAAAAAACAACAGTGGTAGGAAACAAGGAGCTTCGCCAGGATTAAGAGAAAAAAGCAAGAAAAATCTTTAACATTTGATTACTTTTGTATAATATCAATGTTTCAGTTTTCTGCATTTATTAAGATAAGTAATGTTTCCTTACCTGGCTGTGTTAAAGTTTGACTCCAATTGGTCAAAAATCTGTACTGGTAATTTATTTTCACACGTGAAGGAACACTGGGGACAGTCTAGTCGCGATGAGACAGGCTCATTTCATTTCTGCGGTTCACAACCCTGGATCTGATAGGTTTCGATTCAAGTCAATGTGTTAAGTTCAACTGGCTCTGCTCTATTGCTGTCCAGCTCAGATACTAAGATTCCTAACTTCTTTAATGTCGAAGAAACAGTGCATCAATTAACACAGAGCAGATTAAACCAGACAGGAAGTTATACACCAAAACAAAATTAAAACATCCTGTTATCTTTCAAAATAAAATATATAGTGCAAATTCCAGATCATATTCCATTTTTCTACAACAACAAAACCCACACCATTAGCAGAGCCAGGTCTGGACTCAACAGGTTTGAGGTTTTTAGCACCCACTTAAGACAGCATGAATCAGGAGAGAGTCATCACTGAGATGGGAAGCGAGGGGAATCCTTGGTCACAAGACTCCAGCTGTCCCTGTGTTATGGTTTCTTGCTGCGTCCCAGCAATGCAGGTAGTGTGTGTTGATGGACGAGGGAGGACAGCACCAAACAAGTCTGGCGTAAAGGCAGAGCATCATCCTGCCCTGCATCCAGGAGGCTGGCGAGTGCAAAGATGAGGCAAGACCTTGATACTGGATTCTAATATAAATAATTTACATAGATAAGCATCAGCTCACTTTGCATTATGCCTTCTATACATTTAAATCTATATGACCGCACATGGGACACTATACTCTTTAATTAGAGATTGAACTTGTCTTGAGATTTTATTCAAATTTGCAAGAATGACATATAATATTTTAAAGATATATTTCCTTATTTACACCATACTTAGTTACTTAGTTGTCCAATGATATAATGTCAGATGTGTGAGAATACACACAAACTTTTGTTCAGTGGACAACCCAGGAAAAAAAAAAAAAAAGAACACATAGTGTTCAAATCCTGCCATGTGATAGCAGGGAAACCTCAAAGCTGCACAAAGATCAGGGGAAATGTCAGTGTGATAAAAAAATAAATAAATAAGTATGGAAATCAATAAAAATACTCTTAGGCCTGACAGTTTTCAACAATGATAACTAGGACTCAGGATGTACCAGGCAGCATTTTGTTTTGGCCCTGGGTTTGATTGACAAATAATGGCCCCACAGTTGTTGTTTTTCTTCGCTCGGCACACAGTGTGTAACGGACACCCGTCTCACCAGCTTGTGGCATTGGGGAATAATTACAGGGGGCCGCCTGAGGTAAGGCCTGGCAGAGAGAGTTCGTTAGTAATGAGGGAGACGGGCGGAGGATGGAGAGAGGGAGGCCTGGGAGGCTAGATAGCCTCACAAAGCACAACAGAAAAAAGAGCTCTTGCTATAGCTGAGCTTAGTGCAAACTAAACACTTTGCTTCAGCACAACCTCTTATCCCAGCTTTCACTGCCTGTAGAAATCTCCACAGCTGTTACAAGGTGGAAAAAAAAGTAACATTGTGATGCTCATGGCCCACCTGTGTCTGATTGTATTTAACTCATTTGTATGGAAGTTTATGGAGAAAGGGCCACAAAGGGACTCTGTTTATGCCAGCACACACGCACACATATGCTTTTTGCTGTTATTTAAATCACCAAAACCACCAGGGTGAAGTGCAGATGCAGATTCATATGGAAAAAATGTGCGCTTGAATTAATCATGTAAATAAAGCAAGTTGAGTGACAAGGGAAATTCAAATTTGTTTAAACCAAGAGATATGCTCACCTTATTGGAAAAGCATAACAGATATTCATCAACAAATTATGTGCTAGCATGAAGGCTAAATTGAGTGAACACATACGCTACTTTCTCTTGTCTCCTGACCACCCATATTGTTTTCATACTACTTATGACCCCAAATTCATAAACTGCTGATAGAGGAAGCTGTGTATGTGAAGTGCCTATCAGTATTTATTAATCTGAGTCGTCTTGTCCAAGGACGCTCATGTGAATGCAAGAGCTGATATTAAATTGTCAGCTGTTCCGTGTGAGAAAAGTGACTCATCAGCCATGATAGGAAAACAGATACTACATGAAAAGAAGATGCCTTTATTTACTGCTGTTATTCAGCTCAGTTATAAAGTAACTCAGTAATGTAAAGTGCATTGCTTTTTTTTTTTTTTTAACCACATTTGTTGTATAATATGCACTTTTAACACTTTTTTTCCCAACAGAGTGGCCTTTACACTGGTTTGACCAATTATCCTGTATAAACTGTACACAGTTATAGATTACAAAAAATCTTCACCTGTTTTGCACACCAGCTTTGAAAACTGTTATTGGCCCTCCTCCTGCATCTGACTGGTTTCACAGCACACACATTGACACAACACTTAGTGCATGGTTGCAGAAGATCTTTTCTTTATATTGACCTATTAGATAACAACAAACATGGAGTAAAGAAAGTATTCAAGCTCTCAAATGGGGAGGTTGAATCTGGCTCACGGAACCCAGTGTAATAATATAAACCTTGCAGAGAACTTTCAGAGTGAAAATACTTCTCAAGTGTCCAGCAGAAAGATGATATTGAAGTGGTTGCAGGCACTGGATCTGTACCTGTCCACTAGGGATGAGCAATGATTTTTGAATATTCGAATAGTCATTAACATTTAAAAAATTGAATAGTTAAACAAACAAACAAAAACAAACAAAAAAAAGAAAGAAAAAATTGTTTTCCTGCATTTTACAGCTGAAACACCAGATGCATCTCTGCTCTGTCACGACACCGGTTCAGATAGGTTTCCAATCAAGTCAATGTGTCAACTCACACTACTATCCACAATCCACGATCCTCTTGAGGGGAAAAGATGGCACTGCTCTGCTGGAGACATGGAGGAGGGCTCTTGCTGTCAGTGAAGCTCATTAATGAGCAGATTGCTCTGGATGGACAGAGGAGAGAGACTGGAATCATGTGATGCTGACTGACATTGCATTGCACTGAACTTGCACTGAGACGCTTGAATGCACTTTTTTTGTCTTGTATTGTATTGTATCACATATTTTATACATCTCTAGTTATTTATGAATGTGTGAGGAGAATGTGATGAGTGTGTTGTCTGTGCAGACAACTCTCTGCCTGAGAATTTCTCCCAAGGGAGACAAATAAAGACACCTTGACCTTGAGCCCAACTAGGGCAGGCTGCCAACTGAACTCAACTACCGCATCAGTTGCTTGCAAAAATGTAAACTTCACATGGAAAGGAAATGGTAGAGCTACTGGGCTGCCAGTGTGGACTTTGCTGGACAAAATAGAAATGCAGGAAGCAACTTTGGACCATTTTCCCTCAGGGAGATCCCACAAACAGGCAGCCTCTTGCAAACCAATGGGACTTGTATCCTGGAATACAGTAATTGCATCTATCTTTCAAACTGTTCTTCCATATTCCCTGATTAAGCCTCCTTGATGGTTTGTTATACAGCAGTCAGATGTAAGTTTTCATTGACCTTCCTGAGTGTGTTTTATTCAGTTACAAATTCTGCCTCTGCACCATGTTCATAGACGTTCAGAAAGTTGCAAGTTATGAAATCCAGTAGGGCAAGTTCGACTTACCCGGGGAAGGGAAAGAAAAAAAGAACAGCAAGAAATGAGAGAACAAGAAGTTGTTACTCCCACAGGACACAGGCCATTACCCAGTCAGTGGGTGTGATCCTGTACAAATACAGCTCCCAAACTATCATACAACACTCCAATTTAATCTATCAGGAGACAAATCATAGCCTGCTCACTGAACACCAAAGATGATTTAGTGTGTATCGCTAGCAGTTTGTTACAAGAAAACTTTGAAGGAGTTTATGCCATATGCTCAAGACAGAAAGTTGTGAATATAGAATTCAGATTTGAGATACAGGCACATGTTTGGAATTAGAGTGGTAATGACTGAAGGACATAGATGTGCAAATACTGATTTAAAAAAAGAACAGTTTACGTAAATGTGATATTCTGTGATGGTGCTGAGGTTTGGCTCTCACTACTATGGATCCATCCCTCCAGAGCAATGAAAGCTTACTTTTTTAGAGAAGCAGTAGCATCTTCAGGGGTGAGAAGTCTGGGCATGGTTCACACAGTACAGTACAGAAAAGGGCAAACTGGGAGTCTCTGTTGTTGTATAGCACCAGGTTAGCTGCAGTTCCTGTAGTTTGTATTCGCACTGCAACAATCACGGAGAGTTCCCTGGACCCAGAAGTCTCAAGCTAGACAGGTGAGGTTAAGAGGCTTTCTCTTTTACTTGTTTGTTGTTCAGGCCCAGAGTTGGAAAGAGGAAAGCAGGCAGGTAACGGGCAACTACGAACAGGCAAGACAACCTCAGAGGCGAGAGCACTAAAGGCAACAAAGCAAACCCAGGCAATCTGACAAATGACATATATACTCCAACACTAATGAGCTGATTCAAGACAGGAAGCTCGCGTAGGGTGTCTGGAGGGCAGGTGTGGGAGGGAAGCAAATGATAAATACACAATGCACAACAAAAATCCACAGCTGAACTGAAACTCTATGGTTACATTTCTTCGTGACCAATAAAAATGTAAACCCACATAAATACCCACTGTGATCAAGTGCTCCTTTGGAGGACAGTTGAATGCTCATGCCATGAAAGTGTCAGCAGGGCAACACTACAGAGTGGAGAAAGCCAAATATCGAACATTGTTCTAAAAGTCTTAGACATTTTGTGTGTGTGTGTGTGTGTGTGTGTGTGTGTGTGTGTGTGTGTGTGTGTGTGTGTGTGTGTGTGTGTGTGTGTGTGTGTGTGTTTTATGAACATCATGAAGCCCCTTATATTTGTCTTAGTGAGTTCGAATCCAAAATTGTTGTTTAAGCACAAGAGTTTCAATTCAAAGCTGGCAGAGGTCATTCACAGCATCTTGAGCATTCATTACATAAATAACTAAAAGAGACAAAAGTTAGAAGCTTTATTGGTTTTATGAAGATAAATGTTCAGTGAGCTAAAAGTACGTCATTTATAACAAAAATGATAAATGTACCACCACTACTGAAGCCCTGCAGGTGAGGCTCTTTAAACTGTGACAAATTTTGGCCAAATGTGGACTTAAAACATAGTTGAAGTATGAAATAATTAAGTTTTAAACATGTGATTAAGAATCTAATTAATCACTTTTATCCCTTTTTTTTTATTAAACAATGAATGTTGCACAATAAAAGAAGTGACTTGCACACGAATACATTAACTGAAAAGATAGGAAATGTATTCCACTACTGAGACAGAGAAGTAGGAGAATCAGAGGGATTTATGTAAAAAATACAAAATCAGCACAATAGATTGATTCAAAGTTAAGTTTGCCCTTTAAACCAGCGTATCACAAATTAATAGGATGACACTGAGGATGATCTAACACCACCTCAGCTACTATGCACTGGAAATACTCCTGCCTCATGGTGGTGAAAAAATTTTATAACCAAATGAGAACCACAGAACAGAGCAATGGGTTCATATAAGCATACAAAGAGTCTGAGGAGTTGCTTTAAACTCAGCAATTTTAGGCTGTCAACTTCCAGCCAAAGTTGTCAAATGAAAGCCATCATATAAAAAGAAATCCAATGACAGGCGACTTAAAGCTTCAACGACCCAAAACAGGCAGCAGAAAAATTCTGACAGTGCCAGAAACTTTAGAAAACTCACCGGAATATGGATCTTGCAGGGACACATATTTGGAGATCAGAAACAGAATCAGTTCAGAAAATGACTGGCAACCTGCCAAACAGTCTATAAAACAACTTCTACTATTTCATAGCTCTGCTTTTTCTTCATAATTTCCCTGTCCTTCTGTTCTTCTGAGGTTTTTATGCTGCATGGAGGTGACAGCCCTACGAGGGAAGACTGTTAATTCTGTTGCATTTTCGAAATGCCAGAAAAAGGCAGATGAATCAGGTAAGTTGGGGTTATTTGTCTGCAAGCATGTCTTTTTTGTTAATTTCTCTTATCGCTGTTTCTGTGATGAATGTTTTTGTCTCCCCTCACTTCTTTTGTGTTTCAAATACTTCAACTACTTCTCACCTCCCCTGAAGTTACAGCTCATTTATGGTTTTCATGTAACCCATGGCTGTTTTTCACCTTGGCAGCTGAGTAAAGCAGTCGTTGCACACTCAGTCTCTGACCTTGATTATGTAGTGAAAATAGCCTCGTTTCACCGATTTTCATGAATCAAAAGAGCAGTGCCAACATTTTTTTTCATAATGCTGTTAAAAAATATTAGGACGATGTATCTTGTCCAGTAAAAATTGCTGTTACATATATTCTTGCTCAGTAAAATACATTTTTGATATTAAAGCATCAAACTAGTTGTCTATAACCACTGCTGTCTCTGCCCTAATAGCTTTCTGAAACTAAGCAGAGCTGCCCATGGTCGTTTGCTCAGGGATCCCAGAGCTGCTGCCATTTTGGAGATGTCAAACCACTCCTCGAACAGAGTTAAAAGGAGAGGCTCTTGCAGTACATAGCCAGACAGCATTGACCACTCCAGACCAAACCTGTCATAAAAACAAGACACTTTCTGTACATCGCCCAGTGATCATTGTTTAGTGTCATGTAGGAGTCGCTGCTGCACAAAGAAGAATTTCTCCTGGAAAATAATTTCAAACTGCCTTTGACTTCTCCTTGTTGTGGAGGACAGAGGGTGCAGACTGACAGTGTGGATGAATATTCGATGTATTAGCCCCACGCAGTCAGGTAACGCTGTATGCGGACCCCCGAGGATGCTGGGAAAGGGATCGTCAGGATCAAAGGGAACGTGGAACACAGCAGAATGAGGGATCTCAGGGCTTAGGGCCTCATTAGGAATATTACTAAGGTAAGGCTGGGAATTAGCGCTGAGACAGTCTTAATACAAAACCCTGGAAAGGATGGCTTATGCATGTTTTACTGGCATAGGTAAGGGATTTGACTGCAGTTTAAAAGTACTGATCTGGTGTCATTATGCTCATAATGATCAATCTCACAGAGGTAGGATTTCTGACCTTGAATATTAAGCACTGAAGAAGGCACTACCAATATTTTTAGGCTTTATGTGAGACACAGAAATAAGCAGAAATGTTTTAAATATGTCAGATTTGAACTAAAACTGAGATTTGGGTTAGTCTATACATTCTCCGTTGAAATTGTTAATGTCTATTGAAGGGAATATTAAGCTATATTAACTATATTTTTGTGCATTAATCAACAATGATTGTACTTGTATTAATGTGTGTATTTACAGAAGATTGAAAGCTCCTGGAAAGCTACAGATCATCCAGCATGAAGGAAGAATAAACACAATTAAGATGAAGGGTTCTGCTCAATGCTTTAATAAATGATTAACCTTGTTTATCCATGTATATAATATAACTTTTTTTTAAAACTTTGCAGCAATAAGGGAAGAAAGTCTGTGTTACTGTCTTGTTTTTGAGAGGGTGCGAGTTGATGGGAGACAAAGAAATGCAGCAACAGGACTGGAGCTGAACGTTGTAAAACTGCCTGTCTTTAAATCATGGAGCAGGAAGAACCTGGTACCAGATAACATTCTCTGAGAAGGAAGGATAAACATGTGAGATGTCTGAGTTTGCAATAAAACTTCCTTTTGGGAAACCCCGACAGATGCTGAGAGTGATGGGAAACATGCAGGGCCAGCCACCGTCTCAGATCAGGAACTAAATGTCTAGAACAGGCGGAGCAACGAGTATAAGGATTGGGTTCAGTGTCAGCAGCTGTGGTTCTTCTCTAAAGGAAGGCCCTGAGAATTGTATCAGGGCTGTTAGGAAGCGCTAATGAAGAACACAGAATTCTGTTGCACATTGTTGATCCGTTGTAATCATTAAATTTGGCATAGACTGAGAACTTGGCTGTCTCTTCCTACTTCTTCCATCCACTTCATGTGTTCTGCGCGGACATGGTGAAAGGTAATTAGGAGTCAGATTCTGTGTCTTCAACAAATTGATATTTATTTAGGATGGTGAAAAAGCTGGCCATTTCCAACACTATAAATAGTCTCTCTGCCAGCATTATTGTGGTGGGCCAAGTATAAGCTTGGTAAATAAGTTTCCCTTGCATGAAAGACAACTGCATATGTAAGCAACATGTAAACTTCAAATTACCAAAACCTTTAAAAACACTATCAGAAACAAACAAAACAGAAAACGTGCTCTGACTGCCTGCGCTGTGCTCTGTGCAGTAGCGTAAATGCACTTTTACAGATGATCTGTAGACGAAATATCCCTCTTTTCTTTAACAAAAAACCCACTGAGGAATATCGCTTTTTCTCTCTTTGCTTAACTCAGATTTTGAGGCATTATTTATATTTTCACACAAGAGAGATGTATTTCAGCAACGGGCTACCTCCCTTTTTCTTTTTTTATTTAAGCATGTTGTGAGGCATTATTCATGTTCATGTTATAGAAGTTTGTGACTTCAGACAGAAAATGAATGTTTTAGATAAATGTCTAGTTTATAAAACTACTTCCTCTTGGAGTATCTTTGGGTATTTTTGCAGCATCTCCAAGAGGCCGGGTAGAGTGTCCTCTTTTTGGGTTTTCAGAATATGGTCACCCTACAAGTAATCGCAGATAAAACAATCACCCTCTGCATGAAGTCCTAAGTTATATAGTAAAAAGCAGGATGGCTGCAGACATCCTTTACAAACTCATTCGAAAGTTTTGCCAAATGTCTCAAAAAAGAAATCAATCTAACACTAACACTTTCTGTTTGCAGCGTTTTACATAGAGTGAGAATAGCAAGCCAGCTGTTCAGGAAACGTGTGTGTGTGTGTGTGTGTGTGTGTGTGTGTGTGTGTGTGTGTGTGTGTGTGTGTGTGTGTGTGTGTGTGTGTGTGTGTGTGTGTGTGCGTGCACACATCTCATGTAATGGCATTAGGCAGGTATTCATGGTGTCCATATGCACTGTCGACGCCCAGGGGTAACCCTCCAATGGTGTATTTAGCATGTGAAGAAGAAAAAAAATAAGATAGAGAGGAGTGAGACTGCACCACCATCTGGGCCATGGTGTCAGAATCCAGCTGAGGATGATGGAGAGCTCCATCCGGATACCTCAGGGGTTAGCAATAGAGGCAAACTCTCATTACCATCAGAGCTAATCAGATCCTGAAACATGAGTCTTTGGGACCCATGGCTGTGTATCAATGTTGTGTTCATTTGTTATCAGGTGATGATGATTGAAAACACTAAGGAGCCAGGGGGGGGCTGGCTTTGTCAAGGCGTCCCGAGGAAGGTTTCCAAGACACAACACCGCATTGTCTTTGTAACCTGAAGAACAGCAGCTTGTAGAATTAGCTAAAGTATTAACATCCCAGAAAAATAAGCAGAATATTTCAGGTACTCGTTGCTCATTGCTTAACTTCACTGTATTCTCACTCTACAGAGTTTAAAAACTGGTTCCACTTTCTACCACACCTTGGACGGCCAAACACAATGATCCAAATATTACCAGTCAATTAAAGAGAGGCACATATTCACGCACAAACACAGGAGGGAATTACGATATTTAATGAGAATAAGAAAGACAAGGGAGAGAAATGAGACAACTTTGAGTTTACACTGTAATTAAACAGTGATGGTTTGACCCTCCATACTTCAGACTGATGGTTTGAAAAACACTTTTTAAAGATGAAATCTTGTTTGAAAAAGAATCTATTTGACTCTATTAATCGTGGTTTATTTTTTTAAACTTGTTTTCAAAATAAATCTGTTTCGGAACCCTTAAATTCAACATCTATGCTTAAACTACGCCCACTTGTGTTACCAACAATCTGTGCTGTGTATCATTTCAGTTGTTTTTCGATCACTTGTTTTTTTTTGTTTATTTGTTTGTTTTGTTTTTAAATATTCCTTACTAAAACCAAAATAAAATTTCACATAACTTTCTCTTTTCCTTCTCTTGCTACAGATGTTTCCTCAACCCTTTGACATGTTTAAAAAAAATAAAATAAATGGTGTATTCTATTCCTGTATGACAAAAGAAAAACAAAAATTACAGCCCCGCTATCAGTACCAGAGAGCGGTAGTATTTAACATCATGGTGACAGTGTCACCATGATGTCAAACTGATTGTCAAACTGATTAAGTGGATAAGAGTGCTTTAGTAAATTTTCCTCCTTGTACTTTCTGTCTTCTTGTAATGGTATACAAAATCTCACTATGTGAATTAAAGACTGCCAACAAAAAAGTGAGTTAAGTGTGATTATAGAAAAATTATTTTTACATTCAAAGAAAAAACAGCATTTTTTTGTGCAGCTCAAAAAGCTGTGTTGTAGAGACAGTCGTACTTTAACAGTTATTTACAGTCAACATTCTGCCCATCAGCTGTTGAATAAAAACTGTATAAATTCAGACAACCTGAAGCACCTCAGTGCACCACCTTGTTCATCTCTAAATAGTTAATGAAACATTGACAAAAACTTTAGTAATTTTCCTGATCCTGCAGAAAAGACTGCAGGCATAGTTTTATTCTTTTATAATGCTCTTCCTCTTTTTATCTCGTGCTCACTGTTGTGTGGGAAGCAGAGAAGCAAATCCCAGTGGCATCTGTTATTTAATTGTTAATGCTAAGCATAAGGTTATGTTACTTGTGTTCCATGCTGGCCTCACTCTCCTTGTTAACACAGGTCCCAGGGTACATTTTGTTACAGTGCTGCATGATTCATCAGTGCAGTCAGGGTCAGGCGATATATGCACTGTATTTCTCAGGCGTGAAACCAAACACTTAATTCTCGTGTCAGGAGAACACTGGAGTAGTTGACACTCCTCTTAAGCTGCCTAGTGATATGTGGATTGCGATACTATAGCTGCTGCTGTTTGTAAATTACTTTCTTGAATTATTATTCCTGGAGAATGCAAAGTTCAGCTACTTTATAATGTTTATTCATATTCAAAGACGGAGAACCTAAGAACTGAAGGAATTTAACTTAAGCTTAGATTAATGTTCATGATGATTCATTAAATATTCAGTACATCTCAAAGTTTCACCAATCAATAAAGAAAAGTTTTAAAGCATACTGTTTGATATCTCAGAGAAACCAAACTGGTGGGATGTAGCACAAAAAATATACAGTTTCTTGAATTCATGCTGAGTGTTTCACTTGTGAAAATCAACATTCTTGCAAATAATATATATATTTTTAATTTGGTTAAGTGACATTTATTACTACAATTTATTCAAAAATAAAAAAAAAAGAAACATGTCGAGGCTTCTTATGTCATGTCATCCCCTCAGAACCAGTTCTCTTTGACCTTGATGGAAAACGTCATCAGGTCAGGGAAAGGTTAAGCAAAGAGATAGTTAATGACTGTTCGTGTGGGAACTAAGCAGATATTTCAGAACCCAAAGGGGGTCCCCTGAGTGAAAACTAAATTCTAACAGTCATGGAGTATGTGTTGTTTTTATCAGCAACTTGAATGTGAAAAACTCACTGATAAATATTGATTTTATTGTTGTTCGTTCAGGTTATAAAAAACAACCGCTGCTCATAATGAGAAGCTTTCAGCCTGATACAAAAACAACTGAAGAGTTCAAATAAAACCTGTTGATTCAGATTATCCAATCCAATCCAATCGACTTTATTTATATAGTACATTCTAAAAACAACAAGGTTACCAAACAAAAATAAATGAGTAAATTTCATATATATATATATATATATATATATATATATATATATATATATATGTATATATATATATATATATATATATATATATATATATATATATATATATATATATAACCAGTGAATTTAGAAACAATAAAAGACAAACAGAGGCCATACAACTCTCATGCTGGGTTAAAAACCAAAGAATAAAAATGTGATTACTTTAACACACTACTAAATCTGTAATTCTATTCGCTTTAACTCATAGTTTGTCTGTTTTTTGGCTCTAATAATTCTATTCAAAATAAAATAATAATAAAGAAACATTTAAAAAGACTTATAATGCATTACTTGTTCAGGTGTAAGATTTCTGTATTGATTTGTGGTAAAGAACAAGAATACAGGGTTGAGGGATAAAGGACACAGAATGATAGCTTGTGCACAAGAAAGAAAATGTTGTCCAGTGCTAAGATTAAATCTAATCGTGACAGACCAAAGAGGACCCACTCCATCTAAAAAGCTAAGACTTGATCATCCTCAGCACCTCAATCTGTAAATCAGGAAGGACTAAACAGACTAGTGACTAACTGCAAGGTATTCTGAGTCAACACCGGATGTCGTAAGAGAAATTACAAACATAAGAACAGAGGTAAAGTAACACTGAAGTCGCTGCACTATTGTCACAGCTATTGCTTTGTGCTGCAGTCTTCTTTTTTGTGACTGTTATCTTTTATACAAGCTTGGATTCTTTCTTCATTAATCTTGTTCCACATCAGTATCAATATTATCAGCACTTGGTGGTCCACTCCCTGCTTCTCCTCGTTCGTAAAACATGAAGAACTACAAACTGCAAACTGAAGAACTCCACGGTCAGTGATGAATGTTTCTCTATTTATTTATCGTCATTATGATGGTCAAAATAACAATCACATTTAGGCTCAAAGCGTGATTAACAGAACTACAGCAGCAGGAACAGTTTATATCGGCAGTGGTTAAACTTTGACTGCAAAAAAATGTGATCTGAGTATTGAAAAAAAAAAAAGTTTGTGGATGAAGGTAAAGTGATATGGATGTCACTTTGAAAATACTGCTCAGCTCACCTGTCGTTCATCTTATATTTACCTGAGTGAATCATTGGTTTGATTGAATAAAGATAATTGTTTTGTTTAGTGAAGACTGCATTCATTTCAGCTGCTGCTGTCATGTTGACCTAACGTCAAGCACGGTTGAGAGGTACGTCATTTTAAATACAGTTGACACATGGGAGGATTAAAGAAAGTACTGAAGCTTCTTTTTCCTTTCATTTAGAGAACTCAAACAGCTCCTATCATCTCAGTAACTTAAACACTTGGGGTTAGTTCACTGTGAGAAACCTTGCTGCCTAAAAAAAGGACTATTTGACCACAGCCAAGGAGCACTTCAGATGAGAAGAAGCTAATTATCTAAAAAATAATAACAACAATACAGCAATATATCACCAACTGTGTGAGGGACTGCGTATTATATCACATTACAACATAACTCTGCCTGCTTCGTTTTTAATGATATATAAGAAGTACTTTGTTTCTACGTTTTGATCTGTTTATGTAATATACCTATAAACACAGCACAGTTCAAGGCTGTTGTTTACAGTTGTTTCTTAAATCAGGTCACAGATGTAAAATATTCACTGATTTAAGTATTTCATATTTCAGATCTTCCAGCAGAGTGACAGGATGCTGGGGCTCCTCAGAGGTCCACGCAGGGACCACTTTACATTGTTCCTGATAAATCTGACCATTGAGATTTAAATACATTGACAATTACCCAACTCTTCCTTCAGCTGAATTAACGCTTAGAATATCATGCCGAGATATAAAAGATTGCATGCCCCTATTTTATGCATGCAATATGTTACATACCTGTCAGTCAATCTAAACTGACCAGAATGAAAAAAATAAAAAAGTCTTCCCTACTGTAAGTAAATCCTAACCACTAAAAAGAAACAGCCCAACACACATCATTTAACAGATCTGTGTTGGCTGCAGCAACAGTTCAGGGTTGATTTCAAGATGTGACTATTCATGTTTATTCACTGGCTGCTCTAGCTCTCAGCTATCACTGAGTTTTTAAATCCCTATGAGCCTCTGGTTGCTGCCTGAGATCACTGGGAAGGTCACTCTTAGCTGTGCCCAAATCTAATTTAAAAAACCCAGGGTGACCTTGCTTTTGCTATTAAGGCAAAGCTCTGGAATGACCTCCCCGAGGAGAACAGGTTTCATTAATGAGTTTTAAATCTCTTCCTCAAACTTCTGACTTGTGTTGTCTTAACCCACTTACGCCCACAGCAACGACCTCTTCTTTAAATGGTAATATGCATGTCTTTTTATCATCAGATATTACACTAATCTAAGGCATGTGATTAAGCTACAACATATCAGCTTGCTGTTACATTCAACAAATAAAGACTAAAACAAAAGGTGTTATGTTAAAGTTTATGTTTTAAAATATCTGAATGGAAGATAGTGGTGATGCAGCCAGTGCACAAATTTGTTGACACTTCAATCAACCCTTCACTGAAACCACAATAATGGACCAGTAATCTTCTTACTTTTCCTACTCTGTTTGCATTGCTGCTCGTCAAGGGGGTGCAGCGCTCTGACACCCTTCAATGATTGAAAATAAATCTGTAATACATTTTGGCAAGGCAATTAATATTGCAACAGGAGAAGCCGTTTCAGGGGTCCATCAAAAACTGCACTTAATAATTAATCCTGAAAGCTAAATTCAAAACCAATCCATGCTTATAGTTACTGCTCAGTGAGTGAGCAGCCAGATTTGGAGTATAAGCGAGATGCCCTTTGAGAGCCTCTGGATCTATGGATAACCCACATGCAAAATGAAATGTGCCAACAGTTTTTATATATCAGAGACAGAGATGGGGAGATTTTACAATAAATGCTTTTAATTATTTAAATCAATGATAGTTGCAAAACTAAAGTTGATTCTCAACTTCAATATTTTTCTTTAAATGTTTTTTTTTCATCCATAAATAAAGTTGACTTTTTCCAACTATGTTCTGTAAACATGTTTCAAGCATAATCAGTGACGTAAATGGCCCTATGTGCACCTGGGACAGATGGTACGACCACTGCCTCCATTATCATGAAGCCAAAACACTGAGAGCTCCCCCTGGTGCCTGGCTTTAGTATGCATCATTAAGTCCTCCTCAGTGCTATAAATAACACATGGGTCAAACTAGACAATTACCACAGAGGTCAGAGCTTCTTTTTTTTAGAAAAAAAAAAAGAAGCATTTCTCTTATTATGCTAATTTATGAGCAACTGCTCATTATACTGAGTTGTTTCATTTTGATGTTATTTAAGGCTTAAAACAAAGGTTGCTGTTATGATTGAGAAATGTGGTTCCAGTTCCCGTTGTGTTCTTTACCAAATTAGCAGAGAAGAGTAAGAACAGCCAGAGAAAAAGTGATGAAAAATTAAACAAGAGTCATTAAACTTAATACAACTGTGAGTGTGGGCTTCAAATTAACATCAGAATCTGTACTTCTGAAGGACTGGACGTCTTTAAAGATTTGTTATGATAAATCCTTTGGCTCCACCAACCAGGTAATTTTGTTTTATGGCATGACTCCAAGGTACATCACCAGGGCAATATATCAGCAGCCATTGAGGTGGCCACTTAACAAAACACAATCCCTGCCTTTATCATTAGAGGTATCATTTGTTGTTTTAAAGAACCAGTAAGGGATAATGGTTCAAAGCTTGAATGTAACATGAGATTTACTTTTGCTTTTTGCCAAATGACCAAAGCACTTTGAACATGCAGCTTCTTTCATAGCAAATTGATTCATTTATTTGTTTTCCCAAGCAGGACAGAGACATCACGTCTTGCTGAAGTACCAGCTGATCACTATGCATAAATCCACGATCAGTTCAAAAACATTCCTGCTGCACCGAATGCTACTTGCTCTATTGCTGGTTAGAGCTCCATCTCTCCATCTCTCCACCTACCGGGCATCCACCTATGCCAGCACATCCAATTGAGCTTGGGGTAGCTCTTAAAGTGATAACACTCTACATGGTTGCTATCCTGCTGTTTCTTATTATGCCTCTGGTACACCAACTGCATGGCTGCTGGATAAGCAGGGAACGGCTTAATGCAGAGCAAAGAGTGCCAGACATCACCACATCTCCCTTTGTTGTTATAAAGGGTTTATCTTGTGATTAGAGTGCTCATGAATGAACAATGTTTGGTGGCAGATTTATTTAAAATGAAACAATGTCTCTGACATGCAACATTAGTCACTAAATTCCCTCAGCATTATTTGTTATGCAGCTCTGCTAGAAACCAGCATAAATTGAAAACGTTGTGAGCCACATATAAGCTCAAGGTCTGAGCCTGATGCTATGTGCCTTTTTTGAAGTCAGATATGTGAAAGAATATTTCAGTTATTCTTTTGCAACAGCTGGAGTCAACAAGGGCTCAGAGCTGTTTTTAGGTCCACTGACTTCCATATGCATTGTTAAGAAGTGGCACAGTTGGCATTAAATGGTTCTCTTCTGCTCTCTCATATGTATTCATTTCAGAGACCAGAAGCAGCTCAAACAATTTTAACCACAGGACCACTGTGCTCTGCAAATAGCAAATACAAGCCACGTTGTTTGCTCCTGTGGACGACAGTTAATGGAAATAAACCCAATCCGTCCTGTCCTTAATTCCTCTCACAACTGGAGAGACAGACAACAACTGCTCATCACCCTTTCTTACCTCAGTGAACATGAGAAGTACTTCTAAGCAGCTACACTGAGACAAAGAATTCTGTAGTGGTTCTGACAAACAACATGCAATTCTCATCTCATCTAAACTTATTTCATGACAAGACATCCTTTTCTGACACCCTCAGGTCAACAAATATTGTGCAGAATGTCAACCAAACATGACCTGTTTGTGATCTTGTAGGTTAACGATTAATTAAGGTTCATAACAGTGCTTGAGCTGTTAACTTGTTTATCTGTTATTTGAGAGCAAATTTAAAGAGAGTGCATCCCTAGTACAGGCAATAAATCAGTGTTTTGCAATTTAAAAAAAAGCATGATAATGTAACTGGAGAAAAATCTTATAGTTGTAGTTAGTGTTTGTTTACTGACTGTTTTACACTCTGAATTTTGATTTTAACGGTATAGTTTACCTAAAAAAAAACAAAAAAAACAACGTAACACGACATGAAAAGAATAAGGTAAATATGTCCCAGAGATAAAAAGCAATAGAATCTAAAACATATTAGAATATTAAATGATATGAATAAATATAGCAATTTAAAAGTTGAACAAAATGAAGGTCTTAAACAAAAAGAAAACATCTTTCATGTACTTTTTAAAAATGCATGACTTCATTATTGCCTTGTTTTCTACTTGATGTAAATTTTAATTTTTCAATTTTGAAATCTTTCAAAACTGGTCCAGTGTTTTAACAAAGACCACATTACAATATCAGTGCTGCTGCACTACACACCCTCAGTGCACCCTTCACACACTGGTGGCAGAGAATGCTTTAGCATGTCATCATCAGCATGAACTGTTTACATACATATGCATTCACACACCACTGACTATCTCACTGGGAGCAATTTGTGGTTTAGTGTCTTGCCTAAAGGGACTGTGTACAGGATGATACTGCAGGAGCTGGAATTCAACCACCAACTCTACAATTATAAGATGAACAACTATACCACAGAGCTGCTGCTGTCCCTATTAGCTGAGTCCATCATTATTTTGTGGAATTCCAAAACTTATGTTGGATACAGAATTTAAATTATTTGAGCAAATAAAGTTAAATGACAGGATCATATGGAACTTAAAGCTCACATCAGGAACTTCCTGTTTGTGTTTGATTGTGAACAAAGTAGTGTCTCTTTATTGATCTTGTCCTGTACATGAGCAAGCTGTGTCCTCTGTCAAAAAAATCCCCCCCATCTAACTTTAACCATTAAAAAACACATTTTTTTGATTATTTGAAGTAAAAAATAGTTTTAAAAAAAAGGCTGTATTTTTTTCAGCATTCTGTCGGTTGTTTGTTGTAAAACCTTCACCCTTGCAGGCATTAAAATCCCAGCTTGTAGCTGATGGTATCTCTGTTTTCTTTGGTCATACAGAGGCTTTAGTGCTAATATTCACCAAAAACTAGAAGAAGTTTTTAGCCTCAACTTGTATAAAGTGACTTTCTCCTGTATGGCTCCTGCAGCGACACACTGCTGCATTCCATCACAGAACATGTATTGTTTTCGAAGAAGAACACCCTGGCCCATTTTAGACCAATCTACTGAGGATTTAAATCCTTCCCTGTTGTCTGTACGTATGTATAGATACCATTCCCCTCTTTCAGGTTGCACCAATATGCTGCTTAGTTATTCAGTTGTGCACAAGTCCCTACAAATGTGAAATGACAGACTTAGCCAAAGGGATGACCCACCGGCAGCTCACTGTCATCAGCTTTCCCCCTGTGGATTAATTTGTCATGAACATTAGGGATATCATCCTTCAAGTCAGCCAATGAAAGTCATGGGATTGGCAGATAAAGGGCATGGGGGATTTCGAGAGGGTAGATTCGCGGGACTTTGTATATATTAGAGTGTGACATAAAGCCTGGAGCTATAGTGTACTTCTCTGCTTCAAGGTAATGGATACCTGTCTGCTTAATCGTGTCCCCATAGAGCTGCAGGGTGTGTGTGTGTGTGTGTGTGTGTGTGTGTGTGTGTGTGTGTGTGTGTGTGTGTGGGTGGGAGGGGGTATTGTTAAAAAGATGCTGTTACAGGCATCCTTGCATGACTGTTTGAAGTTTGGACAATTATTTAGAGGACTATAAAAAATGACCAACACACATGGAATACTGAATTTGTTGTTGTTTTGTTGTTGCATCATTTCCACTTTGCTGGTCCAGAGTCATATATATATATATATATATATATATATATATATATATATATATATATATATATATATATATATATATATATATATATATATATATATATATATAAATTGTGTATGTATTGTTGAGCATTACCTTACAAAATAGCTTTTTGTGTCTTATTTATTGTAACAGGCTCCAATTGAATTATATCAAATTAGATGCATCACCCATGCATGTAGACAATTACAGTTCAACATGCTACCGTCTGAGGTTTGAATTTTGCAGCTGCTTATGCGTCTTCTGTCCGTGTAAATTGATGTGTTGTTTGCTTGACTTAACTTCACATGGGTCTGTGTTATAGAGTCACATATGCATTTGTTTCGCTTGAAGAAGCACTGAATTAGCTTGATTAGTTTAGGCTGTTTGCTTTACATGAATCAAGTTTCCCTTTAAAGGCATTGCTTACAAAGGGTCTCTTCTTGTGTGATCCCTGACTGTCCTTCACTCTGTGATCTATTTATTTATTTTCTGGCTCAGAGATGCTCTATACTTGACATGACCTGGCAGTCTTTTATGCAAACCTCTTCCATGTACTAAAAAAGCTCTATGAGTGCATCTTCCACCTGTTATTTTCATTACTATTGAGGCTTGTGGCTGCCACAAGAAACCTGCCTTTTCAACGATAACATCTTTTACTAGTACACTTTAACATGAAGACTTGTCTCTCAAATTTCTTGTATTTTTCTGAATCATTTTGTTAGTCATTGTCTCATTTGTCGTTCAAAAAAAGTGCTGGAACACCAAGAAACTGACAAGCTGCTGATCCAGAGCCACACATGCTGAGATGGCCTTCCTAAGAGGACTGAAATGGGTGTTTTATCTGCTTTTGCAACAGGTCTGCAGTCAATGACCAATGACTTCCCTGAGGAGGGGCAACACTGAAAAGGTAAAATTCCTACAGCAATCAATAAAGCTGCTGATTGTGGTTGTTATTTTCTTTTGCATGCCTTTTGTCTGTATGTGATTTAGCCTTTTTCTCAGTTCACAAAAGTATTTTGTGATCCTGCAGTCCCATTTTGGAAAGTATGACTACAGCAGAAACGCAAAGATGAGCTCCTCTCATCCCTCCCCCTCTCCCCACCCCTCGTGGCCCCATGCTCAAGCTCCAACTCCAGGAGGAGTTGCTCCCTTTTCCTGGGCTTGACCAGTGGTTGTAATCTCGTTTTACTGAACTCTAAGGACCCCACCGTCTTGTTAGCTCCTGTGCAAAGAACAAGTCCATTCATTATATGGAGCCTGATGAATGACTTGGTCAGACAGTAAGGGAAAGCCAAGGTGTAAATGTTCAACCTCTCATAAATCACATCGACGGGCAAGTCTAGACCTTAACCTACATGTACTGAGGAGTGATGATACCTTTGTATATTCCTACCCAGCTGTGTAGAAAAAATAGTTCTGGAATAGTGCTGTGTTTCTGTCTATCTTTCAGCTCTTGGAGTTATGATATGCAGAGTATAGACACCTCTCAAACTGAAAATCTCAAGGGTATAGTGTCAAACATAGAACACAGTATTTGCTGTTAGTTTTTAACAAAGTTAATAAGTTTGCAAAAACATCACTTTCTTTTCACTCAAAAAAAGAAGTCTCAACATAAAACTTTTAGCCTACAAATCAACTTTTTTACTGCCCTTAGACTGCAGCATCCCTCTACTGCACAACCATAAAGAGCTTTAGAGGTCTACCTACCACGTCTTGCCTACACACTGCATCTCTATAGGTCTGTGTTTGAAACTTAATGAGACGCCTTGTTTGGTCCTGAATACGTTTTATGTGAGTGTTATCATCTTTTTTTCCTGTTTCTTCCTGATTAAAAAAAAACAGTTTTCACTAAATCATAGTCTTCACATTGAAAAATTCAAATCAAATCACAATTTTAGTCAAATCAAATGCAGCTACAGAACCAAAGTCTTTCTTGTGCATGGTGTAATACGTGTTAATAGCATGTTCAACTGAGGCCAAGGAGAAAGAATATATGAAATATTTTCAAAGATGAAAGACACTGTAGTCAAGGACATTGATCATACATGACCTGATGGTTGTTATTCTTTTGGGCGTAAAGTTAAATAAAGAAAATTTCAAGTCATTCACGTCATGTATCACTGAGACCCAGCCAATTCATTTATGTCCTCTGTGGTGGACATTTGTTTTTGGTGTGTATCATTTGACTCATTTAAGCTAACCTTCCAAGTCCTAGTGTGCTTTATAGAGGACATCCTGGCCTTTCCATTGGTATCTTGCGTATTTGGGTGGGATGAGGGGAACTTTGGTTTCATGCTAAGACAAAATGGTAACTGCAGCAAAATGCACATTTGAGGGATGGGGGGGGGGGGGGGGGGGGTCAAATATTGTCATGATAATGATTTTTTACCAATGGAAAAATCATATATTTTCTTGTTTATGAACATTTTATAAATTTTAAATTTAAGTCAGAGTTCACTTAAACTTTTTGTTGGGAAAAATAACAGCCGATTTATGAATGTCAACTGTTGTGGACATTTGGACAATTTAATAACGTTAGCTAACAGATAACTAGCTTGCTAGTTCATCGTTTACATTTAAATTTCTGCCCCTTTGTCATGTAATGAACTTGTTAAATGTATTTTCTATGTGAATTAATTGATCTAATAAATAAATAGTTGTTTATAACTTTTATTTAACCTGCTTTATTTTTACACTAATGCAGGAGGCAGAACCAAAATAGAGAGAACTGTGCTGAATAACTGAGGGAGATTCAGATCTGGAATTATCAGATGAGGAAAATGTTAAGAATGAGGTTGATCTTGCTGGGAGGGTCTTCTTTGGCCCGTCAGTCCATACGGCCCTGCTTTGGCGTTCCCCAAATCAAAATGTTTTGGGCCAAACTGTTAAGAGGACCTGAGTGCCTGTAAAAAGTCAAACACAATACATTTCCCAGTACACTCAATAAAAAAAATCCTGTCAATAAAAAAAAAGTTCTGTTCTGCAAAGATACGGGCCAAATGTTCATTATAATTTAGAAAATGAATGCATTAAATTGGTGGACATTCTTGTTTTTATGTCATCCTATTTTGGTTTCATCCTTCTGTTTTTTTTCAGTAATATCATTCTGTTGCCCACTACAGTTGACATGCTATAAAATCTAAAATAAAGATATTTTTATCAAAATGTAAATTGTAAGATGTTGTTTTAGCTCCAAAGAGGCAGGAAATTAAAAAAAAATAATAATAATTTCAAGGTTACTTTTTTCCCTTGGTTCTCAAGAGGAAGTTGAACGCTTGCTGTGAAACATTTGTTTTCTGGGAATGGCTTTTGCAACCGTTGTATGTTTTTTTGTGGACTATAGAATTTTAAGGATGTACACAAAAAAAAAGAAGACAATGTCAAATGTATGTCTGTGATGTTAGACCATAAACATATATTTGCTATGACTTCCTTCCGACTGGTGTATATAATCATATCAGAATAGAGAAGTATATTAGTTTTGAACAATTTCAGGATTGTTTTTCAAAGGTATAGACATTTGGAACAAAAGTAAACCAATCAATAATTTGTTATGGTGAGTATCTTTGAAAGTCCATTCCATCTCCTGTATTGACCCAAAGCACATCTACGTTCATCCTTTAGCAGTGAAGTTTTACTAGTTTCACACTATCTATTTCAAAATGCCATCATCCTTGTCAAAATAACATCACAGAAAGGTCAGCACCCCAATCTGTTCCTCTCCTGAGGCCACCTGCTGTAGTGGTAACTAGGTGCAAATTGGAAAGTGTGGCTCATGGACATCCACGCAGCTGAACTAAGATAAAGAGAGAACACAAGCATTAAGAACAATCTCAATCATGCCTTGTTTCATCGTAAACAAGCAGTTTGTAGGAGTGGGTTTCCACATGGTTTGACAGAATATGTCACAATAACTATGCATGAAAGTGGACAAAAAAAAAAAAAAAGAGGATCGACAGGAGAAAAGTAGTTATCATGAAAAAAGCACATGCTAAAGACAGATCATTGAGAAAAGACAGCCAATTTGCCTGTCACCACATCAAAACAGAGATGGAGAGCCTCGAAAAGTATTATAATAAAATAATATTCTAAATAAGATACATTTTGAATACAGATAAACAGGATGATTTCACACATGTACATGAATGTAGTTCTGAAACCATTTATTTATTTATTTATCCATCCATCCATCCATCCATCCATCCATCCATCCATCCTTTCATCCAATATCTATACTGCTTATTCCTCAAGGACCGCAGGTGCTGGGGCTGTGTATCCTACATTTTGCTGTCATTGGCAGGAACTAGGGTACACCCTGGGCAATTCATTGTCCATAACCGTCCATGCACACAGTCACATCCACAGGAAAATCAGTGACCAATTAATCTGACAGGCCTGTTTTTGGACTGCAGGAGGATGCTAAAGCACCCGGAGTGAAAGCCAGCATGCTCTTATTTACTGTCCCATTAAAACCAAACTATAAGAACACTTTCTTTGCAATAGGTATTTGGTTTAAAAAATATATATTTTTAAAGTTGTAAATATTTGAGAAGTTTAATGTGAGAAGATAAAGTGGCACAAAAAAACAACCAAATCACAAGGCTTCTCCTGTTAACACTAGCTCTAATCTTTGATTGCAAATTAGACTGGTTTTTTAAACTTCCAGGGCTACAGGGCTTTACACTTTAACTCTCACAGGGGAGTAATGCCTGAGCCAAGACATGCTACAGTCACCATATACGTATCTTACTCTGACAATGAAGACAGTCATGCACACAGCTGTCGTGGTTGTAACAAGAAAGCTCAGAGGAGACAAAGACAAAGAGGAGAAATGAAAAGGAGGGAAAAGAACAAGGGAGTCAGATGTCAGGACACATTTTCATTGAATGATTGATTTATTTTTGTTGTCTGAGTTACCAGATTTGAGATCATCTGATCAGTCAGAGAGTCAAAGGAGCTGGGTTCCCTCTGATGTGCAGAGAGCGTTGGATAAGGAGTCAATTAGACAACTGTCCAAATATCAGCCCTCTGTCTCCATTCACATGCTCTCCTGTCTGCTCTCCCTCTCTCTCTCGTCTGTAACAGCTCTCCCCTCTGTCTGAACACACTGTAGCCTCTCCAATTTGCTGATCTTTCAGCTAAAACCAAAAGTGTGAGTATGATACTGACAAGTCGACAGACAGGAAGGCAGAAGGATCTAATAGAATATGGATAGTGCTGACAGTGTATGATATGATTCATCCAATTTCCCGTACACTCAAAACTGATAGTGACAAATGAATTTTGATCCTCCGGATCTTAGAATAATGCTAAGAATAACAATGTGAGCATCCTGAGTTTTCTTTTAGCAAGTAATCTTTACAGTGTTCAACATCTTAGGTTAGTCTGTTAGCATTCAACTGAGGGCAAATTGAGCTCAGTTTAGTATCGAGATTCCACCAAAACAAAGCTCACAGAGATTACAAATTAAAATCCATAGATGACTAAATCTGTCATGTGTTCATTTACCTGATTCATGAATGTCTGTGAACATTTTTGTGATCAAATGAAGCAGAAGCATTATCACTTCTTGCAACCTAATAATAAAAATGGTTATTTGGGTTTTCCAACAAGGTCTATGTCCAGAAACAGCATTATTTATCTTGCTTTGGAAATACTTTTCACACAATCATTGATGTTCCCCATTTTCAATTTTCAGCTCAGAATTCTGACTTAAAAACATTCCAGCACTAGCTGTTATTATTGCTGTACTTACAGTGAACTTAGTTGAAAACACTTTGAGCGTTGCTATAAAGTAATAGTGTTGGACATCCGTACGAAAAATGCAGAATATCCAACCACTACATATTCATATTGGAAATCCCTGAATCTGTCAGCTGTTCAAACGGTCCATTCTAAAAATAGCACAAGACCTTCATGAGGTCTTCACAAGACTTACTGAAACGATGAGGTCATCACATAAGGAGCTAAAAACTGGTCCATGACACATGGAAGAACTCAAACACCATGGTCTGCCAGCTGGCCAATCAGAAGAAGGGAGGTTTATAGAGCAAGCAGCCTTAAAGAGACAGCAGCTAAAACAGAGCTTTTCAGAGGGTTTTTCGAAAATACCGGTGTGTGCACAATACCCGTCTTCAACTTTTGGAAACACAGATGTTTATTTCAGTGTCATCTTATTCAATAGCCAAACAAATTCATGAAGGGGGAGGGATCTCTGACATAGTATACAATCACTAGTGAAAAATAAATGTCAGACTTGTGTTAAAAATTTCAGGTCTGAGCTTCTGCAATAAAAAGGACGCTATTCTTCTCCAAAGCTGTTACATTTCCTTTGAGAAATTCAATTATCAGCTTAAATTAGGCATACAAAAGAAGTTAAACAGACCTAGAGGGAGTCATGTTTGAAAAACTGTTGCAACTCAGTAACAGAAAGCATTGCTTAGAAGTGCAGTGAAATCAAGGTTGTTTATGCTGCCACTGCATAAAAATGCAATTAGTAGACACAGGCCCTAAATCAGCCATTTGAAATCCATCCAATACCTCTTTTGATATTTTAACTGATGGTTCTAGTTCAGGGGTAAAACTTCTAAGAAGTACTCACTGTTTAAATATTGTCATAGCTCTGAATCATCCTTCTTTGTGGCTGTGGTTGACCTGTTATGCCCTCTGAAATGTAAGTCATTCTTAAATTGGATTTAATTGCATTGTTAAAGAACGAATTTATTGCAGCTCCGGAGACTCTATTCGGTTTTCTCTAGGTGGACAATGGGACTCCCCAGCCATTATTCTGAAGCAGATCCAGTATGTAAACTCATATGCATTGAGGACAGTCTGTGGCACTAGTATCCTTGCCTGAGAAATAAGACCCATAAATCTGTAAAAAGCACCAGCAACAAGGAGGAGATGTTTGTTTAATCTTCTAAGTGTTCTAGCTTTAATAATGTCCCTCCCAAGACACAAGAGTGCTTTGCTCTCTGTTGTCATGGAAATTATGTTTTAAGAAAATCATAAACAGGTCTGCATTCACCTTTTATATCTCTCATTCTCCATGGAAATACCGCAGATGGAAAATCTTAGAGCTCACCGGCTGGGGAAGTGCTTTGTTGTCTTTCTTTATATTAGATAATGCAGAATCGGTATTATATCGGAAGGCTGGAGACATGCATACAGTAAGAGGTTTGATTAAAAGTAGGCGGAAAAAGTTGTGCAGACAATCAGTTCATATGCAGCCTTGGTCCTGGACTCGGGTGTCTGAGTCATTTTAGGGTACAATGTGTTAGCCTCACCCAGAGATACTGGCATGCCTTGGGGTGCACATCCACCTTACCAGTTTAATTGAACAGCTGCTCAGCATCAAGATTCATACGCACGTACCTACTTCCTTGAGTCTGATGGCTCCTTTATTGTGACAAATACAGGGGCAATTTATTGGTCTCCCTGGACAGTAAATAGAAGGTTACATGCAGCACCCAAGCTTTAATTGCATTGTCAGGAGAAGGTAATGTCTAACCATGGCAGCTCTGATGTGTGCACATAAACCCACACTGAGGTACACATTCACACGTACCAATTACAGTTTGTATGCATACACTGTCTGTCTGAATAAATGCACAGACACAGAGAGACACACACATTGTGTTTTCAAGAAAATAAGATATTTTGTCAAGGTCCTCTTTCATGGACCCCCCCCCCCCCCCCCCACACACACACACACCAGCTGCTACACTACTCTGCAGCAAACGTGACACAGATAGAAACGCAGAGGTGTTTGCAGAGGCTTTACTCTGATAACACTGTCAGGGTATCAAGTGGATTACTCAGGTTATCATGTCAACACACATACTGTGTTTACAATCACTAAATTATCTATAGAGTGAATTTTAACAATGGAAATAGTATAGGACAACTCGTCACAGAATCATGTATTGAAATCAGCATTTACCACTTTAACATTTTGAAAAGAAGGAAGCTGTTGAGACACAGGAAGTATTCTTGTGAATGTAGTTCTTTATTAAGATGTCAAAAAATCTTATCAGTTCAACAACTGCTGTAGCCAGTCTGTGCACAAGCACAAGGTGACCAGTGGCCTATAACTAGATGAGCCTTAAAGGCAGGATAGAGGACAAAGCAGAAACAAAGAGAAACTGAGAACACGGAAGTGAACACACAGCAACAAAAACAACTACAGATCAGCAATCTTGTACCAAAACATGCTGCATGTCAAAGCACCAGCAACATACTTTTAAGACTGCAGTTTGATGAGAGTGGAACAGTACAAGCAGGTGGGAGACAAGGGCAAAGGCCAGTTCATCATAGTGCATAATGAGGTGAGACAGTATGGATAGAACCAATACATATAGGAACCAAAGAGCCAGAACACACACACAATCTCCTTTAGACTTAGTAATGTATGACTGCTGTCACTCTGTTTATCACTTTAAAATGGAAACCCCAACCAGCTTTGTACTGCAGTGTAAACTTCAGAATTATACTGCTTCTCTTTTCTGGTCCATATGTGCTGCCAGATAGATGATGCTCAAATATTATTATGCTAAAGCAACAAATTTAAGAGCAGCCTCCAGATGAAGCAGTACCCAAATCACTCTTAGTGGTACATAATAGGCCTATAATAAAGTTATGTAACACATAATGTGCTGTTGCTGACTGGGCTGAACTCTTGTTAAGGGTCCCTGTGACAGGATGACCAGCTCTCACGTCTTATTTTGGTTTAATGAGACACTTGTAAAACTCTAAAAGCTTTCAGATATCTTTATGTGAAAGTAAGAAGAAATCTCATGGCTGCTTTGAGTCCCACCACTAAGCAGGGAACAATTGGTTTTCATTTTTAAAGCAGCAATTTATACATATCGTTTAAATTTTATGTTTCAGAATAAGAGCAGGCCTTAACCATAACCTTTGTATCATATATCATTTAAAAAGATCCAACGAAGAACTCAATCTAAATATGTATGTGTACATAGAAACATACATTATATATATAAATATATATAAATATATATATATATATATATATATATATATATATATATATATATATATATATATATATATATATATAGATAGATAGATAGATAGATATAGATATAGATATACACACACACACACACACACACACACACACACACATATATATATATATATATATATATATATATATGTGTGTGTGTGTGTGTGTGTGTGTGTGTGTGTATGTGTTTTTGCATGTGTGTGTGTGTGTATGTGTGTCTAAAGTCTGGTTCATGTTAAAGTAGTGACCACAGGCCATACTGGTCAGTGGAGGAGCATTTTATTTATTTATTTATTTATTTTTTGTCTATCCGTATAGATAGATAGACAGATAGATAGATAGACAGACAGATAGATAGATAGATAGATAGATAGATAGATAGATAGATAGATAGATAGATAGATAGATAGATAGATAGATAGATAGATAGATAGATAGATAGATAGATAGATAGTGATTGCACTTTTTGCAGTAACAGAAAAATACAGATAATCGATTGATCCTATCACTGATTACATTTAAAGTAAATAAGTCCAATATTTGGTGGCACACTGGTTAGCGCTGCTGCCTCCCAGCAAGGTCACCAGTTTGAATCCCAGTTAGACAAGGTGTGCCTTTCTGTGTCGAGTTTGCATGTTCTCCAAGTGCATGTGTGGGTTCTCTCTGGGTACTCCGTCTTGATTCCACAGTCCAAAAACATGCTCATCAGGTTATTTGGTATTTCTAAATTGCCTAATGTAGTGGGTGTGCACATTGTCAGTCTCTATGTGTCAGCCCCGACTGACTGGCAACTAGTCTCGGTAGTACCTGGCCGTGGGTATGTGCTGTCCGTTCCAAAACTACTATCACAAATGCACGTCTACCACAGTACTAAACTAAAGAAGAAGAAGTTATTTACTCTCTTGACAACATTTTTTTTCACAAATTCCTCTTCTCTGCCAAGTTTGACTGAAATTTCACGCCAGGAATTGTTCATCAATCATTTATCACAGTGATCTCTATGTGATCAATCATATAAATGCCAGTGTTTTTGATGATAACAGCAGTTTTAGCAGTTGGAGTCAAGTGGTTTTAAGATTATTAGCATTACGGTTATATGTCTGATAGTTCAGATGAGACTGTTCTCCTTTTAGCAGTTGGTGTCTGGCAATTCCAAGGCAGCATAAAGCAAGACAAGGGAGCTCCCAGGAAGATTTGTGGTTCGTAACTTTAATGGGACATGAAGATTTAAAGTTAGTGACATGCAGGAGAGACAAAGGGAAAGACAGGAGCTCAGCATGTCAGGTATTCCAAGCAGCATAACTAAGAGCTCATCCAAGCCTGAGCAAACCCTAACTGTGTAAGCTTTATCAAAAAAGAAAGTAGAGACAGTGTGTGCCTACCAGACTTTGACTGATGGAGGATTCTGAAGGAGAGGGCCCTTACACATTTATAATAACAAAATAAAGTTCAAACTTTATGTAACCTCATTATTATGGTTTTAGTCAGGGACTTCTGGAGTGGATGAATGTGAAGTATGTTGTATAAATGAGAGTGTTAATAGAAACTGTGAGCACTTGTAAAGTGCAGCTCAGCCTGATGGGAATGTCAATATATATAAAATTATTTGGCAATAACCTTTAGTATTGGGCAAATTAAAGCTTAACCTGATAATGGCTTTGGATAAAACATTACAGGATCATCATAGTGATTAAATCTCCCTCAGGGAAGAACATAAGTATTTGGACTCAATCTATTTTCTGAGACACTTTTACATCAGAGACTATAAATTTCAAGCCCATGGTAGCTCATGAAGGTAGCTCATGAAGGAAGGGTGTTGCATATTTGTACTAAGGTAGGTGTACCTACACCTAAGGTAGGTGTACCTACACACACACACACACACACACACACACACACATATATATATATATACTGTAAAATAAACAGCACATTACATAATCAAATAAAGGTAAATGGATTATGTTATGTACTGTATATTTTACATGAAAAGAATGTATGAAAATGCAAAACTACTGACTACATGTTGTTGAAGATTTATTTCTGTTGGCTCAGTTTAGGAATTTGCATCCTTTAATGTAACTGTTTTCATTAAAAGTTTTCTATAACCCTAACTGCCTGCCCTAAAGCTGGGAGTAATGACGCTTTGTAAGGATGTAGAGGCCTGTAGTTCAAAATGTTTCAGTTAACACATGGCGATAATGAGGAAACAACAACAGCTTTATAAGTGAAGACTTTGCAGATACTTTCAGCATATTCTAAAGTTACCATTTTTCTGATGATCACTGTAAATGTTTGCTCCGAGATGTGAACTGATATTTTGTTTTATTAAAATAACAGAGACCTTATGCATTTGTCATGCTTCAAAATTATTCCCATAACAACACTTTATCCCCATCATTATGAATCTCAAAGACACAAACACACTTTGAAATAGCATATGGTTTGTTGCTCAGACTACCTAGATCCATTTTGCATGGATTTTGTGGGTGTTTGAGAGCCTTTAAAGTTCTGTAAAGAGCAGAAGACTGTAAAGCAAACTCTAACTGAATTTGACATAATGAGTGCCAGAAAGATGTGAAAAGTCCAATGCATAACTCTCTAATTGGTGTCTGCTTGGCATGGGGGTGGGAGACCACCAGAAGGATAGAGCACAACTGGGGATAGAAGCAATAAATAGGAAGGAGCAGATGGTCTCTTCCAGAGGACAGACACCCAAACACATGGAACAAACTGGACACCATAAAAGTTAGAAGTGGGTGAGTATGTGTGTGTGTGATCTCGACAGGTGGAAAGAAAGAGTGTGTCACAGAGCCGCACATGTATACATGCTCGCTGATTTGTTATATAGTAACCTGTTATATATGTCTTCTCCCAGTTGAGCTCTACTTTATTTGACCTTTATTTTTAATCTGACTTTCATCAATTATTGATGAAGGGAACACATGTTGCCCTTGAATTATGAGTCCTTATGGATCAGCCGTGTGAGTGCATGAATATGTACACGTGTGTGTGCGTGCGTGTGTGCGTGTGTGTATGTGTGTGTGTGTGTGTGTGTGTGTGTGTGTGTGTGTGTGCGCGCGCACGCGCGCGCATTTTGTCAAACTAGTATTCCAGCAGGATATCATGGCTGAGGGGCTAAACGGGGATGTTATCTGCCTCATATGAAAAAGAATGTATTCTTGTTGGTTTCCATATAAGTTTATTAGAAGGAAAAAAGTTTTGTTGTTATTGTTTGTTTTATATTTTTTATTATTATTTTTTTCACATTGTCTATTTTCTTAGCATTCAGGGTGTTTTCCCCACAAGAGGACCCTGTTGGCATTACTGCCATTACTTTTTCCTTGTGGCTGCAGTCGAAACACACTCTTGATGGTTTCAGATGCTATCAGTGACAATGATTTTTCTGTACCTCTGAGGCATGTCGGGCTTACACATACTACACTCCCACCTGCCTTATTGGTTTCTGTTTGACATTACCTTAGGCAAGCTACCTTTAGTTGAATGAATAGTGGATTATGCCAAAGTAATGAGTCATTGAGCATTACACATAACCTTAGTGTTAATGGAGTAGGTGTGCTTTCTCTCTCAGTTAATAAAGTGATCTGTAGAAATGGCAGTATGGATTTAATTAATGCATTCCAGCTACAACCCCGTTGACTTTTAGGAATCCTGCTGTTTGAAAGAAGTTCACTTTGCTTATGTTGATTCTGCTGCATGTGGAGAGAGTGTCCCTGCTTTCCTGTTGGTTTAACATTGTATCTGATACACAAACGGTGCAAGCATGATTGACCATGACTGGTTAAAGAGGAAGATGCAAATTGCAAGTGCTTTCTGGGTGTCTCTGATAGTATTTAAAATGTGTAGGCTGAGACAGTGCAATGTTGATGAAAACTACAGTCGTACAGTCAAACTGATGGTTAAACTTTTGATAGAGCATGGGGCAATGAGGTAAGAGACATCCAACAACATACATAGACAAATAATTTGGTCAGGCTTAAGAGAAACAAATTAAAGTAAATTGATTATGACTATATTTAACAGACTGTGATTCAAAGTATTTGGAGAACTGGGCAAAAAGTGTCGGTGCCTGATGGAAAAGGAGCCTCTTATTAACAGAGCCCGTGCAGATTAAGTTGGGTGCATGTTTGTCTCCATTTAAAACCAAGGATAGCAGATGCCACTTTTGACTCCCCAGGGAACTCTGCTGTTAAAAACGTTTTTGTTTTCCAGTACAGCATGATGCGTCTTTCTGTTCAGATTTGGTCCAAAGTATTTGAAGCCAACATAAATTACCAAGATCATAGACACAGGTGGCAATCATACTGAAACGTAACAGATGCTGAAAAATAAATAAGTAAAAAATAAAAAGTTTGATGTAATGGCACGCTTCATGCAGAAAAATACTGTCAAGTTCTACATTAAAACTGCCATTGAAGTCAGCTTTAAAACAATGTTTGATAAACTCTGTCAGTTGTCATAATGATAACTTATAGTCAGCTCTTTGTAACAGGTTCAGAAGTGCATCACCTTTGTAACCAAAGTGCAGTAAAGCTACATTTGCAAAAAGATAGGACATCATAATTATGGAGTGAGATCGGTCTCAAAATTCACAAAGGCACTCACACACAAATGCAGCAAGGTTCACAAATGAAAAGCAGCTCGTAAATATATATATATATATATATATATATATATATATATATATATATATATAGATAGATAGATAGATAGATAGATAGATAGATAGATAGATAGATAGATAGATAGATAGATAGATAGATATATAAACACAATAAACATTTGTGTATGAATCAGATATACGTTTATTAATTTTGTTTTTTTTATTTGTGGATTTTTAAAAAAAAAATGTGTAGAATGATTTATATTTGTGTGTGAGTCAGAAATACGTATGTGAATCCTTCCATGTGTATTTGTGAATTTTGAGACTGATCTGACTCCATACATACTTAAAAGCACAGATGGTAGTCAAAATCTAGCATGAATCTGAATGTAGAATCTCATCAGGACTCCGTTTAGCCCCCACCCCTCACACTTGGAGCTCCTCAGAAACATTCCCCGGGCTCACATGCACAAGCACCGGTGATTTGTGACCATATGATAATGACCGATTCAAACCCACAAACTCAAAGTGGTCCTCAGCATATTGTTTTTATCCGCAGTACGTTAAACTCATCGGGGTATAGGATTTTTCTGCCATTCTCCAATGTACTTGGATCCCTCTTGGTTATGCACATTAAATCAGGGCTAGTACTTGCCGCTGAAATGTACGCGCAGGAGGCAGGCAGAACAGCAGGAGAGGACTTGATTGGTTTAATAACATGGATCCTAAAACCTAGGATTGGCTGGTGTTTTTCCAGGTTTACTCCTGTTATAGACAGCGGCTATTTTTCGTTCCGTTTGAAGAACACATCATGCACTGATAGCCATCAGGACATAAAGATTCTTTAAACTTTAATAACAAAAAGTGTATCTAAATCTGATTACCAAAACTACCTTGAAGTGATCCAATTTTCTTATCTTTTTAGTCTGCTCTTATTAGACAGATTTACACAACATCTTTGATCACCATATGATTCAGAAATCAAGTAGACATCGATGAAGATCACAAACAAGTTAAAACAGAGACTGGAGGTCGAGGGCACATTGTGCCAGACTGTTATACAATCAGAATTGAAAAGTTTTTACAATAAAGACCTTTTTTAAAAAAAAAAAAAAAAAGTCCTTCGGCTTATGTAACCATCCAGAAAGAAGAATGAAGAGTATTTTTCTTCTAGTTTTGGTCATCCCTGAACATCCACTTGTTTTCTGTCTTTGTAATACTTCAATGACACATTTTCTGTAAGGAAGTAGAGCACAAACTGTTGCCAACTGTTGGTGGTTATGAAAAAGCTTCACTCTTTTTCTGTTTCACCTTAGGCTTGGAAAGAAAGTGCCCAAACTGTGAAGATTTGCCTCTGCAGATTTAAATGTTCTTGTTTTCATTTCAGATTGAACTGGATGTCAAAACTTTTACTTCACAATGTTTATTTCTAAGGCCATTGCTAACTTTATAAAAAATATAATCAGTCAAAATAGTATTTTAACTATAATCTGCAGAAATTATTTTAGCCAAGTAATCTTAGATAGCTGTGGTTAAGACACTGTTGTACTGCATTCTCGTTTAGTTTCCTTGGGTTCTTTTTGCCATTGTCTTGTTTCCTGCCTTTCTATAAGATATTTTAACCTGCTGACATGAGAGATTAAAACATATCCCCTGTAATCCAATTTTCCTTGTCAAGACCACAGCTTGTCTAATTCGGTATGAAACAGCTGAAACATGTTTTGTGTCAATGGTGTGTTAAATTACCTTCATGGTTGTTCCATTTCACCCGCTGACATTCAAAACGGGGAAATAAAGAGATGGGTTTCTCCACTTGTGACAGACAAAAGGAAGGAATTCACTCTAAAATAGCATTTTTTGTTTGTTTTTTAATAATTTTTATATTGTTTTTTGCTATGCCTGGCATGTTAATGTCTCAGTAAATCAGTCAGTTTACAGAAAAGCCTGTTGCTGTGCCTTGAACATTAATGGAGGAAAAACAAAGACGACACGTTTCAGACACTAGTTGTCTGGATCAGGCTTCGAGAAAAATAAGGTTAATTTAATGGCTACAAGAGGGTAGTGATTATTCATGAAGCCAGCAATAATTCTTCCATGGTTTCTGCTTGCTGATCCTTTACGGGGCAAAGTATCAACCTTACCATATGCGACTATTAATTATGGTTTCCGGCAGCTGGAGAAAGCAGCCTGAGATGAACCTGTGCTAAGGTCGCAGACTGACTATAAACTACTTTATATTATTTTCAACATCACTGATCACATCTTGTGTGCGATACTGTGGAAGGAGCTATTATGAGTTTTAAACTTAATTGTTTAGTTTAATAGTGTCCCTAAAACTTGTAACTTATTGATGCAGCTGTTGATTACAAGAAGAAGAAATTTATTCAACTCCTTGATTGACTGAAAATGTAAACTTTCTAAATGTCAAGCTTGCATTAATGCATTCTTTTAACAATGTTTTGTTGACTATAACACTGATGCAGATTTTTTTTGATTTTCTGGAAATATTTAATGAAAAAAAGTTGAGAAAAAGTGTAAAAAAAGAAAAAAAAAAAAAAAGAAAAAAAGTTATTTCCATGTAGAAGAACAATTTCAGGGTACCGTAGCAGTGCGGATTTTCTCCATGTTAGGCCATTTCGTCCAATGTAGAAGGATAGCTAACCCAAGAAGCTCCATTTTCTGAAATTATTCCATCTGTGGCTCAAGGAAGGCAATCACCAAAGAAAAAATCCTTTGGACATCCAAGACATCAGATTTAACATATTAACTATTCCAACATTCCAAAAGCAGAGCTTCTAATACATCTAAAAAGACCATTTTTATGGCCAAACTACAACATAACACTCCCACTGGTCATGTTTAAATTGTCTCACAGCTCCACTGTGGTTTTGTTTCAGGGGTGAGACTGAGGAGTTCCTGTGGTAACTCTAGCTTTTTTTAAGGTTGTCTTTATGAAAAATGGTGTGTGCTGTCAGAACATTCTGTGGTTTTCCACCTCATTGATGGGCTTTTCCTCATCCATCATGTTGGAAACCTTTGACCTTTTGACTCCAGGCCTGGCTCCGCCTATTAATACATTTTAGTGTCGTAGTTTAAGGAAAATAATTAAAGCCACAAGTGGCAATAATTGGGCCCTTGCCTCTGTGCACCTGTCAATGCATATATATATATATATATATATATATATATATATATATATATATATATATATATATATATATATATATATATATATATACAATAAATAAATAAGACATAAAAAGCTATTTTGTAAGGTAATGCTCAACAATACATACACAATTTATATATATATATATATATATATATATATATATATATATATATATATATATATATATATATATATATATATATATATATGTGTGTGTGTGTGTGTGTGGGGGGGGGGGTTATTTGAAACTTTTTTGAAGTTGTTTATGGGAGTAAATATCCCTTTTGTCACAGAGGGAACAACATCTGGTTGTCAGTAGGGGGAACTGGACTTTAAAATAAAAAAAAGCACATAGATGTACTCATGCAGTGACACTGAGCATGTGTGCATTTTGGACCAGATCCAACAGTGTACATGATAGATATTAAGGTTTGCATGTTGCTGAAAAATGGTCAGCTTCGGGTGTCATTTGTTGCCACGCCTACTGATCATGCACAAAAAAAAAAAAAAAAAAAAAAAAAAAAAATCATGCATGTAGAAAAATAAATGTCAACCTTTATAATGGTTTGTGGCTATGCCTATTGAGTTACAAAAAAATAACCTTTCACTTTTCATCATCAATGTGTCTAATATGCACATATTATTTCTAAGATGATCTGAAAAAACTGTGGGTCGAGTTTGTTTGAAAATCATCAAAGTCCAACATTCAAGACAACTACTGAACTTCCTGTTTGGAATTCACAATGGTCATACAGGACTTTGTTTGAGGTCTTTGTATGATAGTTACACAGAAAAATTCAGGTCTGTAGAGGGGCGCTGTGTAGCACATATTGGCATGAAAACACTCCAGTCTTAAAATTCCACATCGGGTTGACTTTGGTCAGAGCATGTTTAAGGCACGTAATTTGGGGTAAAAGAAGGCCTTAGAAATAATGAAATGCTCAGAATTTCAACATAATAATAATAACCCTGAGGATTCCAAGAGGGCTTCGCTGTCCTAGAGCTCGGGCCCTAAAAATCATCTTGGACAGAACAGTAATAACAACTATTTTCTTCTTTGGCATCCAACCGGTAAAATTTGGGCAGCTACTCAATGAAGACAAAATTGTTCACAGGTATGAATAAATAGTACATCTGTTCTGTGTACACATGATGGAGCAAGATGGCTGCCTCCATGGAAGAGGACCTGTAGAGATAAATGTTTCATTCTAACATAAAAGTTAAATGAGCTTTAGATCTTAGTTGAAACATTTTTATAATTGTAAATATTGAATTTCTGCCAGTTCTCTTCAGCTCTTCAAAGACCACTACTTATCTCATCAACATGCTTAATATTTTCATTAAAAACCTGTCTAAAAAGGTTTTGAAAATATATTCCCTCTTGATGATTATCATTCCGCAACAGGTAGCTATGGTTGTATTTTGGTCCCTTCCAAAATAGCTGCTCACAGGAAATTAGCACACACTTGTTTTCATGAAAATCACAGCTAATTTTCTAGAAATTGTGGTAGCAATAACATCTAATTTGTTACTCTTTAAAAAAAAAAAAAAAAAAAAAGAATAAGTACTTTCTGCATTAAATGAATGCATGTTTCCTAAAACAATTGTGAAATAAAGTTTCCAAAACCACACAATTTATCAAATATATTCAGATAAATAAATAAAATGATATAGCGACATATATGTTTTTATTTTACTTTATTGTTCTTTTGGATTTTTTATAAACATCTCAGTTAAAAAAAAAAAATCGGACTATTTTTTGATGGGTCAGGCATTTAAGGGTTAAAGCTGGCACTATATGTACACCGTTAGCATCTGGACATTTCCATATGACATGATCCCTATAGATGCTTGCTTTCCCACTAGCTAGGATGAAAAGGTTACTCATTCCTTGAGCAGAAAAAAAATATATATGTGATGATTCTTTATATAGGGAAACATCTTATTCATAGAGCAGCATACCTGCCCTCAAGAGAAGCTTGATGTCATCTCCACTGTTGCATGTCTTAATAAGGCCTTGGCTAGAAAAATATATTACCTGCTGTTTGAGTCCTTGATCACAATGAGTTCTTTTGACATAAATGCCCTTGCTGCTACAGAGACCTATTGAAAAACAATATTTCATTGGACGAATACTATGAAACCAAGACATGTTTTCATTTTCAAAGGCTCTGCTTCCTCTTTCCTGTGTTGCCACCTACTTAAGCATGCATGGTCAAGCAGCAGCAGAGTCTGCTCGTTTGTCTCATTAGTGGAGAAGACAGAAAGAAGTATGACTCCCCTGAAATACCTGCCCTTGCCCACAACTCGGGGCAGCAGAATGAAAGACGACCATATTGAAATCCTGCTCCTGATGGATTTTCTGTATCAAACATCAGCAGCGATTGTGGGGAAAGTGCTCTGACAACTTTTTGCATTTGTTTGTCTTATTGACATTGAGTGCAACACTTATTCTTGCAAGAAGTGTGTGTCTATTATTAGGTAGCTTTTCATGTTTGTGCTCGTTATTTCCATTTCTGGCTGAAAGAGTTTGGAAGTAAACACGTGAATTGATTCAACCTCACAAAAATCTTAATGAGCATTATTTTTTCCAGTCTTGTAAAAACAGATATGGATGAACAGGTACAGCTGAAATTCATTATAACAAATTTAATCTTTTTTTTAATCAGCAGCTTTAAGGAAGTACTTTAACAGTTAGTTAACAGGCCGAATATAGTGAAGGAATCTCTTAAAGCACTATAGGCGGGGGGGGGGCCTTCAAAAAGCAATCAACATACTAAACAATATGTCCTGAACAAATGTATGTGCCCTACATGTTAAACTGTAGGATTTCCGGGTGGTACTGATTACAATCACAACCATAATTATAAAACTCTAGGAGGCCAAGCTCATGAATGTTTAAGTCAAACTCAGAATATTAGTGGCGCCATGTTTCCTTCTGTATGTTAAATATAGGTTCTGTAGTCAGGGAGGTTTTTTCTTTAAAGGTGGGTCCACTAGTAATCATGTTGTTTTGTCAGCCATACACTTGCCTCTGATTAATGAGTAAATTCTGTGACCAAACAACGCTGCTGTTAAATGCCAGGAGATGTCTGAAAGGTCTGGAAATGGCTTGAAATAGACAATATGCTTTGTTTTTCTAAAGTAGTCAAGAGATGAAAAATATTAGTTAGTCTGCCACTACAGCCCAGACTGAAACACCTCAATATAAATATATAAATTGGATGAATTTTTAAAGACATTCTTGGTCCCCAGAGGGTCGATTGATCAGATCTATCCATCTATGCAACATTTATTTATTTATCCATCCATCTTTGTATCAATTCATCTATCAATTCATACTCACCTTTCTTGATCCATCCATCATCTTTCATCATCTACCCACACATTCATCCACTTATCCATCCATGTACATATACATATACATTTTACCCATCCAAACCGTTTTACTCAGTGTTTATAAAACTCTGATGCTGAAAAAGCAAAAATGTCAAACTGTTCCATTTGATAAATAAAAGATGCTTGAAGGTTTCTGCCATGAGACAGAAAAAATGAATTCCAATGAAGGACACTTGAGAAGCTGAATGATATAATTTAGTCCAGGAAAAAAAAAAGTCAAGCGGCCTTTTGAGGTTTTCTGACCTCTTATCATATTTCTTTCAAAAAATTACAAGTATTTTGGAATGGGCATTTTTGTGGCAACATTACCTGTGTTATGGCTAAAAGTTTACCAAATTCTTGGGTGCAACTTTACAAACATCCAACTTGAACCTAGCAGGTGCCCTCAAATGTTAATCCGTAAACTTTGAAGTCAAGGTTGGGAGTAAATCTGTGTGCACAGATGTAATAAATAGGATGCAGGGGTTTCTTTGAAGGCACTCCAGATGTCTTTTTATATCAATCTTACATTGGTTTGGAGGTAGCCTTCTTTCATGTCAAAACTCATAGCAAAAAGGCCATGGCTTCAGCATTCATTATAGATAGCTCCTGAGAACACTCTCATGAATAAAATAGTGAACTATACTCGAACAAAAACTTCTACCCTGTGGCTGAGTTGCAACATTTGACGTTGGGCTTAAAACACCAATTAAGAAGCAAAAAAGATGTATAGATTTACATATGAAAAAAATGGTCACATTTATTCATCAACATGCATGAAATATTGGTCACACAGACACTATGATGAGCCATGCACTTTTCTCATCCATGGTGGCTATACTGATTTCTAAATGTTTGTATGTATTTGCAGAGGGATGGATCAGTGTATAAAGCGATACTCTAGGTCTACTATAACAGAGGACTTAAGGTGTGATAGTGATGGGAACGTGTCTAAATACATGAGTTTCCACTCACAAGTTCTGTAGTTGCTGGAGTTGTGTGCTAAGTGTAACTCAAGAAGTTTGTTTCATTTTATAGTAAAATGAAGGCTTTAAGAATAACTGCAAGACTGTTTCCAAGCAGTGAAGACCTGTCACTCTGTTTGTTAGAAAAGAAAATAGACTTCAGTAAACCTAATGCAGTTGTGTACCAGTAAGAGATCTAACATGTCTATGAAGTCCCTGGTCACATTACAGAGTCTGGAGTTGTGCTGTTGTGAAAAAGAAGTATATTAACACAGAATACGCCGCTTTGAAAACAGAGGACTGGAACATGCTGTACACATACTTAAAGGCACCGTTGGTAGTCACAAAGAACTAGCATGAATTTAAATGTAGCAGGACCCCATTAAGCCCCCGCCCTCCCACACTCGAAGCTCCTCCAAAACAATGCCCCTGCTCACATGCACGAGCGCCACTAACACATGATCATTTGATCATGACTGATTCAAAACCACCTCAACCTTAATGTGATTACCAACACTACCTTTAAAGGTGCATCCGTTTCTAGTTTAACAGATGGCCATTGTAAACACAGGCCATGACTTTGCTACTTCCCAGTTGTTGTGTCTCGGTGATGAATAGCCACAGCAGTCAGTGTTTGCATGACCATACAACATGGGCTCAGAAACACTTCAGAAAACCATTGTCAGTTAACAGTTCATCACTACATCTATGAATGCGAGTTCCAACTTTACCATGCAAAGACAAAGACACGCTGCCGGCTTCTCTGGACCATCTGAGATAGACTGACGCAAAGTGGAAAAGTGTGCTGTGGTCTGATGAGTCCACATTTCAACATGTCCTCATCATGTCCTCAGAGCCAAAGAGGAAAAGAACAATCTGGATTGTTATCAGGTCAAAGTCTCAAAGCCAGCATCTGTGATGGTATGGGGGTGTGTTAGTGCCCAGGGCATGGCTAAGAGCAAGCCACGTCTTTTTCAGGGACGTCCCTGCTTATTTCAGCAAGACAATGACAAGACACATTCCGCATCTGTTACAACAGCGTGGCTTCGTAGTAAAAGAGTGCAGGTACTAGACTGGCCTGCCTGCAGTCTTAAGGTGTGATGGTGATGGGAACGTGTCGAAATACACGAGTTTCCACTCACACTTATCAAGTGTTGTTAAAAGGAAAGGTGATGGAACACAGTGAGAAACATAACCTTTTTTGGAACATGTTACAGGCATCAAATTAAAAATGAGTGAATATTTGGGAAAAAAAACAACTATCAGTTTGAGCAATAAATATCTTGTCTTTGCCGTGTATTCAATTGAATATAGGTCAAAAAGCATTTGTGAATAATTGTATTCTGTTTTTATTTATATTTTATAAAATTTCCCAACTTCATTGGAATTAGTGTTGTACTATTTTATGAATACATGGAACCAAGTCAACAATATAATGCTGCCTATACAATAAATAGTTTGCCAAATATATGATAAAAGGCTTAAAAAAGCAGAAAAGTAAGGTTATCTTTCAGAACTCAAGGCAAAGTTACGGTTTTTCAAAAAATATGTTCCTACCATTACAATTCCATACACCTGACACTGCAGCAAGTGCAAATAAACAATAGCTTGCATGTTGTCTCCTCTGTTAAAGTTCCTCTCCTTTCACTCTTTCTCATCTTTCTTCCAGCCTGTTGAATAAAGTAAAGATTGTTTTTGAAAACCAATTCAGCAGTGGCTATTTGCAACATCTCTGATCTATTCAGCCGTACACTCAGCAGTCAGTGCAATATCCTCCGCCACAATAGCTGTGAGCTTACACACCTCTCTCTCTGTGAGAATGTGGAACAACACAGAAATATTATAGGAAACAGTCTTTGTCGAAACATGGCCACATTTGGGAACTCTCATTTTTTTTCTTGAAAAATACTTCTCTTTTCATGGAAACTCAAAGATGCTGTAGCATTACTGACACTCCCTCTACAACCTACACATTGAATCTATGACTGTGTCACTCAATTCTAAGGGCAAGGCAAGAAAAAGAGACAACAAGCAGCTAGTTCTATCAAAGCAGCATCAGTCAGGTGTAAGTCTTGATTTACCAGCCTAGTTTTCAACAAACAAACATAAGAAAATCAACCCATGTACGGCTGTAACTGCAGATGTTCTCATGCAAACACCTTGTTATGCTTCAATTCCCAGTGTTTTTAAAGTTGTTGCTATGCTGAGTTAGAAATGGAAAAGACATCTGTTTAATTATTCCGAACACATACTTGGCTTTTACCTTTTACAATTGATATCACACAACTCTGACACATTCAACAAAGCCTTTGCATTGCTCTTATAAACACTTCTCAGCAGGTAGTTGTTACTGAAGCATTAACATTAACATAAACCGCAGCAGTGGCTTGTCTGGAATGAATAAAAGACAAAGTGGGCTAAAAGCATTACTGAACACACAAAGAAACACAACTGCCTACAGAGACTAAAAGTAAATCAACACCAAATCCAGTGACAAAGAAACAGACTAATCGCCCAGAGAAAAGTAAGTGTGCTGAAAGGGAAAGTGACTGATGATGAAAAACACTCAGAAATGAGAATTGACTGCTCTTACACCCTCTGGTATTCTTTCTCAATCTGCTTTGTGTCCTGTGGCCATAGGACTGTGAAGGGTTTCATTGTTTAACATTTAAAAAGAACATATGTTGACCTTAAAGAAGTTACAGCCGGCAGTGGTTAGCTGGGCTTTGCTTAAATTCTAAAACAGAGAGATAGCCAGGGGAGAGTCCAGAGAGGTGGCACAGGCGGGGGCTATTTATCCAGTCAGAGATGGCACTCATTTAAAAATCAACTTTTTGGACTGTGTTTAACTCTGTTTTGCTTTCTCTGCAACAAAATTTTTTGGTCCTACAATAAGACAAAAAAATCTAAAAATATATTTCAGACAACAGTTGTTTGAGCATATCAAAGACTGTAAGAAAATGCCTGCATTGTCTCCAAGAAAAACACACTTTCTCCAAGAATTAAATTGCGGCTGTTGCGGCTCTTTCTCTCACAGGTGTTTTGGGAATCTTAATTTTAACCTCTGTCCGAAACATTTCATTTGAGCTTCTGTCTCTTTAAGGCTCCTCACAGTGCAAACCCCCTTCCCTCTGGTTGGCCAGTGAAGGGCCTGTGGGAGTCAGAGCTATGGTAAGATCTCGGTGCTTGACACCCACTCTTCCAAAAGTCATGAATCACTTTGTATATATTGTGATATTTTAGAGTGGACTGTTTTTGGCAGTTTAAAAACATATCCCGGTAATTTTACAACATATGAATAGTGGTTAGTTAAGTATTGGTTAGAAAAATTGCCCACATTTAGTTTTGACATCCAGCATTGTTACTTGATCCAAGTAAGCGTAATACCCTCTAACACTGTGTTGGATAATTTTAAGTAAAAAATTATATCCTACAAATATGTGCCAGGCAACTTTCTGAAAACTCTGGAGCGTCGGGGTATCTGGTAGAAACTTTGCTGAAGTCTTTCATTCAGATAACTTCCAACTTTTGATCGCACGTTCCAGGCCTGGAGTGGCTAATTTGGAGGATCTGGACAATTCCAGATGGGCCGGTTGGATTTGGGGCCATGAGGACTGGTTTCTAGTCATATCACGGGGTTGAAATAAATCACTGAAGCTGCTAACACTGACCTTGGCAACTATTTTTGGCAACTTCTTACCTACCAGGGAAAAGGTAGGTAGTTAACCTGCTAGGTTACCTGCTAGGCTAGCCTTAGGTAAGTGGCTTGGATGAGTGGCTTGGATGAGTAGCCTGGCGACGTAAGAAGAGCTTTACAGTCTGACGCGGCCACATGTGCCAAACTAAGGAACTTTTTCATCAAGACGTTCTGGTGGGATGAAAAAGAAACTCCAGATGGACCACTGTCCAAGCTTAATAACTGCGTATCGTTATAACAAAATGTTATATGATTTAAATATTAGTATGGTGTGACACCACATAACTTTACAGGTAAACATATTTGTCTATAGTCCCCCGTATCAGCAGCCAGCACTCCAGTTCTCTAGAAATGAGCCAAGCACCAGCTATGAGGCCAGATCTCCTGAGTGAGCAGCGTGGATAGTTCATTGAGTGGACATTATTAGACTTAACATCATGAAGAATATGGTGTAGACCTGAGAGAGAAACAGTGATGCTAGAGGATTCAGTAGTACATTAATGAAATTGACTTGAATTTTAGCTTTCTGCATCAGCACCTGGTTCTCATCTGTATGAGCCGTCATGTGAGCTCATATCTTTGCTCCACTGAGAGTAGCTGCAGGAAAGCTGTGTTGACCATTGGATAATTTCTGGTTACAGAAAGTATGTTGTCCCTCTCACGTCCTCTCTACTCAGTCACTTTCATCTCTTTATCTCTTTTTATTTTATTTTATTCTATTTTATAAGTATTCAAATGTAAATGTGATGACTCCATCTTCATAAGTTTCTGCAGGACATCCCCATGGCTTATAGACCCCTTTCCTGTTTGTAAACAGTGATGATGTTTCTATGGCTGCACGCGCATTTTTGCAACAGCAGTGCTGCAGAATACAATGGCTGGTCAATGGATGTGAGGGTGTTAGCCATCAAAAAATATGTTTTTTACCTAAATAACACTAATTTATCAGAATGTAAACAACTCCCGGGTTTGTGAGAAATCAGTGAGTGGATGGACAACATCAGCAAGTAGACAGACGTTTTTTAGTGGAGAAATCCAGTGTGTACCCCAGAAAGGAGTTTAAACACACAAGTCACTCCATGCTTATTCCTGCATTATCCATTGACACTGAGTAGACTGCGAAATATAAAGACATGTACTTGGGTCAATAAAGCAGAAACCCTCCCAAACCAAAAAAAGATCACAGAGAGCTGAGTCTGAGACCTGGGTCATAATAAAGGATCCAGAAAAATACGTCCAGACAGAGAACTGCTCCGAATCTATCAGAATATTAATGCTTTGATATTTTCAGATTACTAATCACACTGATTCATAGTTTGATAATATACCATAGTTTAACGTTGAACTTTAAATCTGTTTCTTTTAATCATCATTTATAGGTTCTCTTATCATTTCCTCTCCATAGTGAGTCCATATTTATATCATAACCTCGGCTCCAAACCAACTTTTCATTAAATACTAAAAGTAAAAACTGGATTTAGCATATTGGCAGTTAATATTGATTATTTTTGCTCAAACCTGGTTCACTGAGGTTGGACAAAGAAGACACATTTAATAACACGGCTGCAGACGTCACTGGGGATTCATTGTAAAGTGTGACCCTGTTAAATGATGACTCTTAGCCAACAATCACTGACATGTTCAGCAGAGTGTTTCCTGTGAACACAGTCACTCTTTACTCAATAACACTGGTTGCTATGTAACGGTCTAAACTTGATAGAAGATGACTCCTTGGTATTGTATCGTTTCTCACAACCAACCACAGAACAACCGGACATTTTTATGCTGCTTACAGTTCAAATTTAATGTTTAAAGAACAAGAACTCGTCTGAACGGATGGAGCTAAACGCTACTTCCGTTGCCAAAATGTGTGCACATCTTTATGGTGAAGAATGATTAATCTAACTCTCCCCCAGAGAATGAACCCACACATTTAACAGAACACCAAAGAATTCTTTTTAGCCATACATAAAAAATGTCAATACCATAGGAGACCTAAAAATGAAGCCTGACCTGCTAAGATATCGAGGGACACCAGTGTGAAATGTTGTTTTCTTTAGATTTTAAAAGCAAACAAGCAATGGAGTGGAGTAAACCAATAGATGACAAGAGCTTAAGGGTAAAGTTGAGGAAGAAAATTATGAATGAAAGCTGGGTAAAAAGATTAAGTAGGTTTGAAAATCAAGTCTACATTAGTTACCCAGTTAAGAAAGGCAGTGATGGAATATTCCCTCCTCTGATGAGGAGCCTCGCTGCTGCCTTCTGGACATGCTCAGGGCAAAACAAGGCTAACTCCCACGTCAAGAGAATTTCAATAATTAAGACAAAGAAAGAAATAAAGCTCATAGTATATGCTCCAAATCCCCAATATGCTGGAATTACTTTAATTCAGTGAAAAGCTGGGATAAAATGCTGCTGTTCACAGAGCTTTTGTGTTTGTACATACATTTACTCTTCAGGGTTCAGATAATACACCAACTCTTTGCAAGAATAGTTACATGGGAGGACAGAGGTCTGCAAAGATTAGGACCTTTTACCCTCACTTGGCTTAAGAAAGCTTTGAGTAAACCAACTTTTAACATCTTGAAGAGTGAGGACTTAAAGCTGCATGGATCACACAAGAGAGCACAGCAGCGTGTGGTCAGGAGGAGATGGATATATGGATTTTCCGTTGTTGTTGTTGTTTTAATAGAGCCCACTGGGAGCATATCTAAACAGAATAAAATCAGGCCTAAAATATCAAAATAGAGTCTCAAAAATAGGGCAGAGGAAGCATCAGTGAAGAAAACATTGTTTAGTGTGTTTATTCTGGCCGGGGTCACTATATTGGAAATAAAAAAAAATAAACTTTTCAAATCCTCTTTGACCTCAATTTTAGACATCCAATTGTGCCTTTGATCAACTTTGTCTGACAAACAAACATGAAATTTGCTCTCATATAAGTCACAGTGGATCAGTTTGGCACAGAGATCAAGAGAAGTTGACTGCTTTTCAAAATGAGATCAGATTGGAGCACGGTGGCTCAACAGGAGACAAATCATTCAAAGAATCCAGGAGAGAGAGGGGAAGAAAGCACGTCTCTCCTGTTTGAACCTTTGACATTTAAACATGTTTTCTTCATGTAAACACTGGATAACAATTCAGTTTCAATTGTGTTTCATTCCCTTTTTTGTAGAATATTCACAGTAAGCTCTGTGGGAGTGTATGAAAGTGTTGTTCCCTATTGGGAGCTAATATTCAAGTCAGCAGTTCTCAAATTGTAATGATAGAGTACCCAAAAATGTAATCCCTCCTTGACTGTCTCCCATGGTGAGTCAATGACATAACTGACAAAGCTATTACTTCAGACAAATGTCTCTGGCAAATTCACACCGGGATACCCATGTAGAAATAATAACACCATCTTTCTTTAAACTTCCCACAATTCCCTCTACTTTCTCCTCTCCTTTGTTTCTATGTTGGTTTTTGATTCTTTGTGAGGTTCTTGTCGAGTAGATGCGCACTATATCACAACACAACATCACAACAGCCTGTAAAGTCATATAAGGATACTTTCTTCAAGGAAAACAGGGTTTAAAATGTTGTCATTGGATACGTTTTTCAAATGAGTTTCAGATCAAATTCCTAAGACGTTAACAGCATGCTTTAATATATGTGACTGTACAAATGTGTACAAATATACATTTACCTCAATGTGCAGGGGCGGCACCAATCATTTTGGGCCTTTTTTGATAGTAACACACTGGGTTCTACCTCCAACTGATTTTACATCTACAAGTGGATTTTGTTCTAAATAAAGATAAAATGTAATTTATGACATTTTAGCCAAAAAATGGCATTAATATATAGCTAGATTTTTGTCACAGAAGTAAACAATTGCGACCACCAATTAGTTCAAAATCTTCACAATCAAAAGCTTTCAAACAGTTTAGATGGCGAGCAGGTATATAACCTCCACACAGTGAAAACAGAAGGAGCACAGCTTATGGTGGAATTCTATCTCAGAATCGTTGTAGGATTGCAGAGTGTTTAATATTTGATCGATATATGAGTTAATTTTTAGAGAAAATTCAAGAAGAGAGTCAGCCTGGTCACTCCCTCTTTCTCTCTCAAACCACAGTCTCACACTTAGTAATATTCAAGACATAACAAAAAAAACTTTTAGCTTCCTCCAGTGAAATTAGTTTTGAAAATATTTGTTCCACACCCAATTTGCTGTCTGTGGTACAACAGAAGTCTGATCAGCTGGATACCAAGCATGTTGTGCTAGACATTATTTGAGCTTGATTCAAGGGAGACCCAACTGTGGTAATGAGTGGGAAGGCAGGAATCAGACACACTCTGCAGGCCCAGAGACTGACCTTTGACCTCTTGCACAGACATCTTCCTTATTACACTTATGGTGGTTTTGGAACAGCCAATATTCCCCATATTTTTTACTGGATAGTGATGGAATTAATGTGAATGTATGACACATTGTCAAAGTTTTAAGAGCTTCCTGGTAGTGTTACTATACCGTGAGCTTCAAAAGATCCCTCAAAGTCTGAAAGAAAGGGTGATGGAGCAAGTGTGCAGAGTTCCAGAGCAGCCGACCTGTGCTGTTCCTTCTTTATCATAGCAAGCAGGCAGTATGATGTTTACTCAAGGACATGCCGATTCAACATTCAGCAAGGAGGACTGTTGACTTCCTAACTACAATCCTATTGAGCACTTCCTTCAATGTAAAATGCTTTTGTTGAACAGTCTCCTGAATCAACAAACTGGTAGTATCTAAGTATTTTACATCCCAAATGGGATTTCTTTTTTTTTTTTTACACTAAAAAGAAAAAGCAGATATGCTGTATGTGGGGAAATGTGTTTGTTAGATACACAGAAATAAAAAATTTTATAGTTTCCTCTCAAAAAAAGAACAGAGAAATAAAATATACAGTCTGTGGTGTAACACGGCAAAGGTTGACTGAAGTCACCAGAGCGTTTTTGTACTTTGGTTTAATTCCTGGGAGCTCAGACGTGTATTACAAAATGTGCATTCTAGGACTTGCCAGAAGTAATTGACTGTGTGTTGGCAGTGCGGCATCGTAGGCAGCATTAGTGTAAGCGGTGAGGCCATGGACACCTTCACCTCTTTCCAGCAAATGATTGATTCTCTATTCCCACAGAGTGCAGATGGCCGTGGACCACATTTGGAACATGGCCTTGTCAGTTGGAAAGTATCACTCCGGGCTTGTACTGTGAAATGAGTAAAGGGCCGCTGAAGCAACAAAGGATCCCTGCATTAAATAAGCGATGGGTATAGTATTAACCTTGAGGCTGCTCAGTAACAAGATAAGCCCCTGAGTCTGTGGCTGCCGTCTTTTAATCACAAACAAAACAGGCACATATACACACAAGCTTACATCAAACTGAGGTGTATTTACTGTATCACATAACTGAATCACAGCTTGTCACCAGACACCTCCACAAAAAGTCAAACCAAATAATATGTTCATTTTCATATGATGTCTTTTTCTTGTGAGTCATTTTATTTATTTCAATATTTTGATTATCAACTTTATATCCTCTTTTTATCAACTATCGTTGGGAAGAAAATGGAATCCTTTTAATAACTGTATTATAATCCTTGAAATATAAACTCAATATCAAAAAAGTATTATTATTATTATTATTATTATTATTATTATTATTATTATTATTATTATTATTATTATTATTATTATTGATTAATGTGTTTATTTAATTATTCATTTATTTATTTTATTGTAAGCAGTTGCACCTTTCTTCATAGAAATTAAGAAAACAAAATACTGTCCTGCTTCTTTTTGGGTGATACCTTTTTACTGGAATACACATGAATATACAGGCTAGTCAGCAGCGACAGTAAAATGTTAGAATGGTTGAATATTATGTGCATATATTCCATCTCAGCTGGTACCATCTGGAAATAGATATAATGGCTTGTGTTTTACATGTGTTCTTTGTTCATGCCCCATACAGAGATTGGCCCTCTGTAATGTTTTGTCTCTTTTGTCATGGAGAAAAAGTCAAGATCTTCAAGCACACACTATGAGGTATACATATACCAAGTGTTTCACATATACAATACACCTGTTGCAATGATAACCTTCCCTTTGTGTATGGATTGTTCATTGGCTAACAAAACTCCTGTTGTTACTTCTGAAGCCGATGTCTCTGGTCTCATCATTAAGTTATACATAATTCCAATAGAAATACATTTTAATGCCATCTGGCCCAATCTACAACATTCTCGCAACCAACCAAAGTTACATTTCAAGTTAGTCATCCTTTTTAACATCCCTGTCCAACACAGTGATACTTTTGAAGAGGTGGAATGGGGTGAGATTGGTGGTAATTTGTGTAAATCAGGATCAGTTTAATGTGCAGTCCTTGTTGTTTAAGTAGGGCCATTGATTGGAAGTCAGAGTATAGAGGATTTGGTACAAGCACTTATGGCACCAAGGCTTTCAAGTGGGTCCATTTGATCATAGATTCTTCATTAGCCTCAAACTACCTTAAAGGGAAAAAGAAGCACAAAGAAAGGAAGGAAATCAAGTGTCAATTACAGCGGTCCTGATTCTTCTGCAGTCTTAACAGCTTTCAGACTTACTGTGGAGAAAAATAATGCTGGTACTTAGAGGTGCTTTAAGATTTAATCAGCTTCAAATCAATGTGCCTGCTTCAAACATCACTTAAAGGGATATTTCAGTCTTTTTGAAGCAGGGATTATGGAATACTTGTCAACAGTAAGTGTCTTAGCTAGCTTGGCCCCTTTGTTGACAAATCTGCGGGGGAGCTTAAAGGTGCACCATGTAATTCAGGTAAATGAAATGAACTTCCACACAAGCATTTCACACAGTGTAAGTGTACATTCTATATTGAACAGCTAATTGATCTGACGTAGGAGTCACTCATGAATGAACGATGAAAGTCAAATGCATCTCATCCCAGTTTGGTATCATTTTATGTCCAAAAACCCTTAAGACTACCTGACATACACAGTGATGGCTGAGTTTGTCAATTCAGTTTGTTGATCAGCTCAGTCTCGCCCATCAGCAGCTATTTTGAAAAAGTAAACATACTGTGCGAACTCCTTATACAATGAAATAGAGTGAGAGCCAAACACTTACTTTGAGGAAACACTTCCATCTGGCCTTTCTGATTTCCAGATTTAAGTCCTGAATATAGATAAAATTCCAGATATAACTTCTGTTTGGCAGTGGGCGAGGCATATTAATGACAGCAAGGATTTTGTTGTTGTTGTTGTTGTTGTTGTTGTTGTTTGTAGGCACTGGTTACACCTTAAAAACCTTCACTTTAAGCCAGAAATTCCTCTAAATTTTCCTCCAGTCTGTTGAAAAATTCCCAAGTAAAGCTTACACCAAGATGAGTGCATGGGTTAGAGCTTCTTGAAATGATTTGAATTACATGGCAGACTTGGCTCCATCTGCAGAAGACTGTAGCTCCAGGCATTTCCTTCCCCAAAAATACCAAACTATTCTTTTTGTATCGATTTTCAACAGATGTAATGAGTTCCTTATTGATTCCAAAAGTACTTTATTGTGGCACAAGAGGTTCTTGTGGTCAAAGTCAATCTGATAAACTTGTCAACCATCCAAGAACACACATCCACGAGTAATCATAGCACTCCCAGAACCTCAAACACAGACTACATTTTATGGAGTTCATAATGGTTAGGGGATACATTATGACAAAGGCGGGATAACAGCCACATGGCACATATCCAGGACACACAGTGTTATCAGAATCCTAAAATCAAACCAAATCAGATGCAGATGGACGGGATCTGTTATGACCGTGCCTTAGCTCTCTTACAAGTCTGCTTGCCCCTCTTGTCTTGTCTTTGTGAGCTCATGCCAAACAACTGCAAGGACATATGCAAATTAATGTTACTAACAGGAGATAAGTCTCTGGCACCACTGCTGGTACTAACAAATGCTGCAGACTGACACACACCAAAGAACATTTTGTATGACGGAGGCAGTGCTGCAGGCATCGCAGTCTAAGATTTGGTGGCTTTTCACTGGCTAACAAGATTCTGACATCTTGGCAGCACAGTGATCAGGGTGAAACAGAACAGTATGAACCGACACAGTTCAAATTGTGCCATGTCGAAATGGGAGGCAGACAGGCTGGTTGGAAGGCAGACATTTCTAGAAATGACAGACCTGGCGGTGTTTGTACATTTACGCCTACCTTGGGGCTGTCACATAATCAAAAGGGAGATTATTTCTACTGAGTAGATGTCTGGATGAAAGCATGACAACCTAATGGTTAGTTAACATAAAGCACAGCTCAGTATACTTAAATTTTACATCCTCCACCTTTTCAAAACAACACAGTACAAACAAATCTGGAATAGAGTACATAATTTATTTTATTAACATGCAGTTTTACTCACACTCCTAATCTATCTGAACAATGATGCATTTATTTACTTTCTGAAGTTACACTCAAGCCTTTTCAGATTTCCCAGCTTTTCTCTCTCTCTCTCTCTCTCTCTCTCTCTCTCTCTCTCTCTCTCTCTCTCTCTCGCTCTCTCTCTCTCTCTCTCTCTCTCTCTATTTCTGTTACCCAGAATAAATTTATTTTGGCCTCACTTCCCTTATCAACATTATACCATTATGGTGTGACAAAATGCCTCAGATGCATAGTACCACACTTATTTGCATCTCATTTTACTTCCATTCAGTAAATTATGATGATTCAACGGTTTTCTTTTTATAATTGAATTTCATTGAGTGAAGATGGTGCAATGACTGTTTGGCCTCTCTTTCTCTCTCTCTCTCTCTCTCTCTCCCTGTGTGTGTGTGTGTGTGTGTGTGTGTGTGTGTGTGTGTGTGTGTGTGTGTGTGTGTGTGTGTGTGTGTGTGTGTGTGTGTGTGTTTGTGTTACGCATTCTGATATGAGTGTCTTTGGGTTGGGTTCAGCGATCTCAATCAATTTTTATTTATTTATTGTTTATCTTTTACTGGTTTTATTCCAAATAATGATGCTAATGTAATTGTGATCAAGTGTTTTAATTCTGAAATATGTATTCTATAATCTTTGTGCTGACCCTGTACTTGTGAATGTGTCATTCCCCTTAAAAAAAAAAAAAAAAAAAAAAAATCTTTCATGCTTCTTTCAACTACTTCCCACCATGAAAGTTTGACAGACAAAATATCATCATAACCCTTATAGTCTAAAAGCAGTGCACTGGTTCTTAAGAGAGACAGGAGTAGCAGACCTTGTAAATAACTTTGTCAATGCAGTCATTCTTGGTGATGCTCTTGTTTGCCTTTTAGTCTTCTATTGGCTACAGTATCAAATGAGTTTGTTTGTTAAAGTTAAGCACAGAAAGTTGTTCATAAAAGTCATACTTCAACCAAACTTTCTGTTCATTTGAGTAATACTTGAGTTATTACTTTGAGCCAGTGACATAAATTGCAATTCTGACACCTCTGAATAAATGTCACATGTGCTCCCATTATTATGACACCAGAATGATTCAGATAGACCTCATAGATGCAGAGACCCAAAAAAGAGACCAGAGCTGAAAGGGTTAACCTTAGAGAATGTATTGAAAGTGTATTACATATTATACATATCACAGTAGCTTTTACTTTACTTAAGTAACTGACCCAATTTGAGTTTTTCTCTTGTTGGTCAATCATTTTTGACTTACTCTAGCTGATTCTACATGTCAACACAACACTGTACAGGGAGAGCGATGGCACTTTTTTAGTTTTGCCTGTTGACACTGTGTGAAAAAATCCTAGTTTCCAATAAGAGGAAGAAAACAGTGTACTCATAGATGAAGGTTTGGGGATGCTGAATGAAAGAGAAATCAACCAGCTTAAAAAACAGAACAAGACAAGCGGCATCAGACTATTAGGAGTTTCGGGCAGATAATGTATCTTAATCAGGTCTTGTAGTAATTTTGTGCAGCTTAAAAAAAGGTAAGAAGGAAAACATGAAAATGTTACATTTAGTGGGATTTACATGAGGAAAGTAGGCTAATGTTGTAACTTAGCTGCTAATAGAAATGTGGCCAAGAAAGTGCAAAAAAACCATTGAATCTGAGCGCCTCCTTTATTAGCTGTTTGAATAAATCAGTTTGGAGTCAGCACGGCTCTATGGTGCTGGTACGGTGTCTTATGATAGCACGATCAATGTAGCAATGACAGCCGGACGTTTAGCTTCATGTCAGGGTCCTTATTCTGTGGGGTAATAAGCAGGAGCATAAGTAGAATTATACAGCATCACATACTGATGTTCCATGTATATCATCATAAGACAAGACTATACAATAAAAAGTTTTCACCACAAATAACGAAGTCAGCTAGAAATGGGGTTCCTATTCTTTTGGTGTCTCTCTCTCTCGCTCTCTCTTTTTTTTGTTGTTTTTTGTTTTTTGTTTTTGGTATTGTTAATATCTGTATGTGTGAGAGAACACATGGGCCAGCAGATGTCATGGTATATCTGTAGGCATCAATGTGCACACAGAGTAAGACAGGTATTTGTGACAGTCAAAATGAGTAAAAGTTTGCAGACTTATATCAAAGGGAGAAACTGTGGCAATAGTGCTGTTAGTGGTGTAGTAGTCCTTGTGATACTTCACGAATGGTTCAGCTTGTTTAAGTTCTTGGTTGCACTTTGGGTTATAGGGTAAAACCATGGATCATTGTCAGATTGTATCAGCCAGTTCTATATGAAGCCCAGTGTGAACAGCACATATCCAAAAGTAATTTCCTTGACAATGTAACACCATGCCGCTAAAGTGACAGACAGACTACTCTCTCTAAGAATCTCCTGCTCTCGCCCAGGGAATAAAAATGTGCTAAACACAGTGAAAACCAATCTCGTTTTTTATAATCATTCCTGGGATTTTCTGCCGTCTCCAAATGCAGGAGTGACATTAAGCCCTATAACAGCAGGATAGGCCCATAGTTAGATTTGCACCCTATCAGACCACAGCCATTCTGGGAGTCCACTCAGCCTTTGCTATCAACTCACACATACACTGACGCACACAGACACACACAGACACACCCACGCACACCCCGGCCCTCGCCTGAAAGCTTAAATGAACAAATAACTGACAGACGGAACATTTGAATTCACATCCCTAAACCCAAATTCACACTTCCACACATTCAAAGTGTGTGTGTGAGATTGGAGTTATAAATTAAAGTCTGGTCTAAGTGCCCAATCAGTTAAATACCATGCAAAGAATCACATGCATGAGGCTTAACTGTGCCTGGACTTTAATGAGTCTGACATCCTCAGATTAAAAGAGAAAGATGGATGATAGATGAAACAGCTCCAAAACTTTTCGGACTTCAGTGTTGAACTTCAACCTGGATGTAGCACTGACAGAGACACAGATAACATGTTAGTCTTGCAAAGCTGTGAAAATAAGGTTTGTGATGGAAGTGTACGAGTCTGATATGAAGCTGCTGGACGCTTTGTTCACAGTTTATGATCACAATCAAACCCTCTTGGCAGCACAGGGGGTACAAATGCAGAATTCTTTGGCTAAAGTATGTTTGTCTCTATACGTGCTCATTAGTGTGTTTGTTGGGTGCCTCGTTTCCAAACTGTCTAATTAGGAATTTTATGATCAAGACTTTTTGACAGCCTAAACGTGTTTATGATCTTACAGTGCATCTATTTTCTGTGACCTGAATAGCATACTTAAAGAGCCATTTACATATATAACAATGTAAACAAACACGAGTTAATGAGCTGAAACACACAATGTAATATGCATGAGCAAAATGCAAAACCACACATGTATGAATTGCCTTTACTCTCGCTGGCAAGCAGATGCAGTTTAATAAATGTATTCAAAGTTCCAGCTTTTGATAAGATAAATAAGTGTGCAGATGCCTCTATGGTATTAATTCTACCTTTATATATGTCCCAAGGATCTGTCATCCAACATTTTTAGATACACCATGAAAGTGAAATGTTTATAATGTGTATGTAAGAAAAACTTAAAGATGGGGTATTGTGCTTTCCCATATTTTAATCATTATAATAAAGTAACAATGCCCAATGTCCCTACTAAATGTGTGTACCAGAGGAACAGCATAAAGCCTAAAATAGCACAGTACGCCTCTTTAATGTCGAACAAATAGTTGAATTTAATCATTTCATAACATAAGAATGAACCAAACTCTCAAAGTCACACTAATCTCACATCTGCTCAGTCGAAATACTACCTGCACCAATCCTCCCTGAAAATTCACGAAAGAACAGCAACGTCTAGTCGCAAGCAATATTTTTCTTAATGCTGTGTGCAGTGTAGCACACCTCTTCACACCAAGGTTTTGAAGCTACATGTCATTTCTCAATTTGACGTCTACTCATAAAAACTTTGCTGCGCATAAATGTGAAGATCCCCATGTTTCTACTGGCTTCTACAGGGTCTGCTGTTTGCAGGAGGAAAAGACATCTCGTAGAAAATTCAGTGCATTTGATCACAAAAAAATAAATAATAATAATAATAAAATAAAAAATTCTCAGTGTGTCTCAACATGAAGCCATTCTGCATCATGTTAGAGGCTGGTCTTTGTGTTTCTTGATTTGTTGTAGAAGCCACTGCTACTAATTTCTCTGTTTCCCTCTTTATTCTGTGCTATTTCCCCCATTCTTGTGTTTTTGATCCACCTTTTTGCACCCTGTTTTTGCTTGCTCATGTGTATCAAGAGCTCATTATATATGACTTGTGGCTTGTGATGACTTGAAAGGAGCAACAGGCAATTCCACCCAGTTAAGTTGCATCTCTGCAAAGTAACAGACAGCAGTGTGCTGTCTTTGCTGGCAGGCAAAATCCCTGCTGCTACCAAAGTGAGAGCATGATGTGTTTGCATGCTGGACGTAGCACTAACGAAATGTGGGCTTGCATTTCTGGTAAATTTACTGGAGCATTGATGGTTACTGTCGAAGGCTCAGAAATAGCTGCTGAAGTGTGGCACAAGCAGCACTGGGTTTTTCTTAATCCTGCTATGATGTAATCAGCGGTGGCTCCCAGGGAGTTTTCCTCTCCCTTGGCAGCTGACCCTGCTTCAAGACTTCTAATGATGATCAGGGCTCTTGGCGTTACTGCCCTCACACAACTTTTTCTCCTCTTATCGACCCATATATTCTGGCCTGCCAAATTTGCCAGAGCATATTCAGCAAAGGTTTTTAAAAATAGTTTTTACACAGAGTGCTTCAAGAAGAAAACAAAACGATGAAACATTCATTCAAGGATTTATTCTTGAGTTACCAGATCTGTGGATTCACTATACAGTAGCTTGCTCATTATCCTGCCTAAAACATAGTCCCCCAAATTCCACAGTTTGTAATGAATCAGTAGCATTAACTACATCATTTCTCATAATTCCCATCAAACTGGACATTTAAGTTGAGCGGGACCTCTCCTGTCCACAACATTGGTGCATGTTTCATATAAATGTCACAGTGTTTAACATTGTGGCTATTGTACAAATAATGGTTAAGGTCACTTTTTTAGCAAACTGCAACTTTAAGAGATACACTCACCAGCTCTGGGTTGTTGGACAGGATCTTTCTCCAAGTAACTGTCATTGTTTCCCAACTTTTTTGTGCTTCGAGAAAAACTGACATTTATGCAAGAATGTTTACCATTTAAAATGCTAAGAGAAAAAAAATCATTCTTTTTTGAGATTTCATTAACATGAGAGGAAATTAGCCCTTTCTTCAGACTGTTTTGTAGGATGTGTGATCAGGTCAAAGCTGGACTACCAAGCTTCTTTTCATTGAGAATTAATTCCTATTGTGAAAAGTATGGTAGCAATGTCTCATTAAACTTTCTTACATAGTTAGACCATCTTTGGTACTTATTTCAATCCAAATCATTTTTTTTTTCATTTACAACATGAAAGAATAATTGTACATGGGTTGATCACACATTCGCCTTAGTATGTCTGCTTTTCTTTAAATGTGTCTATTAACCTCTGTTCCTCATTTAAAAAGGTATTGCCTGACCAAGGATTTTCACCTCCATATGTAAAGATGGAAAAGTACCTCTACGTGGAAAGCTGTGTTGATAAGATAAACTGAACCTTGAACATACAGATGACATGTTTATGCTGCGTTGCACTTTCTGTGTAAATTGAACCTTGGAAACACGCAGAAAGCATGCATGTGCTACGTGACATTTTCTGTGATCACCCCATCCTTTAGATTGTAACTATGTAACTAGGGGCCTCCCTAAGGAAATAAATAGAGAGGAAAACGAAGGATGTGCTTCGGAGCATTTTGAGATCTGTAACTGGGCACATCTCGCTGTTCTCCTTGCAAGTAAAAACTTGAGACCGTTGTCTTTGCCTCATTTGTGTGTCTTTTCTGATGTTCTTGGTTGCTTGAACCTGACACAACATAAACAGTTTTAGTGGTCTCACATCACTGAACTGTCCCCTAAAGTGTCATCTACACTTGAATTACGTTGAAATGTGCCAACACTCTGATTTCACATATTGCATACCCCTACCAGGTAATGCTGTGTAAAGAGTTTGCACTGCCTCAAACCTGATGTGTGACCTGAAGAACAATACTGATGTTTTTGTATCTTAACCTAATGTAAACTCACATGCAGCGTGGCAGATCATGAAGCACATGGATCAAACAAAGAGTCAGCCATCATCCAGGATGTTGCACAAAAACTGTTCTGTCTTGAAGTAAAGTGTAATAAAACAGATGGGGGAGGATGGTGATGGCAGTAATGTCAGCAATCACTTAAAATGATAACAGGTGATTACTGTAATAGCAAAAGGGTTACAATGGCATTAATAAGGCAGTGCTGCTTTGTAAATGCCTATAATTACAGTGTTGGCTGATTACTTTATGAGCAAGAGCTTGATATGTGTATAGATTGTTGAACCTTCCTCTAAGTGAGAAGGTAATGTTGGCACAACTTTATGTTTTCTATTTGCATTTTTACCCAGTGATTGTAATTATGGGTAATTATTCTACTGTACAACAAGGAGTGAAGTCTTATCAATCAGAAATAACTCAAAACATATCCAAGTAGCAGCTATAGTTCTAACTGGTTTGCAATGACTGTAATAACTGAAGCACTAATGACTAATGAAAAATGTGATAAATGTTGCTCCTTGCATGAGTGACTGCCAGAGAGAACAGTCTGGTCTCCTCAGAATTAACATATGGAAGACTGTAGACTGTACCTGGCTCCATCACTTCATTGCCTGTGGCATCCTGATAAAAATCACTTAAGTCATTGATTAAAATGTAAGCAGGTTAATGCTAGAGGTGACTTCTCCCGCTTAGCATAATTTGCTTATTACACAGGCAAATAAACAAACCATTGATCACAGAGGTGTCTGGCAGAAAGTTGATTAGATAGAAGGAACCAGGATCAGGTACATGTGTATTACAGCAGCATGCTTGAGATGGTTACAATGTACCGTGGCTTATCAATCATTAACACACACTGTGTTTCTCCAACACAGACTGTGTGTTTGGTGTTAAAATAATCCAGCAACAAGTGTTTAAAGAGATCAACCCCAGGACGAACTGAAGAAAATGAGGTTTCGCAGAAAACTTTACGGAACACTAGTCAAGATTCAGCTTTAAAACACACTTCAGAGCTCTCACAAGTGTTTCCCTTAAAAGTTAATGTTTGTCTTTTTCTTCAGTTTAAAGTTATTTCTTTGCATTAGCACCACTACTTTTATGACACTAGGGCTGTCATATTCCTTCTAACGAAAGCGATGGCTGTGCCTGTAAAACTGCCTTGCGGACACTGCAAAATATTAACTTTAGATAGTTGCCCAAGAATCTAGCAGGAACTGGACAGGCAGAAGCATGGGTCAGAGCCAGACGGCTGAACTGCAGATGTCAGGATCAACTTTGTTTGACATGGACGGCCTGTGAGCCTCCGCTCTATTTTACACGTCAGACTGGAGCCATCGCTGCAGGAAGAGGACATGACATGACTCCAGCTCATATTTCCATTCCTGAACTTCAACCTTATACTCCAGAAAAAGATTAAACGAAATAAAATAATTGGTTTGGTCTGAGGGCTGGTGTTCACCAGAGTTAGGCTGGCAATGCCTGTAGCTGTAGTGACTGAACCCAAATGAACAGTTGAACTGTGTTTAATAGTGGTGGAAAAAAGCACAGGCTCACACACACATGCACACACACACAAATGTTTTTCCCTTATTGAATATAAGTTAATGAACCTCTTTCTAAAATATGACAGTAATTTTATTTTTTAATATGAATTAAATTTCACCTGTAACCTTTAAGTTCAGCTACTACTCTACCATATTGTTCTGAATATAAGCCAGCATTTTTTTTTTCAGTGAACTCCCCTTCGAAAAAGTGGGGTAGCTTTATTTTCAAGAACTAGGCTTTAAACAGCTGTGCCACCTTCTCTGTCCTCTCTCTCTCTCTCTCTCTCTCTCTCTCTCTCTCTCTCTCTCTCTCTCTCTCTCTCTCTCTCTCTCTCTCTCTCTCTCTCTTTCTTGCGCATGCTTTTGTCCCTAATGACATTTTTTTCCCCTCTTACATTACTTTTATACTTCAAGTCGTTTTGAAACCAATACTTTTACCTTTACTTGAGTAAAAAGCTTGAGTTGATACTTCAACTTCTGCACAAGCCTTTTTAAAAGCTAATATCTATACTTCCAACTGTGCAATGAATGTGGATACTTTTGACACCTCTGGCCATCGGTATGTAAAATAGCATAATAACGTATCTGTGTGTGCAGAGAGACTGTGTGTTTGTGAGTGAGTTAGTGAGTGAGTGAGTGAGTTAGTGAGACAGAGAGAGAAAGAAATGTATGAGATGTAGGAAGAGAATATGAATGTGGTTATTCCTAAGTTGATAACCTTGTATCAAACAGGTCAAATTGTGTGAATGACACTGCTCTTATATGTATTATTTTGTATTGTAGGACATGCTCTCAAAAATGACTGAGTGTCAAGAGCAATATGGCTGTGCAACAATGTGGTGGGGCCCTTCTCCCACAGTTGGAAGAAGAAGGCAGCAATGACTGAAGCACAGAAGGAGCTCACACTTCTTGAGCACAGGGTCATCACTGAATGCCCAACAAGATGGGGATCCAAAGAAATGATGATTGCCAGGGTGCTAGAGCAGCTCAAAGCCAAACCTCAGGTACTGTCAGGTGACCGATTTATACACTCCCTCATCCCAACCTGGCAGGATATTGAGGTGTTGGAGTCTGTTCACAAGGCACTGCATCTCTCTCTCTCTGGAGAGGAGTATATGAGCATAGACTACCTCAAACCAGTTCTTCACCTTCTGGCCACATCAGTCCTGGCTGAAGGTCAAGAGGACACTGACCTGGCTAGGTCAATCAAAACCAAGGTCCTGGCATACCTCAGTGATAAGTACAATGACTCCAGCACCCAGGAGCTTTTGAATGTTCCATCCTTCCTGGACCCCAGGTGAAAAATCCAGTACATCACTGTAGACACCTTTCCTACCATTCAGACCTGACTCAAGACTGAAATGCTGGACACAGCAATGTGTGCATATAACCAGGTTAGTAACAATTATGTATCTGTGGTATCACAAATACGCTTAATATTCATTTATTTATAACTTTACTACTAATTGCTATTTTTTTTCATCTGGTAAAAAAGAGGTCTCATACTGAAACCACTTTGAGTCCTCTAAGCACACAGTCCATTGTCGAAAAGGTGAAGAGGTCCCTTTGCAGCTTGTAGACTGCTGTGGCCTCTTCTGCTTTTCCCATGCAACTTGAAAATGTCACTGAGACAGAGTTAAACAGTTACTTCATGACCCTTGCCATTGATGGAGAAGATGACCCTATGGCCTGGTAGAAGATCAACTTTCCACAACTGTGCAAGATGCCCTGCAGGTATTTCCATGTCTCTGCCACAAGTGCTCCCTCAGAGCGTCTTTTTAGTGCTGGAGGGAATACAGTGACTTGCACTTGCTTGTCTTTAAAACCAGCAAAAGTTGACACGCTGGTTTTCCTGGCAAAACATCTGCGAGCTACAGAGAGCTGTTAGACAAATCTCTCTGATTGACATCGCCATTTTGCATATTCATTTTGCACTTTAGTGTGTTGTGTGCTGCTGTTACTGATTTTTTTTTTTTTGTGGACAGTTTTAATAGCTAACTTAGGTTGACACTCGATAAAGTTGCCCCTCTTAAATTAAGGAGTGAAAATGAATCCGAAGCCACCATAGAGAAACCAAAAACAACTCAGATGAAAAGAAACTGTCATGTCGCAGAAAGAAGGTGGCGAATAAAAATAAATGAACAGTAGTTTATCAGATTCTTTGAGAAACAATGAGTGTCCACAATAAGGCTCTTAAAGAAGCAAGAAAACATCATTTCTCAAAATCAATACATGACAATCACAGCAACACCAAAATCTTGTTCTCAACAGTTGATTCTTAAACTAATCCTGCTTCTTCTTTTTTTTTTTTTTTTTTACCAATCCTACAATTTGCACACTGACTCAGCATTTTTAGACTTTGCACTCCACTTGAGGATTAAAATAGAGTCCATCTGGCTAAATCTATCATGGAGTCAGTAAAACGATTTTAGGGTCAGTATCATTATAAAGTGCCTTTGGTGTCCTCATCAGAATAACTCAGTTATCATGAAAATGTAGCAGAATAATGAAACTCTGGGATCTTATTGTAAGTGACCAAACATTTGCACATATCACTGTACAATGACAAGTCTCTTAAAATGTGTTTCCTTTATTTTATACAATATTTTTTCAATGGATGTGCATGATTTTGGAATCTCCCAGCATTTTTCTGCAATTGTGACACAGTTAGCACTATCATGAAAAAAATGGGGGGAAAATGCTTTTAATGTTTGATTGGCTTTCATATAGTCACATACTTTGCTCTAAGTGGGGTAAGTTTTTCAAAGTCCATACAGGTAGATGTTGGGCAATCGACGCAGAAAGAAGATGATTTTCTTCTTACTTTTCCAATGGAATCAAATCATGCTGAATTATTCTCTATTTAAATCAATTGGCCTCGAATCAAATGAAAGCTATCAAGTTTTAAATAAGATTGGATGGTCTAAGGAAAGATTTATGCCCCTGGTAAATATGCATAAGTCATGTGCAAAATGTAAACACAGCAGCAATATATCAATGGGTCTGCATTGCCATCAAGGGTCTGTTGCAGGACAATGGCACAGTCTGTTTTGTGCCACATGCACTGATGCCATCAAGCATCACACCAAACAGAGAAAATAAAAGAGCTGTATTGGAGTGCATCAGCCATTTCATTTTGGACGACACAGCGCATAAACTGATCTGGTCCTTATAACAGTAATATCTGCCAAATGTTGGGTAACACCTGGTGGACAGAGGTGTCACATCCAGACATCTGTTCATACTTGAGTAACCGTCCAGGCAATTTATCATATCATTAACAGCCAACTGCACAAACACTATCCCTAAAAAGAGGAGCACAATAGCTGTAGACATGACATAGTTGAAGATGGACAGAGACCCATAACAGCAGTGGAAATATGGTGTACAATCTGCTTTTGATTTTTAGTTCAACTGTTATGTCTTGACATTATTAGAGATGGCAGATAAGGCATTGCTTTCTGACAGCATTATGAAAAGCTTGGGTAGTTTTTTCATCTCTGACACAAACCACCAAACAGTCAAACACACATCTACAATTCATTCTTTCTTGTTTTGGAGCACTTGGTTCACACATTACACTGGGTGTGTGATGAAGCGGGGACCCTCTGTTTGCCTGAGGCATCCTCACATCTGATGGTTTGAAGACAGAGAGCTTCTCTCTCAGGCTTTGTTTCAGGATGTGGAAGTGTATAAACTTGACAGTCTGTTTACCCTCGTGTTGGGAGTGTGTCCTGGGACATAGCAACTTTTAGGCAGAATGTTGATCCTGTAAAGTGTTATGAAATCCAAATATGTCTCCTATGAGTTATGTCTCGATCTGTGCCTGTGATTTATTAGGTTAGTTTTAACTCCAATAGTACAAGGGATCTTGAATTATTAAATTATTCTGTTTCTGTGTATGACCTCAGCCCCAGTGCACACATTTTTATTTTGAATTGGAAAACTTTCTACCTTTTTATGAAGAAAAATAACTGTGGAGTTTGCCGTTTGATATTTCCACTTCATACTCCATGTTTCAGTCTTGCATCATTTTCAGAATAAAGGCCTTTTGCGTAGCCCCATAATCCACTCCTCTCTCAGCTTTTTTCTTAGAGAGACTGGAGTAAATGTTCCTTTCAGTTCTGAAATTGGAAGCTCAAACCTCAGCCTTTATCAATGTCCTCTTCAAATTTACAACAGTGCCTCTATTTCTCAGAGCTTTCTTTTAAACCTGAACAACATACAAAGCAGTGGACTGGGCCAGGCTGCCAGAGCAAGTGTGAGAGCAGTAATTGCCTTTTTACTCATGCAACTGATGTTGCTTGTTTCAGTTAACAAACAATATGTGCCATGCATGTCCACACCACTTCACTGATTGTAATGTTTTCACTTTGTGCTTGATGCCACTGCAAACAAACAACATAGGGTAATGAAAAAGAATTCCATACAAAAAAAGGTTAAAATATATATGAGTGAAAGTGTTTGGTGTTGGAGGCATTCTGGTTTCCCTTATAGGCTCTGTGAGGTCTATCTCTTTGGCTTTGATTGTAGTGACACCATTGGCTGGGAAGTGGTGGTGTTTTTCTGAGACAAAGACCCCTTTGACCCCATGAGCACCATCACCTGTCTTAGTAAGGATGCGACATACATTTGTCTTGTGAGCAAATGAATAATAATAAAAAAAAAACATGTCCTTTTAAACACAACTTTCTTTGTTTGAGAGTTTTTTTTGCACAATGCAAAGCAATGAGCTAATGTATTTTTTCATGGTGCACTAGTTTTTTTTATATGTGATAACAAGAAACCATGGATAGTGAGAACAGCTTTTAGAAATAGCTACCTTGGCACCAATGATCTCATTTTAAGTTGTGGATTATGGCAAATATATGAAAGTGAGAAAGTTTAAAGCCAATTATAAAGTCACCACAGTATTTTTAAGTCCAGAGTAAAAGATAATCTTTTTAAACAGACAACAACTTGAGTATATATATATATATATATATATATATATATATATATATATATATATATATATATATATATATATATATATATATATATCAAATTATCTGTCAACTTGAACTCTGTCGGTTAAAATTTTAGTCAAGTGCAATTTACAGTTGAGGAGTTCTTATCCTGAAGTCTTTATCACCAGCTGCTGTCTGTGCAAGAGCCCCAAAAGTTAGCTATCATCTCAACAAACTGCATATTTGTCACCTGATTGGTTTGGTGCTTCTGTTTAAGAAAAGATTTGGTTTGAAGTATTTTTAATTGGTTTAACTCTGGTTAATGCCAGTTATAACAACTGACAACCTCCTGTCAACCACGTATCAGCACAGCATTTTTTTTTAAATTGTACAGCCCAGTGTGTCAAACCACTGTATTATCTGTCAACTCCACATTTGTCTTATCCCTGCTGCAGCTGCCATCGTCTCAGAAGTCACTGTGCAATAGTGAGACAAATGAAGCTCTGATGAGTCTGTTACATAGAACTTTTGTAATCACTTGAGAGGCACTGAGGGGAGCAACACTAAACTGAGAGCTCGCTAAAAAAGGAAAAACTCTGCTAATTGTGTCTAAAAAAAAATACCATATGTGAAGTGAAATTCTTTGGCACCAGTGAACTGCAAAAAGACATCAAGAGTCACAGCATAATCACTGTATAATGGATAAAATTGGCTTTCATTGGATTTATTAACTTTTCAGTGCACCCAGGGTTATGTGAATATTAGCCAAGTGTTTACAAAGTGGTTAAGAAGATTAATCCTCTATCATCTAGAACCAATCTGATGGCAAAAATGCATAAATAATGGCCCACATGCATTTGGATGCATGGTAAAGAACACTGTGACTGCTTCAAAATAAAAGCAGCCCAAGAGTCATTGAGATCGACATGACTGTTACATCTGTGCCTCTCGACTCTGTTTCATACCATGAAGCTGCCTCTAAAAATTAAATTGCTTCTGATTCTGGTTGCAGTAATCGTGGTTATGGCTGGATGGGTGGGTGATTGGCCCAAGCAGTGGGGGTTGTAGTTGACCTGTCAGTCCCCTTCCTATGTTTGGGTCCTTCTAGCAAAGGATTACAGCCTCACACCACATGGGGCAAAACATTAATGCCTTGGGTAATGTGCAAGCCATCTCAAACCAGTCAAGCTTGGCCACTCCGGGTACTTAACGCTGAGAGCACTGCTGCCATTACAGGTTGCTCAGAGGAGGTACTCAGTAAATACTCTTGACAGAATTCAGGGTCTAACTCAATATATTATATTTGGTGTAACTTTACACAACTAGAGGAAATACATGAATGTATTGAAGCACGTTTGACAGGGATGTCAGCAATCCTTTGTAGTGACAGTCCAACCTCTCAGATGAAAGACATGCAACTACTCATGTTGCACTTCACCTGTCTTTGCCTTGGGGCAAGGGCAAAGCTAAGGCAACAGTGTGACAAGGACATCTGTGGCTCACCTCAGCATGGGCACCAAATGGCCAGCGGTCATATGTTTTTTCCCAAAGGCTACACTCAGAAAGAGTGTTTTTCTGGGTGGTGAAATTCATCACAAACTGGTTTTCTTCAAAAACGAAAACTAAAAAACAGAACACAATAACATTTTGAAAGTATTCTTTACATGGTATAGGGATTATTCTCTGCAGAAGCATTTAAATGCAAAGTATCAACTACTTGGAGTATACTCTTTCAATTTTTGCAATTCTGAAAAAAGGAATTTTCCTCTGCATGAATATTTCTTTAACATAAGGCACCGACTGTTTTTAAATTGGGACTCATCTACAAATCAGTGAGAGAGTGATGTCTGTGCCCTGACATGTCTGACAAGCCCATGCGTCATATTAAACATTTAGGATCTGTCAAACAGAGCAGCATACTGATCTGCACTGCTCAGTGACCCTAGTCTATGTCTGTCTACAGTCAGGTAGGGAATGAAAAAAATATAATCAAATACTGAAAGTTTAAACATTTTCACAGGATTGGCAGTAGGGGAAGAAACAAGCTGAGTCGATCAAGTTAACATGAGAGAGACATCTGGAGAGCTGACAGGGATCAGATTGTTCATTATCGGTTAGTTTTCTGGTCTCTGTAGAGAATTCAGTCCTTTGTCATGCCTTAAATTTGGTACAAGTGCAGGAAAAAAAACAGAATGAACTATGGCAAAGTGGCTTGGAGCTGTTGGGAACTGATGATGACTATTAATGAAGGGTTTAAAAGCTAGAAGTCGTACTCTTTATGCCACACAGCCAGTCTGAGACAGTTAGACATGACTTAAATGTTTTGGCCTTTTCTGAGATTCTCAGGATTTTCTTCAGTGACAGGACATGTAGCATGTAGCTTACAGTCTTTTCCTTTTATAGAAGTAACACTTTGTCTGTTAGTGCTTTTGTCTTTTGTCAGCAACACCCCTGTCTCCATATGTGTATCATTTGACGTGATGAGTAGCTGGAGAGAAATTTCCTACAACAGCCAGTCTCCCTTAAAGAGCTGGCAAAACAGAACATAACCTTGATTGCAATTGTCTCGCCAGCTCATGCTTATAAAAAATCCCCCCCTTCCATATGCACCCTCTTTTCTCTACATATACACATGCATGTACCTTGGCATTTTGCTTGCTAGTTAGTAATAACAGATGTTTCTCTGATAGTTTGTCATTTCTTATGGCAACTGCTTAAAACTGTGTTGATTTGGGTTGGAACATTCAGAAGTATTTTCACAGAGTGTGTACGACTGAACAATCTGTCCAACAAGCCAGCTGTCTGAAGCTTCTCAATGAAAAATCATGTCTATATGAACAAGCGTGTCCAATCAAAACATTTCTCTGTGACCAGCCAGTCATGTGTTGAGTTTTTATGTGATCTATATCTTATGTGTGAAGTTGATACCTGCACTGAGCCACTGTAATGAACTGTAAATAATGAAAAAGACCCTTGTGAGTGGGATAACATTAATACCTTTAAACAAGTCCAACATACATGAGAGGTTTGTATGTCACAATAACGTGAAAGAACAGCCTATTACTACTTCCTTTAAATATTGCATTCCTTTCGAACAGTCTAGGTTGAAGGTTGTTCACTTCACTGCGTTTACTTAATAAAAATCCTCAACCTCAATTATACTTCCCCAGCAACTGGGAAAATGTATTGATCCTTGAAGAGAAAAAACATGGCATTCCATCAGTGTAACTAATAGTGTTCAAGCATGTGGATATATCATTGACCCTGAGCCCTCCTACAACTGGGTTCACATGAAGGCTTTATGCAGTAGTGTATCGTCATGTTCTCTCCAAAGATTCAAAGAAACACAGATCTAATCCATCTGCTCAAACTGTAACAAGCCATCTGTGCTTCTGTGCCTGTCTTTCTTTCCGTGGCTTTAATGAAATATCCAAAAGAAATTAAAACTGTTTTTTTTTCCAACAAATGTTTTCCTACATGTAGTACAGTAGTACATTAATTCATTCATTCATTCATCTTCTATACCGCTTCTTTGTTCAGGGTCGCAGGTGGCTGGAGCCTATCCCAGCTGGCTAAGGGCGAGAGGCGGGGTACACCCTGGACTGGTCGCCAGTCAATCACAGGGCTTACAGTAGTACAGTACATGAAATATCAACAACTCATGTCCCCTTAACATATATGTTAAATATTCAGATTTATACAGGGGATGTCAATAGTACATACATGTTCTACTGAAATGTTACCCACTTCACTGAGACTCATTGATCAGGCGGCAGTATGTTTATTTTACACCTCAGTGCATTTTCTATTAATCAGACAATCACATATGGTCTCAGTCATGAAGGATGACCTAAACAGATTACGGATCACATGTGATCTGCAGCACCGCTACTTGATATGGTGCATTTTTCCAGAACAGAGCAGCACTGCATTTAATAGAGGCAATGCTAGCAGAGAGAAAAAAAAATTAAAGCAGCCTTTGCCAGTATTTGCAAGTGTTGGACTTGCTCACAGTTATGGCTACAGAAACCTATACAGACTCTTCTATCATGGCCAAACCATTACTGTCCATGTGCCCAACTCATGTTTAAATTAGAAGTCCTTTGCATGTCAAGCTAACTTTAGCAAATGAACCAAACATGCGAACTAATTCATCATTTTTGAACTATTAAAAGTAGAAGATAGATAAAGAAAGAAAGAAAGAAAGAAAGAAAGAAAGAAAGAAAGAAAGAAAGAAAGAAAGAAAGAAAGAAAGAAAGAATCTGTAAAAAGCTACAGCCAAATCTGTAAAAATCTGTAATCTGTAAAGAGCTACAGCCAGCAGTGACTGATATCTTCTCATTTGAAATGTTATATTTCTTGGACGATTTAAACTTTAGAGTGCTAGATTTCTGATGATACCTTCAGTGCATCCAGTGCACAGTTGCTTCTGTTTGATGTGAGTTTGGGGTGCTTATAGTGTGTATCCTATTCTTTACAGTATTATTTATAAACCATCAGTACTGTTTGATATAAACTTTAGCATCATATGGCTGCTTCACACAACAATGCTTTCTGTTTTGGGAAACATCTCTGTAGAATACTTAAATGAGCTGCAGAAGATTTTCCAGGACACTATTTTCCTTCTCCAGGTGTTTTTCATAATTAGAATAAAATAGAACATAACAGAATAGAACAGAACAGAACATACTTTACTGATCCCTGAAGAGAAATTAAGGGGAAAAAAATGTTAATTGATTAATTAGAAAATAAGTCAACTTTTTTCAGGTTTTCCAGGACATATTGGAACAAGGCTCCATGAGGAGTTTTTATATTATTATTTTTTATCATTTATTATTTTTATCATTTATTATTATCATTTATTATTATTATTATTATTATTATTATTATTATTATTATTATTATTATTATTATTATTATTAGCTGTTGTTGTTGTAATGGAACAAATAACACTTGAAAGTGATGCCTTTTCATGTCCTATGATAGTAACTGGTACGCTGAGCAACCCAGTGAAAACTTTTACAGTAAATTTTAATGCCTGTTTCATATTGCTAGAGTGGACATGTCATCACAGGTGATTGACAGCATACTGGAGAAACTGCCTTTTTATGTTTTCAACAGCACAGTGAGTGATTCACTTGACTGTTAAATCAAACAGCATGAGTTAGGGTGTTTTGATGTTTTTTTTTTTTTTTTTTTCGGGAAAAAAAAAAAAACTATTGGCATGTACTGGGGGAAAAAAATCTGACACACATTTGACACAAACTGAAAGGTTCTCACAAAAGCTATAACCCAATGAATAAAATATGAACACGTAAATGAAAAAGTCATGTCATGATATATTTGATATATTAGGTATAGGCATATATCTAATCATGAGCTATATGCATCTACAAATAGCACTGGAGCTGTCTGAACTGATAATTAACATAATCTTACTGGTGCACAATTGCATACAAATTTAACTATTATGACAGTGTAGACTGAATTAGCAGGGAAGTTTTCATCATTTAATGAATAGCTTATCAAAACAGTTAAGTAAACACATTTCACCACTATGTAGATGCAATGCTTTTAAATTGCTATGAATGTGCATGTGAACAGACATCATTTGATGAATAACAGCAGAAAAGTGTGATTGGGATTATTTGTATGGTAATAATGAAACAAAAGAGTTGCAGAAACATGTGCAAAGTTACAGATGTATTTGATGTCAGTGAATCAAGACAGGAGTACAATGAGACAGTAACATCTGAGGATTCTTTATTCATCCAGACACATTGTTTGAAATAATTTAAACTAATAGTAAAGTCTCTACACTTATTTGCTAGGAGAGCCAATCATTAAAATGAGTTAATTTAAGAAAGAAATCAATATATTATCTAAATCAATGTAATATAACAGCACTATAGAAATAAACAACTTCAAATGTCACTGTAGATGTGTTCAATTCAACAATTTCCTTGGAGAAAAATCTTTTCAGCCCAGCTAATGAATTAGCTTAGTCATTTCTTTGCACTTCTTGGCATGCATGGATGACAAATACTGGTACTGAATTCAGCTGAGGAACATAAGGCCTCAAGATAATGTAATATGGGAGATTCTATTACAATGGGAAGTGCTAAGTGTGCTGGAGAGACAATTATTTTCTGTGTGTTATATTTCACTTGTAAATGCTTGTTTGTGATGCTAAACGGCAAAAAGATAAAAGTATTTTCAGTGACATTAAGCTTTGCATTTACCATTCTGTTTTGACTTGTTTGCATACTGAAACATTTTTCTTCTCTCATTATTTAGTTTTTGTTTTATTTCCCAGCTGAACATACAAGTCTCATACATTCTCATTAGATATCCCTTGCAGCAAGCACTGCCATGCCATTGGATTGCAGTGCATCCCTACTTGCCAGGACAGGTACAGCTCAGTTGCACTCAGGGGACTGATGACAGAAGTGATGGCATTGCCACTGAGAAAAGGATCCCTAGAGGTGTTTTCAGGGGAATGTGCTGTGGACAGCAGAATGGCCTCAATTGCCCCAAGGAAATAAAAAGGAGAGATGGGAGAGATAGATTTCAGAGCCAGGGAATGTCTAAAAGTCAACAGTATGAGTATTTTGTAAATAAAACACGGAAATGTTTGATCCCACAAACCGTCTGAGCTCAGGTGTAAATGTCTGTCACATTTAATTAGAATTTACTGTCATCAGAGCTTCAGTAGTTCATTTAATTTTAGAATAGAGGATAATAAAGGATGGCATTAAGAGGCTGATTTGAGGATGAATCACTGACATGGCTGTCATCTCCAAAAATTATAGCTGTAAGCTTGAAAAAGTGAGCTGACCCATATGGACCACCATTGGTTCTCTGCATTTCTGTTTGTTATTTTTCCCTGATTGTCAGCTGAAGATCAAGACAGGAGTTAACTGCAGGCCAAAAGATGTATGACCTCATCAAGGGTTTGTCATGACTAATTGAACTATTTCATTGGCCCTGACAAAGTCCAAGCCTCCCTAACCTGGATCATCAATATCAAGCCTACTACCTCTGATAAAATCCTCACAATAACCAGCAATACAGCTCACAAACATGACAGCAAATGAAAAAAAACAACAACCGTACTCCAAGCAAAGTGGATCATTAAAACAGAAGACAAGCTTCATTTTCCTGGTTTTTGCTTTTTCAAAATTGCAAAACAGAATACACTCCAGCTGATGAGACTGATCACTCCTTGGGCTCCTGAAAACATGTTTGATCACACCAAGTTTCTGAGGGATTTTGTCTCACATCATCAGTGTTAAATTATAACCACAAACGTTAAGTGTGTGGTCCAGCAGTCTTATGGAATTGTCTACGGAGGATTATGTAATGTCAACAACAACGGCACAGTTTGATTAGACAAGATCTAAAAGTTGACAAGTGTGTGACCAGCTTAAGGTACCAGCCTTAAAACCAGATAAAAACACACGATAAAAACCAGAAGAACATTTTTTTTTGAGTGTGTGTGTGTGTGAATGTTGTGACAGTCTTGGATGAATGGTGGTTCACTGGAAAGTCCGTTTTGATATATTTCTAATATATAAACAGCCTATTGTAAAAAGTAATAGCCAAATAGGGCATGTTTTGTTAAAAATTGATTAAATTTCAATGAAAAGTTTGCATAAATCCTCTTTGATAACATCAGAGGAGGAGTACTCTTTCTTTCTTAGGTTTAATGCTTAAAATTATAAACACAATAACTTAAACTCAGCCTGGCCTTGGCACTCAAAGTGGAAGCTCTAAGCCTACAGTGGAATAATCTGTTGGGACTCCCTCAAACTGCATACCGTATTCACATCATATCAGTGAGCAGAAACCTTTGCTCGCACAACATTACAGTAGGTCACACTTGCATGTGAAAGCTATGTAAATGTACTGTTCACTCTGAATACATAATTAATGGAGAGCAATTAAAATGTGACTCCGAAAAAGCAAAGTGTGTGAAGTACTGCATGTTAATCCTGCGCTCTAGGAAAATAAATGCTCCAAGATCAACATTTTTTAAATACCCTGCTTGAATATCAAAACAGTGCAACTTATCAGGGTTGTTGGTTTACACAAATGGAAACTCATTGTTGTCCAGTTCAAACTTATACTTATCAATAATGCATCTGTACTATACATAAAATAGTAATAATAATGTGATGGTCATAAAATATTAATTTGGCATGTTAAAATGCTTGTTTGTAGATTTTTTTTTTTTTTTTTTGTCCAGTTGGGCCTTAAACCTTTGTTCTGTAGTATTATTACAGTCCATCTTTTGATGAATGCACCTTTCAACTTGGAAGAAGCAGTAGCTGTGACCTTACCTGTTTGGTGTTTTGTTAGTCCTGAACTTCAGTAAGTTTTGGTGACTTAACAACTTAACAGAACCCAACACTGACAGCGATTGCAAGCTGGGTTTTTTTTTTTTTTTTTTTTTTTTTTTTTTAATGAAATGGTGACAGGATGTTTCATGTGACAAACTGATTCAACTCTATTGATGGTTTTTGAACAAGCTAGAATACGTTGTGACTTATTAAAGGCATTCCTAGCATACGGTATCATTTTGCAGGCTATAAGAGTGGTTTCAGTGTTTCAGGTACCAGCTGCAGTGTATTTTTAAAGTTAGCTCAAAGTATGGCTTGGAAACTTTTGCAGATTATGTATTATTGAATGGTATACAGTTGAGCAAGGGCAAATGTTGAGAAAAGATGATTTTCATTTAAACAGTTTGACCGATCATGGATTCATAAAGGATGAGCAGCGACGGCTTATAGACTTTTTACCCTGTGAAGTTGTACCACAGCGGACAGGAAGACTTTTGATACAGTATCACAGTAGACTCAGATCCTTCCAAAAGTTTTGCTTCTGATAAAAAGTTTAAACAAATGAGACGCAGCACAACCATGTCTCTAATGTTTGTCTACTATAACAAGCTTCCTGACCTTCAAGAATGGAAGTGTACATGAGGGCCCAAGATGGAGCTTTCTGAACATTTTTCTCCTTCCTCTAGCCCTCATAAAATAATCCCACGGATCGAATTTCATGCAGTACTTTGGTCTGAATTTTACCTGAGGACATCCTGTTTCCCATTAAGTCTCTATTGATTCTTTACCCACACCGTCATCAACCCACTTTGCAGCATACAGCACACTTAGACATGCTAGCATACACAAAGACACACACTAACACACGTTTCCTGGTATCAGCGTTAGACTTTTAAAGCAGAATGTAAATGAGCAAATCCCTAAGGTAATTAAAAACCAAGCCCTTAACTTATTGCATGAAGCTTTCCTGACTAACAAACACCTGCACTGTATCCATTAGGAAGGTTTTATTTGTATATATTAATGGAGTGCAACTCTGTTTAGTTAATTTAAGGATCATATATTCCATTCCAGCTGAGCATGAACTGCAGTAGTTCTGTTAACTATAACTGTGGTATTCAGCTCAGAGGGAAATTTACATAACTTAATCATTTGACCTTTGAAAAACAAGGTTAGCCACATATGGTATACAGCACAGTTGCAAATTGAACACTGGGTCTCATGTGTGATGTCAACAGAAAATAATCTAAGTGAGAGTAATGAGAAGTTCAAAGCTTTATAAATAATGGTAGCAGTGTCTGCTTCTGGCCCTTAGCCCATATTAGACATGCATCCTAAATCCTACTAACTGGGTAATCTAGATGTTTTGTTTCTCATCTGATTTTATTATTTTTTTTAGAATAATTACAAATTATGTGTGATTTAATGAGTCATTGCTTTGTAATGAGCTATTTCAAATTTAAGTTACAGAGATGATAGGGGGCAACTTTCAGGTCCTTACAATAGTGCTCATTGGAAATGTTGCCTTTATCTTTATCCTAGAAAAACACTTCTAATTCCCAGTCGAAGGTGTCACTAAAATCAACGCCTTTAATTCGAGATACTTAAGTCTATAAACACATGTCCATAAAGGTTGACTCTTGCAAATGTGTATTCCTGGGATCTCAAGGGACCCCAGCTGGTAGTCCATTTGTTCAAGCTGTGAGGATAAGGAGTGACTCAACAATCAGTGCTGTCAAGATATCTACTGAGTTCTATTATTTTTTTCTCATTGTACCCATATATGTATTATACACTAACAACATGCACTCACTTCAGATTCCCTTGATGCCAGCGGTGATGGTTTAAGATGATTTGACTGCAAACCGTTGAGCTACAACGGTGAACATTGTGTGCATGTGCTTGAATGCTCTTATCACAGCTGGCGGCCTGTCTTAAAGAGCAACTCAACAGCTCACTGGTATAAAAAAAGCTCCATTATTAAAGGCAAAAAAAACTCAGCAAACCTTATTCACTGACTACCTGTGAGCTTAAGTGAATATCGTTTGTGGATATACAGTCGTCTCTAAGCAGGTTTGGTGTTCTCTGTATGTATCCCACACGTAATGTTGACAAAACTCTTATTGCATGCAAAAAAAAAAAAAAAGAAAGAAAAGAAAAGAAAAGCATGTGATTCCACAAATTACATCTAATTCACCATGAGTGGAATGCAAAGTTTTATACACATGATCAAACCCTGACTGCCTTTCTTTCCTTTCTGTCGCAGAGAGAGTCACAAAACAGTATGTGACAATCAGCGAAGGTTCATGTGTTTTTAGGATTTTTATCCTTTATTTCACATTTTCTCTCCTACAGGCTTGCAGAAGTTAATTATGATCATCATCACATAAAAGTGTTTTTTTAAAAAAAAAAAAAAAACTTTTACATGCTCTAAAAATCTACTGTAACTCAAAAAGGTAATTGCACATTTAGATGTTGCAATGAGGATCAAAATGTCATTTGGATTTTGTATGTACAAAAAAAAATTCTTGATGTTGTTTTGGTATTTTGTACCCAGTAAATTCACTTTTTGTTTGCCTCAGTGAACACTATGATGAAAATGTTTCCTACCCCACCTGCTCATTAATCAGGGAGGCAGTGCAGATGGCGTTCTTTGACGGAGAGGAAAACATGGAGAGCTATCAACTTTTTGCTGCTAATTAATCCTTCCATTCTTTGAATGGAATTGCAAACCACATAAATTAGCCTGAAAGTAGGGGAGAGAAGAGTCACATAATTCCATGTAATGCACAAAGTGTCTCCTTTTTTCCCTTTATAAATGTGTTTTGATTGAAATTTGAATGAGTCACATCCTCAACCTCTCCCACAGAAATAGATTTATTTTTGCCCTACTTCCTAAAATGAACTTCCTGGATATATTTACCGTTTCTAAGTCAATGTCAATAACTGCAGCCTCAAACAATAAACACAAAACAATCTCTACAACAAACAAACAGCATAGTAAAGTGGGGGCACACAACCTACATTCAGTTTAAGAACTCTTGAACTGCTAACAGGTTGCCGGGCGTGGAAAGTTATTTACAAACTAGCTGAGCAAAAGTGAGCAATCAAAGTCCTGTGACCAAAGCAGTGATTCAGTGGTTGGTAATTGCTTGTCATCCGCACACCGCCGACACAGGCTAAAATACCACCATTAGACAGGGCTCTAGGTGCAGCATGAGCACAGATGTAGTCACTCAGCTCACCTCAACACTGCAAACTCTGCGAACGTTCAGCATGTTACAAAAGACAAACTTTTTTGTTTTTGTGCTACCAGATTGTTTCTATTTTTAAACAATTCAAACTGCAGCTGCACATCTTCTAACAAGAACAAGGGAAATAGGTTATATTTTGCCCATATTTGCTTCTCTGCAATAACTTACCTTTTAAATCTATAGAACTGAAAATACCATAATCCCTGAAAAAGAAGGTTCCATCATAGCCTATTGAGCCCACGGTATAAAATTGCTAGTCTCCAAGAGTGGTATGGGATAGGGAGCCTTCAATAACCAGCCACATGCTCTTATGGAGGTGGCTTTTCACCCGTTACTCACACTGTTCAAGTTTTCTGCATGTTCGATTGTTGTTCCTTGTTCCTAAAATAGAAAACTGTGAGAAATTAATGTTTGCAATAGTTTACATAACTGAGAAGAAAAGGGCATTCTTGGGAAGTTGAGTCGCTCAGAAGTAATAATGTGACTTTGATGAACTTCATGAACAAATAGTTCAGTGTTTTCAGAATGGTGCTTCCCAACTTTGTAACAAATGTGGGGATTTAATCATCTGTGATATATAATATTAATACAGGGTTTGAAGAATATGGAGAAATCTCTTTTAAAGAGGGTCATAACTGAATGTCAATGGCTCTGCAGTGGAAATCACGACATTAGCTTGAAAGCCCCCCCAAAAATGTTCCTGTCTGCAAACCTTGTTTGTTGCTGCATCCACAGATTTAGATTAAAATAGCACAATGCAAAAAGAAAACAATTTAAATGCCAGAAATGCTAGTGACTTCTCTGGGCTCTTTAGACCATTTAAAATGGGCAGAGGCAAAAAGGGGAAACTCTTCTGTGACCTGATGAATCCAAAACCTGACATTTTCTGTTACCAGCAATAAATAAAAACTCACTGATTCTTTTCTTTGACTGATGATGAATCAGTTGCCTCTATTCACCGCAGCAAACTCGAGCTTATTTTGCCACTGTCACATTTCTGCCTGCTTGGTCCAAGGCACAGGAGAACGAATCCACTGAACAGGTGTACCAGACCATAAAGTGACATTAGTTTCACCTCAGTAATGGGTTTCATTTTTGTTCCCCGACTTCATTTTGGTGCATTTTAAGTTAAAAAAATGTGAGAAATGAATGTCAGGGAAGCTATTTCAACAAACAAGACAAACAGAGAAACCTACGCACAAGTGCAAGGTATTAATCCTCCCAAAGGAAAAGAGTGGTAAGTGCAAAAGATCTGCAGGGAAATCCTGTCCAATAGCTACAAGCAGCAGGGAATGTAACACAGACCTGAGACCAGGGCAAACTCTAATTCAATATGGACCACCATGAACATCCCAGTGGGACTCTCTTGGAGTGCTGGGTTGCTGGAAGATATAAAACAGTCCTGCAATCAAAGGGAGTCACCACAAACCACTCTTCACCATAAGATCTCTGCTGGTTTTACTTAAGGACACCGCTGGCATCCAACAAGGGAGCAGTACCTTGGTGAGATGACAAAAACAATGGACTGAATAATTACAAGAGTAGACCTTAATAAGTTTCTGTGGGGAAAAAAATAGTTCAAATAAATCAACTGAAACGATCAAATAAAAAATCAAAACTTAGAAATCTCAAAGACATCAATCAGAAGGGCTGGAAAGAGAAAGACAATGTTTGAATACAGGCCCTTATCTCCCCCACTCCAAACCACCTACAATACCGGAAAACACTAGAGAGCTCAGAAAAGTCCAGCTCTTGCCTAAGACTTACATCATCTTGCAAGTCTTTTTTTATTATAAATAAGTAATCAATACAAATACAAACACAACACCGCTCTGAAGAGCTTTCAGATGCAGTCAGGATGCCAAGGTTGAACAAGGGTCAGGGCAAAGGGAAAAAGCTGTACAATGCTTGAACTCACATTCTTTTTTTTCATTACAGTCCAGGGGGGAACATTCAGTGTAAGTTTGCTTTTTAAAAAGGGCAGAAAAATTGCATAAAAACATTTTTTTTCAGCCAGTGAAAGGCTTTTTATTGTTTTAAAGTATTACTTCTCAGTCATGTCACAAACACAAAAGACCATGTCTCTCTCCTCTGGTTTTAAATACTGCCCGAGTAAATCTGGTCCCCTAATGGCATATGTGATTATTGAATAAGAATGTGTGATCGAAAGCATCTCCCATTCGGTAGCCACAGATTGTCACTGCCAGCATGTGAAATTAATGACTTTGGCAAATCTGATCTGTTATTTGATCTTGCTTCTCCCAGCAGATGATTTTGTTCCATGCCTGTGTCTTCAAATAAAACACTGCGGGCATGGCCTGTTTCAAAGGTTTAAACTCACAGTTTGGTGCATGAACCAGGGTGCCGATTCCACAGCTGAGCAAATACTGTCACTCTTTCTGCAAGAGAAAAGTTGATTCAACTGGGACTTCAAATTTTAGTGTACAGCAAATATATACAGAGAGGGACATTGTCTTTTTGAATGGTAACTAATTTCTCTGACTGAACGGATTAAAAGACTACAAGAAAGAAGAAGTAATAGTATTTTTTTAGACTAAGGAATGGATTTAGAATGGAGTAAAACAAAGTGGAAACCTGTCCCATGGCTTAATGAGTCTAAAACTTGGCATTTGCTACAGCCAGCAATGAAATAATACTTTTTTGTATTTTCAACATTTTCTCTGTTTCCATCAAAAATAATATTAAAATAACTGGCAAACCATTAAAATCTTTAATGACATTTTAGACAACTCTAGTGAAATTTGAGTTTTAAAATTAGAAGTTATCCTTCTGTAAATCAGCAATTCTTCATTAGTTTGGTGTAGTTTAAGTTTCACGAAGCAGTGAAGAAGCCATTTTTGACCCAGTGCTTCAGGCCCTTAATGCTGTGCAGCCTCCGTAGAAGGGAAGACAGGCTTTCTGCTGGTTTGGCAAAGTTCATTTTTCTTCAAAACCTCTCTTCCCCTAACCTCCTAAAGCTTTTTTTTTTTTTTAAGGTGTAACCAATTTCCTTTAGAGACATTTCGGTAAAATTCTGTTATTTGTGATAACACTCTCCAGCACCAGAGAGGCTCCAGACGGAAGCAATGTAAGGCTGTCCATTCTCATAGAGGAGATGGGTGTTTGGGATCTCTTGTCATTGCAGATCTATATTAAGGTAATATTTGCTCTGAACTCGCCATAATTGCAAACAGAACATGTCTATGTAAGAATCAGTCTTTGTTTGCAATAATACCTCCTAATGGAGGAACACACCCTTATAAAGACCAATGAACTGAGTCAAAGTCAATGTTAATGTGATTTACTAAAAGGCTATTCCAGGGTAACTGTTGCATGAAAACATTTTTTAGCATTTTCTGTTGCATGCTGCCTCCACTTCAAGAGCTTTCTATAACTGAAAAATAAAGTGGGCACGGGACATTCTTTGTATTAATTATAAGATACGTTGAAGGCTCTTACTGTCCTAAAACAATAATCAAGATGGTCTGGAGTTCAATGATGTCACACAGGCAAAGGTAGAAAGTTTAACCACAGGCCTTTGGCATGTTTGCCCAGCATTAGCCCTTTAAGAGACGTGTTGACATAAGGAAAGTACTATAAAAGTATGAAAGCCATGACGTTTCAAGGTAATCAAATGGCCTTGTTCAAATTCCATTTTCCCCCTCAAACAGTCCATCCTTACTATTGATTATTTTGTCTCTAATTCTTCTCAGTACAGCTTCAGTTGAGGGTTTAGATAAGATCTCTTTCAGCCTTTCTCAAAGTGTGGTACAGGTACCAATAGTGGTACTTGGGCATCCACTAGTGGTACGTGAAAGAATCACAGAATTAAACATGGATAAAATACATTAATTAACTAAATCATATAACACCATCAAATATATAAGATTATGGTAAGTTGATGTATAAAAATGAAATATGTATGTCGATGTCAGCTGAAGTTTTGTAAACACAACTTGGCGTACTGGCTGTGTTAGCAAGATGTGAAGAGGTGGTGGGCAAATTATGAAATGTGTATCGTGGCTTCAATCTGGGGGAAAAAAAGTGCTTATCGGGTGGAGGACGAGTCAATCACAAAAACCAAAGAAGAGGAGAGTGAGCCATGCAAAGGTGCTAACAGTTGTGCCTTTGGCAACAGTCAGGTCACCAAAGCATCTGCTAGCAACAGCAAACAGTATAAACCAGAGAGAAAATTAGTCCAACTACATGAAATTTGGATTTATGTTAAGTTTTTGTAAATTTTTTTAAGTAAAATTTTTATTTCACTTTTAGGTGCAATACATTTAAATGGAATCATTTTTGTGTTACAGTTTTTCTAGCGCCGTGTTAATGTTAAAACTGTGTATTTATACTGTTTCATGTAATAAAAATGGAATAAACCCGCCTCGTTATTGAGCTGGTAATCAGGCCAACTGCACTAATGGATTAAAGAACAGTCTAAGTATAATAGTAGTCATGGTGGTACTTGGAGAGCCAGGTATTTTTTGAGTCAGTACTTGGGGTAAACACTTTGAGAACCACTGATCCACTTTATTAATTCCGAAGGGAATTACGTTATAAAACACAAAAGTTAATAGCGATAAAATAAAAAAAATCTTAGTAAGAAAAGAACAAAGATACAAAATACAGAGCAAGTGTCTAATAAATAAAACGTGTCGGAGTGGAGATTAAGTATACATGTCCTAGTGAAAATGCAAATGCAGAAAAAAGTGCCTAAAAATAACAAGATGAATAAATGAGAGTGAAACAGACGAGTGAAATACTTTGATATTGATGAGGTTATACATGAATTAACTATTGCATAAAATTACGGCACAGTGAAACTGTTGCACATATTTAAACCAATAAATAAATAAACTGATGCACATGAGCGAAGCTAAACAAACTATGGATATTGCACATAGCATTGCAGTATTGATTAATATTGCACTAAGGCGTCCAAGTCTGTTAGATTGTTATGTGTCCTTCCTGCAGAAGGGGAAGGAGTTGTGAGGTCTGATTGCCACAGGTAGGAGGGCCCTCCTGTGGCGTTATGTTGTGCACCATGGTGGTCCCGGTCTACAAATAAAGGTGCTCTGACAGGCTGTCAGACAATGACTGCTAACAAGCAATGCTAAAGCCAGATTGTCACATTTTATACCAACATAAATTGTCAAACTAAAGTTATAAACATGGTTCTCTTTCAAATAGTATACACTCAGAAAAGATGTGCCAAGAATCTAATTACGTTTTATGTTGTTTTCTATTTAACACATTAAATGTTAAAAGGCTCTGTCATGACAAAAAGCTCACAGAGAAATGTCTTCCGACACTCTGGCATGTCTTGGTTTCCATTCGTGTTCGTCTACAGTACAGGTGCATTACAAGTCATTCTTTGTCTTTAACCAACTGTAACTTAATCAGCTTTATCAAACCTCAAAGTCACTTCAAGACTTCTCTCCTCTGTCTAATTGGTTTACTTATACTTCCCTCCTTGTCTGCTGTTGTCCTACTTATCTTGTGAACCAGTAGTTTAAAGTACTCATTAAGTTTTATCTAAGCAAAATACTAAATTCCAGCTAACCAAATAAGAAATAAATCATGTGAGTTTGCCAAGAGCTGAATGAAAGGTATGAGTGACATAAAACTTCCAAGGGTTGCAATTTAAAAACTGTATGCATGCAAAATCATGTTACTGAGATGGATGACATTAAAATATATGAATTGAAATTGAATTCTGTAAGAAATAACAGTAACCTTTAAATACAATTTAAAAAAAAGTTGAACAAGAGGAAATGTTTCAAGAAGAAGCGATGACTAGTTGAATCAGCAAAATATGCACCTGCTCCACTCCACAGCTTTCTAGACTTTTCTATGTGAAGCAAGTGGGACTGTCTGCAGTGTAGGAGTCAGTCCCACATGGGGCTAAAAGTGAAAGCCCATGTCCCAGTTATGCCCAAGTAACCATTTTTGTTAATCTTTCGTGCCCCTTGTATGTTACAGCAGATATTTCATTGTGTAAATGTGACCATTAGCCCTGACTGGCAGCATAAGCAGTTTGTTTTTTCTCCCCAGCTACATAACATTTGCTTCTTAGTCAGCGTCGCCAAGCTTATAAATCTCTAAAAGTGTAGTATATTTCATCGTCACATAAGATCACCACAAGGAGAGATACACTTGTAGTTGGAATGTACTTTATTTTTTATTGGCTGTGATTTGTATCCTTGGGCTTCAGGAGAATGTATGCTAGAAATAATGACTTGCTGGAAACAGGATTGCTCATGTCACCAATAATTTCCCACAGGGAAATGTCCAGGAAAATGTTGGTGGCATTAAATTTGACCTTAGGTTCTCTTTGCCACACATATTTAGTAAGTTTAGGAGTAAGTTTTAGAAAAGAAATACAATAAATTATAGTAAATAAATGACTCATGGAACTTAATAATGGAAAATGGAGAAATATACAAACAACAGTTGGTCAGTAATGGTGAACAATTATACACACATGCTAATCTGACATGATGATTAAATGTTTTTTCCAGCTTTCGCTGTATTAAAAAACAGTCAAGAGTGACTGATGGACATACTAAGCGGGTTTACTGATTGTATCTAATTTCCAATTGTAATTTGTTTATCTTGCTGCATGCTACCAAGTTATTAAACCAGTGGTAATGGTGCATAATCAAAATGCAATTAATTACCAGTTCAGCAAGGTAAACAAAAATTAATCTACAATCTGTCATGATTGACATAAATAGACAAACACACATGCAATAGAAAGAGCGTTTTATCAGCCTCTCTTTACAGTTATACTTATAATTCTGACCACCTTGAAAGTTTTGTATGTCAGCTCTACAAGAACTGGACCTAAAAATGATTTATGATCACAGATTGGTGTAATCAGTCAGTTATAGAAAAATGACAAGTCAGACATGAGTAAAGTCAGTGTTCATCAAACATGTTATATCTCAATCCAACAATGTTTGGTGAGTTATTGTGGTTTAATTTTTTACTGTAGGCCATTGAGACGACACAAGAAAAAGAAGGAACTTAAAATGACAATTCACAGCAAATCTTTAACACTGAAACCCTCACAATGACCAAGGATCAGAAAACAACATTAAAGATGTCAGAAAATGTTGAACATTTTCTGAAGCTTCTTTCGTGTTTTGGTGTTTTGAAAAGAAATGATATCTGCAAATAAATATAGGTCCCTGGAAATAAGAGCTGTATGTGGAGGGGGTTGACTGATGTAGGTTTTTCAACAGCTGATGCCACCAATTATTATTTTCTTAGCCAGAAACTGGTTTTAGATGGATTTGTAAATCATTCATGAATTAGAAAAGTGTGTGGGGTTGTGATGCAGAAGGAATACTAATTCATTTGATATAAAATTACACATTTTTTCAGGTATTGTTTTACAATAAATTACAAAAAAACATTTAGGTATGGGAGAAATGTCAGAACTTACAGATGATGGCAGCTGAGGAAATTCAATGCAGAATGCCAAATGTGGGGCAGGAAATTTAATTTATTATTATTATTATTATTATTATTATTATTATTATTTACTCGTATAATCTAAGGTCAATGTTAATCTAATTTTTTTATTTATTCCTCACTGTACCCCATGTTTAGACAGATCTGAGAAATTTGTTTTATCCTACAGTTCACCTTGAACATGGAATAAATGGCTAAAATTGGCTTTATTAATATTACTGAACAAATTTAAGATCATTATTAAGAATAATTAAGTATTGGTAATGGTGCACAGCCAGTGCACTTGTTCCAGTGTGTGGAACAATTAAACAGCCTACCTAAGTATTAAATAGGCACCATCCAAAATATTACTGCTTCTAAACCAACTGCTGCTCACTCAGTTCCCTTTAACAATCCAATTATACAAAGCAGTGGGTGTTTACAGCTTTTTTTTAAAGTGCATTAAAGGTTTTTATTGTAGGAAAGATACATTTTTACAACAAAGCAAAAGTGGGCAGCAGCACTTTAGAGTCCAGTGAAGTGCTTTCTTTGTGTTTTCTGCACACCCTTTGAGAGATCATGAACTCTCATTAACAGGCCATAACTCACAGGCACAATCTTGGAGTCATCTCTTTACCCTGGCGTAAGAAAAAGAAGAAAAAATGGAGGCCCTACATAGCTGTGCATGGCATCGCTCTGATCAATGTGCTGTCTGTATCCTGCTGAGAGTCGGTATTGGGCAGGTGGTGCTGCAACAGATACAAAGAGGCTGAGAAGAAAGAAATGGGGTGAGACAAAAGAAAGAACAAAGAGCCAGGGGACACGAGGAAAGGTGTGAAATCAGAAAATAAGAACAGAGGAGAACAATGAGGATAAGGGGCAGAGAGAACAAATTATAATGAGACTTGTCAATGATGGAGCCAGAGTATGCTGATTTCTTAATTTTGTGGCTGCTGTGGTCTGTAAAATTTTATGTACTCTGACTGCATCTATTACTAGATTCAGATTTTTAGATTTTTTTACATAAAAGATTTTTTTTTTTTTTAAATTAGTGTGGGAGGAATCTAACATCTGAATGATAAAAACAGGCTGTTGGCTTTTTAAAACTATCACCATTTTGTATGATATTCATTGTGTCATAAGTGCTTTTTGACATGATCTGTGCTGGGTCAGGATAAGTATTTGTATAACTGTTAAGAGTCCATTTCCAGTGACAAAAACAGCCACCAATTACCTGAACTCTTATTAATTATGTTGTGCAAGATAAATCATTTGTCTTAAACTGTAAGCCAGATTACCTTCCAAATATGATGTCAGTGTAAGTTGTATTTCTCCAGTGGAGTATGGAATATTACAGGAATGCCACTCAATAATGGACTATTAGTTTTAAAAATAGTAACAATAGAATATTGCAAGTGCAATATGAGTGTTCCAGCTGTTTTTTTTGTCCTGTTCTGTTTGTAATTTCCCCCTTCCAGTTGTCATGTAGCTTGGCCAAGTAAATCCATTGGTGCCCCTGATGTTGGATCAGTGCACAAAAAACTTCAGGACACAGAGGCGTTTGGCAGGGGGACTGCTGCCTTGCTATCCTGCTACCACACTAGGCTGTTTGTAGCTCTGTTGTGTTTGCTGCTGTGTTTTGGGTTGAGTTTGTGTACGCAGCAGAGACGCTTCCTTACTGTGATCTATTGAAAGTCAGCCCTGGATCCAAGTTTTTGTCGACTGCGGGCGCAGGTTCGGCTTGCTCTCCTCACTTCCTCAGACGGTTGCTACCAATAGTGCAGCAGCTTGCTTCAGTCTTATATTGTGTTAATTTGTTAAATTTATCTGCTGTGAATAATTGTTGGCCTTATAGTAGGAAGCAATATAAGTGCTCATTAAGTAGTGAGCCGTTAACATGGCTAAGCTTGATAACTAGATTTTCTTTTTTTAACCAAAACAAAGGTGCAGTAATACATCCATCCATCTGTAATCACTACTACTACTTATTCTATTTAGAGTCTCTGGGGGCTGGAGCCCATCCCAGCTGTCACTGGGCAGGCGTACATCCTGGACTGGTCACCACTCAATCACAGGGCTGAACTACAGAGACACTCAATCTCACAGGCAATTTAAAAACACAGTTTAACCCTTTGGGCAAATCTTTTGACCTCAAGAAGAAGCCATACATACCCAAGGAGAACATGCAGTGATACAAGATGTGTTTACATGATTTGAACTACTTGTTTTACTTAGAGCCACATCTAACGTCAGTTTGTAATTTGAATTGGTAAATAAGCCTGTATCGAACAGTTATAACCTTGATACACCACTCGTTCAAGTAACATCTTGGAAAGCACTCAGTCAATAATTAGATGAAGATCAAACATGAAAGCTGGAAGTATTATTGCAGTAATTTCACCCACACTCACAGTGAAAGCACCTGTGCTTTGATTGGCTACTTAACCCAGTGCTGCCTTAGTAACAATTTCCCTAAATGCTTCTAGGATAGGATGTTGTATTGTCTGTATCTAATGTACACAGTGCAACATAATTGCTTTCTCATTTGTGAAGTTTGATCCATAAAAAACAACTAACATACCAAGCACTTGCCTATCTTTTCACAGAATTGCTTTGTGAGGCAGTTTTCCTCTGGCACCCAAAAGTGACCAAATAAGAGAGGTTTTGGCTGTTGTTTTTTTTTTTTTTTTCCTGACGTACAGCATTTAATGGTTTACAATTATTTTCATATAAATTTGGAAATATCTGTTGTCTTCCTCTAAGAGCAACGGATTAAGATGTCTCCAAGGGCATGATCACAAAGTGTGAAATGAGATATTTGGTGTAAAGACATTGTAAAATGACTTGATTTATGTTTCACCACTTAGCAGTCTGAACGTGTGCAGAGGCCCATTAAGACATGAACAAATGATTTAGCTCTCAACACATATAAACCCTAAAAACAATACATGTGAGTCACTGTGATTGGATTAGCATGTGAAGTGTTAATTTAACCCCTGGTCAGTTTCAATTTTCCAGAATAAAGGTGAGGGAAGACAGTGAGCTGCCGATGAGCAGGAGTCAAAGTAAATTGAAATCCAAACCAAAAAATCTCAAAGAAACACTGAAGCTGCTAACATTCATATAAAGCCCTTCTGCTGTCACGTTGACCTTGCTGGATCCGTCTATATACATCCCAAGAGGGACATGTGAGACACATGGAATGCACACCTGCTGACCTTGAGGAGCATCTGGCCTTTTAACAAGGTCTGACAGATGTGGGATACATTTTAGAAACTGGGAGATAGAAAAACCATTGGCACATTCAGCAAAATCTGCCTTCCTCATGATTGAGGTTCCCCAAGGGTCCATTTTAGGACTACTGCAATTTTCTATGCATATGCTTTTGTTGGCCCCAGTATTGAATGTCATATCATTAATTTTTGATTATACAGGGATAACACTTGATTTTATATAAAAGTACAACATGGTAGATAGCAATACAGTGGATGTCTACCACTAGGACTCTCATTCGCTCGTGCTCCTGATTTCCCAAAACTATCCAACCAAAGCTCTTTACATGGAGTCCATTTTAAGGAAATGCATCAAAAGGCAATCTCTTCACAGCATGCTCATGACTTTTTACATTCATTTTGCCTTGAACTACCAATCAAATGGAGTCAGCTTAGATGATTGATGGCTGCATGGCTAACCAAGCTCGCTGGTTACATGAAACTCAATAATAGATGTCACATGATGAGAGGTTTAAAGGCAGATTAAACTGAGGCAGTGCAATTAAAATGCAAAAATGGAAGGTTCCAACAAAAGTTTTATTTTCACAAGCTGTCTTCATCCAAAATAAAACACAAGGAACTCGGGTACATCTCTTTTTTTAAATCAAAATGCAACTTAACGTGACCCAAAAGCGGAAAAAAGTTCTTAAATTGATAAACTGTCAAAACTATAATGAACATAACGTGTCCAATTTTCCTTTTCCCAGTGGATTACTCTCCAGCAGTGTTCTCTCCAACTTCTGCCATCACCAAACTTCTCCACTCAGTCCTCTTTCCAGGTGTTCTCAGTGACTTTCCTCTGTTCTCCTTCTCCCCTCCCCTAGACCAACTTCAATTAGTTGGCTCAAACACCTGCAGCTGTCTGAGTACTGATGCCTTCTGGGGGATGCAGTTTGTAGTCCAGCAGCCATCATGTTGCTTGAACCTTGAGGTTGTTTGGTGGTGGCTATTTTGAGGTATGACAGCTGCATGTTGGGAGATGTAGTTGGGATGTACCGTCCCTCAAGTATCTGTTCCCTTGTGATGCCACATAGATCAAACATGAACAATAAATGGACTTTCTAAGAAGTAGTCTTCTCCTTTTAGATCAGTTAAAAACATTGTGGTTATTTTAGACAAAAAAAAAAAACTTAAAAGCAAGATAATGAAGAGCAAATAATATTGAAGACAGTGAGTGTAGGGAATGTAGCAGTAGCAGTACTTACTCTAAGGACAAAATCAAGCATGCACACCAGTCACATGTATTCTAATAAATAGGCATTAAGCCAGATAGGAACTTATAAAAGGGTACCTTGACTGTCTGCTGCAACCCTACAATCAGCAGCACAGCACTGAAAATTACTCAGCTGCATCTGCAAGCCTATTCTGAGGAAAAATACACACAGGAGCAGTGCAGCACATGGGGATGTCAGCTTGGAATGTGCTCACCGGCTTAATAACCTGACTGAACGAACAAGGTAACATTGTTGATAACGGTGAATGTCACATACTTCCTACTGGGAGAACAGGAGCACCATGCAGCAGTGGAAGTGGAAAATTGCTTAAATTGTAGACATGGGCCTGTTATTTAACCTGCAGGTTACTTGTAACTTTTCACATTTTTTTTTCTTTCTCCATGTTCTTTTTGAAAATTTATAGTTTTCTCATTTTAATACTCCTCAGGCTTTAAGTCTGTTCATGGGCAATGCTCTTCCACATCAAGACAACATGTGTGAAGATGTGTGGATCATATTACCCTAAGACAGAACTCCACAGAAAAAGATGGTCTGATGAAATAAGACAAACATGTTTCTTTATTTTTTCTTTTTTGTTATGTTAATCATTGTACATAATAATAGTCTAAACTGGTCATAAAATATAAAAATATCAGTTGATGATATGCTATCTGGGTATCTAGCCTTTCCTTGCTGTTTTACTGGATGTCTTTTTACTGTCCACAAAGATGATTTTACATCCAGACGGCCAAGGAGATGAGAACGCCAAGATCATCTGCAGGCTGCTGCAGGCCCAGCTCATCTTCAATAGTGTTTGACAGCCCGTGTGAAAATAGAGCTTTGAGTATATTCATTTGCCTCCTCACTGTTAGTTTTCTGGGTCTCTTAAATGCAGTCAACCATATTGCAAGAACCTTGGCTGGGACCCCAGTGTTTCTTTGGCAGCCATTTACACAAAAAAAGTCTGAAATATAGATCAAGATGATTTCCCCATGACTGAAAGTAAGTCCCTTTCATCATCCAGAGAGATCACAAACTGTTGCTCAAGAACAACTTTGAAACCACCCTTAGTGTTGGGTTTGAGTGTCTTGTGCAGCACATCTGTTGATAAACATCAAATTCGAACATGGCTGAAAACAGTTCTTGCTTCTTAAATTGCACTTCTTCATTGACTTTCAGATCTAAAGATTTTTTTGTACCTACAATGTAGCTTAAAATGTTGAAATATATATTTTTTTAATTTTATTGAATTCTGCCTATTATTGTTGCTTTTGTCATTGCTGTTATGTTTCAAAGCACTTTCTCACTTGCTCTGTGAAAGGTTCCTTGAAACACTGAATTACTAAATAAATCACTTGCATACTTAGTTACTTTTTTCTCTGACGTATTTTCTTGTTTATTTATCAATACTCAACATGCACACTCATCTGACTTGTATTATTTATGACATACTAATTTTCTTCTGTACTTACTTTTCTACATGACTTGTATACTAACTCACAGCCAGTGGACTTACTTTCCTGCTTGTACTGACCTTTTGCATGTGAGGTCACAATGTCAACTCACCCTTGCCTTGACAGCAAAGGGAACATTACTTACTGAATGCTGGTGCTAAATGAACACTGGTCCATAAAATGGTCCATAAAAACAATAACCCCTGATTCATACACTGCATGAGCACTGCAGTCCGTCAGTGCCACAGTTTTCGGCGCACACCAATTCACACTGGATCCATCTCTGGATCGGAGCGCAGCTCAGCATACTCATAGCAGCTGGATACGCGATATCGCAAGATCACAGGAGAACCACATGTTCCTGCAGGAATCACATCCATGACAACTACTTTCATGATATTTAGTATGTAAAACTCACCTGCCCTCCCAGAACTTCAGCAATTCAGTCCTTCCCTTTTAGTCTCTGTTGGTGTCCTTATATAAAGGATGTGTTGTATCGTATATAATTATCTGGTTTTCCGCCTCCAATATAAACCATTCCTCGTCCATGGCGTTGGATTTCCTCTGGATCTGACCTGCAGATGACTGCTGGCCCTGTTCAAGTGTCATAGTTGTGATATACAAGGATAATTTTACAATTGACAGGCTGAACATGGTGCTTTATTTTGAAAAGACCAGAAACTCTGATCATTTTTCGCATCTGTTTTCCTGTTTGGTACGATCTGCTCTGTGGGGATTGACGTATCTCTGCAGCGGAACAGCTGCGAGCAGCCGTTGGTAGAATGCGTCGGAGATGGACCACACCGCAGTCTTTGTGAATGCACTGATTGACTAGAGTGGCAGTGAAGTACAGCGAAGTGCACTGACGGACCGCGGCGCTCACGCTGTATGTGTGAATTAAGGGTGAGTTCAACCATGTATATGTTCTGTTGTGTACTGGTATGTACTAATAGGCAAGACAAGCTTCTCTCCATGTAGATCCTCATTCATCCAGGTCACGCTTATGAAGACTTGAAAAAACAAGACAACTGGACTGTGTAGGGTTAGGAAGACGTTTCGCCTCTCATCCAAGAAGCTTCATCAGTACTGATGAACAGTCTTAAGAACAAGCTTCTGTCAGGGAAAGTGCAAAACGAAAAAGGGGATTGCACTATTTTCAACCTGTTTCCTTTGCTGACTGGTTTCCACAATCCAGCCGGTGTTGTGTTTACCTAACAGCACAAGTTATCTGCATTCATCACACATTCACAAACTTATTAACCAGGAATTTTTACTTCTTTTTCCATGTCATAGCACAAATGATTCTGTAAGCGAGCAGTGAATCACTGATGAGCAATGTGTAAAGTGGAGTGGGGTTGGATTTTATCTCCTGAACCAAAAAAATCTTGAAGTGGATAACAAAGCATGTCGGGGTAAGTACAACAACTGCAGAAACTAGTTAGTGACTTTGCAAGTTTCTCTACAAATATCCAGTTTGTGACTTAGTTCAGTGGCAGTGAAATTTGCAATAAGAAGGATGATTCTGTTCTGTTGTATATGGTGTCCAGACGCACCATGAACGCAATTACCCAACAACATGCATTGTATATCAGTCAGTCTTTACCTATATAGCCCCAAATCATAACAAACTTTATCTCGACACTTTCCAAAAACAATAACTTTAATAAAAATATTTTACTTTATTAACAGAGACCTAACATTAATATGAGAGAAGAAGTCTTCTCTCACCTGAACTTTTTGTAAAATGGTACCAGTTAGTATTTTCTACAACTCACTGAATTTTTTTTTTCCCTGTTAGACACCAGATATAACATCTTGCATAGACAGGAGAGACAGGGTCTAGTAAGCCGGTGGATTTGAGCACAGGGCTTTCTTGCTGTGAGGCAACAAGGTTAACTACCATTAACATTACAAGCCCGTTTTACAATGTGGGACTGGAATCACCTGTCTGCTCCTGCTGATTGCTGCACTATACCAACAGGTACACCCAATGCCTTGCAGACAAACTATGAATGATCATTAATAATACAGAAATGCTATATTACACCTATATAAATGAATATTAATAAAGCCATGCTATATTGTAGAGGAAGATTAAAGTCTCCTCTCCCTGAAGGATAAATCTGAGGAAGTTAAGCATATTACTTGTCTTTATCACATTGTCGGCAGCAACAGCCTGTCTCAGGTTTGTGCACTGAGTTATGACCTCATCATCCCGTTTGTACAAAGGGAAAAATTAAATTAGTCAGAGTAATGAACCTGGGTGCTTTCCGTGAGAAATTTCTCTGCTCATTGTTCCTCCAGTCGTTTAAAAGACTAATCTGCCACATGCACCCCCATTTCACTTAAATCCTGGCTGTCTGAAAGAGCTGTCAGGGGTCTAGCTCCTCAAACATGACTACCCATGGGGGTCCTAGATCAAAGATGAAAGTGTGCTGAGCGATCCAGGAGACTGGGGTGGAGGGGATGGCATGGAGGGAGTTAGGAGCGTGATTCATCAAATTAACAAATTTGCTTTCCTTTCCCCTAAAGGCAGTGGAGTAAATTCTCGGGTACTTAAATCGGTAAAGCACTGACATGGCGGGGCTGGAGTGGGGGGTGGGGGGTCCGAATGTAGAGGGAAGTTCTCAGTTAGACAGTGATGTGAGCATGAACGAATGTGTAATTAATGACACTCTTACTCCTAATTAAAACCTCTTAGCTTTCCCCTCACAAGGTTGCAGCAGCTGGTATAGACAAGGCCCTCACTGTGAGATGAGAGACATAAATTTCATGACAGTATCACAAGGCAGCACCTGCTTATGTCTACACCTGTCACTGCTGGAATCATACCTCATTCTGTCAATGAATTAACATCCTCCTGGGCTGAGGGGGGGGGGGGGGGGGGGGGGGGGGGGTAGATTCTCTCATCCCAGTTTTAAATCCCTGGTGGTTTCAAGGAGGTACTATGTATCCACTTTCAAAATTAAATTTATCGTTGTTTGGTTCTGCTAGGCAGACACCTGCCTCCTCTTGTAAAAATGGCATACTCCAGACCTGAGAGATTTCCCCCAGGATTCACATCACAGTATTGCCTTGTAACTATAACTTAATATCATGTCAAAATCTCCTGAGGATGATACAGCTAGTCAAGCCACAGACAGAGGGAAAACAAGAGCAAGTCAAACACTCGGAGAAACAGATGGAGGCCATGAGCAGGTGGAAGGAAAAGAGAGACAGAGGCAGTTTAAGAGAGCGAGGAGGGAGGAAAAGGAAACCCCCGCACACAAAAGGGAAAAAACATCACACAATTTTCCCCATGATAATAGAAGCAACATGGGAACAATACAAGGCTATCAAGTCATTTGAAAAAACAATAGGGAACAGCATGGTAGTGCCATTTAGTATTAAATTTTAATGCTAGTTCAATAAATGATTCTGTTGTCTTTTACAGAAGTGTCTTTAACAGGGCTGAATGCACGAGTAGCCCTGCGGGACATGCACAGATGCACTTCTTGCACGCTGTAATACTCTCACTCTTCTATCCATTCTTCTAGCTTTTAGTCGTCTTTTTCCCTTTTTACAAAATGTTGGCCGATAAACTTTCTTCTTCTTACTATAAACTTTGGCCAGCCTCCATAATCAGATCTTCTCTAATAAATCCCAACATTTGGGAGTCATCAAAGAAGGGATCTTTAACAATATTTAGGTGTTATTAATCTATCTCTCTTTGTCTCTCTCTCTTTCTCTAAGATGCAGTTTTAAAAGGTTTTTTTTTTCTCCCTCAGTCTTGGTACATTGCTGTAGTACAGCTGTGCTCCTTATACTCCTTGAACTCATATGTACTATTGTTGTGAGTGTAATGGAACACAGGTGTCCTTGGTTTCCTTTTAATATTTCTTGAAGGTTTCATTTCTTTTCAGATTTTTTTTTTCAGTTTCGCTTTGCTTTTTTATCTTTCTATTGCTTCCTGTTTCTTCTGTAACATTTCATAAAGTTTTTAATCTAACAGTACTTTTTCCAATCATTTTTTCATCTTATACTTTTTCATCTTATTTTTTTTTTTACTTTATTCATTTTCCTTTTGTTGTTTTGTGTTTTCATTGTCTTTCAGCTGTTTTTGTATCTTTTCTCTCTATTTTCATTTTTTAAAAATTCTGTCTTTTTTTCTCTTCCAGTACTTCTTCACATCTTTAATAACCTTTTTCTACTGCTCTTATTTTTTTTTTCTTTTTAGATTTTTTTTGTTTCTTTTCTTATTGTTTATACACTGCTCACAATAAGTTAGGGATATTGTGAGGTCCTCAGTAGATTTCATACATAAGGTATTAGTTTCACTTCAGTGATTTTTAGGATAGTGAGGCAATTGTATTAGGGCGATAGACACACCTCATTTAGTGTTTTCTATGTAATGGTCTCACTGTGTACAGTGCATCTTACATATTGGGGCCAATACCAAAAAATATAAAAAGAACAACCCTTTTCAATGTGGCAACAATTTCAAAATTCTGGGGATATAAAAAGCTGGTATTGTCAGCACGCCTTCAGGTCCTTAGCAGGCAGTCAGATGTTTCTTGTGAACTTGGTGTGTCTCAAAGTGTCATCAGCAGACTTGCAGCAAGACGCAGAGCTACTGGCAGTGTTGTTGACAGACCCAGGAGTGGAGCCCACGAGTGATGGACCACAATGATGACCAGTACCTAAGGACCGATGCACTCAGACACCGTCATGCAACTGCCACTCAGCTGCAGGCCGGTTTACGAGAGGTGAGGGGTACTAAGGTTTCCAGACAAAACATTCACAACCGACTTCACCGCTTTGGCTTCAAACCAGACTACCGTTGCAGGTGACACCACTGACACCAAGACACCACTGTGACCGTTCACAGTGGGCACAAGACCATGTGACCTGGACAATGCAGCAGTGATCTACCATCCTGACAACCAGTGATCAGTGTCAGGTCACCTTGCACAAAAATGATGGTTGTCAGCATTGCTGGAGAAGGCAAGGTGAGCGATATGCCGGGTCAACATGGTTCCCAGGGTTCGCTTTGGTGAAGGAGGTGCAACAGTCTGGGCAAGCATCACCAGTCAGTATAAAACAGATTTGGTGATTGTAGATGGCTCAGTCACTGCACTACACTTACCTCTGCAAATCTCCCGTTCCACCACATCCCAAAGGTGCTCTATTGGATTGAGATCTGGTGACTGTGGAGGCCATTTGAGTCCAGTGAACTCTTTGTCATGTTCAAGAAACCAGTCTGAGATGATTCCAGCTTTATGACATGGTGCGTTATCCTGCTGGAAGTAGCCATCAGAAGATGGCTACACTGTGGTCATTAAGGGATGGACATGGTCAGCAACAATACTCAGGTAGGCTGTGGCATTGAAACGATGCTCAATTGGTACTAAGGAGCCCAAAGTGTGCCAAGAAAATATCCCTTACACTGTTACACCACCACCAGCAGCCTAAACTGTTGGTATAAGGCAGGATGGATCTATGCTTTCATGTTGTTGAAGCCAAATTCTGACCCTACCATCTGAATGTCACAGCAGAAATCGAGACTCATCAGACCAGGCAACGTTCTTCCAATCTTCAATTGTCCAATTTTGGTGAGCCTGTGTGAATTGTAGCCTCAGTTTCCTGTTCTTAGCTGACAGGAGTAGCACCCGGTGTGGCCTTCTGCTGCTGTAGCCAATCTAACTCAAGGTTCGACTTGTTGTGCATCTAGAGATGCCCTTATGCATACTTCCATTGTAACGAGTGGTTATTTGAGTTACTGTTGCCTTTCTATCAGCTCAAACCAGTCTGGCCATTCTCCTCTGACCTCTGGCATCAAAAAGGCATTTTCGCCTACAGAACTGCCGCTCAGTGGATATTTTCCCTTTTTCCGACCGTTCTCTGTAAACCCTAGAGATGACTGTGTGTGGAAAATCTTTCTCAGGCTAAAGTGAGCATCTGATATGTACCTGCTGAGCTATGGTTTAGAGTGACAAATGTCACACATGATCAATTAGTTTATCCTACAAAGCATGAGAGGGGGTGGAGTGCAGCTCCCACACAGTCGGAACCAGAACCAGAAACCGCTGTTGCATTGGCACAACAACATACCTGCCAACACTGCCGGTTTTTCACTTTGATACTGCAAAAGGACATGGTGGGTTCATTCATTCATTCTTCTATACCGCTTCTCCTGTGCAGGGTCGCGGGTGGCTGGAGCCTATCCCAGCTGGTACACCCTTGACTGGTCACCAGTCAATCGCAGGGCTTACACATAGGGACCGACAATCAGACAAAACGGGAAATTTAGAAACACCAATTAACATGATGAGCATGTTTTTGGACTGTGGGAGGAAGGCAGAGTACCCAGAGGGAGCATGGGGAGAACATGCAAAGTCCACACAGAAAGGCACACCGTGCCCGATCCGAGATTTGAACCAGCAACCTTCTTGCTGTGAAGCAACAGCACTAACAGCTGCACTACCGTGCAGCCCCGACATGGTTCGTTGTTGACGTTAAATGATGAGAATGTGTTACTGTTAATATGGGTTATTTTGTGTATGAGAGTTTTACGAGAGAGGTGTAGGATGCGCTCGTCTGAGAGTTGAATAGAGAGCCCATTGTAATTATTTTGAAAGTTACCGGTATGGAGGGGTTCAATAAACCCCGTTATCATCTGCAAGCATGAGCAGAAGACAGAGGTAAATAAGCACAGAAAGATGTTAACGGGTGCGCATGGGGGGGGGGGGGTCTCATGCCTTGTCAAAGTCAAAAGTTGGCAGGTATGCTTTTGTCAGACTCTTTCATGAGTGAGTACATGCATAATGTGTTAGTCACTGTTCTGCTGAAATATGTACTGATATTATGCTGCTTTGAAACCAGTATTTTTCAGCATCATTTGTGCCTTTGATGGATGACATTCCCATGCCATGAGCACATGTACATCTTCATACCATCACAGATGCTGTCTTTCTTCAGATATGTTGGTAACAGGTCAGGGGGTCCTTGTAGCTGCATTTGTCCCTGTAGAACCAAGCTCTGCTCACAGAAATGATTTTTGAAAATGGTTTCGAGTCTATTCGAGGATTTCCACTCCAGAGTCATGTCTTTATTCAATGCAGCACCACCTGAGGGCCTGAGATTATGGCAATCCAGCCTTGGTATTCTAAATTAGTGATTTCTAAATCACTGTCTTTGCACTATTTTTAATCAATGTAGGCTTTTGAAAACTAAGTATTTGCTTTTATGAACATTCTATACAGTGTCACCTTTTTTAAAAAAATGTGATTCTAAAAATATGCTGTAAGTAAGAAATAGCCCAGCTGGTTTATTCTAGCTTCTCTCTGCAGTACAGAGATTCCTTTTCCACAGAGACAACTATTGATAATTGCTGATGTCATATTGATATTTTGATGTTGTCTCCGTGGCTGACCGATGATTAGATCTCTTGTCTGCATTAATGGTGCGCCATCACCCACAGTGATAATCTGCTGAAGAGAAAATGTTGAGTGAGTGTGATAGTGCTGATGGATGTGTGCAGACGCATGGTTGGCGGGTGGCTTGGGGGGACATGTGACATTTGATGGGTACATGACTCTGGGTAGTGTTGCTTATTCTTGTTTTCATTGCTCATAATTGCTTTCACAAGCCTGAACCAACCCAATGCTTTAAAGACTGAGGAGCTGATAATGGAGCATTGCACTGTTTCAACCATGAGACACAGTGCAGTTAAGAATTGCAGAAAATTGATTGAAGCAGTGAAACAACTTGTCATCTTTGTGCTCCCTGATAGCATGATGAATTGCTGCCGTGGACACCTCGATCACCAAAGCTGTCTTGGTAAGCCACACTTGATCACTGTCAGATAGGCTCGAAATGGTCAGTGATCGCTGTATAGGCAATGGCTTACCACCTTCCCTCCCTGCTTTTTTCTTGCACACGCAAAAGAAGGAATTTATGGAGAAACTGGAAAAAAGTCATTAATGAGCTTGATATTTTTAAAGCTGTGCACTGTGAAAAAAAAAATCTATTCTTTTCAAATTTCACGTGATTTAAGTCACAAAAACCCTAATATTAAGTACTTTGAAGCTTCATAGGTGTTTATTTTTTAGTTTATTTTATTTGCTAGAAAGACTGACAACATTGTTACTGATTTTGTTGGTAATGTCAGTTTATTTTTCCTTTGATCTCTAAATTAAAAGTGATAAATACACATACCATTTGCTGTTTCACACAAAAAGTAGATTTTATTCTGAACATCAGTTGCTTTGCTCATGTTACTGCATGTTTGTGTGCAGAATTATCCAAAGTGGCATTAACCTTTTGAAATAATATGAAAACAGTAAAGTGGCGCATAAAGTAACTGAAAGGTACAAAGGTTATGCCGAGTAGGTTCAAATTCAGCCTGCTATCTCTTTCCAGCCTGTCAGTCTCTACTCTCACCCTGTTCCTGCTTTATCTTTTGTCCTCTCCTTTCACATTAAAGGCATAGAAACCCTGGAAAAAAAAGAAAGAAAATGTAAATACTGCAAAAAGAATTTGTGCAGATATAAAGTATAAAGTAATGACGTGTGTGCGCGTATGTGTGTGTGTGTGTGTGTGTGTGTGTGTGTGTGTGTGTGTGTGTGTGTGTGTGTGTGCGTGTGTATGCGCACACATGCTTCAAGCCACCCTACATAATCAGTGGCCCAGTTGGCCACAAAAACATGCAGCTGCAGCTTTAGTGGAATAAAAATTATATGGTCCTTTATTTTTGGTGTCTTTTTATTTCTGTGTATGTTCCAAATGATTTAGACTGAATAAAAAAACATGTAAGTGTCCCAACCAAGGGCATATGTACTCTTTATTAAGTGTTGGAACACTGCTCACCTATCAATACCGTCGTGATGTTGCCTTGGGCAAAAGAGTATTTGTACATCTCTGAGACTTTGATTGATGATATGATCTGAAAAATTGATGTCACTTGAGCTGAAGCTTGGAACAAAATAAATTAAAGTATAGATCTGTGCTGTGTCTTATTGAATGTTTTCACTTTAAGAAAGCACTGGATTATTCCTGCATTACACTTTTTAAAAAGGTGTTTTATTGTGGAGTAAAGCACATTCAAATTTCAAGACATCGATATCTCCGCTTTATGTGTGGACTTATTATTGATCCCCTGTGTTTACTGGATATGTTATCCCGCCCTGCAGCAAATGTTCATTTTTCATTTTGAAAATTAATATGACACGTTGAGGATAATTTATATGCACTTCTTTTATCATACTATGGGAGATGATTAAAACACTTCAGCTCTTTCAGTCATTTTTGCTCTCCAATATGGAAAAAAACAATGCTTTTTCTTGGCTATTAAGCATCATCTTCCTTTTATATTGCACCTGAGAAGTGTTATGAATATAACTATTTTGAGTTTACAAGTTGTATTATGTTTGTTCGATTACTAAATTGTCAAGGTAATGATAACTAGTTTGTTATCAGCTATTTGATGGGACCAAGGGGCCATCTTTTGGGTCCTGAAAGACAGCAGCTCCTTTATTTGTCCCAGCATCTATACACTCATAAACACCAACGACTGGTAAGTTAGCAGGCAACCATGTCCAGAATTGCTGCCCCAAAACCTATTACCTAATGTCCTTTTGTTGGACACTGTCATTGGTGATATACAGCAGCATGAATAAACCACCCTGGGCTTCGGTTAATTAGCTGCTCTGGTCTAAGCAGGAGAACCATTTCTCAAAATGCCTACATAACATTAGGCAAACAGCCAGACTCAACCACAAGGCACACAGTGGGTGTGGGTTTGCAGTATGTGCTATGTGATGCTTTTTGATCTGCACAAGTTATGCACCATTTTTATGTATCACAGGGGCACAATAATTACTAAACAATCTGTAAGAGAGGAGATACAGCTGAGACTTAAACTCAGCCCTTCAGACAAATGCATTTCAATTAAGTGAAGCAAAGATAAAAACCCATAGATTTCCCAGGTCACAGTTTAGTACTGTAGCTTATACGTTTATGTGTCCTGTAAGACTGTTATTTGCTGATTTAGACAAAAAAAATTCTGCACATGAAACTAAAATATCAAATAAAGGACGAGAGAAGTCCAAAATATGAATAATGAGTACCACTGAAATTCACAGAAAAAAAAAATCCATCATTGTCTGTTCCTTTCATCCTATGCTCAAGATATGCTTTTATGCACCCTCCGTCTCCTCTATTGCCCTTTTAACACCTCTTACACACTCCTGGTTTTCTCCTCGCACACAAATCAGTTGAATTTTCAAAGAAACATCAAAGGAGACGGATTCAGCAGGGCATACTGAGGGTGCCAAGAAATCGTTTTAAAGTGCTGAGCTCAACAGATGCCCCGTGCAACCAGCCTTTGCAAAAGGCTCTGGCCAATGAGGTATGCTGTCTTCCAAATCATGATTTGCAGACATAAATCATACTATGGGTTTTTACCACACAAAAACTAGATCAACTGTCCAAGGGTGTTATGAAAAGTCCGTTGGCATCTATCTCCTGCATGAATGGTGAGTGTCAATATGTCTATTCCAGCACAACACAGTGTGTATTCAGTCTTGTTGGTTACTGATTGTGGTTTTGTTTAAGTAATTACAGCACCATTACGAAGTAGTAGCCTGCCACAACCAGTTTACATGGAGTCTCACTCCCACTCTGGTCACTTGTTGTTCTGAAAGAGTCAGAGGAATCGCAATTAGACTACATCCAAAAAGTTTACTTAAAGAGGGACTATCATGCTTTCCCAAAATTTAATCATAGAAATAAACAAAATAAAACAATGTTGGAAATCCGAATCCAAATTTGTCTGTCTGTAACTTCTCAAAACGGTCCACTCTAAGAAATAACACCAGACCTTCACAAGACCTACACAAGAATTGCTGACTTGCTTTGCTTGCTTTTCTGAATATGTTTGCAGTTATAGTCGTGTTGAACGTGTGACTGCCCACCTCTGTTTGTAGGTTTACAAAGGAACCAAACCAACAGACTTGTTCAATGGCAGCTTCAAGTCACAGTAGGGTGGAAAACTTCTGGTTGATGGTCAAGCAATGACTGTTTTTATCAAACTAATGGTGTCTGTGAAAGGATGTATCTATGTTGTGAGCAAAAGAAGATGTTAGGTAACTCATTCAAAGAGTAACAGTCCATGACGGGAAGAGGTCTGATGGGAACAAAAATGAACTCATGTTGGAGACTACTGTTGATTTTTATTTATATAACACCCACTAGTTTTTCAAACGGTGAAGACAACCCAAACAACGACCCTTTACCCAACCGCACCATGTCTGACTGTGTGGCTACATCAAACATGATCTCAGTTGGTGGAAGGCAGAGGCATTGACAAATAACATGCCTAGCTGATCAGGAGAATTTGCCATGCTCTGTTCACAGCAACCTCATTAGATGAATACAGATGAGTAATTTCAGATTCGTCCATCTGATCCACTAGGATGGATTTCACACTCAGTAATTGCACACAGGTGCAAAGGTAGCACAAAATGATCTAAAGCCCCAGAGAAAATACTTTATACATGTCAAAACCATTTCGATGGCAAGCATAATCACAGAGGCCACAAGTATTTTAGATTCTGCAGCATTCAGATCCAATCAGCTAAGAGCTTGCACTGCAGACATTTCTGATTTAGTCAAAGGACACTATTTGTCCTCAAACTGTTTTCCTTCCTCAAAGTCAACTTGATCTACTCCCTATTATTGGAGTGCTGACAGCTGTTTTACACAAGTCTGACACAATAACATGACCGGTTTACATGAGTGTTCCTTATCGAAAACATCTGTAGAAATTTCAAAGCTTCAGGAGACAGTATTTCTTTGGAAGTTGTGTGGTCCTAGGTTCAAGGATGGTATAATTATAACAATTAATTATTTTCTTTTTCTTTGTTTTGGAATAAAACGAAACAAAACAGTGATTTATTCTCAAAATTGATAACTCATGGAATTCATCTTCAGTCTTTGAGAAGATGTACCATATCCAGTCCCAATTCCAAAAAGTTTGGATGCTGTGTTAAATGTAACCTGAAACCAATTGTTACAGTGTGCAAATCATAAAAATAGGATTATTATTTTAAATTTTGCAAATACAACACATTGAACGTGCAAAATGAAAAACCTTAGTCATTCAATTCAAAATTCATGCTCATTTAAAATTTGAAGACACCAACACATTAAAAAAAAAAAAAAAAAAGGCTTAACATGGTGTGTTTTGAGTTTTGAAGGAAAAATGTTCCATTCCTGCCTGAAATAGCTTTTCGTTTGCTGAACGTCCCTTTTGTGAGGTTTTTCTTTTCATGAAACACAAAAGTTTTCAATGGAAAACAAGTTGGGACTGCAGAAAAACCAGTTTAGCACCCACAGACTCTGTTTCTATGTAGTCATGGTTTTGTAATAAATGCATCAAAGAATTTGGATTGTCTTACTGAAATATTCAAGGTCTTCTCTGAATGATGTCTACTCATGTCAAAAGCTGTTATACATGGCTTTTGAACTCCGCTGGGATAACCACTCAGAAAATGCATTTTCTCTTTAGAGTTCAGCATCCAGGATTTCCTGGAAGAATGCCAAATTTGGATTTGTCAGGCCACAAGGCACTTTTCTACTTTGAGTCAGTCCTTCTTAAATGAGCTCTGCCCAAAGAGGTCACTGGGATTTTTGGGTCATGTTCATGTATGGTTTCCTTTGTGGATGCAGCACTAAACTGTGTTCTGAAAAGGATTTTGAGGTGTAATTTTTAAATCTGTTTAGGAATTTCCTCTACACACAGTCAAGTTTCATATCAACATTTTATAAGGTGTCAGGATACAATCATCATTTAAAGATCATTTTTAAATATTTTGTAATATTTTTCAGAGAATTCTATCTCTTTTGGAACTGGGGGTTGTTTACATAATGATGTAAACAAGAAGTAGGCTCTTGGGCAGTGGAGCAAAAGCTGAAACATGCTTTTCCCAGAGTTTCCTATGATAAACTGATGAAAATGAGGTGCACCAGGCCACACTCTTACAATGTTCACTGGTAGACAGATGGATAGCACCTTGACAAACAGAGAAAAACAGACTGACTGTGTCGCTTTACACGGAGGCAAGAAACAGTGGCGACAGGCTAACTTCATGCATATTGATGCCAGCCAGCCACACTGGCCTGTGTTTGATTGAATAGTCACACGATGTGAAAAGGCAGGCTACTTTTCATGTTCTCCCATCAATCAGCCTAGCAGACTGCAGCTCCTTCAGCTTTGTTTTAGTGTCAATTAGCTGACATGGTTCAGGTTTCAAGATGATTTTCAGAGAGTTCTGTTTTTCACAAAGCAGACAGCATGTCACGTACAGCCGTGGGAACAATCAACCCTTTCAAACATCAGCTCAGCAGATTAATGGAAGGGAAAGCCTGAATGGTTTACTCATAAAATTTGCTTTCCTGCAATGAAGCAAAATCATTCCCTCAGTCTCCAAAATAACTCTCAGGTAAATAAGATACATGGCTGTTTGCAAGTGGGGAAAATCACCTGTTGATGTGCATTTAAACAGTCTGCATATGTGTCATTTCACCATGGTGCTTTCTGTCTGGTTTGTCCAGACTAAGTCAGAAAAAATGGAGCTAAAAAAAACTCTGAGCTTTGCTAGCATCATGCAAGTGTGTAGTCATCCAACCAAAGGTTCTGACATCATCCAACCGGTCAGGAGCAGCTGATTGGGCCATGATTAGCTTCTGTGCACCCCTGAATGCTGCATGTGAAGCAATAAGAGCAATGCCTGATTGGGCTGCAGCTTGCCTGACTTTTAAAACAGTCCTGTGACTCCAAAACCGGATAAGAACCAGTTAGTTTGCAGAGCGTGTGCCCAGCAGGAGCCTCTTCATATCGAGCTTGTTTTCTCTGTCCCCTCAGGGGCTTGTTAGGGTAATTGACCACACCTGCGTTCCCAGGGTGTGGCCAATCATGTTTGAGTGCTCATTCTGTTATCCATTAGGAAGTTCACATTTAATTTCAGTTGGTTTCAGGGAAAAACCCAATTAATCTGCCAGGTTTGTTTTGGTATCTTTGATTTGCTATTGAACTTTTCATTGATCATTTGCTTATTAAGAATATTTTATCATTTTTGACTGACACTCAGTGTATCTAGGGCTGGAATTAATTTTTAATCAAAGCAAGCGCACCAAAAGGACATACTACGATATTGTCTTGATGATGGTGGAAATAAACCCTTATAAGACAAGACAATCTGTATGCATTACATAAGCTTGTAAAAAATGAATAAACATTTGAACCAGTAGTTCAAAGTGGTGGATTTAGAATTGTATACAAAAAATCTTGAAATTGGCAAACAGTCTTCATTTACACTATTATTTTCAGATATGACTGTCAGGTAATTTCATATGAGACAATGAGATCTAGACTTATACTCTACAGTCACCCTTCAAAATCTGCACACCCAAATCTCACCCATCCAGGTTCTACAGCTCTGGCTCTCCAGATTTTCCCTCCATACTAAGGATGTGTGTTTCTAGCAGACTAATCAATTAAACTTCATCACCCTGACTGGCCAGTACCACACTTTGTAGTTGGTTATTTACGAATTTATGGACACTTTTCTTTAAAGAGGGGGTATTGTGCTGTATTAAAGTGTTCATACTGTCTCCCTGGTACCCCATCATAGTTTTATATGATTTACAGCTTTAAAACAATCCTAATTATTTCACAATGGTGTTTCAGAAAACCTCTCTGAAAAGCTCCGTTTTAGCTTTGCTCTTCTTAAAGCTTCCTGCTTTACAAAGCCCCTTTCCTCTGATTGGCCAGCCTCCTGGAGACCTGCCAGGGGCAGAGCTATGGGCAGACCTTGGTGTATGAGGCCCGCCCCTACAGCATGTTATAAAATCAGTTTGGTATATCCTTAAGCAGTGACCTCATCATGCTGCAAGTCTCAAGACCATCTTGTGATATTTTTAGAATGGACCATTTTGGGCAGTTGACAAACAGATTTCAACAACGTTTGGAAATGTACTGGTTAAAAAAAAAAATCTGCAGACATGTAGTATGTTCATTTAGCACTGTTGCTTAATATCTGTTTAAAATACAAAAAAGCATTATGCCTTCTTTTTAACTTTGGGCCAAAATTTTTGGTCATATGTTGTATCTCTGCAACAAACAGAGCAACTGGCAGCAGCTGTGGCTCTGGTCCCATAATGCTTTGATACTCCACTTCCCAGATGTAAAGCACAGTTGGCAGATGGATATGCAGAGTGACCATGCTTTTTGTTTAGGACGAGGAAATGACTTGGTTTCCAAAATCCCTTCTTTATACACTTTGAAAAACAAGATTACTTTTTTAATGAGTTATTGTAAAATACAAATTCAACTTTTCTTCTCCCTGTCTTGGGTTTTTGTTGAAACAATTCTGTTATAATAATTCACAAAAAAAGTGAGGTTCTTCAGTCTTGTCTATTTTGTCTCTGATGTTGTTTTGTGCCTCAGGTAGAAGTGGGTGCATGGTCTTAATTCTGGCTGGTGATTGGGTGATTTGGCCCAGCCACAGGCTGGTTTTGTCTGTTTGATCATTTCTCATCAAGCACTGGACTTGTGTTGCACTGGTGCAGAAACAGAATGTCCTGTTCCTCTCACAAAGCAACCCAGTGTTTTATTGTTATGAAAATTTCCTAATGTAAATGCTACAGTCTGAATACTCCATACATAAATCTCCCAGCAAGATCACAGTAACTATTCCATGTTCCTGTCAATGTCTTTCTTATTCTCTATAATCTGTCTGTGGTGTGTTGTGGGTACATCACTGATGTATTTGGGCATGTCTGTGTAAGCAACATAAAATGGGAGGTGAGTGATTTAGTATTGTGCAGGAAATTGTGGAGAAGTCCCTGAAGGCTTTTCAACCGCCTCTCAAACCCCATCTAGGCATTTGTAAATGACAGTAAAAGATCAACTTGTGGAAGTAGCTGACCACCACCATTTCTGCAAAGTGGTTTTGTTGCCTTTGTTTGGCAGGTGTGCTGGATAAAAGTGAGATCTGTGAAGCATGTAGCAGAGCTGGCACAGGTTTTAGCTCCAACAGTGATGCAGACAGCGCGTTAAACTTCTAAATAACAGAACTTGTTGTAAACCATACAATTTCGGTGAGGGAAAAGATGCTGACGGGGTGACAAAGAAATTCAGCAGAACAAAGTAATTGAAAATGAAATGTGCCAAATTTACAGTTAATGAAAACTAACTGTCTCAGTTAGTTATCAGATGTGCTCAAGTTGTATGAAGTGCTGTGTGGGCAGATGTGACTTTGTTTCTCTGAATAGTAGGATGAGAGCAGTTTACAACATCCAGAGGTTTTCCCAGCCTACCATACAACACCCACAGTTACAGCCATCATGTGTCAGCTTGTGACTCACCTGGTTTGGGGCATACTACAGGAACAGAACAGAATGAACAAGGGTCTCTCCTGCTTCCTCCACAACGTCTGTTTTAAAGAAGGATGGGAATGATTAAACCTTTATTGCTGAACATATCATATTTGATACATGAGTTTAAAGACCTCAAACTCATTACTATGATAAATATGTTCATTAAAAACCTGTTAAAAGTTTTTTAAAAAATGTATTCTACCTCCTTGAGGATTATCCTTCCATTACAAATTGTTGAAGTTGTATTTTGGCCCTTTCCAAAATTGCTGCTCTCAGGAAATTATCCACACACTGTTTTTGAGGAAAATGCAGTCAGAATAACATCTAGATTGTCACTCAAAACTCTACTAAAAAAAAAAGTTGCCAAAACCACCCAATTTATCAAATGTGATACAAAAAAACATGTCATTAATAAAATGATGCAGCAACATTCTGTTAGTGGATTTTGTTTAAAGGGTCAAAAATATCTCAGTTCCACAAAAATAGAATTTTCTGGCCATTATTTGATGGGTCAGGCATTTAAAAGGTTAAGCTAATTTCGATCCATATCTTCACTGTAAGACGAATCATTGTCGGCAGGCTGATCTGAAGACCTTGCACAGGGATGCTATTATGACATTGATAAAACAGAACACTTCATTCTTCATTCTTTGTTCATTCTTACCAACTTTGAAACTAAATATAAAAATCTAATTGGTAGTTAAATCATTGCATTCATAGCGCTTAACTTTTTAAACAGGTTTTTGAAAAATATTCTTAAAACCTGAAATTAAAAATAAGCCCAATCAACTACCTTGTGGAGGATTGCAACACATCTTTCTCTCCAAGAGCAACTTCCCTGAAAATACAGAGTCCAGCCAGAGGAGTAACTCTTCATTTGAGCTGGAGCTAAAGGTGAAGTACCATAATATTTGAGCTTGGCAACAAAAGCCGCTTGGTCAGTGGCATCAAAAGGGGCTGAAAAATCCAATATTACAGACCTAGATGGTTTTCTCCAACCAATATGTGCTAACCACTGAGCAGACCTGTGTAGTTGTGCTATGCTGTCATATAGTGCTCTGATTTGAATGACTCATGTACTTTTGTGCATATACCAGTCTCTCTTTCTTTCTTTCTTTCTCTCTCTCTCTCTCTCTCTCTCTCTCTCTCTCTCTCTTTCTCTCACTCTCTCTCTTGGAGCATAATGACCAACCTATACCGATTCATCCCTGCTGCAAATTGTTCAAACAATATTTTGGCTTCATTTTGTTGATTTTTGATGTGTCTCATGACTTTCCCTCTTTCCTTAAGGAAGTAATTTGGCTTCCCTCTGCCCCTGTACGGATCATTTCTCAACCTATTCTCAGATCCATATTCATACCACCTCATCCCTCATTGTTTAAGGACATTTGTCAGGCCCTCTGTTTCCTGTTAACCCTTTTTTAAAAGTCTATTGTTATCTCTCTTCCATCAATAACAGTTTGTCTTCCAGCACTGATTTTTCAATGTAGTCCAACTGGGTAAATGATGGATCGATTTCCTGCATTGAACTCTTTGTTGTTTTTAAATTGTGTTGTCTTTGGTTATATATTTTTCAGTGATTGTCTCTTAAGATTCACCCTGGATGCCATCCAGGATCCCCAGTTCCTTTGTATATCCAAATAATGCCTTCCAATCCTTTCTGTATCTAGTCCATGGCAAGCTTGAAAAGCAACCAAAGATTTTTTGTTTGTTTTCTCTGGAGTAGAGAACTTTTCTGTAATTTCTGTGATGCTTCATTATCTCGGCCAATATAGTAACCCGTGAGTCATTCATAAAAGAGAATCCTTGAGTATGTCTGTCTTTGCAGGTTAAAGAGATGTTGATACCAAGTCTTAGTAACCTTAGACCAATCTGCTTATAAGCAGTGTGTTTCATGAGGCCTAACATCCGATGAACTCTTATTTTTGTTTCTCTCTGTTGTAGTCCAGTCTGGTTTTGGGACTAGCATTGAGAGGTGAGGTTGAGGGACAGCAAAACTTACTGTTAAATCCAAGGGATGAGCCCACTAAATAATCCAGGTGATGTATCTGAAGATAATGCCTATCCATCCCCATTTATCTTTCTGGTTGGTTTAAGGGGGACTTTAGTGGCCATATGGTAAGTTTTATAACCAATAAAGGAGAGCATAAACATTGGAGTGAGGGTAAAGTGTGTTGGATTGATCTCTTGTCTGTTTACATTTTAAAATCAATCACAGTCTTTGGTGAAAATGGCATAAATGTGCTATTAAGCCAACAATGTCAATGCTCCATCCCTGAGAGACAACTTTACTTATTCTTTGAGGATTAGTCCAGACCAGACCGGACCACTTCTAACTTTAGAAAGCATACATGAATTCAAACACAGACTGACACTAATCAAACTCCATCCAGCCAAAGTTTATGAGATCGTTTGTAAAATGTTGATGAATATTTGTTTGTCTGAAAGCTTCTCTCTGCTTGTTTGACCCTCCCCAGAACTGCTGTGCTGCATGGTCCATTGCTTTGCAATCTTTAACTAGTCTCTACAGCGCCATGAAATCTCATCAAGCAGTCAGTTGCCTTCAGCTTTGCACCCCTGGCAGGATGTGCTCGATACTTAGCATTCTTTAGACCGCTTTGAGGCTAGCTAGAACTACTCAGCCACATAAAACCATGACTGCATCACTTTTCTGCTACACAAACAGCTTGCAATGCTCTTGCAATACTGATATCTGTTTTACATATTAAAGCGCATTACGGAGAATGCAACTAAGTGTTCATAGTCCCCACAGTGGATGATACAATACAGGCTGTGATTTTGAAAACTCTGCTACTTCTAAAACATTGTTCACATGCTTTGAAAGTGACTTGAAGCTTAATTTATCAAAGCAAGATGAAGCTGTGATCACAGTTCATTAAACTAGATAAATGAAAAGATTTGTCACTCGCTTGTCTGCAGCCAGTTCAGAGACTTTAATTCACCTGATTTGCATGTCCGTCGCATGTAATAGGAAAGTGGAGCAGAGGCGTGTTATCACAATCTTTTTTTTTCACCCTTGTGTGTGTGTGTGTGTGTGTGTGTGTGTGTGTGTGTGTGTGTGTGTGTGTGTGTGTGTGTGTGTGTTTCCTCATGTGTTTGTGTGTCTTACACAAAAAGTCTTGTATTGGCTTGGGGCTGCTGGCTCCCTCACTCTTTGTACTGCTGATAGGCTAATTCTCCTGGCTTAATTGGACCATAATAGGAAGAAGGACTCTCTAACTTCAGATTAGTTGAAATAAAGCTTTGATTAGGTAGGTGAACATTTTAATTACCCCTTACACCACATCATTCACACAGTCTAAGACCAACCTGGCTCTCATGTATTCCTTGTATTCCGCTGCTAGCTTTGGCTGCTGCTTGTGTGTCAAATAACCTGTAAAAACTGTGGCAACTCATTCCTGTCTGTATCCACGTTAAAGACGTCACTCAAGGATTTTTTAGGCCCCTACAGTCTGTTGTTGATGGGGTATTTTTTTATCATTCTTGAATAAGAACTTTCTGTACTTTTCATGAAGCAGAATAGTTGATTGCCTTTGGTCAAATGTGGCAAAAAGTCTGAAAAAGAAGTGAAGAACTCTTGAAATATTACTAAATTTCCTAACCAGAGAAGTGCAGTGTGAGCTGTATGTGCTGTGTATATTGTCTCTGCATTAATACAATTAAAATGGTTGCATGTTGGTGCCACAGTCTACTTTCATTAGTTAGAATAATAATGTATTCAAACAGTGCACTTCATTATGTGGTGCGCCTGTCTAGACAACTCAATACATGCACCCCTTTAGATCTTTTTTTTTAAATGTGTATTTGTGTTTCTGGCTTGCTTCCCAAATACACATCAAATGCAGCTTACAAACTGATCAGCATTATTTGATAATCTGTAAAAAGGCAGTTTCCCTTTTTCTCAAAGATGGAAACAAAAGTGATCAGTTCCTTGAGCTGTTCTAATATCAAGGCCACAAAAGGAAAATCACAGGGGCTGCTGGTTTTTGTTATTCACCTCTTTTTTCTTCCAGCTGTGTCATTAATTATGTCATTGTAATAAATTTCAATGCATGTGCTTATTTCACATCATGTTCCACTCCCTTTCATTGAAAATGGCTGTTTCTGTTATTGTTCCTGACGTTACAAAAACTGCGCATGTGGCAGCTGCTGGTCACTTCTAAGGATACTGTGAGAGTAATGCCTTCCTTTGTGTTTGTCCACAGGGTGTGGCAAGTATGGCACAGAGGATTAAAAACAAAAAGCAAAGGCAGTGGCTTACACTGCCGGCCTGAATGGTTGCCTCAGCAGGTCTAATACTGACAGCATTGTATGAAAGCTAAGTGGAGTGAGTCAATGGCTAAAGTGAAAGAAGCATTTACAAAAAAATACGAGATGACATGTGGCCAGATATGGTATTGTTGATCTCCCTCTTTTGCTCTCTCTGGTCCTCCTTCTTCTTCTGCCTGCTGTGCACCAGAGTTCAGTTTGTACTCGGGGAGGAGGAGGAGGAGGAGGGGATAAAAAGGTGCAGAAAGGCAGAAAAGGAAGGCACCCATGCACACACACACTTCTTTTTTACCAGCTTGTTTCAATGTTGGTTTTTGTTATTTTAGTTTGTTGTTTAGTTTGGCCTGGAGACCGCTCGTAGTCCAGTTTTTGCCTTTTAGTAGTTTTGTGATACTTAAGTTTAGGGAGAGGTGCAGGTGCGACGGCCCCTTGCAGGGCTTGTTTAGCACCTTTTTGTTTCTTTCGGCTGGGGTCTCCAGCTCTTTTTGGTTTGTCCATCTGTGAGATATCAATATCAGTGAGATATTTTTGGTTTGAATTTTCATTCCTTTTTAGGTATCCTTATTTTATGCTGTGATCTACTTTATAAAGCCTTTGTTAATGTTTATATTTAGGTTGAGGAGGCTGTAACACATGTAGCTTGGGAATTAAACTGAAAGTCACATGTGGCATCACACTTCTCAGTCTTTCTCACTGAAACTCAATGTGAGTGATATTTATACACCAAGGGAGAAAGGTGCCTCTCTTTAATAGCATGTAATTAGATAGCGTCAGAATAAACCACTTCATAGCAGGAAGTTGTAGTTTCATTCAATCCACCGTCACCTGAATGTAAGGTGGTGATGATTCTACGGTACTCATTTCTAAGTGTTCAAAAGCTCTCTTTCTGCTCCAACACCATCCTAAAAATACCTTTAACATCACTCATAAGAAAAATTGCATGAATACACTTATTGGTTCAGAAGCAAAGTTTATCCTGCAGTCAACACATAATGCCTTCAACATAGGAGATGACAGTTACATAAAGCTGCTGTATCTATGAAGTTTCTGTTTCTATGAAGTTTGGAGTTTTTATTCTGTCTTCTGTCCTTATTAAATATATACCATTTGTGTGGTTCTTCAGGTTTTGCATCATTCATAAAACCACAAATCTTGAAGCTTGTAACTTAACTTTTCCTCACTTTACTTGAAGCTAACCATGTAGCCTCCTCTTCAAAAGTTTGGTAGGAACCATCGATTGAAGCATCACTGCAGCCTGATGCTTGGTTTTGTCAATGTTTGAAACCTCTGAGAGTTGCTGATCTGGCTGCTGAATCCAGGTGTATCCTTGAATCAGCAAAGACTATGAAAGCAAGAGGGGCCTTTTTTACTTTTCAGTTCATCTGCTGCCTTTGTCTCATCACTGCGTGTGGTAGAATAAGTACTTTGGAACCTGCAACCTCATCTTTCTTGGGTTTGAAAGAGCTTTTCAAATTAACCCTTTCACAGAAGGCTTTTCAGCTTAACTAAAAAAAAAAAACAACGAAACATGGGACACTGCCATGTACAGGAAGTTTCTGTGTATTACAGATTTTTAGTAGTTAACTTTAAAAGTTAGACAACGTTCTTAATGCATACTTATGGATATAGATTTTTCAATAGGGCTGTGAGTCCACTGTAATGCAGTTAGGGTCTTCCTGTGCATCATAGTAAAGTTACAAGCAGGATGGAAAATAAAAAACATTTTCACAGCACTTTGGTCTAGCATATTTCACTTTAAAATAAAACTCTCAGATGGCTCAGTAATATACACTTTGTGTCAAACAGAAGTAAATTATCACCATAGTACTTCAAGATGACCTCCAAGATGTCCACCTACGAGCTAAGCATACAGGCGCAGCTGATCAGACTGATACCAGCAACCGCATCACAGAAGCTGAGAGAGCATTCATTTTTTGGAGTGTGGGGATCACCACAGACCTGTGGCTGACACTAAAACAAAGAAATTGACTACAGCGCTAAACAAGTTGAACGGACTGCACGCCAGTCAGCGCTGTGGAATCCTGAAGGATAGCCTAACATTTCAAGGATTTTAAGTTTTGAACAAGAATGAAGGACCTATGCACTCAGTTTTTCAAATTCATTTGATATCTGGATCAAGACACTCCTGAATTCCACTTAACACAATTAAGATGGACATGTAAATTATCATGAAATGTAGAATCATGGAATTTGAAATTTGATTAAAACATAACTTTTTGTGATGAATTATTCAAATCCTCTGTGTGACGGAGCGGCACCGTCACTAACCGCGGGGAGTGCGCACACACACGCACACTAAACATTTCCCGTTCCAGCGGGGAATGCGCACACACGCAAACACACACACACACACGTCAAACATCTCCCATTCCAAACAGCATTTCATTCACCTGGTAACATACCAATATCTCTCCTTCCCTCTCCGTTCAGAGCTTTTGAGGGTGCACACTTTAAGCTCTAACACCTTATGCACACACATTCATTGTATGTTTTACTTACCTGTCCGAGGTTGCGTCCATGAACGCGGAAACCGAGCGCCTCAGGCATGCGCAATATATAGTGGTGTATGGTGGCCAAAAGTGGCCATGTGACCGAATGTATTTAATGTTTTTGTTTGTTTTAAATTGTTTCAGCACTTAATTAAGGTAAAGAAAATGTCAGTAGAGATGTTTAAATTATTCATTGAAATGCATTAAGGGATATCTAGGTTAAGAGGGCCTGAATCCAAGAATATTGTGGTTTTGTTAAAACTATGTAATGTCTAACGCCCAGTGGGAGGGGCTAATACCTTTAAAAGAGGGCCATTTTGAGCTCTCTGGGCAGTTTGATCCAGGTTACTCTGCAGGTAACATCTCTGGTCTCGTAATTACTGAATTGTACTGTTTTTGTTTTGTCATGTGGATCTATGGATTAACGTGGAATTCAGACCACACCAACATATTTTTTTTTTGTAAATTTGTAAATAGTTCTTGTTGCACTCGGGTGGCCGGCAGCCAAATTAAACAACACCAAACTCAGTTTCTCCGACTACGCCTGTGTTTTCCACATTTTTCTTTGAGTCTGGGAAGAGAACCCCGCGACACTCTGATAAATCCTTTGACAGCTCTACTTTTTAATGCTGTTTGCTTTTTGGATATGCCGAAATCATCATCTTATTGATATCTTACATTTATAGTTGATTCAGCCACCAGAAGAAAAAAAGAGAGTCTCTGGATCGAAGTGCCACTTCCTTCACAGGCCAGTAGAGTTCTTACTTGGGTATGAAAATAACTCAGAAAGTCTCCTTGTTTAACTATGTTTACAAAGTTACATATATTATAAGATGTGTTATTATTTTTAAAACAAGGATATTAAAAGTGTAATATTAAAATGGACGTGAAGCCTTTAAATAATATAATAGTGTGATTGTAAATGTATGGTCACTTTTCTTCAATATTTTAAAGGAAAAAACTCTTTCTTTTACATCTGATTAACAGACAAATTCCACAGTGTATCATCAAACAACACTCACTACACTCACTTTTTATTCTACATAAATAATTGTGCATTTTTGACTCAAATCTAGATTTGAAGGAAAAAAGACACAGTTTATATAAGTAGCCACACATCAGTGTGAGTCCACCCCCCACCCTGCCTCAAGCCAGTGGTGCTTTGTATGTGGGAGTGTGTGCATGTTTGTGTTGTTCTGACTGCTTGTGGCTATGTGCTCGTGCCAACTGATGGGCTAATGCCTAATGTAAGATGAGAAGGTGGCAGAATAACATCCAGAGGCACCCGTGTTTCCCAGCTGTTATTCTATTCCATTTAATGGGCTTCCATGCCTGTTCCACGGCCTTGAGGGTGGTTACCAACAAGAAGCCATTTTTGATTTGACAGACCTTAGGCATTGAGCCACGATGTTTAAAAAATACTCAGCAGGCCATGAGACTTTGGGAATTAGGCACAGTTGCAAGTGTATTTGTTTGCCATTTTGTTAAATATTCTGCATTTTTTTAACTCCCACTTTTAGCCTTTTTACAGATTAATCAGTGTGGTTTGTGAGTTCCTGTGTCAGAGGGTGTTCTTTCTGTTACACAGAATTTGCACTCTGCACTGGATGGTACTTTATGAAGTGATAATAAATCAGCCCACCTATTTACCCCACATTGAGCCAGATGAGGTGAAACAATTTTGCTAATTTTGGACTGATGAAAAGATAAGCCTCTCGGGGCTCAAGTGAAGTCATCAGCACATCTGCTGTCAGCTATTAACATGTCCCTGTGCCCTGCTAATGCAAGAGGTTTTTACACCTACTTCATGATTAATGTAAATGTCTGTTTTCATACTTTGACGGGTTTAAAACTCAGAACAACATTTGCTAAGAATATGCATCTCCATTGTCTTGCTGAAACATACAAGAGCTTTCCTGACAAAGGCATTGTCTAGATGGCAGCACATTGCTCCAAAACCAGTAAATAGTTTTCAGCATTAATAGTGTCTCAAAGATGTCTGGGCTGCCCACACCATAGGCACTCGTGTATCTCTATACCATCACAAATGCATTATTCAAGTTGTGCACTGGTAGAGAGCGGGATGGTGCCTCTCTTCTTTGGAACAAAGGATGTAGTGAATAATTTCCAAAATAACATCAATTTCTGATATGTTCAACCACAAGAGGGTTTTCTGTTTTGTTCCAGTCCATCTAAAACAAGCTCAGACTCTGAGATTCTGGATCACGTTTGTGGGTCCCTTGTAGCATTTGTGTAGTTCAAAGCAGCATTTGTTTGTAATTTTATGCTGAGAAACACTCCCATCTTTACTTCTGAGAGATTCAGCTTCCCCAGAATGCCATTTTTATACCTGTCATGTTACGAATAAATTGTCTTATCTGGCTGGGAGGTTTTCTTTATGTTGGTTTTATTTTAGCATTTCATTTTTCAGTGTTTTTATTTCCCCCTCACCCAACTTTCCTCAACATAGTTCTGATCATACATGTCTCATAAAACAATCAAATTTTCCAGCTCTGGCATCTGATATGCTGTCTATGCACTATTTTCAGATATGTTTTAAATAATCTGCAAACCTTTCAATTGAGGGCTTAAATTTACATATACATACCTTTTAAAAAGAGTCACAGGGCAAAGTTCCACACACACAGGCAGTGGCACAGTCTCTCTCTCTCCTGCAGGGGGAAAATCCAACATAATTAAAGTTTTTTTAAAAGTCCGTTTTAATGACCCATATCGATGACAAAAATCATTAACATATGAACAAAAGCTATAACCTTAATTTTAAACAGTTGGAATAACTTTTAAACAAGCTAGCTTAAAACAAAGGGAAGGAAGCATCACAAACGTGCCTTACTGTGTGTTACAGTAATTAAGGACTAGGGATAGACTGATTATCGGCCCATATATTTGTCATTTTGACCCATATCGGCATCAGCCTTTTTTTTAAATATGACGGCCAATAATAGGTCAGTTCAAAACTTAGCAAAGGAAAGCTATTCTTAACTACTTTGCTTCGGTTAGCAAAAATCCGCTAGCTTAATGCTAACATGAATGGAAAATCCTATTGACCGGCTAACGCAATTAGCATCGTGACTATCTCACAGTATATGAACTAATTATAACTTCCACAGCTTGCTTGGCTCTTGAAAATGATATTGTTATTGTTATTGTTTGAAGTTAAAAAAAGAGATAAACATTTTAGTTGTATTGAAATTTTGAAACAGTTTATACACTGTAGAAAACTTAAGGGAGCTATTTATTTGTTTAAATTTTATTTACCTTTAGAAGACATGCTGCTGAGCCTGGAAAATGTTAAATAAACATGTGCTGAAAGGCATTTAAACAAAGTTAAGTATCAGAGTTTTTATTATTCAAAATTTGATGTCAATATATTCACTTTTACTGCAAATGAATATCGGCTGCAAATATCTGTTATCGGCCTCCGGCACGGCTAATAATTGGTATCCGTATTGGCCCTGGAAAAAGCATATCGGTCTATCACTATTAAGGACCTCCATGCTACAACAGGTAAGAGGAACTATAAAAACATATATACATTCAACATAAGACTAAAGGTGCATAAAAACACTCAGTCTCACTGAATATTATTAGTATTGTTGTTATTATTATTATTATTATTATTATTATTATTATTATTATTATTATTATTATTATTATTATTATTATTATATATTTTAAATTAAATATTTACTCAGCTACCTATACACTCAGTGACATCATGAGGCTGTTAAGCTACTGCAGGGACTGCTACATGACTTACTAAAACCGCATGAGGGATCAGCTTCATTTGCATGGGAGGCTTGCGTTTATAACTGCTATTTCATTACTATTTCTTCATGCTTGGTTTGCTACAGTGTGGGGCTAAAACCTTGTGGAGAAAGATGGACAGTGCAGATAGTCTAAGAACTTGTTTTAATCCGTCTTACTCTCTGTAGTTTGGAGCTTTTTAATACTGTAAACACTGAGCCTCAATGTTTACATTGTGGTGTGTGTGATAACCTGATTACTGTCCTTCATTTAATGCAGGTTCACCCCTGCTACACTAGAATGCTACACTCATATTCGCTGCTTATACTTCAACAGCAGCATGCGGCAACATATTCCATAATAATAAAAGTCTCATCAGCATCCCCTGTGCTGATTCAAGCAATTAAAAATAATTATCTTGCACAGCACGGTTTTAGGGAGAATACAAATGCCCAAATACACACACATTCACACACACCTGCTCCCTACAGTATGCTAATATATCAGCTTTGACCAGACTTACAAGCAGCTAGACCAAATTGCAGCTGTGGCATATAAACATGAATGTAAGACTTAGAATATAAATGTGCCACTTTAAGATTATCCGAATATTATTTTAAATCAAAGTTTAAGTGTTATAACATATTTAGGTAACACTGATGGGTCCCTGCTAAGCCAAAAAGACATTAGACAATGATTTTCTCCTCTCTTTTTGTGAACTGGCTCACTAAGTCAAGCATTTTCCTGCTAATTTTGCCTCATGGCTGCGATGGAGGTGATAATAAGCACATGGAGATAATAAAGCATACACTTATGGAATAATGGCCAGGGCTTTTGAGTACCCTGGAAAAAGCCAGCTGATGAATTTTTAAATGTTAATCTTTGAAGAAGCAGCAGGAGTGCAGTCGCCGGTAAAATGAGGGGCTGCCAGGAATCTGCAGCGAGATAATTAATTGTTGAGTCTTTACTGTGGGAATGCATCTACCGAGACCCATTGCAGATATTATACAGCTGTTAACTTTTGAGCCAATGCAATGTTTTTCCTTACCCATCCACCCCACACCACCCTCTTTCTTTGTACACTGTGTGTGTGTGTGTGTGTGTGTGTGTGTGTGTGTGTGTGTGTGTGTGTGTGTGTGTGTGTGTGTGTGTGTGTGTGTGTGTGTGTGTGTGTGTGTGTGTGTGTGTCCTACAGCCTTTGTAGTCAGAAGCCAGATGTTGCAGCTAATATTAAGGTGTATAACCTGGTTGATAAAATGAATGCTTAAGTACCTACTTCTTGTCAGGAAGTTTATAGTTAATGTTCACAAAACTTTGAGCAGAGCCTTTAAAAAGTGATAACTTAATATTTTCCATTAAAAACTTGTTTTGATGTGTTTTGTGATCTTGTTAATTAACCAAGTAACTTGTTCCAAATGAAGGCCAATCTTGTGCCAGATTCCTTTTGCTTTTGTTTAGCTGCATATTAAACATTTTTACACATTTTTGCTTGTCTAAGAGAGATTAAGCTCTTGGATGGCTCAGGATATTATCTTTTCAAGCCAAAGAAAGCTGATGCTGTTTATTTTCAAATCAAATTTTGTTCATATTTCAGTGAAAATCTATTCATTTCTGTTGCATCTTCATTTTAGCATGCTTGGTATTTCCATGTCTATCAGTGGGAGGGAAATGAGGGTGAAATGTGACCTTTTAATGTGTGCTAAATATTTCCTGTAATACTATCACAACCAGTGTTTGGTTGCACTGAGCAAAATCTTTCCATTTTTATTTTAGTAATTAACCCCAGTTGAGGCCTAGAGCTGCCCAAGTTAATGAAGTTGAGATTTCTGTGCAGGATTAATTAGAGCTCAAATAGGAATAGGGGGAGGGATGGGGGAGCTAAGTAAACAATGTAATAAATGACGCAGTGCATGGTCTTTAATGCACAATTAAATTGGGATTGTCTTGGGATCAGGCAAAGCACACACAAGTTACTCTCTAAAGCTTGCGTCATATATCATGCCTTCACTATAAATGGTTTGAGCAAAGCCAGGCAAACCCCTTGGTGATGTTTTAAAACAGTGTGGAGAAACACAGACATATTTTGTGATGTCTCATTACCAACTACCCAAATAAAACAGAACTACTATTCAGAACCACTCCAGGGCTGAGAAAAACTCTGCGTGATGCCTCAGCATGTACGCCCAGTGCTGAGAACAACATTGCATTGCCATAACCTTCAGGTGCCAGGTGTCAAGGATGTATGTGTTGTTTCACTTTGAACCTTTGTAAAGATTATATTTATTATGCTTTAAAATATTTTTTTCATCAAACCTTTAAGGCCTCATAGCACTGAGATTTTCCTCACTACATTGCTGCTAAGTAAAATACATACACATATGGTACAATGCTCCAGGATATTGATGCCTGAAATTTTAAAGAAATTATAGTATGTGGGCTGCACGGTGGTGCAATGGTTAGCACTGCAGCTTCACAGAAAGAAGGACATGAGATTGATTCCTGGTTTGCCTGGTGATCTTTCTGTGTAGAGTTTGTGTGTTTTTCCTGTGAATGCATTGTTTTCTTCCAGGTACTCCGGCTTCCTCCCACAGTCCAAAAACATGCTCATCAGGTTAATTGGTGATTCTAAATTGCCGGTGGGTGTGAGTGTGTGTGTGAATGGTTATGTATCTGCCCTGCAATTGACTGGTGTCCAGTCCAGGGTGTACCCCGCCTCCCGCCCTAAGGGCACGGTCACACTGGCCATCAAAACTGTGCTGAACTCAAGCATGATTGTGCCCCCGTAATGCTGCTCCTCTCCTGGCCAGTATGAGACTTTAAGCATACCCATGGCCTGCCTACGTCACCATGAACTGCTGTTTACATGGAGTGCGGTCTCATCAGAGTCAGCAGATTGAGGCAAAGAGAACAGGATTACAATTTTAGTAACTTTTTGGCTCATGTTAAGTATTTTTGGTCCGACACAGTCCTATAACATCTCCATTATTGTTTAAAATAACTGTCGAGAGGAGCGGTCGCGTTGATCGTGTCCGTGTGCTCATGCATGAAGTGTACCTTGCCAAAGCACACCTCTCTGATGCGTGCCAAGAAGAGGAAGTGAACCACGCTCAAGCACAATATACTTGCGTTCTGCGAAAACTGAACTTTAAGGCTGAAGCGTGCTTGGGCACACTACATACCGCCAGTGTGACCACAACCTAAGACAGCTGGGATAGGCTCCAGCCACCTGTGACCCTGAACATAGAGAATATTATTGAAGATGATTGAAGGATAGATGTTTTGCTTTAGAAGAATTCAGCATGATGGTTTGCACAAAAAACTAAATCTAGATCTTCAAAGTGAGCCTACTGAATTTTAAGCACAACACCACTGAGGGTCTTTGGGTCAAGTCAAGCATAGTTGTTATAATGTCATGGGTCTTTCAGATAGAAAAGTGTTAGTGAAGCATCCGTGCCAAAGAAAACTAACCAATTTGGCTGAACAGAACTCAATAGAAAGTGACATGGGAAACTCCATTAACAAGTCAGAGCCAGGGTGATAAAAGGAGAGTGGAAATATGTGTGTTGATAATATCACCACAATCTGAGTCTGATTAAAAGACTGTCTGAGCAATGCTTTTCCAACAGCTCAACAGGAGGCCGGATCTATCTTTGAAAAGTATTGAGTTTTCTTCTACAATTCGAGGGAAAAGTTTTCAATAAATGATTTTAATGTGAATGATTTATTAAGCCAAATACCAAGATGTTTACTCTGGGACTCTTTCAATTGTGTTACTTCGGATGTGAATCAGTGAGGTTTTTAAAAACTCCTCTAAAAGCACAAACTTTTTTTGTTTTTGCTTGCATTAACTATGAGGTGAAGACTGAAAAATAAAACACATTATTTAGAGTATTGGAAGAAAGTTCTCAAGAAGTTGCAGAGAGAGAGAAACAATAAAGAACAGTATCATCTGCATAGAACAGCATTACAGTGCATTATTACAGAGATTATCACTGGTAAGTTGTGAATAAGAGAGCTCTCATGACTTTTACCTCTTAATGAAAACGCAGATAAGCCAAATCTCAGCCCTGATTCTTTTCTCCTTTTGAAAAAAAGAAAACAATTCTGTGTACAAATGATCAAATTTAATCTATTTAAACTGTAACAAAACACTGTTTTGTACCACCTACAATCTGAATCAGATTCCGATTCAAGTGGTGTTCCACAGAGTGTTGCACAACCATACTGTTGATACATTTGCCATTTGGTGTAATGTTTATCTGTGGTAACTAAAGTTCTACATTTTTGTTAGAGGTAAACATCTCATTGAAGAATACACAAGGTCGTTTCCTTGACAAAGTAGGTCACAAAATGGAAAAAAAAATATCCTCACAACATCAAAAATAGTCAAACTTGCATTTCTACAACAAACAGCAAATATTTTTTGAACTAAGCATGCAGAATACAGTAGATATTATATTTTATCATTCTATCACAGCAGTTACAGCAGCGACATGTGGAGACTGAAAGAGGTAGGCGCTCTTGTTGAAGAATTACAAAAGAAGGTGATGTTTAAAAGAGCCAAGCAAGCTGTTATCACGTGTTTCAAGTTAGGCTGGTAAATAAAGTCAGATGTGAAAAAACAGCACAAGATATTCAAAAAATTCAACTCAAACAAGCTGACGGGGTGATAACACTTCTAACATATTTCATTTATAAGCGTAAAGGGGTGAATCATCTCCAAAACAAAAACAGCGGGGATGTCTGTACATATGTCTGTTTACATGCAGCATTAATATAAATACAATATAAAGACTACTTATCATATAAGGTCTCATTATTACATTTATAGCTTCGCTGTTGATGTTATACTGCTTCTTAAACTTTAACCATTCACCTAGACTCTTCCAGCTCAAAGAGATTTTTAATGGTAATGGCTCTTTTAATGGTATAAATCTTGGCCAAATTTAACATAATTTGATTGAGGAGTTCTTGGAAATGATTTTTTTTTTATATAGATTAACCACTAGATGAAAAAAAACAGGTTTTGAAACTAAAAGCCTTTTTTTTTAATTTGCAGATAAATGTTATGTTGGAAGGAAAAATGACTCATAATTTACCTTGACATTTCAAACTAAAGTTCAGAGAGTTTCTTTGAAATGCAATATATCGGAATTGTATTTCTTGTATTTCTAAGCCATCAAGGAAAGAAGCCGGTTGTAAAATCTGCTAAAACTCAGCGAAACACTTAAGAACTGGCAGTCTGTGTGAGTTGAGGCACAACAGACAGCCAAGACCATGCTGAGTAACATGTTCATTTGTCCATATTTCTTCTACAGTTCCCATGGGCCCTTGCCTCCTTCTGTTGCCTTATTCCTATATTTCTGAGGGGGGTCTTTTCAGTGAGAGATCTCTATCAGAGAAAAATCTGTGTTCAACAGTTCACTTGGCAGCACTTCACTCAACAATAAGGAGACAGAAAACCCCCTGTGAAGTGAAGGTGCCTGAAAGCTGTGTGCACGATATGGTTGGCTCTTTCAAAGATTGCCTTTGGCCCGACTGTCTTAAGGTCCAAGTTATCTGCAAAAGAATGGAAAAAAAGGATGTCAGCATGTGATGAGTGCTGGAAATAGTTGATTCTTTCTGGAAGGGATTATCATAGCAGCACATCAGATCTTTTATATGTCATACTATGTGCACTACAGTTAGGCAAAGGACACATTAAACGCTTAGCTCTGAAGTGATTTTAAAATTGTTAAAATCCACACACATAAAGACAGTTAAGACCAATTTTCAACATGAACATCCTTGGATCTCAGACACTAAAGGGTTCCATGAAATCGCTACACCACACACTTAATGTTAATGGCGATGATTCCATAGAGATAAAATTGCACAGAAGATAATATGACAAATCATGACTTCAAAAGATAAACAACATCCTGTGGATAATGCTTCCAAGTCTGCTCTTTTCATTGATTACTGCAGGTACTCCATCAGAGGCAGTCTGACAGGGAATCTTGAACATATAATATAGTCATAATGACATCGCACACTTGAGGATTATTTGGATAAATAATGGGTTACAAAAGCCCTAAATCAGGTTAGCCTCACCAGTCACCAAACATAAAATCATGCAGAGTTTGGTCAGCCTTAGGCAGTTGTGTATCTTGAAATGTGTTTTTTGACATTATCCATGAGTTCCCCAGCAACTAAAATTATTATGTGATGAAAACCTGGAAAGCATTACATAGCTCAGGTGCATCCTGTTTCCACGGATCATCCTTGATATGTTCCTACAGCTCCATTGGAGTCCACTTGTGGTAAATTCAGTTAATTGGACCTGATTTGGAAAGGCACACACCTGTCTATATAAGGTCCCACAGGTGAGTGCAAGTCAGAACACAAACCAAGCATGAAGTCAAAAGAATTGTCTGTAGACCCCTGAGACAGGATTGTCAGCAGGCAAAGATCAAGGGAAGGGTCAAGAACATTTCTGCTGCTTTGAAGGTCCCAATGAGCTCAGTGGACTCCATCATCTGTACATGGAAGAAGTTTAGAACCACCAGGACTCTTCTAGAGCTGGTTGCCCACCTGAACTAAGTGACTCGGGGAGAAGGACTTTAGTCAAGGAGGTAACCAAGAAACCGATGGTACATGGCAGCCTGCCTGGAGTTTGCCAAAAGGCACCTGAGGAACTCTCAGACAGTGAGAAAGAAAACTCTCTGCTCTGATGAGAAAAAGATTGAACTCTTTGGTGTGATTGCCAGGTGTCATGTTTGGTGGAAACCAGGCACCACTCATCACCTGGACAATACCATCCCTACAGTGAAGCATGGTGGCGGCAGCATCATGCTGTGGGGATGTTTTTCAGCAGCAGGAACTGGGAGGCAAGTCGGGATTGAGGGAAAGATGAAAGCAGCAACGTACAGAGACATCCTGGATGAAAACCTGCTCCAGAGCACTTTTGACCTCAGACAATGGTTCATCTTTCAGCAGGACAACAACCCTAAGCACACAGCCAAGATATCAAAGGAGTGACTTCATGACGACTCTGTGCCAGAGCAGCCAGAGCTGGTCCACTCCAAATCCAATTGAACTTCTTTGGAAAGATCTGAAAATGGCTGTGCACTGACACAATCCATCCAACCTGATGGAGCTTGAGAGATGCCTAAAGATACATGTGCGGAGCTTGTGGCATCATTCAAGAAGACTTGAGGCTGTTATTGCTGCCAAAGGTGCATCAACAAAATATTGAGCAAAGGCTATGGATACTTGTGTACATGTGATGTCTATTTTTATTTCAATAAATTTGCAAACTTTTCAAAAAACTTTTTTTTCACATTGTCATTATGGGTGCTGTGTGCACAATTTTGAGGGTAAAATGAGTTTATTCCATTTTTTTTAATGAGGCTGTAACACAACAAAATGTGGAAAAAGTGAAGCATTGTGAATACTCTCCGGGTGCACTGGATCTCTCCTGGCTGGGTGTACAATTCATAATTGCAATCATGGCATCTGTATGTGACTGTGTGATGCTTATAGAACACACAGATTATTAATGAGGGGTGGCATTTGCATAATTCAGTGCAACATCTTTTAATGGGCAATTGGACACCACTTGATAGGACCAATAAACGGACCCTCACCCTCAGTCATGTATCATTAAGACTGGATTGGTAGTGAATAATACTGCATGTCTATCTTGGTTACTGTATCTGGATTCACTAAATTTATTATGGCATCAGTAAATACAGCATGAAACTGTGTGCGGTGTTTAACAGTCAGCCTTTGAACACAGGCACCATACACTGCACTGATTGAGCCAAACTGGCTAAATTGGTGATGAATTATTGCACAGCAGATTTAGACTATAGATGTAAGTCCCTTCTTTGATCAGAAGTGCCCTGAAGCTCTTCCGCTGTTTCTTTTGTGTTGCACTGCAGTCAATGGTGTGCTTCCTGTTGGATCACAGTGTTGTGGGCCTCCTCTGGTTATAGGATATGTGTTATTCATTAGAAATCCTGTCCTCTGGCTACTGAATGCAGAATATTGGAGTTGAGACCATGAACCGATCAATGTAACCTGCTGGCAAACACTCAGAGAGAGTCTTGCTTTGGTTATACTCACGGTCTGTATTTGTTGCACTTCGCCACAAAGCAGGCTCATTAAATTATCTGGTTTAATCATTGAGAAGCAGATTACAGAGCTAATGTTAAAGTGTGATTATTTTTGATTCAAGGCTTGGAGTCTTTTCTGTGCTTTAGTGAAGTCTATGAACAAACACAAGTCTGGCTGAAATCAAGGGGCTTTAAATGCCACAATTAAAAGAAGCTTATTTAACATTCTCACCTTCCTTGTTCATTTTTTTTTTAGCAAAATTTACTTGGAAAATGTGTTTATATTTCTGACATTTTTGTAAAAGATTTGAAATAGCTGCCTGTAAGATGCATAATTGTTATATTAGAAATGATTCGCTGGAAAGACGTTAATGCTGCTACATGACAGATTAAATGACAGTGAGGAATACTCATCAGATGTGAGAGGATGTGTATATTTTACAGTGTGCTAGTTGTCCGTAATATTATAGAGGAAGAGCGGATCAAAGAGCAGTGATGGCATTTATCCACTTTATCCTAGCCTAATGCCAGTTTTCATGTACGCTCTTGAAGTCCCTCATTAAGCCAATGCAAGGTGGCAAAAGAATTTCACTCTTACTTTCCATTAACTCCTTTTCCACTGAACCACCCGAGTTTCTCTCTTTCGCTCTCTCTCTTTGCCCATTTACCCCCTTAGCAGAAAGCAGAACGTCTTTATCTGTCATAGAATTCAAAGCAACCCCAAATTGTTCCATCTCAAAAACTTCTCCAGCACACACACACACACACACACACATATACACACAGAAAGAGAGAGAGAGAGAATGAGCCTAGCTTTCCTCATATTTTCCAAGAAATGTCTTACTCCACAAAAATACTCTTGGGAATGTTTTATTCATCAGTATTGAGAGAAACAAAGAAGGTAGACACAAACGTGGGCCTCCGCAGTATAAATATAATGGACTTATGATGTTTGACATGTCTTATGCCGTGTCATACAGGTGTGGATTTGACTCCATGACAGCATTACTCTTGTGCTGGGGCTGCACTGCACTGCATTATTAATGTAGTGACAATGCATCGTGTGTACTAGGGCTGTCACTTTTTATTCGAGCTTTTAACGTTCAAAAGTTCATGTTCAAACTCTAATTACCCGTTCAAATGTTGGCTGCATCCTGGAGATGCAAGCCTACTTGAAGGAAACTCCTGTCTGCAGACAGCAATCTGATGCTTTGGTGGAGAGAGCGTGGTCACATCCAAACCGTGCTGAACTCAAGTATGATTGCCCCCCTGCAGCTCTGCTCCTCCGCTAGCCAGTACGGCCCGTGGTCACACTACTCCAACATGAACCAGACTTTAAGTACACCCATGGCCCGCATACGTCACCATGGAGTGTCTGTTTAAGTACATGTTTTACCTTGTTATTCACAGCTGAGCAGGCGTGTGTGTGTGTGTGTGTGTGTGTGTTTGGGGGGGGGGGGGGGGGTATTCAGATATATTTGGATGAATAACGGGTAATTTTAAATTTGTTCAAACTTGATTTTCTGAAAAAGTGACAGCCCTAGTGTGTCTGTACATGTCAAATACAGTGACAGAAGTTTTCAAGCAATAATACGCAATGATGATAGGAATAACATTGCTTTTCAAAACAAGATTACGACATTGACACTTTCAGGGTGGTTAAAGTAGAAGTAGATCTCATTGCTTAGACCTCATTGTTCTCCTACAGGAATGAAACACAGTGATTGTGGGTGCTATGAAGACAGGGTTGTAAAAACTTTAGGAAGGAAAAAAAGGTTTTGTTTTGTTTTGTTTTGTTTTTTGTGGTGCATACTTCTCAATTTTGTGAAATAGTCCCAAGATACTCCTTCTAAATGAGTGTTGAATTCTTCATTTATATGAAACCTTTTTTTTTTTTTTTACCCAGACCGACTCTTACATTGACACCAATCTCATGTCCCCAAAACAGAAGAACAATCCATCCTAAATCATTCACCTCCCAAGAGGTCACTTATGTAAGTCAGTGCCCTTGTTTCAAGCTGTCCTGTATGGTGACACACATTGTGCTTTACAGAGAAAGGCTGTTTTTTAGACAGTATAATGGTGCCGAACACTGGTGCCAAAAGAAGCAGGCGACAAAAAGCCAAGAAAGGGTTGAAACTGGCTTCAGCTCAGGAGAAGTCAAAATGATTTTTGATACAAGAGTAATTTTCTCAGAGGGAATCGATTGTGGTGTCTTTTAATTTTTGGTAACTGTGTTTGGAGTATTTTTTTGTGGATCCAGATTTCTTATTATGATAGTATGCAATACTTATTTCAATTTAAAGGTCCTCTTAGTTTTTGGTCTTCTAGGAGCTTTTTGTTTCTTCACCATGCCATCAACATTACTGTAAAGGAGTGAATACTCTGTGTAAACTGAGGTCAAATTTTGTGAAGCTGGACTGGTTTCGGCTTGATCAGGTATCGTTGCTGTGCAGTGATCAGCTTCCTCTGACCTAACCAATGAATGTCTGTTGTCACAAACTCTGAGTCAGCCACCTACACACTGTTACACAGTGAAAGCAGAGCTATGAGCCAGTTCTCCACTTCAGGGCTTTTTTTTCCTGATTGCACCTGAACAAAATGTCAGACGGCAACTGAAAACACAGTGAAAATACACTGTGTGATGTGGATAACTGACTGTTTCAGTGTGCACACATGCACACTGGATCAGCCATAACATTATGACCAACTGTGCAATGGAATGCAATCCAGTACAACGGCTCTACCATAACTTCCACTCAGTCGACCCGTCATGACTGTTATAACTTCAACTTCCACATGTGGGAATCTTTCAAAGGAAACCTCAGTAACTGTCAAAGCTCTGACCTGACTTAAAGCCGACAGTGAAAGCACACAGGTCATGCTTTACAGTCAGAGGGAACAGTGTGAGCGCATCTGAGTTTGATTCACATGCTGTAAACAGTTTGCTCACAGTATGACTTTGCTTCATGTAACAGCATTTACAGATTGTTACAACGAATTCTGTGGTTTTGTCCTCTTCCTTCGCTCCCTTTCAGCTGCTGCTGCCTCCAGCCTGCACCTCACTGCTACAGGTGATAGAGCTGAACTTGGGATTTTTGTAGTTTGTAAAATTCAAAGTTAATGTTGACTAGAAGCTCGTCTTGAGTAACGCATTGTTCTCCCCATGTTATTAATCAGGAACATAACTTGTACTATGATCTTTGTATAAACTAATCTGTGATTTTCGCATGCCTGTCATCACATCACCACCGCAGTCTCCTTCTTTTCTTCAGCCCTTTGATTGTGTTTAAGGAAGCGTGGGTGGAGCTGATTATTTATGATATACAAAGAAAGTGTCGTGAAGTGTTTCTGCATGATGGCATTAACAATGTCAGCTGAGAAACGCAGCCTAGCAAACACAAATAACATGTCACAGGCTAAATATGGAGAGCATCTCTAACAAACAAATGTCTTTACTGTTTTTCTGTTCAACTACTGGGAACATGTTTGAAAATTAGAAGACAGAAAAAAGTATTTAAATTGTTGATTTTGCCATGAAATGACACAGATTTATTCATTTGATGTGTGTTTGTACAGGCGTAAGTATGATGTATGTCAATCAATATACACAGCTTTTACATCTTCAGCTTATTTGCATTGCATAATATCAGAATACCCAAGAGCAAGAGCAAACAAGCTATATATACTCAACTACACATGTATGAACACATGTATGAAGTGCATGAGCGGAAAAACTCTAATTTCAACTAGACATAACTGATTGAACTGCTCAATGAAAGAAGAAAAATCAGATCTACATGCATGAACTCTCTTGAAGCTGTATCAGACCCACAAGACCTATAGGTCCCAAAAATTAATCAATTTCTCTCACGTTGTGTTATGATCAACAACAATTATGGCAACACCTCACACGCCTTGCAACCTCATAACAGAATGTGCTCAAGAAGACATTGTACACATTGAAAAACAAGCAGATTAAAGTATGAAACTGAGGGAAAAAATTGTCGAGCTCAATCAGCAACATTTTGGCTTTCATGATGCGTTGAGCGACTGTCATCACAGGCTTAAAAGAAAAACGCTGGCAAGAAATGCTGTCAACATGTGAGCACCTAATATGACACAATCACACATGTCACAGATGGAAAAAAACTTGCATATTCTGAGTTTAGCATCAATATAACCTCAAGGTCATTAAGCATCTTTGGAGCTTTATCGTTCCTGTATTTACATTTTTTTTTTGTCTTCAATATTGCTATTTTAAAATCTTTTACATATGTAAATCCTACCAAGAACAAAAAAATACTTGTTCTCTGGAGTTAACATTTACTTTTTAAAATGACCTGAGGATAAGCACTTCCTCATCTTTCCTGCCTCTCACTATACAATCCTTAACTCCTCGGGTTGAGCTGGTAAAGGCTGAAGACAAAGGTGTGAATCCGCCATGACACATCAAGAGCAGCTTTTATTCTCCCTACCAACAACTGAACTCACTGGCAGAGCATGGCAGGAAACTCATGCTACCAAATCCAACATGCTGAAGTTTCACCAACATGAACAGTCCCCTCTCTCTGCAGCAATACAGTGATCTCTGCCAGCAGCTAACCATCACAGCTCTGTTTGGTTGAGCCTGGTTTTGATACAGTAACAGCATGTCAGAGAAAGCTCTGTGGTCTGAATGATGATAAATACAAGAAGCACCGTGAGAGAGGATGGCCTTGCTGAAAATGCATTACAGTCTAAAATTACTATTGCTAAATAAAGAGCAGAACTGTGTGTGTGTGTGTGTGTGTGTGTGTGTGTGTGTGTGTGTGTGTGAGAGAGAGAGAGAGAGAAAGAGAGAGGGAGAGAGAGGATGAGGATGAATCAGGAAGCCATCTATAGTAATCCTAATCTCTAGCCTCACACCAATGCACCGGCTGAAGCAGCACTTTCATAAATAGAAGCAGGAAATCTTTTTGACCTACACAGAGACAAAACTGAATCAAATTTACTTTAGCCAAGAGGACATTGATGCAAATTTAAGTAAAAGACATTTTGAGACTCATCAGAGATAGATATAAAAAAGTTAATCAGATCAACCTGAATTAATACAACATGAAAGAAAAAGACATACAGACATCTTTTCTGCTCAAAGAAGTGAGATTTTTTTTTCTTTTTTTTTTTTTTTTTTGGCTTATCTATATCATTGCTAGCTCATGGGGGAAACTGATAACACGTTGAATGATTATTTTTTTCTCATGAAATTAATGTACATTCCTTCATGGGTTCGGTCTTACAGCGCTTTTTGACCTCAAACTAAAAATCCCAAATCAGAGTGTTCTTGGGAAACTGTTGCCTATCTGCCAAGCCAAGATAGCCTGGGCAGAATAATGACACAGTGTTTGTTGATTGCATGCTGTCAAACGACGCACAGCATTATAACAGCTCTGCTTCATGCAATGAGGCATTATTGCTGTCGTCCTCTACAAGAACTGTGAATGATTGGATTTAAAGTAATCTTTCCAATGCACGTGAACTTTACTGTGATAATCTGTCTATAATAGATGCTCAGAGTTAAACTAAATGGAGATGAAATACATACCTAACAAGCACTGCATGTAAAGACATACAATGACACACTGTTAGTCTGAAATTTCTTCTTTTCCATTCAGAGATGTCAAGGGATTTCTTTTCACCATTCATCCTGTCAGGCTACAATAATAACTTGTTATACAATGGTTTTCACTTCAAAGTTGTTGTAAATGATTGCAGTCTGTGTATGCCCATAGCACTGTGTATAGCCTGTGTAGAGGCAGCCTTTACATCTGCTTGGCCTTATTGCTGATGTACTATATAAGACCCTGAGGAATCACCAGTGGTGCAGTGTCTGATTGAGCTGCCTGGCTGCAGACCTCTCATGACAGTGAGAGCAGAGCTGGATGAAGCACTTTGATGAGGCAAGAAAAACCCACATCGGAGGCTGAGCAGCTTTCTCAATGCCCCCCCATCTCCCTGGGAGTGTGCCCTCCATCTATAGGGTGAGACTGCACAACTACCTGAGGCCCAGGGCTCCAGGGGGGTGTGGAGAGTCCACCCCCCTCCCCCTCCCCCTCCACTTCCCGCCCATTGGCTGTGTCTCAGTTGGTTATACAGCAATCTGAGCAACAACATGACGCCTTGTGACCTGTTTGTTCAGATGGGGATAGCAGTATCAGTCTCTGGGCATTTTCCATGAGAGATATAGGGAGTGCAGAAACCGGCTAAACGGCTTAGAGTCTAATAATGTTGGCAACTGCATGCCTCTCCCTCTATCCTTCTCTCTCTCTCTCTCTCTCTCTCTCTCTCTCTCTCTCTCTCTCTCTCTCTCACACACACACACACACACACACACACACACACACACACACACACACACACACACACACACACACACACACACACACACATTCACACTCACCCAAAAACACAAACACACGGTCTCTGATACTGATCATGTCTTGGATTTCCTCTGTTATAGTGTGCAGAGAAGATATGGAAGGACTTTACACAGTCAATACTTCATAAGAAGCTGCTGAGACCATCAACATTTAAAATTAAATATTAAAATGCTGAAATAGAGAAAAAGAGCAAAGTGTCATTTAAAATAAGCCAAAGTGGCAATAAATCGTACATTCATTGTATGTAGAGTTGGAAAAATGCATGTAAGCATCAAATGAATTGGGAAAAAAATCACTAAATTCATAGTTGTCTCATCTGATTTGCTGGCAGTATGAACTTTGTGTTTTATTGAATTTTGATGCAACTTACATGCAGGCTGCAGTACATTCATGTTTTTATTATAATATCCCTCACCTTGAATGTGATATTAAAAAAATCAATATTTCTGAGTCACCCTTTGCAGGAAGAACAGCCGCACAACCACTACCAGAGCGCATTTGAGTGCGAGTGTGAGTGTTTGTGTATTGAACTGCGATATCAGCAGGGAGCAAAGATGACATGACTAATTCAGCATGCATCAACACCTTAAACCTGAAAAACCTTAATCAGAGCCTCGTGTTATGTTGTCCAGTTCTCACTGACTCTGAGGCTTCACCTGTGCTGTCGTATTTAATTTTAAAACACCGCACACACTCAACAATTCTCATGAATTTCTCATCATGCAGTTCTCAGCCCCTAAAACGCTTTTGGCATCGTGAAACAATTTGTCGTCCTGATTTAAATTCATCTCCAAAATTCAATAGTTCTGAAATCAGAATAAACCCTTGACTCTGCTTCCTTCCTCAGGGTCGGATACAAAGATCAATATCGAGTTCACCTCTGTGAGTTCAGATCAGAACGAGCTTCAGGACAAGTTTAGCTTAACTTAACACCAGACACTGTTTAAAAAGGGCAGTAAAGTGTCATCTAGGGCATGACTGTTTAACTGTGGAAGTGAGAAACAAGGAGCCTTTGTGGATTGGCAAGGAGAAACTGTTCAAGTTTAAGCTTTTTATAGAACACCAACAATCTCATCTCCTGCGTCCGTCCTCCAAGTCAAGTTTTTGGCCTCATGTGATTCAGTATTGTGCTCTCTCTTTGTATGAGTTTTCATTAGCATGGTGTTGTTTCAGAGCCACTGATTTGCAGTGGCTCACCCGGCGCGGCTGTTATAAGCTGACCTCTGGAAGACAGTAATTAAAGTGTACACGAGAATGTGTGACTGCTCGTGACTGCTTTGTCAGACAAACACCTCAAATGCACCGGCTGCATCTGCGTTGCAGCTCCGATCTGCTGCGTGTTGACTGCGTTTGTCAACTCACACCTGCTGTGAGTTCAGTCCAACAAGCTGCAGGACTGAATGACAGCTGGAGTCGTGAGACCGCAGAATTCCCACGCATTCTTCTCCGTTAATAAACCTCTCTTCATTCATGTTGTGCTGTTAAACCTCAAACCTGTTGATTCCTGACGTGTCTTTGCTCGTTGTGAGGTTTTGTTGCATTGGTAAAGCTAAATACAATGACAGTTTGTTTTATTTTGAAAGTCTCAGGCTCTTTTAAGTAGTTTCTGTGCACTACTTCCTGTCCAAAAATAGGATGGCTGCGGATTAGCTGCGACCTGTTGGACCAGCCACGCAGCTGAGCCGCAACAGAACGGATCCAGTGTAAGTTGACACATTGACTTGAATGGAAATCTCTCTGATCCGGCGCCGTGACGAGCTGAGCTGCAATGCAGACGCAGCCGGTGTATTTCAGCCGTCACTCACTTATAAATATAACACTTGTCTTTGGTTGCTGAAATATTGAAAAGAGAAAAAGATATTCTGAAATTTTCCACGTTAGTGTCGTTTACATTATCGCCAACCAAGAGAACAAACTCAAATGCAATGAAAGTCTTAAAATAGAGACGCTGATACGCTGAAGGCTCTTCTCTGTATGACAGCATCCTGTTGAGATGTGCTGTTGATACCTTTCTGTGCATTTACAGAATTTATTATTATAGACTCAGTATGCAAAAAAGTTTCTTATGTAAAAAAGTCTTTAATGTCTCATGTATACGTCCAAGTGCTGCCAGCACCCTAAAGCACTTGTGAGGGCTGGAATAGAAAGTAATGCAGAACACTATGAGCAGCAGGACTCAAACTTTCTATACTGTTATTTTCAGAGTGTAATTTTTAAAGCTGGTTACTGCTGGTTTGTTGGGGAAAGGTGTCAGATCAGATGATTAACATCACACTGCAGAGAGCCTTTTTCACTTAATCTACAGTCAATTTTCACTTTGGCTAATGTATTTCATTGTTGGAATGAAGACGGGTGACTTTAGTGCCATAAAAAAAACCTTGAACTTGGTCTGTGAGGGGGAAAAAATGAAGCAAAATTTAAAAAATATTATCATGTTTTTGCTTTTACTTTGTTTCATAACCATGGCTCAATGTGATGCTGTTGGTGGCTGTGTTGGCACTCTAAGGTGCAGCGTTGGAGGAGAATGACACTCACTTGTCACTGACAGATTGACTGTATCTATGATGAAGTGCACATTCAACATAATCATCATGACCTAATGATGGCACATTTGGAAAACACCCCAGATCTGGCAGAGAAATGACTGTGTCACTGGATTTGGCAAACTTTAAGACAAATTTTATGACTCGTCCAAAAAAAAAAAAAAAAAAAAAAAGAGCACAGGATTTTTGCGACTGTGAGAGATTTTATTAACTGGCTGTAAGTTTTAAATATCCGCCCGCTGGCTGATTCATCACTACACACATGCACATGTTGGCTTGTGGACATAAATGATTCATTTATCTTAACTCCAGTCAAGAGAGAATGTGAGAATGAGAATGTGTTTACACAGCATGAGTACACCAAGTTGCATTCAAGATCGCACACAAAAGCACACAAATGTTTCAACTTCAGACATTCCAAGAGATTTTTTTTTTCTGCGTCAACTTAACATTTTGTCAAGACAAAACAATTTCTCTGTTTTAATCCTGATTTCCAGTACAGCCATTACAGCCAAAGTACCTTTGACCAAGGTAATTAAGGGGTAGTCACCCTTGGGCCATGAATAAAGTATATCAATAAAGTATAGTGGGCCAATTAGTTCGAGCTCAGTCAACCTTTTTACAATCAGAACATTATTGGCTTTCACCCAAAGTCAGAGGGCCCAGGCTGCTATGCAAGCTACATAACAGAGGCTTTTATATTTTGTTGTTTTTTGCATCATAAATAAGATTGCATAAATAAACCAGTTATAAACACCATTTCCTGATGTTCTGGACAATAAAGTGTTTCAAAGATATGAAGCATTAATTCTTAAATATTTGAATATCATTTAAAACACTTAAAAGCGGCTTCAAACTCTCTGTGCCAAAGCTGACAGGAACAGTGCTCTGATTCTAATATTAACACTTTCCCTGGGTTTACTCTCTATCAGTGGCCATACAGTTTTCTGTGATCTGGTTGGAATAACAGTTTATTATTTCTTGTCACTTATATTGTCCTGATAGAAAATGTGAAATTGATTTTCATATCCGGTGCTATGAGTGTGTAAACACTGAGGAAACATTCGTAAAATATCTCCGGATTTCCACAGATCATTTCTAGATAATGTGAGGAATACATTTACATCAATACCCATCTCCATATGCGCACACAGAGCAGAGGGAATAAATCTGCCATGCTCTCTTCTGCATCCTCACAGATGCAGAAATGGAGCGAGCAGGACTTAAGTTGCCTTGCTAAATGGCATCTCAGCAGTTAACACTTAGAGAGGAGTTCAGGATAAAACCATTACAAATCCTGCCGCAACTCAATATTGAAATTTCACTTCTTTTTTTTTTTCTTCTCACAATGAAATTAATTCAGCTTACTTTACCATTTCTTTGCAGCCTTGGAATTAATGTCACATAGATGAAAAGGTCATGACTGAATCTAGTTTTATAGCCCAACGATGAAACCTGCCATGCAGATGTGCTTGTGAAGCTTTCTCTGGAGTAGAAATTAATTATGGGCTATCTCTTACAGAGAAATGAATGAAGGAACTGTGTTGGTAAATGTCTCTGATCATGTATAATTATGTTGTCCCGAATGTACGTTCAGTTTTTGAAAATCTGCTTTTTTGGCTTGGTGTGTATCTGGTTTTTCCGCAGCCAGCCTGAAGCAAAACCTTGAAGAACTGTTTTTTTCTTTTTTTTCCCCCACACATCTGCATTTGCTTCATATTCTTAGACAAGGGGTTGCCGCTTGGTTTTAACAGTGCTGAAAATTGATTGTTGTTAAAATTAGGTCATGTACAGCATATTTATACGATAATGTTATGTTACAACATCAGGATACAGATATTTGCCACCATATTTCCATCAGAACCATGAAGAAGTTGCTAGAAGCATTTTTTTTTCTGTAACCTTGAAAATCAACTCAGTTCTACTCTCTTGTCTGATGACATGTGCATATGCTAGCACATGTAATAAATAACTATTGCAAACAACCTGAGAGGCTCTTGAACTAATGCAGATGTGATCACCTGATAACACATGGGTTGCAGTCATGTCAGTGGTAAGTTCACAGTTGGCCATTGATGTCATACCAAAACACCAAAATACCACTGCATGAAACGAATACTTATCCTGCACTGGGTTCTTGCACCCCAACTTTGTCACTTTCGTACAGGTGCAGTGGTGAAAGCTGGGGTTGGTGACCACGACCTCAGGAATGTTCATGTAACAGCTTTACATTCATTCTATTCATTACAAAATGATGTTTTAAAGACAGAAAGATATCTAATTGTCCGTTTATTCAGTCGTGATGGGAAGAGCACAGGTTCCCCTGCTCTGAGGCATGTCATCTCTCTCCTGTTTTCAATTTCCCCTCTCCTCTCCTCTCTCTTTCTCTTTTGGCATCAGTGCTGACAGGCATAAATTACATAAGATCCGCCTTCTTAATGTTCTGCAACTAATCAATTGGAAAATGGGCTGTAAAATGGGAACAATCAGTGGAGTTGAAGTACTTGATTTATTATCTAAAGCAAAATATGCTAACATGTTTTAATAATGAGTCTCAGCCAGGACACGTTTAGCAAATCGTATTTTACTCTTTTCTTTCATGAATATCAGTCCAAATTGGCAAAATATTAAATAAATAAAAATAAATGAAAATGAATGAACGATAAATAGATGGGGGAAAAAAATTGTAACCTGCCCATCTTTGCCCAGAAATGGATGCACCCTCATTGATAAACACTCACACATTTTTTAATATGTGGCATTGTCCTCTTACAAAAGAGAACATGAGCTTATAACAGCCCCTGAACCATTGGAGTGAGGATGTCTGGCTCTGTGAATTACACTGGCCTTGTTGTTTCTGGATCGGCTGAAGCCTGTAGGGACTGACTTAGAGTAATGCCTTGCCCCATATCTCCCTCAGCACTCAGCCAAATGCAGCTACGCAACAGCAGCCCCACTTAATGTGATCTTCCTTGGCTTTCTGAGGTGGAAGTGGCAGAGAGACAAAGGGCAAAGAAAGAGTCAGTTGAGTCATTGATGCGCACATACACGCACTCAACAATGCACAACCACACTCCAAAAATAGTTGTTGGTTGTGTGTGTGTGTGTGTGTGTGTGTGAGTGCATTTAAGTGTGCATGCAGCTCACATGTGAGTCTCTGCAGACTCGAGCATCTTGAATCTCAAGACTTCTCTTTCCCTCTTCAACTCCTAAATAAATCCTGCTCAGTGAAGTGGAGGAACAACACAAGAGAATCAATCATCAAATTATCCAGATTTCCACTGTCACTTCAAACGGAGAACAACTCACAGTCTGACCGTTGTATTGGTGTGGGGGCGGGTGAGCGTGACAGTTTTTATCAGCACAAACTTTGTTTTAATAGCGAGTACAGTGCTGTCAATCCCTTCAGCTGGCAGTCGTGTTCAGTGGCAGAAATGTGTGTGTGTGTGAGTTAGGAAAAGAAAAAAAAAGAGGAAAAAGCATGAGGCAGAAAGAGCAGAGTGAGGGAAATTAAAAAGTTGCTTTCAAACATAAAACTCACGAAAGTCTTACACAGCATCTTACACCATGTTTAGCCGTGTGCTTGACTGAACTGTTCTTGTGCCTGTTTGCATTTTAACAGGATCAAATCTGAACCGTGTCAACAATACAAAGCATTCCCTGGTCTTCAAACAAGCTCACACAGTAATCTTTAAAGGCACACTGGATGATGACAGCGTGGTTCCATCTAACAAGTTGTCTTTATTTACAAACACAGCGACTGCAAATATTATAGAAAGTCAGTCTTGAATGCACATCAGTTTCCTGCAGTGCTGTCAACTTGTCTCATACTTCACAACTGGGCTTACAATTTCTGCAAGCCCCAGTTTACTGTCACGGATAAATAGAAATGCTAATGACAGCTTCTGTATGAGAAAGTCCATTAATGCTACAACGAAGCTAGCATGAACTGTGTTCCTCAACTACGAACACATGCTGGCATGAGGCCACCCTCTCATTTTGCTCAAAAATGAACATGTGAACATGAAGTCACTCCCCACTTTTCCAACCAACAAACATGTTAATTTTTTTAAATTGAGATTATCAGCACCAATAAAGATTATTTCTAAATGCTATCTCTTAACTTCTCAATCGAGTCGGACAGGACTGGACTGATTAACAGCACATTTAACCCCTGATTCACACATACTACATGAGCGCTGCGGTCCCAATTCACATTGGATCCGTCTCAGGAGCGGAGCGGAGCGCAGCTCAGCGTACTCATAGCAGCTGGATACACAAGATCACAGGAGAACCACATGTTCCCGCAGGAATCACACCCATGACAACTACTTTCATGATATTTAGTATGTTAAACTGACCTGCCCTCCCAGAACTTCATTAATTCAGTCCTTCCCTTTCAGTCTCTGTTGGTGTCCTTATATAAAGGATGTGTTGTATCGTATATATTTATAAGGTTTTCCGCCTCCAATATAAACTTTTCCTCGTCCATGGCATCGGATTTCCTCTGGGTCTGACCCGCTGATGACTGCTGGCCCTGTGCCAGTGACGTAGTTTTGATATATGAGGATAATTTTACGATCAACGGTCTGAACATGGTGCTTTATTTTGAAAAGACCAGAAACTCTGATCGTGCCTGATTGTGTTTTTATCTGATGAAAATGATTTCTTGGATTAATTTCATATTGATGGTGGATACTGAAGCTGAACTGTCAGACAGAAAAAGGACAGAAGAGAAGAAGAAAGCTAAATGGGAGAGAGATAGCATGAGCTAAAGGCCAAAACACAGGCTAAACTGTTTGTGTTTGTTTTTTGTTTTTTTTTTCAACCCTTTTCAACCCATATGTAGCAGTTATACTGTTCAAACTTGAGAGTCTGCCAATAGAATGAAGAGTGAGGTTATGTCGGCTCTGCTTGGTAGATGAGCAGGAAATAAGGATTCACTAAAGTTACACATTAGCTTATGCATATGTCAGAGCATCGGGCTGCAAGTAGCACTAAAACAGCAAGCCACTAAACTACGATACAAACTGTACTGACAAAGTTTGCTTGTTGTCATGTTTCAACAGTGCTGTGCAACTGCGTACCTCATCATGTCATATCTAGAAAAAAAAAATTGGCTTCAACAAAGAAAAGTAGTGTTAAAAAGAAGATCTGATCTTCATTTATTTCTAAATCAATCACATGCCTTGTTAAAAATTACGTCATCACAACTGTTTGGCGTGATTCCAACCAATGGTGTTGCTGCAGTCCAGTTCAAACAGTCCTCACAGCCCCTTTGAATGGAAAAAATTCCATCTTTAAGTAACAGAGGTAATTTACACAACTTTAAAACACTACAAAAGTCTAATATTAGATAATGGTGGACATGGGAATTAACAGTTAGATAAATCTTTGTTTATCTCACAAAGATAATTTACACTATTTATAAATTCTCTGACCCCCCCCCCCCCCCAAAAAAAAAAAAAAAAAATGACTGAAAAAAAAAAAAAAAAAAAAAAAATAAAAAAAAAATATATATATATATATATATATATATATATATATATATATATATATATATATATATATATATATATATATATATATTTAAAATGACTGATGACAGCAACAGAATCTCAGCGCAGAAAAGAAGTTAACACATCTGTAACATATTGACAGACATCGATTAATCAGTGATACGCTATAATTTGCTCAATTAATCAGTCAGGCTCTAGTGTGTGCATAAAACCCCACATATGAAAGTGCCCCAGTTGGGCCACCCCAGTTGAAAAGTCTGGACACACTCCTGAAATGCGGGGGATGACCAAGGTAATGATAGTGATTGTCACAAAACTTCTTGGCAAAATCTACTTCACTGTAAATTTCTAGGTCACTTTTGACAGTTTGGTGCTTTAATGTCTCCTTTGATGCTGGAACCTTCTATTCCTTGAGCTGAAACCTTTTCAAACCAAACCCAACTCAGGTATTGCTTTCATCAGGCACACCATGTCCTGTGGTCTAACTGTCATTCACTCCAAAGCCATATATATCCTCAACAAGCGTGTTCCTTTCCTCCCACACGCATACAGTTCCATGTACTGTACTGTAGTGTAAGGGAAAAGTTTCTGTAGAATGAGGCCTCTTAAAACAGTGCCCTTGGGTGGGAAATGTGTTATGCTTACTGATCACGTCTTTAATGAAAGGCGAGAGACCAAAAGCCTGACTCTACCCACTCCCCTCTCTCAGAAGATGCTCAGGTTCTACATCATTAACCAGCCAGCCTTCTGCTATTGATCACCTCATGATCCTGAAATATTCACAACATTCGCACAATAACAAAATAGACACACAGGGGAGATGTTGCTCTATACCTGCTCTACTGCTAAGGTTTTTATAGAGTCCAGTAGATTCTCAAAGTGTCCAGAGGCCGAAACCAGGAATGATTCACATTCATCACGTTTGAGCACTGGGCTGCCTCGGACTTAAGTACTTTACTGTGACAGTATTAACTCTGTGTTAACAGACAAGAGTGTTTCAAATGATCCACTTAAACCTGCTTTTAAAAGACCTGATGTAGGTGCTTTTATCATTGGTGAAGAACTCCATAAAAATACATGTTTTGTTATTATTTACACAACTCCTACTTGACACACTTGATCACTTTGGGCAAGGGGGACGAGATTATAAGAAGTCTACTTGCATTTAACTAGCTTTAAGCTAACTCCAGTATAAAGTGTGAATGTTAGTGCATGGTAGTCTATTTTTGCTCACACTATGTGAACACCGGGCATAATACACTTAAACACAGAAAACACTGTACTACAAAGTTGAACTGTTAAACCAGACTAACATATTCTTGAACCAGGAAATGATGTATTTTATTCAGAGAGATGACAGAGTAAGAAAATGGAGAGACAGTGGGATGACATGAGGCAAAGAGCTGGAGGTTGGAACTAAACCTAGGCTTCCGCCTTCCAGGGGCCTCAACTACAAAGTGGGATTAACACATCCAGACCTGGATTGACTTAAGGAGACATTCGCAGTGTTAATAAGAGTTACTACAAAGCTGGATATCAACTCACTCAGTGAACTCAGTTTTTTTCTAATCTTGATCAGGGCGTGCTCACATTAAAGGGGCTTGCAAGGCTTGAACAGAAAAGGCTAACTGATTAAAAGCACTGTACTCATCAGTACTCATCTGTAACACTCACAGGTTTTAACCAGGTTAAAATGCTCTTATTGTTGCAGTATCAAACAAAGTATGATTTCCCCGAAGGGAAATTCAGGAGCACAAGAACGTGATTTCACTGCCACATGGACTTAAAATAACTTGCTCAACTTCAGCAGCTGTACTCTAACTTAACAGATTTAATTGCCATAGTTTTTTCCCGTGTTCCTCTTTGTGCCACGCTTCTGTAAGAAGAACCCTCTACACAAGAATCAGGTCTCTTTATTCTCTACATGTTTGAGACCTGTCTAAACCAGCAGACCAAATATTGCTGTGCATGACAGGGTCAAGGAACATCTTGAAACAAATGCTTTCACAGTTATTTCACACCAGCTTCTTCTCACTATTATTAATGTGACAGTGTAATACACACAATTCAAACTGAGAAGGGAACATTTTAGTCTTTTAAGAGTAAAAATGAAAGTGTGAAGGACAATCTATATAATTTGATACTACCATTTGTTTTATGTTGAGCAATGGATCATATGATTGACTTTCAGGAAAAAAAGTACAAACCATGGTCAGACGTCCGTCATGGTTTGGTTTGTGTTCTGTGTGATTTGGTTCTTGTGTTTGTAGTGTTCCTTGTTCCTAATGTTTCTTGTGGTTCCACTTGTGTTTTTGTCTTCATGTTTCATATTTTAGTCCTTAGTGTTCCCTGTTTTATTTTGTAGTTTCTTTGGCATGTTTCTTTCTGGTGGTTTTGTTATTTTCTTCTTCTTCTTTTCATTTAACAGCGGTAGTAAACTATACCAGTACATAACCGCCACCCTCTGGTCTGGAAGGATACTTGCATTGGCTCACAGACTAGCATATGTTTCTAAATTTGTTAATAAATAATTAATTGAATAAATAAATAAAAACAAACAATCATATTCTTCTCAGAAATCCTGTATATTTAAAAACCAAAATATAAATGTTATGATCATATCATCTGTTGACTTACTTAACATTTCTCTAATACAGAGTATTCCTTTATTTTCATCTATATCTTTCTTCAACCTCTCTCTTTCTCATACTTTCTACACTCCATAAAAACATGTTTTACACTCTCTATTTCTCCACAAATTCCACATTTAACATTCTCATGTTATAAATTATGTTTTATTCAGACCTGTATGTCCTAATTTGAGTCTTGATATTACTGTCTCCTTTTTCCTATTCCTTCCCCCCACATCTTACCTTCCCCACTGGGGGATTAATAGAAAACAGTTCATTTCCTTTTGTTTCATTATTCCATTTTTCTTGCCAAATACATTTGATTCTACTTTTAATGATTGCTTTTGCTTCTGTTTAACCAAGATTTGTTTTAACTGATACATTTTCCGCTCTCAGAGCTTTCTGAGCATACTTATCTGCAAGCTCATTTCCATATATGCCAACATGTGAAGGAACCCAGACAAATTTAACACAAACTCCTATATTCATTATTCTATACAATTTCAAGTATACTTCATGTATAAGATCTTGCCTTCCACTAGATGGGAATGACTGTAAACTCTCTAGTGCTGATAATGAGTCTGTACATATTAACAGTCAAAGAGTTTGAACATCTTCCAACCACTGTAGAGCCATTATCATTGCTATAAGTTCTGCTGAAAAAATAGACAGGTGATTTGTTATTCTTGCTGCCTCCTTGATTCCTAATTCAGGTACGACATATGCTGATGACATATGGTAACTAACTACGGATATAATATTCAGTTCAAGCCTTGTTTTTGCTGCCCCCAGGTGGCCAAAAAATATTGCAGTTTTCAGTTGCCATTTTTAACTGTAATATCAGTTTTCTATGGTATTTTTTTCAATCAGTCTTTACCTTTTTATCTGATGCTTTTCTGTGTTATTTGCAAAGTCAGCACTTCCTGTCCAATATTCCAACCGCTTTCACACGCACTGGGGAGTCACAGGAAACGATGCAGATTATCAACGTTACTCTTAATTAGTGGTCTGGCCGCAGGCCGGAGATACAGCCACAAGCCAGATACGGCCCCCTGAACAATACCAGAGACGCATTATGATTTTTTTTTTTCTCAGTCTGGCCATATGATTGAGACTGATACAGGCATGGAACGTGATATTCTATTCCACCCTTCTGTTTTGTTATGTGTAGCTTTCTGGAAAACAAATGTTTGTTTAGGTACCCCTGCAATCATCACACTTTTTTCTGCTAAAAACTGACCCCCGCCCCCCATCAGAGAAGGGAAAAGTTATGTGGCCCTCACAGGAAAAAGTTTGGGGACCCCTGTTCTTAATAGTCTCAGCACTGATTTGACTGAAAGTGGCCTCCCTGCTCAATGTCCTCAGCTGTTTCACAGCTCTGCTATGTTACTGCTAATTCAAACCAAACACTTCCATTGCTGCTTCACATTATGCAATGAAGTGGTAAACCGCTGGATGTCTTTTCAGCTGAAGCAATTAAGTAAGATGCAGTGTGTTTGTTATCAAGGTTAGCACTGTGTTGATGCATGTGGGAGACATCAACACTATTTCCAGAGGATTAAGCGTTCATTTCAATGGACTCTCGTAAGAAGATGAAACAAACAGGGAGCTGTTAATTTACAGATGTGGGCGAAGGTCTGCTTCAGCTGTTATTTTTATTTATTTATTTATTTATTTATTTATTTATTTATTTATTTTGTTAAAGACCTGAAGGGAAATGTCAGTTCTTGACTTTAATTTTCATTAAAACACAAAGAAGTGAGCCCTCTTGGATTAAAGGTTTGTACCATTTCAAAGATCAATATTCAGAGTCAGTTCCATGAAGACTTTTTTTTTTTTTTTTTTTTTTTTTTTTTCCAGAATTAAAGCCTCTTGCTCCCTCCAGCATTATTTGGAGATTTACAAATTTAACTGGCCCCAAAGGTTTTATGTTTTCCATTTTATTGTGAAAGTAAACCCATGAACTCTCATTTGTTAGTTGCTAAAATGAAACTGAATTCAAAATATTAACAAAATAGGCAACATTTAGAGTGCTTGCACGTCATGTTTCCTCTCAATGTCAGTGTTGGTTTATTTCTGCAAAGATCTGGGCCGATTTATATCTCCAGCCTCCTTAGCAGTCAATCCAGAACATTAGCTATGTTTGTTAAAGGCTTGTTTTGTGTTTGTGTGGGGAATGATTGATCACAGGCAGAGAGGGGACAGCAGCGTAGGGACAGCCTGGTGATATAAATCACATCTGATAGAGGGCACATAGATAATTGGTTGTCTGGCCCTATAGTCACGAGGAGCGGGCCACTATCTTCTACTGGGAGATAAACTAGAGGGCAGCACACAATGATAACAACATGCTTGACTGTCAACAGACAAGATGCAAAATTACACCCCCCCCCCGCCCCCCCCCCTCATCTCCAATCCTGTTGTTTCTCTGTCCCTTTCTCTTGTCCTGTTATTGTTCCAATGAGGAGCGGAGAGGTTAAGTGGATTGAAAATCAGTCGGCGGAAGGTTTCTGTTTATTCTTCTCGCCGTCCTATTTTCCAAAAGTATTTCGTCTGCAGCGGTCATCAGTGAATAGATTTACTGCGGGTGACCATGGCTCGCTCTGATCAATACAAAGGGCCCCTTTCAAGGACTTCTAACAAGCACACAAGTGACGCTCAACAAGATCCCCTCTCAGTCTCACTCTCACTTTCTCCTCTCAAAACACATCTTCGTCCTCCTCTCCATCTCATGCACTTTTGGGGAGGGGGGGTGTCGGGTGTTTCACTCAGCAGTTTTAGAGATAAAAGGAATGTCCACGTTCTTCTGACACATGGAGAGCGGGTCCTGATTAAATAGCCTGACAATGCGCCAAAAGTGCTGCACTGTTGCCAGGGAGACTAAACTGACCTTGGGTGTTGCATTGTGAGGGTTGCCAAGAAGTGTACGTTGGAGTGAAAGAAGGGACAAAATATGCGGCACTTCAAAAGGAAAGCAGGACTATTTGTTTGAAAGTGGGAAGTTAGATATGAAAATGTAGATCCGCTGTCTGACAAGAACCAAGGGTAGAGGAAATCAGCTCAGTTTCCATCGTGCTGTTGTGCTGTTTGTCTTCATCCCAGCAGCGCAGACAAGAAATGTTGTGGAGGGACTTTTTTCTTTCCTTGAGAAATCACAAAACATTATCATTGTTCTCTGTCAACATTTCGAGGTGAAAACCCAGGCCTACGCTCTGACTTTACTTTCCTAATCTGTTCAAGATGGTGCTGCCTCCACTTTCCATAAAACGTGAATAATAGTTTTAAGGATTAAGAGAGCAGCACTGCAGAATGCAACGCTCTCCCATCATACTTACTGCGTAAAAATACATTTCATAAACCTGTGTATCGGATTAAATATCCCCCGAGCCCAGAGTGCAATAAAAGAGTGAATGCAAGGCAACAAAACATGTCTCGAACTTTTGATGTAGGTTTTGCATTTTTCTCATTTTTGACTAAGTTGAGCTTTGCATCACATTACCAGAATACTTCTTAAAAGCATCTGAGCCAGAGGCAAAACACTCTGATGCATGTGAAAATGAGTATTTAGGTGCTACAAAGAGTTTAGCAGTCATGTCAGATCTGTCACCTTTAAGTAACGCAGCAGATTAACACGCTAAACGCAACGTCTGTATGTATTCATTCCCGTGACATCTGTATTGTGCTTCAGCTGTCAAATTGCACACTGTATAATGCATTTGTCACATGGTTAAACCAGAATTGCTAATATGTTTTCTATTTCTATACAATTCATCACCCTGGAAAAATTACAGCCAGAGCCTCAGTTGTGTGGAATCAGACCAGACAGAGGAAACAGATGCAGTCGTCTTTCTCTCCACACAGGAGCTCCCTCCCTCTCTCTCGCTACCTCTCAGGAGTCCTTTGTGCAGATGAGGTTTTTGTTGTTCCCCCAGCTTTTGATAAGGCCTCCTGCTCTTCCTTGGCCAAATCCGGAACCTCACCGCAGGGTCCTCAGGTGGGAGCAGACTCACCTGCTGCTGTTTGTGCCTATTTTATCATATAAATTCACATACATGCAGAGAGAGGAGGAAAGAAACATAGACATATTGAGGTTCTATGTGACCTCTGGGCAGCCTAATGAATGCCTGTAATGTTATCATACTTGTGCTCACAGATTAACACACACTTTTACATCAGGGAGAGAACAAATCCAGGACATATTGTCACACTTAATAGCAAAGATTTCTTTCATCGCGAGGCTGAATGCAGTTGATGGGCCCCTCGTTTGAAAGATTGCCGGGTGCTTGATGATGTCTGTTGGGAGGGAGGAGGAGAAGGCCCTGATTATTGTCATTCGCATCACACCGGGCCTCTGTGTGAGCCCGCTAATTGATGGGGTTTTTCCTCTTGATTTCTTTTGGGGAAACAATCCAGCAGATGTACATTCATTTACGATGAGGAGATTGCTTCCATTGCCATCATTGTCCATCCGTTACTGTTCCATCGGCACAGGAGAAACAAACAAAAGCGCAATATCTTCCACAGGTAATGGGCTCTTGTTTTTGGTTCTATTGTGTTGTTGTTTCCTTAACTTGTCGGGCTTGTTATTTTGGTCAGGGACAAAAAGGAAGGCTGGTTTTAGTTATCTGAGGCATTTATGTGAGGGGGAATGTGATGCTTACCAGCAGTTGTTAATTACAAAGTTACTTGAAAGCTCCCTGCTGCTGTTTTGACATTCTTTTTTCACTGCTGAGAACAAGGCTGCACAGGGTAGCATTAGAAAATCAAATAATAATGAACGAACCACTAAACTTGTTTCAGCCTGATTTTTTTCATAAATTTATGTTTCAAAGGAGATCTTCATTTACTTAACCAGGATAAAACACCTCCTAACACACTCGCCCAAATCAGAATCAAACACTGGGGTCTTGTTTCTCTCTGTGCCTGCTGTGTGTTTCTATCTCCATCGACAACATATGAGCATGTGTGCAGTTTCCATCCTTGGGGTCATATCGATCTTGCCCAGGTAAGTCCTCACATGAATAATCAAAGCCAGCTACCATCGGCTCTTCCTAATCAATACCTATTCCAACAGCAGGGCTCCAGAGCAACAATTCATTATAAATGGAAAGCCACAATATATACACCTGACCTCTGTGTTATGACAATGCCCATCTGAACATGATCATAACAATAGCCTGTATCGATCTCAGCCAAGTTCATAAGGAGGTGATGTCAATTAACAGAATAAGGGTAATTTATTTTAGCTTTAAAGCCACAGAGTGCATGAGCTATGTCAGCAGCAGCAGAAACGCTGGAATAACAGAAAACTCTGCACAACCTTGGCTGTCCCTAAAGTTGTGGTTTCATCCTCAATCCACTTTTAAACAGTCACATTGAGGTTAATGACAAAGTGACGCACAGCATGTGCCCGTATGCATCAACAGGGTGACAACTCTTTCTCAGGGACTTGTCTGCCAACTGTCCACAGCCTCAAGCACAGTCCTGCTCCTGGTCCGCCACAGCTGTCTTATACCAAAGTTTCCTGGAGTTTCATCATCTTTGTTACCATCGCTTTAGAACACGCCATGACTTGAACAACTACGGCTGTGTGTGGACATTTAAAAGGCACAAGACCTGAAGTTAAGAAACTGAAAAACCTGACAGAAGCCATGTCCTTTGAATAAATAATTCACAGTCCTCGGAGACAGGAGGGTTCTCACAATGGCACATCCATGTTACAATTAGAGGCAGGAGAAGCAGAGCAAGTGAGCAAAGAAACAATAACGTGTCACTTCCATGTTTATCCTGCAGAATAACGTGCATAGTTACGAGATAATTACACTGGAGAGTAAGGATAGCAGGGGTCTTCGCCTGTCTTTTTTTTTTTTTTTTAAAGTCTAAACCTTGACTGGACCCTCTTTGACATAGGCAGGGATAAATTCTGAAAAATTTCAGGGGCAGAGTTAGTCTTTAGAGACAGGACACGACATCAAAAGCACACTACAAGCTAAAGCATAAGATGATGGCATACAAAGCAACAGAGTCCTCTGCTACGATGACAGTTTTTGCTTTTGTATCAATACTTTGTGCAAATGTCTTTAAATTAATTCTACTTCTTCATCCTCAGATGTTTCTACTCACCCTGCTGGGTATCACGACTCCCGGTTTGCACCAGTCACACGACATAACTGTATTCAAACTGAATTTTCCTTTTTTGCTTTCTGCTGTTATCACATCAGCTCACCTCAAACTCAGTACAACACAGAAATAAAAAATAAAAACTTGGAAAATAAACCATGTTATAAACCGGCAAAAGCTATAACTGCCTTATTTAGCATTCTGAACATTTTTAAAACCTAATCTTGATAATATAGTGAAGAAACTGCTAAAAAAAAAATCATTAATGACCCCTCTCTCAGAAAGTAGGCAAGTTTGCACACTTAAAAGAAAAGATCTGCCAAGACTTCCATTTCCCTGCAGACATCCGGGGGAGTCATTACACAAGAGGCAAACGTGTCATTAGTAATCACTTAATTCCATTCAGGTGTGCAAAAAGCACAGCACTGTTTTTTTCAATGCTAGCTCACCTACTACAGGGACCATTAAATGAACAGTCGTCATTAAGAATATCACAAACACCTGTGTGTTCCTGCTAAGACAGCTCTGTTTTCAGAAGTGGAAGAGACACAATGTGAAGATTGTGAAATCAAGAATCTCTTGTCAACAAAAATGAAAGGATGAGTGGAGGTGAGTTGGAATCATAGACTGTAGATAATATGGACGTAGTTTCAGCGACCTCACCCGTCTGCTCCTGATACAGTCAAATGCAGCCAGTCATTGGACAGGGCCATATTGGGTATGATGAGGGTTTTGAGCTTCCTTTCTAACAGCTACAGGGCGCCTGTTAGTCACGTGAGCTGAGGTGAGCCTCTGATTGGACAAAGTCATAATCCTAATATCTTCCAAACCGCTGAGTTAGAAAAGAATTCCCTCACCATACAGTGTGTGCCGATAGGGAAATTAGTGTTTCAGACCCAAGCCGTTTTCTGAACCAAGCAGCAAATATGCTTTTTAATGCTGTAAAAGTCCATTTTTTGGCCTAATGTGTGCGTGTCTTCCGGTCTTTCTGCAGCCAGCCTGTAGCGGATTCTCAATTAACAGCAACTTTTAGCAAACCTGCAAAGGCCTCATTTTTCTCGACCAGATGTTGCCCATTGGTTGGAATACAATATGATTGTCTTTCAGGAACCTTTGCTTCATGCTTTATTTCCTGTGAGAAGATATTTCACATCCCAATACCACCAAGAATTTAATGTTTTGTTTCGTTTTGTGTGGTTTTGTTTTGTTTTGTGTGGGTTTTTTCCAACTTCATAGCTTTAAGTATGTGAAATTATGGCCAGTAATTGATGTAGCCTATTTGATTAACTTTATCTACCTGATCTAACTAAGAACTGAAATGTCCCTACGAATAACCATAAAATCCAGAATGTAAGTTTCATATCAGTATAGGACACTTTTCTGATCCACCAAATTTTACCATATTGTCTTTTAAAGCTCAATGTTATCACCAGAATATATATAATAAAAGTATTGCAGAGCTACTACATAGGTGCTACTGTTGGTAGATTTTTTTTGTCTGTGAGTTAAGTTGACCATCTCTACATGTCAAGCTAACAAATATATGAAAATCCATAACATAAATATAGAATGGCTTTCAGTCATATTCTAAATCCAGCAAAGGTCTGTTCATTCATTCATTCATTCATTCATTCATCTTTTCTCTTATCCTGTTCAGGCCGGCAGGTGGCTGGAGCCTATCCCAGCTGTCTTATGGTGAGAGGCGGGGTACACCCTGAACTGGTCACCAGTCAATGACAGGGCTGACACACAGTGACAACTTTTTCCACGCATACTCACACCTACGGGCGATTTAGAATCACCACGTAACCTGATGAGCATGTTTTTGGACTGTGGGAGGAAGCTGAAGAACCCTGAGAGACCCCACGCATACATGGGGAGAATATGCAACCTTCCTAGAGACCAGGAAGCAGAGCTGCAGTCCTACATGCTCCTCTGTTTTTCCCTTTGAGCTCTTTCCCAAGCCACTTCTGTAACACAGAGACTGTATCTGTTCCCCGACCAAGACCCCTTCTCTGTAACAAAAAAATGTTGGGAGAAAATGCAAACTCCACACAGAAAGGCCCACCAGGCAATTCAAACTGGTGATCTTCTTGCTGTGTGACTGCAGTGCCAACCGTTCTACCACCAGGCAGCCAGTCTGCAAATTCAGTTTAATTCAATTCAGAAAACTCTATTCGTCCTTTGGGGGATACTCAAAGGCACACAGAGTGGTAAATTAACAACAGCAGATTAACAACAGTGCAAAAAACTGAATGTTTTAAACCTAAATATAAAGTGTTGACGTAAGTACAAATTAAAGCTTAAACTTAACTTAAAATACAAAATATAAAAGGATAAAAACAATGATATAAGTGGACAGTAGTCAGGCTAACAAATGAAAAGAAGTAAATAAATATATATTTGCAGTAAAACAGATGAACTTGGGGTATTAGGGAAATGCCAGCAACATCTGACGGCCCTTATCAAATTGTTTAACAACTAACAGTGATGAGCTTGTATCACCTCAAAAATGTGCTTCATTGTTCTTTTCAAACATCATTTCTACAACTAAAATTATTGGTGAAATTAGAGGGCCGCGGGATCAAAGTACAAATGCTTTTAACATGACCCTTGTTATTTCTCATTTGCCTTCTCCAGTTACTTTTCAGCTACACACTCCAGTTCCTAAAACTACTCAACTTTATCCAACCAGCTTTTCTGAAATGGGTTCAATGTTTTAGTTATTCTTTGTGGTGTCAATAAAAGGGTATTAAGTCACAGTTTTACTGTCTGACCTCTGGTTTTTAGACAATCTGGCAGCATGTAGCAACCTAGAGAAAAAAGAAAAAAAATATCAAATTTTACAATTACAGACAAATCAGTATTCATGGAGGTGAGCATATTCAAAATTTTAACCAGCAACTGCTGGATGGAGTATACAGGATAATATTTGCATGATACACAAGGCAATTCCCAAGTGCTGTGCTCTTTATGCAAACGCAGTATAATTTTGCAAAATAACAAGACATTGTAATTCCACTCAAATAACTCCTGAGAAATTGATTTCTTGTTTTTGCTGTTTGCCCTCTCCAATTTCCCCCTTGGTTGCTCACCATCACACTTTAGACACATCCAAAAGAGCACTGCCACACAGAGCCTTGTGCTCCAGTTAATTATTTCCTATATTTGAGGAAGTTATATTTGTGATGCTTGCTGTTTCTCTGAGTGAACCAAAATGTAAACTCTGTCAAAAGAGATTTCAACCCAAAAGCAAGACTGTGAGACATGGTCAGTACAATATAAAGTTCAGGATGAAAAGGAAAAGTCAAAACCCCATGGGCAGGCGGTGAAGCATTAAGAGTATTCAAGGAGGAGGTCAGCGTAAAAGCAGGAGCCTCTGCAATCAGGCGGGAGGCTAACAGGAAAAAGACAGGCAGGGAGTGAAAATAGTAAGGGCATATGCACAGTAGAAGGTCTGCAAGCAACAAACAGAAGTGGGCTGGTGAGGAAGTGGTGGGCATGAGGGGTCAGGTGATTGGCCCAAACAGCGGGTTACAGCGAAGAGGACACTCAGTTGTTGTGCACTTCAAGTTCCCCTGGTTAGAGAAGGCCCACACCACCTGCCTCTGTTCTCACACACCAGTATTCTCATTCCTATCGTTCCTATCTTTTGATAATGGTTTAAGAAATACATAGGGGATGTAGGCTCTCTTCCTGGAAAACAAAAAGCCCACTCCTTCTTCCCACCATTAAGTGCTATGAGAGATCAGAAAGAGTGGAAGAATCTTACTAAATAAAGGAAGTATTGTGGGAGTTGAGGTCATGTTTAGTGGTTTCCAAAAAAGTGTAGTTTCATAAAAAGCCTTGTTTGGACAATAACTCTTTTGAAGACACGTTTGCATGTCAATGGCACTTAGGCAACGCATGTGAATAAAAAAAGGAGGTTTAGTCTTAGAAGAGTTTAGAATAGTCTTTAAAAAAAACTGCTAAGTGTGATATCAGTGTATTTACCCGATCTTTGAAAACTGAAGGGGCACCTGTCAGTCTGAAAGACATCATTGTCCTCTCAGCGCACTAAAAGCGGTCTACCACTTACCCCCTTATCCACTGAGTTGAAGGTGACGTGCTGTCCTGCACAAAACAGTAAAAATCACTCCAAAAGAATTTAGTCACAGGCTGCCTGCATGGACGTGATTCCTGCTGCCTCATAATTCCCATGGAGCTCCAGGTTTCAGGGGGTAACAGTAATAAAGCGAGCCCTTGGGTGAAGACTTTTCATTGGAGAGGTCAATGACGCAGTCACTGACATGATTGAGAGGCAAAAGTGTGGCTCAAGGTTTATCAAAGACCTCTTTCAAATCCATTTACTCTGAAAGAACTCCCAGGAGATCTGGAAAACCTGGTACAGATGAATCACTTGTAGTAGCAGACAGGGGAGATCTTATACACTCAACATAATAGTGATTATACCAGACTGAAATGACTGCAGAGGGCATGTCAGTGTGAGGATTATGTCTGGCAAGCAATAGACAAATCAGAACGACAGACAGTCGAGGAGTGTGAATCAGGTGAAGGTGAGTGATTCCTGATGACGACCTGACATGACCGGGGAGACAGAGACAGTTCTGTGAGTCATCGAGCTGAGAGGTGTCCATCAAGGGTGCAGGCTGTGACCTCTGTGCCTAAGCATTGCTGAACAGTGAAAGCTATAGTGTTGATGTTGACATTGCTGAACCAAAGTGGCCTGAATTATCCTTTAACAACAGAGATCATGATCATAACCAGACTTGATTGTGTTCATCTGGATGCTGACTTGTAATTCTGACTTGTACAGTATGCAAATGAAGTAAGTCTACAGACAATCGTGAGAGGACTTTCAAACCTAAAAATAACATAATACCTAAATTCACCAAATTGCGCTTCTTTGCTCTCTACACCACATATCCTCAGCAATCCAGATGATGTGCTCAATGGCTTCTGAAGTAAGTGGCATGAAAGAGAAATATCTCCTTCCACCACTGCTCACAAGCACCTCAAGTGAGAACCATAAAGTGTTTGTGAGTGAGGGATTTAAGTCTGCTCTTTTGACAGGTTTAAACCCAGCCATCCAATCTTAATCCTATGGGCAAAATGCTCTCTTGCAAAGGATTCAGTCATCTGCTTTCAACCTCTGACACCGACAGAAAAATACACATTTCCTAACATCACATCCTTATTGTGTCGGCTTCCGACATCCATATCCTTGTAATTTTCCACTCTTGACATTCAGTTTTAGCGTGAAATCTGGATGACATACAACTTTATTTATGAAGTACATATGACAGTTTATCATGTGTACCGAAGCTATTTTTTTAATTATTGTTCTTTTTCCAGGCGAGCTTGCAGAATCATTTGGTACTGTGAAGTTGTTCACTTGGACAGTTTATAAAGCATATTTTTAGTTCGCCCAATCCTCAGTGCATTATTAAGTTGGCAAATTCTTTTCATCATCTTGGCTCATTAGACCTCTGCCTTGGCTGACATTTGGAAAAGCTATTCTGGATTTATGTGAGGGCACCAAAACATAATGCACTGATGATTTTACTGTTTTTACTTGCGTGCCATACCATAGATGTAGATCATCAAAAACCTAATAGTCTCTGGAGAAATAGTTATCTTCCAGCAACACTAATTCAATACCAAAAAAAAAAGATTAATCTTATCAGGAATACCTGCATTGATTCAAATCCCCTTCATTAGGCCTTAATATAAAGACAAAAGACACAAATGCTCTTGCCAAGTAAAATACCAGCAAATGCTTATTCTGCAGTATGCACCCTGGTACCAAATAGCCTTCAGTGTGTGCACAACATCATTCATTACCATCCCTGGAACTCAAACACTGATCATGATGAAAAAAAGAAACACGCATCATGTTTGCTGAAATTTCTGGAAGTTCCTTCAGTGTCTCACCTTTTAACCCTACCTTTTGGTACTATCGAAAGATACTGGTTGTTTTTTTTTTGTAAGGACAACGCTGTGACATCTCTCCTCCAGCCATAGCACGTGTTGACTAAGAACAAGTAAAGAGCGCCCAACAAACTGAAGCTGAATGGAGCAGTTAATTTCCTAGCCTCTTGGGAATTTACACCAGCTGACATCCTCTTGATATATTGCTGCAAAGCTCAGTTTTTTTGTTTTGCTTTGTTTTTTTTTTTAACTTAAGCTTGGTTGTTGATTACCATTCATTTACAGCTTCACTTTTAGCTAAAAGAAATCCAAACTCATTGGTCCAAATTTCACCTGATTTGCAAGATATTGAGTTTCAAAGATTTTCATGAAAATGTATCAAAGTAAAAATAGACTCTCTCTCTCTCTCTCTCTCTCTCTCTCTCTCTCTCTCTCTCTCTAAATTCAAATTCAAAATAATCTTTATTGGCATGAAGTTTTCTAAAAAAGAAAAAAAAAAAAAACATGTTGCCAAAGCCCGTGCACAATCAAAATCACCAAAAGAACAACAAACAGTAATCTACAATAAAATCATTCAAAATTGAATTAATAAAACAAAATCAGTAGACACAACAATAACAAAGACAGATTAATCTGTATATGCATGGATATAGATTTCCCTCTTTTTTTTTTAATAACACCTTATTAATCAGTAGATACCTCGTGTCGGAACTAGGAAGAATGTTCCATGTCTTCAAGCGGGACACTTCCATAAGTTCACTTACATGAACTAAACTGAAGTACTGTTGTATTATTTCTTTTTTTTTTTTTTTTTACTTTATTGGATCAGCGTTTGTCTAGCTCATGTTGCCTTGGAGTGTTTTCTTGTGCAGCCTCATAGTCGATATGTACTCATTTTCTCCGGTATGGCTAGTAGATAGATAGCGTCTGTCTCCAGCTTACATCTCTGATTTTTTTCTCCTCGAGTTCACATACACACACACATACACACACACATACACACACATACACACACATACACACACACCTACACACAGACACACACATACACACACTTTTCTAATACATTCCTGAAATCTGACGATAGTTGTGGTTGGGATAGCTGTCAGTCAGCAGAAGATGGTCAATCATTCACGGTTGTTTAGTTTAATCCAACTTGTATATAGGCGTGGTTTATATTGTTTTTAAAGTGTATTATTCCTGGATATTGGGGCTCATTCTTTGGGATCAGTGCTGTATACTTTTCATGTGACCTGAATAAAATTCTTAACAGAGAAATAATTCCTCTGCATGTGATTCTTGGGAGATGACTGACTAAAGAAACAGGTAGCTCTGTTTCAGTACACTACGTACTTTTAAATACAGTGCACACATTTTTACAGGGTAGTGTTGCCTCAGATCAGACACTGAAGCTTCACATGTAATGGCAATCTCATTTCACAGGGGATTCTTCAACTACCCATTAATTATGACCAAAATCCATCGTCTAATCCATCCCCACACCTTCTGCTTTGTAGCCAAGATTACCAACATTGGTGATGAGAGTATTCCAGTGTTCCTCACTGAACCTTTTGATATTGTTGGTGTGAATACATCCATAGGGCTTTCAAATGGGCCCGGCTCTGTGCCTGTTCTGGTTCCTGAACCTAATTTTGAACAGTCCAGTGTGTTCAGTCTGGAAAAAAAATTTGATCAGGACCTTAAAAGTTGGTTCACAGCTGGAACCCAAAAATTGTTGATTCCTGCTTGTGAACCGTGACATCATCAGTGGGTGTGTTGTTTTCTGTGTTAATAAAATGAGCAGTAAATTGAAGGAGTAAAGGAAAATGAAGAAAAAGTGTGCAATATAGTTTTTATACTTTTGGGTGTTCCTTCATGTTCAGAGAATTTTACTTATTTGCAGACACGTTTGTTTAATTGATGTGTCTTTGTTTACATTTTATACCAAGAAAGACATGGCAATTTTTTGTTCTAAAACAGGCAGTTGTCTGTTTTCATTTTCAGTTGTATTGAAAAAAGAAATTGAAAAAGCACATTTTGTTAACGAAACACTTCGCTAACAAACTATAACATGACATTCTCTCTCAACCATTCTAAAAAACAGTGAACAACAGATAAAAGAGCTGGCTGCATATGAAATGGAGATAAATGATGTGTACTGCTGAGAAGGCACCGCACGTTGAACAAATAATACACTACATCAGAACTTTGGAACTGTCCTTCAAACAGAGTTCAGAAACTCAAACAATACAGCTCTCACATCAACTCCTTCCATCTGAGTAACACAGAATAACACCCTCTCACTTTCATTCTGCTTAAAGTGGTATGCACGCGAGCTGGTTTGCTAGAAAATACCAATTTCCCCAAAAAAAAAAACTCAGAAGGAAACCAGTTCCAGAACCATGCATGAGTGAAAGCCCACTTATACACTCAGTAAGTCGTAAGTTTAACTGCAGAAGTGCACAAACTGAGACACAGCGTTGGTTTTGTTGGTAGTCTGTTATTTCTTGTGCCTTTTTCACAGATATGTAGTTCTTTTAAATTCACCTTGCTTAAACAAAATAATAGAGATGTACGTTCATGACAAGGGGAGGGATTTCCCATTCAAGCACAATCCAAACACAGTAGCCCTCTGGGGAGGAGGTCAAAGTTCATGAACTGAAGACAGAGCGTGGGTGGTCAGTCAGTCTGCCGGTCCTCAAATGGTTCAAAGGTTACTGAGGTTTAAAGTTACAGAGTGTCAAAATTGTTGAAGGGAATTTATTAATACATCACTTCTTGTCAACACTTCTGCAACATGTTGACAAAAAAGTCCCTCTGGTTTATAAGTGGTTGGATTTATTATGTGCTGATTAAAAGGATTTTACATTCAGTTTTACAGCAAGGAAACATAAACTGATCAGAAAAGTTTGAGCCAAATTAGCAGTTTTTTAAACAATGTCTTACTCAGATTTTTTTTCTTTTTAGTTCTTGTTTTTTATTTTGTGTGTCTTGTTGCTGTTTCACTTTAAACCACATTGTCACACATGCTGCCTTAGCCCTGTCTAATTTGCACCATAGCTGTGGACGCCAGGGATGGTAAATGCTAAAAGGGATCAATACTTTAGAGGGGGAAAAAAAACAAAGCTTCCACTAAAACTTCTGCACTGCCATGGACTCCTTCCAGCAAGTGTTCTTAACATTGTAAGACTCTGCCCTCCAGGGAATCAGATGAAATCTGGTGTTTTTCTTCCCTTGGTTCCTTAATAGGTCTCCTGGGCCCTCCAACCAATATGTGGCAAAAGAGAAAATAAAAACATTGATAATTTTTTAAGTTATGCATAGACGAGAGTAAGAGTAAGACACACCTCCCGAATGCTGTTCAGCTTTTCTTTCTATCCCCAAGACATTTCAGCGCTCATTTTGTTTTCCGATGCAGCTTCCCCTCTGCCACAGCCATATGCACTTGTTCTCAAGCTGGAAGAAGCAGTCACATAATAGATAAGGAATCTATTGCCTGCTTTTCTAACAGACATCCCCCTCCAGGCATTTTTAAGCCACTTGGAGGCTTGCTTATGCTTGCACTCTTCTTGAACATAATGGCAAACAAATTCTATCAGTGCACTTTTACTTTTGAAGACTTCAGAGCATTATCTTAAAGAAATCTACAAAATCAATGGAGGCACAGCCGAGCAGATTAGTGGACACCAGGAACAAGAGCCGACATACAAGGGTCAAACCATAACTCTGATCCCCTATCATTAGACTTATTTCTTTCATTTCACTAATTATATGTTGGCGGTAGACCTTTCTTCAAAGTGAGCATGGCTAATTGGCCTAATCTTGCTGCTCACTGCCTTTATTTACCTCGGCCTCACACAGCAAGAGTGTATCTTATTCTACCGTGAGCCATTTATCAAAAAGGCACCAACATTTAGAGTTTTAAACCCAACCAGCCAAAGCTTCAGACTTATTATTGAAGGTGAAGGCTAAATCTTCACAGCTACCTAACCCCATGAAAATGAATTTCTAATGACTTTTATATTGCATGTGACTAACACTAGTTCCACCGTCTTTTAAAGTATTTCCTGAGAGGAATGAACTCATTCAAACAACTTCAGGTCCCTGCTGTGCGTAGGGAAAAACCTAGAGCTGCTCTTCTAACTAACTCGCTCAAAAAAAAAAAAAAAGAAAGAAAAGAAAAAGAAAAAAAAAGTGAATTAGGTCCTGATCCATGAGATTTAAGAGCTCAACTTATCATGTCGGATTCACACGAACGCTGCAGGGAACCAGTCAGCGTATGAGTAACTGTTGCAGGTTTTTCTTGTTCCTTCATGCCCTCCTGTGGGGAGAAAACAATGTCTCCACAAGACATTTTCATATGCATGCAAGATAGAATGAAGAAAACCTTGTCTCGGTAATTTACCCAGTTCTTCTCTTGTTATAACACAGTGGACCCGTTTAATTAAAGGTAAAGTTGGTAATCAGATTTAGATACACTAATAAATATGATCTTTATGTCCAGATGGCAATCAATACATGATGTGTTCTTAAAATAGAGTGACAAATATCAGCTTTCTACAGCAGGAGTAAACCTGGGAAAACACCAACCAATCCTACCATTTGGCAGCCAATTTGTTAAACCAATCAAATACTGTCCTGCCATTCTGCCCGCCTCCTGCGCGTACATTTTGCTGGCTTTCACTGGCCCAAATTCAATGTGCATAACCAAGAGTATCCAAGTACGATGGATAACGGCAGAAAAACTACCTATACCCCGATTAACGGTAACTGGTGCAAACAAAAACGATGTGCTGTGGACCGGTTTGAGTCTGTGGTTTTGAATCAGTCTCAATCATATAATCGTGAATCAGTGGCGCTCATGCATGTGAGTGGGGGCGTTGTTTTGGAGGAGCTCCGAGTGTGGGAGGGCGGGGGCTATACAGAGTCTTGAGGAGATGCTACATTCAAATTCATGCTAGTTTTCAATGACGACTAACCCTGCCTTTAAAGCCAATCACCAGACATGAGCGAGATAGCTGTCACATATCAGATCTAACTATTCAAGACCACATTAAGCTAGGTGCGAAAAAGCAATCTGACAAAAATTTCTCTATGATGTTTCATTGACAGTGTAAATGCACCAACCCTTCCCTAAGAATGGGCTGTAATAAGTCTAATTTATACTCCTAACTAAGCAAATAAAATGCTTGCAAAGGAGCCTCCTGAGAGGCTGATACAAATAGAAGAAGTGCGTCAACAGAGGGATACTTTATTTTCAAGCTTTAAATTCTGATTTTTTTCAGTATTAAGGTGAGCAAATCAAACCCTCCTAAACCACTCTTCTGCAGTATGATTGTTTGGCATGCCCTGCTCTTGAGGTCCAAGACCTGGCGTGTCTCCCTCATCTCTCAGTACCCATAAGGCCAGAGAAGCATTGTCCTGGTCTTACTACAATGTGATCTACCTTCAATAGACAAAGGATTCCAGCTGGGCTTTTTCCTCTTTTCTTTCAACCTCCTCCCAGTGACAGATGGGAGCAAAACTAGAAAAAAAAATCCTTGAAGACAAAGAAATTAGTGCCTTTTATATGGATCCAGAGCAGCTCGGCACATGGGATGTTTGGCAGGGGCTGGGAGAGGAGTTGCAGCCGTTCAGTATCATTTTACCTCTCATTGTTGCAAGAGAAAAAATTACACTACAGTAGAAGAGCCGTACAAAGCTCCAATATAATAGAAACCTGCCTAACACATTGTTTGTATTGTTTTACTGAACACAAGGGCTGTACACCTCAATAAAAATAGAAAAATGCACACACTGACAATTGTATGCTCACATATACAGGCTCTCTTCCTATTATTATCAAACATACATTCTCACATGCACAAACACACACTCACACACACCTCTGTGAGCTGGTGATAACTGCTTAGCAGTGTATGCTCCAACAATTGTCAGCCTGCCAGGGCAGAGAGAGCCAGGAAAAGGAAGAAGGGGAGGGTGAAGGAGCAAGCTATGAGTGGCACCACAGAGTGGATACAAGGAGAATTAGACAGGTGCCATGGGGAGAGGTTGGCAGAATGAGGGAAAAGGTAGATGTTGGGGGGAAAAAAGATGGCGGGACAGATAACGGCTGAATGAGGGAAAAGGGAAAAAGATGGAAAAGACTTCAAGATTTCAGCATATGACAAGACCTGCATAGAAGACTGGAAAAGAGTGAGACAAGGAACTGGAAGGACAAAGGCAGAGGAGGTGGAGAAGAGGGAAGGAGGGAGGGAGGGAGGGAGGGAAGGAGGGAGGGAAGGGGGACAGCCAAAGAAAGGATATGAAAAAAGAAGAGAGGGAAAAAATAGCAGACAAAGTGTGAAAAGGAAAAGAGAACAAAACAAAAACCATAGAGGGTGAATGATAATGTGTTGTGCAGGCACCTCCACCTCCACTGGATGCAACACTCCCACTCCTTTCATGGTCTGCAGTCTGTCATCAACACCCATCTCCAAGGACGGCACACAGGCAGGGCTCCGTCAAAGCACGCTATAAAAAATCACCCACGACACAGGTGAGTAGAGCTGTTCTGTCGTCTTAATTTTACTTAATTTGCCGTAACACCTCACCCCATCTCACATTATGTTAAGGACAGGGAGAAGGAAGGCGAGAGAAAGAGAGAGAGAGAGAGAGAGGGTGAGAGAGAGAGAGGATGTGATAAGTCAAAGCAGGAGGTAGTGAGAAGGAGATGGTGTGGGATTGAAAGGAGGCAGTGTGTGCGAGAGCGTGCGACAGATAGACTGTTGTTGGTGCACGGTCAGCAGTCCACCAGCACCACCATGTGGAGGAAGCACCAGGGCAAAACTTCACAGCGTAGAGGTCGTTCTTTTTAATCTACTCCACACATTATATACTACTCCGGGCAACGCATTTTCACCCGTGAGTATTTATTCAAGCCTAATCTCTCTTTTTAAGTTGACTTTGAAATACACACATAAAGTAAAGGCAGGGAAAAAGACACACAAATTGGGCTTAAAGACAAAGATGCATTGTTTCCAAAACCCTTGAAACAAATCACTTCTTGTTATCCTGACAGCATAATTTGTCTAATATAAAATCATATCTACATGTTCTTGCTGTGGACTGGATCCTATCTGGGTCACTCCAGTGTTTGCTGTTCAGCTGTATCCCCATTCGTCCATGTCAACAACTGACCTGCTTTTCCTCCTTGCTTGCCTCTTCCTCCTCTGCTGTGTAAAACCATTTAGCTTTGGATGAGACAACCATTCAGTTTGCAGAGAAGAGATTGGTGCCCAAGTTTAAAATCAATCACATCGACCTTTGAAAATGTCTGTTTCAAATGTGCCGCTGCGGTGCTGGACTGGCTTTGTCTGTGCAGCCAAACTGCCTTATTCTCATTTGTAGCTTAACAAAAGCGCAACAAGAAAAGCATCTCTGTTAGCCAGAAAATGTATGTTCTGAGATAAATTATTAGGAAACTAAGGGTTTATTTCAAGCTCAGCATTTTAGAAGCTGTCATGGTTCCGTTTAGGAGGAAAAGGTCAAAAACGTGGGGAAGTAGGGACATCTGTTTCAGGGGTGTGTCCACATTTTTTGGGCTGGGGTGGCCTGCCGGGGCAACGAGTCATGCAGCAACCAATAAACAAACAAAACTGAGGCAACTCATCAATCTAAAATCTTTCAGGGGTCTCAAAAAAAAGGATCATTTCAAATTCAACACAACTGTTTCATAATGACTCAAGGCCAGGCTACGATAAAATAAATAGACGATTATGGTTTTGGAATCTGGGGTTGCTGATTTGCTTTTGGGAGACTCTTGGTGGGGGGCCCCATTTGCCACTGTTATGACCCGGCTTGTGTGAGTAAAGGGAAGCAACATTAAAAAAACGTGGTTGTTTGTTGTAACCAAAAAGGTATTCATTACCAGAGAAATAAGGGTATGCAATTTAACAGAAAATGAGGTGAATTACCACAAAGAACAGGGAGTGCTGCTCAGAAGAACAAATAAGTATAACAAAAGAGACTCTGACCAGAAGGATAATTTCTTCTTTACCAAAACTCAAATGAATGAACAACCTTTGTAGAAAAACAAGCTACGAGTCAGCAGCTCCCTCACCCTAACAGTTTGAATGAATCTATACAGGAGGGCTATACAAACAAACACCAAACACATAATACACAATCAACTGAATCCCTCACAAAGGATCTAAGAGCATCTGCAGCCTCTTCATACTCCCACTCCACTCTGATTGGTCCAGCCTGTGCATGTTGTAACAGATTATTTGTCCAAATTATCCTTAATTGTGTGGTGATGATATGACTACTCTATTGCTACAGACCAAGCTTACAACAAGGATTGTAAATATTAAACATTTAATATTCTAATTTCAGGCTGAACTGACCCTGACATAAACCCGCAATTACCGATGACAGGGGCAGACTGGAAGGAAGCTGTTGCTGCCTCCAGGTGTAGTGACAAGACCTGTTCAACGTGTCATTGGACAACTTAAGCTGTATTTTGTGCCAAAACTAAGACTGAACCAAATCAACATACCAACCATTCTACTCTTTATGTCCAAATCCAACCCAAGCTTGATACTGTTACCACAGATCAGAGAACTTTCTTTAGATTATCGTGTCGTACAATCGCATCTACGATGGAAATCCAATCATTTTACTTTGCATTAGCCCCAAATAGTACCACAGTCTCCAAATGTTTCCAAATGTTGCGTCATGGCTGAATTCCAGTTAATCTTGAAGCTGTATCTCATCAACAGAACAAGACAAGTTAAACACCTTGCATAAACTGAAATTTTTATTTTTGTTTCCTGAATTTCCCTACAAAGATCAATAAAGTACATTCCATTCTATTCTATTCTAAATAACACTGTGATATTCCTCTTAATGGACAGCTCATTAATAACCACACAGCAAAATTTAGTTTGATATCCACCAATCCACTCTTGTCACGTTAATATTTTTGATCAAATTTAGCCATGTGCTGCTTTATGTAGATAATAAATGTAAGTGGATGTATCATTTCAAACTGTGCCACTTAAAATAAATTAACAAGCTCATGCTAATGAGTTTGTTACTGCCTGCTGTTCAGCCACTTTCCTCAACACAAAGCGGAACTTGAACATGGTTCATTAATGAAAGCTGAAACCTGAGCCCACCAGGTTTCACTTCAATGGGCTTGGGTTCCCTACATCCACCCTCTAGCACAGATAAAATCTTCACGAGCGACACATTATTTAGTTATCGTTTTGTTATCAACATTCAAAACAGTGGCCAAGACAACTTTTTAGTCACATAGGCACCATATAAAACAATGATGAGCTCTTCATTTACAGCTCCAGTGTTAAGTTGTATTATCCATGATATTTGGATTTTTAAATGTGATGAATAATGACTGCCCAGAACTGGATAACAGCCTAAAGCCAGACCAGAGTCAGAAGCAGGTCTTACGAGGATTTTAGAGAGAGACTGTGGTTAAATAAAAACATCACCAAACCTACCAGTGATATGTTAAAAGCCTTGTTTTCTTATATTAGCACCATCTGCAGAGTAGAAGACAATGATCCTAACAGACTATCACATAATCTGGAGTAGATAATGTCTATAGGATGTGTTGATGTTTTTCTCAGCTGGAGCCAGGGTACAATTTAACGCAACAGTTGTTACAATTGGCTGCAACTGTGTCTCTTTCAAATCAGCCCACACACACGCACACACACACATTTCTCATTCCACACCTCACCCGAGGGTTTTTGAGTGAAAGAATAAATCTATGGAAACAACTCAATCACATTACCTTATGTAAATACCCACGGCAGCCCCTCCTCTCTCTCTTGACCACTACGTTAGCTCCCGGCCCTATGGCTCCTCTGGCACACAAATGCACACGGGGCAAATTAACATTTGCTCTCATAGTCCGCAAATGGCAGCTCGTGCTTCCCATAGAAATGAAACAGTGGCCCTTGCAGGAGATAGAACGAGAAAATATTTGAGCTGGGAGCGATTAATAATTCGTCAGGCAGAGCAGTAACATTTGCTTTTAGGAGTGGCGGTGGATAGACCGAATAGGCTTCCTTGGGAACTTTTGAATCAACGCTTGTTTTTTTTATTGGCAACTTAATCTTCTTCTATGCATTTGCAAGCATCACTTTGCACTTTTTATGGTCAATTAAAATAAGAGGCTGTCAGTCTTATAATTCTTACTGTATATTGAGAGCTATTTATTTTTCAAACCATGTTTCTCAAAAGTGTGAGAGGGAAAATAGGACAATTCAAGACGTTAAACAGAAGCCTCGGCAAATATCAAGCAATAATAACTAGCTCTTTACAATAGAAAGAATATTTGTCCTAATTACAATAAGAGCAAAAAGACTTCTTAATGCTATGCTTCATTATTCAAATAAAGCTGTTAGCCCACAGTCATAAAAGCTTTGAATGCATATAATTACTTGACATTTTCAGCAGCATGAATGCAAAAGTATGGAGGCAATGATTGATTACTGTATAACGGAAATTCAGTAAATGATTTGCAGGGCATTGGAGTAAATTTATGTCCAGAGTTTCTCTACATGTCTCTACTCCACAACACTTATCAGTCTGTTAAAGCCGTGATCACTCAAAGGGCTAAATGGGACAGAGTTATTGTAAGAAGGGGGAGGAAATGGGACACAACCTCCTGCTGAAACTCCACAGGCACCACACGAGGAGCACCTTCCCCATTTGCCACTCAAGATGTTTGACTCAAGGCAAAGCTCTGTGCAGATGGCTTTTCTCTGCTCGGCTGTAGTGTGATCCTGCTGTGGAAATATGCTGTTTCTTTGTAACGCTTGAACAAGATAGACATTTCAGAAGAAGAAAAAGCACATCTGTAAGATGCAGCTACTAACAAAACAACATCCAACACAAAGCGTCTTGGTGAAAGCCCATTTTAAACCATGGGACTACTTTTTTCAAAGAGGAGGTAGTTGAATTGATACTTTTCGTAATGTGGATGCATTCCTCAGCAAACACTTTTGATTTACTCTGAACTCATATGTTGCTTTTTTTTAAAAACTTTAATAATTTAATATTTGGTATATGCTGCATTAACATCTGCTATATGGTAAAACATTTCTCTCAGCCTGAGGACTTGTAGATACCCTGAGGCATCTTAACTCAAACACATGGCCAAACACCTTGGAGAGAAGATGTTCATTTTGCAAGAATCAACTGTTTTTTTGTTTTTTTTTGAAAGTTTCACAATTTATATTGCTGCTTCGAGATGTTTTCTATGTGATTGTGAGCTCTAAAAAAAGGGGCAGTTTGGGATCTCTGTTGTAAACCCTTTTTGTGCTTACACCTTGGCATACACTCATCTCTGTTAACAAATATCAGACATTTAATGCAAAAATTGTAAGTTAAGGGGAGGTGTTTAGGTTTGGGGAGTGTTCTGATTCATTTTGTTTAGCCGTGGTAGTTTTGTTTAGTTGGTTGTGAGCTAGACAACTCTCCATGTGGTAAACAACCCTTTGCCAAAAAGTTTTGTTTAATTCCATGAAAAGACATCTATACTATATTGTCCTAAATACAACTCTATTCCTCTGAATTTAATGGGAATTTTGGGGCATTGGTTGGCCTAGCTGTTTCAGCACCTGAGTGCTAATGCCACAGGCCAACTACTAGACATAACCCTTTGGTATATGTCACCCCTTACTCTCTCTGGTCCTTTAAAAGCATGTCCCTTTTCAGCTGTCCTAGCTTAGTGAGGCAAAATAACCAGACCAGATAAACTGGAGTCAACACAAGCCCTAAAGTGTTGGTTGTACCTCAAGTTGTCTTCATGATGTAACATGCTGGGAGATTTGTCTATGTATGAAACTGTGTTTATACTACCACTGGAAACAATTGATTGGTTGCTCCAGCATGGGGGCCAGTATGGCTGAGTGGTCAAGGTTGCACAGCCCATGAGGCAAAGACCTCAAGTGAGCGGCCAATGTTTGAATCCAGGATATGGCAACTTACTCCCATGTGACTCCCAACCCTCACCCTGTTTCCTGCTTCATTAACCGTCCTATCCTCTCAGATTAGAGGCATAAAAGCCTGATAAAACTACTTCAAATAAATAAATAAATAGATAAATAAATAAATACATTTAGATTTGATGCACTCCAACTCAAAAGCCTGGATCTCTGCTTCACATAGTAGCGTCACTGATGATTCATAAGTAAAATTTTTTTTTTAAAGTTTCTACAAATCAGAGCATAAAATCCTTGAAAAGACTGTTAACGTCACTTCTACAGTATTTCAGACATGAGTCCTTCAGTGACTAACACCCAGTAAAATCTATTTTTCAGGACGGAATGATTTACAGACACATTTTTATTGGAAGAAGGTCAGTTTTATTGTGAGATGATAAGATACAGGTAGGCTGTAAATCAATGGATCATCAGGGAGTCTGTTTAATCCAGTTTCTCTTCCAAATGATGGTGTTTCAAAGTTCAAAAGAATGCATTAAAACATAGTTGAACTGAATACAACATGCATTGGCATAACTTACACAAAAGTCTAAGTTCAAATTACTTGAATCTGCAATTTATTGTTTGTAAATTTGTTCTTAATCGGCTCAGAATTGAATGAGGCATACATTTGTCTACAATTCATCAAGTTTAATGAGAATATGGGCTGCTTTTTTTTTTTTTTTTTTACATAATCCTGCTGGCTGACAAACAAATGTATAACCTTCCATGCAAATGCAGTGTCTGTCTAAGAACATTTGTAATATAAATTAAGCTTTACCAAGTACTTAAGACAAAAAAATGACTCAGTGAAGCCAAGAGCTTACACTACTTTGTTGGACTTGAATATCTTTCCATATCCAGTGTAGCATCAGAAAAATCACCCATTTAAGCATTTACGACCCAATGACTCATCCTCCATCAACTTTAGTCTTTGGAAAAAAAAAAAAAAAAAAAAGGAGATCTACTCCCTCAGGCCCAACTTCTCCTGCAACAGGTTCCATGCTGCAGGAGCCACATATCTAAAACTCCTTTGTTTCCCCATTTCAAGATGTACTTTAGGAACAGACAGCAAACATAGGTCTTGGGAATCAGAGACAGAGTGAAGACTGTTAATTCTATTTCCAACATTTCTCAATTTGATATAATCACATATGTAAGAGGGAAGCAAATTTAGAATTGCTTTATAAATGAGGACATGTAAATGTTTTTGTCTTCGAATAGACAATGCAGGCCAACCAACTCGAGAATAAAAGTCACAATGATGAGTTAGAGCCTTAAGACTTTGAATAAACCTCAGTGCTCCATAGTATACAGTGTCCAGAGAGTGAAGGCATTGTGAAGATACATGCATGTATAAAACATCACCATAATCAATCAGGGGTAAGAAAGTTGCAGCAACAAGTATCATTTTGCAGCACAAGAAAAACAGGACTATTTCTGGAAGAAAAAAAAACAACAACAAAAAAAAGAAACAGACTCAGATTCAGCTTCTTAACAAGCTGCTGAATGTGAAACTTAAAAGACAGAGTATCAAAATTCAAGAGACCTAGATGTTTATAAGATGAGATAAACTCAATATGTCAACATGAGACGTGGTTATAGAGGCAAGGCAAGTCCTGTGGTTTAGTCCTGAGTTACTAAACATCTTAAGTTTTGTTTTTATGGGATTTAAGAACAATTTTAAATTCCTGAAGGTGACTTGAACAGCATTAAAAGCATACTGTAAACGACACAGAGTCCGATGCTGCATTGAGGCAAAGCAGTAAACAACAGTATCATCTGCATAGAAATGAAAGTTCACATTTGGAACATTATGTCTGAATTACTAATATAAATGGTAAACAATAACCGTCCCAGGACTGAACCCTGAGGTACACCATTTCTTGTTTTTAACAACTGAGAGATTGTTCAGACAAACCAATACCAGGTAGTCTGCATCACATGTTCCTTCTTATCCAGGGAATCATAAAATCACCAACAACCTTCAGAATCAGAAATAATTTATTAATCCCAGGGGGAAATTTGGTATTACCGTTGCTCATTACATAGTTCAGCAGTTGGGAGTAAGAAGGAGTAGGATCATAAAATAAGTGATAAGATGAACAATAAGATAAGCCATAAAGATAAAAGTAAGATAAGCGGTAAGTACCAGGAATAAGCAATAAATACTAAACAAGATAATTTAAGATGATTTAATGCCGCTGTTGTCTTGTTCTACTTCTTCCTTAAACCTGATTTAAAATTTGATAAAATATTATTTGCTAATAAAAACTCCCTCAATTTATTGCTTACAATACTTTGTGGGGATTTGGAAATTAACCGATGGTCCACTGAAAGCAATACAAGTGGTTCTAACAGGTGTTCAAGGACGGCAGGCTGAAGAGTGATTATCTTTCATTTCAACCTCTACTGTAGTGATAGCAGTAATCGAAGCTGTCAACTCTTCCTTTTCTCCATGGAAGTTCTGTTTTTTTTTTTTACAAAGTAGGTTGGTGATTTAAAGGCAGTGTTGGTAATCAGATTTAGTTATACTTTTTGTTAAAACAATTTTTATGTCCCAATGGCAATCACTGCATGATGTGTTCTTAAAATAGCGCGGAAAATATCAGCTGTCTACAGAAGGAGTAAACCTAATAAAACACCAGCCAATCCTAGCATTTGGCAGCCAGTTTGTTAAAACATTTAATTCCCATCCTGCTGTTCTGCCCACCTCCTGCATGTACATTTCACCAGTGTGCACTTACCCGAATTCAATGTGCATAACCAAGAGGGATCCATGTATGCTGGAGAACAGCAGAAAAACTACCTATACCCTGATTACTGGTAAAATAGTGCAAAAAAACAAAAACAAAAAAAAACAAAACAAAAAAAACAACAAAAAACGTGCAGAGAACAGGCTTAGAGTCTGTGGTTTTTCAGGTCAGGTCGTTTCGGAGGAGCTCTGAGTGTGGGAGGGCAGGTGCTAAACGGAGTCCTGAGGAGATGCTACATTCAAATTCATGTTAGTTTTCCATGACGACCAACCCTGCCTTTAATGAGAGAAGCAGAGTGGCAGGACTGGTAACAGACTGAGTGAACAGGAAAGTAAAGTCACCAGGTTCCAGCTTCCTTTTCAAGAGCTGCAAGTTTGTTTTAGATTTATGAAATCCAGTCCAGCACACTCTGCCACGTTCCCCCTGGAAACGTTGACAAAGACTAATGAGCCGTTTTCAAAGCAGCTTAACCGTGGTCAATTTCCTGTTGTTGAAGGTGTTGTTGCCTACCTAGTTGTCATTCACCTTAGCAGCTAGTCAAGCATACTCATCTTCAAGGAGAAGAATGTCCTTTGATGTACGGTTCAATGACGCTGATTAAAAGGGAAAGAGGATATTGGAGCATATGTGTGTGTACACCCACTCCCAAAAAAGGGAACAATAAGCAGAGCACTGTCATTCATAGCAGAGATTTATAACCTTGGCTCATCTATTTGAAGAGCGTCTTGATCAGAGTATCTGTCGGATAGTTCTTCTGATATCACAAGCTCTATTTCTTTCAAAACATCAGAGCTGTCTTCATTAAACTTTTGGTGTTTCAGCTTTGAATGGGGCACAACAGACACAGTCAGCTGCTACTCTCATATTACTGCTGTGGCATTAAGACTGGAGTCAAAAGCCACGGTTAAAATGCTACACTTTAAAGTTCTTCTTTCCTTTGACCTTGACACTTTTTCACACATTTTTTGCACAAAGTGTTTAAAGAAAGCAGAAAAGTCAACTGTTTCTAGTAAATGGAATAATCAGACTCAGACATAATGGCAAAAACTGTCAGACCTATAGGGCAGGAAAGTGAGAGACAGACATGGATGAAATCAAAGAGCACAAAGAAACCAAACAGTGGTAAAGAAAAGTAAAGCAGGGTTTTGGAGAGCAGAGAGTAACTGCTCTCGCTAAATATCTAAAACCCAGTGCTACTCTGAGTGTTTTTGTTGTCATTCGCAAAAAGGGGCTGATACATCATATTTGACACAAATTGCTGGGGATGGAAACAAAGTGAAACCATGGACCAGCTGAAGGTTCCACATTCTTATTTCCTCAGACATATGCAGCACTTTATTGTTCAAAGAATCTGTAGAGAAACTGGTCACAGGTCGATGAGATAAAACACTCAATCCAATTGGAAATCTTTTCTGGCTTTCAGTCAAATTTGTTCACTTTTATTAAAAAAAAATCTCCCTGCTTCTGACTTTACTTGTATGTTTACGTGCTTTGTTGCTGTTTTTCCTACTGTTATTCTCTCTCTCTCTCTCTCTCTCTCTCACTCTCTCTCTCTCTCTCTCTCTCTCTCTCTCGCTCTCTCTCTCTCTCATGTTCTTGTTAAACTGCTAATTGGTGGGTGGTGTGGTGAGTGTGAGCAAGGTTGAAGGAGAGTTTGTATGGATGTATTGTTTATTTGTTGCTGTATTTGCTTAATTGTGACTTTGATAAGTTACTATGTATGTATGCGCTTTATTTTATATTTTTGTTAAGGGATACAAAAAAATACATTCAAATTCATATATATATATATATATATATATATATATATATATATATATATATATATATATATATATATATATATATATATCACAATTATGGGAAAAAAATTATCAAATGTGGCAGAAAAGTGAAAAAAGTTGCTCAGTTCAACTTTTCTAATTAACCATAAAGATTAGGGTTTAATGTATAAACCAGTAGAATTGTAGGACTGTTTTTTTCCTCAGTGAAAAGAAGGTGCGATTTGATTCATCCCTTCTTGAAAGAAATCGGTCTCAAGGTTTGTCGAGTTCTATCAGTTGTTTGGTTGTTCATCTCTCACATGGAGCATCCAATCTCCTTTGTTTCCTTCCTGCCTGTCTATCATCTTCTGCTTTGTTATTCGATTCAAATAAGGAAAAAAAAAAGGAAAACAGCAGATGAGTGCTTGAAATATCCTACTGAGACTAAAGCCTCATTTCCGATGGTGTCCTAGAAACATAAATCTCATTATAATTTCCAACATCAAGACAATCTACTTTGGAATAACACAAAATTATGAGTAAAGCTAAAAAAAGATTTTAAAATAAACATATCGAGACATCCAAACAACTTCAAACCATACATATGCATGGGATGCTTTCGTCGAGATGAAGCAAAAACTCTGGGATATCAGGGGAAGAAACAAATAAATACATGTTGAAATCTTTTGAAAGTTTGGAACAATAATTAACAGTGTTGTTTTTCTGTCACAAGTTGGACCCAAAGAGGAGGACAGTTTCTCCAGTTTCTGAACAAACGCCAAGTGAAGATTGTCAAGATTATTATGTAGGCAGCCAAACAAACCACATGTATTCAAATTAATACCTTACAAATAAGCCATTGTACACTGATGTTTTCAATCAATGGAGTGCAATGAACAAGCATACATAGCTTAAACCATTATTTATTTTTGTATTACCATTAAGATAACAGAGCTGTTTGTTTTTTCTTTACAGTCGTTTATAATTATGCTTTATAAATAATGACAGGTCATTGCAGCCAAAAGAGATTCTTATTCTCCAACCAAATCCTTATTATCAAGTTGTCTGGGCTTTAAATTCATTTCCTGCACTGATGAATGTGGAGTCATTTGGGGTGGAGGGAACGGAAGCAATTTGGATTCCTCATCCAATGATAATTCCTGCGGGAACCTAAGATTACAAAGTGATAATGCTGATGGCAGTCTTTTTAGCTGTTGACACAAACAGAAAATGGGAGCTTTTGTGATGTATGATAATGTGGCTATTTGTTGCTGTTTGCTGCAAGGAATACAGTTTTAAGGACACTTTAGGGACCTTATTTTGTAATATTCACTCCATTTGTGTGGTTGAGCCAGAGAAACTTTAAATGTTTGTACCGTTCACATCTGTGACACCCACCACATGCATGGCTGAATAAGTAGGAGGAGAATTTAATCAGTTAGTCTAACAGCTCCTTTGATGTGTTGCACCACCTGTTTGCTTTTTTATGCAGTTCTCCATAAATTATAAGCTATAATATACAAACACACTGAAATATAGTGAGCATGAATACTAAAGCTTTAACTATAAATCGATGCATAAATGACAATACCTCTCTTTTTGAAAGAAAACCGAGATTATTTTTGAGTCTATATTTTTATTAGATAAAGACTTTAATGATTAAATCTATGCATCTACATCAAACAGACTATGGGGGGTTAATCCAAGATTCAGGATCCAAAAAACTTGTGTGAGTGTGGATGTTTAACACTGTTTTTGAAGGGAGAAGGATGTAAGTGATGAGGTTTACGAGATATTGATTACAAAGAGTGATACACTGTGTATTTGTTAACGTTTAACATTCTCATGTTTTGTTACTTTTTTAAATTTGAATAATTTTGTTTTCTATTTGTTATCAATCTATCCCATAGACTGTAAAAAAAAAAAAAAAAAAAAAAAAAAAAAAAATGGATGTCATCTCACTTGGCTCAAACTGAGGTCGCCACAAAAAACTGCCCCCTCTTGTGGCTGGCTGCAGTACAAGTCAAAAACTCCGCCTCTCTATTCATTCAAGATGGGATGTGGTCAAACTTTAAAAAATTATTACACCTCATAGAAACTTTTCTCACATCCGTATGCTGTGGTGATATTTAGATATTATTGGTCTGCATTGTGTTCAAGTACTCTTTTTTCTGAAATGTTTCTTTTTCTTTGGTTATTTTAGCATTTAACAATAATTGACAGTTATCGTTCTTGTGTGTTTTGTTTTGGGAATAATAAGATATATCAGGAAGGGGAGTTAAAAAAGAGATTAGACTGTCGAAAGAAAATATATATATATATATATATATATATATATATATATATATATATATATATATATATATATATATATATATATATATATATATATATTTGTCACCTGCTTCCACTCAGATTTTCCCAGAGTTCCTCATAAGTCTGTACTGCACAGAGACTCTGGCTGCACAATGGAGGCTCCCGTGACAGAGGTTTCTTGGCTTCAAAACCATACAATGGTAAAAGGCGGAAGACTGTAAACTTTGCTGTCTTTTCTTTTATTCCTCCACGCAAGCTTAAGTAAAAAATAATCTTTGCATTTCCATAGAAAAAGGCAGGACAATGACTGAAGTTTCCGCATACGTGTTGCTGTTGACATTGCCAAGCAATGGGGTCCATTCATTACCACTTGAACCCTGAACCCCAGGCCTTCCACACAAACAACTCTACGAGTTTCATTTGAAGACAGCATAAGATCCAGGACCAATAAGTAAAAACCTGGGCTGGATAAATTAAACTGAAATGGCACCTAATCCTACAAGAAACCCATTTAGTGATGTCAGTACCCTATCTTATTACGATCATGAAGATGTTGGCATGTTGAAAGATGTTACGGATGTTGGTTTCTGTTTTGTTTGTATTTGTTCGGGCCCTATAGCGTTCCCCAGACAATCATTTTGTACCATCCACAACATGCTGTTGTTGAATTCCAGCAGCAATTGCATTTTGAGACCACATTGTCCATCAATAACACAAAAGAGTCATGCAATCACAACATAGCAAGGTGCACCTTGAGCACAAAGAATGTTTTTTTCTCAGTATAAGAAAACATTAGCAGTATGTATTGAGAACCGAATGGTGGTGTTGCTAGGGCAACCCTGGCTAATGCATTAATTTGGTCTTACAGAGTTCAGCTCTTTCTTGAATAAATAATTTCCAAGTACAAACATAATCAGCAATTACAGCTGATCCAACAAAGCCTTCAGTTGGGATTTTCCCTTCAGTGTTTTCAATGGACAAATCTGGAGTAAATCTGCCCAATGATACTTTGGTGTGTCTCCAGCTAGAGAGTTGGCACCTAAGCACAGTCAGTCCGATAAGCAAATATTGGCCACACGATAGTGGTGGATGGGAACTTGTGAGGACTGGCAGACTGTATGTTTAATAGCGAGACAGGGTAGTGGATAAATAGATAAATCATTTGCTATTTTCACACAGCATTTGGAATTCTAACAATCTCCTGGTGTTCCTCCCCTAAGGCTTTGTTTCAGGGCTGGTGGCACCCCCACAGAGAATACCTGGACCATGATCATTTGTGTATTCAGAACCACATGTTTTTCACTGCTGTTATTAAACAATACTCATAATTCAGACAAAAGTTTTCCCAGTAATTGTGATGGTTTTGAATAACAGTCTGAAATCAATACAATTGTTCTAGCTTTTCTATACACACAGATGCCGGCCACGTACAACACAGGTAGACTTTTTGAAGCATCCTGTTAATTGTATCCTATTATCCAGTCTCAATGTGATGACAAGAAGCTATCTCTTCAATTAAATCCTTCCATTGTTTTGGCATGTTTACATTGTGCCATCCACTGTTTATTCAGTACTGCAACAGAGAGGAAGCAAAGCATTCAGGAGTGACCATCTGCCTTATGGATGATTTTTTTTTTATCAAACACTCAAACATTTGTGCAAGAGCTGTGCAATTTATTAGTGTTTCACTAATGTTGTAAATGAGCTATTGAACTTGTCACGTTGCACAAATCTTAATTTATCTGGATTATTCTTTTATGTAAAAGAAAAAATTTCAGGGGTCTGCTTTTCAGGAAAAACAAGTGTTATTGCACATCAAAAACATTCTCATAAAAGGCAGTCCCTTTACATGCTGATTGCCAATGTTCTTTGGCTATTTCTGATTAGAAATTCAAGGTTGAGTATTTACAACACAACTAAAGGTAAGGGTTATGGCCTATGGGTTATTCCTAAAAAACTGAATGAAAAAAAAACACTGATCATTTGTGGATTTATTCACAGTAGATTTAAGTATTTTCATCCCATAGGATGACCATCATCAGTTATCAGTTGGGGCACATTCAAGAGGCAAAGGGGCCCTTATGTCAAGGGGAATAACCCATATTTTCAGAAACAGTTGATGGATTTGACACTTACCTAGTTCCCCACTTTATTATTATTGACAGTTTCAAACCCAACTATAGTGCCTAAGCCTAACCAGTTTTGGAAGTTTCACAATGTTTTATTGTGTCCATGACATTAAAAGTCCAGTAGCATACTGCCTGTCCCTGCAAACAACACTGCAGGCAGACCTATACGTCTTCTGGTTTACTTGTAGGTGCAGTTTGCACTGACTGAAACATTCCAATTAAGATGACAACAAATAAAAACAGGATCCAAAGTAGAAATTACTCGACACACCAGAGTCCAGAAGTACAGGCAATTATCTGAATACTGTTTATTTCATTACCGCAAAATGGTTTGAATTGAAAATATATATATATATATTAATGGGTTGCTTCACATTAAAACAGTGTCAGCAAATGGACTTGTCTTATAACAACTTTAACAATTGAGCTTATTTCTCTTGCAGCTGCTCTGCCTCAGGATATCATACTTGCTGCACTAAACTGCACTGTGCAGAACGCTTTGTGGGGGTTCACAGAGTACTATGAGCCCTGAGGTCAAAATGCTCCACTTAAATTTGTTTATCTAGCATATGTTTTTCTTTATTGTGGTGTGTTGGGCCTAAAATGCTTTAAAAGATCAGGGAATATCCATCTGGTTTCAGTTGCACAGTTTAACTTCTCTTTTGTCTTGAGTTATTTCTCAAACATATATGATTAGGCAGCGGAAATACAGGGTGCTGCAGCACATCATGATATGAGAGGTTGTGTAAAGGAGTTTAGGGCAAAAAGCCAAGTGTTAGTGTGACACCAGAGTCAATATCCCGCTGCATAAAATAGTCCACTCTGCTGCACAGTTCTCCAATAACATAATGAGACAGATGAACAATTAAATGTCTAAGACCTTTCAAGGCTTGAGATAATTTCAAGTGACTTAATGGTTTATTTATTTATTCAATCATAATAATGGGACATCCATGGGAGTAATGGAGCTCCATCGGTCCCTGCCACCCCCTAGGGCAACAGATGTTTCACAGCCCATATGGTGTCTTCATTTCTTCCATGGCTTTTCTCTCTCACATACACACACTCCCTCTCCTTTGTTCTTTCTCTGTCTCTTTGTAACCTTAACTTTTGTTGTTACCCTGCTTTTACATATGAGTCCAATGAAATCCATGTATGGTCGAGGGATTTCAGAGGCCAGAATGAGATTCATGGACAGGGTGGCTGCTCTATGAGGTTCAGTGACTTAGGAAGACCTCAGTATCGAGCCACTGGCTCTTTACCAAATTGAGAAGAGCCAATTTAGATGGTTTTGGCATCTTGCACAGAAGACCCCAGGCACATTCCTGGAGGCATTCTAGGCATGATCAACAGGAATAAGACCAGTGCAAAGACCCAGAAGACACCGGGGGCTTCGAATCTCCCTGTTAGCCAAAGAAGATCCACATGAAGTTGGAGGCATGTGGGCTGTACTGATCCCACTGTGACCCTGACCTGAATAAGAAGCTGAAAACTCAACCCATGGATGCTACCAGAAATAAACATGGCAAAGAAGCCCTGAAATAATATAGAATATATATATCCTATAGTGTTTGTTTGATGATATCTGAGCCTGGTCCTAATTGGGTACTTGGACCAAAGAGGTCTGGGAATTTACTTTGATTTTGCCCTTAACAATAGCATCACTATTCAGGAGGCGTGTGTTTTTCTTATTGTGTTTAGCACCGCCTGTCTGAGTCTTCCTGTTGTTCAGTGATTTTTGCCCCTGGTGTCTGCAGTATCGTAAAGTGCCAGTTATTTTCGAGCTGAGCTCAGGTGCAGATATAAGCTGCTACTGACTTATATCGTAGAAGTTAGAAAAGACTGTAAAGGAAGTTTTTTTCAGGTATGTATCCAATGTTTAATGGTTTATAAATACATGCAGCTCTACTTACTGCTAGACACTGGCTTTCTGATAAATTATTCTGAATTCTAAACTTATTCTGAGTGTTTTACATGAAACTGCATGGGTTCGTATACACATTTTAACCTTACAGTTAGCTTTAATATGCGAATCATCCCTTCATTTTTAATGTTGTCCTACTTGAGACTGTATTTTCCACTCAGAACAACTGTTAGTTTCATTTTAAAGAAAAAAAATGGAAAACCAATCCAATGTAGAAAATTAAAGCTCAAAAATCCTCAGACAATGAAATAACAAAAGTTAAAGACACTGAAGAACAGATGGTTCTTTTTTTTTGGAAAAAAATAGCTTCTTGTCAGAAAATTTGGGAACATGAGATAAATTGTATATCTTTAAAATAAATTTGTAAAATAAAACACCCACTTATCTAGTGATCAACTATAACACTTATCACTGAAAAGCTGGAATTCTGTAAACCAGGTTGATTAAAAACAGAGGTTGAAGCCTTGCAAATAATTTATACCCTTTATTTGATTGAAAACAATGCAAAGAAAAACTGAAACTGAAATTTTGAGGAAAAGAGAGAGAGAGAGAGAGAGTCTCAGAATTAAAGATGGGAAAAGATTCCTGGGCTTTGAATTACAAAGATTGTGTGGGTTTCATCATCTACAGAAAGAAGCGTCACTGAAACCAATATGGATGGTAAAATATGGATCCAATATGGATCAATTCAGATGGTACTGCATTGAAACAGGCTAACGCTGTAGTGGAAATCACTGCATGGGCTCAAAACTCAAATAGTATTCAAAGATGAGTTAATTAATTTAAATATTTTTTTCTTGTGAGCTTTAACCTAAAACATTTCCTCCTGATTCCATGTTCAGGCTAACTGGCCTACAGATTTTTATAACAAAAACGAAACAAAAAAAAATGCCACAGTGTCAACAAGCAAAGTTGAAACAGGAAATACTTGAATTCAATATATCTTACAGCCTTACTTAATTCTGTTTAATTCCACAAAGCAGACACAAGATATCACAGTGATAAATGTGTGATGACCAGTGTTGGGCAGTAACACATCTTGAAAGTCGTGTAATGATATTACAATTACTAACGTCAAAAATAACTCATTACTACCTGACTGTTGTTAACCCTCTAATGATTTAAAATACAACAATAGTTTTAAAAGGAGTAATCAGTAATATATTTCTTTTTTGCAGTAACAGGCTCAACACTGGTGATGCACAAATGAGAAAACTGTAAAGTTCAGAGTTCATGCATCTCTAGCTGTCAGTGAGACAATTTTTATCACTCTTCCTATCCCTCTTTCCTTATTGTTTCATGACAGTTTGTTGTATTCAATTCCAGAAACACTCACATGGCTTTTGCCACACTTACACACCGACACATTTCTGATCTGTACTCCTGTCATTCATCTCCTAGCTTAATAATGTCCTTTTTGATTGGTGTCACCACTAAATATCCTTTCCTGTGAAATGCTTCTGGACATAGCCACAACACTTCCTTTTCACACCGGAGATGTCCTTGTTCTGTCATCCAATAATATCACCTACATTGTTATGCCGATGACACTCAGCCTAACCTTTCAGCTCCCTTAGACGGTACACACTCTGAGGCATTCATTTGTAGATGCCACATTGACACCTTTGAATGGATGCCTGCCCACCACCTCAAGCTCAGCTGTGACGAGCGCAAGCTCCTTCTTTTCGAAGGCTGTTTCTGACTGCTGAAAGATCTTTTCCATCATCACAGATGACACTACAGTGACCCCTACTGCCTGTCAACGAATCCACTGGAACTCTTGACAACCAGCTGTCATTCATCAAACATCTGTCATTAAAACTACCACACACAACTGTATATTTTCTTTCCACATCAGCCAACTCAGAGCCTCACTGACGGAATCTTTGACTTTGCTTTTCAGATCATACAATTCTACTCATGAAGTAGCATAAAACTGGCTCTTATTTTTAATCTCTTAATTCTCAAAGATGAACTAGTGAGGCAGTTTATTGTAGGGTGCGTTCAGGCTTAAATGGTCCTCAGGTCTCCGAGGGAGATGTATCTGTTCACGAGTTTGTACAATACACTGCTTCTAAGTTGTCATCTTTGAATTTCCGCAGATTTTCAGTTTTGCAAACTTCATTTTTTTAAATATCCAACAGTTATTCTGAGCCAACACATGGAATAATAATAATAAGTAAAATTTGTGGAAAGTGTGTGGAAAGAGCATAGAAAAAAATGGTTCACGGGATTGCATCAAACACTTTTAAAAACTGAACCGTAGTGTCAGATCTTCTGGTCATTGTGTTGCGAAGCCAACCAGGAATTAGATTTCCAGATGAACTGGAAGGAATCAGAGATTGTTGACTCTACATCTGTTCAGTTAACAAACATTACCAAAGTTCTCTTGAAAACAGAAGTTTTTGGTTTTGCATGACTGAGCAAACTAAAGGTGAGTAAATTCTAAATGAAGTGGAAGACCGTAAGTTTCCGTCTTGGGTTCATAATACTGAAGTAAGTCTGAATGAAAAGTCTCTGTGTCTACTGTTGAAGTCAAACCTACCAGTGCCTGAAATACATGAATAGGCGCTACTCTGAAATACGTAATGGATCAAAAATGACAGTAGTTATGCTGCAGACAAAGAAGACAAAAAAAAGTTTTACCTGAAAGTTGTTTTCATGGCTACAGCAGTAGCACTGAGAACTTGGCATCCATTCCAAGAAGCATATTATCTCTTCTCATTACCAGATAAAAACTGCCCTGGGTTCACAGATTGCTCAGCCATTATACCAGTGCATGTATCCAACAGTTTTATTTGTCTACTTGCATTGTTTAATTTGTTGTAACATAATGAATGCTTCTCTCTTGGCAAGGTCTCGCTTGAAAAGGAGATTATAATCTAAAGGTGGCTTTTAACGGGTAACATTAAGGATATTTATATAATGAGAAACCGTTGATGAACTGACTTATAGTGCTGCCAGGATATGAAGTATTTGAAGTAGAAGGTGAACCTTCATAGAGTTCATCATGTGCATTCTTGCAAGCAAGCAGTATGTCAAGCTGATGTCTTTCAAACCTTTAAGATGATTGAAAAAAGTCCAGGCTGCAACATTTTTCTGTAACATTTGTGGGATAGTTTGAAAAAGTCTTACATACTAACCTTGAAGGTTCCTTCTGAGTCTCTCTACCTTTGTTTTGCATCTTTCCTTGTGTTCTTTAGGATCATGTTCCATTTAGTTTCTGCTACCAGCATGGCTTTAACCTTATTCCTCTCCTCTCATCGCCTCAGGGCAAAAGGTAAATGGAGGATTCTATCAGACCAAACCCCAACGCTGCAAAAGGCTTTCAACTCCACCAATTGAACTCACACGCAGCAGAGCTGTCAAGCTAAGCTGCTGAGCCATGTGAAGGACCAGTGAGGGGGAAGGAAAACGCAGACGCCATTACTGTCTGTTTATGCCGACAGAGGAGGGGTGCAGGGGAAAAAACAGGGTCACTGAGCAGGACGGAGAGCAAATTGTGCTGCGATGCAAACGAAGAAAGCATGAAGGGGTGTATCCTCTGAAACTAATCAGGTATAGAAGTCTGACCAGACAACGGTTATTTTAATTGTGTTATTATCAAACTATTTCTCATCTCTAAGAAAGTACAAAAGTGCACCCACCTACATAACACTGCACAAAGCATAGTTTAACATTAAAGAGGGGGATATAATGCTTTCCCATATTTAAAAAGGTATTTAAAGCATTAATGCTGGATGTTCATACTAAACAAGTGCAGATGTCAAATGTTGTAAAAATCCTTTAATCTGTCTGTAAACTGCTCAAAAAAGTCTGTTCTGAAAAAACAGCAAGAGAGCTTCATGACACTTACTGACATGATGAGGTCATAGCATAGGAAACTCCTAACCCTATGCCTTATTACCCAACAAGCCACCAGAGGGCTGGCCAATTAGAGAGAAGTGGGTATGCAGAGCAAGGAGCCTTAAAGAGACAGCAAAAAGACTGTTGTTTTTTTGTTGTTGTTGTTGTTTTTTGTTTGGTTTTTTTTTTCTTTTTTGTTAATCATGCAAAGCAACTATTAGGGAACATAGGGATAGTATGACAGATGTGAAAGAAGCACAATATTCCTCTTTAATTTTTGTAATGCTATGGTTGTTTGATTTTAACTTTTGTTGCTGTTGTTGTTGTTGGTTGTTTGTTTGTCTGTTTGTATGTTTTTCACAATTGCCCCAAACACCACATCCTCCCTCTATTGAGCCACTTCCTTTTTGAGTTTGTGTGGTCACATTGTTTAATTTTCCTCAGGTGGTTTATTTCTTTACAGGTAATACAGGCTATTGATATTCACAAATATAATATAATTCTAATCTTATCAAATAATTAAGCATCTTTTGTATTTTGTTTTGTAAAAAAAAACAACGTGGCTTTAAGTATATCGCTATGTAAATATCACTGAAAATCACAAGCTGGATCTAAACGTTATTGCACAAGAGGTTTAATCAAGGTGCACTGTGGACAATTTGCAGTTCAATTTAATACAGGGAAAATGTGGTGAAAAAGCAACATCAATTTTTCTTTCTTTTGCACAGATAAAACCAGATTGAAACTATCTCCTAGCTTAAAGTGGTGAATTTGGGTGAAAGAGTTTACCACTGAAATCATGAGAGATGGCATTCAAGACGTTTTAGGTTAAGTTTTCTGTTAGAAGACACACAAAAACACACATAGCAAAAAACAATGTTTCAATCGCCCCTACTTTTTAGTTTGTGCATTCAAATTCGTCGTTCTGCCTTAGGACATCTAGGAAAACAAGGCTTGGTAAGAGACTGTGTCCAGACGGCCTTCTGACTCTGCAGGAAAGCAGATGGTTTTTAATAATGCCCTACTCTCAGCTTCATGCCCCCCAGCTAGCCAGCCGCACAAATGCATACACAGTACATATGATCTCTCTCTCTCTCTCTCTCTCTCTCTCTCTCTCTCTCTCTCTCTCTCTCTCTCTCTCTCTCTCTCTCTCTCTCTCTCTCCCCTGCTCTGTTTTCACATACACACACGGACACACACACACACAAACTACTAGTGTTGCCAGGTTTGCAGCTTTCCTGCCAAATTAGGTTTTAGTAGAAAAATTCAGTCATGGATTAAAGGGGTATAGTTGATGCCATGTTATTTTGGTCAAAAAAGGGTCTTGCTGAAAGATCATAACAAACATGGTAAGAGGGCACAGTGATTCTTGAGTTTGGTATCTGGCAACCCAAGGACAGCGCCAGCAGCGCTTCCTGCTCATGGGGGCATCACAGTGCTGGTACTGCCTGCAGTCACAATACACTGTCATACATGGAGGGTAGGAAAGAAGATATGAGAGATCAACAGAGAAAGAGCAGTCAAAAATCAGCCCAGCTTGCACATGTCTACCAGCAAGGAGTACTCAAAGCTGTGTAATGTCGACCAAATAACCAAAATAAGATTGTCCTTTTCAACTGATTTCATTCGAGCTTTCAAGACATTGACTTTTCATCAGCACCAATCAGCTTTTTAAGCCATCACCTTCCCGTGCATGTCTTTGGCATTAAGCAGTGCAGAATGTCCAGCGGCTACCAAGGATTAATCCTTATACAAGGAGAGGGCCAGCTTTCTCTCTCAGTGTGGTGAAAAGCAGAGGGGAAAGTGAAATATGCCGAATATCAGTCACATTAGCAAGAAGTCATTCGAAAACATCCTGGGCAGATGTGCACAGGGAGGGGTAGGTCAATGCCATTAGCTGTAGCTGCTGCATCTCAATCTTTCAAAGAGGCCGTGTTTGTAACAGTGTTGGGTAACAAAGCGGACCACATGATGTGTATTACTTGCAGACTGATGCACAAACACAGAGTCTTTGTTGATCTGGATGAGTGTTATGATATATTTTCAGTATTATGCTCTTTACTATCCCGACAGTAGCCCCACGTTCTTCCATTTTGAATGTGGTTTCACTGTGGTGTAAAGACTCTTTGTGAACCCGTGTAGACCTGTGAAGATGACGGCCATCAGGCTACACTGTACAGCTTATCTGAAGTTGAAACCATGGATTGGCCTTTAAGTGTCATTCAGCAAGATCTGATCTTTGTTAGACTAAAGAATCCTTTTCAGGTGTCATGTCTGAAGGATGTGCATGAGAGTATCTGGGCTTTCAACCTTGTGATGTAGTTTTTGGCAGAATGCCATTATACATTCAGACTGCGACTTTTATCTTCCCTCATCTGCTAAATAAATCAATACAGCATGTGCATTGTTGTGCACACCTTGATTTATCTGTCAAGAAAGGCAAGACTTTTTATATTTTATGCAAAGAAACTCGAGACAGGGAACATGATTAGCAAAGATCAGTTTATTTCATTTTATGATCTGCATTAAAAGCATTTCCTATACATACTTATACTGAAAGGTTTAAGTACATTTGTCTTTTGCATAGGACTGCCAGGTCTGTGCCCTCTCTTTGATGCTTATATAAAGAATTAGAAGGGAATTGAAATACAGCTTCTGACAAAGAATGGTGTGTTAATAAACGAGTATTAAATGCAGAACATAACCATCAGTACTTTGGACACCAAGGACAACATCAAGTAGTCCGGGCCTGACAAAACATGAAGAACTGAGTGTTGAAATGGAAAAGAGCTTTCAAGAAAGAAATCCTCCTGCATCCACCCTCCCACACTCATTTACATACAGAACCTTGTCTCTGTCTATCTAGTTAGACAGCCAAATGTCGTCCCAGGCGATAGACGGCTCCCATGTGTTCAGCCCAAAATACGCCAATCCATCAACATGGCTGCTGGAGAAGGACGTTTCAAAATGCTCTTGAGGTGACTCCTCTCCCAAATTAAAACTCTTTGACTAATGTTTCTATTAATTACTATATCTCACCGGGATGACATTTAGACTGAGGAGGACATGCTGTTCATTCATGCAAGAGCAATAAGTTTATTAAAGATTAAAATCAAGGATATATTACAGAGAATCATTCTTTAACAAGATGCGCCTGAAGCTTTTCTGTCCTGAGGGGAGCAGTGGGAACATGTCATGAATAAAGTCCTGTTAGGCTGTGAAGTCTTTTTTTCTGAAAGTGCCTCTAGCTTAAGGAAAAAAGAAAAAATCAAACTTCTCCGTGAGTGATGGGCCCGAAAGCGTTGGCTTCACAAGTTTGGTCATGGACTGCCAACATACTGTCACAGTCAAAACCATAAAAAAGAATTTCAGTTTGTTTTTCAGGGTAGAGGTGTTCCGGACTCATAGCAGGAAAGGCTCAGGTGAAATTAATAGCAGCTTTTAGCTCAGCTGTTCCAGATTCCAGCATGCTGGATCAGTGCATTACTTCCTGGGACACTTGCATTGGATAGAGCCATCATCAGTGATATTACTTACGCCTGTGTTTTCACAGCACAGCTGAAATGTTTGCTGGGAAACGGGTCTATTGTATGGTGATAAATCAGGGTCTGTGCTTGCCAGACTGAAACAAACTGAAACAGAGAGAACTGGAAATCTTTTTTTTTTTTTTTTTTTTTTTTTTGGGGGGGGGGGGGGGGGGGCATCATAATCTTTATACTTGCTTCTGTACTACTTGGAAACAGGTGTTTTACATAGACAAAACAGGTGCAGAAACTCTGCCTAGAGCATCAGAAAAAAAAATAAAAAAAGCAGAGCTCACATCTGGTGCCCTTAAAGATTATGGAATATACATTTCTTTATTTTACTATTATATTTTACCATTGCATCAATTTCGGGCCATCAGTCAAAGCAGCAATAATTAAAACTGAATTCATGTCAGTGGACCTTCCTAGTTCCTTTTTTCTTTCTAAATGTCAGTTGTCATGGCTTGCAGTTTGGGCTACCATCAAAAGTACAGTAGCCAACAAGGCTAATAGATGTGCATTGGCCACAATCTTCCTATGGAAAAAGATGCTGCAAATAAAAAAAAGATTCATAGATACATGCAAAAGCACAAAACAAAATAATAGCATAGGCATCAACATGTAGAAAATACATTAAAAAAATTTAAAAAGTGCATCTAGCTGTACTGCTGACTGTCTGTCTTTCACAGACAACTCGTTTCCTGTGTCTCATCGTTTGTCTGCATTCCCACCATTGGCTGAAGACTTGAGTAGATTATTACTGATGTACAGAGAAAATATATATATACATAAGTAACTGCAAAGACTGCCAAACCCCAAGAGGGCAGTAAGATAACACTGAAGGCCCTTCAGCAAAAATGACACCATAAAAAGAGAAAATCAACCAGCATCCTTAAGTCCAACACCTCAGTTAGCATGTTAGCATGGAATATATTGAGCCTGTGCTGGTTTTGATGGCGATTTATCGCACTGCATAAGGATTCATTGAATGGATATCTGAAAGGAGACAAGCACTAGAGACAAAGCTGTCCCCAGTTTAAGCCATTTCAAACAGACGAAGAACTAATGGGCCTGCAGCCGTGTAAGTATAATGCTGATTTTCAAAGCACTTGATGTTGATGTGTTGATTTGCAGCATGTTCTTCAGTCTGCAGCATGCTTACGTTGCAGTTGTTTGGACTGTTGCATGTTTTTTGCGTATATGAATTGGGCTCATTTCTGAAATGGGAGTTCTTTTTACTCTATGAGATCAGCTCGGCCATTGCAGGTCAGTCAGTCTTGTTGACCACTATACATGTGGCCCTGTGACAAACAGACACAAGTGCTCCATTAAATACTTTCCATTCAGAATGGTTTTCTTTCCTACAACACCCTCGTATGCATTGTGCCAATGCAGAAAAGAAGAAAAAGGACAATAAAACGTTCAGACCTTTACGTGTGAAATACTGCATTCGTAAAAGATAACTAAGACAGTTAAACTGAAGGGGAATCTGTAGACTAGCTCAAGTTTCTTCATGATTTCTTATGTGCATCTCTTCACTAATGCAATAAACTCCTCAAACACAAAGCAACAAAGCTAGCAGCTGAAGTCTCTCAGTGGTGTGCACTATGATGCCATCCTCCTTTCACTGATGCCAGCAACCGGAGCAAAGTGCTGTGAAATAAGTGAGCATCATAACCTCAGGTGGTCTCCTGTTTAAAGGAATCTCCACTGTTGGTCTTACACTCTTGAACACCCACTTACAATGTCTTCTTTATGAGTTTGCCCTTCAGTTTTAACTCACTAAGATGTCAGCATTAAGTGAGCAATGTCTATGAGCTTTTACTACATAAATCAGAGCTTTCTGAGCAGCTTTCCATTCATTCCTGGGCTAGAAAAAGATTTCCCCAGCCATAGCGACTCTGCATCGAGCCGGAATTTGGCACAACCTGTGGATTCCTTCCTTCCTGCATCTGCTGCAATGTTTGTTGTCAGTCAGCCAATCAGACGAGACAGGGTATTCAGAAGATGAAAAGCGTGTGTGTGTGTGTGTGTGTGTGTGTGTGTGTGGGGAGGCGGGGGTTGGGGCAGCTATTCTTTGTCACTGCCCTTGACTTCTTAAAACTCCTCTTGGCTGCACAGTAGAAGCAGAAGCGCCTGGGTGGCAACAATTGTTGCCTGTCCAAACGTGCCTTTTTTACAGTGTTTTTATTTTCCAGCAGGAGATGACTGACAACCCTCACCACCCACTCTGCACTGTTTCAGCACATAATGATGTGACTGATGTGTGTGGATGAGCAGAGAACGTCGTCTGGTGCCGGGCTGTCAATCATGCACAGATGAGCTAAACCCAGAACAGGATGGGCAGTTTTTCTTTTGCCTCCGAGCTTCATTTGATGTTCTCATTAAACATACTCACAATCTGCTGACCACCCTACATGCACAATTTGTTGTTGCTATTTCAAATAGCAAACAATAGTGTTTACAAATTGAGACTTTGTTGTGCACTTGCACCATATAAATCTGAAGAGTTTCAGAATGGATCAAGAAGTATCATCTGGTTAACCACAAAATTGCACTACATTCTAATTTGGAGCCTCTGTGTGGCTGGTAGCCTTCTTTGTATGTCTGTTTTGTTCCAATGATTTCATTTGGTTTTCAGCATTTGTTGCACACTTAAAATTCTTTTCAGCTCACCACAATCAGAGAGAAAACTCTCTGGCTAGAGTCGATACTGAATACCAGTGCGTGGAGATTTTTAGCTAATTAAAACCAAACATAAATTAAAACTTAACCCATCAAATTGCCTACAAAAAAATCAACACTATTGTTTACTTTATATTGTGTTAGTTTTAATACCTTTCACCGCCTGTCACTGTAGAATAAGTTGCCAGAGAACTATCTTTTGCATTTCCCATGCAATTTATTTTCAGTGACTTCTTCAATTAATCAAAAAGCATCAGAATCCAACATGAACACTCCCTCCACTGCTCCCTCTACTACCTCGTATCAGTCGGAAAAGATGACGCTCTTAACATGTACCTTGTCACCCAAACTTTCTGCTCCAATAAGGTAGTTTTCCCAGACTCAGAAAGCATCTGATCCCTGCCACTGATGGATGATTTACACACAAAAGGAGTTCAAAAGTAGCAACTAGTGGGTGCTGCACAGCCACTCTGCTTTCAGCACAGCAGAGGCAAGCAGAGAGTGCGAGTGAAAAAGAGGGACAAACAGAGCTGCCTACCAAGCAGCATATAAAGGCAACACAGAAGAACGAAAACTGCCGTTCCTTGAGTGTCCTCTTGAAGCTGACCTCAGAGGCCCAGGAGCCAGATACAAACCCATTCAAGAAAGCCCATCATGGCCAAACTATTCATCCTAATCCAATAACAGCCATCGTCCGCATTTCTCCTGATACCACCTTCTCTGTTGCTATGAAACGAGTTGTCGCCTTTACATCCTTGTTGGCCAGACGTCTGGCCTGTTTGATTGGAGGCTGGCCTGTCCCCCATCTCATGGTCATTGGATTAAAGAACTCCTATATAATTTAAAGCTTGAAAAACTCAGATTTTCACTTAAAGGCTCCACAAAGACATTTGAAAGCTCATGGAGTCTCTTCCTATCACATATTAACTCTCTTAGTTTAACCCCAGACTCAGATGTTGACTAATTTGACTAACTATTTATTGTCTATTGTTTATTTTTCAATGTGTATATGCTCATGTGCTAGTATTAGGACCACTCATTTGCTGATCTATTTCCATACCCCCATTTTTTCCTGTCTTCCTTTGTTTATATATGGGATATATATATGTTGTCTGTTTGAGTTTATGTTTGGAGTAAATGTCCCTGGTTGGTTGTGACCTGAATTGGGTATGTGGGTGGATGGGAGGAGGGAAGGGTTGGGTTTGTTTTCATACTGTTTCAGTGCTGTACCAATGTTACCAACAAATGGTTTTTATGTTATTTTATTGAAAATAAAAAGTTAATCAAAAAGAGTTGTAAAAAGAAATCCCATCATTTCAGCAAAAATCAAAGTGTTTTCCATTTTTTGAAAGAAAAAGAAAAACCTGAATATTTACATTGTAAGGGGAGTGAATTTTCCTCTTTTAACATTTGAAGGTATTAAGGTTATAAATTTTGCCTAATTAGCAACATGGCTGACCTGACTGACAGTTGGGCACACTGCAGCTGTTAGCACAGAGGCTAACAGTGGACTAAGGCAACTGCACCTCTTTGCCTTATGTTAGGTCAGGGTTAGCGTTTTGGATATAATGACTGACACCCTCAGCGATGTGATGTTAGGCGTCACAGGGCCTAAAAATTTTCACAGAATCACTGTGATCACCAAATACATACAAACCATTCCTGGTTGGTTGATCCAGAGTGGAACTGTTTATTAATGACAGTGGTGGATACCCACAGATCAGACACACTTATTTGAAGAAGCATCTCATTCTGATGTTGTTAGTGTCATGAAATGATCAAAATGTGTTATTTTAACAAAAAGTGCAGTGGATTTATGTTGCCTACTGCTGCTTTAAAAATCAGCAGTCATTTTTTGTCAGGACAATAAAGAACAATAAAGAAAAGGTTTCACTTAATGCACAGGAGACACAAAAATTGACACAAATTATTTTTTTCCCCAGTAGCTCCAAGAAACCAGATGACAAGAGGAAAAAAAGAATACAATAGATACATTTGTGCCTGATTAAGAAATCTTCCACAAGACAGCATAATTGAGACTTTTGTACAATAAATATTCACATATCAGTTGTATGAATATTTGACAGGTCTGGTACCTGGAGTGCAATGAAACAAAACAATTCCAACCAAAAGGAGGACATGTACTGAGGGGATGACTTGAGCACTGAGTCTGAAGAGGGGGGAAAACTGTGGGCTTGATGAAGGCTGTAGACAGAGACAGATACACAGAAATCTAAAGAGAGAACAGAAACTAAAAAGAGAGGGAGAGAGAGTGAAGGGGGAAAGGAAGGAACAGTTTAAACCCATCTGCTGTCTGCCGCCTTGTCATTTCAAACCAGCCAACCAGTACCACAGGTGGCGAACGGAGGACTGTTACATTTCAGCATTCATCAAACAGTCCCCAACCATTACCAAGCACAAATACACCCTCTCTCTCTCTCTCTCTCTCTCTCTCTCTCTCTCTCTCTCTCACACACATACACACACACACACACAAAGGAACATAATTTATAAATGTACAAAGTATAATATCATTAAATATGCTTTTAGCGGTGTTGTCATAATAAAAAGTTAATTCTTAAAGATATATATGCAGTGGATGAAGAATCTGCATCATGTTATGAACCCATCATCACATAAAAGTCTTGTACGGGGTCTTCTACCCAATTAAAGTGAATAATTTCATGCAATAGCCCTTCAAACACTGTCATTAGCTACAGATTTAAGCAGCACGTTAGCATCCTTGATAAGTGCCTTGTAGTCTCCATAAATAACGAGAGAAACAGCACTTCTATTCAGCAGTTATGTTGCTCGTGGTATGAAGTGTCCTCTCTTGTGAATGATCTTGATTTGCTGTGGCCAGTGGCCATGTGGACACAGAGACACTTCGTTAACCAGATCATCTTGGTTCAAGCTCTCTGCGTTGGCAGGTAGAGTCTTGGCTCAAGGGGGACCCAAAGGAGCCATAATTTCACTGATGCCTGCACCCACAAGCCTCTTGTCTGTTGATTTAAGCCATTACTCTGCAGCTCTAAATCAGCATATTCCTGTCGGCCACAGACTTGTGCAAGGTGTAGTCTGCTGTATTTCAGTGCTCCCCTTTAAAAAAAAAAGAAAAAAAAAATAAGAGGAACATCTTGTTTCCTGGAGCCAGAGTGCTGTCAAAGTAAGAATCTTTCTAATCAATGGTGGCAAAGCATTTGTCCAGAAGGCCATTTCATTTAACTCCCATGTTAGAGTGAGAAATGGAGGAGAGAGAGAGCGGTTTCCTGCTTTGTCCCTGTAGGGGCAAAAGTACCACCAGTCAGCCTTCGCATTTTAACAAGAGAGCACACCAGAAAAAAATTAGGTCGGCGGATGGCAAAAGTCTGGGAATGGCTTGTATTCATTTTATTTGGAGCAGTGTTGAGGCAGTTAGCTTTGTGTGCCACAAGGACATTAAAAAAACGTAGGAAAGATTTGCTGCCAGAGTTTACCTGGACCTGTCCTGCTCATTTTTTTTCTGATTTCTGGTGGATCATCTGATTCTTTAAAACTAAAATAAACATGGAGATGGAAAAATCCAATTCTGCCACTCTGAAATCCTCAGGCCCCTGTCTCTGTGGGATTGATATTTCTAACTACAGATACACCAATAGCAACATGTGAGCTACTAATTCAAGACTGGATTCATTTTTAAAACATCTATGGGAAGGGAGGCCTTTGTGTTCTTTGTATGTATCATCAAAGTTCCTGCCAGCTGTGTGTGCACATTTCGGCAGGTTTTGCTAAGCTGAATGATAGTGTTTGAAACAAGCCTGATGACTGACAATGCCGAGTTTAGTATAAACTTCAGTCTATTCACAGCTGGAAAAAGTTTAATTTACTTGGAAATTCTTTTTCGATGACTCCAGTTCATCCGTTCCACCAGTTCAGTTCGGGGAGCTTCAGTACAAAGGTAAGTGCTGGCCATCTGTGAGGCTTTAGAGGTGCATGGTGTCCTCTAAAGTGTTGAACTTCAGCTGTAAGACAACAGGAGGAGGGTAACAGGGTGATGTGAGAGAGCAGAACCCTGGTGCTCCATCCAACTGGCCAACACAGCAGGAGTGCTGGCTGGTGTTGGCCACGGACTTTCTTCATTCGACCTTTATCCAGGTGGCTACTGAGGTAAACATCTCTTTCAAGAGGAACAGAACACTAGAAATGACAACGCAACAACAAACAATAACGCACTGAAAGACGGTCCACACCCAGATCCCTGGGAGAATGCCACCAAAATTTCACTTGTTGCATTTAAAGCCATTCAGCAAAACTACTGGGCTTCTTTAGATTTTTACACATTATATATCTTACTGATCTTGAACAGTGACTGAATTTTAACATGCACGTCTCACCCCAGGCTCCTCAAAAGCAGTCCAGAAACTGTCTCTGCACCGACGAACACCTGGAGCTTATATGTGTGCAGAGGCAATCTGGCTACACCTTTCATGCTAACCAAAGCACGCATATGCTTGGTCCCCTCCTCTTTATTCTCTACATTCTCCCAATCGGTAAAATCATCCATCGCCATGGTCTCCGCTTCCACTGCTATGCTGATGACATTCAACTTTACTTCTCTACCAGTTCCATCACTGCTCCAACCCTCTCCACCCTGACCAACTGCCTGACCCACATTAAATCCTGGACACAAGTAAACTACCTCCAACTCAACTGTGAAAAAATCCAACATCTTAATCATGGGCCTCAAATCCCTCACCGCAACCACCAACGATTTCAACCTCTCAATTGGTAATGTTTCCTTCACCCTGCCCTTACATGTCCACAACCTCGGTATCATTTTTGACTACCATTTCACTCTGGAACATCACATCAATCACATCATCAAAACCGCCTTCTTCCACCTGAAAAATATCACCCGTCTCCATCCATCTCTCCTTTTCCACTGTCAAAACCCTCATTCATACCTTTATCACTTCCAGACTCGATTACTGCAATAGCATCTTCTACAGCCTTCCTTCCAAACAGCTCAAAAAAACTGTAATACATCCAGAATTCTGCCACCTGCCACCCACACCCGCTCCTGAGACCACATCACCCCATCCTTAAAAAAAAAAACCACATCAAACACAAAATACATTTTAAAATCCTCCTCCTCACCCACAAAGCCCTCCATAACCAGGCTCCCTCCTACCTCTCCAGCTTGCTCCACCCCTACCTCCCCTCCCGCGACCTCTGATCCTCTGAAGCCCACCTCCTCTCTCTACCACCTGATACCAAGCACCAAACCTGGCGGGACAGTGCTTTCTCTGTCACCGCCTTCACACTCTGGAATGCTTTACCACTACACATACAAAACCGTCCAAACCTGTCCACCTTCAAAGCCTTCACCAACACCCACCTGTTTAGAAATGCTTTTAATGTATGATTGCCTTATAATGTATGGTTTGCTCTTTTATTCATGTTTTTTAATGTGTTGTTTTATGATGTGTTTTTTTTTTATTCTCAGTGCAGCATCTTTGAGTGTTTGGAAAAGCACTTTATAAACAAACATTATTATTATTATTATTATTATTATTATTATTATTATTATTATTATTATTATTGTTATTATTATTATTATTATTATTATTACGCGAACATAAGACAAAGTTTTTCGTTGAAAATAACCTGAAAAGTGGGGTCGTGGAGTCTAACTATCAACACATGCTAACAGTTGTCTAGAGTCGCTACATGACCGAACAGCAGAGGGCGCCAGCGTTTCGTAAAGCCAGTGACTTCACTGTGAATGCGGTGATCTGCCAATCACAGCAGAGATGCCTTGACAGGAGATGAAAAATGAAGAGGTGCGTTGATCGTCCAGAGAAAAGTGGATCAAAACTCGGGCAAGTTAACAGACAACTGAGGTAAAGTTATGATGTTAATTTGGAGATAATGATATTTAGTGCAACAGAAATGTTAAACAACCGTCAGGCAGTCAAAGTATATGGAGTTATGGAGTGTAAAGTCTGAAGATGTCAGCCTGAAAAACACTAACTGTGTAAGAAAAACTTATCTTACATTTGAATGCAGATGTTAGGGGTTGTATTAACAGTCAAAAATGAAAGCAGTCTCTGTTATTTCAATGGTTTTCCCAGAGTTCCAGTAAAAATCGTTTCTCCAAACAATGTAAATTTTGGTTATCTGAGTCTTTTTCTGTAGATTGATCTTGAAAAGAGGGGGGGTCGTCCTATATTCAGGTCATCGTTGATGTTTCATCGTTGATGTGTCATCACAGGTTGATTAAATTTACAGACTTTGAATCAGACTTTTGTCTTGATTTAAAGCAGGCACTCAGAGTCATGGAGAGTCCACTAACTTCTGTACCGGTGTTTTTTAGATTTTTTTCATGCTACCTTTTCGCTGCTAATTAGGTTAAAGAAAAAGAACATGCACAAGCATGTAACAGAGCTTTCAATTATATCACCTCCTTTTAACATCAAACGGCTCTTTCAAACTATAATAAATGAGACCCACGCAGCAGGCAGTCACTAGAGCTCTAAAAGTTTTGGCTTCATCTAAGAGGATTTGTTGTGTGGTGTGTATTTTTATACCCTTTATCTTCTTCTCTAATGGAACAGCATCTCCAAACTAATCAGACGACTCAAGCTGCATTGAATTTTCACTCTACACGCATCAAATCACAATCAATCAACAAATATAACCCATCAATTTGTGTTCTTTGCTAAGCTGCAAGCTTTAATGTCACTCCCTCTCCTTTGCCACCACTGCCCTGCACCCGTGCTGATACACTCAAACTTTCATCTATAAATAATTCATGTTGTTGACACCTCATTTGAGACGGTCCAACCTGGCCCATTCAGAGAGACTTTTCCTTTCAATCCAGAGGGCTGATTTATGCTTTGTTAACACTGGATCCGATCATCTCTTCCTGTTTGAGGTGAAACTTTTGTTACTACCCGTTAGCTCCATGTGACCTGACAGGTTTCCACCTTTGCTTTTAAAGTGTGGTTTCAAACACAGTGAGAAAAAAGCAAAACTGGTCTTTAGCCAGCACAACTTTTTCCACTGATAATACATATTCAGTTCAAAAGGTCTGACATGGTTGGGTTGTTCTGGGTCGTGGATGGCTGAAGCTTATCCCAGCTGTCTTAGGGTGAGAGGCGGGGTACACTCTGGACTGGTCGCCAGTCAATCACAGTGCTTACACCTAGAGACAGACAACCTTTCATGCACACACTCACACCTACGGACAATTAGGAATCACTGATTAACCTGATGAGAATTTAGGATTATAAACATCTTTATGTAATCTCTGGTGCAGGCACAAGCAGAGGAGTATGCGTAGAGGCGGGCGGTGACTGTTTTTGCTTACCTTATTTCTAACACATTGTGAACAATGATGCAGCAACAGTGGTGTTGACAACAGACAACATTTCTCCTACTATTCTCCACACGTTCATCTAGCAGTACAACTGCCATGTGATAATGTTTTTATTCAGATTAAATGCTCGATGCATGCAAATGAAGGTCATAATCAGATGACTGATTAGTGAGTGTTCATGAAAACTGTGAAGTTGGAATCTGGAATCAGAATGATTGTAACCAGGTTGAATAAAAACTACACATTTACACAGCTTTTCTGCCAACCTGCAGTGTTTTTTTTTTTGTTTTGTTTGTGTTTTGGGTTTTTTTGATTGGCAAACATGAATCTGCTTATACATATTCAGTTCAAAGGGTCTGACATGGTTGGGTTGTGTTACACAGAAAATTTGAAAAAAAAAACAAACAAGAAAAATAAGAATAAGAAAGTGATATACGGTGTAGCAGTGGGAGATGATAATGTACACCAAGCTAAAACAACGTACATGATTAAAAAAAATGCCTTTTTTTACTTCACGAATGATGACCCACTTACAAAACGGTTGGCATGTTTGTTTTGTTTTTTAATAAAACACTAAAACGTGGTGGGAAAAGAGACATGAAAAGAAAGCATGGGGGCACAGCGATAATGGGCTGCATTAGCCACATCTGCTGGGAATAGGCCTGCAGAGAGACTACTTGCTCAGTGAAGTGTAATCTTCAGTGGCTTGGCCCCTGTGACAGGCAGCACAGTGAGTGGTGTGGGTGGGGCCACTGAGGCCTTACACAAAGCAATGAGTTTCACTATGGCAGGTGGGGGATACAAATAACACACATGCAGCATAAACACAGGGGGAGGGCATTGGAGCGTGTAGGAGCCCAGCATGAAGGTAGATCAGTGGTGATATAGCGAGAAAACTAGATGTTGGAAAGGTGGACTGTGGGGAAATTGGCTGGAGGGTGCGGAGGGATGAGAGCGAGAAGATAGTAACTCTGCGTCGATGGTAAATAGAACAGAGCTGAAGGAATGCAATGGGAGGGAGAGGTTTGGATGGGGAGATAAAGAGGATAACCAATGTATAAAGAAGGAGAAGTAGAGGGATAAAACAGAGATACAAGGGGTGAGTCAGAGAGGATGTATGGAATAAAATCTCCAGAAAAGATCCTGAGAAGTTACGACACATTATTAGGTGGGATTCATCGCTACCTATTCATAAAGAAATGAACAGTATGCCTAAAAAATGTACTCCAACACACGAGATGTGCGTCTTTAGTGAGAAGAAATAAGAAAATCATGTTAACCATATTGCATTTCCCTTATCCTTGATGCTTCTCATTTATTTCCACATTTTCAGTAGTTCCTGTGTGAAGAAGGCTTAAAGAACACACAGGAAAGTGACATCATTATTTGCTGACACCTTTTGCAGAGATAACAGACAGGTGTAAAACATCGCAATCACCTCTAATTAAAACATACTCTATCAACACTTATTGTGATAAAGACAAAATGAAGTGTAAACATCTTTCATATGGCGGGATTTACACTTCATTTGTGCTACCTTTGTTTCCACTTTAAGTCATCTCTCATTAGTACTTCCTTAAGCTATATTGGCTCTCAGAACTACAAGCACTTATGCACTCAGCACAATCAGATCCTATCCATCCATGCATACCACCACATCTATTTTAGTTGATGATAGCTGTGCCTGAACCCATTTGACCCATTGACTTGACCGCAGTATCATTTGTCCTTCGGGTGGCGATTGGGCTGTTTACGAGTTGCAGGTACGACTTCATCCCTCTTTTTTACCTCCCTCAATCTTTACAGCCCCGTAGGTACCTGACCTTTAAGAAAGTGTCTGCTGAAACGAAACAGGGAGAGGAATAGAGAGAGGCTTGGGAGATGTGCGTACACCCCCTAGGGAGATGGACAGACTCGTAGACATGGGAAGTAGTGGCACTTGAAAGCAAATGGGAATCGAGATGGAAATAGAGGCACATCAGCAACTGTTTCCTGCAGGGTAGGGAGAAGTTGTTTGGTGTGCACCACTGAGGTGGAAATGTGAGGATGGCCTGGCATGGTGGGTGGGCAACCACTTTTTCTTTAAAGGAATGAATTAGAAGGATTTCACGGCTATGGAGATTTGCTTTTAAGTCCTGGATGGCACCCTGTTTGTCTTGATTCATTAGAAGTTATGGGCATCAGGAAATAAAATTACATACAGTAATTAGACCAGGAGAAAAAGTGGGACTGCTATGTAACAGGGTTATTCAATTACCTTTTTTTGGAAGGGCTTCATTTGAAAAAGAAATGCTGAAGGGCCAACTTTTCCTTTTTTTAATGAGAGAAGTCAGCTTTTTTAATAAACACAATATTGCATTTGGCATCATTTTAATTCAGTTTGACTCTCATTAATCCCTCAGCCTGAACAGCCTGGGTTAAAAGGTTGTGAAATATATAAATTTGGTACTTCATAACAGATATGACTAATGAATGAACTAAATGGCCTAAACTAATAAAGTGATGATGTGATGCTAAAACAATGTTCTGATGAATGTCAATTGTTGACTCTGTCTGTCTTGCACCTGTTGACAGTTGCTGGATGCTGCAGAATTTGTTTGAAGAAATTATCTTAATATGTTTAAATGTGTTTTTCAGATTTAAGTATTTATTTTATGAATGAGTTGAGGTTTTGTAGTAAGGGTCAGATCTGGCGAACAGGCTCCTAGTTGAAAAGATTTGCTACTTAACAGCACATGTGCAGTTATGTGACATCACTAGTATCTAGTTAACTTCACCTTTTTAGTCAAAGTCTAAACATTAGCGTGTTTTACTGCCATGAATTATATTAAAATGAACATTTTCTGTCACAGAAAAGTATTAAAGAAATTTGTTGTCTCTGTTGTCATCCACTAGTCTTATAACAGTCTGTGTCATTGTTGTGTTTTTCAATTTGGTTGACGTCTGTTTTACTCAGCTCAATGTTTGCTGATGAAACTTGACACCAATTTTTTGCCACATTGTCAACAGGAAGAGGTTAAATAGACTAAAGAAAAGTGCAGGACTCTTCAAGCACCTATAACGAGTTAATAAATCATTGTTACATGTTTTGACCAATCAGATTCAAGTATTCAACACAGCCAGGTGGTAAATGAAAAAGCTGGTTAATCAGTACTTTTATTTGAAGTTCATTATTTTATAAACAGGGGTAAAATGTTTCTTTAAAACAGAAAAGTTGTATTTTCTAGTTAAAAGGGCTGCCCTAGTTCCCTTTGTTGGTACTTTTTTTTTTTTTTTTAACATATTTTATTTTTATGTTAGTCAAATGTTCTTCTCTCTGCATCTTGTTTTTATATATTGTTCTTTTGATATTTATCAGGCTTGAAACAGGACCTTGGGAGTAAAATTTTGTGTTATCTATGTGCAAACGTGTTAGTTTGATAGTATAGCTTCTTGAATCTTGAAAGTAGAGAAAACTAATCAAACTGAAATCTGAAAGATATGTTGAATAACTTGAAGAAATGCAAGTACTTAATTTATTTTATTTTATTCATTTTATTTTTTTGTCCAACAGCTGCAACAATAATCCAGAGGCCAACAAATGCGAATGTTTTGCAGTTCAGAGACAATGCAAGAGTTAGAAAACCATGCTTCAAATGAAAAAGAGATGCTCCAACGAAGAAAAAACAAATCCTTTTGCAGAAAATGCACAGAAATTAAAGAAAGATGTGAAAATGCAAAGTTAAATACCTTAAAAACAAAAGTTCAAAGTGCCCATCTTTCTGTCGTGTTGTTTCCATGTTGGTGGTCTGAATTTTGAACCTATTTCTAGATTTTTTTGAGAAGGGTTTTTTTTTTTTTGCCTTTGTTTGGTCTCTGTATGTGTTCATAAAAAGAAAATCCAAAGAGCACTTTTAGTATTCTCTCCAAGGCTCCTACAGCTCCTCTCCTCCTTAACCAGCACAGACATTTGTTATGTATTGCTTGTAAACATCTGATTAACACTGCTTGGCCCCACCACCAAACAATATTACAGCCATATTTGCATACAAACAAACACATCACGTGACTGACAAACAATCCTTTACAGTAAGGGCCGGGAACATGCAGCAGGAATGGTTCTGCTGTAGGTAATAGAGCGGGGAAGGTGACAGCTGAAAAAGCACTTTAACTACACACATGGCCTGCTACCCTGCATAGAGGAGTATACATCTTCAGTGACTGGTGACACACACATTAAACACACACGCACTGTTCCTAACCTGGTCATGTGCAGTATATCTATGTCTGTCTCTGAAGCACACACTCTAACACATAAGGTGCAGGCACAAAATGACAAAAGCTGATGACAGTGGAGTTTGTGAGAAAAGGGGGACTGTTTCCCCTCATTGAGGAAATCCAAAGTTGCTGTTATTAAATTCTAATTTCAGCGCAGCTTGTTCCCGTCAGCAACATTACCCTTCATCTCCAAAGGGGTTATTGATTTCAGGTCCTAATCTACAAATAAATATATTGTCTGAGTTTTTTTTTTTTTTTCTATGCTGTCAGCAGTGTTAAAAAGGACACAGCTCATCTGGCTGATGGATGGGAGCAAATGTAGCTCAGGGCCTAAGGGTGCACTGCAAGTGAAATGTACCTTATAACACACACAAACACACACACACAAACACACGCACACACACATAAACATCCCCTCCAGATGGGTCCCCCCTTGTGAGCAGTGTGTAGGATCCAATTATATGTGGGTTTGTGTGAATGTGTGTGTGTGTGTGTGGGGGGATCGCGGTTAGAACAATGTGATTCTTACACTTTAGTGCTTTTTTAACAGCTTGTTTACATGATTGCTCTGGCCGAATTTTGTATTAAAGTAATAGCAACGCTCATTGAAAACTGAGTTTTGTTTGAAGACTTCATTTGCTCCAGCCATGCCAAAGAACAAGCCATCTAGTCCAACGCTAACTTATTATTGGACAACAAATCACATAGCAGCACATGTGAAGCTGATGGTTGTTCTAGCAACATGGAGCAGGAAGGAGAGAGTAGGTCAAGCAGTGTTGTGCAGTTTGGTGGGTCAAGGCTGTGGGTTATTGTTACCATAAAACAGCCTAATGTACAATACAGTCTTATGACACCACATTAGAGTTTTATTGCTAATTCATTTTGTACTTTTATTCTTGTATACTTCTTAAATTGCTGATTTTATTTGCATTATTTCAGCTCTGAAATGTTAAAATCTTGTTCAACCACGGGAAATGCCGTCTAAATAAACCTCGGTGTTATTCCAGTTATATTACATGTAAACACAGGTTTATAGGCAGGTGGATGAGGAGCGGAGAACGAGCCGGCCGGTGCTATAAATGAAGGCCATAAAGCACAATCACTGAACACGTCCCCGTGCTTTTATCTGCAGAGCTTTTAGTGTCGTTCGTGCATCGCAGAGGACACCACTGCATTTACAAAGCCTGCTAGTGCAGCTCGCTGCAAGTTTGCAAAGGTTTTGATGCAAACCATTTTAGCCTACATGGGTGGCTCAGCTGGTTCAAACCACTTGAGTACAAATCTGCCACAGCATCAGATTTGTAGTTGTGCTTTTAGATAAAGTGTGTGGTAAAGAGGCTGAAGGACATGAAAGCATAAGAAAAATGTTCTGCGATTGTGAGAAAAAAAAAAAGCATGGATTCTGATCCCACAATTAGTAAAGACATGAGGAATTAGTCAGATTCATGAAGGATGTTCTCATAAATAATAAATAAACATTTGCTGCAGCCATGTTGAGTCCCTTTCTCCAGCCACCAGACTATCACGAAGCACACAGAGGTCAAAACTGAGCAGAAGTCCCTGCGGGAGCTCTCTTTGCCCTCCAACCTTTAGGTGCTCCCATCCTGATGCTCATTCCCCAGAGATGTCAGATGAAGACAAACCCAAGTGGTGTTGTATGCAAAGGCGAGAGAGGAGAAGTGTGTGGGAAGGGAGGGACAAGGAAGTTGAGAAGGTGAGAGAGGACAGAAAGTGCTGGGAACAAGTGTCGGAAAAGGAGAGAGTCAAGGAGAAGAAGGACGGGGGAGAGGAGGAGAGGGAGGAGAGCAGGCCAGAGTGGAGGTGTATTAGGTGAGCAGACGGGAGAGAAGAGGGGAGGAGAAGAAGTGCTCGAAGGAAGAATACAATGAAGATGAGGCTGCATTAGCGGCACGTCTCGAGCCAATTACTCTGCCGCTGCTGCCCCTCTCTCTTGTCTCTCCTTTGCCTCCCCTCTCTCTGTCCTCTCCTCTCACTTTCCTCTTCTCTCACTTTCTCTATCTGCGCTCTAACTATCCTTGTGCTGTCAGCAGCAACAGATCCCTAAATGATACCGGTCTGCACTGGCAGGTTTTATCTTCCCGTGCTACAATAGGAAAGAAGGATCTAAGGGGGAGATAAGATAGAACCAACCAACAGTGACAACAGCAAACACATAATGGTGATGCAAACACAGTGCTTCACTGCCATCTAGTGGTGGGCGGCTCAGCAGGCGCGCCATCCGAGGAGGCTGATCATTAGTTACAGGCAGTTGCATTACAGCAGTTTGATCAAAAAGCACGTCTGAGAAGGTGTTTCACAGATGAGTGCAATGAGAGACGTAAGGTTGTGAAATATGGGCTGCACCTGTGCTCTGCAGGAGTTAGAGAGTGTATTGTGTCTGAGTGTTTTTCACAATCTTTCGAACTGTATAAAGCCTCCTGCTGCATTTAAACTAATGATAAGTGTGACAAATAACAGTTCTCTGTAGCATGAGGGGTATACAGAACCAGATGTTCTCACATTCTGAAATTTAAAAACATTTTTGTATTTTGTATTTTGGACAATAATATTCTCACAAAAAAATGTTTTCTGAATGGAGGGATCAATCATTAAATCCGTAGCACTCATTTTCAAATGATCAAGTTAATATTTAGGGAAATAAATGAGAATGGACAGGCATCATCAGTGAGATTTATGATTTATGAAAAAAAATCAGTTGTCAATATGTTTCTATCATGGAAGAAAATTTAAAAGACATGATTTTGGTCATTATGTCTTGTCCTGCAAAAGAACAACACAGTCTAACTGACAACACTGAAGCATTTTTCTACAGGTGTGTGGCTCAGATTGTTGACAGAAGGCTGCAGGAATTACTCACGAGTCTCCATACTGATGCAGAGACTTTGGCTCGAACACTGAGTCCACAAGCTGGTGGCTTGTCAGACAAAAATGAACGCCTGTTCACACAGCAGTCCAGAAAAAAACTTCTCTAACTACTGAAAATTTATGGTAAATCACTGATTTATTGCTGGTTTAAAGTTTATACAACACAGTGTAAATGATTTATAATGATACAGCTTTTTTATTTTATTTTTGCTTTTAATGATGGCATTTAGGGGACATGGCTAAAAGAGCCTGATCATTGACTCTAGCTAGAAAAAAAAAATGTTGTGGGGTCATTTCCTGAAGCTATGGAGCCCCTAAAAGGACGTGGGCAGAAAAAAATAAAAACATATTTCTGGTGCTCACGCAATGTTTCACATGCTTACTAGATCTCAAATAAATATTTTGATTTTTTTTCTACCCATGTCCTTTTAGAGGCTCCATGAAGCTCATCTCACCCAAGTGGCTGAAAATATGAGTCAATGCAGAAGTGCTCAAATCTGCAGTTTATTGATTGTCCGTTTGAGGCTGGCTCGGAAGAACCGGGAGTACCAGTAGTCACAAACACAACAAGCCAAAATATTTTTAAAAAGCTGTTTTCACAGCAGAAATAAACATGTTTACATCCTGGTACAAAACATGTCTTCTGTCTGAATCGCTAATTTCGCTAACAGCACGCACTATAAGGGGGGTGAAGTTTTCTCTAACTTGGCATTTCGGAAGTTTTTAAGATCATGGCACAGCCCAGCTCACGTGACTGACGGGCGCTCTACAGACTCAAAGCCCACCCCATTTCCAATATGGCCGCTCCCGCCGATTTGCTTCAAAAGTCTGTTTCAAAAACAGATGGGCGATGTCGCAGAGACTACGTCCATTAGTTACACAGTCTATGATCTCACCTCTACTTGATGTGAAAATTGGTTTGATTTAACCTGCAAGAAGATTTGTTTGACTGCAGTCAATAAGTGACTGATGCTGTAACATCACAACAAGCAAGGAGAAGGAGAGAGATGAAGCCGAGGGAAAGTTCAAGAAAGTTTCAAATGGCTTCGAGCTAAAATTCAGATTTGAAGTAGTTACACTCAACATACAAATTGTTGTCACGGACCCAAGATGATCCGTCTTTGATCATATGCATGTTAACAACCTGTGAGTACACTTGCATGCTACAAAGACACCTGTTGAAGAATATATTCCGATGTGATGAGACAATCAGACAATGACAAACCATGACGTTTAAGTCAGGACACCACTGTTGGGGCTGAAAAGTTGCAGGTAACACCCTGGATTACTTTTAAACACATCAAAATAACAAAGGCAACAAAAAGCCACACACTGCAACACACTGCTGCTGCTTGTTATCCTTTGAAAAGCATGTTCGGAAAGTAATTACTCCAAAGATTTTGAAGCACATGCAGAACTAAGCTGATCAACTCAGTGTACACTGCTTTAACTTGTTCATTTATAATTAGAAGATGTTTTAGCGACCCCAAACATGGGACTCATCCCAGATGATGTTTTGGTCGGTGACTTTATTTGCATACAGGTGCTTGTGTTCAACAGTCTTGGTGGTTCGTGTGTCCAGGTGTGTGTAAGTGTGTATCTTTGTGAAGGCTGAGGTTAGTAAAGGTGCAAAGAGCTGGAAACAGATAAAAATAAAATCACAGGACCAGTGCAGAAATAATGGGACATCTGGTCCAGACATCTGGAGCCAGAGGACTTTTAGGAGCTTCCCAGCATCGTCTCACCTTGCGGGCAAATTAGCAAAGTGAGAAAATATGGCAGGGGTAAACGATGCTGACAATCACACAGAGGGAGGACGGTTGAGATGGGTTACCTGGGAATTCATCATTTGGAGGTCTTTTTTTGTCTCACATTTACAAAGTGTAATAAAGGATTGACAAGGAAGGAGGAGAAAGAGGTGTTTGGGAGAAGATGGAGGTGTCAGTCTTGTTTCTTCAGTGTGAACAGATGCATTTCCTCCATATAAGCATTTATAAACAGATATAAAATATCAGTCTAATTTTGTTGTTGGTGCAACAGGTTTTGAAAATCTACAAGTCAGAGATTTATATGCTAAATCTCAGTGTGGAGCTGTTAGTAATAGCCATTAGCTTTGGAGAGACATTGGTGTGGGTATAGGCTGTATTATAAATGATTGACAGCTCTCCTCTGCACCCAGACTACAATATAAGTCTTCTCTACACCCGACAGGCAGAAATCAACATCCACTAAGCTGTCTCTAGCTTTAAAATGAAATTTTATGGGGAAAAAATGTGATAAAAAAAACAATGCAGCTTCTCCTAAGATGTCAAATGTGTCAAAGAATAGCTCATGAAATTAGCCTCAGAGTAAATTTGCATTGAGGGCCAAGCAGTAGCAGTATCATGGTTTGTTTTATAGATTGCACACGTGGTCGTGCATGAGGCAGTGGAGTAGAGAGCCCTGTCAGACAGACAGAAGGAGACAGAGAGGCAGAGAGAGTTGGTGTCAGATGTGATATTGATGACAAGCCTGTGTGCTCGTCTCTTGTTTCCCCTTGGCTTAATGTAAGGTCACAGTGGAAAGGTGGGACAACAAATGCCACCGAGTCGCAGTGACAGCCTGACCCCTGGGAGAGAAGAAAACCCTTTTTAATCAGATGCCCCTCTTCCTCCCAAGTGCCTCGTTCCTACCCAGCCTCTCCTTTCTTTCGTCACGTCCAATTTATCTTTACTTAACCTTTGCTTTTTCACCATACATCGTCTCTCGTACCACCAACTGCTTTGCCCTCTTTGTTCCTTTCCCCCTCTCTGCACGCATATACATGTGCGCTGACACGCATAACGACACAGAAACAGATGCACAGACTCTTCCTCCCCAGCAGTTTCCTTGGGCTTTCGATCGAATGTCACAAATAGGTAATAAAGATGCCATCAAAAGGACACCAGAGGATCCACATTCTGTCTTCGTTCCATCCCACTCGTAACTCTCTGGAGGTTTGAAGGACATACATCACCTGGAGAGTCTGCTGGCATAGAATTATGTTGGTTAGTGCGGGCTGTTCCCAAAAGCATAACACCCATGTGCATGGAGAAAGAGCAGGAGGCAGCATACTGTGCAAATATAGCTTGCATGCTAACTGCCGTGCAGACGTTCGCCAGTAAGTACAGACCATTAAGTAATCTAAAGTATAAAGAAAAATGTATCTTAGAGGGCCCTGCTCAGCATGCAAACCACAGAGGAGGCCAGGGGAAAAGAGGCATGGAGAGTACAGGGAGCACATACTGTATTTATTCCGCTCTGTGCCTCCTCCTCCTCCTCCTCCTCCTCCTCCTCAGACAGTCAGATAGGCTGTGCCCGTAATGTCTACTCTGATATGACCTTGAGCGAGTCCATTGTCTCTCAGGATCTTCACTCACACTGTCACATCAGACCACTTCAGCGTTCTCAATAAAAACACCACAACAACGGCATTCCAATGATGTATCGCTGCACATCAGCTGCATTAGCAAACAGCTGGGGCAGCTCTGTCATTCCCAATTATCAGAGCGGTGCAGTAAAGTGGCCTCAAATGTCTTCCCTGTGAAATCTTTATGATGCAGCCTGTATTGTTCTTGTCTCAGGTTTTTACAGGAAATGACATTACACAACAACTGTCTCTATAAACCTTTTAACCTATAAATCCTGGAGACAGGCAGATAACAATGCCTGTGCGTGTATCATTAAATGGCAGCTTACAGGATTCTTGAATCAATTTGTTTCAAGTAGAAGGGAAATGTGCCCCGATTTTTAAACAACTGCACATGGCACACACTGCAGGGCTTGTGATAACTCTGCATTAACAGTTTCAAATCTGGTATTTTGTACACCAAAAATATGCTTGCAGTGGTGACCTTTAGCACACGTGTGTGCTGTGCTCGCCATGTGACTTTTACCTGACAACTTCAGCTCTGCGCCTGCAGGAATTATCTCACCTCCATGAGTGCATTTTGTTCACAGCACATGATGGGACCTGGTTGTGCTTCAGCAAAGAGGCACACACTCTGTCTTCATCTTTGGCCTTTTGATATTTCGGTGAGTCACTCCGAGTGACTCACTTGGCTGCACCTTCAAGTGAAGAGGGGCTCAACAGGGGTGTGAAACAGTTCAAATTGTCATAATCCAGAACAGTTGAGCGTGCACAATGCCCAGGAATTGTTCTCAGTGCACACTTATTCAGCGTTACAAGAAAATATATCCAGTTTCACACTTTCTAATCCTGTTTGGGATCAAGTACATCACAAGTAACCCTAACAAGGTATCTGTTTTGAAGGGAAACATCCAAAAAATTAATGAAAACAGTTACTTTAGACTAAGAAACTGGTATTAAAAAATTCATTTTCCACCCTAATGTTGCATACAAAGAAGTACTTTTGCATCCAGTTCTGGAAAGTAGATAAAGCTTGAGCTGCATTTATGCACAGAAACATTACTCATCGATACTGTCACTATTTTTCCCCTACTTCTCAATGATGTGGAAACTGCCCTTCATTTTCACAGCTGCACAGATATTTTCTATGTATGGAGGCAGGATGTCCTTCTAGGCATGAGGGCGTCGCACAAGCACCGCGGCCTCCAAATCATCGCCATTACTGAGATCTTGTCCTGGATCCCAGGGTTGTGCTTTCACAGTTATGAGATGGGACCTTGAGGTGCAACGAAGTCACGTGTGAGCCGATGCATTAATAGAAATGCCAACATGTGAGGCTCAGCGGATAAGATGTGAAACCCCTGGAAACCTCTGAATATTTGCCTGGGCACAGATTTTATGGCTGTATTTCATTTGACTCTTGTTGTTTTCATGTTTTAAACATCGTTCTACGAACCCATTCATGGGTGTCAAGGAGGGTAAATGCACTTAAATGCTGTTTACCCACCTTTCAACATCTGAAGTAGCGTTTATGCAGATCCCCGGGGGCGTTTATGCATAGCTTACATGGGTTAGTACACTCTTTCACACTTTGTCTCTTGTGATCTCTCATTTTGTCCTTCTTTAGATATTTTCACATGAGAGCAGAGCAGCCATTAACCCACCATCTTCTCACGGTAGGTGGTGATTTGAAGAGAAAACCAATCTCTGCACTGCAGCAAGCAAAGGCAGAATAGTGCTGGTAGACCCACTGTTTCAGAGAAGTCTGGAACAAAATGCATCCATGTTAGAACTCTGATTTATCTATTTTTTAAATTACTATAAAAAAACACAGGTATCCACATACCATAACAAACAGGACATAAGATTTACATTGCAGATGCTAAGACCCCAAAGGTCTATCTGCAGATATTTTGGATGCAGTGTGCTTTTAAAGTCAAACAGTCTCTGTTGTCTTTGGTGCTCATTGAGTCTTCTCTGTATGTTTTTTGTACATCTTCTTGTTCTGGTTTTGGGGGCATTTGGGGTTATTTGCTTTCGTGTCTCAGATAGGTTTGTTGTTTTGACAAGTCCCCCTACTCCACTGTTGATTGCATCAAACCACAATGTATTTTACAGCCACCTTTTTTTTACATTTGAATAGGTTGTATTTGTCACTGCAGTGCGAACTCATTCACCTTGTCTGAGCAAGACTCCCTTTCTTGTTGTGAGAATTCAATACTGCATTTCAGTGTTACTGCTCAGTGTTCTTGTGAGGTGAACTTAACCAGCAGACTTTGTTCAGTGCTGATAAACCCAGAAGACCGGAGGTACCCAGAAGACCAGAGACAGAAAGAACATCAGATAGAAAGGGGAGTCTTCAGAAAAATTCTCTTTAATTAATCTGTGGAGACAAAACTTCCAGAAAGTAAAAAATGAAGTCCAATCCATGCATACTCTATCACACTTGTATGTTTCAGAGACAGTGGTGCAATGGCAAAATGGCACATAAAGTAACCTCCTTTAAACTGAAGTTGGTGGAAAAACCAGCCATGCACTCATTTCCACGTGTGAAATCTTTTGATTTTGTGCTGTAAATGTTCAGCACATTTTGAATCACCTTCACCATGCACGCTGCAGTTCATACAGCAACTGGTAGCGATTAAAAGCAATTCGTCCGATGGTTATCCAGTCTCTGCTCTGCTGTCAGTGTTGTGGTCTCAGGAGAGTCTGTGCCTTTCAGGGCCATGCCTTCAACAAGTGCTACTTTTTCATCATCCATACAATGAATGACATGTAAGTGGTGGAGTGCCCACAGCCTCCATTCCACGCTGCAATTCATCATGATGTGAAGGTCCAGATTTGTCCTCAACCTCTGACATGATCGTCTTTAAATGACAACTAAGAGTGCTACACCATTTATCATCCAGAACCCTTAGCCTGATTCTTAATCTATCCGAGTCTCAAAAAAACATAGTTCAACTTTGAACCTTTAGATGATGGTTTGGGGGTTATACTTGAATTAAATTAAATAAACTCTTTCTGCCCTGAGCAGAGAAATGTTAATGTAGTTATGGTAGCGTTCAGTGAGTAGCCACTTGTCTGGTACAGGCAAAGCCTCCTCTTACCGGAAGAAATGAGTGAGTTTTCATTCTTTGAACAACCTCAACAAGTAGCTGGAAGCATTCATCAAGAGCCTTGCAAGCATGGATATGGTTGTATCTAGTAGTTAGTACAAATTTATATAGTGCGTATTGTTTTTACAAATTCACTGTTCCACCAAATTCACAAGGAGCTCTGCCAAAGAGTGTGAAGGTCAATACACACGTCAGCCATCTGTTTCTGGTACAAAGTTTTGGAGCAAATTTTTGGTGGGAGCCATGTTGGAAATGAGGCAGGCTTTGAACCACAACACTAACAGCTATAGGGTGCTTGCCTGTCTGTCAGATGAGCTGTGCCTCTGATTGGATATACTCTTCATCTCAGTATGTTCTAAACTGCAGCATTAGCATTCACCCCTCATTCAGTATGGGCCGTTACTGAAATCAGCCATTTGTACCAGACTGAAAACATATTTATTTCTGCTATGATTTGTTGTTGTTGTTGTTGTTGTTGTTGTTGTTGTTGTTGGCTTGGTGTGTATGTGGTTTCCAGTACTTCCAGAGCCATCATCAAGTGGACACTTAACAAACTGCAGTTTTTAGCACTTCCACATTGCATCATATTTCTAGACCGGAGGTTCCCATTTGGGTGTGATGCAATGTGTGTTCAGCTAAAATAATCAGGCATTTTATGGCCAGTCTAACAGTCCATACACCGAACCCTGAGTCCAAAATGGGTTTTCATTAACTGAGGATTTCTGAAGAGGTCTGTTGTTTTCATTCTGAACTATAAACAATTTTATCTGACAACGGGACTCAGTTAATTTTAAAAAAGTTGAGACACGGATTTGCTGTAAAAGTGGACGGAACAGTATGCAGAGAGTTGTGAAGGCAGTGCATCAATATCAGATAATAGACACATTACATGTGGAGTTCCTCAAGGTAGCCCTTTAGGTCCGCCATGGTTTTCGTTTTTATTCGTGATCTTCCATTCGTCTAAAAGAAAGACCCAGATTATGATGTATTTCTATGACTCAATACATGATGCTGCCCCATCAAAATCTGACCTAAAGGACATTTTGCAAAAGGAGTTTAAGTTGGTGAAACAACAAATAAATAGCAGTAAATTAATTGATCAGTGAGTAAAATGGAAAGGGGGAAATAATAGTTTATAAATTATTGCCTCTAGATGTTATCAGACAAGTTCCAGATGCTCTTACTCTTGCACAGCTTGATTATTGTTTTTTGATTTGATTCAGTGTTTCAATGAGAGACTTAAAGGAAATACAGTGGGCTTGAAATAAAGTAGCCTGCTTTGCTTTACAGTACTCCAACAGAGAACTCAAGTATCTGAAGTGCATAAAAGTCTTGGATAGCTGTTGGAGATTCTATGCTTTGTAATATTTTCTCAGATGTAAACTCGTGACATAATCGACAAGGTTGTTAAATGAAGGCTTATTCTCTCAGTCTACTCAAAAGAAGTAACAAATAAGATGTGCAACAGAATAAAAGGTTCTTTCTACTCAAGGTGAGAGCTTGTAAAATACAGAGCATAGTCTTGTACAGAGCCCCTGGGTTTATCTAACTCAGGGATCACCAACACGATGGACGCAGTCACCTGGTCGCCCGCAAGGACCACTTGAGGCATGTTCCAAAAATAAGAACGAAACTATTCCAGAGTTTTCTTGTTGCTTTACTTTATGGATTAAAAAGCTTGCATTCATGTAGATTTTAAAATGACTCGCTGTTTGTGTGCAGCGTGATTTACAGTAAACTAACAAAACAACAAGAACTCGAATGACATTAAAGTTTCTTTTTGACACAAAGGACACTGACAGACACACATTCTTTATGAGCTGGATCAACAGCGCAAAGAGTTCAATGTAAACAAACAAATATTTCTTCAATAATCTGTTTTCTATCTGGCACTTTTGAGGAGTTTTCTTTAAGATTTTTTACTGAAACATTTATGAAGCTGGTACCCTTTTTGGTTCACCCACAGATTATTTATTTTGTGATTGACACAAAAGCGTAAAACATGCTTCAAAATAATACTCGGTTCATTTTTTGATTTAGACAGTGAAGATATATACATCTGTTTTTCTCAGAACACCCCACTCTTTTTGGTGATATGGATAGATCATTATTTGAGAATATTCACTGCTGAGACAGGTCGCCGATTGGTGATCCGCATTCACTTTAAGTAGAGAAAGAGAGAGCGGCTTACTGCATGGCCAAAAAATGCTTGAGAAGTTGTTTGACTTTCACCAGGGGAAAAGTCGAGCCCTGTCTTGCACTGTATCCTTGACTAGTCCACCAATTAACCCTCCGTTCAGCATAAATCCATCCAATTAGGTATGCACTGACAAGCAGGGGCGGGTTCAGAAATTTTAGACTGGGGTGCCCCAACCATGACACTGACTTATCCAGGAGGGCATGAATCATGTGAGCACACACTCTAATAAATAGCATTTATTTTTTGCATATTTGTACGTATTTCAAATACAGGCTTACAGGCTACAGCTTAAACAAATAATAATAATGATTTTGTTTGGCCATTTCTGCCAAACCGTGCATCACTAGTTTAGACAGATAAATAAATGCTGCGTGTTTAAATATGAATATCTTCTCCCATTATCGTTGTGTAAATCATTGTTAATAATTGTGGGGAATAATTAACACTGATATATTCCCAGTATCTTCACATAGTATCAAAACTACTACTACTATTAATAAGAATGAAAAGTGATCCGTGCAACTCTGTTTTTCAGGAAGTTTTGTATCAAACAAGGATCCCTTCGTACTACTTAGTAGCCCTCAGTATCAGAAAGGTTGGTGACCCCCGATCTAACTTATAAAACCTCAAATCTCAATGAGGCTTTTATCTGGTTAAATATAAAAGGATATAATAATAATTTTCTGCACGTAGTATTTCAGTTTTTCCTTGTTCGGGTGATCCGGTGCCCACTGCAGACCCAAGTTTCATAGCTGAGCAATGAAACCCAAGGCTGTCTTTCTTTTTCCTTTTTGACGTAGCTAATCTCCCTCAAGGTTTCAGTGTATTGTTTGTTCAGAAAAGCTCCTCTTCATAGCACTGTTATGATGTGTGGAGTTGTTGTTGCTCTCCTGTCAGCTTGAAGCCGGTCCGGCCACTCTCCTCTAACCTTTCATTAACAAGGTGCTCTCAACCACAGAGCCGCTGCTCTCTGCTGTTTTTTCACGCCAATCTCTGTAAACCCCACTGACTGTTGTGCATTAAAATCCCAGGAGATGAGCAGTTTCTACAATGTTCAAACCAACCGGCTTTGGCCGCCAACCACCATTCCAGTCACCCAGTCCCACTTCACCCTGATGCTGATGTTTTCTTGGAGCAACAAATGAACCACTGGGTTTTTGTAAGATTGTATTTTCTAACATATCACTAACTGTTATCCATGTTTAGCAGCTCTCAAGGTTTCATGTTGAATAATGAACACTAAGCCTTTCTCTGAAGCCAACCAACAGCACACAACTCTTTTACACAGCAGAATGTCTTTCATGCTTTTATCTGTGTTTTCTGATCTTTGACAATACTTTGCGGCACTTTATATTTTAGAAAAACTTCCAAATAACTAAACAAGAATTCTGAAGTCTTTTCTTAATGTTGCACCATCACAACAGCTGAGCTGTGTGTGGGCAAAGCTTGTCCATGGCGATGCATCCTGAAGTAACGAACTCAACGACACGAGACATTGATATTGATCACTGATATGGCTGTGTTCTAGAAGCTCACTGCCCTGCCAGGTGCCTCTGTGGAAGGACAGAGCCTGAAATGGGAGAACACATCTACCTTCACTTTTCTGTGTATGCATGAACAAGCAGTGATTGACGTGACAATGAAACTACATACAACACTGATAAAATTAGACACATCATAAAAGCTGGTGCTGGGTAGAGGTGGGCAGCAAAGCCGTTTGCATAGTGAAGTAGCAAAAAATTAGCAGGTTACGCGGTACTCAACAGTACTCATTTTGGATGCGTTAAATGTAACAGCTGAGCTGTCGGCTGATAGAGGCTGGTGTTAAGAGCAGCTGATGTTCTATGGGCAGAGATTTTCATGTCCTGTCTGAACAAACACTTTGCTCAATTTGGTATATATACTTGGGCCACCTGCCCATGTATGGTCAATGTGTGAGACTGTGTGAGACAGCTGCAGGTGAAGCGCTCGCCAACGTGTTATTTGAAGAGCGCAGCTGCTCATGCACCAGATGCAGCAGGTCGCACATCATGGAGGAGAATAATATAACTCTATGTTTAGAGGCCAAAACTACAAAATAAAAAGATTCTGCGTGGGGTCCAAAGCTCAGAGTCTGAGTGTGGTCACACGTCTCTGAGGTGAGAGCCTGAGTCAAGTCTCAAGTCATCTTTTTGTGCAATTTAAGTACATCTCAGTTCCAAGAGTTACAGAACAAAAATCTGTTCTCTTGTGCACTGAAGCCACCTGAAAGTTCTTTAATGGACTCACAGTTTTCTGAAGTTATATTTGTGTTCAGCAGAAGGTGAAGGTGAAGGTGGGATGTCAATACTCTGGCTCTGAGAGCTGATCCTCTGAACAGTAAAGATTTAAGCATTTCAGTATAATCAAATAACAATAAGCTTTACATTTTACATGACACTAAACTTGTCAACAAGACAAAACAACAAGAGAGCAAATTTAAAAAGGAGACAGATGGATATAGACTGACTGGTAGTGTCAGATTCACCTTCCTGGAAAAGGAAGACCCAGTCACCTTCGATTGTAAGCCAGGCACCCATGGTGGCACGCTTCAGTTTGTTACACAGTAAGCAAAAATTAACAAAAAACAAACAAACAAAAGAACGATAAAAGAGGTAGAGACAAGTCATCCCACATTTTGTACAGTCAACAACCAACATCAGTGAAAAAGAGAGCCTCGTGTTATTTTGTAAGGTTGCATGATATGCCTTTAATCTTGTCTTATTCATTAGTCAGTGATGTACTGTAGAATTAAAAAGAAGATCAAATTTATCATGGAGGAGTGGGCCGCTTTCATTTAAAAAGACACTTCAGAATTATATTGAAAACGTTACTTTTTCAACACACTGACAGGTCAAACTCTTACCTTCAGTATCCTTACATTACAAATTGAATGTGTGGGCATGTATTAACATATAAAGAGATTTACACAGAGGTTATATTTAATTAAAAGCAAGTTTGTTTCCTGATCAGTTGTCATAAAACATTTTTTCTGAGAAATCTGCAGTTCCATTGACATCACTGTTCACCTTATTCTACTTTGAAGGCCATTCAGATACATAAAGTGAAAGGGATTTGTCCTTTTACTATTTACGCAGACTGTATGTCATTCAAACATTTCTTCATGTACAAATCATGGAAAGAAAGAGCTGTTTCTGTGAACACATGATATGAATTTAATAATCATTTTAACCAAAACAAATGTGAGCCTTCCTTCAATTTCCTTTCTCTGCTCCTAATTTCCCTCCAATTTTCCATAGACCTCCTCGCTAATCCTTCTGTGTGATCATAGGGGAAATGAATACAATTACTGTCACAGAAATTAATATTGATGCTCACCGGGGTCTCGTTCCTCATATCTGAAGTGTGTCTGTTGTCTTTCCATTTTTAATCACTTTGCACATAGAATTTGTCTTTTATGGCACCATTTTTTTCTTTCCCCATAATTTTAAGACGTACTTAAAATTTTATAATACTTAGAATATTATTAAAGTTTGTAAGTAGCGAATGTCTTTTCTATCAAAATCCACTTCTTTATCTTCACAAGGGGGCATTTCTCTTTGCAGACAGAAACAGAAGAAGAAAAAAAAAGTGAAGTGATGCTTGTCAGGAAAAGAAAAGAAATAGATTTTCTCTGATGATAAAGCACTATTTGAGTTATGTTTTGAGTTATGAAAGCAGAAGAAGTTGCTTTAAGATTAGTCTCCATTTTCCTGCACATCACTCCCTCCTGGAAACCCCATTTTATACCTTAATTGATGTACTCAAAAACCTCAAATTGAGGCTTTGAAATAGTCACACTGTTAGCAGGCAGAAACAAGAACCTGTGGTGGGCCAATCGATAGAAACTTCATTACTGGGAAGCCAGGCTAGTAATCTCCTTGGCTGCAGCTGTGAGGGGCATACATTCTAGCACAGCACCTGTTCCCAATGATATATCCAGCCTGCACCTGCAGAGGCATTAAAGCAACACTCACCACACTGAGCTCTAACACTCTCGTACCATCTCTCCATCTCTTTGTGTCTGTCTGCTGATCAAGTACAAGCTCACAAAGGTTTTTTGGGGTTTTGGGGTTTTTTAGGTGTTATTTTAAACCCTGTTCCTCATTCCGTCTCGCCCCTCCAGATGAGCTTTCTCACATTCATGCCAGGACGCATCTTTAGCAGCTGACAGAAGTGGGTGGGGTGGGGGCAGCAGGGGGAGAAACAGTAGGGGGGAGACACAGCATGGGAGGTGTGAGGATGGGGAAACAAGGAGAACAGTTAAGCTTTTTTTCAGGTAATAGAAATAGACCTTTGGGGTTCAGAAATTGTGTAGTATAATATTATGTTTGGACAGCTCCATTTTACACTAAAATTGCTTCCACGATGCTGAGCCACAGAGACACATCTAAGCCATTTTTTCCCCTCTGTACCTTCTCCTCTCTGAGAAAATTGGGTCGCCACTGGTAAAATGACAAATCATGTACTTATCAGGAATAAGTACCGTTACAAGTTTTCAGCTCTGGACTCGCTTGCACATTTGTACTAATCTAATCCTGCAGAGGAACAAAAGGCCAATGAAAACCAAACCGTAGATTCAGTCCCAAATTGCATTTGGACCAAATAAAAAAAAAAAAAGCTTTCTAGGTCTGGATGAGTAATGTGACACACTGATTCTGCACTTCTGTGCTGAAAGTGTGTGACCAGAACATTCCTCATGTTTTTTTAATCTGAGTTCGACCAGTAGATGGCAGTGACAGAGCAAGAACGCCTGTGGATGATTTCATAGATCAAAGTTAAAGCAGCACATTCATTATAACGGAAAAAAGGCCTTTTTAACTGCTCAGGGATGCAGAAAATAGCAGACCTGGTGCTACTTTATCCCATTTTTCAAAACTCATAACTAGTCACAAAACAAACCCTCTCCGTCCTCTTGACAGTGAGGGATGCAGTTGCTTGGCTCATGCACACCAAAATGCACCAGGCTGGAAAATGTTCCAAGCTGCAAATAAAGGAAATGGATTGGATATTTATTGTTATTTATGAGCTCGTCTTGGTGCTGAAAGTCAATACTTGGACTTTGTCAAGAGAGAATATCTATATGCAAATCATGCCCATTATGCACCCAGGTATTGCAAAGTTTGGCAGAAACATGAGGACTGTGTGCCATGCTCACTCTCAGCTCTGACTGACATTATATATGAGGATTAAATGAGGTCTCTGTGCTGTCAAATAGACTGACTGAGCGGTGTGCTGGGTGTGTGGTGCTCCATTAAACTGAAATCTGTTTGATTTGCAGCAATTATTGTTTTGTGATAAACACGGGAAATGTGGGTTTGATTGATTGGATGTCATAAACCAAATATATCTGGTTTTACTGCATTGATCTGCCAAGAGGCAATTCTCCAGCAATTTCAATATAATTAATAATACAGCTGTGATGAATGTCTCAAAGTGCAAAACACCGGGGAAACAGACGATTCCAGCTGGCTCACTAACCGACTGAATCGACTGGTTTGTAGTTTCGGCATTTCAGAAATTTCAGGCTACAGTGTTCACTTTTTGGAGCATCACGTTCATTTGAACTGAATGTCACGCACAAGAAATCCCATGCCTGGCTTTTTGAATTAAAGGAACAGTGATGCTTCCTTGTGTTCTGAAGCATTTACATAATTACACTGATGGGCCAAAGGAAGACTGACTGAGCCGGGTCAAAACTGAATTCTCAAACAGTACAGGACGGCCTTGAAACACCTTTAGAAAAAAAAAAAAGAGTGTTCCTGTTTGATCTTTTTGTTATTTTTAACGGTTTCACAGGTTTTTCCACATGCATGTGTAATATTTTCAGAAACGGCTCCAGAAAAAGTTTAGTAGTATAAAGGGTCAAGTAAAAATAGGAAAAAGGCAAATATCCTCAAAAATACAGGCACAAAACTACTGCAGAGCACAATGGAATCACCCCAGCATAGACGCACACTTGTACTGATTACAGGCTAAACTTTCCAAGCTACTGTATCTCTTTACACGCCACTTTTGTGTGGTCATATTCATCTTACATAACAGCCACGGAGCTGTCTCGCAACTATCAAGACAGCTTAGAAGCCCTTTGATTAAAAGAAAAGACCAAGGTTAACAGGACATCTGTTAGGAAATCTGGGCACAGATTACCCAGCCTCATCTCCCACAGAGTCAGAGCAGTAAATGATGTAATTAAGAACAAAGTAATACAGCCTCTTGTCCTCATCCAACCTCATGTAATTTTGTTATTTATCTATTTTTATATCGTCGTCCCAAAACAATTGGCACTTAGTGTTGCATTTAAATGAATAATTTATGAGAAAATCATAATTATGTTCATATTACACACTCAACAAGCTGTTAATTACAAGAAGCCCTTTGTGTATATATTAAAAGGAATGATGGCATAATACTGGGACAAGATGAGCAATTTGATACTGACTTGACATGTGACTCGTGAGGACGAGCAGACAAAGAGGTCTGGGTATCAGGTTGACAGACACATGGCATCTCTGGCCTTTATGTTAAAAACTCCTTGTAACGCAACTGCTATACAGTAAATAATACATCACCTACAATACACTGTAACATACATCTTTGATAGCTTCTTGTTTACTGTGACAAACGTGAAGCTTCTATGAGGAGTATTTGACCCCCTTTAAAAAAAGAGACAAATTAGCAGTGATGCTTCTAAAAATAAAAATAAGAAAGAAGCATGACCATCGTTGACGAGACTTTCTATACTATTATTTTTAAAGTGTGTAACCACAGTGAGGGGGAATGTGTCAGACGAGGTGATTTTCAAAATTGACTCGAAGAAAAGAAACAGCCTTTTTTTGCACTGAAGCAAATTTCACTGTTAAAAAAGCAGGGTAAGATTTTTGTCAGTTGTCAATTTTTGTCAGTTATATATGTTAAAAAAGCAGTCAAGATACAGGAAATACTGCTTTGTCAAGAGAGGGTCAAAAGATTGACACAGACAGAAAGTTGCTGAATGATCTTCAAATGATGACACATGAAACCTGAAGATTTAGTCAAAATAACATTACAATATCTCGATGTGTCGTCTTCCAGTAGACTGTAAGTATTTTTTATATATATGTTTAAAGTAAATACTGTGTTCCTGCAGGGTGTAGTGGTTTTGTTGCATCATCTTCAGTTGTTTCTCTCTGGCTTAACCGATCATCGGAAGCTAAACACCTCACACTCACTCCACCTCAAGGCAGCTCTCAAATAACTCTCCTTTCCCCTCATCTACTGCTTTCCCACGCTCCAGCTCTAACTCTGTGTTTACAGAAATATCTCTAAGCTCAGCACAAACGTGAAAAAAGCTGTGGGTGCTGAATGCATAATGGATTTAGATGATCCACTAAAATAAACTCCTTATCTCTATCAACGACAGACAGTTCATAAATGTCTCATTAAAATTCTGGATTTTGTGTTTTCCTGTAATCAGACCAAACCCTCAGAGTTCAGTCTCCAGTGTTGTCCAGCCGCCAGTCCCTAGTGATGTGAAATCAGCAAAGGCCTGAAGCAGCATGAGACAAAATGAGAGTGTGAGAGTGTCTCAATCTGCCCTTTACCAGAGAACTTCAATCACTCAATTTCTCTGAGCAGTATGCTTCCAATCCCCGCAAACAGCTGGCCCGGCATTTAGAACACATGAGGATTAGGGGGTTGATTTAGTTAAAGGCTCAATCCAGAATCAGACCATCGCACCACTTATGAAGCCAAGATCACCTCTGTGCTGGGTTTACTCTATTTTCATGCATTTTTGATTAATTTCATGAAGTCTGGACTGTTTTTAGATTGTAAATATTGACTTTATTTCCTGATTGGAATAAAGTTGCAGTCACTGTAAACTAATCAAAGCTCTTTTGGGAGTTACACAGAAACACACCTATCAGCCACTTTTTAAAAGGGTGATGTTAGGGTCTCGTAAGAAACATGGCACGTCATCATTATATCACTGTACATTCACTTTAATTCATTCTGTACTGTTTTTCTTTTTTTTTCAACAGTGGTTTTTAACTAATGCTGGATTAAAGTAATCCCTCCACTGTGGATATTTAACAACTTTGCTTGGTCTCTCGTGTCATCATAAGCTCAGTTGTTAATCATATGTTTTCACTCTGTCACATGAATACAAGGAATGCAGCTGCTTATGGCAACATGGGTGTGAAAGGAAAGTGCAGGTGTGTGTCGATGTCCTTTGGTGGCTCACATGAAAAAAGGGAATCTGTGAACTCAAGTAGATTTCACGGTAGCCAAGAGCTCTTATTGGTTATCATGAGGGACTGATTTGCATACGGGGGGAGTGTCCTGAGCCAGCACTGGGATGAATGACTTGTTCAACTCAGATAGCAATAAGGCATAGGACTCAGCAGAGGTCTGCGCTGCTCAGCTCTCAAAATGCCTGCGTTACTCAGGCTGCTGCTCTTCCTGCTGTGAGTGGAAAGTGCTGGACTAGGACAGAAACATGTTCAACAGCAGACACCCCAGCCTTAGCAAAAGAGGAGGAATCTGGGTAAGTTTTGAAATAATTCCCTCTACAGATTAAATTCACTTTAACACAAGAACATTTTCTGTCATGAAGGCAGCAACATGACAAGGCCCTTCTTCTTTGACACTTTACTGTTTTTATTCTTAAATTCTTTCAATAAGATTTCACCTGAAAAAAAAACCTCAGCACCTAATCTTATGACTAAAGTGTTAATTACACTGTCAGTTAAAATCATTGTTGCAGGATTCAAAGGAGCCCTGCAACTGCCTGTGAACTGAACTGTACTTGTAAATACTAATGTGACGTGTGAAAAATCAATCCACTGTAAATACTGTAAATTTCTTCTTATCATGCAACTCGTTCATTAAACTTTATCATCTTTAATTATCTTGTATTACAGGGATTGTGCATCCTCTTGCTTTACACCAGCCCTCTCTCCTGTTTTGCAAATTTCAGCCAAGCAAAAGAGCTCATCTATAAGATAAAGGAGGGATTACCGAGGGGGACCTTCATAGGGGCCATTGGAGTAGACCTAAATTTGGATTTCACTGTCGAGCCCCCCTTTATTTTCAATCTGCCGCAAAAGAAGGTCAGTGACCAGTACGTGAACCTGAATAGTACCACCGGGGAGCTTTACACATCTGCGACTGAAATCGACAGGGAGATGCTCTGTCCTGATAGCTCTGGGGGAAGCGGATGTGTCCTCCCCCTGGACGTGTTTCTTTTGCCTCAGCAGTACTTCCAGCTCATCAAAGTAAAGCTCTACATAGAGGATGTCAATGACAACAAGCCAAAGTTCCCCGTGGATGAGATCTGTATGTCAGTTCCAGAAAATACACCCATCAATGCTCGTTACGCTGTGGAGCACTCTGCAGTGGATCCAGATTTGGGTTTATATGGAGTTCAGACATACTGGCTTGTTAATGACTTTGGCGTGTTCACACTGGATGTTGAAGAGAATGAAGGGGGTGAACTGACACCCTTCCTTATTGTGACTGAAGCTCTGGACAGAGAGACCCAGGCTGAATACATCACAGATATCATCGCAGAGGATGGAGGGACGCCTCCTTTGCTTGGCGCAGCTACTTTAAAAATTGCAATCACAGATGTGAACGATAACTGCCCTCGATTCATGGAGTCACAAATTAATGTCACTCTGCATGGAAATACAACCAAAGGGGCACATTTGGCCCGTCTGCATGCTTTTGACCCTGACCTTGGTGCTAATGCTCAGATCAGCTATGCTTACAGCGAACGTTTGCCAAGGGAGACCAGGAGCTTGTTCCATTTGGACAGAGTCACAGGGGTGATCAAGCTAGCGGGGAAAATAGACACTGGCACCAACAGTTTTTACAAACTCACTATTCTGGCCAATGGACCTGGTTGTATCCCTGCTGTTGCCACTGTTTCTGTCCATGTCATCAAAGTTGTCACCGGACCCCCTGCAGTCATACCCAGGTACATTGCACCTGAAAAGGAAGGCGTGGTGACACTAAAAGAGTCTGAGCCAGCGTTTTCTCCAATAGCTTTTTTTACAGTCAAAAACACTGATACGAACCAAAAGGTGGACTGTCATCTGGAAGGGACTGGTCCATTCAGGCTCGTCCCCTACCAGCTGCTTAAGAATGAATACCTTCTGGAGACTACAGAGCCCTTGGATTATGAGAAGACACAGGAGTATGAGCTCATTGTGGTTGCTAAGAATCACAGGGAGCTGGTCATCAAGACCTTTCTGAAGGTTCAGGTATTGGATGAGAATGACAATGCTCCAATGTTTCAGCAGTCTTTGGTTCAGCTTTCCCTGGAGGAGAACAATCAACCAAACACTTTCCTGACCCAGTTCCAAGCCACAGACCCGGACAGCGAAGGTAGAGGTGAGGTCGTCTACCTCCTTGGAGGAGATGCCCCTGGGATCTTTGTTGTGGATCGTGTGACTGGTGTCCTGACTGTGACTACGTCACTGGACCGTGAGGAGAAAGAGACATATCGGTTCATTGTAAGAGCGGTGGACCAAGGTACACCAAGGAGGGAGTCGATCGCAACTGTTGTACTGACCGTGGAAGACCGCAATGACAACAGTCCACGTTTCATCAACAAGGACTTCACTTTCTTTGTGCCTGAGAACTTCCCTGGGTATGGTGAGATTGGTGTCCTCTCTGTGACAGATGCTGATGCTGGGAAGAATGGTTGGGTTGCTCTTTCGATCCTCAATGGCAGCGACATCTTTATGATAGACACAGGCCGGGGGGCGCTGAGAGCAAAGACTTCTCTAGACCGTGAGCAACAAGGGACATACCAGCTGTGGATTGAGGCAAGTGATGGTGGGGAGCCTGCACTTTCTTGTGTTACGATGGTGACTGTGCTATTGTTGGATGTAAATGACAATCCACCGATAGTGCTTTTCCCCCAGTCCAATCAGTCATACATGCTAGTACTTCCCAGTACTGTACCAGGAACATCCATCACAGAGGTCTACGCTGTGGATAAGGATACAGGCATGAATGCTGTTATTGCTTATAGCATCATTAAGAGGAAAGGTGGTGAACCAGGCTCATTTGCTATTGACCCTGAAACAGGAAATATCACATTAAAGAGGGAGCTCAGCAACCGGGGTCTCTACAGTCTTCTGGTGAAGGTCACTGATCACGGTCAGCCTGAGCCCCTTTACTCGACAGTCATGGTAAACTTTTTTGTCAATGAAACTGTGAGTAATGAGAGCTACATCCAGAGTCTTCTGACCAGGGAGGCTGACATCGAGGTAGAGGAGAGGCCCTGGTATGTTGGCCAGATGAAAGACGGGCCTGAGAGGTATGAGCTGTTCCCATGTCAGCCTGTCCTCATTGCTCTTTCAGTGACATGTCTGGGGCTTTTCTTCTCCCTTGTCACTTTGACATCATACATATGCTGTAGGAGATTTAAAAAGCAGCGAAAGAAAAGATCAGAGGTCGAGGTACCTTTGAAAATGAAGAATGACTCAACACAAATTGTGAACAAGAGGCTCAGGCAGATCTCAAATATCTGATTTTCAGCTGTCAGTGAATCCAAAACCATCGCTGTTTACAATAATGTTTACAAAACTTAATGTTAGAAGTGTAATTCTCGCATGAAGTTGCTTTTCTGCCTTTGTCGTAAAGATTGTTATTTCAGCTACATGTGAAAAACAAGCTTTTGCTATTCTACATTTTGTATTTTTAATCCATGTTACTTAAAGCTCCTGTGAGGAGTTTTTGACAGGTTACGAGGCAGGCTGAAATGAATACTGATGCCTCTTTATAGAAGCAAAGAAGACCATCATCAAGAAGTATGACTGTCCATATTTAGTAATTAACATCTTTCAAGGGAAAGATTTCAGCTAAAAATACATTTGACCGTTAAGTCAAAACAGAATGAAATTATTTGCTAACTTTGACCTTTACATGTGCCAGTTGCGTATTTTTATCAGAGATAAAATGTACTGCTTTGACAATGGGGGCGCCAAATTTTACTCAAACTGAAAGTTCCTCACAGGAGCTTTGATGAGATGTCAGGTATCCAAAAACCAAAGTTTAAAATGTATAATTTCTGTGTCAAAAGTATGGACAATTTTATAACAAAGTCATAAAAGCAACTCATTGAGATTAACTCAATCCAAGGTCCTATGTAAATATTGTAGAAATGTTTTACAACTTTATATAAAACTTGCATGAAAAGGAAAAATGAAGTTTAAGGCACAGCAAACGTTTCTTTTTTCAGTGTATCTGTTAAAAAGTTGCATCACTTCTCTACAACAGAGGGTACGGGCTACATTAAGGAAAAAACAAAACAAGATTCCAAGAACGAAGTTTAAAGTTATGTGCATGAAGATAGAAAAGTCAAACATTTACGAGGTTATTATGGGATTGTTGTCTTAAAGTGAAGAGAATTAAGTTGTATTTTTACAGCACTTAAGTTTTGAGTTTTTGATAAAGAAGTTGTCATAGGCAATTCGTTAGCACTCTCATCTTTATTACTGGGTACCTTTTAAGTAAAACAACCCAAATGGTTACTTTCAATTAAAGTTGCGTCTGCTGCCACTGGGGTGGCCAATCAAATGTCACCCCCTGGCTCCACCCCTGCCTGTGCACAAGTTAAATTTCCTAGCCTCCATATAACTTACTTCCATTCATGGAGCTGCATACTTGTCACAGATGTTCTTTTAAAACAAAGGTTAACCCAACTTTTTTTCTTTATTTTTATTCTCCAACATTTCATAAATGTGACTTTATTTTTCCAAAGATTCACAATTTATTCACAGAAATTTAAAATTTTATTCTTGGAATGCCTGTTTGTCTTTCCATTAGGTGGCCCTAACACTCATATCATACTCCGTCCATGTAGGTGACACTGTCTGCCACAACTGCAAAGATCATAGAAAAGTGATAGTGTTGAATCTAGATCTCTTTCTGTTTTCAAATATATTCTATATTTTAGAATAACCATACATGTCAAATTGTTTGACTGTGAAAGGGCTTGTCAAATGTCACACTTTATTTATAACATTGTAAAGCTGTTATATTTGGAGAGCTCACCGTGTCAATGACCATTTAGTTCTGTATTTTGTGGCTGATACTGTACGAGAAGAATGACAATCCAGTTTTGAAATTGAAAATTGTTGACTTGTTTCAAGTTGTTTAACCTAAAGTCCACTTTCTGTCTGCTTCAGTGGTTTCAGTTGCCTCTAACAGTTTTTGTAGCCCAGCTGTGATAAAGTGGAGTAAGTATGACACAGACTAATGAGGTTGAAAGTCTCTGCCTGATGTGTGACAGCCATGTGTTGTATCCAGATGTCCTACTTTCTGTTAATGCTTGCAGCAGTTACTGATCATGTTTGTACAGCCTTTAAGGCCATTTCAACATAGCACAGAGTTTCATTACGCTCTCAACATTTTAAATTTGTCCAAACATCCCTGTCATAGAACTGCTTTATGATACATCACCCTCCTTCTCTACAGTCTAGCATTGTGTCTGTGAAAACTTGCAAAGTGTTTGTGAAAGAAAATCAAAGTAACTATTAAAGATATTTTATTTTTTTAATTCAGTGCACTTTCTCCTGTGTTAGTGTAACTTAAAGTGAATGTGGATAAGAACAGTTGCATTGAGTGAGGATTAAAGGGGATCAGTTCCTTTTATCATTCTTAGACTGAGCACAAGCTCGTGTAATGTTGAATCAAATGCTGCCCGACAGCTTAACATAATCGACACGTCTTTTAAAACTGATTAGGTTTTATTTATATCAAGTGTCGCCATCAGGTTTTGTACTGTGATAAAGTGACAGACTCAGAGAAAGCAGGTTTGCCGCACTCTACAATAATGCATGTGAATAACTTTAGGTGAGGTCTATAGCATGTAAAACAGTGACTCAGGAACACCACTTGAAACAAAAAGCAGTAAGCGTCTCACTCTTGTGTATAAATAATTGAGGACATTATAAGTCATAAAGAGCCAAGTTTGGATTGAGTCCTCTTCAGACAAGATTTAATGTGCTGTAAAAATTAAACAGCTGCATTGTATGTCCAGGAGATGAAAGCGTTGAAGATGAAAAGCCTGAGAGCCTGTGTTGTTGTTTTGATCGCCCACACAGGTCAGAGCAGGTGAGGTAACACATGAGAGTCACACTTGGAAAGAAAAACATTGTGCTGACTGGTAGCTGCAGCTGCTTCCAGCATCCGAGGATCAATCAGTTTGGTTCAAGTGACATAACCTCACCTCTCTTGAGTGTTATCAGCAATCACTGCACTTCTGTCTAGTACTGTCACAACATTGCAAAATATCACCTCAGAAATTGAAAGAGTGGTTTTTCATGCTGTCGCTTCCATTAAATGAAACCACAGTGCCCTCTGCTCTTCAAACGTTTTTGTTGCTTTGCCCAAAGCTGGAATGTATGTTCAATATAGAGGGTGTATAGACAAGCATTATTTTAGGCCTTCAGTGATCTCTGTTTTCTTGTCAACTGTGTCCACGCCTATGTGAGGAACTTTGTTGTATTATGCATCCTCATAAACCTGTTCAGGTTAGGCACTCACGAAACAGGAAACATGCAAACAAACCTGCTGAGAACGTATTCACACACGTGTCAGGTTATAATCAGTATTTCAGGACGGAAGCCTGTCATGTAAGCACGGAGCACATCGGAGCCTAAAAACAGCTCAGTGTAATCCTCAGTAATCACCGCTGGCCAAACAGTGCATTACAAAAATACACAGGGAGAAGATCATCACAGGCGTACTGTACATGCACACCGGAGTGTCCTCAGGTCATAAACAGGATAGGTGTTGAATTACTGCAAAATAACTCAGAGTTAATGACCTCAAGATGACATTTAATCTGCATAATGTAAGAGAACAAGTGGCACTGGCTTGTGATGCTGGTTTTGGATTGCTGAGAGAAATTTCTTTGAAGAACAGTCATCCCTGCGATATGCTGAACATCTTAAATGGGTTCAAAGGGCCTCTGTTCTGTCAAGTTGTTTAATTTCAATAGAAGAAGCCAGGAAAGCATGCCCAGGCTTAAAATATGAGTGTTTGTGTGTTTGAGAGAGACAAAGAGCAGAAGAGGAAGGGACAGACAGAAGTGGATGCCTGTACTAACAAGTTCAGTGAGCAGGAGTAGCTTCAGTAAGTCTGCCCCGTCTGGCTCGCCGTATCTCTCTCTATGCCTGGAAGACACATTTTCATATGTAACCTTTACAGAAATACCTGTGTCATAAAAAGAGCTTTGATCAAGATGAGTGAAGTAAATGTTATTAGCTAAAATAATCTGGACTCAATTATTCTAAAGGTTTCACTTATGTAACAACTCACTTCTCTCAAAAGGGTAATAAAAATATTCCTGCAAACTAAAGTGTGCAGAAACATACAAAACCTAGCTCAGATGTAGCACATGCACATTTTTTTTATCTTATGTAGGACAAGGTTCAAATGCAGCACCCTTGTACAGAAGCCAGGTACTATGTCATGATCAGATCTCTCCATTTATCAAGCAGAATCAATGACTGAATCAATAACATGGGGGTGCAGTCCCTTTATCTTCCAACCATAAATCACTCAGCTGACCAGGCAATAGCTGTTTGCAGCCAAGTCACACGAAATTTTAGACCCTTTCTGTCAAATTTTACATTTAATTTCACACAAGCAAACAAAGGAGCTAAGATTTATTGCATTAATAACAGTGTTGGTTTCATTTGACTGTATCACCTTTCTGTTTCACTCTCTCTGACTCTTTTGAATTAGTCACTTGTTCAGACAGAAAACATACACCACTGAAGCAGGTCGTTTAGGCTTGTTATGGCTTAAATCCAGCTGTTATGATGATGGAGTGCTCTCCTGTGTGCAACAGCAAACACTGGTTCTGACTGATAATGGGAAAGGGTTGATCATGACAGCACACTGTGCAAAGGCTGCAACAATGCTAATAATGCTAACAATGACCTTAGATGTGAAAGATGAAAGTTGGCAATGTGTCGTTCTTTAGTTTGCATGTTTTAACCCTGTAAAGCATCATCCATCAAAATCCACAAATATTGCTATCTCATTTTGTTTATATATTATATTATATTATATTATATTATATTATATTATATTATATTATATTATATTATATTATATTATATATTATTATATTATATTTGACACACTGGGTGGTTTAGGCATCTTTTTTAGATTGTTTTTAGTAAATGTGCATTCTGTCAGTGCAGAAAATACTTATTCTAAAAAAATATTTTCATTTACACCAGTGAAAGAAAAAACTGAAATGATTCAGTTTTCAGTTGCACACCACAGTACACGACTCTGCAAGCTCAAGTTCAATGTGATAACAGCTACAGGTGGTCTCTTGCATTTAAGGACACATTTCCACCTGACCTGATGAGATCAGGACAATTATAACTTTTTGTGCATGAAAAATCGGCTAAACCAAAATCGCTAAGCTGAAAGAAATGCTTAGTATGCACTGCCAGGCCATTTTGTGTCTACAGGAGCACAACGATCGAAGTACATTTGAAAACAAATGCCACGGCCTGGCGTTTTTTTTCACAGAGATGCGAGTAGAATGCATTAAATCATGTTTCAAATTACTGACGTGTGTAGGTATGTTGGCCATGATCATCTCAAGGCTGAGCAGATCACAACTATTACTAAGCTTAAAACACAAAGTGAAGAGTTGTTCAGCTTTTTCTCAACTCATAAGGCAGCAAAAAACAATCACAGAACCAAAAAAGAAGGCAGGAAAAAAAGAAAAGGAAAACCATCAAGAAGGGCTTTAATTGTTTACCGAATGTTATGATAATCCACTGAGGTTTCTGCAAACACAGATTGACTGGCAAAATAAAAATCCACTACCGATGCCAACAGCCCTGCAAACTGTATTGCATTTGTTAGGGCAAGATCTCTCACTCTGGAGACTCAAATATCGTTTCAATCTTTACATCCCTAGAGTCAACACGATTCTCCGTGACCTTTAACCCACATGTTAATTGTTTTTAACCTTCACTCGTGTCATTTAGATATCCCTGACAGTAGCTCTGAGTGTAACAAGGCTTGAACAGCAGGAATGAGGGTCACAAAGACCAAGACAGTCTACAGCTTTTCTGCATGACTGATCACCTCCTGCTGGAGTAATCCTGCTGACAGCCAGTCTGGTTTCCTCAGAGCTGTACAGTAACTGGACAGGGTAGGGGTGACTTAGCTTGAATTAGATTCTTGAACTCTTTGCAACCCAAGGGATTAGTGATGTGTAATTCAAACTATACACAGGTTATTAAGAGTTGAGGCTTTGGGCACCAAACATAAGAGGCTTCATGCATTTCTTGGCAAGATGAACTTCCTGGTATGTATTTCTTCATCTCCTGTATACTGTTTTAGTGAAAAATGCAGTGACACAGCCTACAGACTCTGCCTTACCTGTTTCTCTGCAGAGTATCATTGTCCCTCTTTCTTTTCTCACCCGTGTCTCTCTCCAGGAAAGTCTATCTGAAATTACATTAAATTCTTAATGGTGTAGACAGCCAGTAATTACCATCAGTCAAAGCCCGATCCCATTTCCAGATTGGCTTTATTGTAATGTCCCTGCCTTGAAATCAAACAAATAAAGACTCAATGAAAGGCCCGGATCAGGTTGCGCAGTTCTGCTGAATAGGGGGAGGCTACATTTCCCAAGTTATGACACCAAATACGATCACCCCCTCCCCCATCCCTCACCCCCTGCACAAACACTTTGTTCACCATCTTCAATAATGCATCGCCATATTTTCCCGCAGAAAATCACTGCCTTTGATCTAAAACATCTTTCATTTGCTGTGATGCAACAAAACATAATCCAATGGCAGCCTTTTGATCCTGTTGTGGATTACGTTACTAATTTGCTTTATTCCTCTGTTCATATTTTTTCTCCGTTTCATCCGGTTTCATCTTGGCAAAACACAGACAGGCTTCCAGGGGATTAACATCAGCATGTACTTATGAGCAACTTATTTTTCACGCAGCTGCCTCCAATTTAAAAAAATATCATTTCCTGCCACTGTGTTTGTCCTTCAAATCCAGCTGTAAATCAATTCAGTGGGACTGATCACATGTATATTTAACATGTACAGTCAATACAATATTTAATACTGGTTTCTAATTTCTTTATCTTTGATAATAAGAGTGGGACAAAATGTTAAACCAACATTAAACCATTATCCACAACTTACATGAAACATTATGATATTCTAAGATATGTCACTCTCATTTCCAATGGTTTTCCATCTTGTGGTGCAAATAAATGGAAGCTAAGTCGCTAATAAGAATAAGCTTACAGGGGTATAAAAGCAGATGTGATAGTGTCAGTAGACAACAGAGAATTTCCTCCTCCTGGTCTTAAAAGTGGCGAGCACATGGCTTCATGTTTCAAGACAAAAAAACCTTTACAGCTCCTCAAGCTGAGACAGGAAGTTTAAAGGCTTTGCTTGGCCCTGATACTACTCTACTGACAATGAGTGAAAAAAAGTATTCCTACATGTCAGAAACTAGAGTGATGTATGACATCTACACCGGTGAGACCTGTGTTATGGGAGAAGTTTAACCTAAGGATACAAAGTAACTGATGGTGACAGACTCTTCCTGTAACAGCTAAGATTTTATTTCCTGCAGTATCAAGAACTACAGGCGGGTCTCTTTCGAACAAGTCTGTTATGTCGTAAAGTGTAAGCAGTCAATGTGAACAGATTTATATGCACACGCTTGTTATGCTTGCCCTTTTAGAAATGTGCCCATTTGAAGAATACATACTTATTTCTACTGATTTCACAGTGAATTTAGTGTTGCAGGTTAAATCTACAGATAACAGATGTATACTGTTTAAATCCTTCAAAACTGAACCAAAGTGAATAAATTAACCTTTAAGGGTTAAATTGTAATGTTTTCGTTGATGTGGGCCATGTCTGATTATCATAATGTATTGTATTGTTATTTTTTCATTATTTTGCATTGCATCAAACCCAATCTTGAGTCACTTGCCAATTCTCATCCCTACTTAATAGTTTCTGACATTCTTAACGGATGCTTGAGAGTCAAAAGAAATTAAATGATTCTGGTCCAAATTCTTGCTTGTGTTGTACGTCGCTTTGGAAAAAAAGTGTTTTCTAAATGAAATTATCGAATTCAAGGAAATATATTATGTAACTAAACTGGACATTAGGATCCTCACCATGTGTATGCTATGAAGTATCATAATTTTTACCTCAAAAATTTTGCACAAACACTTTTGTAGAGCGTGAAATACCACCCAGAACGTGCTGATACCAATTTATTGCAGTCTCTCTGTACAGAAGATGGGTCAACAAAAGAGTCTGGGTTAACAGACATTCATTCAAATGACATCACTGCATCTCCTCAAAGAGTGCATTCCGACAGTGACAGTCAGCATGCCTCTCTGTTATACAATACTTTACTGTTCAAAGATGTTTTGTCTCAATTCAGAGAGCAAGCGGCATGCTTTTACTCAGCACTGGAACTTAACATTAGGCCTTCTTTTCTACTAAGAGAGATAACATTCATATTTTTAGATTCTAAACTGTGACTTCACTTCCTAATAACTACCATTATTTGGCACCTTTTTATGTTTCTATGGATTCTAACATTAAGAAGTGACATCTTTCATCTCTTTGGGAAAAATGACAGGAGCCACCAATATAAGTAGTCTTCTATTTTCACAAGTGAACAGTGATCAAACTAAGTTTAGAGTCTGGGGAAGCAACAGCTATTAAGTGGCTGTGCTGAAGTGTATTTGTGGCAGTTGTGAGCGCTTGACATTCTTTCTCAGATGTTTTTCAGGTCAAGATTTTAACTCCTTGAAGGGAGAAAAGCCAAGGTGATCTATTCAGTCGCTTGAGTGTAAGGCGGGTATTTAGCTGTACCTGTAGATTTTTGCTCACAGTTCCTTCATCTCTTGATCTATTCCACATTTTGATTCGCAACTGTAAGACAACAAAAGTTAAAGCTTTCCTGCAATGAGGAGTTTCATTCTTTCTTTTTTTTACCACAGAGATGAACTGAAATGCTGCTCCTCCAATGGCGTCACTTTGTTGTGTAATGAATTGGCTGTGGCCTAATTAGCACACGTGAGACAGGCAATTTGTGTCACACCACTGTGGTGTTAAACTGACACAAGAACAAGTCCTGATGAGCCTGTTTTAAAAGGTATTTTACATTCTAAGAATTCCTGGTAATTCTTTTTTTTTTTTTTTTTTTTTGGTTTTGTTTTTTTGCAATCTGTCAGCCAAGACTCAATGTAGACCAGGCTGAGATATGCAAATACTTATATTTATCCATACTTTTCACCACTTCTTTTGCAGTTTACGGAGGTGCTCAGTTCAGGTATATTTTTACAACTTCTTTCTACACTGGAGATAATGCATGCACACATCCTTCTGTTATAAAAGACTGAGATTCAGTCTGCTGTACTTGGTAAAAGTCTGTGTTTACTGATGTTAAACCAGATGTTTTCAATGGGGGGATCTAAAAGGTCTGGTCCACATGTAGATACAGAGTTGCATCATTTGCATAAGGTGATAACTGCCTCTATTTACCTGATATCCTCTTTTCTAAATGCATGTTCTGCCTGATGTTCTTACATACCGCTGCTTGCAAAGAGACCCCCATGTCGGTTAAAATAAGTCCCCTTGAATCAAAAAGGCCTGCTCGGTTATTATTCTTGGCAAAGTACGACCCAAAGCCTGGAAAATTTGCTTTCTTACGTTTCTGGAGGAACATGATGAAACTGCCTGGAAATCCCTCCCATGACTGCATTGAGTGCACAATGTTCAAATTTTACAAAAGGTTACAATAATTCCCTTTGGATTTTTTATGTCCTTCCACATCCTCAACACAAAGAAACAAACAAAAGAAACAAAAACTGATGGGTCAGGATTTAAAGGGTTAAGGGACAAATGTATGTATTAGTAATATAAGTAGTATAAGGAAGTATATGTTTAAGTTTTCAACAAAGCCAGCTAAGACCCTAACTTGATCTATCCACTGAGGATTTAGATTAAGCCCCCCCCCCCCCCCCCCCCCCCCACACACACACACACACACACTTTCTTGTCTTTAGTCAGCTGACTTTTATTCCTGCTGGCTCTCTTCATGCAGTTACAGGGCAAGGCTACACTGACTCTCCAAGGAACACTAACAGACAGGGCACAAGGTTAAACCCAATGATGGTTGTTAGTCCAAGACTGCATATGAGTTATTTCGAGTGTTTCAGAACCCCACTTTATTTAAGTGGATTTAATGAACGGCACTTTTACCCAGTTAACACTTTATCTCACACAAAGGCGGTATGTTGAACTTGATTTCCCTCCTTGAGGTCAGAACACTCAGACAGGACAAAACTCAGGTTTATGACACTCAGAAACATTAAAGGATTGTTTCCACTCATCTTCCATAGTTTGAATTTAAAGCCTGTGATCCTCATATACCCTGTATTAGGGGGCAGGGAGCACAGCTGACCAAGATTTACATTTTTAACATTCACCTTACATGTACAGAGTACCAGATACAAGAGGAAGTTACTATTTGTGAGTGTGGGCTTGACTCTAATACTAGATGATGTCATACATTTCCTTTTTACCCAGGTATCCATTATCTTCTTGTCAGAATTTGTGCTGAGGGACGTAGTCGTTAAATGTGCATTTCCTGAGTACTGTTTATTGATGTTGGGTTCTTCAACAGTTTTAAGTCAGGATATTCCAAAGCAACTAGTTCCCTCGTCATTTAACTGGAATCTTAAACTGACTGAGGGTAAGAAACAACTCAGGAAACAGACAAAATTGAGTACACAGTATTTCACATGATGGAACTTTTCATCACAGAGTTAGTGAACCAACACCACCAGCATTTAGTCCTCCTTTCAGGTAAAACTTGGATCAGTTAGTCATGTATACCTCTTGCTTTAACATACAGTATATTTTAGGTTCAAAGACTATGCTATTCTTTGGGAAGCATTGCCCCACTTTTTTGATCGTGATTACAAAACTTAAACCTTTAAAAAATGTATTTCTAAAAGACTGAGTCATCAATTATTATTCAGATTAGAGATTTTTACCTACAGTCATGTATGTGAGTAAATCTCCAAAACTAGAAGGAATTACAATTTAACTGTAAATATCTTAATGCAGCGGTGTTTTAGTCAGGATTAAAAATGTCTGCTGGGAAAAAAAACATAAAAAGAGAAAGAAAAGTTTATAGTTATGTCACAAAATCATGAAACTGAGTAACACACAGTGTACTCAACAGAATATGCCACTGGTCACTCCTTCCATATATTAGATCTGTCTCACTGAAGCCCAGAATAGCTTTAGGGGTGAGTATCTCACTAACAGGATCAGATCAGTGCGCATCCTGAACAACCCTGAACTATGAGTTTTATAAAACATCAGGAAGACTCATACAGACATATAAAGAAATAAACACATGTTAAAGGAGACCTTAATGCAAAGAATGTGAGTAAGTGTTGAGCCTGTTTGTAATTTTGCCCTTGTAAAGTGTTTCTTCTTCAAACCCCAGGACAGAAGTGAAAAAAGGCCAGAGGGATCTGCCCTATTTGGTCTGGCAGTCAAGCTGCCCGTCCAAGCTGCAGCATCACACTGAGTTAATGAACTGCCAGATGAGCGCTCCTTGTTAATATTAGTCACTGATGCATTTCAGGAAGCTGTTCTTTCTGTCAAGGGGAACTAAGTCTGCTAACCAAATTTGGTATATAAATTGTTCTTTTAGGAGATATACATATAAAAAAAAAACTGCATCATCATTTCTCTCATTTGTTCTCTTTCATTGATGCTGATCACTGGTCTGCTTCATGGTAATTGAAAAGGCGGGCCACAAACACTATGCATTAACCTCTTGCTGTGCCAATTCAGCGTAAACATTGACTCATGCTAATTTTATGGCATTTTATGAGGTACAAAGGCAATGAAAGAGAATAGAGGTCTGACACACACTACAGTGTGGCGATAAAAGGGGAATGGAAAAAAGAGGAGAGGCAGAACACATCTATACATTGGTTTTAAACCCGACAGCTGCGGACAAGGAAACTGGAGGAAAACACAAGAAACTACAGATAGAGACAGAAAGACAGGTAGAGGGAAATGGGAGTTATAGAAGGGAGTTTGATTAAAGGGCACAGAGACACAAATAGGAACAGGTGGGCAGAGAGATAAGGGCTCATGATGTGGCTCATTTGGTCTCAGGTTTTCCTATTAGTGAGAGCCAGCACTCATCTGCCATATGGCACTGATTCAGCCAAGTCTACAATCAATCAGGCAATATAAGGAGCTGTACATAACACACGAGTTTGTTTCATCTTTGTTTCTAATGTGAGTGCTGTGAGCTCTTTTAGGTCAAACAAAACTCCCACTAAATGATTTTTTCCTCTTTACCTGAGCGAGCTGTGTTTGGAATCAAACTATTGTTATATTTCTTTCCAGTCAGAGGCTCTTTGATTTAGTCATTTGTGTGCATGCATGAACAAAACTTTAACAATTACTTATAACTTACAGTGCTGACATAATGACATATGCTGTGAATGCCAAACCATCCAACACTTCTGAGAGCCTTTTTTCAGCCTTTATTGTGTCAGTAAAATGCAAGTTAACATGATGTCTGTCTTGGCAGCGGAGAGATGACACTCATTTCCCAGGGATCCATAAGAGGTACTTGTCGGGACAAAACAAGTCCTTGAAAGTATTTCACCAAGCTATTAACACTCTTTATTCTTTGTGAAGGCAGTCCCTCTGTCATATGGTTATGTGTAAAATAACGCCACATTTTCTAACAGCTGCTATTCTTCTTACCGCATCATTAAAGTTTGGATTAAACCTAAAGAACTATGCATTTTATTTTGGAAATTTGTGGTGTTTTAGCTTTTTTTTCTCAGTTAGTCCTACTTTTATCCATAAATTAAACATATTTATCAGCTTTCAGTATAGATGTAAGTTTTTTTTTAACAGATATCAAAGGGTAAGAAATGAGTATGTGGTCAGCACTAAACTCATCTTCACCTTCTATCTCTGTTTTCACAATTTCACACATTCCTAATTAGCAAAGAGTCGAATTACCTTTGAATAGGCACAAGTATTAACATCTGCACAAGGCTGGAAGCACACAGAGAAGTGTGAAGCTTTGCTGTGTGCATGTCACATTTTACAAGGTTGGATGACGCTATGGCAAAGAAATATGAAAATGTTAATCGTACATGAAGTCACTTGGTGTATTTTTCAGATATAAAAAGGGACGACTTCTTGGTCATTTTATTCAATCATACATTTTCATCACTCTGGATATGCCTCTTTCATGTTTAAATGGATCACATTTTCAAATAAAGTATGTTATGTTCACCCTGATAGGAAATTTATTTTTTTCATTAGAAATAACATAATTCTCTGGTATTTGTACATGTCCACTATTAACCCTCGAGGGAACCTTTGCCCTTCCCCACATGCTTCCTGATTGTACCATAAAATCCATATATCAGGACAGATGAAGAAATAAATAACCTCCATGATACATAAGCCTCTTAGGGGTAAAGAAGACGGATGGTCCTCATCATCTCTGTTGATCAGTGATGTGTGGCTGCGATGCAAATCTCAATTGTCCACAGGTTAATCCCAGGATTTGAGGGATTTTAGGTATTTCATTGGACAAATTAAGCTGCAGTGAGCAAAGATAACACACTGGATCCTAATTTGGTAATTGTGCATGCTTTATGTCTGTAAGACTTGATTTTGTGGAGGTGGATAGAGATTTTCCTTCAAACTGCAAACTGGAAGATGAAACGGCAAGTTTGAATTTGCACCTTCTCTTTGCTGAGGATGAAGGAACTGTGAAGAGCGCAACAGAGAGTGCTGTTTGTTTTTCTTATCCTCTAAGTCAGGTCTCCAAAAGCACCATAAAAGTCGCTGCGCTGCATGCTACACATATCAGGTCTATTTTGATTTCAAGTTTCAAATTGATGCCCAACTCATTTACATGTATGAAAAAGTCGAGACATAGACAACCTCATGTAGCACTGAGCCATTAACCATTAATTATAGATCCTAATAACACACCAGTGTTGAATTTGCTCCTCAGTGACACAAAATTAATATTCATCACTAAGGTGAAACATACAGTAAGTATAGTATTGCACTGCAGTACATATGGGATCACTTGTAAGTATCACATCCTCACTGTCCTCACTTCTAACAAGATCAAATTCATCAGTCAGTTAATCAACAATACATTAATTTATAACTTGTATCCTTTTTTCTGCACTGACAGGACAGGCAGGTTACTCACACTAAAGCTCATTGTTTTATGTTTAAAATCAAAGACCAGTGTTCAAGCGTTTGTGCATCAGTCTTTGGGATCCAGATCAGTCATGCAAGGTTGGTTTTAAAGTGTCTGAAATCCTATTAGTAACGACAGGCCTGCTATTGACGCCTTGGTGTCTCATCATTGATTGGAGCATGTCTGTGTCATTTATTTTACTTCATTGACTTGTGAGACACTTTTGGCTCTATAGAGGCTCTACATAAATAAACTTAACCACAACACAAACGCAGCCTGATTGATTGATTATCTTCCCGAGATTTATTAAAGAACTCTTGGCTGAGATGTATGGTAGAGTAAATAAGAAGTGACATGTCAGCTCTACACTGGCAGAAACTCAAAGAACTTTTATATATTGTAGTATATATTATAGTATGCATGTGGTTCAATGTTGCAGCCTTTGTTGCACTTTTCTTTATTGTGTAGTAAAAAAATCTGTAAGAGCAGCCATGCATGGGTCCCTCTAAGTAACACATTTTTATTGTATTAATTAACTTCACATATGGTGTGCAGGTTTACATTTTTTTCAGAGTTGGAAACCAACAAGCCGAACAGTCCCCTTGCCCTCTGGGTTAAAAGGAGAGCTATGCTTCACATCCTGCTGCCTCCACAACATACAGTAATTGCCTAATTAGGAAAGTTATGGAACCAGAGGCTTAAGACATAACTCAAGGCCAAGGGGCTGCTCTGGCATCTGACCAACCTGACAGACTGGACTGTCTCTGTCTCACACTGCAGGATTTTTTTCACGTCTCTTGGTATTAGTCCGATTTCAAGGACAAATAAGTAAAAGGTGGACGAATTAATTAGCTCTAAGTTTATGTTTAAATAAGTACCACAGAGTTCTGTGCTGGTCAAGGTCCAAGATATCTCATTGTTCTTAGTTTTTTCCTACCTCTTTTCCACCAAGATGTTAATGAAATGTGAAGCGTGTGAAGACATAGACAGCATAAAGAGGGAGAGGTAGCCAACAGGATATCAGGATATCACCCACTGGTTGGTTGGAATCCTATTTTACAGCCAAGTTTCCTCTGGTGCAAGAGGTGACCATATTTGGATGATGGATTAGACGCACAGTGCTGGTGGACGGATTGCCAGGTAACAAATTGTTATTCTTAGGTAACTGAGCTGCTGTAATGCCAACTATGCTTTTTGGTCATTTTTTTTTAACCATAAATCATTTTAGCTCATCATAGGGTACAGAAAAAGACTAGAAAGTCGAAATGGTAACCTTAAACTTTTAAAATAATAAATAAATAAATAAGAAAATCAAACTTTTTTTGGAACTATTGGTAAAAAAAAAAAAAAAATCTCATGACAGGACACAGGGCAGGGTTAAGACACTTCCACAACGCTCCATATGTCAAATGGAAAAAAGGGCCTGTCTTTACTGAAGCTGAAACCTGATAGAATCTACATGTAGCCACGGTGAAGTGCCTTGTTTTTTCTGATAACTAATAAATCTAACTGTAGATGACTCACTACATTTTTTATTGAACAGATAAACAACCTGAATTTATAACCATATATTAGAAAAAATACTTGGTGTGTTAAAATTTATAAGTTATTATAAATCACACAAACTCACCTCTCACTCAGCTGAAGCGAGGAGTTGCCTGTTAGCATCTTGTTTACTAAGCTGGCGCACTGCTGTACAGTCCCCCCAAAATTCCCTGCAAATGTTCAGTTTTTTAACATATTTAAGGTGGATTCTGGACCAAAACAGTTCTGAGGGGAGTAGTTTTCATCTGGTATCTGGATTTTTGGATGACTTGTGTGCATTTACACATGATAGCGGAACCAAGTTGAAAGTTGTGCCATTTGGGTTCAATATGCAAATTTTTTGATAAATCTTTTTGTATTTGTTGTCGATATGTATGAAGTCTGGTTAATCACAACAGCAAAGAGTGAAAAAAGAAAGTCAAACTCCTCCTTTAATGCTATAATAACTGAACACAGAGGCCCAGCTTCCGACCAAATCAATTAATCATTTAACCATTGTTGGAAAAACTTCACTAATTGCTTTGTAACGAGCTAAGCTTAAAACACCTTGATGTTTTAAACAAATGAATAAGTCATAGTCCCCTACAGTCTGCTTGGTACATTGTGTTTACTTAGGCTAACCAGATACTAAAACTAGAAGCTTTGTTTTTTATTATTATTATTTTGTTTGTTTGGAAACTGTGGTCAGTGTAACCAACACTATCCAAGGCTGATGTGAGCAGCAACCTGGACACAGCTGGACCAGTAGTCTCACTGAAGAAGAAGACTTTGTGTGGAGATACGTATACTCAAAGCATCACTGCCGCTGTCAGAAACACAACTAACAGCTATGTAACTCCAGCAAAGAGAAAATGTCTCAAAATTGTACAGAGAGGATAGGTTCGTTTTTAAAATGTAAGCTTCAGGGACATACAGATGACATGATGAACTCTGTGCAGGTCTTGTTTATAAGCTGGCGATTGAAACACTGAAAAAAAAAAAAAAAAAATACCGGCAAGCACAGCGGTTAAGCTCAACAGTTCCTCTTTCTCATGTGGCTCGTAGCCATTAAGTGCAACCGGACAGGGTCCATAAAAGTGACTGAAAGGTGCTTTACTCCACTTTTCCTCCGCTGTGTAAACCTATATGTGGTAATGGTAAAGATCAATTCCCAGCTGCTGATTCATCATTCACCCTCAGTCCATACTGTCTTTGGTCAAGCTAACTGGCCCCAATTGACCATTATTTTGTCCTGTGTTATGAGTAACACAAGAGGTGCTTGGCAACAAATGCTGGCAGGATGTTTGAAGAATGACCCACGAGGACCACGGTCTGCTGCACTGTGAAAACAGCCATTACCACTGACAAGCAGCACCTATCTTGCTCATTAAGCGTTGAGCCTCTCAGCTGCAGCTCAAGTAATAACCCTGAAGTTTAAGAGTTTGCAACAACCATATGTCATAGGATAAACTATGAATCATGTTTTGCTTATAAAGCACAAGGACTTTCATGTCTGGAACAAAATTTAGATGCAGTCTGCTCCCCTGCTCTGTGTCAAACAACAGGGTGGTGGATTGTATGCAAAATCGAGAAGTGTCTATTCCAACACGACAGCTGTTATGATTTCAGCCGTATGAGTGAGTGCGAGGCTTTGCATCACAAATTAAATTTGCCTAGAGATCCCACCAAAGCATGCACATGACAGTACTAGTTTTGCATGTTAGTGGTGAAGCCATCCACCAGATGGTGGTTTGACTTTAAATTCTTTGAGTCACATGCAAACATCAACCCTAAACCTCAGAAGAAAAAAAAGGGCTAACACATCACCAAGCAAACAGACTAGACTAGTATTCTTTACAATTTTTCAAGGATTTTAATCTTTCAAAGCAGCTGTTTCCTCCCTTTTCTCTTTTTTTATGAGGCAACCAAGAGATTAGTGTTCTTACTTTTACTCAGGATGTTATCTAAGACAAGTACCAACAACAGTTTTTATTTTGCTCCATGCAGAGCTTTATATTAACCTACAATTAACCGGCTTGATTTACTTTATGATGGGTGAGTTGGATACATCAAAAACAAGGCCCCCTTTATACTGGACTAGTTTTTTCTTTCTGTTAAAGCAGACACTTTATACACTAGCAGAGTAAGTCATTCCCTGGCCAGTGTTGCTCTTGTAACTGCCTTAAAGGTCTCCTTTTCCCCCATCTGAGCGAGGCAGAGAAAGGAATGGGTTGTTAGTGCCAATGTAGAAATTATGTAAGAAAGGACGCATTTAACAGGATCACAGGGTTCAGATGTCACTGGCACAAAGGTTCCAGGGTGGAAGGATGGAGGTTGAAGGGTCAGGTACACACAAAGATAATGGCTAACATCTGTGAATGGGGATACAGGGAGAGGCAAGCAGGTGGGAAACGAATGAGTGGAGCAAAGGGGATGTTAATGTGAGAAAGAAGGTTGTGGAGATAAAAGCATTCCTAGTGTGGCTGAAGGTTATCAGGTTGCAGGTTGAGAGAGGCATAGAAATGGCACTGCTGAGAAGGGCAAGCTTGTGTCCACCGCATTAGCTACACTGCATGTCAAAGATGCTAGCCACATGGCTTCAGAGCTGTCAGTTCATTTGTCTGTTAGGTGCATTCAAGGTGGCTGAAGTATCTGAGGAGCATTTTAATGGATTACCCCCCCCCCCCCCCCCCCCCCCAACACACAAAAAAGCATGTTCCATAGAGGATAAACAATCTGGCTTTGGTGTTGGACCTTAGTTTTTTGTTAGTCATATTGTTACTGTAGAGACTAAAACTTCCAACACTTTTTGATGGGTTTCTTTTAAGACTGATTAAAATTTATGTTGTCCTTTAAACCATTTGGGATCACATCAGAGATCCCCTGATGTGCTGTACAACTATCATCCCGTCAAATGTGTTACTCTTTGATTTTTTTCACCTGATTTACAATAACGATGTTTTTTGAAGCTCTAGTTGTACTTCATTTTAAGTGCTAATTAAAGCTAGCATGCTAACACAAGAAACTGAGCGGGTTCATTTACATTACCCACCTAGCATTAGCTCTGTGGTCATAGTAAGCATGTTTGAATGCTTCTTTCAGCCTATCAAACTACATTAACATTATTAAACAATTTACAATATTGTTGATTTATCGTCACGCAGAAACCTCTAGCTGCGCGAAATCCAGCCGATGGATGTGCTAAAACCTGTTACTGTGTAGTTCATCAAGCATCCACTTGAGGGTGGCTCTGGAACCACCTGAAACCAACAGAAACCAACCATAAGGCAGATTTTCTTCATCAAAAAAAAAAAAAGAAAAAAAGGTTTACAGCATGGTCTAAAGAAAAATTTAGTACTTAAGTTACTTTAGTCTAAATAGCTCATTATGCTAACAGCACATACTGTATAAGGGGTCAATTTTCTCATGCTTGACAGGCAGGAACTCTGTCGCTGTTGTAAAAGGGGCTCAATGCCCGCCTGAACTCTGCCTTTTTGCCTTTTTCACAAGCCAAACTGAAGTTAGGTTGAGTTCAGCGTCTCCGGTACGGTCTTTGATGACGACAGGCTCAAAACTCCACTCCAGAAGCAAATGAGTGATGCCACAGAGACCATGCCCATGTAATATACAGTCCATGTTTACTGTACAGATAAGCCTGTCTGAGTGTGTTATCCAGATGGCTGTGGGTCAAAAATGAATGAGGCAGAAAATTCAGGCCACAAGCCATAGATCATTTTTGATTCATTATCTCCGAAGTTAATCATGACACAGGAGAGTGTTTTTGTGAACTTGTTTTTCACTCAGCCGTTGCAATCAAACTGACTGTGCTAAAATCTGGCATGAGTATTAAAAAGTAACCCTGCACATTTTAATTTCCACAGTGAATATCTTCATGTCTAATCACACCAAAAGATTGTTTTTTAAAACCAGCAAACTGATAAATACGATGATATCTACCAATCTATGGTCTGTAAATACAGCACACTGATTTATGGGTTTAGAATTATTCTGATCATCGGGACGAGATTTCATCAGTACTGCAGTTATATAAACCTGAAAAACAAGATGTGAGCTAGTCCGTTTTTACACGATCTACCTCCTTAATTCAAGAACCAAACAGCACGTTACAGTAACATTACAATGAGGACGGTTCATAGTAAATTGTGGCTTCAAGAAAAGCTGCACCTTAAAAACTGGTTTAGAAAGGCTAGTTAAGCTCATCCTAATCCCTACATTTGATTATTTTCACGGATACTTGAATTCACTTGTATGTCCTTCACATAACTGTCAAACTGTTTTTTTTACTCAATGTGTTTGCTCTGATAGCCTTAAAATCAACGACTACTTTACATTTGAGAGCTCAGGGCCTCCGCTGAATATTTGTTATGCCTGACATTTCAAGTAAATAGTCATTCTAAAATTGTCTTGATTACTCTCCTGAAATATCACAGTCTATCTGATTGAAATCAATCCCTTATGATTATCTTGCCAATGTGTCATGGTCAGCGCAGAGAACACTTTCAAGAGCTTCACTTTCAGTTCCTCTCTAGCGAATAGGTTTCCATATTACGGGCTGTTAATTATTCATCTCTGCTCTGCTGGCGTCTCAGTTGGAAAATAAAGCAAATCCTTTGCACCAATGATACAGAATAGCACGGTGACCTCTCGACTGAACCCCGGTGTATTGTCCATTTGTCTCCTGCTGCTGGTACGAGTGAAATTGGAGCCAAAGAGGACATTATTTCTTGATGTGTAAAACTTGTCTCTTGCACAGCAGTAGTCCGTGATCCGGCAGCTCAGTGGTGTGTGCGCAATGCTTGAAGAGCTGGGTACAGTCCCTTTTGTAATGTGCAAAATGATATCTCTGCAATGTAAGCGTCTCTATTACAGGGTGAAGAGATTGTCTTACCCTCTGGATTTGCTTCACAGAACACGACAAATGAGCTTAAGCTACTTGCTGTGGACTCTTGTGCCTGTGCCTATCTACCAGAGGAGAAATGATAGAGGTGTGCTACAAGACAGGAACTAGCAAATAAGGCAGAGCAAATCTCAAAACACTGCCACATCAGCAGTTTCCACCGAGTCTATTTACCCACATTAACGTGATAAAATCTGACAAGATATGAATAAAGAAAAAAATCTTTCCGTCACTCCTTATGATGAGTTTATTCATCAGTTTAATTTGTTAAAAATAAAGACACTCTAAAAACAGCAAGTCGGCTACATACTATAATACTTTATTTTTGATGCAAACAAATTTTCACAACATATACAGTTGATATGTTCTTCACAAAAAAAATCCACAGGTGCTCATGTCAGTTTTTTCTTTTAATTTTGCATCATGTCCAAGCCCTTTGAAAACTTCTGTTATGTCCTGACAAAGTGGACACTTACAGGTTCAGGAAGCACTCTGGATTGTTGCAGAAAATGAAGAAATCTCTGTCACGGGGGAAGGGGAGCCAAACACACTAATGGATGGAAAAGAAACACAAAACAGGAAAAAAACTTAATGTTGGTTGCAAAATCAGTCAGAATGAAAACACTTTTTTAATGCATATTGATATCTATTTTAAGCTTCAGTAAGACAGGTACTGTAGGTCAAAAATGTAAAATAGGTCTCAACTAACAAAACAGTAAGATTACAAGTCAAACTTTAACAACCTGAAACAACACATTTGATTGATTATAGATTAAAGCGTTTGATACCTGTAAACAGACGCACATCAATCCCGTGCCCTGGGTGGCTGATAATACTGCTGTGTTGGTCTTGAGCGTCTCGGCTGTCCGTCTCCCCCACGACGAAACTCTAATGAACTGTCGTAGTAGCCGTCATCTTCCTCCTGCCATTGTACATTTGATATGGTTGTGATGTTACTGCAGGTAATCAGATTAGAAGTCATTCATATTTTATAACCTTCCTCAACACAATGAATGACAGTTCAACAATGCACTCTGATTTGAAGAATGAAATCTACAAACCCAATTCCAATGAAGTTGAGATGTGTAAAATGTAAATAAAATCAAAACACAATGATTTGCAAATCCTTTTTAACCTATATTCAACTGAAAACACTACAAAGACAAGATATTCATGGTTCAAACTGATAAACCTTATTGGTTTGTTGCAAATATTCACTCATTTTGAATTTGATGTCTGCAACATGTTCCTAAAAAGCTGGGACAGGGTCATGTTTCTCACAATGTTCCATCACCTTTCTTTTTAACAACACTCAATAAGCAATTATGAACTGAGAACACTAACTGTTGAAGCTTTGTAGATGGAATTCTTTCCCATTCTTGCTTGATAACTTACTGTAAGTTGCTAGACAGTACCACGTGGTAATATCCTTCACACAATGATGTTGGTTTTGAATGCAGTGCTACCTGAGGGGGTCAAAGGTCACGGGGATTTAATGTTGGTTTTCAGCCTTGCTGCTTATGTGCAGAGATTTCTCCAGATTCTCTGAATCTTTTGATGATCTTATGGACTGTAGATGATGAAATCCCTAATTTTTTTGCAATTGTACATTGAGAAACATTGTTTTTTAAACTGTTGGACTATTTGCTCACACAGTTGTTCACAAAGTGGTGAACCTCGCCCCATCCTTGCTTGTGAATGACTGAACCTTTGGGGGTTGCTCCTTTTGTACCCTATCATGACTCCCACCTGTTTCCATTTAACCTGTTCACCTGTGGAATGTTCCAAACAGGTGTTAAAAAAACAATAAAGTTTATCAGTTTGAACACTAAATATCTCGTCTTTGCCGTGTATTCAACTGAATGTAAGTTAAACAGGATTTGCAAATCATTGTATTTTGTTTTTATTTACGTGATACACATCTTCCCAACTTCAGTGGAATTGAGGTTGTATGATTGATGGCTTTTTTTTTTCCTTACCATAACATCAGCAGGGACAGGTTTGATGTTATGCAGCAGGACTTCTTCACAATTCCCATAATCGCTGAATACAACCACAGCTGTGGATCCCGATGAGTGAACCGCATCTATTCTGGCGTGGTAGAACTTCAGGCGCAAACACAGAGAAACAAATAAAACTGTAATAATTATCTAAATACAAACATTTTCATGTCAATTGAAACATGACGAATGAATCTGACACAGTGTTTACTCTGTGAGATGGAGCCACAATTACACTCATTATTTCTGGCATTATTTAACATGTTAATTCTCAAAATAAGTTCTTCCTCAGAGGAAAAGAAACACTTTTTAAATTTCTGAAATTACAAAGAGACTGTCAAGATCATCAAAGGGTTAGACTGAATTCATTTTAAATGTCAGATTTTTTGGTTCCAGTCTCCAATAAGTAATAAAAGAATACAGTAAATTCATGAGAGAATACATGTTTTTGTTTCAGTGCTTTCACCGTTTTACAATAAAAACAAAGTAAGGTAAAATTATCATCTTTTCATGGTGATTACATACCTTACTGTCTTCCCAGTACAGTGCCAGGCATGGGTCCCCAGGTTTCCAAGCTTGTTCTATGAAGTGACCTTTCTCTGGCCCTCGAGGACCTTGACCTCGGCCCTGTCCCTGCCTCCGTTTAGGTCCTGGGTTATTATACGTGTTCTTCTTCGGCTGCTGCTCCCTGTTAGGGGGACCCGATGCATTTGCCGGTTTGATCGGTCCAGTTCTTTTGTGTTCTACATCTCCGTTTTGAAAATGAGTAGCCTCCCCTGTCATGATTCGAGGATCCTGTGATGACCCCACTTCCTGGGGCATCCCTGAGCTCCCACCCCTATGGTTAAAGTTTGGCGGTCCACTATCTCTCTGTCGGTCAAAGTGGCCTGAGTTTTGCCGTTCACTTTTCCCCGTCCTCCTGCTGTTGCTGGATTCTTCAATTCTGTCCGTGCGCTTATTATTTCCCCTTCCATCCAGTTCACTACCTGCAGAGTTACTAAGCTTTGATGTGGGTGTGTTGTCTTTTGGCCCTCTCCTGTGAGATGGTCCAGTTGTGTTCCCACCACCACCGTCTCCGTTTCTTGACCGCTGGTGGTATGATCCACTTAAATCCATCTGCTGCTGAGGTTCTTTAGAACGAGTAAAAGTAGTCGGGAAGGATGAGGAAAAGTTCTGCTCATCCCGCATTTCCCTCCTGTCGGACTGTGACCTGTCTGGTGCGCCTCGTGCCCATCGCTCCTGACTCTTCCAGTGCTGGCTTTGAGCTGATGTTTGAGAGGTTGTTGAGTTGGTAAGAGGCTCCTGGCCAGGTTTGGGGAAATCAGTGTCCCTGTGGAAACGAGGTGGTCTGTCGTTCCTTTGTTGCCTATGGTCATTATGAGATGAGTACTTGCTATGAGATGCGTCTTTGGAGTAAAAGTCTTGAAGTCTTGTAAAAGAGTTGGAGAAGTTTGCTTTGCTGTCATTATGTCTCTGGGGTGCCTGGCTCTTTGGCTCTGAGGATAAAAAGTAGAAAGAAAGGGTGAAGATGGCTTAACGGTAACAGGGTTGAGCTTGATTTTGTTGAATTAACTAGATTTAGAATGTAACCAAGCAAAATCAAATATCAACATATGCAGCATGTAAAAGCCTGCTTGTTTTCAACACTTGTTTTAAGCACTCAAAGTAAGTACACTACTTAGATCTCCCTCATGTACAAGATGGTCTTTATCCAACCATGACTCTTCCCATGTCAAAGGACTGCTCTTAATAGAAATGTTTCATATGGAGAACTGGCATGAAAACGCATACAAACACCACTAATTAATCCTACTGTTTCTTAATATTGAGTTAAAGTAAAAGCATGTTTTAGGAGTAATATTTTGGCCTCTACACCCACCATCAATCGAGAAAACTCCCATCTTAGATTCCAGAAAGTCAAAGAGAGTGCTTGGTCCAGATGGCCTTCCCCCTCCTCCCTCCTCCTCATCTTCATTCCTGGACCTTCCTCGCCCCCGTCCTCTGGCTGAGAAGAACCAAAAAGTAAGATTATATCGACCTAGCTCAGAACAGCTTCATCAAAGAACTTTGATTGTAAAGGTCCAGTGTGTCGGCATTAACTGTAGCTCTGTATGTGTGTACGTGTATGTGTGTGTCTTTTAAAACTTGAACTCAACTGACTTTAAAAAGTACTTTTGCTCAAAAGTAAGAAGTAATATAGGAATTCTTAAAACTCCTTTAAAAAATTGATCAGGTGAATTTTCTATAAGTCATTCAGATGATCCATGTATGCAGCAACAGCAAAGACTTTAAAAAGTGTCCCAGTGCCGGATGATAAATCTTTCAAAAATAGGCAGTAGGTATTTTAGTGTGATGGAGCAAGTGTCGAGTTTCTAGTGTTGTATTTTTCAGTGCTGAAATAACGACGAAACAATGGCTGCAGGTGAAGTATCAGTCTGAAAAACTAAAAGTGTGCTTGGAAAATAGTCAGCAGCAAAGTCTGTATACAACTCACAGCAAATGAAATACAACAAGCAAAGTTTACACTGGGGACCCTGCTTGGCTGTTGGCTATTTTTACACCCCCAATCTCAATCTTGACTTCTTAGAAACAAATAACTTTTCCTGGTTTTGGGGTCTTATTTAGAGCTAAAGCAGGCAGCTGTTATGTGTGACTGTGTATGGGTATGGACCTCTGGGTGGAGGCTTGTTGGATTCGGCTAACACAGGACCAGGTCTGCTCCCAGTAGAACCAGTCAACAGGCTGTTTAGCGCCACTTCAAGGTTGTTGTTGTTGTCCATAAGGGCCTGTCGAGCAGCTTCTCTGTTAAAGCCCATCTCCATGATGTCTCTGAGGGCTCGTTCGTCCACCTACATGCAGGACACAATCAGAGGATGACCAAACATGATACCTAAACAAAGGTGAGCGGGAGGGTTAATGGCAGAATAAGCTGTTTGGCGTTGGCAAAGTAGATATGGCCAATTTTTCAAGCTCAGCTCTGCTGCTCAATCAGGCTTTCCAACAGTATATACATCTTTGCCAAAAAGCAGTGTTACAACAACAAAACAAATCTACCAAACACAATATCCTCACCTTCTGTGCTATGTGTATTTGATTTAATATGGAAAGAGGAAAAAAACGTACACCCCCTTATACCTCCGCTTTAAATGAGCCAGACATGGGCTATACTTGGGGTTTTGTTTTAGCTTGGATTAGGGTGCATTCAAGTTTCAAACCATCACTAACAAATTCCAAAGCCAACACTTTGATATCCTTTTCAATCCTACTAATGCACGCAGCCAAAAGTTGGCCGACTTCTGCCTGGAAACTGGCGTGTCACTACATAAAAGCTAGATGAATGGACTGCCACTTGATTGGAAAACTTGACCAAGCCTTCAGTTCATTAAGACTCCAACAATATCATAATCATTGCCCCATGAAGTCCATGAGCCATGAAATAAGACTCTAATCCAACCCAGTGAAAAAACACAGAACAAGTTCCAACCTTTAAATTGCATTGTTACAGTGAATGGAGGCTTCAGTAATGAGAGGTCGAAGTCACAACGAACTCTGTTTGTCCACTCACCAGCTCTCGATAGTTTCCTTCTTGTCTACTCTCAGGTCTGTCGGGCCTGTCTTCTCGTCTCCTCTGCTGGTATGAGTCTCGGCTCCGGGAGTAGGAAGCAGTGTTGGATAAATTACTCCCTGCATTTCCTCCACCACCGAATGTGCGGGGACCCTAACAAGGCAGGAGAACTTAAAGATCAATAGAGCTGCACATCCAGGCGAAACAAATCCGACATAAGGATGGGAATGGTGTAGTTTGTGATGTTGTAATGATATTTTGAAGAGTTACTTGAATATTAAGAGAAAATGAGGTTTTATAAATGCGAAAATAAAACAGTTTGTGCACGAATGTGAAACAAGAGAAAAAGCAAGAATTATTTAAAAAGGCAAAAAGTATTCCTGAAAGGCAAAGGTGTTTTTTTTTGTTTTGCTTTTTGCATTGGCTCAGCAAAATAATAAAGTAGCTCCTGCAGGATGTTACACAAATTAGGGTGTACATACCTCTTTGGTCTTGGCCACTTCAGCAATAGCTGCAGTCCGCTGCTTCTCAAACTCATCATTCTCGTCAGGACTTTTGATCACGTTGTGAGTCTGCAGGGTCTTCCTCTGGTCGAGATCTCTGCTGTCTACTTCATCCCTCCTTGCGCACTTCTACAGGGAGCAAATTGAGAGAGAATACGTTATCAAAGACCCTCATCAATCATGAATAGTTCCTTTAGAAAAGAATCAATACACCTGACAGCTTCCATGGTTTTTTGGAATGATATTAAGTCCAGCACAGAGTAACCTACAGTGTTTAAGTTATACTCTGAGTTTTTTTACTGAAGCACCCAAAAGTAGCACGAATCCTATCGCCGCCAGCAAGGTCTCACTTATATGGGAACTGTTAAACCACAGTGGAGAGTTGTGAGGGACAGTATGGAAACCAAATACACCCTGCAGCTTTATCAGGCCTGTAGGGAAGCCGAGATAACAGCAAATGACTGGATCATCCATCTTTGCTTATGAGTGGATTCCGGCAAAATCTGATTATTTTACCATCAAGAGCCAAGAAAATACAGCCCATTTTCAATAAGCTTATGATGTTTTTAATTAACTGATTCGAATAATTTGCTGTCATTAGATGCAAATGAAATGCCAGTATGTCGGGCCTCATTGATGCAGCCACGTGACTGATTCTGACCATATCTGTGTTGCACAGCTGCTTTATGCTGCATGAAAAGCTTCTTCCCCACTCCATTAAACCCTTGCAGTCATTTGACAGCAGAAGAACAGATACGTTCATAAATCTGCAGCCTCTGCTTTGAGAGGTGCTAAGCCAGAGAGCAGTGCCATCACACACGTTTACCTGCATTAAATCACTCGCACATGACAGCAGGCTGCTATGGAAGAGCCACCTCAACACACATCAGATTGTAGAAGTCCATCCATCCTGGGGTTCACCACATTCTTTTACCAGTTTCAAAACATAATTTGTGTGGTTCAGTTTTTTATTGTCTTAAAATTCATTATGCAAAAACAGCAGCTGCATTCCATTAAAGGTAATTTACAACGTGAGATGTGCAGATTCATGACTGACACAGCATTCAACTGATGCTCTTTTAATGTTGTTATTATAGCTTGGTGCATTAGCAAACTGATGTTACGTCAATATGACCCAAATGTACATGCTATTTTCTGACATCGCTGTTGAGTATAGGCGTCTAAGAACATGTCACATGAGAAAACGATGCAGATTCGAGGTTTGTGGCAAAGAATTCTCTTGTGTGATGAGGTGAGGGTAAGTTACATTCTGCGGGTGAAATAAAATGTCACAATGTGACACAGTCTGGTGAAAAACCTCCCAACTCATCTCCATTTGAAAACACCGCTGTGAAGCCCCGTAGTGACAGCTCCACACTGAGAGGCTGCTTCTGAAAAGCAGGAACTTGGAGTTGAAGGAGCTGACTGATTAACTATGAAGAGCAAATCATCAGGATAACCTTCCCCTGAGTGTAAATTACCTCGGAACAGGATGATGTTTGTATGTTACTGCCATAAGAAGACACATCAAGCTGCTTCGGTGACCCAGCTTTAAAAGGAAATCTAGAGAATGCTGAATGATAATTCCCAAGTGCTCCTCATCGAACTTTACAAAGCCTGAGCAAATCTGGAATGAAGAGTGAGTGAAAATCCCAAAATCCATGTGTCAAGCTGATACAGCTATATCCCAAGCTGAAGCTAAGATCCTTATAAGAGAGTACTGAGTCAGGGTCATGGGGTTTACAATGAGACGTGTCTGAGTTCAGTTTTATGCATGAAGTGGGAATGTGCAAACTCAAAAAAAGAACAAGTTAATTGTTCATGTCATTGTTTAAAGACAAGCCACACAAAAGTAGTGGTGACTTCTGACTTCATCACTGCTGAAATCATTTAACTGAAATTTGTGTTTCTTTATTCTGTTGTTTTGGCTACTTTTCTATTTTATTTTCCTATTTATTTATTTATTTAGGACATTTTTTTTCTTCAAAGTTCTCATTTTGATTCTCACCTGACCAAATGGCACAAAGGGAGGAGGTCCACCTTCTGCTCCAATGTTACTCCTGCTGTGTTTGGCCAGACTCTGAAGGCAGTACAGGGGAAAAAAAAGGAAGAACATTTCTTAACTACTTAGAAAAAAATACCACCCAATGCAGAGTCATGCCAGCCTCATGGTGGCCTTTAATGCAAATCTGAAATGATTGCCGATGAATGAACCCCATATTTCTTGGCAAAAGTAGCCGAGTCATCACAACCGAAATCAAGCTCACCCTTTGTAGTTCCCATTTCTCCACCATGTGATCCACCTCGCCTCCGAGGACGGAGATTTTTGAGTCATCGAGCAGCAAAAGACCATTTTTAACCTGGACTGTGCCAAGGAGTTTTACCTTTGTTCCAGGGGGAGTATTAAGACTGAAACACAGGAAACAAAAACACAATTCAAACACAAAAATGTGTACAAAATGATGCTCCAATGTTTCAACATCAGACACATTCAAATAATTAATTGATGTATGCAGAATAATACAGCATATTGCTTTATCCATACCACTTTATAAATGACATGGAGCTGTGCCAGGGGAGGGGTGATGAGGCTAGGAGAGACTATCAATAATCCCAGCTGCTCACCCGTCCTCATGGTAAATTAAAAGCCCCTCTATCTCATCAGGCCTGATAAGGCCTCTGCCTCTCTCATTAAAAAAGCACTGGGACTTAGAGGGATTTCCAGCTACTGATGCCGGATGCCAAAGCAACAATTAGGGATTTCACTCCAAACCTCTGGGATGGATGCTGTTCTCATGATAGCAGCCAGCACAAAACAAGGCACTGTCTATGCCTGATTCAATCACTTACACAAAATCCTACATACACACCATCAGCCTCTGATTTGTGTTGCTCATAATGCTTAATTGTCATCCTGCTGTATCACTGTCTCACACACACTGAACAGTCCTTTAATCCATCCCATCCGTCTTTGACACTCACTTATGGCCTCACGCACACTTAAGCAGACACTTTCATTAGGCTCTGCTGCTGTTGGTGGCCACAGTGTGTGAGTGTTTGTGTGTGTGTGAGTGTGTGTGTGCTGTTCATAAAGAGGGGATTTGTTCTGTTCCCTTCTCCCTCCCACCAGGAAGTCAAGGCCCACATTCTGGCCACTCCACCTGTACAGACTGGCTGGTCACCATGGCAGCCATCACCAAGGCCACCGTTGCTGGGATGGAGATGTAATTAAAGCTGGATATTGTTAGATGACTGCCGCCATGTGGAAAATGCAGATAAAGGGAAAATTTAGACATGTTCTGGGCTGAGAGTGTTGACAGGGGGATGAAGGAGAGGTGGCGCTATAGAAGAAATGCTTTACATTTTCTTTTTCAGCGATATGGTTTCTCCAGAAATTATAACCTGTAGTACAGACACTAAAGCTACCATATTTATCAAGTCAACAGAACTGCAGGTACCTGATCTTGGACAGGTGTTTAAACTCCAATCCAACACAGGTGGTATGTCCATCTGTCATTTGCAGTCGCAGCATTCGCGGTGCTCCCTGGGACTCCTCGTGGTCTTTAGGAGCTGAGATGTTCCTCACCTTCTGCACCTGGAGAACACATGGTCCCTCCAACTGGCCACGTACAAGAGAAAACAAAGATATGAGAAGGCATATCAGCAGCATGTGGGGAAGGATTTGCACAAGCAAAAACAAGCAAACTGCAGTTCTGTGAGGATATAATGACTGTTACACAAACCATTTCAAAACCATAGAGGAGAAACGATTTCTTTTAACACATTTTCATTTCTGGAGGTTTACATAGTCCTTCAAATTGTGTCACAGCTGTTATTCATAGATTTGTAATATACCCACCGTTGTAAATACATTGTATATTGTACATGACAATGTGTAAGCCCTGGTGGACATGAGACAGGATATTTCTCTGACCCTAAAGTGTGCTCGGTTAAATATCTCTCTGAATAGCATGTATAGAACAACTATACTTGGAACATTTGTAATTCTTCTAGTTTTAAATGTGAAGCAGCAGGTTTTACTTGGCTTGATTGTCAGTGTGTTAGGGCCATCTAGTGGCACTCCTGGAAACTGCACTTTGGCCTGCAACGGCTTTCAGCAATATAAAACAAGTGACCTCGACGAATTATTTCCCAGTAAAACATTTTTGACTTCATTTGCGACAAAAGGAGGTCTCTTCCACTTACCTTCTCAGTCCTTCCACTATTGATATCAGGTGGTAGAAATTTCCTTCCAATAGGCCTGAGGTCACTCTGCAATGAAGAACATGCTTTTAGATATACAATTGCATTGCATTTCATCACATTAGAGTAACATTACAGCATTTTTTATTTCCTCATAAACACACAATGTTACAGTTTTTATTCCATATTTCAACAATCAGCAAACATCTGACATATTTCTATAGAATTTGCAGAGTGAAACAATCACCGATCTGATGTACATACTGTAAATGCACCCCACATCTACTCTCCAATACACATAAAAACAGTACAATTATTTTACAGCACTGCATGAAGCCTTCTAACAGGATCTAGGAAGCAAGCGCGTCTCTGTTGTTAAAGTAAAGCAATGACACCACCTTTTAATTATAGCACTGTTGTTTAATTCCAATGTTTATTTTTAAGGCCCTGCAAACTCTTAACCAAAGCTACTGCATGTTTGCTTGACCTAGTGCAAATAAGAAGTCACTCAATAACTTGATATATTTTGACAGCTTCTCATGGCCAACTCCTGCAGCATAAGTCAAAGACTTTGCAGCAAATTTATACAAGAATGAGAGCTGCTGCACAGTGTTGTCTCACTATCCTAGACATTTAATAAGTCTCTTATTCACAAAGACAACAGTTGAGTGTGAAGTGCAAGACAGAGTTATACTTAAAAGTAAATAAGTCAGCAACTGACTCTTACACAGTCTTGTTACACAGGTATTAATAAAATTACATCTATACACACCTGGGGAGTAAAACTATTCAGTACGTCTGACAGTTTTGAGTACAGTTTGTCTACATAAATATGCACACACATTGCTGTTATACTATATTCTTTCAAAACTTGATTTAACAAGTTAAACTTACGTCGAGTGCAATACGAATAATATCATTATGTGTAACTTTCTCTGCAGATCCTTTCAGCTCCGCTATTCCTTCATCAGTGAGGTACCTGGGGATAGCAGACAACATGAAGCACAACCAGGTTACTACTGATCTTACATCAGCATGCAATATACAAACATGATGTCAATGCATTTGAAAGTTTCTGGAGATAATGTATCAACATGACCTTTTGTAATAACTGAGGGAGGAAAAGTTCCAAAACTGAACAAACTGCTGTTATGTATTAATTTCAGATATAATACAACATGAAGGCTTCAGCATCTTCAGTTGGATTAAATCAGGTGTCAGACAACTGGATAACATCAGAAGCATCATTTATTGTCTCTCAAAAGAAACTACGTGTGAATAAAAACTGGTTACTGGTTATGCAGTATTTTCATTGGGCTAATCTCGTTAATAAAAAGTCATTGATCGTCATTGATAGACGTGTTAATGGGCTTTTAAGTCAGTTTCCAATATATATCAGTTGTTGTACATCAACGTTATGGGACGCTAGATAGATCAGACTTAAAACATATAATATTAACATGTGCCACACTGCTTGTACTCGAGTCACAAACAATGCTCCCACTTCTAAATGAACGTAAACCGAAACTGAAGCGCTCACAGTAACTTGGCGTGATGTTGATAGAATGCTAACGGCAGCTGTGCATAGGCTAGCTGACCTTATTTAATCTTACTCCTGCCCGTTTAATCAGCGATAGTTTAGCTTGATTCAAACCAGTAACGCTACCATTTCCTGCACTGTTCAGTAACAACTACAGAGACATAAAAAAGTTTACTGTACCACAGAACTCTCGAATTAAGTCATTGCCAATGATAAGCTAATGTTGTGAGCTAAACCCAATCTGTCACATCAGTGAGCTAACTTAGCCACCATGCTACCTACCAGCCCTCTTTGCTCAGGGAATCTGCCAAATCGGTCATTCTCGTCCAAAGGTAGATGTGTGAAAGAAGATACTAACTGGTTCAAAATAGGGACATTTGAATAACGACTATCTTATTTGGCAATGCATATTATTCACTAAACAATGATAAAGCTCGCTAATGTGAGTATTCAACGACTTTGCGTAGCATACGTCATCGGCGGGATTGCGTACTCCAAGTATGGAGCGCCAAGAGGGTAAAAAGTCCTTACAAATACTTTTCGCATTTGTTCTTTCAGAACAATGCAGTTTAGTTAGATACTTCACTAAAACGACTACCAGGGACGAGTTAAAGCTTGTTCTTAAAGGACTGATGCATTTATGGTGAATACTAAAACAGCAGATTGGCTTCATAGCATCTTTGGTTTTATTTAGGATGTCAACATTGCACCACAACTACAATGGTCAAAGGTAGCTATAATGCTCCTCTGATTAATATGCTTTAACATGCTATTAAACGCCAAGGTCATATACCAAAATGAATTAATTAACAGGCATAAGCAAAAATAATAATAATAATAATAATAACAGCTTATTCATTTTAGAATTTGGAAGTTTTGAAGAACCACTTGATGTGATTTTTGATGGACAGTTAATGAGAAATTATGAAAAGGACCCGTACTTATTTGTTGCACTAACAGGTGCATTAACAACAACAAGAACAAAAAAGGTTTGGGAGACAAATAATTTCAACCAAATGCCTCAAGATGGCAGTGTGTGTACATGTGTAACATTACAACAGTACTTTCATGATTTAAATCATTAAAATGCACCATAAATGGGCTCATACAGAAGTTAAGCTGCACTGTGAATATAATATTGTCCATTCATTAGATTGTTTAAGTTTTATTGTAATACTAATAATAGGCTTCTTGACATCCTAACCATACCTTAATCTTACAAAAATTTGATACCAGATCAAAATGTAGATAGCATTAAAACTAAACTCTGACATAAAAGTAGATGCACAATACAATAAAAACACAGACCTTGGTCATTTTTTCCACAAACCTGCTTCAATAACACACACACACACACACACACACACACACACACACACACACACACACACACACACACACACACACACACACACACACACACACAAATCTATGTATGTTCCGTTGTTGCCAATAAACCAGGAGACATTTAGGTTCAATAGATCCAAACTTTCTCATTGTCGAGATACACTATAACCATAAAAACAGGCTACTTTTTAAATTTGTCTGTGCACCAACCAAAAATAATAATTGAACTCCAGTATTGGAAAAAAAAACATCCATCTGGACTCTATAAAATCCTTTGAAAGTCATTATTAATACAAAAATATTTGGATTCCTATCATGCTGCCTTTGGGGTTTTGATTGTGTATCACTGTGGTAATACTTTGATTGTTATAGAAAGACCATTTTTCATTGTCTGAGAGGATTAGCATGGCACAAGGCTTTTATTTGGTTTGATGATTAGTTTTTTAACAAAGCTGGGGGCCATGCAGAAGACATTTAAGAGACCCATGAAATAAAGGAAGTTTTGCTTGTAAAAATAATAAAAATCATGAAACACAAAATTAAATAAAGTATGCCATATCTATTTTATGGCAATTCACATACTGTTAGCAATGCTTTTATATCTTTATCTGTATGTCAGCTTACAAGTGACTGTGACTTCTAGTCAAAGCATTTTGTATATCTGCACAGTACAAGGAGGCATAATTAAGGTATATAGAATCACTTCAACATATGGTAATGACTTCTGTTGAAAGGTAAAGCTGCCAAGCAGTTACTCCTGCTTAAGCTCAGCTTGAAAATATTACCCTTTGTTTGTTGCATGTTATCGAGCATCTGTTGCTCTCTTTTTGGCTGCAAGGATATCAATCAAAAACAACCAACTGTTGTTAAAGCTGTCAGTCAGTTACATGTCTGATTATCATTTGACATGTGTACCCTGCTAAAAGGAGGGATTGGCATGCTCCCAGCTTTCTAAAAGCACAAAGGCCATGGAAGGCTGGTACTACTTTCAGCTTTTTATCCTATCATTGGGTTACGTAAACTTCATTGTCCTTACTTGGAACAACAACATCAACCCTAAATCAGGTTACAGCATCCACCAAGTGAAATTACTCTGAGATAATAGCTTTATATTGACAATGTTGCTGTACATTTAAAAAGTCTTTAATATATTTTAGGTCTTTGGGGAGCAAATCAGGTAATGAGGAGATCTCATCAGAGGGATCTCACCAAAGTTTCTTCTTGTTGCATCTCATCAAGTCATTGGTGTTTTCTTCATTCAAGGTGTTTGAGAAGTATATTATAGCTTTGGGCTACCTTTTCAATTGGCAAGCAAAGCCGAAAACCAATAGTATAGAGGATTTTCAGTATAAAAAACCTGATTAAAAAGGGAGATAACATCAATTTTGCTTTTTAAACTATACAGGAAATCCTGCATAAGAGGAAATCACTGGTTTGTTGTTGAGATTTGGCAGGATCACAGGGGCAGATATTCTTCCGGAGTGTACACTTCATAATATGCACATTTTGACAAGTAATTAATTCCAACACACTATAATGACCTTTAACAAACCATTTTTCTGACGACAAATTTCTTATCAACCCATCAACTGTGCCTAATAGTAGACTCTCTCTGATCATTTGGAGGAATATGTAGTTGTCTAGTGACCTGGGTTTGTATCTTTAAGATTCAAAGGTTTTTGTCAATTTCCTATATTTGCAAAAACCCTGAAATACTTTCTCTCTTCTGACAGTATATAAAAAATTAAGTATATAAAAGGTATACAAATAGAATTAAATATAAAAATTTAAGGGAATAAGAAGAATAACAAGAAACAAGTATTTGATGTATTTTTGATTTTAAGATTTTGATCATAAGGTTTTGAACTGTTCCAAGCGTCAAAAACTGGCACGTTTTACAGATTGGTAACACCATTCATTTATTGTTCTATGACAATGAGAGCGTTTGCATTGTTTAACCCTGAAACGTTGGCCATTTACATTCATCATAATGTTTCCTGTGACTACGTTCAAATAATCAAAAAGTGACACAATTGAATTTAGAATTGTACTTCTTCATGTAACATAAAATGTGTGACTCTACAAAACAAATATTCCTTCTTAAACTAAGAAAAAGCCAAAGAGCATGAGTGCCCACGGGAGACTCGGGCTTTAGAAAACGAACAAGCCTCAGTTGAAGTAGTGTTGATTGACAGCTCTCTGTGGCCAATCCAAGGCATCTTCAACTGTAAACAGTGAGGGATCTACCAATGAGGATTTAATGTTTGTCGGTTTGTGGCCACGATTGGTCGGATTAAACATGCGGAACTGAAATCGTCACTGCGCGGGTCTGTCAAAAAATCAACCGCATAATTTTATCCTGCTAAGGCTTCATGGACTACTGGAAATGACTTTTTAGCTTATAAGCGATGCCTGGATGACATTCACCTGTCAGGAAAACTCTGGAATTGTGTCCTGCATTCCGTTTGTCAGCGGAAACCGAAGCGTTACGTGACAGTCCACAAATTGGATTAGCGCTAAGTAGAGCCAACGGTGAATGATAGTATAGCAAACTTGCTAGCTAGCGAAACGGTCTGTTGAGGTTGGAGACTGGAAAAACGCATTTGGACATCTGCTTTCATACGTTAACCAGCATTAGCTGTCTGAGAAATATTTGACAATTAAAGGTAATGCAAGTACTTAACGTTAGATAATTCCGCTCGTGTCTTCATTTGGGTGTGTGCCTACTATTCATACACTGCAAGGTTAATATCGTTAGCTCGCGTAACGTAATTAGGGCCAACAACATGGATAGTTACAGTCAGCGGTTTGAATCCACAACCGGACGAGACAGCAAACCTCAAAAGAAGAAGGGTCTTGGCATGTCAAGTTATGATGATGGAGACCGCAAGCCAAAGTTTGTAAGTATGACACACGACCAAACTGTCAAAATTAAGCTGTGTCGTATGTGTGACACTCACTGACTTTGTTACAGGGGGTTATTTCAAAATAAATGCTTCATATGATTAATACACGGACATTGACACACAAACAGAGAATATACTAATTTTCTTGCGTATTGTAACTTTATAAATGCTTACCTGTATCCTGAAAAAATCAAAAGCAACCTCAAAAATGATACCCAAAGACAGCCCTTAGTGGACTTGCATCCATATATTTTGTTTACTCTATTTCCCTGATGATCAGATATTTTTCTGGTGCTGCATTCAACAAAACAACAAGTTGTGATGGGTCAGATCATGACATATCCTGACACTACCTACAGTAATAAAGTTAGTTTAGTTTAGACCATTTCTGTTTAAATTTCTAAATTGACAACGCTTTGACCTCCTGACATTTGCCTCCTTAAAACTTACTGGAATTAACATGTGGCTTGATAGGAAAACAGGAAATGAAGTGTTGATGTGTGTCTACAAAAGGAGCCTGTAATTACCTCTATTTGACTTATTAAGACTGTTTTGAAACTGGCTTTTCAGACTTATCACACCTTTGCAAACAACCACAGAGGTAGAATACTGTTAGGGATACATTCAGACTATATTATGTACTTTCTCCACAAATTTTAAAATAAAAAAAATGCCTCTGCAGAATCTCTCCTACTGTAAGGGAAACTCGTGCATGTTTGAGTTTTCTTTGTAAACAGCGACCTTGACTGTTTGTTTGCTTGCAAGAGGGAAATTGAAAGGTTAAAATTAGCACAGGGGTTTAGCCCTTAACCTAATCCATGAGCTTTCTACAAAGCAACCGACATTCTGTCTGGCTTAAATTTGTTTGCTGATTTCTTCTTGAAAATAATAAAAAAAAGGTGTTCATACCAAGTCAAACATCACCAGCATAATTGTTCTAGCTAGAGTTCGCTCTTTTGTAATGCACTCAGGCGTCTGGAGATAACACAGTCAGAGAGACACACAAACATCCTCTTCTCAGACAGGAGACGTGTGTGTGACACAGATCTTCTTAAGGAACACTCAACCTGCATTTAACCCCATTCTTATGGGAGGGCTTGTACAGGTTAAGTCTGTGTCTGCCTTTCAAATGGTCCTCTGCAGGCTAAAGCTCAGGGCAGTTCTGTCCTGCATCGTTACCCAGTGTTTGTCTGAAGGGAACAGAACACACACAGATTATGCAAACAGTCAAAAAAAAATCTGTGATAGTAAAGTGTTTTCCTTTCCTCTTTAGAACAGATTTGTCTTCATGTTTACAGATGCTTGGCAGCCTGACTGAAATCTTGTGAAACTTCGAGGGCTTGGTATCAATCAGAAATGTTCAATACCTGTACCGATAGCTTCACTGCGATAGTGGTTCTTGAAAGATACTTTTTCAATATCAATATCAATTCTAACAAAAAGGAAAAAATTATATTTCACAATAAGGTACAAGTCTTGAGTTTTAATTTTTAGCTCCACTGTTTTTCTTCTCCGAGCAGTTTTCAAGAAATAGACAACAAATATTTGCCAGTGCAAAAGAAAAGTTGCAAACAAGTGACAGGTCAGTGTAACATGTTTCTTTAGAAGCCTATGAGTTTTGACAGATAACTACTTCCACAGGCGGTTATCAATTTCCTGTTGCTTTGCAACAATGTAACATATAATGTTTTTTCAATAGTACTGTCCCTATTTGATCTCTGTGCAGATAGTTGTATGCTTCTGTGCTTTTGTAGCTGCATAATTCTGCTAATGTTAACAGAGAGCTCAACTGGAAGAGCAAACCTGACTACCGCAATGAACCGTGGTTAAACTCATGAAGTCAGGACTGAGGTGGATACTGAGGACAGTAAATGTGTTTATAACTATAAATGAACTTTCTTCTGTCGATTCTTTTTCTTTTTTTTAATGTCAAAATATCAATCCTCGTCTTTTATCCGGGCTTTTGACCAGCAAAAAGTGACCCATAAGAAACAAACATTAGTGTGATACACATGCACGCAGTCGTCTGCTCTGGCTGCAGCTTGAAGGAACTGCTGCGAGCGAGGAGTCTGCCTGTGTGTTTTGGATAGCAGAGGGGCTCAGCACCAGCTGCTTGTTGAGAAGCAGTGGGTGCTGAGAATCAATCCATCAAGTCAGTCTCCAAACTCCGGAAAAGTTGCTACATTTATCGCTAGGCACTTGTGGGCAATTGTGTTTGGGTACAGCATGGTTCGCATGTGACTGTGCTCTGCCTCTCCATGAAAGCAGCGAGTTGTTGTCTGCAGACAGAAGAGTTTCCTTTCTTTAGGCTTGCATTTCCAGGATGCAGCCGTCATTTGAACGGGTAATTAGAGTTTGAGCATGAACTTTTTACCTCATGTTCGAATGAATGTTCGAAACTTGAACAAAAAGACAGCCCAAGTAGCCTGAGTGCCTTGACTGAGCAGCAACACTCATAGTTGAGCAAGGGAGGAGGGGCAGAGTGTGCATGAGTGAAGTGTGTGAGAGGAGCACACGGAGAGAAGAGAAACTGAAACTTAAATACGTGTTTGTGTTTCTCCTTGTTGTGGAGAGCTGGGAGAGACAGCTGGGGATCATACAGCCAGCAAAGCAAGCCCAAATAAGCACCTACACTTTAGAAAACCAGCCCTAAGGCTATGTTTGTTTCCGTAAACACACTTCGATGTCACTTAAGGAGCGTGAGCTGTTCACAACGCAGTCTGCAGACAGGCCACATTTAGAAATGTTAACAGCCAAACAAAAAAATCAAGAGTGGAGCAATAAGACCTGCAGTGTGAACATAGCTTAAGAGGCTGGATGTGAGGTAACAGTAAAGCAAAGAAAATGCTTTTCAGAATGACTTGACCTTGGAAGTATTGATGTTTTTTTCAGGAGCATTTAACAAGCACTCACAAGTGAAAAATGTCTGTGCATTTGTTATGAAGGTGTCTCGTTGTTTGAAACCTGGGATGAGAAGCTTATAAGTTGACAAAGTGCAGTCTTAGGATAATGGCCATACTAATAGGATGCTAAATACCTTCCTCATTATTTATTAGATTCCCTGTATGACTTCCTAGTGTCCATGAAAGCTCGACAGTAAGTCTGCACAGTTTGAAATGTGTTCATTGGTAAATACTGCAAAGACAATGTGATATGCAGTTTTATAGTTATGTAGGTATAGTAGCGATAGTGGCTTTGTCTCGGGATGCACCAATGCAATCCTGGTATCAGATCCTGGTAGAGCTTCTGTGTGTTCAACAGCCATGTGCGTGTATTATGTTGTCAACATTGGTGTGTCTGTGCATTTTTGCAAGGGAGAGGTAAAATAGCATGAAGGAAGAGAACTGTTGCAGAATACAGAAAATAACTAATCAGTTATCCACTGCTGAGGTTTGCAGTTAAACTGTTTATTCCTGCTGGTTTTATCATAACCCCATGAAATAAATAATAATGCAGTCAGTTTAAATATATCTTGTTTTTCATTCCGGTTTGCTTAGTTAGAAAGGCCTGAAATTGTCAAAACTTAATTCTCAGTCTCGCTCTCAGATTGAGAAACAGAGAATGTTAAATTAATACTGGCACTGGATTAGATGAGTATTTATATGTGCTGACTATGGCTGCAACTAATCATTATTTTTATAATCGATTAATCTATTGATTTTTTTCCTTCGATTAATCAAGCAGTTGTTTGGTCGATAAAATGTCAGAAAATGGTAAAAAACGTTTCTTGGAGTCCAAGATGACATCATCAAGTCTTGTTTGCAAACCAGAGATATTCAGGACTGTCTTAGAAAAGCAAAGAAATCATAAAATACTCACATTATGAAGCAGAAATTAGAGAATTTTGACTTCTTTTCTTAAATAATCACTTAAATGGATTTATTGATTATCAAAATAGTTGACAATTAATTTAGTAATCGATTAATAATTGATTATTCTATTAATTGTTGCAGCTCTAGTGCTGACACCAAAGCCTAGATGTCTGTTTGGGTATCCAGACTTTAACAGTTGGACTGGTGCATCTCTACGTTTGTCTGTGTAAAGATCATCAAGTTTTACACAGCAATGTTAAGATGGTGGGATTCTCACCCGAATCTCTCCCTCTAATGTTATTTACTAAAATATACAGACAACCAAAAGTTGTCTGTAGACTCAGTATCCATGTTTTTCAACTCTTTGCAGTATGATGTGTTAATCATACATCAGACATTTATAATATTGAAAATTCTAGAGTTTAAACCTGGAATTAAATTTGGGCTCATCACAGATTTTCCCATATCTTGAGGCCTTGTCAGTATGACTGTATGAAGTCATTCTGGTTAGAAAACACACTTATTTTACTTAAGATACTACTGAGAGTACAGACCACTGAAGACTTCAATTGGTACTTCAAAATTTACAATTTTTAGTCGTGAAAAGCAGAGGGAGTGTTGTGTTTCTGCTAAAAACACTTTCATTACTGTTTGTGCTGTTGACTTTTTTTTTTTAAATGTTTCAACATTTTTCTTTCTATGAGTTAAACATTCTCACAGTTTCAGGCTGTCAAAGCTGTTATCCATTGTTCCGCCTCTTCTCTTAATATAATATCTGAATAGCAGCTCGGTACACAGAGGGCTTCGTGTCTCCAGGAAAACCTTGAATTAAAGAAAAAAAAAGCAAAAAAAAAAGCTCCCCTCACAGTTTACTTCTGTTTCAAAACACACAATCTAAGAACATCTTGTTATTTATTCAAGCTGAGAGACACATACAGCACATGTTCCTGTGATAGTACAGCTTAGTCTCCACACCTCTCTCTTTCAGGAGTGAATTTCCCAACCACATTTATAGCATTTAGCTGAGATATTGCAGTGAAAGGGAATGATGTGGTGAATGAAGTGTCATTTCAATAGGTGGCACTGTAATACCACAGTATGACTGGTGGAAAGTAGATTAAAGGCTGCTTTATGTGCAGTGGCTGCTCTTTAAGCAGAATATTATAGCTCTTGAAACTGGAACAGAGGACGTGTCTATGTAGTATTTTACTTTTCCTTTGAGATGCATGAAATATAGGTTAAAAATAAGGATGAGAGGGAGAGTTGGTTCTCTGATAAAGCTCTGAGTAAGTTTTACTTTCTAATTAATGGACGGGATGTTGGAAATCTTGCTTTATCACTCATTTTGTAAAGCGCTTTTTTTTTTTTTTTATTGTTTAAAGGCAATACAGCTGAACTTTGATGCCTAAACCTTTGAGTACACTCCAAAAAAAACAAGACCACTTCAATCTCCCAAGTAGCTGTGAAGAAAAAAAAGAGAGATGTGTGAGAAACAAAATACAGCAGCACTGTCAAGAGGACATCTGTCATTCCAGAGCTGTAATTTTAAATCAGACTGATGTGCAACACAAACCTGTCCGTGTAAAAGGGAGCATTGTCAATCATTCAAGGAGGGTGTTTTATTAGCATTTACTCTGGTTGACAGGTTTGTTTTTTTTATTAAATATGTCTCCACAACTTTAAATTGTTCAAGTTACTTTGCTGAGTGGCTCTTAAGGCAGTATCTGGGAGGCAGTGCTGAAATGGTAAGGAGCTTATTTGTAAGGGAAGTACTCGTACTTTAAGTTAGAAAAGTGGACCTAGAAGGCCTCAGTTTTGGAAGTTGTCATTTTTTGAACACCAGTCATTAAAATGGTGCGTGTCATCATTAATTTGTTAAGGTGAGTCCTGTGTAGCAGTACTATTAATGAATGGTCCAAAGAATTTAATTTTCTAATCTGATTGTCTGAAGCTGCTGTCTTTGTCTGAGTTGGGTCTTAGTTAGGTTATTCAATTGTTGCTTTCCCTCACCTCCATGAAGCAGCGTCTCTCAGTGTTTACCTCACTCTTTTCTGTTGTTGATAGGGTGTGCAGTGTTTTACAAATCAGCGTTCCCTCTGTGTGGTGGGTTACTTGTCTCAGTTAATTGAAAAAGATGTTATCACAGTTTAATTAAATGAGCAGTGTGATAGCGGAAAGTAAAATGAATTCACCGACATGTACAAATGACTGTTGTCAGGGCTTCTATTTTGTCCATTAAAACAAAGGATTTGCACCGGTGAGTTCCTGAAAAAGTTGGAAAACTCAAAGGATTGCTAGGTTGACAAACCGGCCCCATAGCTAACTTTGCATCAGTCAGTATTTTATTTGTTGTTTGACTGGATAAATGTTATAGTGGACAGTCAAGACTATTTTTTAAGTAATCTGAAGGCTCCTTTTGAGCCTTTGTCCCAGACTGTTAGTCGCTCCAACTGCTGGTCTTCTTTTATTTCATCCATCCATCTTCTACGGCTTATCTGGGTCGCGGGGGCAGCAATTTCATTCTTTTATTCCACCAACTTTTTTTTAATATCTTTTTGAGCTTTTTTATTCCTCTATTCAGAAAAGACAGGACTGATAGGGCAGGAAACTGAATGAGAATGGGGAGTGGCATGTGGGACTTGAATCCAGACCAACAACTTGAGAGCTACACATAATATTAACACTAGACCATACCTGCCCTAAGGTGAGTTGTAATTTTGGAAAATTAGAATAATCACTGAATAATAAAAAGCCAAACAGTTCATATGACTGTTATATTGTCCAAAAAAGTTTTTTTTCTTTCTATATTTTTCACTCGCCCTTGGTTGTAATTTGGTAGAACCACCAGACGGTGGTCATCAGGCATCTGGAAGCTGTTTGCTTTTTGCCATTGAATAACAAAACATTTTCAAAATAACATAAAAACATTCAAAAATCGTCTACACTTCCACAATTTCATTTAGCAAACACTTTTGTCCAAAGCGACGTACAACATAAGCAGATTTAGACTGGAGGGAAAAACCTGCGTAAGTGCGACAGAGTGCTTCAAGTTTGATTGGCTGAAGATGCCGCCAGAAGAAGAACTGTTGGTTCCAGGTAGGGCTGGGTACCAAACTTCGGTTCTTTTATGGCACTGACCAAAATGCTTCATTAGTACTGAGTATTGAATTATGCCTCGTTTTTAGGTGCCTAGTTTGAGTACTCAAAGGGTTAATCATGTGATCAAGAGCTAATGCTACCAGTGATTGGCTGTAACGTTACACGTGGTTACAGCATGCAGGACCAACTTAGCGATTCTGTCACTACATTTAGTGACTTTCAGACCCCTCTAGACCCTTTTTTTTTTAAAAAGCGACAAACCTAGTGACTTTTCTGGAGTTTGGGATGAAGGAAAGCAAGTGTTAATCTTCAAAGATGTTTTGATCTTCAACTGCTGCTTCTCAATGAGACCCCCCCCCCCCACCCCCCCTCCAAAACACAGACTCCTCCACACCCAGCAGTCCCTCCGAGCTGCAGCTAGAGCAGACGACTGCATGCAAAAGAATCACGCTAATGTTTGTTTCTTTTAGGTCACTTTTGTCGGTCAAAAGCCAGAATAAAGGAGGAGCGTTTATATTTTAACATAAAAAAAAAACAAGAATCAAAAAAAGAAAGTTCATTTATAGCTATAAACACATTTACTGTTTACTCAGTGTTTGACCTGTCACTTGTTTGCACCTGTTCTTTTGCACTGTAAAGTATTTGTGTATTTTCTTCCGAAAACTGCTGAGTAGAAAATTAGATGTAGATGAAAAATAAAACTCAAGATTTGTACCACAACATGTAATGAAATCAGTTCTTTTTGTTAGAACTGATTTAAAAATTGGTTTCGAAAAAAGTATCGTTCAGGAACCGGCATCGATTTGACGGTATCTGTATCAGTTCAGGAATCAAACATTTTTGAGTGCCAGATGCTGGCAAACAAGTGTGGCACTGTGAGACTCAGTACTGAAGAGAAACGCTGACTTCTACAGCACCAAAGAGTTCTAAAAGAAACTTTTGAACGAAACATTAGGTTACGTGCAAACTTTGCTTGTTCAGGGCGTGAGCATAAACACAAGACCATATGGTGCCCAACCACAAAACTTCAAAAGTAGCTATAATGATGTATTCATCCTTTAACTTTAAAAGAGTGAACCAAAAATGTTTCCCTCAAAATTTACTTCATAAAAAATAGTCCAAATAATCACTAACTGCTGGTTGACTTATTGATCAAACAGCACACTAACATGCCAGTTTCCCTCCTGGGCAAAGACATGTTAATGAACATTTTAACTCTGAAAATAATTCAGTACAGCTGCTAGCTTTTTTTCCCAATTTGACATTAACAGTTTTTTTATTCCAGCAAGCTGCCTCACAGTATGACTATTGTGCAAAACAGGATGAGTTCCCAGCATGCCTTTTGCTTCTAGCTGAGCACCATCTACCCTGCAGACATGTCATGTGTACTCTGTCTTATTGTTGGGGTTTCATTGCCCTCCAACCGTGTTGCACTATTAACAATTACACCGCAAGTGCCCTGTGAAGCCACCTGTGGATTCTTTTTTGTGTGATGCTTATTGTTTGATGAGACTATGTAAACCTAATATTTGATGTTTGCTGCTTCAGTTTACATAGTATGTCCGTCATATATTAAGCCCATGCTGGGAACACGCTGCAGTGACTTGCATAATCACAGATGTGTTATTGCTGTGCAGAGAGCAACAGCTGAGACAAAAAGCTGCTTAGGCATTGTTGATGGTATGAAAGAAGCAGTAAAATTTTAGAATGTCAGATTTCATACATAATGGAAATAAAAAAAAGAACAAGGAGTGGCAAATGTATTTCATTCATTTGCAATTTCTGTGTTCTGCATGAACACGAATATGAATGAATATGAATATGTTGCTGTCGCATCATATTACACAGTTCAGTCTGTGCAGGGCATCAATAAAAAGCAAAGAGTTGTATAATTGTAAAAGTCAGAATTTTATTACTCATCTTCAGCAGTGGTTTTAACATTCAAAAGTTTAAAAAGACATGGATTTTATTTACTATAGATATGGGTCTTATTTGGCAGCACACCAGGTGTTCTCAGTGACTCTAAGTGCTGAATCATTTTATGTTGTTGGGATGTTCTGAAGTGATGAATTTCCTGGTTGTTAGAATATAAAGTTAAATTTAAAATAGCCAACAAGTCATTAAAACTCAAAACATGAGCACAAATTATTAACACAGCCAACACAGGAAGACAACTTAGTTTGTAGATTGTGGCTAAGTTTAGCAGAGCTAGCACCACTCCCCTCGGTCTTCCTTTCACGTTAATGTCTTTCATACCTGTGTTGGTTATACATTGTCTACACATAACTTAGTGTCTATTTTCTTAACCAAAATGCTGCCAAACTAAACCCTACAAGACGCCCCATGTCATTTTAGCTTGTTTCTATCATGGTAGCTGACCTCTCGCAGGGCATCAGCGTGCGACCAAAATTCTTATGAGTGCAAGTAACAGTTTTTTAGGTCGCACTGCCTCTGTGCAAGGTGTGCAGGGGCGTGCCCAGACTTTCAGACTGGGCTGGCTCAATGAGTGCATTGATATACGTAGGGGAGGCCAGGGTGTGCAAATTAAATGTGCAAATTATTACCATTTATCCTCTTTAACTTCACTTTCTAATTTTAACTATGAGGAACTATTTCAATATTCTATTCACGTGTATGATTTTAGTTTAAAATATACATAAATGTGCATAAGCCAGTTTGATAAATTTAGTAGTTTTTAAGCCCAGATTAAAAAGTTAAAACCTGAAAATATTGCCAAACATTGCCAAAGCAGAGTTGCTGTTCACCAAAAATGTAATCAAAAATTCTTCTCATGAAGAAAAATGGAAAAATGTCAATTCAATTAAGTGAAGCCCTTGAAGAACAAGCACTTTTATTTTGAAATCTTCTATTTTGCTTTATGTTTTATTTTGAAATGTTCAATTTCAGCTCAGTGAATAGAAAAGAGTAGAATAGAATAGGATGTACTATGTTAATGAAGCACTTCATATTCACACAGTATATGAAAGTTATGGAGAGCGATAAAAGATGACCTTATGGTGTTAAAGGCGATGCCATGAAAAATTTTGGTGCACCTAAATTTTGTGCTGCTGCACCTTAAAAAAAAAAAAAAAAGGTTGGGCGCACCAGTGCAACCAATGCAAAAAGTAAGTCTGGAGCCCTGATTAGAGCATTATTTTGGCAGTCACCATTTACCATAGCTTTAGCTCAGGCTACAAGCAGCCCGGCGGTCTCTCTTGCTGCAATGACACAATGCATTTGAACACAGCTGAAAATAGTTCCAGATTTATTAATAAACATCCATTCTGGCAAAGATTTTCCTTTGAAAGTGTCTTCACATTTCAAACAGTATGTTTTTAAATTGTCTCAGAGACTGCTGCTCTTTTAACACCTTCTAGAATTAGAATGTTCTTCATATTAAAGTAACTTGACTCTTAGTTAAAAAAAACTGGATAACTAAATATTTGTTTTTCTCCTGGCAGACTTTTTTTAAAAATTCGATTTGAGACATTCAAGCCGTATTTGTAGTTTGTAATTTCTTAAATAATTCTTAAAATTAAGACATTGTTTTGGACTTGTCAGCTAATAAGATGTTTTCATTATTTTTTACTGGACGTGAGACTGAGAAAGGCTTTCTTGTTTTATATTATATGCAGTAAAAACATTGCATGATACCAGAGGGGGTACTTTAACTATTATTTGAATATAATTCCACATAATGGAGGCAGCAATATTAAAACCAGTCCTCTCCAATTCAGCTCTAATCACTGGTAACGTTAAGCTTGTCCAGTTTTGAGATCTGATGATATGGCTTGAAATGAGTCATGAAGGGAAGTAATTCTTTTTATACCTCGTTGCTTGCTGCGATGTAAAAAGAGTCGCAGTTTTCTTTGAAGTCTGTGATATTCGCTAAAGTGAGGAGTGCTATGATAAATTGCATTTAGTAAAGAAACATTTGGATGCAAATAGCTTGTCTCATAGTCCAAATCTTGTAGAAGTGTGGCCTGCACCATTATTTTTCTGTTTTTCTCTCTTAGACAGGACTTATTCCTATATCAAGAACAAGTTGAGTTCTTAGCTTTCCAACTAAATCTGATTGGTGGCCAAAGAGACAAATTCTAATTTAGCAGGATACTCAAGTCCTTTGAGTGTTGGATACATTCAGTGATTAATCTTAACATGTGAGCATTAACGGGTTCAATGGCCCGTCTTAAGAATTACATACAGTTTTTAAGGGGTTCAGCATTAGTCTGAGATTAAGCAGAGCTTAATGAAATGGTGAAATGAAGAGCTTCCATATATGATGGGTGCAGACGAATATATGATGGTATCATCAGCAATAATACTATAATTATTCTGACATATACTTCCTATTAGCTTTCTTTTCTTGCCTCCTTTAAACACTGCATGTGTCCTGTAAATCTTGGAACACTCACTGTGGCGATGGTTAACAGAAAAAAATACATTATTCCAGGCAGGTCTGCATTAATTTAACACTGATGTGTATTGATTTATTTCTCTGAGGTTCTATGAGGTCCATTGTTCTGCTTGAGGCCAACAAAGCCTTTCTGTCACAGTTTCATTCAGAATTTCATTAACATTTTGAACCTCATGTAACTTGCAGTCCTTATGTGGGTTATATCATCGACATTTGTCACTCTAATGCACCTGTGTGAGGTGCTCATGGCAACTCCCCAATAAGTTGGCTGTAAAACCAAATTACAAAAAATCTGCTTGAGCAGTAAGCTGCAGACAAAACTTGCTCGGCAGACACTGAGGTTGCTGGTGCTGTCAGATAACAACAGGCCAATTGCCAGCTTCTTTCACTGCACAAGTGGATCCTTCATAATTTGGAGACAGAGCTTGTGAGAGCAATACTTTTTAGCCAGATTCTGCTGCTCAGACTGCTGTAAATGTCAACTATTATGGGCCTCAGGTTTAAACTTTAAAACATGGGTTTAATAATCTGCTGAACAGCTCTGCTTGGTGCTCTTAAAAGGATCTCCTTGTTGGAGAGAAAGTTTGTTGGCACCCAACAACCGTGCTTGGTGAAATTGTAAAAGCACTTGGTGAAAGTGTTGTCGTTTAGGCCTTGTTCAGCTGACAAACACTGAGTCGATTAGTACCTGTGGATCAAAGGCTTTCTGGCCACTGCATACCTCAACATCACAGCACCAAAGATGTCTTTAAAACCATTCCAACAGAATTGTCTTTTGGCTGTCGTGTACTGGATTCAGTTCACTTCTGTATCCTGATTGTTGTTCTTTTTGTTCCCCACCTGTAGCACTTACCCTTTAGAAACATCACAGATGATGTGGTAAGATCTGAATAATTTATGCTTTTTCTTTTCTCTGCATCATCTAACATCTCCTCAGTAAATGTAGTCCAATTACCTCTTCTTGACTAAAACTGGTTGTAGTTGGCTCGTGACCACCTCTCACTAACTAATGTCTTGGTCGACCCCACATCATGTTCTCCAATCACTGAAACATGTGAAACAGATGTGTTGTGTGTGCTTTCTGTCCACACAGCTCTAACTAATAGCATTGCTTTTCTAACTCATTAAAAGGCTAATTGTTTTGTCGACTGTTTGGAGAATTAACCATTCAAATAGGCAAATGATATAACTAACGTTTTATGTACCTCATCTTGTTGAGGTAAATTCAGAAGTACTTCTTTCTTTTTCATTGCACCCTTCTCTGTTGTGTTTGCAGCTGGACCGATTTGCCAGTATTCGGATTCCTGGGAGTAAAAAGGAGCGACCGCCCTTATTACAGTCCAAACACGGCACCAACGACTGGTCCATTTCTTCATCATCGTCTTCTAATCAGTTTGAAGAGCTCTCATCAAAGATCACCTCAGAAAAAGAGATCTTGGCTCTGTTTGAGAAGATGATGGTATGTTGTACTTATATTCTTCCAATATCATGTTCTTGTCATAATAAAATGAACTATTTGATATAAAGTGGTACATGAAGGGTTGGTGGAAAATATTTGGATATTGGTTTTGTAAAAGAAAAATGTGTTTTTAACCAGGTGTCAAGTTTCCACTTGTCTGCTTTTTAAGAATTTAAAGCTTTCATGGAGCCAAAGCACAAATCATGACTCAGCACATAACCCACTGGTGTTCTAATTGCTCAAAACTTCTACAGCTGACTGCCTCTAGACTTTCTTAATGTGCCTGGGTAAACAGGTAGATACTCATATAACAGGGTTAGGGCTTCGATCACCCATCTGAGCATCAATCTCATAGTAATGGGTTTACTTTGAAAGCTCTCAATAAATTAAAAAGACAAATACAAGCACAATAATGTCTTGTCCTCTAACATAACCCGAATCCCATTTTTAAACACGATCCCCCAGTATTAATTGTTTTGGCCAATATGGCAAATGAATAATTAAGTCGAAGCTAAAGGTTAATGGGAAAAAAAATATGTTAGAAATATTCAGCTGTCTGCACTAGGGAGACTAATAACATTAACATTATTGTATAATTAATATGCCAAGGGAGAAACTAAAGCAAAACCAGAGGTGTTGTTTAGATACAAACAGAAAAAACAAGGATATTAAGGATTACATTTTTAATAAGGTTCTCCTCTTCCCCTCTTTGTTGTTTTTCTCTCCTGTGTCGTTACAGGAGGACATGAACTTGAGTGAAGAAAAAAAGACTCCGCTGAGAGACAAGGACCTGAACACAAAGAGGGAAATGGTCATCCAGTATATTTTTACTGCCTCTAAGACTGTAAGTGTTTCAATGCATTTCGTCTTTTATTTCTTGTGTGCTGCTTATCTTTATGGTTCCATGATTTAAGGTTTCAAATTGAAAATATTCCAGTGGCATGTATTTTTAGGACCTTATTATTTTGCTCACCCGCAGGTCAGACTTTATATTATTCCACACATTTGTCAATGAAAAATGATTTCTCACATGGGACCTGGCCTGAGAAAGCCTGAGGAGTTTTATCGGATTACAAGGCGGCACAATTACATTTGTTTAGACATCTCTATCTGTGGGCAATGAACTGCCACCTGCGGATGGGACTCATCAATAAAAATACACAAATACTTCATTGAATATTGAAATAGTTGGTGTTAAATTAGTCTTCAAGATGCATGCTAGCTGTCACGTGGTGCAGCTTGTCCCACCCATTTTCGCAGCTGTTTTTAGCTCTAGAAGATAACTGATTAGATTTAGAGTATGTGGGTTTGATTGGTCCTCTTTTAAAGCTTTAGCCTCAGGCTCTTTGTTGTTCTGGAGCTCTCAAAAGATAACGATGAAACAGTCAGTCTTAAGACAAAAATAAATAAATCTCCAAAGAAATGGAAGCTATGCACATTCTATCTCTTCCATATCAAACATGCTTTACACAGATTTCTCCTTTTCTTAAGATTTAAATCCAGTTGTAAGACTGGAATTTATAGGTGAAGCTCCATTAAAAGTCTACCCCCGAGCATGGTCATTTGAATATGGATTTGGTCTTTCATTTTAGTTTGAATAATAATAAAAGGGCAACCTGCCTGAGGTGTTTTTCTTGTTGATTTCATTTTAAGAGTTGACACTTTTTTAAGACACCTCTGACTTTAATGTAACTGTTACATTAATGTAAATATCAACTGTACGCTCTCTACTCAGATTTCCCTTTACATATTTATTTTTTTTTAAACTTTCTCTTATTTAAAAGTTGGCACCATGTCTAGCAGAGGGGTGTTGAAATTGTCATCTTTGCTTTAACTAGACTTCCCACCAATTTGCCTCAGGCTGTGAATCTTAAGTAACCGTTGGGGCCATCCTGTTTATATGACTGTGTTTTTTAACCTGCATGTTAAGATAATGAAGCCTCAAACATACACAAACCACATCAAAGGACTTTTTTTTTTTTAATAAAAAGCTGCCTTTACATAAAATGTGTTAAATTGCAAGTTGAGAGAGGTGTTGTTGAAATTAGCATGTTGATGTAATGCGTTTTTCTCTCACACCTGTAATTTTTCAGTAAATAGATTAGAAGAGTAGGTGTTGGAGTCTCAGTAGGCTGGGTTTAATTCTGCCTTGAATAACCCTCCAGACCATGGCATGGTCAAATAATGACCATTATTTGATAAGTCTGTCCAGGCTCTTGTGTAATCATTTGCCTTTTCAGACCAGTACGAGGACCTTCAGCAAAAATACACTCATGGTAATGATAAGCTGTAATGGTGTGTGGATGGAGCTTTTTGTTGCAGTGGAACCCTTGTTTGTGCCAGCAAAAAATCTGAAGCTTCAAGAAATCCAGTTGTTGATAAAAGCAGGATTTAAAGACTGAGACCAAAGGATGAAAATAAATCAATGTTTTTTTAGTATTATTTTTTTTATATATTTGCGGAAAAGATCCAACAAAGCCCTTTTGTTATGGGTAAGTGTATGAGAGATTAAAGGTGCTGTGTTCAATGTCTGGTGGTTAACATGTTCTAAACTTATGGTAGATACTTACTGCCTGGTACTTTATGACATTACAGCTTAGTTTTTAGGATTCATTCTTATACTGTGTCCTTCTTTTGGTATACACTGGCTTAATTCTCAATTCCTTTTTTCCCCTTTTCCAACTAATGCCATTATCACATATATACATTTTTAAACTTAAAATGCACTTTCATACAGTCACACAGCTTTAGCTTTAAGCATCATTAGACGTAAAGAGGTCTTTATTTTACAAAAAGTCTAACTCATTTGATCAAAACAGCATCTCAGGAGTGAAACCAACCTCACTGCATCGATATTATATGCTGGCTCTCCTGCAATGTCTAGCCTTGTCTAATTTAATACAATTTCTTAACTACTTTATACATTTAATGGGTCAAGTAAGGTTTGTTCCCTCTAAAACTCTCGGGAATAAGCAAAACCATTTACTGATTCACCTATTAACCCTCGCTAATGAACCCTCTAATGCTACGCCCTAATTGATGCTGGCTATGTCCCTGGTTGACGAAGTGAAGTGCTGTTCTGGCTTTGATATTAGTAGACGGCTTCGTGCAGGCTGAACAGTCATGTCATCTTTTACCAAAAATAATTGGTGAAAAAAAATAAAATAAAATTGCCAACATGTTGTGTAGCAGTACCTCACTTGAAAATAACAATTCTACTTCTTTGAGACCCCACTGCTGATTGTCTGCAGTGGCCCTGCTGCGTGGGAAATTGTGTTTTCTTTACTGTTGGCTTTTAAAAGGACTAAGTATACATTTGAGAAACTCCTGTTTTTCAGTCACAGTAAATCTGAGAGACTTAGCATGAGGGCAGTTAAATGGGCTATTGGAATGTCAGTCAATACTTTGCACCAGTGTTCAGTTTTTCTTCCTCTGACACAGAAGCCTGGAGGGCAAAAACAGCCTCCATCAGAAACCCTCTGAAAGTGCAGCAAAAGCTTGTTAATTTTCAAGGTGACAGATATCTACAATGAAAACAGAAAAACACGGATCAGAGAAACTGAAAATTTTGGGCACTTGCAACTCCATATACTGTTTATACGCATGAGCAATGTCTTTGCCAGAACTGAATTTCTGTGATGTTTATGTCTGTCTTATGGATAGTCCTTCCCCTCATACCACCACCAAGATGAAACTCCTCAAAAATACAGATAGATTTTGATCTGGCGGGATCAGTAACACTGGTAGTAGAGGTAGAGGGTGAGAAATTCTTCATCATCCAAGCTAAGGTCGGTGATGTCATTCATGCCGTTGGATAAAACCAACCATGAGCCTGTCTATTAGTTCATTAGTTACTAAAGTGATCAGTCATGCTATTCCAACACACTTACCTGAAAGAGCAGCTCTATCCCCTACTCTTTGTTACATTTTGTTTACATTTAGAGAGACCTGACACAGACCCACCATGAGCAAGCCTTTGGCAACACTTGGCAAGAAATGGAAATTCTGTGAGTCTGGGAATTTCAGATACATACAGTATGACTGCCAGAGAAAATATCATTTCAACACAACTGTCAAGATCGTAAAGGACATGAGTGACAACAGCACAGATCAGTGGTCATGAGTTTACTATTCTTTCTAAGTACAATCCAATTACAGAGAGACTCTTTAAGTAGTTTGATCATGTTAAGAATATATCAAGGCTGCCAGTCAAACTTCCAATTAAATAGTATTAAGCCACATTAGGTGCAGCAATAGATTGTAATTAAGTTATTAGCTTTGCACCAAGCAGTAGGGCCAAATTGAGTTTGTTTTACCAATTGTGCAATTTATTCACATTTGCAGAGCTATATTCAAACGTCCACTTTGAGGATTTTTGCAGCTGATTAGTCAGTTGTTGTAGGACATTTTTATTTTTACCAGTTAGCTTTAGACATAATCAAATGAACAATGCAGCTAAAAGGCTTCAGGCAGATCTCAGAAACTTTATTGATGGAATGCTTACTCAAAGCATTACTTGACGAAACAAACTATCAGCAAACCTCCAAACATTTATTTTTTTCATTCAGCGCCAGTATACAATTACAGCAGTCTAGTTTTATCAAATTAAATGCTCAAAATTCAACTTTTTCATTACATAAAATTTAACAAAAACCACTCATCCCAGCTCAGTTAACCTCTGACCTCCTCAGGAGCTATTGGCGAGTAGACTTCAGAGACTTTTAATCAAGGGTGTGGTAACAGAGCACCCAACATTGATCAAACATAAATTGTGGTCTACAGGTTTCCTTATTCTAATTGTGGCTAAGACCTCAATTAAAGTGATTGATTGTTGAAGGAGCTGGTCATTACAGGGGAGAAACAAATGAACAGTTAGGTACATTGATGGAAAATAACTTTGTTCTGTAAAGTAACAGAGTGTGTGGAACTCTTAACACTTGCAGTGTGACATCTTTCATGTTGGTTACAATCCATGTGTAGCGTTCCCAGCTAAGTCTATGGTTTGATTCTCCATTCTTCCATTTCCTGCTTCTGAATGGCAAACCCAGCCTTTAAAATAAAAGTCCAAACCAGTTCCAACAATAAACATGAAAAGGAATAGAAACTTGAGCCATAAATTATAAACATCACAGGTCATTAATGCCATGCATTTGCAAAAAATTGTCACCTTTGCTTTAAGAGTTTCTGCAGCCAGTGAAACAAACACTTATCCATGTACAAAATATGCAGCTGGATAAACCTTGCTTGTTGTTGTTGTTTTTTTTTTGCATGGGTTTAATGCCCCACAGGTGGTGCTGTTAAAGCTGTTTAATGGTGCTCCCGTTGACTGCAGGGACTGCATAATGCTCAGGCAATGAGGCCTTTTACAACAGCACAAGGACATGATGTGTCGCTTGTTGTGGATTGCGTGTTGTGTATAGTCAGTTTTCTCTGTCAGTTGCCATCTCTGTATCTTCCTCACAGTGTCTGATCTAGCAGAAAGGAGGGGGGGCTCAGAACTTCGGCTGTGCAGAGTAAGTGCTCGGAGAGTGAGTGCGCAGTGAGACAGGGAAAGAAGCATCGCGGCTGTGCTCTAATCCCCTGTCCTGTTGTGAGCAGAGTAGAGCCCCAATGAGAGGGTGGTTGAGATAGCGAAGCTGTGGGGGGAATATCTAAACTATAATTGTGTGAAAATCACTGTGGGTGAATGAAAAGACAGGATTTCTCCCACAGGGTTGTGGATGGACGTGATGAGAGGACAGAGATGTGTTAAGATTCATACGCGTTTGAAGTGAAATTTTACTGTTTCCATGGACTGCTTTAGACCACACCACAAGCAATGGTGCAATGCAGTGCAAGAGTTTGTTTTACCTTTATGAAAAGATCTGTTTGATGCACTGCCAAGCAGTGGAGCACAGTTCTTGGCAATGCAGGTTCATTAGATTCTTGTGTACAACTGTGGGTACAATTACCTTACTTGACTGTGTATTAGATATCTGTTAAAAAATACAATAGAATACACATCACACGTTATCCACTGTTTAAAATTCAGAGGCGGAAAGGTCACTCAGACATTCTTCTAGGCTCCTTTTGCTGAAAATTACAGGGTTGAAGTTGCAGGTGAGTCCACATCTCCTCTGATGCAAGCTGTGGGCAAACATGCTGTCACAAATGCTCCTTTAGTGAGAAAGGCCCAGCAAGATGTTGCTGGTTGCTGTCATGAGTACCGCTCATGGTTCTCTGACTGCATAAGGCCTTTAGAGATCCCGGGAAGCAAACAGGCTTGTCATCATCTTGTCTCTCCAGGACAGGAGAGGCGTTTGACCGTTGAGCCAGAAGAGGAAAAGGCACAGAGGCACACACTCAGTGTATCGCTGATGGGCTGTTGTGCTGCCAGTGAGTGGGTGGAATTGGTGAAATTGCAGCTGTTGTTCCAGTTACTCACGACAGAGCAAGAGACAAAAGAGGCAGAAGTCGACCTAGGCACACAAAGCCAAGAAGTAGTTCCAGCCTTTTTTAGTCATGACGATAACAACACTGAAGGGGATTGTTGTTGTTATTGCTGGAAAGTGCAAAAATCTTAAGACTTGTTTGGAAGAGGGTGCACTGATATGTCCGATGGCTGAACCAGATTGGGATTTGAGGCTCAGTGTTCCAGCTGATGTCCATATTCTGTTTTTTTTTTTTTGTGCCTTACATTGTGTAGATTTGCTCTGATGTATGTTATCATGTCAGACCACAGAGATGTGTACAGTTACTTAAACACATCTGTGGTTGACATTGAGTCCACCACTTTTGATGAAATGCACTGAATAAATAAATTAGACTTGACTCGATGGTGTGAGATAAAACTGCTTTTTAACTTGTTTTTGACACCTCATTTTATTTTTATGATAAATTGAGTATAATATTATAGAGTTGAGCTTGAGGTGTTCAGGGAGACGGACTGGGCAGAGTTCCACTGGCTGCCTTCATGGGTTAGGGATTATTTATTCCTGCTGGTAGTGAAAGAGGCTCATTTTTGAGGCTTTGATGACTCAAAAAATTACCCAAGGATATGTGGAGTTTTTGCATTAGCGCTGTTTTAATAAACCATGTAAGTGTAGCATTTTCTTTACATCACCACTTTGACTGATAAACCCAGACAAGCCTTAGCTTTTCTGTTAGACACTTTGCATCAGCGTGGGCTCATTCATTACACTAACTACAGCGGGGAGATCCATATAGATTTTTTTTAGACTCGGCTAATTATACATTGGCTGGTAACACGCTATACAGACATTGTGTTTGAGTGACATTTGGCACAAGTTCCTCCTGCATGTGTTCACTTGGCGCTGGTAGAGATGTGTTTTTTTCCCCCCAGGATTTGCTTTGATTTCTATGTTAATAACTGCACTTTGAACCAGCATTAAAAATTATGGACTCTTATATTTCTGTGTGCTACTAAGGAATCATGTCTTTTTTTTGTTTGGCTTATTTGGAGTTGATGTAATGCCTAGAAGAACTGAGGAATTGGCATTTGAGTTGCTCTGTAACCCTGGGCTTTTTTAAGATTTAAAAATTCTGGCTTCTGACCAGAACCCTGGGAAGAATAAGGCAGCCAAAAATATGTCATTTTGACTGTAAATGTTTGACTGGTTTTAATTATCATTGACGATACTTTTTAGTCTGAGGACTTGAGAACATTTTGAACTTAAAATTCATTATTTTTATGTTAATTAAAAAAAAGATGGTATAAAATTGTAAAATATATCTATGTTGTGATTTGTCGAGCTGGTAGTCGGATATAAAGTGTACAGTGGGGGAAATAAGTATTTGATCCCCTGCTGATACTAATATACTTTTTCACTTGATAAAATGCACAACAATTTATAACTTTTATACTGTGTGTTTTTATGCATTTTCAACTGATATTCTGTCTATACTTATAACCAGTAAACAACCATAAAAATTAGAGTGTGTTAATTTCCCAGGGCAGTGGGCAAACTTACAAATTCAGCAGGGGATCAAATACTTATTTCCCCCACTGTATGCTTTTTCATATAAAGAGAGGCACTAAGAGTCAACACTTGTTGCCATTAAACTAGTCTGCAGATTGTCTGTGAATAAATAATCACTCTGAGTATTGACTGTTTTTCTTCCTCTGTGATTTCTTGTTCACTGCCCTCAAACGGAAGGCCAGGTCTACTCAGCTCTTGAGTCACCATTTACATTACTCACACATCCACCCAGAGGCAAACTTTAACCCCGACTGTACTCTGTTGAAACTGCAATCCATAACTTGTTGATATATATGCACGTCTGCATTGTGTGAGACTTACTACCGAGTGGCACTTTATTTAAGAATCAAAAACCTACAGTAATGTTCTATTAAATCCAAAACAGTAAGACGAAACACACTTGCATGTAACTGTTCAGTGAAGCAGATAATGAATTCACTGCCAGTTAGAAAATTATTGGATCATGAATTAACAGTTAGGGACTTCAGTTAGGTCTATCTTCAGGACCCACCATCACCCCTTAATGACAAGCCGCAACCCAAATAAAGGGAAATTTTCAACTTCTCAAATTCACATAATGAAAAGATGGTGAAGTTTGAACCTGATAGTAAAGGATATCACCAACACAAATAAACAAGTTTAATGATAAACCAAAATGAACAGAAAACCTCAAAATACACTGAGGTTTTTGTCCTACTGGTCCTCAATGCAAAAAGTTCCATCTCCCATATATCAGTGCCCAATTTTAGTTTTGCTATGCTCATTAGCACATGAAAAATAACTTTGTGTGTTGTCTTCTATACTGTGAAATGTCAGTTGTCAATTAGCATTAGGAGGAGTCCTGCCCTGACAGTCGGTATGTTTACATGCATGCATGCAACGGTCCGACTAAGGTCAAAGTTCAACCATAAAGTCACAGCGGGGAATACATGCAGAAAAAGAGAATCACTCCACTTGGAAAGGCAACATGGTGTCCTTTTTTGATAAGCAAAGCTGCAGGCTTAACGAACTGGTTTCGATTCACCTGAAGAGAAAGCAACATTCTAACGACGATGGCTGAGAGGGATGCAGCTGTAGCTCTTCATGTTTTTATTAATGTATGTACCATGGTGTTTGTTGTGTTGGAGCCACAGACTGTATGAGTGCAGCATCTCTATTAATCTGGTCATCTACTTCCTCTTCCGGCTGAATGCCAAGGCTTATCGAGACCTGCCAAGTCCTTCCAAATCCAACCAAAGTCAGATAGCAACCGCATCATCTAGGTGTGTCAGTTGAGCTATGCTCAGTCTGTTCTTGGTCCGACCAATCTTTTTAGATGCATTTTGATAGTCTGATCTCACCCTGACTAAGCTCATAGTCAGATTTCTTCAGCTGCATGTAAACGTACTGGGTGTTGGTCAGTAAAAGTGTCTAATTCCCACCTTGAACCATGAGTATGCATCCCTCCTACCCTCTTTTTCATTTTCTGCCTTCTTTTTTCTTTGTATTTATTAATGTATTTAATTAAATGAACATGTTTTCCTTTTTTTATAAGTACTAAGTATTTTGTTTTTTTAAACAAGTTTTATAATTTGCTAAGCTCGGAACAACACATTCAGCAAAATGCATAAATGACTGTGTAAGTTACCTAAACTAAATAAGAACTTAGTTAAAAAAAATGAAATAAATAAAAGCACAGGATTTTTTTCTAAATTATTATCCTTACTATAATGATTTTGTCCAGACAAAGGCCTGCAATCTGCAGAAAACAAGTTCAAGCCTCACTTTTAAGTCATGTCCCACCAGTTGGAATTCCCTGAGTTAAAGAATATTTTAACCCCTTTTTTAATACAGAAGAGACTAAAGGCCACCTGTCATTTACGGTAGAAACAAACAACAACATGTCACTTTTTACTTGTTATTTCTTTGGGGTAACATTATAAAAATTCCATTTCTGTTCTTAGTGAAGTTGGCCTTTTCTGGTTTTCAGTAACTGTTGGGTTCATCGGGCAAAAGTATGTGTGCCATTTGGTCAAAACCCTGCTTCTCTAGTTACGAACAAATAAAGACAGAGGAGATGACGCATTGTACATGAAAGGGATGCTTGGTGCTCTGTATTTTCACATTGTTAAAAATGTTTTTTTTTCCTTTGACAGAACAGGCTATTCAGTCCTAAACCTCTACAGCTACACTAAAGGGATTCCTCTTCTTTTCTCTGCAGGGTAGCTTGAGAAGCAGCCATCAAATATCTCCTCAGGAATTCCTGGGAGAACTGAAGTCTGGAGTGATGGACGAACGCCTTTTTGCCTGTCTCGACTCATTGAGAGTGTCTCTCACCAGTAACCCTGTCAGGTAGTGCACACGTTTATGACTTTGTTAAAAGACATTTTATCTGCCTTAAAGTTTATTTCTATTTCTTGGTAATTATAACACTCAATAATGACATCACAGTTAAATTATTCATTGCAAATAATCCCTCAACAGGCTTGAATACATCGCAATAAGAGGATTCATCCATGCTTTATCATAACAGATACAGAGTGAACTTTGAACTGCCAAGTCTATCAAGTTTTATATTCTCTGGCCTGCTAAAGGTGACATGAGCACTTTACTGTTGAAATTATTGATGGTCTCTACTGCACTGCTCTATAGGTTTCTTAGTTGACTTAGGGCAAAGCTCTCTGAAGTTAACTTTCAAGCCTCAGAGGTGTCAGCTACTTCAGCAGTCAGCTACTTCACTTGTCTGAGAGATTAAACGTACAGGTCTTCACAAACTTTTGCTGCTACTATTACTCATATAACTTTCCCGTTGCTCTTTACAGGCTGGTAGTTTGAATTAATAAGTTATGAGGATCGGGGCATTTTCATCATTTTCAGCTTTTATTGAATGTAATAAAACCCAGTGCAAAGCCCAGTAATAAGCATTGCCATTGAAGGCTTAGAATCTGACAGTCTTTTTCTGTCTGTGTCAAAGCGATGTGTTTCTGCTGTTTTGCATTTTGGCTTCAGGTTTTCTCAAAATCTGTTGACATCCAAAAACACTCAATAGAACATGAGGATTTTTTATTTTTTAGAAGAATTCCCTGGCATCCCTGTGTTTTGGTCTGTGTGTAACTTTTAATGCCACCACTGTTAGGGCTTTTATTTTACCAAATTGTTCCAATAAATACCCCCCCTCCCAATGAACTCCATAAATATTCTCTGAGTCTGAAAATTTTTAGCTATATTTCAAGGATTGGAAAAGAGGGTATGCGTAAGATCAGTTTCAAAACAGTATTACATTTCTCTGTGTAATGGCTTTTCTTATTTTTAAGTGCCATTTTTCTAAATTGAATGCGCAACTCTTTAGGTAGGTAATGTGATTTTTGTTGACCTTTAACACTAATAAGTTTACGTCCGTAGGTGGACCCCTGGCAGTTTTTTCTTGCTTTCCTCCCTCCCTTAATGCCCACTGCTCTGGGCTTCCTGTTTGGGGTTTTGAAAAAGCAGGTTGTTTAGAAGAAGAAGAACAGAGCTACTCAAATGCAGTCAAAATACTTATTATACACAAAGCATTTGGCCTTCTTTGGGTTTAGGATGAATTGGTCGGTACTGTTCTCTGGTCAGAGAACACAGTCATCAGGTAGATTTCAGGTCTTCACTTTACAGAATGAAGGTGATAAAACTGCATAATTTAGTTAGAGGCTTAAACATAGATCATAAAAAAAATGGACGTCATCTCGCTCAGCTCCAAGTGATGTTGTCAGAAAAACTGCTCCCCCTGGTGAATGGCTGCAGTATAGGTCAAAAACTTTGTCTCCCTATTCATTCTAGAAGGGCTGTGGTCAAACTAAAAAATTGATTCACCTTGTAGAAAATATTTCTCACATATGTATGCTATGGTGATATGGAAATATTACTTGACTTCATTGTGTTCAAGTCCTCTTTTTTCTGAAAAGTTTTTTTTCATTAGTTATTAGACATTAAAAACTGGGTTTTATATCATGCTTTATGATGAATGACGGCTGCCATTCTTGTGTATTTTTTTCAGGAAAAGTAAAATACATCAGAAAAGAGAGTTAAGAAGAGATTAGTCTTTTGAAAGAAAAAAAAACTTTTATTTCTCACCTGGCTCCACTCAGATTCTCTACTGCGCAGACCTTGGCTGCACAATAGCGGAACTTGTGCCAGGGGTATTTTTGCTTCAAAACCATACAATGGTAAATGGTGGAGCCATGCTGTCCATTCCGTACAGTCTATGGGCTTAAATAAAGCACATAGCATATATATTCATGAATAATCAGTCTAATTATGTCCAATTTAAGCTGTAATTGAAGCTAAATGAAATATGCATACCTTTGAGGTAAAAATCAAATACTGCCTTTCCATAAATCCTTTCCTTACCATGTAGTACTGCACTCATGACACACAGACAGGCTAGCTTGTACAGCTATCTAGCATAGCATTTTGAGGCTAATTACCAAACACATCTTTACTGGTGCTAAAAGATACACCCACATCATATAATAAAATAAATCCCAGAAAACATAAAGAGAATTCAGTTAGTGTGTCATTCTCTCACACCAACACAACTGCTTGTAAAATGATCACAGTCAAAGTTTGGTAAACAAGGAGAGGAAGCACTTCGCATTTCAAAATAAAATTTGAATAATTGAAGCCTCTAAACGTTAAGAATTTACAACACTGGAGTTTTTGCTCCACATCTGCCACATAAATATGATAAGTGTTGGTACGCTAAGTGTACAATTCAATATCCTGAAATTTGAAATATATTTCAGGCAGACTAACTTAGGGAAAGCAAAAAACAGTGAATGAGTTTGACAAATATCTACACTATACGTGGTTTAACAAAGAGAAAACCCTTTTTTGAGGGTCCCTTTTGAATATCCCTTTAGTGTTTTAAATCTTGGCACTTGAGGTGCCTAACTGCAGTTGTCCTAGTGCTCACATTTAAGCCAGCTGTTAAAAGTTGTGTTCCCATGAAGCCAGATGGCAGCAAGATTTGCAGAGCAGTGAAGACAAACACTTGTGTACATTTTGTTCCTCACCTTAGGGAATTGGCTGAAGGAGAGAGCGTACATCATAATATTAGATCATAAACTGACTTGAGACATCTGTGTCCTCTGACCTCTGTGGTAAACTCTAAAAAACACTTAAGCACTGGAGAAAAATGCAGACCAATTTTCTCATTTGGAAGGATTTTTTGCAAACAATTAGTTACAGAAAGCCAATTCTTTGATTATACCTTGATGATTTGGATTGGTTAGTGGATCAGGGGATTGCTGGTAAAACACTAGGTCAAGACTTACATGTTGGTATATTTTGTCTCTTCGTCCCTCTGAGGGGACAGTTTCTGGAAGCTTACCACTTGTAAAAAGCTACTCTCATTTTTCAGCCTCTACATGTCCCTTTATAAGACAGAATTCTGTGAAAGGAAGTTTCTAGATTGATATCAGATTTTCTGCAAGAGCCAGGCTTGGTCCAGAGTAGACTAGCCCAGAGACATATCCCGACATGAAAACCCTTTGGAATATCTGATTGGAAAAACTGAGCCTACCCAAACTACATACTGGGCACCCTGTGCCCTCACTGTTATAACATTGGGCTCCCCAGTTTGAAAATCACTGCCATAGACGGTACGGTAAATAGACAATCAAAGATACTTTGATAGGTTAGCCGGTACTAATTTCGACACAGCGCCACCACCACAAGTGGTGGTTGCGTGCAACTACATATGACTGAAATGACAAATCCCGTCATAAGGAATTTAGCAGTGGTGGATGCCACCAAATTTTCTATGCAGGAGAAACCCTGTTTTTGATGCTAAACATGCTAATTTGGCAGTGTGTAATGATTTTCTTGTAGAGTTTGGGGTGTTCTGTGACTCAGCTACTCTACGGGCTAATGTAGGGTGTGCAGCCATTCTGAACAAATATGAATTCCCAGAGTGGGGCTGTAGTAAAGATTCCACTTGTGTTGCCTCTTGTACAGGCCAGTGTAGAGAGATGATTTTCCATCATGAAGAAATGGCTGAAGAGTATACCAAGGAAAAAATCTCTTCTGACCCAGAGGCTCCTTGTTGACCAGGTCCTTCCGGTTGGGGGCAGGAACAGGTAGACATCACTGAAAGGTTTCTACTTTTGTCAGGCTTCAGGAACCATGGTTACCTGGATGAAGATAAGAGAAAGAAAGAACAGCTAGCTGTTGACCTGTCGAGAAAGCCTCTGACAGATTATGTGGATAATTTCACAAAGAGGAGGGCTAGGATGGAGGCTGACATTTGCACCTTTGAGAACTTGGTGGATGAATACGCTGAAAAAGCAGAAGCTGCAAGCAGACTGACCTTCAGCTCTGGATTCGCTGCACTGTGAAAAGAAAGAAGGAACTCTGGTGGAGATTTAAAACCAGATTGATGAGAAGCTTTCAGTGATGGGGAAAAAATAAACATGTTCTTTATTGTTAAGGGTTCAGACAGGGAAAACTATCTTCTGTTAATGTTACTTTAGAAACACCCAAAGATAGCTCCTACCTGACACTGCTTTTATTTTATAAACAACTTTTGTTTTGTTATATTCAGTAATGTAATGAAAGTTATTGTTTAAAAACAGTTCTCTGACAATACAAAGCACTTCCCTCCACACTTCGCACACTGTCTTCGTTTTATAAAATAGATCTGCCACACATTTATATTGGTTGATTGAGGATGGCTATGGTCTTGCATCATATTGTGGACTCTTGCTTTGTAGGGTATCACTAATCTTTTCTTTTGGCAGTGTGCTGTGCTTTTAAACTAGAGGCTATTGTCTACAGTGGTTGGTAATCTTTTCATATGAGTCGTCTGTTTTAAACCTGTCAGATCACAGAGGTTTAAAACTCTGACTGATTAAAAATTGTGTTTAATCACACCCACAAAAGGTACTCCCTGACTATCCACCTTCAAATACACACTCAAAAAAACATCAATCGAGGATAACATTGCATTCCAAGTTGCATCATATTTCTTTCAAAGCAGAAATTCATCACCTGGCACTGTTACATAGACATGCTAGTTTGTCAGAGACTAGGAGACACTTCTCAGTAGTTTATATTTGTTTGACACAGGTCACTTTATGCTGTAAATTTTACAGTCAAACTTCAGATGTTCAACAACCCTCGTTTTATTTCTCCTCTACCTTGCCTCTAACCAGAGCAGCATGACTGATAGCATCAGTCTGTTTACATGCTGTTAACACAGCTGGAATCACTAATTTCATTCATTATCCATAGTCTGAGATTTTTTTCAAGGCTAATAGAAGCTTTTTTTTCCCGCCAGGCTCATCTTTTGGAGTTCACATGTGAATAGCACTCTGCCCACCTGAGCTCTCTTATACCTACTTACACTATAAAGCATGAGTGATGACACATGGATGTTGGAGTGAAAAAACAGAGATTTCACTGTAATTCCTAGAAGCTCTTGAGCATGGGAGTCTTGTCAAGATGGCTAAAAAGGGTTATTGGTGTTGAGAGCTTTCAGCCATGAAGAAGCCACTTTTTGTGTCACTGATAGGAATAAATGGCTTCATGTGCATTAGTGTTCAGAAATGATGATATATGGTGGGATGTGATTGTCACTTAGGTCATGTAATTAAGAAAACAACACTGACTGAATTAATTCATGTAATAAAATAAATTAGAATGACATTCAATTTTATGATTAATTGTGTTAGCTGAGCTGTGTAAAAGCTGGTTGGAGTTTAGTTATTCAAACAAGCACCAAGCTCTTAAAACATGATACACACATTTTACTCTAAAAAAATTACACACAGATTAGTTTGAAAACGGTGCAATATATCTATCCTGGCTGGTGGAAACAAAGGGCCCACAGCAGCATCCTATGCTGTCTAATAGCACTTTATACCCTCAATATTTAAAGTAAAGTATTCAAAGATGCTCATCATCTTCACATTCTTGGCCCTCTTGAAGCAAATATCGCCCCTCTTTGGCTCCATCCAGTTTCAGGTAGTTTTTATTCTGCTGCCATAAGCTGATAGGATTATATGCTTCCTCATCAGGTTTCCTCTGGTGATGCAGACGGACTTATAAGTAATTTGATACTTCCCGGAGCGCCATAGTTTCAACCTGTGACATACCTCTGACCCTTTATACACTACTTACCTCAGCTGTTCTTGCTCTCCTCATCCCTGCCTGGGTAGAGAGGCCAGCAGCTGAAAGGACCAGCAAGGCTATGGGAAGTAATCATATTAAATGAGTTTGATAAATGGATCTGACAAACAAGTGGAAATTGTTTTTTGATATTATATTAAAACTGACCCTCGGGTTTAAGACTGCAGATTCATTGGTTTTTCAGTTTAGCTATGAAGTTTCATATCCGTCTTGTTTAGACCAACATATTTAATAAACCTTGGGTGTTCTGCCTAGATCACAGACACAAGCCACCCTTGTGCTGCACAAAAAGACACAATTTCTAAAACCAGTAGGACTGATAAAATATTTCCATCTGTAGGCCATGGTCACTTAATCAGGATATCATTTAAAACCTAACACAATACAAAGTTTATGATGTTTGGTTTGGATTTAGACTCTTCTCCTCTGTGGCTCCAAAATGGTGGAATGAATTACCCAACTCCATACAATCCACAGAGTCCCTTTCTACTTTTAAGAGAGGTCTGAAGACTCACCTGTTTAGGGAACACTTTGGCACTTAATCTAACCCTTCTCCTCTTTGTCCTCAGGGGTTGAATTTATCAGAAGGTCTCAGACTGAGCTCTTGATAAATGAAAGCACTGAATATTGAATGTCATTGAATGTTGAACAATATTGCTGATATTGAATTTTAGTTGTGGCTACATATTTTAGATGGAACACTAAAGCTTTTTTGATTGCTTGATGGCAGAGTAGTTGTAGCCCAACAAACTTGAAGCGTTTCTTCACACTTACTTTTGTCCTTCCTGATTAAATTCTTGCTTGTGTTGTACATTACTTTGGAAAAAAGCATCCGCTAAATGAAATTGTAGGATTGTAGACCCTCTTATGGATTTTCTGTTGACAAAACATCTCTAAACATTATTTTTGGATAAGAAGAAAATATTTTACGCAGATTTTATAGTTTGACCGTGTGCAAACATAGAGAAGGTGGGATTTGTCACCTACACTGCAGCCAGCAGAGGGAGCTCTAAATCTTTTAGCCTCACAGTCACTGAACACTTATGGCATCTTTTTTAATATACAGCCCATAATTAACACAAATTGCATTATTTTTTCCTCCGTTCAATAACCTTTCATTTGAGAAATAGTATAATAACTGTTGCTTTTTCACAGGCCTTGTTTTCTGGGTTTTTTTTTGTCTTTTTTTCAGTGGCAGCCTGCTGAAGTGATGTCACATAGTCCCGAAAGAGAGAAAAAGTGTATGCCTATTTATATTTTTGATGTTCCACATTTCTCTAACTTCTGTCTCCTCCTCTCTGTCCCTGGAGATGTCTCCTGTAGTCAGTTGACTTGTTATGCTCAGGACAACATTCTGAAGTTAATTTTTTTTTCTGGTTCATAACCGCCCTAGTGGGGTGCAACGGTGTGCTGCACTGCCTGGGAACCTTGGAGACAGTCTCCCGAGACTCCGGTAGAAGTCAGGCTACCTTAGCTGTGAAGTTAGCCAGATAAGGTGCCTCATTTTTCTCTTTGATTTATGACTGTTTTTGTTTCCAAGGGAATGGTATGATGAATTTGTTTTCCTCATTTTTTAATGCTATCTTCCTCCATATGGCTGTTGGTGTCTTTACGAGATGATAGCCTTCAGTCCATTTTTTTCTGTTCTTGATGATGAGGTGTGATTACAGTATGTTTCTGATTATGTAGTGAGCCTTCATTACTTACATTGCAGTCTAACAGTATCACAGAGTAGCTTAGAGTTCTCAACATTATCTTTGGAGACTGATAAATGACAACAGATTCTTTTCTAACAGGTCATATTAAAAAGTGGGAGAAACTTCATATGCTGGGTGAACTAAGATAAGTTTTGGTTTGATTTATTTTTATGATTTATTGTTGGTTGATTGAAAATGGAAGCTTATAACTTAAAGCACACAGTGATTCAGGAGGTAAATCCACCTGACCACTATTCATAAGACACGGGTACTTTGATCCATGACTCCCAGTCTCCTTGTAGAGTTGTCCTTGGGTGAAAAACTGGACCTGAAACTGTCTTCAAAGTCATTCCATAGAAGTGAGTGTGGAAATTATGGTTAGTATTAGAACCTGATGAGCCTTTACCATCAAATTATGGCTGCTTTTATGTGATTTGATGAAGTTCTGACATTCATTGTAAAGTGCTTGGAGCATACAGCAGAGGAAAAACATGAAAGCCCAGTTTATTTATCATTTACCATAAAGCTGTGAAAAATCTTTTCAGATTATTATTGTAAAACAACAGCTCGTAATGCTCTGGACATACAGGCAGGGAAAGTGATTGAAGTTTCTCATTCGGGATGTGGGAGGGGTGCCAGATGTTAGGATCTAATGAAACCCAAGGGCTGCCAGGGCATGCAAGATTAGGAAACAGAATTTAAAATACTAATTACTTTAGAGGCCAGACGGAGAGCGTGTCAAATACAAAACACTTAAAGGCATATAACTGAAAGGGGTCACTTTATGAATGCGATCTTGAATTCTCTTAAAATGAAATCTGGTAGTGATGAGGAACGAATTGTTAACAGATCACTGACAGGGCAGCATATATTTAAAAAAAAAAGGCCCAAAAGCTGTGGGCGCCTTCACTAGATGCTGAATGGGTTTTGCCCTCTATTGATCAACTCTACTAGTTTTACACTTAGGCAGAATTTCTGCCAGATGGCTACAGTCTGACATGCAGCTTTGGGGGTGGGTCATGATACCAGATCAATTGCCTGTATGAATAATGATGTGGCTCTTTGACCACCTGATTGATTTCTGGCAGGTCAGAAATTTTGTTTGGCTGTCTTTCACTTCCACTGACTGATTTCTGACATGACTGCTGTCAAGAAGTTGACAGTGTTGTGAACTGTAGTAAGTTGTTTCAGTTTGATTGTACCAGGATTGAACCCTTTGTAGCGGTAGTCTGAAGGTTGCTCTGAAAGAAAACTGAACTTTGCTGTAGTTTTGCAGCAGCCCTGTTGCTTGCTTTCCCCAAACATCTGTGGCACCATATACACCCATCAACACCCATATTATATCTATACCACTTATCTGAGCAGTGTGAGCTTAATAGTCCGAGGTTCTTGCTGTGCAAAAAAAAGTAAGAAAGAAAAGAAAAAGAAAGCATGTCTTGTGAGATAACACAGCTGACATAATCAATAGAAAAGCACAGCATCTTTCCAGATTTGATACCTGTTCCAGCTCACCCTGACCTTCAACCATGACACCTAGACATACCCCTTTGATACATTATTGCCTCAGCCTGATTGTTCTTACTCTGGAGATGAGGATTTGCTCCAGCTGTTATGGAAAGCCATTAAATCGTCTCTCTCTGGTGTCTGAGATACCCGATCCTTTATCAGAGGCTTTAAAAGCTGACGCATGTCACAACTGTCCCCTTCCGCTTTCCCGTCATGGGTTTCACAGCACATGTCTTTCAAATTTGTTGCAGAAGACTCTGACTGACAGTGCAGGCTTGTTGGCTTCCTGTGCAATAATTCCTGCAATAGATCAACTGATTATTTTCCTTTGCTCTCTGCCTCACCCACACTGATGATGAGAAACAAGCATCCAGTCCCACTGAGCTATGCATTTCAATGAAGCTCATGTCAAGACCCCTGGCTTGCCATCTGTAAATCCAGAATGGCTAGATACATGGCCTGGTGAAAAGTGTAGACTAAATTGATTTTTTTTTCTCAAACATGAGAGTCTCATTCCTGAACCCCCTTGGTAGCAACCTTCCCTGTTTTCATTAGCAAAGCAGTGACTCTAAGTTTTTTGATGCCACCACAAAAAGTGCAGGAGCCTGAACCCCTTCTTTGACTTAATGAATGAAATGATATTTTTTTTAATAGATCAACTATCCACCGGTTTCTTCAGAAGCCTATGGGTGTTGACAGATAACTACTTGTTCTCGCGGTTATTGATTTCCGGTTGCCTTGCAACGATATTACTGACTAGCTCAAAACAACTCGCGTGAAATCATTAATGCTAGACAGGGCTCAGTGTAAACTTTGTAAAACACCGGCACTATGAATCCACCTCTGATTTTTGCTCATTTTGTTGTTTTCTTGCTATTAAAAGACAGTTAATAGAGCGAGTATGACAGCTAGGCTAACATCATCACTTTTGTGGTCCCCATGGCGACGTAAACTAAGGATGTCTCCATATGATACTAATATCGGATATTGGACCAATATCCGATATTAGTATCATATGGAGACATCCTTAGTTTACGTTGACTATAATGGCCTGGATCTTAAATCTGTGATATAAGCACTCCGATAAAGGCAGTCTGTTCCAGCAGCACCTGGATCCAGCACATAGAGCCCACCTGATCACAAAAACAGCATGTGCTAAGGTGCTAACAAAGGATAAAAGAGTCAGCTGTGTGGCAGTATCTCTTGTTAAAGTCAGAGAAAGAACTTTAAACATTCCCCCACAGCTTATTCAAGCCTCAAAGAAGGTTTGTGGTGATATTGTCTCAAATCGATATCAGTATTGGCCCGTACTCAAGGCTGCAATATTGGTATCGTATTGGAAACAAAAAGGTTGTATCGGGGCACCCCTAACGTAAACAGAACGTTCAACCGGAAGAGCAAAACCGACAGCTGCTATGAACCATGGGTAAACTTGTGAAGTCAGGAATAAGGTCTATTGAACAAATGATGACTTGATTTCAAATGAACCATTCAATCAGTGTTCACTCAGTTAACTGTATGAAAGCCCTGGACCTTATTAAAACCAATATATCCTAATTACATACATTTTGTATTTGGCAGTACCATGAGAAGTGTGTAGTCTTAACACTGTCTTCAAAACTTAGAGGCTAAAAACAGCAACAATTCCCCTTACACATCTCTCACAGTGCTATATCTTACCCTCATATGGCATGGTATGCAAACCAAGCTGCCATCTCCAAGTCCCAGTAAGCTGTTGTCTGTACAAGATGTATGCAGAGGATGATATAGACTACAAACAAACAAGAAGCAAATCTAGCAAACTGAAGACTCAGGCATTATAATTCACCAAATTAGCTGGCTTTATCCAAAGTGCCAGAAGGAGTTCTTTCTCACTGCAGTGATCCTTTGGCCTTTTTCAGTCCAAATAAAGCAACTTCTCACCAAATTATTCCATGCAGAGCCAGTCTAATGTGGAATACTACTTTGGAACAACTATCCTAACATGCATGTGAAATTTTTGAACCATACAAATCCTAACTCATTCATATAATCATTAGAGCAGCCTTATGTTAACAAAGCCAAAGCTTATGTTAAAAAGCCAGTCAGGAATCACCCCACATTTATTTTCAGTCCCGTTCTGACAAATGCAGAAAACAACAACAACAAACATTAAAAAATCTGTTGCAGGTCTCTATAGTTTTTAATATCGAGTGTGCCACAGTGTTATTCCTCTTTTAATAAAAAAAAAAAAAAAAAAAAAAAAGCTTTGCAACAGTATAAAAAAAGCTAATGGCCTCACATTTACCCATTATACGTATGGCTATTCAAGAAATTAAATTCAGGTAACAGCATCCCATTTCAGGTTGTCACCTTGAGAATTTCTGTGGAGTTGATGCTGAGAGGCATGCGGTTTGTTGATTAGAAGAGTACAAACACTGCATGCTAATGTTCAGAGAGAGTTCTTCAGTTTCAATCAGGGGAGAAATGCGGCTTCTCACATTTCACTCCTGTTGTCTCTTTCTCTCTTACCTAAAGGCTTTTTGCCTCAACTCACAAAACAATTTCACTGTTATTTTTCTTTTTTTTTTTTTTCTAAATCCTCGCTGCTCTTTGTCTCAGTCCCTGCTTCTCACTTGTGGGTGAAAACCTTGGATCTCAAACATGATTTTTCGGTAACGAGGAAAAGTGACACTGTTTTATGGTGATTGTCACACTGTTTTGATTGTATGATAGAAGTCTCAGAGACAGAGTTGTTTGTAGCTCATTGTCTTTGTTATGCTATGCACTACTAAAAGACACGTCGGTGCTCCTGCATCTCATTTAAACACAGGTTTAACAACCACTGTTTGAATCCAAAAATCTTTGTAGCGATGTCTGATTTAATCACATCCTCTTTTCAATCAACTCTCCTAGATACGCACACGTAGAAGTTTGAGTTTTTCAGTTTAAGTTTCTGCAACATTTTTATTCTATTGTAAAGGATATAAAGCTTGTTGTTTATTGTTTTCAGTTTTGATTTTTTTTTGTACATAAATAACTGATGCAAACACAGTTTTGAGAGATGACAATTCTACCACTGAGCAAAAAGCCACCGATGAAACGACTGCTCTCATTTCCTAATATCTAGAGATACTTTTCAATCAGTTCCAGGAGCTTTTATTTCCTGAACCTACTCTTTCAGAAATGTTTCCTGCGGCCTATCACCAAGTCCCAAAGTCCTGTAGAGATTATGCAAATCTGTCCAGTGATGTGCAGAGAAAAAAATGAAATGAACTATACTACATTACCATTCAGCAACGATGACACCATAGAAGTTGAAGACAGGTTGACATCGTTATGTTCAGCACAGCAGTTACACAGAAGCCACAAAATGAGCTTTATGAAATGGCTTCGACCTGCATTACAGCGGTCGATCTCGGCCATCTATACTGCATGAGGACAGCAGAGATCGGCCACTGTTCAGCAATTGATGAAACTCCAGTTAAAAAAGTTTTAACACATTTACTTCCTGTACATCGTCTGAACTCAGTCTTTCGCACAAGATAATCCTGATTAAACATTCAGTTTACAGGCCTTGCCCCTGATAGTTCTTGGACTTCTAGAAAGTTCTACCCACTAGTCAGGACCGTTTCTAGGAGTAGATTTATTACTTAAAAAGAAATTTGAACCCTTGTTCCTGCGATTGAAAAGCACATGGTTCCTGCAATAGTTCCTGGGGAAAGTTCTTGCAGTTGAGAGGCACCTTGAACCAGCACAAGGTCACTTATTCAGAGAAAGAATAATGTGTTGTTTTTGTTTGATTTTCTGAGTAGATGGCTTTACCTTTTTCAAATGATGGCCCCCTCACATAGCACAAAGAAATTTGCCCTTTAAAGGAAAATAAATCCATATAAAGTGCCCGTCCCAAGACTTTTGTATTGCTTCAAGGTATCCTTTAAAACCCCCTTTCACCCAAGGTTCCTCCAAAATCAACATTCACTTAAAAAGCGTCCAGTGAATTCTCTCGTCCTATAGCTTATTTGTTGGAGCTGACTGAACTGGTTTAACCTCTTTTTGGTGACAAATGTCACATGCTTCATAAAAGTAAAACTGCAATAACAATCAAATATCTCCCCTGGCCCCAGGCTCCTTTTTCTGTATTATTATTTTTTTCCCTTCAGTGCTTATTTCTACTTTCAGAAGATCAATTCCAGCATATCAAGACCTTTAACTAGTGTTTTTTCATTCCAGTGTTTATGTTATATTTACTGAATGTACTGTATGCACGGCAGATGATATATAAGAGTGTCTTATTTGTTTTTCTGTCTGAATTTAAGGCGGTAAAGGTTGATTGAAATGTCTCTGTTTTTCTGTAATAGCCCATATTTTTCCTGTTTATACCCGTTTGGTAATTCTGGAGCGCAGTCCTCAGGGAATTATTTTATAACTTTAAAGGTTGATTTATATTTTGTTGACAGTTTTTAAACAGATTGGTCTTAACACATAGTTGTTAGAGTCGACCTCTTTACACAGCGAGGAAACTCATCAAATCAAAAAAAGACACATACTGCTTTGCCACATTGTCAAAACACAATTTCTTGTTAAGGAAGAACTCAGTTTGCTTCTAAAAGCGTAATACACAGTCACTGAATGTTTAAGCTTTCAAACATATTGAAATAACAGAGGCAACAACCTGGATAAGATTTAAATTTGATGTATCACAATCCACAGTTTTCCAGCGTAGCTCTATTATCACACATATAGTCCACTGTTTCCCACTGCAGCCAGTCTCTGCTGCTCCAGGATCCAAATTCTACCTGTTTTTCTGACTGTCAGAGGTGGTTGATGAGTGTGAAAGTGCTGTCAGTTGTCAGTCTTACCCTGTTGTGATATTGATTTGTTGTTTGTTGATTCAGCTGGGTACAGAACTTCGGGCATGAAGGTCTCGGACTGCTGCTGGACATTTTAGAGAAGTTGCTTTTCAAGAAACAGTAAGTTTATTTATTCATCTGATAATTTCACAATAACTTCTGATGTAATCATACAATGAACACTATTACATCACTATTGTTTCTGTGAAAAATACAATGTATGTCAGGCCTTATTTGATAAATTTACCAAAAATTAGAATTAAATTGATAACTCTACATTTGTTAATAGAACAGGGTACAGAAAGGTCTCTCTCTATTGTTACAGCTTTCCGTGCTTGTTCATCTGATTGTATTAGCAAACATCATCAATACCCACATGCTCAAACACTGTTTACCATTCCTCATCTTCATTCTGCATGCTGCAAATGAATTCATTCTTTATTTTTACCCCTCCCCAGGCAAGAGAAGATTGACAAGAAAAACCAACATAAAGTTGTCCAGTGTCTCAAAGCCTTCATGAACAATAAGGTAATGAGAACTGATTTTGTTACAGTAAACAAATTCTGTCTTCTTTGGAATAAATTCTGTCTCTGGGCATCGTGGCCCAATTAAACAGTTTATATCACAAACATACATGAAACAAAGGGACGGATACAATACGTTGGTGCATTTTTCATCCTATGCTTTTATTTTTAGGGAAAACATCCAATAATATCCAAGGAAGAAAAGAAAAGTATATAAAATAAATCTTTATTTTGTGTTGTGTCCAAACTCCAAACTTAATTTTAATCTCATCGACATTTGGTGTTTCAGTGCATTTACCAAATTAGACGTTTGGGATTTTAATCGAAAAAGGACTTACCGTCATTGGAGGAGAATAACGGCATCACAACAATATGGAGTAAATTGAGAGGAGTTTTACTAATGTCCTGATGCAATCTGCTTGACTCAGTGTGACACAGTCGCACAGATTAAAGGCTCCTTCTTTATTAAAACTCCTGACTCAAGGCAGCTGCTTCCTGATTGTCCAGAAACAACGGTGAAGTGTGTGAAAGAGGGACAAATATCCCATTATCATCCCTGCAGTGTGTTTGGTTTCAAGTTAATTTTGTGGCTAACAAATGATTTCTCAAACATTTAGCAAATACAACAGGATGCAGTGAAGACTTTAAGTTTCTGATTTATTTCCTGAGACTTGGTGTCAGATAGAAACAGATTGGCATTTGAAAGGACATAAAAAGTAGGGCAGACGGAAAAATGCAAAAGAAAAAAAAAAAAAGTGCTGAAACTAAAATTATGCGTCTCTCGCTGACCTAATTTATGTCATTATGCGTCTTGGTAAATGGATTTTTAGCAGGGAAGCTGACATTTGGAGCTTACCTCTTAATGTACCTGAAAACACAATGAATCACTGTCAGTCAGTGTGGAAGTTTTTGTTCTTTTAAACTGTTTTATTTAAATACACTTATGTGCTTATGTGATTTGTCAAAGTTAACTTTTAAATTTAGCAAAACCATAAAACAATATGATTTTTCATGATGAAATGATTTTACTGGAGGCTATACGTGAAATTGAATTAAAGCCAAGGCCCATGCACTTTTGCTATTAAAATTTTTTTTTTATTGAATTTGCCTTTTTCTACAATACCTCTGCTTTTCTTCCTTGTGTGCTGTTAGCTCACAGATACAGAGCAAAAAAAGGATCTTGCCACATGGAGCTAAAACCCAGTGGAGACAGATATACAGCCACTCTGGCACAAAGTGTGCTGTAAGGTCTCATGTAATCCTGCGTCTCAACAGGCGCCAGACGCCAGCATTTACCCGTAGGCCTCTCTGTCAGCCCAGACCTTTCCCTGGCTAGAGAGGCATCTTGGGATGGGATGTACCCACAATGCCAAGAAGACAGGTGTTCTCTGCCAGCTGTCATTGCCGCCTTTTTTTCCCTCTTCTGCCTTCCTGCATCAAGTCACACAGTTTCATATTTTCTATTGTCTCGCACAATTGGCACGATAATGTGCGTCTCAAAGTAACTTCAAAGTGGAAATTTCTTTCGATTTACTGTATCAAGAAAACCAATTTCACCAATACAAATTTGACATTCCTAAATGCTTCATATCTTGGTAAACTGACTGCCTCTTCAAATGTATCAAGCCAAAAATAAGCAGGAAAGCTGAAAACATTCCCTGTGTGCGAGGTAATGCTTGGTGATTTCACCAGGTCTGAAAAAAAGCTTTGACTTAAATTGTTTCTCGAGTGTTGCAACAAAAGCTGAAAAGACATCACTTATTGACGCCTTCCTGGGCTAAAGAAAGGCGTCTTGATTGGAGCTGAAAGAATGTTTTCATTTTGTTTATTTGTATTGAAAATTAAATGTTTTAACAATAACCCATGGTAGAATAGATTTTTATTTTTTCTTTTTACAAACAATCCACAAACAAAAGATGGGGCTGAATTGTAATTGTTCAGAATAATTATACTCCTGAAGATTGCCAAAACTGTTCATCTTTCAGCTTGCTTGATTTTTTTTTTTTTTTTTTTTTTTGTCACAATGGCACACAAAATTCTGTGTAACAGCCCTGTATGAAACATGACTGCAAATCAGTTTACCTTGACATTTTATCCAATGTTTTCTAGCTGTGTTTTTCCAGACTGTGTGACCCAACAGACATGGCATCCTGGCATCACACTTGCTGGTTTAACATGCTGCTGAATACTTGCCACGTTGCTACTAATGGGCAGAATTTTGCTGCGAATTAGAGAAAATCCATGTTCTTATGTTTTGTCTTTGTGTTTTCTGCAGTATGGCTTGGATCGAATCCTGGGGGAGGAGAAAAGTCTTGCATTGTTGGCAAGAGCCATTGATCCCACCCAGTCTGCCATGATGACTGACGTGGTAAAGCTGCTGTCAGCCATCTGCATTGTGGGCGAAGAGAACACGTACGTTCTGTCTGCAGCCATCCTGTCAAAATATCTATGTCTTACTGCTTCTCTAATGTCTAATGTCACCGTCACAAAATTTAGACTCCCCCCTCACTGTAAATGCAATTATACTCCAGATGATAAGTACCCTTAATATATCTAAAACCACAGGGTGTTTGGGACCTTGTTGTGGTCAAATTGATACATAAAGCAGCCAAACATTTGCAGAGTGTCTGTGATAAGGTCTGAAGTGAGCTCTTGTTTCACTATTAGAAACATTTATTACAATAGTGGCACCAGCATATTCTGTGGAGAGGACAGATTGTCTGAGTTGTGTGTGATCAGTTTGAATTTCAAAGTATGAAAGTCATTTTTAGAATTTCATTAAAGCTGTATTGATTTCATGATTTCATGAAGTCGTGTTTTACAGTGGAGGTGATGAAATCCCGAGGAAAAGCCCGCCCGCTTTGGTGAAATTGACAAGAATAGGAACCCTGGATACTGTAAAATAGCAGAGAGCTCATGTTCAAAACCCTTTAAATGAATGTATTTCTCCATTTTTTTTTTGCACCAATTGTTCACTCATGCATTTCATGTTCTCATTTAGTTTAGAAAAGGTCCTTGAAGCCATCACCACAGCGGGGGAATGGCGAGCCATCGAGAGGTTCAGTCCCATTGTGCAAGGGCTGCGAGTTCGCTCTGTTCAATTACAGGTAAGTACAGCCACTGACACCGTGTTATTTCCCTCAGAATTCCCTGAAATGAAACACCAAATGACCCCAGGAAGGGGACCAATTTGACGTATCACAGCCCTCATACCCAGGAAGTCTTTGTCACCGACACATTCTTTACTCTTTCTTTGTTTATATGAGGTTTTTTTTTAACCTTTTAATTGATTGTTTTATGTGGTGATGACAGGTTAAGGTCTTTTCTCTACATTCAGTTGGAAACTATTAAGGCCCATTTATGCTCAACGTTAAACCCGGATCCAGATATGGACAGAGCCTTCTGTCTGTGCTCTGCCTTCATTTCGTCGGTATTTCTGCACGTTTCCATAAAGCTTACGGAATCAGACCAAACGGAGCAGTACCACTGGAAACTGTGGCGGCAGTGTTGCTGTTACCATCTGATAGGTAGCTCTACTGAGACACGAAAAAGAAATAACAATGGTGGAACTTTTTGAAGAAAAACTTTACGAGTTGGTGAGGAACTTAACTCCGTTTTTGACTTTTAAGCAAGAGGTACAGAAGCAATACCTCCTCCACAACAAACCTCCTCCATGTTTGTTTTTGAGTTTGTTGTTGTTTTACACTTTTAAGTCTGGGCTGCACCCCACTCCACTGGTGATGTAATGGTCAACAGCAATGCCAACGTAAAATTATGTGAGTAGTGACGGTAACATCGTTTGAAACGGACGTAAATGGAGTATAAATGAGCCTTTCAACGTACTGTGAGGACTTTATAAGTGATCTTGAAATAATCTCATTTTTATGTAGCTGCCTGTTTGTAATCCACAATTTAGAAGGAGATTATCAGTGCCAAAACTGGTCATTTCTAAATGCTATTTCTCAGTAGTTGTGGTCGGGTCAGATTTTTCCCAGGAGAACACAAATCCATCTACTTCAAATAAACTGAAAGTCTCAAAGATGACACTACGCTGGCAAAGTTTAGCAGAAGTGAGTTGACCAAGTGAGAAGCGAGATCTGGCCTTTGACAACATAATCCTTGTATTTTAATCTCCACCCTGACTCTCACACCTGCATCTGTGCCTTTACAGGCGGACTGTTTTCAACAGACCGTAGAGTTTGTGTCACAGGAATGTAATTTATATTTTAAGTATGTTGTCAGCAAGTTTTGATTGGTAGTTGAGGGATATGATGAGAGTGATCACTCATCCAGTGACAGATACACAAACACACTCATAAAACTTGTTCCTTTAGCATTTCTACAGTCAACAATGATTAACGTATTTTAAAGAAGTGTTTGAGTGCTGCGAAAACCACAGGAACACTCATAGAATGTAAAACGGAAAATTTGAGATGGAAAAGATTTGGACATGAAAGGAAATAAAAACAATAACTGAATAGAGAAAAGTAATACTCAGGAAGCCAGATTCGCCACCGTGCAGACTCAGAGTCACTAAAACACAAAACACTTCAGTGGATATACAAACATCCGTCTTTGTTCTGGACAGTCTGAAAGGCCTGAGTTGTGTTTTATTGATGCTTTGTTACAACTTCCCACTTTCCAATAGATAAAACAGTTTCCTTTTAACCCTGTGCATTATTAAAAGCCTGAGACTCATTTCTTAACCGTAGCAATGTGCGGCCGTACCCTCTCTGTCTGACTGGACCGTGTTTACACACAGTCTCCACAGGCAGGCTCTTGGCTGAGGAAAGAGCGCATCTAGACTGAAAGTGTAAATAGACACATGAGGGAGAGTTAAAAAAAAAAAAGAGGCACAGATTCTCTCTTGAAGTCTGAAAGTCTGTAACAGACTGATCTAGTTTAAGAAATGAAATGAAGAGACCACTTTAGATGACATATTTGAAATTGTTAAACTGTGTGTGATAAGATGAAATCAAATTACAGACTTGAAATAAATGTTATTAGTTTAAGTGATGTGAAGCATTGAGGTGATCTATCCCACTCCACTTTGACTCTTTTATCTCCAGCAAGTTTCAAACCATTGGGAATGATTGACACAATATTTGGAAGGGAGGAAATTATTGAAGCTAGTATTAAAGAATATTAAAAGAACATTTGGAGGGATCTTATATGACTATCGCATCCAAAAGTAGAACGTTTCGTGTCACTTTTTTCATCCTCAGGTATAAATGTATCAATATAATTTGAAGACGGATAATTAAAAGTTTGAGCGCCATGACAAAAATATGAGCATGACAATAGACTGTGCAACATCTGAATATCCTCCCGGACTCCAGCATTGCTATACCCTCTTTTCACACATGAGTGGATTGCTTTACTGATCAATAATTGATTTTTCTGTCTGTGTTTGCCTGCCGAGTTGAAGAGTCACAGAATGCAGCGGTCCCCGAGCAGTAAACCAAACTCAGAGGGGAGTGAAAAACAGCTTCCAAAAGAGCGACTTTGCCCTTAAATTGACTGTTAGTTAGTTTTGTGTGCATGGGTCTGCAGTTGTTGCATTAATATTAAAATCAGCCCCCCCCCCTTCCCATCCTCAGTTGGTGACTGGAGAAAATAGACATGCATTAGTTATGGTCCTCTGCTTCCAAGGGACATAACTCATTTAGAATGCATGCTGACATGTTTTTCCATCAACTTCTGGAAGAAGAATTCTTTCGTCCCTTTCTCTGCTTCTCACTCTTCTTTCTCTCTCCGTCCCTGTCCTCCTCTCCATCCCTGTCTTTGTCCTCTCAACCCTTCATGTTGCAGGTGGCATGCATGCAGCTCATCAATGCACTTGTAACGTCTCCTGATGAGCTGGACTTCAGGCTGCACATCAGAAATGAATTTATTCGCTGTGGCCTGAAAGAGATATTGCCCGTAAGTACATTACACACACACACACACACACACACAGATGCGTAATCTGAAGTCACACTCACCTTGTATTAATATTTAAATGAGTTGCCTTCTTCAGTGAAATATTATAGATTTACTCCAGCAAATAACATGAAACACAGAGGAGAGTTTTCACATTCTTTATTTCCTCCCAGAAACCAATAAAATTTCTAATGCCTGGGCTAATAATCTTCCTGTTGGCTTTTATACCCTCCGCCTAACATGTTTATCTGTTGTAAACAATGTTGCCGTGGCTGCCAACACAACAAATTTGGAGCTGGTCTCCACACCTGTTAATCATATTGAATAATAGCGCTCAGAATATGCCCTCTAATTTCATTTGAGCTTCATTCTGCCCTCATGTCAAAGCAGCTCTTTTTCCCTCTAATTTATCACATTAACTTTTTTATCTCCTTAAATAAGTTTTATTGTTTTGTTTTTTTTTCCTCTACCTTCATCGATCTCCAGCAACTGACAACCATCAGAAACGAGGCCCTTGACATTCAGCTGAAGGTTTTCGAGGAGCACAAAGAAGAGGACATGATCGAGTTCTCGCACAGGCTGGAGGACATTAAGAGCGAGTTGGAATATCCTTGCCATTATCACAAACAGAAGCAGCATCACAGAGGGGTTTTCTAAGTTTCTGTGTGTCTTATATAAAGCTCAAGGAAAATCAAGTGGTATTTTCACACATCTACCTAAGGTTACTAATGCCAACAAAGACTTAGTCTGTTTTGTGTCAGCGGCTGGTACCTTTCATGTTAACATGTAGTGGTTTGTTCTACGTGTGAGTCCTTGACTTCCTGCACTGATGCGGGGGATGTGTTCAGCATTGTGCAGAGCGTGGTGAAAGACAGCAGTGCAGAGCCCTATTTCCTCTCTATACTTCAGCACCTGATGCTTATACGCAATGACTACTTGGTCAGGTAAAAATCCTTGATGCTTACATACACACAAAGCTGTTATCGAGTGAAATGATGCCAGTTTATTATTACTGGTGATTTCTTTTCTCTCATTCTCTGTACTCTTTCTCTTAATTCCTTCTTGTATGTTTTTAGCTTGACTCTCAGCGTTCTTTTCCTTTTTTTCATCTGCTCTATAATTTTCTTTTCCAACCATTCTTTTGGCTTTTGTCAAAGGTGTCAAAAGCACAGCAACATAGACCCACATGGTGACTGACACATAGTGTTTTAGCCACATCTTAGTTGAATACACACACAAGCAAAGGTCTTCCCTCCTTTTGAAGCTGGTAATGATGTACACTAGTGAAGAGCTTATGTTTTGTGGAGATCTCACTCTTCTTGCCTTAAACCCTTTCAGTGACATTGGCTAACAAAGAGAATGCATTCTCTTTCATCTCAAAGCCATCTATATCATCCATTGCTCCAGAGTATTTCTCATCTCCTTTTAATGGTACTTTTTCAAAGGCTTATCTTATGTTGGTTCTCGCACAGCTGGATGTGAGTTAAACCTTGGCTTGATCAAAAGATGGAGCTTTAATCTGAAGAATATGAAATGCATCACCTACAGTTTCCCCCACCCTAAACCAACAGCTTAAGTGTCACTCTGATCCGGCATTTTCTGCAGAATTTTCCGAGCTGAAATTAATTGATATTGATATTTTAGTCAGAATCTGTTCTAATTAACCGATGAATATATAGAGCATACCGTCTACTATTTGTATCTTCTGGCAGATAACTACAATGACTCTAGCTACAGTTATACCCAATAGAAACAAACACTAATTGGAAAATAATTCATGTTCAATGGAATATTCTATGACCATTTGCTGCTTCTGCCAAACTAAACAACCAAAAATAGCAACTAAACAAAAGCTTATCAATCTAAGCTGGACTTGGCAGGCATCGTAAGCTTTGAAATGATCTCCGTGTTGAGGTAGTTTCATCAAGCTCCATCAAAGAGACTGTGTGTGGAAGAGTTTTTAAAGCCTTTACATCCCTCACATACAAAATACATGTAAGGCCTTTGGTATAACAGTAAGGGAATTCTTTTCTGCTGATGTTTTTACAATGTAGCAGCAACACCAGACATGTTACCAAAACATCACCACAGACACTGAACACGAAGGACTTTTCTCTTGATGCTCATTTCAGAGAGGATGATTATAATGAGAGCCTGTAAGGCTCGGCTAAGTTAAACTACTGAAGAAAAAAAAAAACGTAAATTCAAATTTCTGTCTGCCTGTCTGTTTTTTTTTTAATTTTAATAGGTGAGTGCATACAACAAATATATGTAAACAGACAGGCTATGTGTGTAGCAGGTTGTGGCAGTGATTTTCAAAATTCTATCCATATAATAAAACTCATAATGAGGAAAAATGACAGAAAAAAGATGAATAAGAGATTAGGGCAGAAAGACAGAAAAAGGAGAAACAGGGCAAAACAGTGTAGCAAACAAATGATCTTGAATGAAACAGAGTGGCATATCTGGCAGGATATCATGATGTGTTTGTTATGATCAGTTTTCTTTGAAGTTCAAAGATTTTCATTTTCAGTTTTCTTTTTTTTCCCACCTTCTCCTCCCTGTGAACAGGCCTTTGTTAACCTGTGCTGTGGCATTAACTCACATTCATATTTTAGGACAGATCCCAGTTACAGACAAGAGAACATTCAGAGACAACAAACTGATAGAGAGCAATTAATTAAAGACCAGGTGGGAAAACTCATAATCTCTGGACAATCTGAGACCTGAAGTTGCATTTCATCCTTTGAATAAGAGCTGAGTAGTTTCATTTCTCTCAAGGAAAAACAAAATCGAGGACTCCAAGCGTTGATTAATTATCCTTCATCTCTCTTGTAGGTTGCAAATTTATTGTGCAAGAACATAAAGTGTATAATTTATCAGGGTTAGAGCTGAACTCAGAGGATGGTCATTCAAAAGATGATAACTGCTCTGCGATGAGTCTTTTAACAGGTTATTAGATGTTTTTTTTTAGCCTTTTCAACTTCAGCATTTTACACTCTTTGCTCGGGCCTCAGGTATAACTCAAATCTGTACGTTTTCCCTCTTTTGTGTTTACATTATAAAAGTTGTGTCTTGGCTCAAAGCCTTCACTCATTTATGGCGATGAAAACTTGTATGGAGTTCAATTAACAGTTTTATTTTTACAAGAATGCGAGAAGCTGCCATCCTGAGGGCACAACACAAGATCACTCTTTGTTCACACTACATAAATCATGATTAAAAATGTACTGACTTTAAAAAATGGCATGACTGATTGCATATTTTCCCCTTCATTTTCAAACCATATGGTGCAACTCTTTAGAGTGTTTTCTGTTGGCTTCAGATGTGTTCTTAGAATACATTAACAAATTTTCCTCTGGCACCTCCAAACTCTTGATTTGATTAATTTTCATCGTTAACACTCAGGGCGTCTGAATGCGGTCCGTTTAATGCCTTCTCCGTCTCTTGTGACTGATGTAGGGGAAAATAAGTAAATCAGTTTTATGTAGTCCCCTTCACACAGAGGTCGAAAAGTCAGAATAATCAGAGAGATGAGAAGCAGCTTGACTGACAACTGCCTCAATTTGACTGTTAATACTTTTTCATTCAAAGACTGATTCCAGTGTGCATCTAATCGCCTACATCACAGAAATGGTATTTATGCTATCAGATTGAGTTTCTTTATTGTTTTAGAAAGAGGTGGGAGGCAGTGTCTCTGATTTATCGCTGTTTATCTGAGCATTAGTAACGATTTTGTGGAAAAAAGGATTTGCTCTCTCTCAGTGGCATTGTTGTAAGATAATGAGCAGATCAAACGGATGCTTTCCATTTAGATTGCGATAGTACTGTGACCCCCGGTTTCAAACATCCTCTGTCTTTGCATTGTAGTGTCTCCCTCTTTCTTATTAAGTGATGCCCTTAAAATTGTTCTGTTAACGTTTCTGACAAATCCATTTATCACACCTTCACTGCATTAACTCAGAATCTGCTCATAGGGGGGTGTGTTTATCTCTTTATTGGGTACCATCAAACAAACTCAGGTGACTTCACACAGCACCCATGGGCAGAAAAAGTACCGTCTACTACAGGCTACGTTATGTACAGTGACACATTAGAGCCTCCTCAGAAAAATGAGATTTTGAGATTAAAATTGTAAAATTAGGTGTTAAATTTAGTTTGTGTCTTATTATAAAGGTGGAAAAAAAAGCAGACAGATTTCTGAATTAAATGAAGGATTATTGAGCACGTCTTTTTTAAAGATGGCAGCTGCAACAATAAAGTCATTTGACTTGAAAGCGTGAATAGCTTATTCCATGGCTTAGAATTTCTAAATCAACCAAAACTTTATTGTTTTGTGTATGTTGTGTAGTACATGTGTCAGAATGTCAACTAAATAATGTTAACTGCACATTTTAAGAAAGTATATAATACAAAGAGTGGATGAAATATGAAGCTGTGTGATGCACTATGTTATCCCATTCCACATATACTGTGTGTGAATACCTGACTTTCATTTAATTCCCTGATGTATGTATAATGAAACACATTCTGCCTCATGTGGTTCTCTCACTTTATCTCTTCCTTGGTCTGTCTGGATTTGCAGGCCCCAGTACTTTAAAATCATCGAGGAGTGTGTGTCTCAGATTGTGCTTCACCGCAGTGGCACCGATCCAGACTTTAGTTACCGCAAGCGCCTAGATGTGGACTTCAGCCACCTCTTAGGCAAGCCTCACTCTTCTGGCAGTATAATCAGGTTTTTCAATAATGCATGAATGACTTTCATTGAGTTTTTTTTTTTTTTCCTTGTTGTTGTTTTCAGAGGTGTGTGTAGATAAAGCTCGAAGTGATGAGTATGAACAAAGAGCCTCAGAACTGGCACAGAAGGTGAGAATTGACAACAGAAGAACAACTACTGCATATTCACCACATCTAAAGCAACACCTGGTGTCCTCATTTCCCCTCTGCGTCTTTCATCATAATGACACATAGATGCGTTTAAGGATACAAAACACTGACCATGATTCAACACTATTAACTCAAGGTCATGGTGGTAGATTTGAAATCATAGCTTTCAGCGAGTAGATTTAAAATGCTCTCAGATCCTTTTTCAAAGACGTCTTTGGGAAGTGAGCTTCACGAGATTTGACAGCTTGGTTTCAAAAAAATAAAATAAAAAAAAATAAGACTGATTGCTTCATAATGCTCAAACCTAATTTTTAAATCAAGGAAACCAAACATTATTCAGTAAGAGGTAAAGACTACCTGCTGTCAGTCACAGTAGATCAACCACCCTGTTTTTTTTTGCAGTTTGAGAACAGTTTTTAATCCTATTGTTACCCTGACTATACGACTATGTTTGTGTCAGATTTTCACTGCTCTACAAAACCCATATTTTAAGCTCACAAAGTAGCACAGGTAGAAAAGGAAGTTTTAAATGTTTCCCCCAACATAGCTCAAACTTTTATCCTCATTTTTGACATCTTAACATTTCTGCAATGAAACCCACCCAATGAACACACACGCACACACACGCGCAGAGAAATCAGTGAGGTCAGATGGGTTGACTGCTGTGATTAATTGAACTGGCAGTAGCAGCAGGTTGTAGATTCTGATTACAAGGATGGAGCTGTGACGTGTGTTTGGCACTTAAAGAGCTTTATTAATGAACGGCTGTTTGATGAAAGGTTAAAATTCAGCCAGTAAATGGAGATAATCACAGTAGATTGGATGTTAATTATATAAGATAGTTATTCCATTAGACTTAAATAATTCTAATGAACCTCACTAATGTTAATAAGTAGTTACATTATTTCAAAATCAGTGTGTGCTCATGTGATTAATTTGAATATGTTTCCTTCTTAGTTTGATGAGGAGTTTCTGAGCAGACAGGAGGCACAAGCTCAGCTGCTTAAGTGTGAAGAGAAGATAGCTGAACTCCAAACAGAGCTGCAGGCCTTCAGGTCCCAGGTAAAGTCCTGTGTATCTCTGTTGTTTACGTCTCTGGATTTTGTTCGCTCTTTGTGAAATATGACAAAACACTGGATTTGATTACTTCACAACCCAACCTAGCGTGGAATTGAAATTTCAGCCTTTCTTAGTTGCTTTCCATTATGAGATGTTTTTTTTTTTTTTATTTTGGAGTGCATGTTGTGGATGGTTTGGGAGTTCTATCCACTGGAGCCTGCACTTTGGTTTGACATGGACGCTGCTTCACTGGCTAGCTGACACCAAGTCTAATAAGAACACTGACCAGTCCTCCATGTTGGCCGTTTCTTATTTCTCTGATCTTTATCCCATAAGAGGAAATTGTGCTAAAAGCAATTTATTCTGACAACCGCCTTCAACCTCACTACTGGGCCACTCTTCAAACCACCCCTCTCCCTCCAGCACTCAGGAGAGTTGCTCCCACGCCCTGGCACAGCAAGATAACTGCATGCTTGGAGAGGAAGAGAGAACTTCCTTTTATTTTCCTGATAATTTTTCAATTTGAAAGAGCAAACACAGAATGAATACTCAAATAGTGCCTTGGTTCAAATGACGGTGGTCAACACAGGTACATGCACGCACACACACTCAAACACACCTTGTCTCTCTGTCTTTGCTTGTCTGTCTCCGTCAGTCCAACCCTCACTTACTCACTCTCTCTCTCTTACACACACACACACACACACACACACCATCACACTTGTTAATTCAGCAAAGGTGTTCCCCCCTCCAGAGACGGTGGCAGAGTATGAGCCCAGTGCTGACCTTTGGTGTGCGTCTTTAATCTAAAACTGGTGCATGGATCAATAAGCCATTTGCTGTGTATGATACGATTTACGAAGCTTTGTAGGCCCAGTTATAACATTTGATTTTTAGCTTTGGCAAAAACAAATTATTAGGGCTATTTTCTGGACAAAGCATTCGGCCTCTGCTGGATGCTTGAAAAAACACGCCTCCATTATTCGCAGCACAACGGCGTGAGACAGGCATGCTATAGTTTTTTCTGATTTCTGTTTCTCCCTCTAGTTTAGGTCATTTTTCTTTTCCCCTGACATGGGAGTTTTATATTGAATTTATTTTTGTGGGGAAAGGTTCCTGGAGCATCGCTCGAAACAGCTCAACTCCTAGAAACAAGGAATATAACCTATAACAGGGTTGTTCAATTAAAATTCAAACAGTTCCAGTCAGAAAAAATGTATTGGATCAAGGTCTGGAACATCATCATGTGTAAAAAAATTATATATTTTTTTTGTAATTTTAAATTACTGTTTTTACTTCATTCATGAGCTGAAAAAAGTGTTTTAGTGGTTGTTTGTTATTCTTGATTAATTTCTGACCTCTAAGAGTTTCAGTGTGTTTGCTCAAATTTGGGAAGGAAAAAAAAAAGATGAGATCAGTTTTAAACTCCTCACTGCTGAAGTTTTGTAGGGAACTCTCTGAGAAAGAAAGAGTTCAAATTTAAGCGCTTCATGATGCTCGATGGTTATCTGGTTTTCATGACAAATTTGTTATATTAACATCTATTTGACAATATTTGTGGTCCCCTCACATTTAAGTAAACAAACATTTGCAGTAGACAGTGAAAATGTTATTATCTTATTACATTCAAGAAGAGCTGTACTTAAAAATAAGAGCTAACAAATCCAAACAGTTGTTAAGTAGTTGTGCACGGTCTCTGAGCATCAGACAGTAATTTTGTGCTCTCAAAGGTAAAAATGAACATGAATGAGTCGCTCCACTTTTCTTTTTTCTTATACTGCCTAACTAGTGGATGTTATTCTCTCTAACTCTGGCTCACTTGTCTCTTTTTCTTTGCTTTCTGTATCACTTTCTTTACTTTTCTCTCTGTCATCCTTTCTTCTGTCCCCGGCTTCTAAACTTTCACCTGCATGCAGAGCAGCAATATTTAAAGCCTGGAATGCAGAGCCTTCATTGGCTGAGAAGCATCATGCAGGATGGCTTAACTCAAATGCAGATGGTCCGTATGTTTCCAGTGCTGCTCTTCCAGTACTGTAAACGCTGGAAAAGCTGCGCTGGTGAAAACAGAAGCACTTCGTCAAATTTAAAATCTCCTTGTAATATATTGATAATGGGTCTGGGTCTGTATAGAATGGCGTCTGGGTCCAGACCCAGACCGCAGTCCACCATTTGGTGACCCCTGATCTATTATGACAAAGTATTGAAGAATGTTGCAAATACAGTAGAACACTCAGAGTAAGGTTAATAGAAATCTCTTGATAATTTTTGCTAAAACAAGGATAATATATTGCCACAGAAAGCTAGTAGAAGAATTAAAGAATTAAAAAATTTAAAGAAATATAATCATCAAATCTTTTCTAATTGGTCTTTATATGTAACGCTACATTTTATTACACACATTATTTTCCTTCCCTCTGCCAATCCAGTTTGGAGCCGTACCTGTGACTCTGTCCTCTGCCAATGTTGGACCCGGGTCGTCTTCCTCAGCCTTCCCATCTGGGCCTCCACCATCCTCCTCAGCACCTGGAGTGCCGCCTCCCCCTCCTCCGCCGCCGCCTCCTCCTTTACCCGGCTGCCCTGCCCCGCCTCCTCCACCTGGAGTGCCTCCTCCGTTTGGTGCCCCACCTCCACCCCCTCCAGGCTTCGGAGGTGGATTTGGCTCCCCCACCCACCACGCTCTGCCTTACGGCCTCAGGGCGAAGAAGGACTTCAAGCCTGAGACCTCCATGAAGCGCCTCAACTGGTCCAAGGTAAGACTCTACAAGGTGCATGGAAAGAAGAAGAAGACACACATACAGATTTTGATCCCAAACAGTTTTATTGCATTTGAATATTGGATATAAGAGCAGAGAGCTTCTTCTTCCCAACTTTACTTTGTTGTTGTCCACAAAAGTTTTGAAAAATCAGACTTAGAATATAGGACAGTTATTTATAGTGTCTTTTCTTCTGCTATAATATCTCCTGATGGTCATTGGCAGCAACTGAACAGTACAGATGTTTTCTAAGAATTAAACAACAACTTTCTACTTCTGTGCCAAGCAGTAACAACTGAAAATAACAGATGATCTGCTGCTTTTTTTTCCAGTGCAGCTGTGGCCCTACAGATGTTACTCTCTGAAGAGCAATATCAGTTCATACCACAAGTGATATTAGTTTGTGGTTTGATTAATTATTAAAACTCCAATGAACATCTGTACAGGTGTTCAGCAAACTGAGCCATATGCTTCGATTTTCAAGTAAACCTCTTAGTAGGACAGGAGGGGAACTTATGGCACAACTGAACGAGACCCAATGCATATGATTGTGTCTGAAACTTTCTCAGTCAGAAGAAAAAAATTCAACAAATTACTTGAAGTTAAAACATTTTAAGAGTCATGTCTTTTTGATGGGTTAATGAAAACATCACAACCACTGAAATTCCAGTGGTTTATTTCCTTATCATGTTGACTGTGTTTACACATCAAGCAGAAACAGGTTGGTGCTTGCAATTACAACTTTCTCATTACATTTTCCAACATATCAACATGAACACTACAGGAAATGAGGGAGGTGAAAGTAAATCCAAAAGGTCAAAGATAAAATGTGACCCAACTTCACCAGACAGAAATAAAGTACATAACTCTTGTAGCGCAGCTACTGAAAACATTATAAACTCTTTGTGATTTGATATGAAATGTTTCTTTTCTTTTTATCACACTGTTTAACTTTTTCAACTAACATGTTGAATTTGGGAGCTAACACATCTGACAGGTTCATTTTGAATACATTTTTTATGCTCTAACACATGACTTCTATTTTTTTATCTTGACATTTCTACCTGTAGCCACTGTAATCTTTAAAAGGCACAGTCCTGTGTTAACTAAATGTGGCCGTGGCTGTGTGTTTGCAGATTCGTCCCCAGGAAATGTCAGAAGGCTGTTTCTGGGTGCTGGCTGACGAGGATCAGTACGCAAAGCCAGAGTTACTCAGCAGGGTCGCCCTCACTTTTTGTTCACAAAGAACAGGTCAGATTTTACGCAATGCATTTCATACTTGCTTCCGTGTTTTCTATTCAGTCATTCCTCTGCATTTATCCTCTCACCAAATTGCCGTCCATCTCCTGTTTTCGGACTCATCTTTGTAGCATTAAGGCGGAAATTATCAGTGATTTTTGAAATTCTTGAGTGGTTAAACAAGGAGGGAAAATGAGAATAATTTCTGCTTCTGTGTCGTGTATCTTTGCTCATAAGTAATTGGCTATGTGTCTTCATTTTGGAGGAATTGCATGACAAAGATACAGCACAGTGCTTTTACCAGCCCCCTTAGGCTACTGTTGGTAAACAAACTGCTTTTCATCACGTGCAGTAAATGGATCTATGTGTGACAAAATCATTCAGTATTTGTCGGCGTTCACTTTGGTCCAATTTCATGTGCTGATGGCGCTCTTATAAACCCAAAATGAACTGGAATACTGATTTTTCAATGGCTCATTTGTCTCAAAGTTTCCTTGGCCAATATCATCCCTGATGTGCTTTGTGATGTACTGCTGGAAGATATGGACCAAAAAATATCAGCATAGCGACAGCAGTCTCTGTCTTTTCTTTCTGTCTCTCTCTTTCTCCATTTATTTCAAATGGGTGCTTAAAAATACAAAATAAAACCAATCCATAGAGCAAAATTCAGTGATTCAAACATCAAATCATGACAGCTTTATATCTATATTCTTAGTTGCATCACATCTAATGTGACATTGCAGAATCAGAAGCCTCTGGTTTAGGATTTTATAGTTGGCTTTTCATACTAATCGTCGTAGTAATGCTCCTTGATAGCACGACATCCTCACACATTAGTATTACTGGCAAGATCTGGAATATTCATGTACGAGGTTGTTGGAATGATCAAAGCAAGAGCAAGAGGTAGTATGAGATGTTATCAGTCTTGTACTCTCCCGTGCTCGGTCTATTAGTCCCTTCCCTGATGATTTATTCACATTTGGTGTGTTTTCTTTCTTGTCTCTGACTCAGCTAGCTTACGCCAAGTTGAATTATTCATTCAGGTGTTATCTACCTGTCACAACTCTATGCTGCTCATCTCGAGGCACACAAGACCCCCTACACTCAAGTGCACCCTTGTTCCCCATTGTGAGGGTGCCGCATAATGGAGCCACATTTAAATAGCAAACAGGTAGATCAACAGTCAAGCAGGCATTCCCCCAGAGAGGGCGAGAGGAAGGATGTCCATCAGCAGGCAATTTCTGTTATGGTAATGACGCTCAGACTGAACATGTTCACACACAGCATTTTATTTCACCAAAACACACTGGTAGATAAAGATGCCCTCACAAGCACAGCTCGTCTGCGTTATGACAGCCAACGAGTTTGCTTCTACTCCTCGCTGATGTATTTCACGTTTGGGGAAAAAGGCATGATGTTTTTGACTGATTTAAACCTTTGAAATCACTGCTCTTTGTCTTGTCCCTCTCGTTTCCTCCCGTCCCAGTGGAAGTTGTAGAAGCAGCATGGTTGATGAGTTCAGCCATCGGACCACGTTGCTACCGCTGTGGCGTTTCGCTGGGTGTATGTGTGCAGACACGCATGTTGGCTTGTCCTCTTATTAACAAAACCATGCAGCGTCGTGTTTCATCTCACTTAAGAGCAGCGGCATCTGGATAAGCATTAAACATTTAAGAGGACAGCTCATAGAACAATATTCACGCAGTCTTTCCTTATGAAAAATTCATTTATTTCCCTTGGAACTTCCTCATTCTTTTGTGATGCATGCTGTTGTTTTTGAACACGGTCCATGTCATTCTGTGCGCAAACTGCACGGTGTGGATGGCGACCTGGAGCTGTTTGTTTCACGACCATTATTGTTGTATTTTAGAAGACCTCATTTTAATCAGGTGTAGATAAAATACCGTTTTGTGCTCTTACTAAAAGTTATCAGAGACAGCAAAAAACACATTCACCAATGATTTAAACATCTACATTTGGAGAAGCCAGCAAACATTTATTCAGCACAGTGACAATATTCACAGCGGTAATAAGTTTTATGGCTCCTGTGTGTGTTTATCTATTCAGAGGGGGGATGGTGCCACTTAAACACACATCTTTAGTGAGCAAATTGCGATAAATGGCTGTTTTTGCTTTGAGAAAAAGGTCAGAGCAGAACAAAAATTGAATAAGACTGTACTGAATTCATGAGATTTTTTTGCTCTCTTTAAAGTCTGAGCTCATTAACGGTAAACCTTTGATACAAATGTCCCACCCTAAACATTACAGATTAATAGAACCTTTCAATTAGAGAAAGCTGGTGATGAGGTGGCATTATGTTAGCTTTGTAAGGTTATAGAGAGGCAATTACAGATCAGCATCAGGCAGAGGAGATATGACAAACTTATTTTGCTTGTTATAAAAAGTGAAAAACTTAAGAAGTGGGTGTTTAGATGCAAATGTTTAATCATCATTTTGGCATTTGAAAGGTTGAACATATTCAGTTTCTACCCAAGGCAACTTTTTATATTTCCTTCTTTTTGAAAGTGGATCTGTGTTCTAAAGAGCACATTTTGCGAGGTACCGGTAAATCTTTTCATAATGTCAACCAGAATAGGTAAAAACACATCATAGGCTTTCATCAGGTCCTTATGTTGAGCAGGCTAAATTACCCTTAATTTTGCTGTGAAAAAAACGTCACAGATTTTTCAGTTTCAGCTTTAAATGGATATTTAAGTCCATCTGAAATGGCCTTAAAAACACTTTATAAACTAAAAAATTGCTGTAATTCAGGTATTTTTTTTAATGACTACTCTTTACCTTTTGAAAAGGGGAACAAAGATAAGTCAGCGACAAACTCTCAGCCCCATGTTTTTCTCCAGGTCTTCTGTTTATGTTCCATTTTATTATCCTACCATTGGTTGTTTCTTTTTAGGCTTTATAGTAATCACGTCCCAGTAAAGTCCTCACAACGTATGTATCATATTGAAGTACCCATGAAATTTGTTGAAAATACTCTTTTGACTTGTATGAGATGGTTTCTTGTTAAACTCTTGGCACTGCCAGGTGTTGAGCAACAAAAACTGAGTGAGCCTTTTTTTTCGTTGTTTAAGGTTTCTGTTAAAAAGCTAAGGTCAAGAAAAAGTTCTCAACTGGAGCAATTTACTCTTAACAAGCACAATCCTTAGGAAGTCACATTAATGATTGCTTCTCTTTACAACCTTGTAGCTTATCTGTTTTATAAGCGACATCGAGCTCCGAGGCTGACATCACCTCCAGTCATTCTAGTTGCTGAATGTTATGTGTTTGGTCTCATTAGATGAGTGATTGTCACCCATTCTAAAATCTCTGTGCCCATAATTACTGAGGGCTTCAGCCATGGCCTTGTTTTTGTTACTTAACACAGAACGGCATGTTATTGGTTCTCAGAAATGGAGACGAAATAAAAGCATAGAAAATTTTTGCTCAACAGTTGTGTGCACAGCATGCAAAATGTCCTTGGAAAGATTGTATTACACCAAAATGCATGAAACATAACCCTGCTCTTTGAGCGTGTTTGGCAAAATAATGATAATTTGATAATGAGTTTTGCAAAAAAACCTTACAGCAGATGCCTGAACATTTTGTGACTTGTATAACCAAAAAATAATTATTTTTTCGTCCACGCTTCAGTGAAAAAGGTTTAATATTCATCTCACATTGTATCTAAGATTTGACACTAAACAGGGGGCTGTGCTCTGGTTGAATTGTCTCAACAATAAATGAATTATTTAAAACCAAAGATGCCAAACATGTCAAAGTTGCCTTTTTAAGATGAAAAATATTTTTGTCTGATAACTAAGAATGTTTGCTGGGTCAATTTAAGCTCCCCTACAGTGATAAAGGATAGTTAAAATCAATAAAAGTCAGATATTGGGTTTGTTGTCATGGTGTGATGGTGGCGGCTGTGCAAGAGGGCATGAAGCTACAAGTTGGTGATAATGAAGTTAGATTAAAGTGCCATCTTAGGATACACTGCCTTTCTTGGTATTTACGCTAGACCCACACCTGATCCGTGACTGTTCCATGTCCACTTCATGGCATGCTGACTGCGTGCTTCCTCATCCATTTACTCGCACCGGCTGCTTGTTCACTCTGGCACAATGCAGGACAACCAGACAGCTGGAGAGGCAAAACTAAGGGGTTCCCATGATTCCCACGTAGTATTGAGCCTCTCTTTATTGATGTTGGGCTGTAAAACCTCAAACTTGTTGACTCCCAGCATGCCTTTGCACATTACATGTATATCAGTTTGTTGTTGTGGTAAAGTTAAATATGATCTAGTGATGACACAATTTATTTCATTTTGAAAGTCAACTCGATGATGTGGTTTCAGTGCCTGATTTTCCATCCAACTTGATCTGCTCTTTGCAAATTTATGCGTTTATGGCATCCAGAGAAAAAAGGTTTGGATCTAGAGTACTTCAACCTGCTGCAGCTGAGACGCCGCCAGAATGCAAATAAGCAGGTTAACACATTGACGAGAATTGAAACCCATTAGATCCAACGCCGTGACAGAGTGGAAATGGAGCACAGAGAGATCTGTTGTGATTTGACCTTTCTACTGGTTTATCGCTTTCACCTGTAGCGTGTGTGCTATAATGGACACCATAAAGGGCTGATTATGCTTTCCACACGAACGCGACGCGCGAGATCCACACAAGAGAACACGTGTGGCTTTTATGCTTTTTCACACTCTGCGCATCATCGGTTTCCAAACTGCAGGGGGGGTGTACCACAAACACACGTTTACCACAGTCCTAAACTAGAGAAGAAGAGATTGTTCACACAGTTTACAAGATTTTTTCACAAATTCTTCTTCTCTGCCAAGTTTGGCCTCAAACAATTTCATGCCAGGAATTAATCATCACACGTTTATCACAGTGATCTCTGTGTGGTGAATAATATAAATGCCAGTATTTATTGTTCTTTGGACATAAGGAGCCCCAGCACGTCTGCCTGTCTCCACACGGAAGTTAGAAATTTTCGGAGGTGCGTGACGTGGAAATTTTCCGTGTGAAAAGGACCGCGTGAGGGGGCAAGGTTGTCCGCATGAAACTGCACAGACCTCGTGGACACATCAAGCGTACATCAGGCATGTGTCCATGAGCTGTGAAGCCAGAATATTTAGAGCTCCCCCTATTGATTGGCTGTAGTGTAGGTCATAACCCTTCTTTCTTGTCAAGAGATGGATCATACTATAAAATTACACCAAACATCGATGATTATTTTTGATTGATTTTTTGATTTTGGGTTAAGAGGCAGCCCACTTTTGAGTTTGAAATGGCTTTACAAATTTGTCCTATTCACTAGATATCAAGGTCAATTCAATTTAAACTTATGGATATATTATGACAATATATGGAAAATTTAAAGGCAATAAACACTCATGGCGCTGGACATAATCTTGAAAAAATCGAACCATCACATTCTCATTAAAGCAGCCATATTTAGTAGCCCTGTAACATTTTAGCTGTGTTCAAATTCAGGGGCTGCATCCTTTTTGCGCAAAGGCCGCTCAAATTCGAAGGCTCCTTCAAATTTAGCCTTCTTTTCCCGCTTGTTTGGAGGATGCACCGCTACTATCCTTCCCGGCCTCCCAAATCCCCAGATTCCTTTGCCCACCGCTGCTCAGTCCTGAAAAGATGAGGGAAAATTGCACAATGGTGACATCAAGTGGTGTGGATATGACTTTTAAATTTAAGTAGTGGGTATATATTTTGTTTTTACTCGCTTGAAAATCCAACGCCAGATACGCTAAACTTCAGGGAATTGGAAAACCTTCCAATTTTAACTTTCATTTAAAATACGTGAGGCTGGTAATGCATTGACATATGGCATAAATTAGCATTATGTTAATTTAAACATATTGATTGAATAAAGAACAGAGTTTAGGATTATGAATTGGGTGGCAGAAATCGTGACATAAGGGTGAGGGCGGGAACATCTGTTGACACAACCAGGAAATAATCCGAAGACTCGACTGTCCAATTTAACAACAGTTGGACTCGCCTCAAGAGGCCGGATCCTTCGGAGGATGCAGCCCCTGAATTTGGTCACAGCAATTAAGTTAAACTGGTAAAGCATTATTGCTGTTAGGAGAAATGCCACAGCAGAAGCAGGGAAGTACTATATATCAAGCCTAACTGTGACCCACTAAAGAGAATTAGTGTTGGTGGAAAGGATGGTGCTATTTCGTAACTCGTTACAAAGTAAAGCACTCCTGCTTGTGCTGTTAAATATGAGACCCATTCAGTGCAGAAACAAACTTCGTTCAGCTTCTCTTCTACCAAACATTAAATTGGTGTCTCTTAGTCAAAAACTTGAAAGGCCAAGATGATGATCTCTCTTACTATTAGACGATTATATTCACTATATTTACATTCTTGGAACTGCTGCTGAACCAGTACTTTAAATGGTACTGCTTGCTCCAGCTCTGCTGTTCTTTTTTTTTTAAGATCGTGTTTCCTTCCATGTCTTCCGACAAAGCTGCAGCTCCCTGTGAGTCATTGCATCCAGGTGGACAGCACACTTTGTGTAGGATGATGCCTCTGTGTCTGTCTTCTTTTCGGTTCACACAAAAATGGAACTTCCCATCAAAGCAGGAGAAATAGGAGGTGAGGAGTAAGTCTGTAGTTAGGTGACGGGATGTCAGAAACCCAGCCAGCCCCTCACTATTTCTCATGCTTGCCTTTTGAGGCAAGCCATTTCAGGGGAATTGGAAGAAATGGTTTGAAGAATCCTTTTTTTCCTCCTACCACAGGTAGTCAAACAAGGAAAAGAAACCAGGTTTGATAGAGCCACGAGTACCATGGTTGATGTTCCTGCTCGTGCTGCTTCTATGGTAGTCTGTAAACCATTCAGGAGGTCTTACTAAGCTGCATAGCAGGGTTAGAAATGTAGGCTTGAGTAAATGAGTTTTGATGCGGTTTCCTCACAGTTTATGTAAAAAAAAAAGTTTAAAAATCGCTGTAATTTACTGAATGATCACTAGTTATTACCCGTATAAACGCCACTTTTCCTGCTTTTCTTTTAACCTTGTCAGTCTAAGTCGTTACAATTCCAGGCACACAGCTCCATTTCTCCTGACTGGATTACTGATATGTTACTGTCTTTACTTACAGTACAGCTTAAAGGTTATATCATTTTATTCCAGGTGGATTCAATCTCATATCTCAAGCAGAACAACTTTCCCTGAAACAGAGATAATGTGACTTGTATTCTTTTTCATAATTGGCTGGTTAATGCAAAATTTATGGGTTAAATTTTTATTGCGTTCATACTAACAGAAAAATTAACAATAACCCAGGGAAAAGAAAACATGCTGAAATCGTTCTGGTCTGTCATGCATTCACAACTAAATTTGTTTCCTTGTCTTTCTTTTAAAAACAGACGACTGAAACAGAGGCTTTTGCAGATTACTGATGATTTTATTTCAAGACAGATTAAATGCGATTAAACGGATCAAAACATGTTTATTCTACTAGTTATTGCATGCAGGAGGTTGGAAAAAAAATTGGAAACACATAAGAGCATATATACCATTTTAATCCTAAAGATCGACCGACATGTTGGAAGAGTAATGTGTCAATGTTGAAATCTTATAATGAATGGACCCTGTGTCACCACTCAGCAGGTGGCATACACTGAAGCTTTTATATCTGTTACCTTGACAGACAGACTATGGATGGATGGCATGAAAGCTACACAAGAGTGAAGCCAAAACTCTGAGAGCACCCCATACTGACTCACTGTCAAACAGTCGGCCTCCTTCATGCTAACAGATGGGCCAGTCTTACAAGAAAAATCATACCAAATATTTTTTTTCTCACACATGCTTCCTGCAATCAAGATTTGTTGAGTCTAATTTTATCCATTCTTGTCTTTTTATATTTTTGGGAAATGTAATTTTAATCACTTCTTTTATACTCAAAAAGGGGAAGAAAGCCAAGATTAAAAGCTTTGTTGACAAATGCCGCACACCTGATTAGCAGCGTAAGAGAAGAGGACAAATACTGCACACATTGAACATTCTGTGACTGTGTGACATGAGGGATCTTTGCTCTTTTATTGACGGGTTAAATGTGTGTTGTGTTTAGAAGAATGAGGCGGTAGTTCAAGAGTGCAGCCACAAGAGCTGACCCGTAATGCATGTCTCTGGCTTTGAATGCATAAGATGTTAGTGCTCATTTCAGGGAGGTTTTGGCATCACTTTTGGACAGTGGGAGGAGATGATGGCTTTTTACTCATCTCTCCATCGTGGAGTTCGTGCTCTTAATTTTGGCCAAATTACTTTTCATACTTTTCCCCAATATAGTATTAATGACATCATTTTCATAGCATTGTATTTTATTAAAACTTTCTGAATATTAAGTTTGAGTAAATTATTCTTGTCTATTAAGACAAATGCTTGAACATTTCCACTCGCAGAGCACAGAGTACACACACACACACACACACACACACACACACACACACACACACACACACACACACACACACACACACACACACACACACACACACACACACACACACACAGCTCAAAAAAAAGTCTTTACCCTTTGCTGTTCAAAAGCTGTGTTAAAGTTTTGACTGCCTCTTTGAGCACTAGTTATAAAGTTTTGTAAAAGTGGTGCTTTCATATGACAAAAGCCATTCATCCAGCTTTCAGGTCCTGTGTGAATAGTGAGGGGTTAACTGAAGTTAATCTGTAGATCCAGGAGCTACAGGAGCTGAAGGTATCTCATTGTGTGTAAGACTCACAGATGGTAAATTTAACAGGGCTAATGATGCTATTATGTCATTCCCTGAACTCTCAGCTTATAGATGTTCTCTTGACATCTGGAGACTGTAATTGCTGTCTTTGCAGCTACTGTTCTCTACTCAGAGGATGAAGACGTTGAGGTTAGAGAAGACTGGCTTTTCTTAGCTTCATCAAGGAACTTAAAAAGGGAGTGGAGTGAAAGTGGAATGAGCCGGAGCACTATTGTAATTCATTGTAACATATTGCCTGCTGACCTGTGTAGTGAGCTATGGTGAACTCTCAGCAGAAATCTGCATTTTTATTAAGATCTCTCAACTTTTATGACCAAACACACACCAACTGAGACTTTTACTGACTTTCATGAAGGTATATTGTGTAGAAAACCACATGTGGATTTTGCAGTGGTGTTGGTTATAGGGGTGTAACGATACATCATTTTGGATCAATACATCAATCATTTAAGCAATGATTCGGTCCAATCGGCTGAAAGTGTAAACGTCAATATTTATCGCCATTTTTACCTTCCGCTTTTATTTGGAAAGTCCCCACACATTCTTGGTTGTGACAGTTTCCACTCAGCCATGAGTCACAACATCGCTAGATAGCAGATAATGTCGCAGCCGAGAGAGAGATAACGAAGACATTCACTCCCCAATGGAGTGCATCAGCGGTATGGAAGTATTTCAGAATCCAGAGAAAAGACGGATCAGAAAACGGAGCACATGCAATATGTAAACAAAGTTGTGGTGAGATAAAGTATGGAGGAAACAGGACAAATGAGCGGCTGTTTACATGAGACAAAGGGTTTCTGTTTTAGGCTTAGGTAAACAGTACAGCACATACGCAGAACCATGTGGATCCAACATGATATAACACAAATGTTACTGCGGAGCCTTAATGATGAATGCTGAAAAAAATCCTGTGCATTTAAAACTGAAAACTGCAGCACTTTAAAGTGAAACACAAGCATTTGTTCACTTTGTTAAATAATGTTTTTCATATAAATGTCCTAAACATTTAGCAAAGGCAGGCCCCTAAATCGAACCAAATGGAAATCCTGTCGTTGCAGACTTTGTGATTTCGGCAAATATTGAATTGTCGTTCTGAGAATCAATATTGTATCATGTTGAAAATGGTGGTTTACACCCCTAGTTGATTCTAGAACAAATATTTGGCAATGCATCAAATCATTTGAATTGACTGTGAAGAAGTGTTTTACATGTTTAAAGCTTGTGGATTATCTTTTTCTCCCAAACACATCTCAGGATGTATGAGGACTCTCCAGGTGTTCTTGCTTTATAACTGCTGTGAATGTGGCTCCAAACTCTTTAATACTTATATTAAATATGCAAAAGACTCAATCTTCACTTACAGAAGTCAGTGTCTTAATACATGCGATGGGAGCTTCTTATTTGTATAAAATAATGTGCTATTATAGCGAGGGAACAGAGGCTCTGACCTGCAATGTCTGCTGTGATTATGAGACTGTCATCATCAAATATTGATGTCCTTGGTGGCTCGAATTACACGTCACTGCACGAACATTAACACCATTTCCATGAATTGACAGCTCTTGAGATGTTGTTATTCTCAGTCACAGTCAAGAAAATTTAACCCTAATCTGTTTCTTCTCTTCACAAGTCTAGTTCTTCTACGCTTTCAACAGTGAAACTTTTTCTGTTATGCATCCAAATCTCTGTAACTTCACTCTGCATTTAGTGCAATGGTTTCTGCTGTCTCTGTGAGTAATGTTGTGTCAGAAAAAATGCTTACTTCAAACATCACTAAATAGCTTTTTTTTGTCTTTCTCTCTGTCTGTTTTGTCCCTCTTACTTTTATCATGCTTGTTCTGCATACTGCTTTTGCTGCTTGGCTGCATGATCCGCCTTCATGTTTGCGCTGGAACAGAAACCAAAGGTTAGTATTTTGTTTGCTTTTCCTCCTGAATTCTTTCCTCTTTCCTCTCAACCACTACTCTTCATTTTCTGCACAGTCAAACTAAATTTTAATGTTAGATTTTGACATCTAACCTGCAGAACAGTATCACAGGCATTACAGGTATAAAGCAATATGGAGAAATAATCTCTTGTCGTGTTTGTATTGGTTTATTTCCCCACAAGATCGTTGCAGTGCCCTTTTCGGATTTTTCACAGTTATCAACCCTTTAATTTAAAATTCATAAGGTTTTAAAGACCGGCAATATCCCTGAACAAAAATAACAAGTACAGTAATCACTCTGGAGTGTCTCATCTTCAAGTTATGGTTATGAAATCATAGATTTTAATGCCACACTGAAGACATTTTCAAATAACCTCTGATCGTCTTTGCTGCTAAAACGGCGGAAAAGAAAATCTAAAACAGAACGCTTGATATTAACAGACAACAGTCACAACTACTAATGTCTGACGTACAAGAAGCATGTTCCCTCTGGAACAGGGCTGAACTCACCTCTCACTTTATTGTTTTGTGGTTGTAGCTTCTACTACCTTGTAGCCTTATTTATCTTTTTTAACACATGGTTTAAAGAGAAAAAAAAAAATTTTTTTTGTCTTGAAACTTAATATACACTGAGTTTTACATGAGTATTAAACTATTAATACTGCCACAATGCTGACATTTTGATTGACTTATATGTGTTAAGTTTATGATAAGCGGACATACAGTAAGTAATCAGGATGAGATGATCTGGTTAAACTGCCAAACTCTGATCAGCTTTGATCAGGAGATCAGGATAAGAACTCTCTTCTTGTTGTGTTGGTTTTAAATATGCTCACTCTGAGGTCGTCTGTTCAGATACTGCATCAGCAGAAGCTGTCTGATGCTTTTAATCCATACCTCAGAGTTCCACGGTTTACAAGTGTCAGTCATCTCCTCATCTCCTGAGTTTGTCATGACTTATTAACTGCCTTGATGTTTTTTTGAAAGGTTACACTGTGACCTTCAGTAAAATCTGTTGGGATTGGTTCTAGGTGGGAACAGAAACAAACTTCAGGTCTCATTTTTTTTTCTGTGTGTTAATTTCTGGTCAAAACTCAGCAATGGCGTTAAACCAAGCAGCAAAAATATGAAGTCTGTGTATAAATGTTAAAAACTGCATATTTCTCAAGATTCCTCTTGAGGCTGCTTGCAGAAACACAGGAAACCATTTCCATCCTGATTAGAGAAACAAATCCAAAAATTGTTATTAGCTGGAACTTTATACATTTGTGTATTGAGTAATTAGCTGATTCTTGGGTAACAGTTTACTTAATAGACTGTTAAATTAATTAAATGAATAATTTTCTGACAAAGACTCAAACTTTAACTCTATTACTCTGTTTGTGCATTTCTGTTTAAAGGGCTTTGAGGAAAAAAAAACCATCTTAAAATGAAACAAATTAGACGCAGTAGATTGTTTTGGGACACAAAAGCATTTAATCTGATTGAAATTGTGATGTAAAAAAAAAAAAAATTCAAGCCCTTGGAGCATTTCACACATCAAATTTGCAGTAATTACCATTTTCTTAATCATTTTAAAAGACAAATTATTTCTTTGAAATGCACACATTTGAATATCTTACATTCAAAAGAACAATGGGGAGAGACAGACACCAGTGCTCCTCACTCAGCCTTTTCCTCTTACTCAAACAGAGAAGTAGAAAAAAAAAAGGAAACAAACAAGTGCAGTGAGTGGACGCCCAGAGAGAACACTGACAGCTCTCAGAAATTTCTGTGATATCGCAGATAGCCCCTGGAGAAGTTCTTTAGATGATCAGTGTCAATAGAGGAGATAAAACATGTATATCAGGGGCTTTCCTGTGGGTGTTTGGAAGAAGAGAGGGCGAAAATCACAGAGTGTTGTAGAGACACCGGCAGGTGGGAATTGAGGGATGTGTCGAACCTGTCCCCCTTTTAACGTGCCATTCAAGTCCTATCAGCAGTGCTAGCAGCAGTGAGAATGCTTTTTATATTCAACATTCAGCCCCACTAGTAGTGCTTCCTTTCTCTCGTTTTACATTGTTTTATTGGGATTTTTTTGCACAACAGGACATATATTTTTTTTATTAGTTTTGTTTGACTGTTTAAATAATTGTATTTTATCTAATGGTTTATCTAATGGTTTTAGGTTTCACAATTAATTAAACAATGTAAGGGCATTGATTTAATTTATTTTTTACTTAATCAAAAATGTTTTTAATTCTTTTTTTTTTCTTTTTTTTTTAACTTTTAAACTTTTATTTAGAACAATGGGGCATTACATCCAATGATACATAAAGACAATGATCAATGACATCTCAATGCAAATATAAATGAAAGTAAACTTGGCACCATAGTAGAAAAGACAACATGCCAGTGCACATTCAATAATTCAAAATTTACACTAGACCAAACATAAACCTGGCCACAATGACAGAATGCAAAACAAGATCACAAAATACAAGCCCCATGTTTTTAATTCTTAAAGAAAAAGAAACCTGGTTGAAGGAAATGTATAAGAAGCTTTGATACCCAGTTCAGATGGTGTAATAATGGCTTTTTTCCCCTCCCATCATTTACATTTGGACATTTGTTTCTTGCTATAATTCTTGTCTCAAGTTTTATAAGTATTCATTTTGGTATCAAGAATTGTTGAATTTTAAATACTGATTAAAATTTGGATTTTATGGAAAAAAAAACTTTATAAAATTTCTCCTTACCAATACATTTTTGTACCACATGGTGTGAACCTGAAACTTTAAACCATCAGTTTGGATTACTGTAAACCATCCCGTCATCGTGTCTTTGAAGTCTTGATACAGTTTTCAGAATCTGCTTTTTTAGCCTCTTGCCATCCTTAGGAGACAATCTGACCCCTTCCCTGTAAAATATTTTTCCAGTATATGCATGCTGAGTACTGCCTGTCAAACCTGCACATTACTACATAGATATATTTTGTTTTACTCCAAACACGGTCTCAGCAGATGCATCTTGGCTGACATCTAGAATGAACCGCCTCTTTCTTTCCATCTCTGATTGTTCATGAGGAGAGGGCACAGAGATGGATTCTTTGCTATGGTGCTGGAAAAATGAGCAACAGCATGAAGAGAGCTGCCCTTTCCTAGGGCTTCTTTCTGCTAATAAATAACACCCAATTAGACGAAACCCTCAAAGATCACAAAATCAGTTTGCCATTTCTATCTAAGATACCGACATCTGCTAATAACCTTCCTCTCCTCCAGAGTCACAACACTGCAATTTGAGAAACAGAAAAACAGCGAAAATAAACGGGTGCTGAAGATTTCAGGTGCTAAAAATGAAGTGCTAATATCTGTTTAATATTTTATTTTGTTTGTCTACTATAAAAGGGAAGATGATATGAAATAACAAAAATATTTTCTTTTTTTTTTTTTTACTTGTATTTATTAATATTTATTTGGAAAAAAGGACAACAAGATGACTAGAAAAGCTGCACCTACAATACAACTTCACAAAATGTGTGAAAATAAATTATTTAAACAATGATTATAAAGGAATAATACATTTTCAACAGTGGAGAGTTTAATAGACATAAATAAAGCAGGCTACACTTTGTAGACTAACTCTGTCTACCAAGTCTGTTCAGGGGTTAAAGGCGAACGCTTTGCCAATAGCAAACACTCTGAACAAGTGTTACAGTAAAAGGTAAAACATGAAGGCAGATTACACTTAACGTATTTATAATGTTCAGCTGGCAACATTACATTAATGGGCTTTCCCTGCTACAGCTGTGCACTAACCTTAGTGCAGTCATTACAAAGCAGCCAGCGCACATGGTTTTGAGTGGTGAGGGATGCAGGAGCTGTGATGCATAATGTATTTTTAATCCTCAGACCAGTTCATAAATGTATGAATGCACCTGGTATTTAGAGCAATTGCATTACTTTAATCTCTGCAAACATTGTAATAATATTTATGCCTTTTTTTTGGTGTTTTTATTTTATGTTATGCCCCTTTGGCCAATGAGGTTGACCCTTAGCCCACCTTCTCCCCAGTGCTGAATTTAATTTAGAAATTACCGCTTCTGAAATCATTCAACATAAGATGAGATCTTCACAGAGATGACCAAGGAGTGCTTTAAAAGGGAAAATTTTCTGCATCTTCATCTCTTGTGATGGTTGTGACATTTTTTCTGGACCCTCCATCCTACACATAGTGTGCTTGTCTGTCTGTGCATGCGCGCACATGCTCATGTCTGTGCATTGGGACTGAACTGCCATGCGCATTACAGAGAGCAGAGGAGTTGTGAGCACTTAACCATCCTGTCATATAAATAAGATAAATAACATGAGGCTGTTTAGTCTGTTAAATAAAGAACAGGCGGCGTGGTTCACCCTTTATAAATCATTATCTATGGGTCTTTCTCAAATATTTTGAAATACATTGGCCCTTATCCAGACAAGAGCGTGCTGGCTGCGGTTTTAGCTTGCGTCATAACAACATGCTGTTTCGGCCATGTTGTTTGGATGTTAAAAGCCTTCAGCCAAAAACTGAAAATGCACTTTTGGGCCATTTTCTGGCCAAAAGGGTTAAAAGGGTTGAAAGCACACCACTCAGGAACTGTGTTCCAAGAACTCATTGAAACTCTTACTTAATATATCTTGACTTTGACAACTAGTTTTTTTTTTATTTTATATTTGTTTTGCAGACAAGAATATTTTGTTTTTAACTTAATTTTAATGAATTATTCCAACTGAGGGAGAAACTTTAACAAGATGCTTCACAAGTTACCCTCTTTGCCTTTGCATGACAGCTTTGTTCTAAGTGGTTATCAGGCCCTTCAGATCACTGTAGCTTGTCAAAGAGGAAGTCGAGGAAATTCAAGGCTGCTGGTGTACTGCAGGAGATAATTAGACACCCCGTTTTCATGGGGTTGTCATGGCTCGAGCTGGAAGTGTTTTGGGTGTGGTTTGCACAAGCACATTTAAGAGACGACTTGATGGAAATGCGTGCTGTATGCTTTGGACAAGCCAAGCTTGAATACCAAGAGAGAACACTTCCTTCAGGAAGTGAAGACCACAGTCAGAGCTTACAGCTTGTGGTGATCTGTCATCTTTGAGCTGATGTGACACATTAAACAGTCATGATCATTCAAAGCCATGCTTCAAGTCTGTGATTCTTCACTTCAATAAGCTTTGCTCTGCCTCTAAATTGGAACCTCTTAACATGTCCATACAGTGATTGTTAATCAGCCTCTTGAATGCAAGGTGGGTGTATTTCTCAGAAAGGAGAAAGCTTTTGAGCTCCTCTGTGCGGAAAATTTGGTAAGCTTTGAATTACAATGAGACAATAGGAGCTGAAGAGGTTTGTTGACACCATCATAGTGGATTTATAAAGAGATCGTGGATGAGAGGAGGAGGGGATGAAAAGTTAGTGGGTGGTCATTTTTAAAACAGGATGCCCACAGGAGGGCTAAAAATAAGCAAACTATCCCATGGTTCCTGAGCTTACGGTTTTTCAAGTATTCTCATACCCAATGCTTAAGTGACCTAATTACCGCTGTCTCACATTCATATGGGAAACAGGAAAGAATAAAAGCACCATAGGAAGCCTTCAAAGGTGTGAGGAGTTGTGAGCACTGCAGACTTAAGTAACTTCAAAAGCTTTAAATATAGTCTGATATGAATCATTTCATATTAGCAGCAGGATGTCCATCTCATGTGTCATAGATGTTATTTTTCCTGCTGTTCCATGTACACGTGGACTCCTCCATCCTGTGTCTCTCCCCCCCTCTCGCACTCAGTCTTGCTTGCTCCCCTCTTCTCTGCTTTTCTCCCACTCTCTTTATGCTGTTGCTGTGACATTTTGAAGAACACCATTAGTTCTATAATGACTTTTCATGTGGCTGCAGAAAATTTGTGCCATTACGAGAGCTCTCATCAAATGCATAATCATTAAAGGCTCTTTTCATTGTGTTTGAAAGGGAAGGTCTGGATAGGTAGTACACATTGTGAACAAATGGTTATTTTTTTCTCTTTTGTGCAATGTCCAGCCTCCTATTTTCATACACTTTTCACATTTGCACATAAAGCAGCCACACTCTGATCAGGATACAATACCGGCTTATGAACACATTGCTTAAACAACAGCAATCACTGCCCCTTCTGTTACCAGGACCAAGGATTTCTTAAAGAAATGTCTGGAAATGCCACATTTCAAACAAAACACTCCCACTCATTAACCTCACTCGTGCCCCCCTTCCCTTTGGCTCTGTCGGAGGGTAAACCTCTCCGTTCTTTTCCTCCTCTATTGTTTTCTCGTCTCTTCCTGCTGCCTCAGTTTCTCAAGCATCAGCACCTCAATTTATTCCCAATTTTTTTTTTTTATATTCTCATATCACCAGAGTAATGGGCTGCCTCGTTAAAAGCATATTTGCTTTTGCGACTTTATTTTTCTGCTGTGATTTTTCATCCACGTGGAGGATTGTGTATGTGCGATATACAGAGGGGAGGTGGTGGTGGTGGTGGTGATGGCGGCAGTGAAGGGGTGGGTGCGTCTGCAACATCAGAGGGGGGGAAAAAACAGAAAAATGGCAAATGACTTCAGAGATGAATGATTTAGGCTGCCATCAATCCAGTGAATGACTCTGGAAATGTTAGGGTGGGCTTAACAACTGTTCAGATCGGCGCTGTCACATGGTGAAATGAAATGGAGATAATAACGCTTCATACCTGATGTGACAGAGTAGTCAGAAAATACTCATTTAACCACACACACATGCAGGCACGCAAACACACACTTCCACAGAGAGGTGGAGGCCATCAGCAGGTCTGCCAGAGGCCTTTAGAGGGCACTACTCCACTGAGAATAGAGCTGCTGGTGAATCCATCCCTACAGGCCACTGCATACTGATTAACAGAGGCTCCTAATCAATTATGAACCTTTTGATGTTGTGTCTATAATTTCAGTCTATAAATTTATTCTTAAAAGATTTTTTTTTTTTAAAGCCGCTCCACAGCAGCAGGGCATGTTGCTTTCTCCCTGATCTGACTGTCACGGTGCAAACACTGACGCTCATGCAGGGGCAATTTGAATGGTCTGGATTTAGAATGACGACTCATAGTAAAGGAGGGATGGAGGAGGAGAGAAAAAGCCTAATGAAGTCTGTTAATTTGCTGCTATCAGAATGAAAGTCTCAGACTAATTATGGCCCTGGGTCATCTAGTCTGGATCACAGGGAGAGGTGGCCCTGCATGGTTCACTTTGATTAGCTCACTCACAACACAGCTCCTCACTTCATTACTCTGATCTCCCTCTCGCTGAGTCTCACACTCGTCACTGAGGTTGGGGAGAAGGTGAGAGCGGAGGAGGAGGGGATGTGCGTGTGCAAACAGACCAGTCAAACCGTCATGTCAGTTTAACTCAGGATGGTCGAGTGTGAAAAGGTGAGGAAAAGGTGCGCGCCTTCAAAGACACTGCCGGTAGATGCTCTGGCTGTCTCTGGTGCTTCCTGTCAGGGTGTTGAGGACTTAGCTGGATTCTAACCAAACAGTGAGTCAACAGTCAAAGCGTGCGGCTGGTTTGACTGTTCATCTCCTCCTCTGTTGACTGTAGAGTTGACAGATGTGTCGGAACGGTGGATTTGTTCACTTGCTGCAGACAGCCCCCCTCCTGTGCATCAGATGTCTCATAGTGGATTTTGCTTGAGGCAGTGGTGTGTGTGCTGCATGTGTGTGTATGTGTGTAACATTGCGAAGAGACCCCCAAATTATCTTTGCTACAGAAACTCTTCTAATAGTAGTGATTTAAACGTTACCTGCATGGCTGCTTTGATTGGCTTTTGGAAACAACACAGTGATTTAATTACCCTTTGGAGACAGCTGCCCTCTCTGCCCTGTGCTTGACTATCTGCTCTCTCAGTAGGCGGTGGATGTATTCCTCTACGATACCACAAATGTTAAGAGAAAAGTCAGGCTGAGGGTGATCCGCCGGCAAATAAGTAAACAGTCTTGTGTTGCTCTCATTCACCCTGCTGTCCGTTCTGTTCCTCCCTTGATAGTTTCGAGATGTTGGTAAGTGTATATTTGTTGTTCCCATCAGTGTGTGTGTGTGTGTGTGTGCAGAAAAAGAGCAGTTCCAGTAAAGAAATCTTCCTGATTAGAAATCCGCTCTGATAAGATGAAGTGCTGGTGTGCGTGAGGAGGAGATTTTGGTTTGTGTGTGTGTGTTACGGTGGGGGTGGGGGTCTATTCGAGGTGTTACTCGCCTGTCTCTGAGGCCTGCCTGTCATGTAGAGCATCAGTCATGCTCTTTTGCAGCAGTTTTATTTCATCCACCATTCCCTTTAGTGTTTTGACGGCGCGATCCACTGATGCTGCCTTGTGGGAGGTGCCACTGTTTGAGAAGCTTGTGTGTGTGTGTGTGTGCGCTGGGTCACACGTTGTCATAATTTTTTGTCAAGTGTCTTAAAACTGTGGCAGAGATTGGATCAGTAGAATTATTGTAAATGAAGTGTTAATAGCTCTTTAAATTCACGATTGTTTCAACGTCATCTGACCCTGGAGATAAACATTTTCTTTTTCCTTGAGGAAAAAAATGAAACTTTTCTGTTTGGTGTAAGTCGAAACTTCTCGTCCCTCTTCCCCCTCGATCTTGCGCTCCCTTGGTCCCGCAATAATACACTCAAACTTTTTCGATTATTTCACACTTTTTGTCCCCCCACAGTTTCATAATAAGCCCCGTTCACACACGCACGCCTGAACATCTCTGGAAACTTTTAGAAAAATAACCCTGAAATCTTCTCAAGTTGTCAGTCACACATTCCAGCCATAAAGTGATTTTTTTTTTCCTGTTGGCGCAGAGATCTTAAGTGGCAAGACCATGGACTTTATAATAAATCAACATAGTTCTACAATTCTACAATTCGACAATTTCATTTAGCAGACGCTTTTTTCCAAAGCGACGTACAACACAAGCAAGAATTTTGACAAAAAGGAGAAACCTTATTAAGTGCGAATAAATGCTTCAAGTTAGATGTGTCACAGGTACTCTGTCATCAAATGCCCACTGACCCCCCCACCCCTTTTTTTGTGTGTGTGTGTGTGTGTGTTCTATCTAAATATCAGCCATAACTAGAATTCAACATTCAGGAGTATCTGCGACGTCACCTTTTTGTTGCTGATACAGAGTTTTGAAGCCCATCGTTGACTGGAGCCATATTGGACATGCTAAATGTAAAAGGGTGCTGCTGAAGTGTAATTTTTTTTTTTTGTTTTTTTTTTTTGGGGGGGGGGGGGGGGTTGTGCCTTTATTTTGAGAGGACAGGACAGTGGATAGAGGAGGAAACGGGGCGATAGTGGGGAGTGACATGTGGGAAAGTACCCACAGGTCGAACTCGAACCCGGGCTGCCCGCTAAAGGGCTGTTTGCCCATATGGAGCACAATCTAAACCACTAGTCCATCTGCGCTCCCGAAGTGGAATGTTGATGTCAAATTCTGTTCAGTGGGTGAAGCAGAGTCTTGCGATATAAGACAGTGTCTCTCAGCTTTATTTCACTGTTGTGTGTATTTCTACCATGCCATGTAGGGTCTTTGTGACATCACCTGTTTGTTTCTCAGGTGAAGTTTTTAAGCCTCTTCTCAGTGTATACAATATTTGAACTCATTTGTCCTGAGTCAGCTGTCAGGCTGCTAAATACTGAGAGGTAAATTGAAACTTGTTTGTGGTTTATGCTAAATTTGGAGTCTCAGATGTGTCTTATTTCTTAATGCATCTTTGATATTGTATTTATTGTTTTTAATGTAATTATTGCTTATCCTGCAGATCTGTTGGCACTGACATGTGAATGCAGTCTGAATGTGGTTGTTAATATGCTGCTGTGAATGTTTTTGCATTTGTTTTTGTTTTTTTTAGCCCTTAATTGCTTCAATTGTTTGGATTGTTTCTAAGGCAGGGCGGACTGCAAACTGAATTGCCCTTTGGGATAAATAAAGTTATCTGAAATGCTGAACTCAGTCAGTCTAGTATGATGTAAGGAGGTGGAGTTAATAGCGGCCCTTACGGGGTGGTTTTCTGTGCTTTTGCAGCCAGCCTCAAGTGGCATCGGCCTCTTATCTTTAGACCAGACTTTGCCACTTGAGCTCAGCCTATTCACAGCATCAATGAAAGAGTGAAAATGAACATTAACCGGACCCTTACCTGCTCTGATCACACTGACTCGTGCTGCCTTCTTTCAAAACACTGATACAGGCTGGCAAGACAAAAACAACTGCTGGGGTGAAAAATGTCCTCATTTTATGTTCACTCATGCAAATCACCCTACAAAATTCTGGAAATTTTCTGAACCAAGGTTCATGTGTGAATATAGCAGTATGGTACAGGAACATTTCAGTGTTTCTTTTGCTCTGTTTCTCTGACTTGCTTCTTCACCTGCTTTGTCCACAGTCACACCATCAGTTTGACATTTACTACAGACCTCTATTAAGAGGCCTGAAAGTGCTTACAGGTTAGACAGCTTGTTATGTGTGAGCCACTGCAGAGCAGAGAAGGCCTTTCAACTGAGACAGCTCGTTGTTGGTGTCTGTCTATAATGCACTCTGCTGTTTTGTGATGGAGTCTTATGTTAAAGTACCTACTCTGCAGCTCATATTGTTGATTCCAAGCTTAGTTTGCAGTGTACATCTTTCCATCAAGCTCTGATTATATGTAAGTGTCTTTCAATACGTGTCAACTCCAGCACAAATAAATGTATGCAAATCGTCAGCCACAAGAGGCAGGAAGGAATATTTCCATCACACCATGCCTGCGTCTTATTATCACTGTGCCCCTTGCTTCTTTCCTTTCTTTCTAGACCTGTGATGTAATGCACACTCTACTGCTCTACACCCACAAGTGTATCCTTATCTCCCCCACTTCCTAGGAGATAGCGCAATCTAATAACTACAACAGTCGTTGCTGCCTCTGATTGATTAACCAGTGACCTCTGACCCCCTGTGGGACATTTTAATTGGCTGACGTATAATGAGCAGCCTTACTCGAAGAAGAGCTGTTTTAGGGCCAGAGAGGATGAGAAGGTGATGCTGGAAGGGAGCAATCTAATTAGCTGATTTAACCGATAACACCTGAGGCAGCAGAGGGACAGAGTGTGTGCGAGTGTGTGTTGGTGCACGCACTATATGAGTTCTATCTTATCTCCATCACTTGTATGCTAGAGATGGATGCAGCCCTTGCAGTATAATGTGTGGATGATTCATGGATAATATGACCCAGCCAAGTATGTTTATATGCGCTGAAACAAGGTGGTTAATACTGTGGTAGCATGTGAGCGTGTGCTGGAGAGTCGGGCTGTGTTGGGGTAATAAATGAGATTCTGTGCGGCTATAAGTTATGATGAGTAGATCAATACAACATCTTAATGCAATAGGCTGGAGGCTTTCAGGGCTTGCTCTTTATATTGCATTCAAATACCCAATGACATCAAATTCAAGATCCCATTAGGAGGAATACTCAAGTTTTGTTCATTTTTTTAAGGTAAATATTGAAATCTATCATATGTATTGATTTCCTTCCTGCCTAATAATTTAACATGGTTGTTCTGTACTCTTGAGTAAGTAGCTATCTGCACTGCAGGACGGCAGTCTTGAAATGAGGCACATTGCATCATTACAGGTTTCGCGTGTTGATATAAATATTGTATTTACAGATGCTGCAACTGCTGTCCATCACGCTTAATAAAGACGGTTTGTTATTGATTATTTGAATCAATAATTTAACTTTCTCACCTTTAATTTTTTTGTTGGTTTTAAGTTGGCCCTAGATGGCCGATACAGACAAGATGACCTTTTATTTATTTTTCTAATTTGTAATATTTTAGAAATTATCTTCAGATGTGCACATCTGGAGGATGAAAAAGTTTGTTTGTTTGCTTATTTTTTATTTATTTATTTATTTATTTATTTATTTATTTATTTATTTATTTATTTATTTATTTATTTATTTATTTATTTCCCTATTTCCCTGTGAACAGGAGCACTCCTACACATTCCATAATGTGTTTTTCATGTTCAAGTATTCATTCAGCCACTGGGCTATGACAGTAAATTACTCAGGATTAACATCAGAAGTCCATATGTCTGTGGTAAAGCACATGTCACTGAATGTTTGTAGAGCTCAGGGCAGGCGGTCTCCAACGAATTGGCAACCAGAGGTTCCACTGAAAATATGCCATTAGCTGGTGAAACACTTGGTCTTCTGCCTTGGACAAAAATGGGTCAACAAGTGCTGGAAATCAAGTGGTTTGTGAGCTGCTGTGATTTGGGTAGATTTCAGGGGGTAACCTCTGGTCAAAGGATTTAAGACTATTTGCTTAAAACTATTTTTTTTATATTTTTTTATTTTGGAGTCTGTGTTGAGCTAGTTGCAGAAACACTAGAAAACAAAACAAAACAAAAAAGATTTTTACAGTCACTGTTGGGTTGTATTTCCTCACTCATTATTATACCTATATGATTGTTTAAATGAGGCCAAAATTCAACTTTTATTTGATGATTTTACCAGATAAAATTGCATTGTCTGAATCATTTTGAAACTAAAATGTATTATTATCAACTGTTTGTATTTAAGATTTTGTGTATCATTTTACTTAATGTGCTTTTTTTTGTTAAAAAAAATCTAAATCTCTGCCTCCAGCTTCCCAGACAGCAATACAAAAAGTAATGAACCTGACCATTTATGTCAAATTTAATGAAGTATTTTGTGTTATCTTTAAGATATCAAAACTTGATAGAAGTTGGAAAAGACTTACGATGACTTTCAGATGACCTAAAACACAGCAGTGTTAACCTGGATGACGGCTATCTCACTGCTGAAGCCCCTCACTCAAAGTACAGAGGACTCACTAATCTGCATGCAGAGTCTGTGTTTGTGTGTCACATAATTCTAAAATGTAAACATGCTCAGCTTGCGCTGCTGCTGCTGCTGACGCCCTCAGAAAAGCTTGAGTGACTTATTAAGACAGATTTCAAACCAATCTATTTCCGCTCTTCGTTGTTCACGTTGCGAGGACTTGTGTCGATCACTAATGTGACCACTGCAGTGTTTGCTGTAAATATCCACAGCTGACGCATGTGTTCAGTGTGATGTTATGAAAATCACACTCAGTGGAAGGTGGTGCATTTTCATTTAATTAACAGTTAAGATCTCTGAGCCTGTGATGCAAATTAATCTTACCTTTAACATAACTTAGAAGTGAGTCAGTTTATTTGTAAAGTTGTACGGTGCAGTATACACACTAATAAGTACAAATATGGTCAAGTTAATCCAGCTCTCATCTTTCCCAAGATTAAAAACACAACATTACTGTATTTAAGTTAAACTTTCTAACTTTGATTTAATAAATTCTCTCATGCATTGGTAATGAATCCAATTTACAAGTGGTTTGTCTAGTGTCCACATGATATTAAAGTTTAAATGGAGTTTTTGCACTTTGCTCAATTGAATCTCTTTATGCCTCCTGCTCAGGAGTAGCTAGCAGCTGTCTGGAAACTTTTATTTTGTTATTCTCTCACCTCTCACTCTGTCATGGTTTGCTTTTTGAAAACATCCTCCTTCCTGTCTATCTTTTGCATTTACTCCACTCTTGCACATTGAAAGACTGTGAGGAGAGTGTACCAACAGAGGAACCACGTAAGTCCAAGCTTAGCTCAGTGTGTGGCTGTGTTTGTGTGTTTTTGTGTGTGGTGGGCTGTGCTGTGCAGTAGGCAAGCAGCTTTTTCCGCAAGACCAAGAACATCTCCTCACTTTTTAATGAGAAAAGCAGATATACCTTACAAAGTTTGCTCCATTCTGCTATCCTCTTCTCTCCTCTCCTCTCCTTTCTGTTCTTCTTCTCCCTCATGATTTCCTCTCCTCTTTTCACTTCTCTCTCCTCTCCTCTCCTCTCCTCTCCTCTCCTCTCCTCTCCTCTCCTCTTTTCACTTCCCTCTCCTCTCCTCTCCTCTCCTCTTTTCACTTCTCTCTCCTCTCCTCTTTTCACTTCTCTCTCCTCTCCTCTTCTCTTTTCACTTCTCTCTCCTCTCCCCTTCTCTCCCCTTCTCTCTCCTCTCCTCTCCTCTCCTCTCCTCTCCTCTCCTCTCCTCTCCTCTCCTCTCCTCTCCTCTCCTCTCCTCTCACCACACACACCATAATTACAGCACCAGACAATTACCCAGCATACTCTTGGGATGCACATTTTGTTCTCTTAATCTGGTGTCTTAAATAATTAAAACCAACCATGAACTCCTCTATGTGAACATGGCTCAAGAGGGCTACACACGTGTCTGTGTGTTTATGTGTGTGTTGCTTTTGGTGATCTTGTTTATTGTTAGTAATCCAGAGGTAATGCTGCCTTTACAATAGAGCACATATCCCTCCTATTGCAGCTGAAAGTGACCCAGAAGAGTCGTACCTTCACCTTTAACCTGACCACTGTATGTGCAATGTTGTGTTTATGGAACAGCCGAGGCTCAGCCATACCATTTTCCATCAGTGTTTGCTATCACAACACTTTCCCTTAATCCTTTTTCTCCGTGCCTCTCGAGCAGAATAACATTCTGCCTGACTGCTGTTTGCAAAAAACAAAAAAGCAAAAATTATGTTTTCTATTTTTCCTGGAATTCTGATGAAATTCCAAAATGAGTTTAGTATGAGAGGTAAGTACGAGAACAGTTTCTGCTGTTTCCTTCTTTTATATAATGTAATTGGACTCAGTCTAAATATGTAAATTTCCTAATCTCTCTGTATGAATTTGTGTGTATCATGCATATGTCAGCAGCACAGCAAGTATATGCTTGAGGGTAGATTTTTCGTTTGTGTGTTGATATTAATCCAGTGTTTCCGTCCTCATCAGCCAAAAAAGAAGAGGAGGATCAGGAGGATAAGAAATCCATAAAGAAGAGAATTAAAGAGCTCAAGGTGCTTGATCCAAAGATTGCACAGAATCTATGTAAGTATTTGTGTCATTTTAGCCCACTTCCTCTACCAAAGACGAGATGCTCTGTCCTCCATGTGTCTTTACAGCTGCGCACTCTCCACTTGGTTCTCAGTTTTGCTCTTTATCTCACTGAAGTCACCATAGTTTTCATTATTCTGTGACCAGATTATATAAAGTGGCTTGGTTGTTGAATTTGGACAGGGAATGTATTAGCAATTAAAGCACGTCAACACGTGATTGTGAATGTAGCTAATGCTTCCTGTGACTTATCTCTCTACACACAAACAAAGCTAAGTAAGAATGTGAAGCATTCATTTAGGAGAGTAAAAACAGGAGGTAAATGCTTCTATGTACGTTTAAATTGATTCGCCTGCTGTTCTGCTTCTTTTTCTTTCTCCCACACATATTCACACACGGATGCTTGGTTTGAAAATGACCGTTTTAAAACCACCCGACAGTAATCAAGATCCAGCTGATCTCTTAAGCACTCCCAGATCTTAGCACCTCATTGGCTTATATCAAGAGGAGCTGTGACCTTTGTTTCATGTATTAAAAGAAAATGAGACTAATCAGCCCAGTAACAGTGATAAATCATGCTGCAGAAGTTAAAGTGCAGGAGCAAGGAGGGGGAGGAAGGAGAGTCAGAGGTTTGTGTTTTCCACCACAGGAGGCAAAGAGTCTAAAAGCTTTGATTCAGACAAAGAATGTAGAGTTTTGTAGTTATTATCTTCGACTGTGCGAGTCTTTATCATTTGATCACCAGAGCTATTTCTGGCTCTTCTTTACATCATCTTAATATAACATCTGTAAGACTTTTTTTTTTTTAACCTTAGACTGGCTCATGTAAAAACCAGGATTTAAAACTTTCCTCTCTCCACCACCTTTTTTTTCCCAATAATCATTCATATCAAAGCCCAGCCACCCATCTTTTAACTGTCAGAGTCTGTCTGATGACTCTGCCGGCCTGAGTAATGACTAAGCCTGACAGGACATTTGCCATTCAGTCCCTGGTGATATCACTTGCTTTAGGATCTCACTCTGGCTAAACTTGTGTAATTTCTCAAATCACTGTTTCAGAAAACAGCTTCATGTCTTTCTGAATTGAATTTTATTTCCATTCGGTCTCTTGCTTCATGTGTCCTTGAGCTGTTTTCTTAGATTTATCAATTATACCCATAAATGTGTATTTGTATTTCCGTAGCATTCATGATGTGATTTGTTTCTTTTGTCTCTTCGCAGCGATTTTCCTGGGTTCCTTCCGTATGCCTTATCAGGAAATTCGTCGGATGATTGTGGAGGTGGACGAGGGGCAACTCACAGAGCCTATGATCCAGGTAGGGCATGAAGTTACACAAATGTTAAGAACCTAACTAACACCACAAGTGACTTCCTTGGGCGGACCATCTTTTACATAAACTTGTTGTGAACTTTCCTGCTCTTGGATGGAAATAAGTTGTGTTTTGTAAGAACTCACCCTGCAGCGGGCAGCTCTCTATCTTGAGGCAGGAGGAGTATTTTTAGCTCTCAGGTTCTCCTGCTCAGATGGTCAGTTCAGACTTTTTTATGTTCTTGATTAGTTGTCTATCTTGAATATGTATGCAGCCTGAGGCGGAAGAATCGGGCATCTGTAAAGCTTACAGTACAACAGATGTTGAAGCAGTTGTTAAGCACAGGAAATCTGTGATAAAAATAATGAAGTGCTTTGCTGCTGTCAAGTAGTGTTTTTGTTTTGTTTTTTTATTATATTTTTGGGCAATTCTTCTTTGTAACAGCTTTAAAACTTAAGGGCTGTTCACCGTTTTTTTTCTGGTTGAATGCCTGAAGATTAACATAAACATTGTGAAAATAAAGCGCCTGACCGTCTGTGCATGTTTGTCATCCAGATGAAATCTCACGTCCTCACGGGCTTTTTTATCTTTGGACTGTGATTTTTTTATATACCTGTCATGGTTAGGGCTTCACATTATGGTAAAACTGATATCTTGACATTTTTAGGCTATATTGCGACACACCATACACACATCGATATTCACGACATAAATATTAAATTTAACCCTTTGATGCATAGAATGACACCAGTATCATGATTCAAGCAGAGCCTTCAGTTGGATTTTTAAAATTTGTATTCAAAAAGGGGGAAATGTCTCAATCAGGCTAAGCTTAGTGACCCTTTGATTTCAAACCAAACTTTATGTAGTTTCGTGTTTTCAGTTCCAGTAAAATAATTCATTCAGAATTTTTCAACTGGCTGAATTTATTATATGACTGTTAATAGTTTTATAAAATTACATGAAGACCAGTTACACTTCATAATTAACATGAACTAAAGCGAGGGATGACTTAATCATCTTTTCCCTTCTATAAATCAGCTACCTGGATATTGTTGGTAATGCTGAAAGAACTCTGCCTGTGACTTCTTTCTCTGAGTTTGGGGTCAGGTTGTAGTTTGAGGACACTCCTCCTCCTCCTCCTCTTCCTCCTCCTCCTCTGTTTACTTTGCAGCTCAGAGTTCTCTTTTTCGGTGTGTTAGTAGATGTTTGTATAAGTTTATGGTATTGCCAAAAACAAGATTTGCAAGAGACTTTTTTCCCCTCCTCTCCTATTTCAAAACTCCAAAGAAAATTAAATACTGACGTTTTAAAACATTTACATGACATTTTTTTACTTGGTGTTTGCAAAATAGTCATTTAATACATCTCAGGTGCAACAACCTGCTTTAAATCTAATGTATTTGATAAATCCCCAACCTCTAGTCATGTTTTTTTTTAGGTTCAAATAATAGAACCATTACTGAAATATCTCGACCATTATAACTTACACTGAAAGGACACTTTGTACTTTTTATGTGCATAAAACATGACAGCACAAGCTATTTCTGCTTGAGATCTCACAAGAGTTGTTTTTATGATTTATTTTCATCACTGAGGCCATTTTCTGTCCACACGGACTTTAAATTTCAGCAAGCCTGTTTTCACATTTTTTTCACTGCATGAAATATGAGAACTAACACCTGTGGTATCATCCAGTTTTCTTCCTGTGTATTATTTCTAGTTTCATCCTTTTAGTTATTTCAACTGCACATTTTACTGTCAATTTTGATGTTTTGGGAAATAATCTTATTTTATTTTATAATGCTGTAGCCAGGGGCATTATGTTTTCAGACATTTTATGTGTGTCCGTTCCATTTTCATGAGGGGGATATCTCAGGAACGCCTTGAGGGAATTTTATTACATGTGGCACAAACATGCACTCCAGGGGATCAGCTCAAGGATGAATTGATTGATATTTCAAGGTCTGCAGGCCAAGGCCATGCTCAAACTAGAAGTGGTTATCAGCAGTAAACCCCAAGATAGACTTATGAGTAATCGACACCAAAATGAACATACTGAAACATTTGATTACAAACATGCATTTGAATTGTGACAGGATGAGGCCAAGAGCTGCAGATCAGTGTCAGATTAGTGTCACAAAGGCTATTGTAAACTTTGCACAATGAGTAATCAATGGCAGAATGAGCTTTTTGGCACTGGCAGAGCAGATTTGGCACATTTTATGAAACACAAAGTCCCTTACTTTTCTTGCTACGTTTAGATGTTTTCATCCTGATAACAAAGTCTTCTGAACCACTGTCTCTGGCTCAGCTCAGGGAAAGGTGAAAAAAAAAGCAACAGGATGACTAAGAGGAGTTTAGTCGAGAGAAGGTCAGCACTGTAGGAAGGGACAAACAAGCCATGAAACTTGACAATCAGTTTTGAAGGACACGGATAACAGGAAATGGAAACTGTGCTTCTTTTTTTTTTTAAGTTCCTCAAAGCACGTTGGCTGGTGTTCTTCTACAAGCTGGAGGCTTTTAATTGACTGCCTGCGTTTGTTCAGAATTTAAAGGCATTAAAAGACCAGTTCTTAGATTTCAGAGTCATTTGTAAAGCCAAACTCATAACCTTAAAATGTGTCACCAAAAATGTAAAAAATGTTACGGCTTAAAATTGCAGCAGATGTTGAGGAAGTGCAGTTATACATTAACGGATTCATTTATCTGTAATGAGGGTGTGTGCAGGCTCCATAAAACAAACAAGCACAAACAAACTTCAGCCATGGGCGTATTTTTTTTAAATTGTCCATTTGATCGATAATTGTTAATTACAACGGAAAATAATTAATAGTCATTAGGCCAAATTCCATTATGCTGCATTGATTAAAAACTAATGCAATGGAAGTGGGAATATTTGTTATTACTGCGGCATTAAGGACAGACTTTTACCCCAATTTAAATGCATCAGACCAACATATTTACGACACAGTGGTGGTATTTGTTGAGATGGCTGTTAAATTTGAATGAAAATGCGATGCAATCAAACAGACTTTAATTATTTTCCTTGTGTTCCTCCAGGCTGTTTAAATAATCTAAACACATTTCACCTTCATACGTGTGTTTAGGTTGTTATGTTTGATCAGAACATATATTTCACTGAAGTAACAAAACATTCACTGTTTTAATTCTTTACTGAAGCTCAGATCTGCAGCTGAAACTGAAACCAAAAAAAATACAAAAACAGAAAAACCAAATAGGAAATAGAGCAGCAGCAGTAGGTTAGATTAGTGTTGGAGTCCTACAGCACACTCTGAATGTAATTCCCAGAAAACACCAAATCTCTCTTCAGGCATGGACTGTGGGAAACCACATCACAGTTTAAACCCAGATGCAGCCACTCCACCTGCTGTGAACGGATTAATGTTTGGAAACTTCAAATCACTGTGTTTTGTGTCTCACAGAGAGACCAACACAGGAAATGGCTCGAACCAAGTACAATTAATAAAATCAAGTTTGTCAGGCACCACAGTACCTCATTGACAAGGCTGTTCTTCTCCTCTGCTGCAGTGCCCTTCGTTTACTCTCCTTTTCTTCCTCTTTATTCTTCGTAGAACCTTGTGAAGCACCTTCCAGAGCAGGAGCAGCTGAACGCCTTGGCCAAGTACAAAAACGAGTACACTAACTTATCAGAGCCCGAGCAGTTTGGAGTTGTGGTGAGTATAAGCACAGACATGGTCACATAAAAGAAAAAACGCAATTTGAATTTCTACCTTCCAAAAGTTGTCCATCGATTTAGAAAATGTAAAATTACATCCAAAGATTTTCACGGAACAATCATGTATACACATTTTTATGAAGACTTTGACTTTAATGTTGGTGGTGTAAACTTGTATTTTTATAACCCAGTGTTTTGTCCCTCTCTTCTTTAAAGACATACACACCTAGACAAAAAATGGAGCCCTTTAATATGAATATCCTAATCCAGGACTTTTTTAATATTTCATCTTTTTAAGCCTTCAGAAGAAAGACAGGACACCTGTGGACCGCAACATTAATTTATGCACATTCAAGAGCACCGTGGCTGCCTAATTATGTCAGTATCGTTTTCATAAAGACTTTCAAAGCAGGCTGGAGGAGTGTAGCACATTTTGGATTATTTTGTGTGTCTCTCCAGATAAAAACCTCAGAGAATCTCACGCACACACCTGTTTTGAACCCACCCATGAAAATGCAGTGACTGGGTGGTTGATTGGGAGAAGAGATAAAAAATTAAGCATGCTCAGCTGTTGTCTATAGTTCATCGGGGAGACATAGAACAAAGAAGAGTCTGCTTACATAATGTTGTTTCATTGCTGCGCGTGTGTGTGCGTGGGCCCAAGGAGGCCTGTGTGCTCTAACCTATCAGAAGCTCAGGTTCAAAGGGAATTTTTAATTTACCAATGTGCAAACACATGCACTTTATCTTTCCTTTTCTCCACGTCTGCCACTACCGCGTTTGATTTGAACTACCTTGTGTGTGGTTGTGTGTAGTGGTAGTGTGTATTTCGGCGAACACATGTGATAGCATTGTGAAAAAAAGCCCTCGGACAAGAGGTTAATGTATTCATTTAATTTAATTTCTTTGTGCAACTACATGAATAAGTTAAGTGTTTCCTTATAACAGGAAGTCAAAAGGCACTTGCAGCTTTTCTTCCTCCGACAGAGCATTAATTTCCGTCATGCATTTACACTAGGCAGCTTCGAGCTGTACAGTAGCAGTTATCACTTTCAGTGTCACTTATAAACATAACTTCAGTCCTTGAAGTCTCTGGAATCATTCTGTTTACCAGCATGTGCATCCCACAGGCTCGACTGGAGTCACTGTTTATTCCCAGTCCCCCTGACGACAGCTCCTCTAAGTTTAAGTCTTTCATCTTGGGATTTAAACTGTTGTTGACACTCCACACTGACATCTATTACAAGTTGCCAAAATATTTACCCACATTAATCTGCTTTTTCACTATACAGTGTGTAATTTTTAAAATTCACTTTTCACTCTCTTGATAGCGCGACAGCAATCCAGAGGATGTCAACAGAGCCTCCATCAGTGCAGTCCATTCTGCTCTGTTTGTGCTCATCCTCTGGTTTTGCTAATGCTGTCTTCAGCATCCAAAATGTGTCCCATGCTTGCTCCGGCCTGAATGGATAAATAGCAGTGTATGCTCACCCTGCCAGCGCCCTTCTCTCTTTCAACAACAGCACATAATTCACCTTATCTCCAGGCTGGATTCTAGCATCATGTTGGTTTCTTGAGTTCTTTTGCTATTGCGTAATTTCATCACTGTCTACTCTTGCTTTTTTTTCCTCTTTTCTTTTATCTTGTATGAAAACACACAGCGCACACAGAGCAAACACACAGAAACACACACTCACCGACCAAAATAGTCATTTGATAACATTACAGTAGCTATAATTAAACCCTTGATGGAGGACATCAAACCGCACAGCCAGCTGTTGTGTGAAACAGACAATTGGAACCTGCGCCCCTCCCGCCACCCTGCACACGTACACAGTCACTGCTGTGGCCAAGCCCTGGGCCCAGTGCAATATTTTCCAATTTTCTCTAATTGTGTGAGAGTGGTAATCCAAGGCAGCCTATTGTATATTCCACCCCCTCAACTCGCTGCCCTATATGGACACTAACTCTGCAATTAACTTACCAGACCTGGGTCCCAAATCAAATCACTGCCAGCATCTATTACTACTGCCTAGCAACACTTTTACAGCATCCCGGCTGCATAAATATCTTTTAAATGAGATGGGCTGAATGTGTGTGCTGAAAGCGCCATTGTAGTTATTTCAAGTTTAACTATGTTCTCGGACTTCATCCTCTCATTGTCATAACTCCTCCTGATCTTTTTCTCTTTTCCATTTCATGCATACTCGTCCTCTCCATTCCCCCTCTCCCAGATGAGCAGCGTAAAGCGGCTGCGTCCTCGCCTCAGCCACATCCTTTTCCGGCTGCAGTTTGAGGAGCAGGTAAACAACCTGCGTCCAGATATCTTGGCCGTGAACGCTGCCTGTGACGAGGTCAGGAAGAGCCGCTCTTTCGGTCGCTTGCTGGAGCTGGTGCTGCTGCTGGGAAATTACATGAACGCAGGCTCTCGAAATGCCCAGTCCTACGGCTTTGACCTCAGTTCACTCTGTAAGGTAAGGGCTGAAGAGCCGGCTCGACCATCTACTGTTTGTACAAGAGAAGTGGTCAATTATCTCTGATGAAAGCATGTGACAGCAGGAGAAATAAACTGAAGAAGCTCCAATAGAAAACAACACAGAAATAATAATAACTTTAGTCATAAAGTACCTTTGAAACATTGGTTTCATAAGTGCATAAACAATCGAGCAATATAACAACCTGAACACAAACAAGTCGGAGAAAAGATAAAATGGAACCAGGAATTAAACAACCCAACCTTGTAACCTAAATCATACAATCAAACATAAAAACAGAACTGCAGGAGAAGAGAATCCAGGCAGCACAAAAACCATCGACATAGACTGAGACCACAAGGACCAGAGGTAAGAGGAAACTAGCAAAAGACAGATATAGAGACGGCAAGAAAGATAAAACAATAAAAATAAAAAGTAAATGAAAGAAGAGAAAAATGAAAGTAATATAACAATGACAATGTTGAATTTAATAATAAAAAGTATGGAAAAATTATGATAATAATTATGAATGAAACAATAAGATATGAGTGTCATGAAATGTTGAAGAGGATAAAAACATCAGGTTTCTGAAACAGCTGAAAAAAGTAAAAAGTAGGAACGGGGTTAAAAGGTAAAAGGCAATAAAAAGGGTCCAAACAAATCAGTTTCAGTTGACACCAGATGCAAAGTAAATACGTCATTAAAGGTTTCTGAAAGAGGCCTTCCAGATTCTAGTCATCTAATCGCTGCATTCTCTGATTACAAATCCTCAAAAACCTCATTTGTAAAAAGGCTTCTTAGCAATTAGCTGATATTGTGTTGCAGTTAATACAAGCCCCTCCTAATCACACCTTTTAATCAAAGGTTATTAGAAACATGTTTGATAACCTTAAATAGTTTGAGTTCTCAGACTGACTTCACTCTGCTCACTAATGGGAAATGTTGTGCGTCTTTTTTTTAGTATTCATAGTTCTTGTGCGGCTGCATGAAGAGTGCTGGTCTTTGTGCGTTTGTATGTCATTTTGGGGTGATTTTATTTGATGTCACATCTGCTGCGCCCTATCAGAGAACGGATCTGAAGTGGCTGCGGTGATTAGACATTTTGTTTGATTGAACACTATCAGCCCCACAAGTCAAGTTTTTTCTTCCTCTCTATCTTCTGGCATCTATCAAAGCGGCCCATCCCAGGGACTGCTTTATTCTCATTCCGCTGCTTAGAATAGATAACTGAAGCAGCTACAGCTAGCACCCCTTTGAAAGTTTTCACACCCTGTGGGACAAGAGTTACAGCAAATATCTGTCCCCTTTGGAAGTTGCATGGCATGAGGACAGAACAGTACCTTTTTTCTCTATGATAGCGATGCTGAGAACAGAGTGTAATCCTAGAGTAGGAGACTCCGGTGGTTACATTACAGCTGTTGGCACACTCGCTGCAGTTTCCACAGTAACAAGCACCGCAGCCATTAATCACTGCCACCTCACTGCCCTGTTAGACTTGGGTGCTTATGTTCACATAAACACCGGGGTATGTGCGTACACAAACATGGATTCACACATACATGATGGATTACTTTCATTAGTGTGACAATAACACAATCAATTAATTAACATCTTTGAAGGGGTATTTTTTTGCATGTCACTTTCACCTCTCTTCAAGTGTCTCCTCATCGTCATGCTTGTATGATGTGAAGTAAAGGTGTGAGTCTATGTCAGAGGCAGGATACACACAGGAAGACATCACCTTCCTGTCTGGCCCCCTGAGTTTGACAGCTTAATTCCACGGCACACTCCACAGCACAAGAAAATTGCACCTAGCCTGACTGGAAAAGCAAAATGTTTACATTGTCAGCTATGATTACCATCCATCTAAATTCAGAGCGGGACCTTTTGTGAGCAAGCACTTGAAGCTTTTGAAAAAATGCAAAAACAGAAATGAAAAGAGAGATGAGAATGTTTGATTAGAGGAGATAATACAAACATGATTAAACCCAGCAGGGCTGAGTACACTGCTGTCTACCAATAGATCACCTAGAGAGATACATTGCAACCCACTCCACAGGAGGGATGTTTGGCGGGGATACTGAGAGACATCTTGGAATTAGACTGTAAAAGAGTGGTGATAGAAATTTATCAGAGGGAACTGGAAAGAAAAAGCATTGGAGAAGGAGAGAGGCAACAAAGCACAGAAAAGGTCATCACATTGTGAAAATGCGTCAGCTGCATGGGTACGAGGAACCATCCATGGGGCTGTCAACATTCAGCATTTATAAAGGTGCTGAAGGGGCTCACAACAGCTGAATGAAGGACATTTTTCTTTGTCACATCTCATCCGGCAGATTATTGAGCACGATTTGTTGTTAATTTTCCACTGTCGCAACAAAGCTGTAATTGAAATTAAACAGCGCCGCTTTGTTTTCTCCAGTTTGCTCCTTTTTTACTTTGAAAATCAGTTTTCTTTTGAAATGGTTTGAGTGAAAAGCTAGAAACTAAAAGCGAGATCTGTGTTCTATATTTTTCATTTCAGAGTGGCACTTGTTAGTGAAGTATTTTTTTTTCTATGCAGGTGGAGAGAGTTACAGTACCATAATCTTGTATCAAGCAGGGACATCATTATTTTATCGCATACCAAGACAGAAACCTTCTTCACAACACAAGAGCCACTGACTGAGCGGCAACTCACATTAGCTTCTCTGCTACATTTTCTGTCTCCTATCATTCATTAAAACAAAACCATGTCCGTCTTGCACTGCTTTGGTGCTTTAAAGTGCTGCTTTAAAAGAAAGTAAGTTAGCATAATGTCTGTTGACAGCATTACTCCGTTTGTTTCCCTGAAACGTGGTGACACTTTGACCAAACTGTGTCTTTATTGTCTGTATCCTCCAGTTAGCCACAAAAATCCCTTTGAAGGACAAAGTTTTGAAAATTTTGTAGTTTCCCAGTGTTTTTTTTTCCTTCTTTTATTAGGAAAATTCTTAGAGAAACATATTTTAAGAAAACACTTGAGTGAACTTGTAATTGACAAGAGCAATGGTGTCAAATTTGATTTCTTTTTTTAAACTTTAAAGGTTCAGTGTCTGATAATTAACATTTAGCAAAACATTCTTGACAAAAATGAGTTTTTTTTTATACATATATGCACAAAAAAGTTTTTTTGGCTGTGCAAAATGCACAGATGTTGTGCACAACAAAAATTTTATCGATAGATTGTAAAAAGTGCAAATGATGGTTTTGCTTTTTTATTTTCTCGTTATTTTCCTTCCTTCAATGTATTATTTTTTTTCTTCATTTTTTAACTAGGGCCTGGCTGTAAAACTGACACACTAACCCCTCTGAAAGCTCTTTGCCAACTCCTCATTAAAAACAAAAGAAAAGGAAAGCTTTATGCCATTAACCAGCAAAACTAGAGTGGTTCTGTAAGAACCAGAGCGAATCACAGCCACTGTCAGTTGTAAAGAATCTCTGTGAAGAACTAAAGACAGTCGCACACTTTGCCGGGCCAAACTAGCACAACATAAGTCTGTGACAACTATGCACAGAGAGTGAGGCCCCCAGCAGAATGGGCAGTGACTATTTGATTAATGTTCAATATAGTAAATAGTTCAATGTGAATATCAAATCAAATAATGCTTGAAAGTCCATCTCTAGTGAAAGAAAGACAGAGAGAGGATCACACTTGAGCATCACACACAGTTTCTTTTTTCAGTCTCACATTTGGCAAATAGATATTATAATTCATTGTGAATGTTCCGATTTCTACTCACTGTATTTTTTGAGGTAAGATGAATAAAAAAAAAATAGAAATTAGTTTCTCTTGGAGTAAGATCACTGACTGCACACAGATAAAAATCAATACTTAGAAGATCACTGACATTTATAATGACCACTTGCAAAATTGGCCATCACCCTGTCCTCCTTCAGATCAGTTATTATGACTCAGTGTTTTCAAGTTTATTGGGACCTAAAGGCCTGAAATAAAATCCATCCCTCGTATTTACATGTGTGAATGTTTGTTTTGCCACAGCTAAAGGACACCAAGTCAGCAGACCAAAAGACCACGTTACTCCACTTCCTGGCTCAAGTGTGTGAAGAGGAGTATCCTGATGTGATCAAATTTACTGAGGACCTGGAGCATGTGGACCGAGCTAGCAGAGGTAATTATCTTTTTTCCCCCCACGTGTAAAAACTTTCTTTCATAACCACATTGTTTTCTTTTAATCCAGACACATTGTAATCTGCTCTGAAAGGACGCAAAGTCAGTGTTGTTTACCGGGACTACTTACTAAACAAAAATCATTGTTACTCATGAAGCAGACAACGATCCTTTCTTTAATTATAAACTAACAACTCCACCTCTGCTTGATTATTTTAACACAGCGTCTACCTCTCACTTTCTCTGAGGCGTTATCGCAGTGTGATTATTGCTGTTATTTTGATTTCCTGCTGGTGTCAACTTAAGTTCTTAGGCTCTGCTGGTGCACAGGAAATTTCATCCACTCCCTGTCACATCAACATCCCTGGCAGCGTATACCAGCAGGGCTTAGCCAACTGGTCTCACAAATGCAAAATCAGTAATAAAAATAGCTGAACTTTTCCTTTTAAGAAACCAAATAAGGCATGTTATTTTTTCTTCTAGGCTTTGCAGCTCTGTGTGACACTGTCTGTCTGTCTGACACGCTCGGAGAGTCAGCCATCTTTGCTTTAATTTCAATGAGAGAAGCCGTTAATGTTGTCTTTGGTTCAAAGTGTTAGAGCTCGCTATTAAATCCGTTCTAAAACTGAGTAGTAGGAAAAAAAAAAGAAACTTTGATTCTTTAATAGTGGCCGTTAAGTGTTATCACCTTACATAAACAATGGCAATGATGCGGACAGTGACCGTGGCAAATGATTGGAAAGGTGAGCCTAATGAAAAGATAATGAGCTGTGTGGGCTTTCCAGCCATATAAACTGATACCATGAGCCCCACATTATATCACTGTGTTATATGGAGTCAGTTAAGAAACACAAAACAAGTGATTTCTAACTGTAATCTGAGAGGAGAGATTGGGTTCATTGTACTCCAGCACAGAGGTAAAGTCCAATATCAAAGGAGAGTCAGATAATTGAAGTGTAAAAGAAAACCCACCTCAGATGCATCCACTCCCGTCCTCACACTCTCTCATTTCAAAACCCTTTAACACTCTGCAACAACATTTTTTATGGGTTCGAAATCATTTTAAATGCTGAAAAATTACCAAAAGCCAAAATCTATGTTTGCAAACCTTTCCTCTGTATCCACCTATCAGGTTACACAGATCGAGTTTGAAACTTTTACACCTCATATTGGGCAGCAAATGAGAAACCAAAACTGAAGCTGGGTTTTTTTTTTCCCAGAATCAAATCCAGTCTTTCCCTCATTCCAAAAAGAGGCTGGTCTCTGCCAGGCCTGTGCTGGACAGTCTTAATGTCCGGAAAATGCACATCTTGACTGGAATCCAAGTGTTATCATATGAGACTTAATCTGAGCCACATTCACCTGAAAAGTCAAGAATAAATTTCCATTTTCAAGATATTAAAATACGACAATGACCCTTCGAATTGCTGCTAAAATTCTGCCAGTGGGATAAGAAAAAACATATGTCCTCATACTAGAAACTTAAGTAATTTTTTTCTGAACACAGTGGTAGATTTTTTTAAGCAGTTAATGGGTTATTTTTGTCTAGTAATATTTTGACATTTTCAGGACTTGTCAGTTCAACCTAAATCATAACAAGTTGAATGAGAGTTAGGTTTTCAGTTTTTGCTGTGTATCACTTACCTTAAAGCACTCACTCATCACTGTTTGATCTATGAACAGGTTGGCGTAAAGATTAGAAGAGTGGTTTATCTTTATTTATAAGTCTGTCTTAAATCTGCCTCCTTCAAACCTCAGAACTGAGATGGGGGAAAAAGGTGTTTGAATCTGTTGCTCCTTTAAAATACAAGTTGAATGAACAATAAATGTCTGTAAAACCTGATTCCTGTGAAACATTTTTATAGATAACGTTTATTTTATCATAAGGTGAAGCGAGCTTTCTAAAGAAGCAGAGCATAAATCCAGACTCCACACTTAAGCAAAGAAAAAAGTAAGATTTCTGTTCCTTATTCTTGTTTCACTGAGTTTTACCTGTAGCTTTCTACGTTGGTAATTCTCTGGGGATAATTCCAGGATTAGATGCTTGTTGATTCTGCGTACATGTGTTGTTACAAATATTTTTTCAGCTTATTGTTTGAGCTGTGCTACACTGTGCTCATCTGCACTGCTGTTTGATACAAACATTAATATTGTGCCAAAGCACATTCGCTCGACTTATAGGTTTATTTTCCAAAAGAGTATCTCAGGCTGTGTCTGCTGCTCTGGGGAAAAAAAATAAACTGTTTACAAGTAGTTAAAGTCTCTCTGTTGGTTCAACAACAAAAAAAAAAAATGACTGAAATAAGTTGATTCAGAGACATGCACACAGCCCAGCGTTCACTCTGAGTTAAGCCAGAGAATCCAGAGAGTGGTAAAGGTCAGAGACAGACGGGGACAGACTGGGTGGTCAGGGGAGCCTCTGTCATTTTTTTGTTCGTATTGCCATAGGCGACTCTCGAGAGGACGTGGAGAGCAGCAGCCTGTGTACACCCCGTCCATGTGTTTGTGAGTGTGTGTTTGCAACTATATAGTCCTGCGCGGTTCCACTGTCACAGCGTGTTTCTCGCTGCTCCAAAGAAGATTTTACCCGCTGCTAAGTTCCCAGCAGGAGGGAGTGAAGGAAAGGGTGAGAAGGAGAAACAGAGTGAGGATGAAATGTGTGGCTGTATTGTTTGGACCCTTCCTAGCGAGGACCCCTCCAGGTTTTGTTGGTGCTTTAATAATCTGTGGATAACAATGCTCCTGTTGCGTGTTTCATTTCTCCTGACTGTGCTGCGTGTCCACAAGCCCTTGGCCAAGACACATAAGAACAAAGGTGAGATCAATAGAAACCAGAATCTTTGGATCTCGCTTACACCTTGGTCCACCTCCTTGCTTCACAGACCTCTAGCTGGGTATATTTTTGCATACATGTGTATGATTTCTCACAGCTACTGCCTCTCCATTTCTATACTATAATGAGATGCATACACTAAGTGTCTAATCTTGCCATATCTAGTATTCAGACACACAAATCCCATTTGGTCTTTGTAAATCATGCTCTTCAGCAGCTCTCTTTTCATCATGTCTGACAGCCATTCAGGAGGCCTGAAGATGCACTAAAGGGCTGCATTTCATTTCATTTACAGGTTTGGATAGAGGTAGCAGTAATGACTCGCGCTTCTGTTGCTACAGTCTTTTGTTATGCAGTCTTCCTCTTACACATTGCCAATCCCGTCTCTTGTGGCGGCAAAACTGCAGTTTGGTTACGGGTTCCTTTGTGTCTGCCGTCTTATTTCTGCTCCATTCTCTTCTTTTCAGCGCTGCAATCATTATTTATCCTGACACAAAGAAGCAGTCCTTGTGCGCTGCTTCCTGCTGTCATTTCCCATGGTCTCCATATGTATCTATTTATCAGTCTGTCAATAAATCTCTGTATCTGTCTGTCTTTTGTTACGACTGCCTTTCTCCTGATTTTGGTGTATCCGTCTTGCTCTCTCTGTCTTCCCCCCCCTATTCGTATTTGTTGTTGTCTGAAAAACCCCCAAACAAAACCATACATTACTTGCAAGTTAAAGCAATTAGGTTTCTTTGTTTCCTGGTGCTCGTGCTGAGTTTGATGTTGGTTATCAGGCAAACGCGCAGACACGACTGTGTGCTCATTCAGGCTTCTTGAGCTTGTAACTCACCAAAAACCTCCTGCCAGCAGCAGACACACTGCTTACTTAAAAAGCTCTCCATGACACTAAATAGACATGTCTGCATACATTTTGTTTTGCAGCAAAGGCAGAAAAGCTGATTTGGTTCAGTTTCTTTTCAAGTCTGGTGGCCTTGAGGAGTCATTAAGGAATAATGTGAGGATTCAGCCGTATTGAGATGCTTCTCTAATATGCAGTTTAAGCTTTGTTTAATGTGTCTGCCACATGCAGTGTGAGAGATGAGCCTCAGGTGGAGAGTATTTACAATGAGCAGCCTTCTCATCGCTGAGATTTGCAACCCGGTGACCTTCATGCTTCTTTCATACGTAGTAGAAGTTCATTGCGTGCTCCAGGAGCTCCTGCATCACAAGTCTCCAGCTCTCAGCCTCTGGCACCATCAGTCTAGCCGTACTTGTCTGTCAGGCTCTGGCCTCCGAAGGCAGATCTGCGTTTTCCAGTCTCTTCATTTCCATACATCAGCCGATGATCTATAGTGGAGCTCTGTGCGCAGCAGGGCTGTTTGTGAAGTATGCATGGTTGTGTGCTCCACTCTGTCTCATTTATAGCACAGCAGGTTGGCAGCATAATAAAAGAATGTCAATGGGGAATTTGACCTCTGCAAATATTCCAATTATTATTCTTCTAAAACAACCTATATCTGTCTGCAACCCCTCTGGACCACGGCGGCACTCAGGCTCCACTGCTCGTAAAAACCATTCACACCATAACACACAGGAAGTCACAAACAAGAGACGGCGGCTGGAGAGAACAAAGCCAACAATTATTTATGTTTTACCTTGAGCCTGCTTGCTGCCTCCTTAGTTTGGCTGCACTATAAAATAGTTTCTCTTTGTCATGAGTTGAACAAATACAATAAAAGCGGTTGTAAATACAGTCTGGGCTGGTAAAATTGGGGATCTCTCATGTTTATCCCTCCTTTAAACGGGAGCTAAATTTATAAGAACAGAAACTGATCTTATTAAAATTCAAGATGATGAAGGTTAAGTCAAAAACTACTGTCCCTGCTCCGAACCCCCCCCCCCCCACACACACACACCCTCACCCCCACTCTCTGGGGGCCCATCATGAGCAAAGCTATGTGGAGACCTTGGTGTTTGAGGCCCTCCCCTCCAATATGTCATGGACTAGTTTAGATGTCCTTTTGGGATAAGCTCACTATCGCTACTTTTGAAAACAACTGTTTTGACCAGTTTGCAGACAGATTGAGGGATTTCTACAACATTTGATTATATATCAGTGTAAAAATGTGGTCACTTTGAGTGTAAACATCCAGCATTGATTCTTTATATCCATGTATAATTAAAATATGGGAAAACACATTACCCCCTCTTTGAACAGGGTGTCTGCCAAAAACATCTAGATAATCGTTTAAATGGAACTATTTTTTTCCAAATTTCTCATACTCCAGGATTCTGAGGGTCCACTTTCACCATTGCTCCCATGCTCTCTCTATCTCTCTTGTCCATTTCTTTTTTGTCAAAACAAAGACACAGCTCCCCTTAGCTGTAGCCCAAAAAAATAATGAAGGCCAAAGCAGATCATGTAAGTCTGATTTTATCATAGCAACAAAGAAGAAATATTCCAAATCAACAAGGAATGCTGTCTCATCAGACACCAACTTTCTGTATGAAGGCCTGGGGGAGAAGAGCCATGCTTTAGAGCAGTTTTTGCCAGCTAAAGCTCAAACTACACATTTGCCACACAGTTTAACTGATGCCAATTCATTTCTGTAAGAAAATGATTCTGCTTTAATTTGGGACTCAGGAGAAACATGCTGAAAACTCAATGATTGTTCAAAGCAGATAGGCACAAACATTTAGTAAAAGCTGACATGCACCCCTGAGTCTTTGTTTTTGTTGCATCTAGATCATCTCAATGTTGAACCATGTTACCTAACTGACTGTTACTGCTGTTTCACCCGTCGTCCCATCCATTTTGAAGTAAAACCTTGAAGCATCATCACTCTTGTAATATTAGTTGTTTTTTTTTAATATATTTTAGATATCAGTCATTATATAGAGATCAAGCATAGACAGATGATTTTAAAATGCTTCAGTATTTAAATGGTAGATACTGCACCAGCCTCATGTGGCTACAAAGCAATATTTCTTTTACAAAACATGCCAGCTTCTGTACTGTACTCCCACTCCTAATCAGTCCCAGGCAGATTTTCTCTTAGAGCATATGCATCAGTTTTTAACCTCTTTCTCACATGCCCTTGCACCTGAGGGAGCCTCATCACCAAAAACTTGCAGCTTGTTTTGTGAAGCGAAGAAAAGGCGAGGTCACCCTCTGTTACGCTCTCCATCTCACCCTCCTTTGCTCTTGTCTCAGTCAGTGCATCATCGGTGGGCTTTAATCATTTCTATTAACAGACTGCCTGTCTGGCCTTCTTCCACTTGAGCATGCTGCCCACACCTCATTCAGCAGATTTTGGTTGCCTGGTTGTGCAGAAAGCTTTTATTTAAAAAAAAAAAAATGGAGGGAGATTAAAATGGAAATGATGGAGCAGGTGAAGTGGCAGTTCCTGATTGTTTACTCAGACATGCTTTGCAGGATGTTATCTGTCATGCTCAACATATTGGGCCTCAGTCAGATGCATGAAAATCATTCATTGTTCAGTGACACAGCCAGCTTTGTTAGCTGAGTGTTAACACACAACACAAGTGACTGTTTTTTTTTTCCTTCCAATGTACCTACTTTACCACTTCAAAACTGAAAATGATAGTTGTAGACTGCTAAAAACAAGTACTAAACTCTGAACAAGGACTGATAGACTAACATGATTTTTATCATGTACAAGCTGCATGCATGCTCCTGTTGCAAATACTTAAATCATGATTCATCCCTCTTAAAAACGTAACCCTCTCTACTAGAGAGACTTGTTCACGATGCAGCAAAGACCAGTTGAAAAATAGTCACATGAGACCTCCACGGTTAATTTACATCCGTTACCCAAAGCACAATAAAACAGGACCTTAGAGGTAAGAAAGAGAGTAGCCTGAAAGGAGTTATGGCACCTCTGCTCCTATGTAATGAACACAGTTAATTTGCATATCTGAATCTAAGTCCTGTTAAAGAGCCTCTCTTTTTCCCCAGGTCCACTTTTATTGCGCTATAGGTAACTGTTGTATTAATAGTGAGTGTTCTTTTGTGACTATACTTCGAAAACTGTTTCTAAAATGATAAATAAAGTACATCTTTTGACATGAACAGGAAATTATCAGCTTCTAGGTTGCAGAATAGTCTATATGAGACCTTAAAAAGGGAGTAATATGTTTTCCCATATTTTAAACATGGAAATAAAGTAACAATGCTGGATGTTCATACTAAACGTGCAGATTTTCTAACTTCTGCATATTATATTCATATGTTGTAGAAATCACCATCTGCCAGCAAATTGCTTAAAATAGTCTGTTCTGAAAAATAGCACCAGATCTTTGCGAGATCTTCACAAGATCTTCCTGAGACTAACTGAAATGATGAGTTCATAGCATAAAGATCTCTGAATTAGTTCAGGAAATGTTAGTCAGGTGAGCCTCAAACACCTCTAAATGCCTCCATCCAAAGGGCTGGCCAATCAGAGGGATGGAGGTTTGTGAAGCAGGGAGCCTTAAAGAAACAGCAGCTAAGATAAAGCGTTTCAGACAGAGGCCAAAATAAGGGTTTTCTACAACAGGGAATCCAAACTTTACCATGCCAAGGCCCTAAATAGCATTAGCTTCTGGCTGAGGACCCCCCCTTGAGAACTAACTGATTTTTTTAATTTATTTGGCGCGGTAGCTTGCTTTGTGAATGCAGCAGATTGCCTGATCATATGCTCTTCTTTACGTTGAAAGAAGTCTACTGTTCTCTCAGGCTCTGCAGGGTGTTTCTGTATCAAGTGAGCTAAAGTTTGAAGGTTTTAATCACTCGTTTGAGAGAGTTCTTCAGACTTGCAACACATTTCAGGCAATCATGGCCATTTTCCTGTATGGCTGTAAAGCCATACTTAATATATGCTGCCTCATATTTTTGAGTTTTAGTTGGCCATGAGTTCGTGGGTGTTTTTGCAGCAGAATCCTCCACAGCAGGGCTGTTGGACTGCTCCTTCGGTGGTTCTCCTGTCAAAAACCTTTCCATTTTTTGCTAGCTAGCAGATGATAACAGGCGCAAACCACCAGTCAACAAAGATGATGTCATCATCATGCCCAAGTTGTCACACGAGGTTTGGTTAAGTGCAACCGGAAACTTGAGAATCTGACGATTACAGCAGTTCACGTGTTGAACGTTCAGGATAGAAAAATAAAAATAATTTTATTTTATTTTTTCCCCTTTCCTCTGTGCCCCCTGGCTGCCCCTCACTTTGAAAACCACTGTTCTACAACACCAGTTTCAGAAAAAAGTTTTTCTTTGGATCTGTAAATCACTACCATGGGGGTACCAGAGGGACAGTATGAAGCCTAAAACAGCTCAATACCCCTTCTTTAAAAATGTGGTCTCAGATACTACAACACTACTAATCACATACACTTCTTCCCAGATCACAGATCTTCTGCATATGAATATTAATGCATGTCTCAACAAGCACTACTCTCTGTCCTTTTTTAATTTCAAGATGAGTTGATAATCTGTCACCAGAGTTGAAGAAAAAAAAACAGTATTACAGTCATTCAGTGCAGAGCTGTTACTGTGTGAATACTGCTCTGATTGAGACATCATCGGTCACAGTGCACTCTGTGACAAGAGTTTTAAAGCACTGGTGTGCTGTGGCATTTTCAGTGCCTTCAGCTGACTGTTAACTATTAGTGTCAGTGCTTACCATGAGCGACAGCGAAGGAGAGTAGAGGAAGAGGGAAGGAGGCAACGGGGACTTGAGGGATACATCGCAACAGAGTAAAGAAGGAGGAGAAAGTCAAGCATGCAATGATTTGGAGTGGAGGAAAGTGAGAATCAGGACTCATACAGATGGTGTGAATGCTGAAATCAGCATTGTATGTTGAATTCTATTCACACTTTTTATGTTTTTTTCGCACATTGCCTTGGATTAAAAGGACTCTGACTCTTCCTCTCACTTAGCTCATTCACCGCCTGAGTGTGTGCTTTGTGTTTCTGTTCACGCAGACTCGCGTCTACCTGCTGTGGAAAGAATTTACTCCCTCTTCATTTAACTCAAGAAGAAATAAATCTAAAATTCAAAATATTGGTCATTAAGATGTCAGATTGAATAAGTGTATGTTTCTCAGACAGCATGTTCCCATCAGTAAACGGGGTTTATGTTATAAATTCAGTGAAGAGCTTAGTTTCATTGAAGTTCCCTCTCCCTTTTTTCTCCTTTTGGTAAAGCATGTATTAGGATCAAGGGACATTTGAAACTACTTAAAATTAAGCTGCTTATGCCTTTTTGTCAAGCAGGGTCTAATCAGGGTAATTTAAGCCATATGCTATATTCAAGGACTAGCTTAAAGTGTCAGCCATGAACAGCTTAACAGAAAGTTAGACTCGGTGCCCCCTGCTCTCCCACCTGCATGATCCGTGCACCTGTTGGTAAGACTTAAAACAAAGGATGAAGGGTGTGGAAAGGTTCCTACTCCAACATAAATCCTCAAGTTTTCAGGCTGCAGTTTTAAATCTGCTTCCCAGTCTGTGTTCCTAAAAAGTCACACATGCGTTAAGAAATATGAGCAAACACAGCAGCGACTTCACACATTCACTTCAGTTTGCGTGTCAGTGAGGGTATTGTATAATGTTGTTGTTTGTGACATACGCATAAGCATATAAGAGGCACAGAATAATAAGCCGTGTTTTGAGCACACCTTCGCTTGATGTTTATTTTTTCTTCTGTCATTGTTTATTCCCATGATGTTTCTGGCACAGCATGAACCCATAATAACCATGCTTTGCAATCGAGCTCCTCTTTTATTTTCCCAGTTATTTTTTTCCTGCGTTGCTTCCCTCTGATTCTCTGACATCGTCAAAATGATAATGAATTTGATTGTACCTGTAATTGAGTTTCGCTCTTACTGCTTCTTCCTTCACGTTGCCTTTGCACATTGGTGTGTTTCTGTGTGCTTTGTTAATGTGTGTGTCTGTCCTGATATATAAACTGTACATATGTGGGTGTGTTGCAGTGTCTGCAGAGAATCTGGAAAAGAGCCTCAGGCAGATGGAGCGGCAGCTGCTGCAGCTGGAGAGAGACCTGGAGACGTTCTCCTCCCCTGATGACCCCAATGACATGTTCTTCACGAAAATGGATATATCCTTTACACACGCATGGGTTTTTCACTCACTAGTAATGGATTGAACACAAAAGTTAGAAGAAGTTGCTAAAATTGGATTTACATGTTTGTATTCAACAATGCAGGGCTACGGGGGCTGGTACAAGACACGGTTTCCATTCCTTTACAAGTAACTGAGCCTGTGTTTGAAAGAGGAACAGATTAAACGCCTTTCCTTTAACTTTGACATAGTGACATACTCAAGCTGTCCTCCATTGCTTTAAGAACTTCATCCAGTTTTGATTCCTGTAAGACTTTTTAAATGAAACCTTTAAAGCATAACTCTAATTACTTTGAAAGGATCCACAACAATGGTTGAAATGTATTATTCTGTTTGCAAACAAAAGAAGAGACGGCACAGATAGGTCTTTAATTGGTTCAATGTTGTTGATAAATTGACGCAGCTTTACTGAGGAGAGTAGAAGCTTCAAGTTTTGTTTCCTCTCTCACTGTTTGACCGCTCAACATAATCAGAGTTTTGAAAAAGAAGAGCTAAAACACAAAAGCGTGTTTTTCTTTTCTCCTGCGTTGCCCTGTTTGGATTTGCTGGTCTGTTGCTGACAGCTGTCTATTTCTGCCGGGCAGAACTGTTAATTATTCACTGTCCTCTGAGGTGCTTTTTCGAAGATGAGGTTGACAGGCATGTCTCAGGCCAGGTGTGTAAGTGTGTGTTCAATAATACACCCTGTACCTGGCCTCCTTCATGTAGTTTTGATCAATAGCCTGGGGGCTCGGGCACTCGTGGTTTGTGCTGTACGAGCTGGCAGGGAACTTGAGTGCAACCCAGAAAGGTTCAGTGGGAATGGATTTGACAGCTCTGTCTTTCACTGCTTTGCTTTCCAATTAAGGTGGCTTTTCACAAAAATGTCTAAACTTTGCAACCTTGATTTTCATCCCTGTCAATTTTTGGAGGAGAGGAAAGCGTTTGAACTTCCTGTAACCCCTAAGAATATAAAATACAAAGTTTAAAAGTGAGTGTTCAGACAAGACCAAAGAAACCAAAAACAAAACATCTGATCAAAGTGTTACATGTATAGCAACCAAGTTCACCCAGAAGCATCCATTTTTTAACACCACAGTTTGCACTTTGTACGTGGTTTGTGGGCTTAAACCTTTGACACATTTAAACGGGTACCAATGATTTTTGGAGACATCTGAGTTACTATGCTGTAAGTTGTTGGAAAGGGGAGAAATTGTTCGCAGAATTAAGTGGTTGCCAAACTTTCCCTGCTAAACCCTCATGTGCAGGTACAAATAATTTAAACCTCCCTTTCCATCCATCATTCCCATCAACCATTACCCAACTCAGCATTGGCACTGCCTTATGCCACTATGCTGTTTTTGTCAGTGAAAACAGGTAACGCAGGAATAAAATCTTTTACATCTAAAGAACACTGATGTTTAGAGATATCATAATTGTTTTTTTCTTCTTCAAATTAACACCCACATTGACAGATTGATGGACGTGTGCAAAGCTCTGGCAACTAAAGGATTAATACGCATCTACATAAACCAGAGCAGGTTCATCCTTTGCAATCCTTTGTGTCTCAAGTCTCATTTGAAACATTGAACTTGCAATTCTGTTTTTCTATTTTGCACACACTTGTTTCATGGAACTGAAAAACCAACAAGCCACTTTCACAAAGAGAGCAACTGAAAGTGACACTTTGACCTGCAATTACCAAATGTTGTAATATGTGGAAGCCAGATGGTGATCATCATGTCTTCTTGTCTTAGGTAGTTGCAACTTGCAACGTTGGGTGGAGACACCCTGTCGGCAACACGTTTGCCTAGATAAAGCCGGCTGTACTGTGTTCTTATGCAGAGGTGGGGCTTTATTTCTTATCCCTCTGGCCGCCTCTAGGGGGCGGCCCTGCAGTTGGAGAATCACTTGCATAAGAACTCAGTACAGCTTTTATTTTAAAACCGGAAGTTACTTCTAAAGAATCATTGACTATTACATAATGAAATATGCATCAAATTTAAATCACTGACTTTTTCACTCCTGTTTTTATATCAGTGATGATAAAATTTTAACTTCATCACTGGAGTATATGGTGACTGTACCGTTGCTCTCCTCTTACACTTCCATGTGTGAATCAGTGTTGTAAAGGCAGCAGATCACAACAGGAAAAGTAGAAAAACAGGGGGTGGTGAAAGATCGGTAAGAAGGCAAAAGGGAACAGGATTTCAGTGGAATGAGTTGCAGTGAACCGCTGCTTTCTCTGGAACAGGGAAGGAGTCAGGAGCGATATTTTGCACCCCATGATACGTATCAACTGTGGCTCTTGGCTATTTCTCCTTTTTTTCACCTCCCTCTCTTGCTTTCCATCACCAACTTAGACCTTCCTCATGCCTCTCTCCCCGAGCTCCTGGCTTGGAAAGATATTACTGACAAGTCAATCTGAGAGCAGGACCTATTGAACAGCATTTACCCAGCAGTGAATAGGTAGTCCCATCCCCAGCCAGATTCAACTGATGCCAGGCATCAAATAGGTCCATCAATTGAGCCATAATGAAGGGGCACAATAGAAGCCAGAGAGCCACCTCACATAATGGTGATACCACACACACATGCACACAAAGACACTACTGCTTCTCATGTGCCATGAGACAATATTGTCAGGGTCATGAGCAGGACTTCTTTTTAGAAAAACATTTTTTTTATTCAATAGATTCTTTTTTTATGCATCAAAAGCTTTCGATTGTATTAAGACTACTCAGGATATGCTTTTAAATAGAAAACGTGTAGACTTGTGTTGTGTTTGAACGTTAAATGCTGGCGAGCTGTCTATACTGAGAGGGTTTACTCTGTGTGGTGACTTCCTGCAGACTCCCTGAACAGTACGCTCTGATAGGAGGCAGGATCTGTATTAATGCTTTCACTTTCCCCCCTCACTTTACTCTGACACTGACACCTCTCCAGCTTATGTTGACACAACCATTATCCATTTGTCCTCATCCACACACACACACGCACACACTATGACACACACAAATGATCCAGCAGAGCCAAGCTGTCATTTGCTTTGCTGGGTTTAAGCAGCAGGACTTTTTTAATGCTCTTCACTCTTTCATGCGAGTCAGTTTGGGCACCAACTGCTGTACTTGGGATGATAAAGTCAGTCATACTAGCTTGGTCTTTGTCTGCCTTGTGATACATCCCTGTCTGTAAGGAGCATCAGATACCTTTGATGTCTTTTAGGTGCAATACAAAACAGCTGATTAGCCGTTAATTAGTATAGAGTTTGCTTGAATTCTTCGCTTAGAAAACAGCAAAACTATGTGAAGAAATGGCCTTCTTCTAAATTTTTGTGAAATATTTTCTTAATAAAATATGTGTCTGTAATAGAAGTGTCAAAGATACAGGGAAAAAATAACTGCTACACCTTTGGATTAAAGTTAAATCATTTTTTCAGACTAGAATTCATCATATTTTCTTCCTCTTTGTGTTTATATTTGCAATATTGTGCATGTCAGATGAACCAGCACACTTCGCCAGCAGCTAGACATGAGTCACAGCTGTTGAGGGCTGCGGGGGGTCATAGCAGCAAACATACTGTCGTAGTAATCTGACAGTTTCAGAGCTCTGAATGCAAACATCATGGTTACCTCTGACAGTTTGTTTCCCAGCTTCAGGTCTTCATAGCAACAGAAGGAAAGACCTGCTTATAGTTTTACTGCTTGTCCTCTGCTCTGTTACGTGGGAGCGGGTTGTCACTTAATTAACATCTGATCGATGGTGGATGTGCAGTTAACCTTGACCACAAACCTCACAGCTTCAGCAAGGTTGCACGGGAGCAGTACGGCAAGCTGGTGATCATGCACAGCAATATGGAGACGCTGTATCAAAACATGCTGGAGTACTTCGCAGTCGACCCCAAGAAGACTTCAGTGGAGGAGCTGTTCACTGATCTCAGCAACTTTCGCACCATGTTTACCGTGAGTATCCTCTTCTGTAGATTGTACATTTATCTAACTACTTTTTTATGCAACATCTGAAAATATTGATGATTTTTTTTTTTATCATTCCTTTTATTACGAGTGTCAGGAAATCTTCAGCTACATCAAAAACATTGTGACTGTTGTTGTCTAGCGTCGGTGCATACAGACAGTCCTCCCTCTGGAGTGTTTACTGGTCGCTGTCAAGAGATTAAGTGTTTCAAATTTGGTGAACAATTTTTTTTGTAAACAGCCCTGAATAGCAAGAAAACAACACAAATGCCTTTTTAGCAGAAGTATGGAGTCTTGTTTTGAGAATAGCTTCAGTAAATCTTAAATAGATGTTTGGAAACTCTTTTAAACTTTGGCTGTTTTCATGCAGCAGCTATAACAGGACAGAGCCTTAACTTCTCCCATCAGTGTCCTGTGGTATAATGCAAATCAAAACAGTGCCAGTCCTGTGTAGTCCGGTCTCTCTACAACATTTATGTCATCGCGGAGCTCTGTGGCCTTATCAGTCCGGTGCTGCTGTGAGCTGTGGAGCTGTGGAGACCCACTGTGTTTAATCAGCGGGATTAGTGGCACAGGCCACTGGGCGCGACAGATAATACTAGCTAATTAGCCTACTAAAGTTCCAGCCCTGCCCCCATCTTAACATCTACCTCACACACAAATGAATTTCATGCCTCTTTGCCTTTTTTCCTGCACAGTCATTAGTTATGCTTTAGATTTTCTTACACTTCACAGCTCTCTACATTTGCACATTTTGAAGGGAAAGGTGGTGTTTAGAGTTTGTCTAAATCCTGTGGTTTGATATGACTTTCTTTAGGTTTCTGATTTAGAGGCAAAATGTTTTTCACAGGATTTATTATTACTTCACTGACAAGTGTAATAATAATTTTAAACAGTTTCTGATTATCTTTATACTTTATCTTCTAGTGAGTATAAACAGTGAGTCTCTCTGGCCTCAACCCTTAAATTCCTTTCAGATTGACATTCCAGCACATATTACAGACATCTTTGTTCTGCACAAAAAACATACATAAATTCTTCAGTCTGTAGAGGGACTTCAGACTTTTTTAAATAGATCCAAAGTTATATATTTTGACTGTTCTGTAAGTGAAATCCGCATGAGAATATACAAAAGGACAGAAAATGCTTTTGCAAATCGCTTGAATGCCAGCCAACGAGGGCATACACAAAAAGACCCCGTTAAGAGCAATAAAAACACAAACATGCTGCAAATAAAAGAAAGATGCCACAGAAAGCCAAAACAAATTTATCAACAGCACTTTAAAACAAATCAAATGCATCGGAAAAACGCTTCACATTAAGTCGACACAGCAGAAGTTCACCAAGCCTCAAGAGGCAGTGAAGAGTTAAACAAACAGCTCAGTTCAACCTGAGAGACAGAGCAGACGGGAGAGAGTTTTAGTTTTGAAGCGTGAAGAAAAGTGGCATAATGAGGCGACATAAAAAGGTAAGTTTTCTTTTTAACATTCTCCCCACTTCAAAACCCCATGCTCTCTCATCTGGTCCTTTCTCTCTCGGGTCAAAAATCAAGCTGTTTCACTTGTCGCTCACCCTTGAGGACTGAATAACTTCTGTCAGGTTGACTGAATATGCAGTGTGCTCTGCTGCATTTATTTTTTGGGCTTGCTGGTTATTTTCTGTGGTTGTTTTTTCAGAGATGTTAATTCATTTGTTTGTTTTGTTTCTGCAGGATTTTTTTAAGCCCACCAAACATTTGTTTTTGGGAGAAATCCAATAAAATGACTGGTCAGGTTTAAAAACTTGAACAGGGAGTTCCCTCTGATTTGGACTGCTGACAGTTTTAAAGCTCAGGAAAAGATGCACATGGAGTATGCAGGCACACAAATATGGTCCAAAATGGATCTCGTCCTTTTTGATACAAGATACAAGTAAAGAAAAAAAAACGAATCACCTCTTCACACTTAGTTATCTCGTATCTTATTCAGGCTGCTGTATGTAGCATCCAACTTATGATTATAGAAGCTGCTAAACAGCCTCAATGAAACTCAGAGTCAGCGAGGAAAAAGAGATGCTCGTATTCTGCCTCTTCATTTTCTCTCACCTATGCTATTGATCCCGTGACACTTCGCTGCTGTGATTGTTGGGCCTACTCTCATGGTGAAAGGGCTGCAGCGACAAATCAATAAAATTGTTTATTAAAAGCCTTGACAACACATTCTCATTTTTCGATGTTTTGACGTCCCTAACTGAATTTTGGGTGTTGCATGTAAACATGAGCGCAGCATGGTGGAAGTGAAGCCAGTATTTAAAGTAAATAATGATACACATGAAATAAAGCGTGGAAAAATTTTTGTAAATCCTCTTCAGTGTGTTTGAATTTTACGTCAGGTAAGAGCTAGAAAGTTTGTTAAAAACAAGCTGTGTCATCTTCATCGCATAGTAGCAAGTTAAAGGTCACCACAAAACTGCACATATGTTCTATTTTAATGTTGGTTAATGTTTGGTTTGTCTCTGCTGTTAACTGATCATCCTGTTCGATGAGTACGACAAGTTTATCAAACTAACATTAGCGTTAGCTGCAGCAGAGACTCTCCCGTCACATGGTCTCTCTCTCCGGTTCACTGCACACAGACCTGCCTCCCCTGCCCATCAGCCAATCACATACATGCTTTCTTGTACAGACCCCTGTCATAGGTGTCAGGGATGACTAACTGGCTAACAGCCTCTCACGTAACTCTATCAGTCCAACACATTCATTGACATCAGGGAGAACTCTCCATGAGAACAAATTTTGATATTTAATTCTCTTAGAGGAGCTCTGAGTGAAGACATTAAGTAATGAGGCAAACCGATGCGTTTAGACATGGATGATGATTAATCGTAATTTCATTTAATCAGAGTTGTGAAGTATTTTTTAAATACTGGTAATTTTAATAATTATGGAATAATATTTCAGTGATGTATTTATACTCAGAAAACAGATATTCAGATTCAGAACTCTTTCCATCACTGCACACGGAGTTTGTCTGTTATGTGTAGTGAGCATTGTCTTTTCTGAAGATGGTCTTTGTGTTACTGATCTTTATGCAAACACTAATTATGAGTGTTTTTTTAAAGCACTGTCTACACTGTTTTATTAGTATTTTGAGAAATACTAGTTTCTGAATAAAGGCCATTTAGGAAAAAAGGTTTATGTTTTATATTCGATTCATCGATTAGTCAAAAAAATGATCAGCAGATTTGATCAGTTATCTAAAAGATGTTTAGTTGCATCCCTAGAGAAATCCCCTTTTCTACTGGCATGTTAGGAAATGTATCAAACCCAGAGCGAGTGATGAAATTCCCAAATATGTTCCATTTATTTCTTTTATGCCATTTAATTAATTTGAGAAATAATGCAGCGTATGAGATGGGCTTTGGATAGTTCGGCTGTAATCCATTTCATTTCAGCTCCATGGGTCAGGCTTGGGCTCTGTAACAGCTTTTATGTTCAGACCAAACATAACAGTTAATGACTCAGCCAGTGAAAGGTGAACAAGCCAAGTGTTATAAAGACCAGCATTATATGGTCAAAACTCCCAAGGTGGCTATTTATTCCCCTGTGATAGGTTAAGGTCTAAGCAGCTTACACCCTCAGCAATTCGTTCTAACGGTCACATCATGCAGACATATCTTGCTCGAAGCCAAGGCTAGGTCAATGAACGTAGGCATACAGTAAATCTCAGCAGCGTAACTTCTCGGTCAAATCTGTGTCAGCATTTACCCTGCTGTGCCAAGGCCCATGCTAATAGGTGCGTGCTGCCTCCAAACCTCTGCCTGGAGTGAGCTGAGCCTTGAACTGTGTTTCTCACGGAATCGGTGTGTGTATCTGTGTGCATCTTTGTTTTTATGTGTATGTTTTTAAAGGGGAAGCTGCTTAGCTTTTTCACACAAAAAAAGAGGTATATACACACACACACACACACACACGCTCACACACACATGCACCACGCTCAGTCACCCGTAGGAAGGAGACCCAGGGCGAGGCCGCACATCTGACAGGAATCCAATTGAGCGTGTCTAATGGCGGACATCCAGGAGAGGAGGAGGGGGGAAGCAGACCTGCAGTGATGAAGGAGAGCGGAGGGCAATTTCCTCAGAGAGCTGGTTCTCTTGCTCACTCTCTCTCTCTCCCTCCTTTTCTCCTTCAGCTCGACATTACAGTAAAAATGAATGCTGTGTCAGACAGCAAAAATCACATGACACTTCATCACTTCATTTTTTTTATTTTTTATTGTTTTTGTCTCAGGATTTTCATTAAAATCTCTTAAAGTCGATTTGCTTTCACTAATTGTTTTTACACTTATTAATTCCTTCAAGTTGAATTAAGATTAAAAACCAAAAAAACTTTCCTTAGCTTTGCTTCAAACAACCTTTTTTAGGTCACTATGCTCAGTGAATGTCTTTTTTTTAATGATATTGCTAATTGGATCTGTGATGTCAGAAGCCGCTGTGGCCTTTTGCGCTTGCTGTGATCATATCATTTTTGATTTAACAAGGATGTTCAAATGTAATGTTCTTAAGCTGCTCTTTTCCTGTTCTGTTTTCTTTGTGAAGTTTAAGACTGATCCTCTCTTAAACAGGCCCACTTGTTGTATTGACCCGTTATTGACTAATCAATGTTTTTCCGCTGCTTCTGGCAGCAGTCATGGATCTGGTTTGAGATAAGATGTAATTCTCCTTTTTTTCAAACTTCCTCTTTAGATCTGACTTGCAATGTCATTGAAACCACCTGCCGTTCAGTGAATGACATTTACCGTCTACAGAGAGTGAATCTTCCTGGCTTTGATGCCCTCATTTCACCTCAGTCTTTAACATAAGAGTGATACTTGTGGTTTGAATTGTCAGTGCAGTATATATAATTAAACTTGCATCAATTCAAAAGTAATAAAGTCTTGGTCGATGGTACCATGAAACAACGTTTTTTTGGATGGGTTTTGTTGCCTTTATTGATTGGACAGCTGAAGAGAGGCAGGGGATGTGGCAGAGAATGGTGGATGACGTACAGCAAAGAGTCTTGTCCAAAAGTCAAACCAGTGACCCCTGCAAAAAGGTCTATAGCCTCTCATATGAGACACACGCCACCACAAGGTCAAACCAGCGTCCCACGTCTTCGTACACTTTAAAATAATTTGCTTTTTTGTAAGGATAATCTGTTAGCCATTGTAAACAACCTGGACTGGATCACTTCTTTCATAAAATTAGTTCCTGTCAAGAGTGTCAACAGCTTTGTTTTGTTGTTATACTGCCTGTGTCCAACTTTAATAATTGAATTTGATAATTTAATGAGAGAACTGCTTCATCGAGAGGAGGGGAATGAGTGTCAGAGTTTGATTAGGTTCACATTCTGTACCCATCACGACTGTCTGGCTTGTAACCCGGGATCACTTAATTATTGAAAATATATTGTGTGTCAGTACTCTTGTTAGTAAATTTTCATTCTCCCATCCTCTCTGCCCGTAATTTGCCAGATTGGACTCCCATTAAGAGTGTAGTCATTTGTGAATCAGTAGTTGCTGGGAGCAGATGACATTTTCTTCCATAGAATCAAACTCAATTTTGTGATGAAGATGGTTTTGTTTAAAAGTGGAGCTCTGGGAATTTGGTATTCATCTCTTCAGTCTTTGTTGACATGACCGGGTAGAGATAGCTGTCTTGTTTGTCTCCTACACTATCATCAAACTTTATTTTCCATGTAGTCCGTCTATTGATAGGACAACAATATTGCAGTCAAAGAGTAAGATCAGTGTGTGTAGGCTGTTGTGCTGCATGGCCATGGAGATAATAAGACTCAGGAATATGCTATTAATATTAGAGCTGTTGCAGATGGTCAATATTATTCACAGTTACACCCTACTCTTAGCTGTTTTCTTCTGTCCCTGTTTTTGTATTTCAGCAGGCTTGTTGATGTTACATCAACGGCATCAATATGTTTTGAACTGGAGTTAGCTAGGTATATCATTTTCAACAATGGTCACTTATACATAGACATAATTAGAGGCTCTGAGTGGGCCTCAGTAAGTGACTGGCCCCTCTTTATTATGCCATTGTAGTTTCTTGTACACTACACAGCTCTCACAGTGTGTCTTTCTCCGCGTATCCATTCATGTTGCTTCAGCATTAGTATTCAATCACTGACCTGCCTGTCAAGCCGTACTGTGTGAATAACACAGAAGGAGGGTAGACGAGGAGGAGGAGATGACTGTTTGATAAAAGCCCAGACTCGCTTGCTTTAAGTGACTGACTATTGATCAGGATGGCAATCATGCTAGCACTCAGTTAAATCATGCTGTCTGTCTCATGGCTGTGGCATTATTGAGCTATAGACAACACTCTGAGCTTAACAGCCTGATGACACTGGGATTATAGAGTCTGTGTGCGTAATGATAATACTTGTTGGAGTACAAAGTACAAGTATTATATAATGCTTCATAGAAAAGCAAGGTAGAATTAACAACCCAATGGTGCTTGTTTGCAGGCTTATGAAGCAAGTTCCCTCTCCCTGTTAAGACACTAAAGCCATAACATGCTACAAGCTCCATCTTAATAATTATTTGAATATTGCATGTTTATAAATGAGGAGAATTATACCTGCCAGTAACTGAAAGTGGAATTTGGTTGAAATGCAGTGGCTTGCTTAAAAAAAAAGTACCAAAGTCCATTTGTTTTTTCCTCAATGCCTCCACATTGTTTCCTTTGACAGCTTGTTTTCCTATGAAGTCTTTGCATGCATTTTATTCATGTGCTTCATAAAGAGAGGCTTGACATATCAGAAGAACTTAGTGGGTTTTTTTTTGTTTTGTTTTGTTTTTTTGATTGAAGGTGATTGAATGGTACCATGAATGACGTCAAACTAAATTATGGCGTACAAGAGAAGCAGAATTTGGTGATTTGAAACAAAGGTCTACTCTATGTCGCTTTTTCATCTGATTCTCCTGTTTGAGTTAATATGTGCATGCAAGAAAATGTTCATATTGTCCTTCCCATCTATATCCCATGTCGCAGTCGACTTCTGCTTCAAGCAGCAGTCAAACAGAAGTGGTTTTAAATGAGGACCTTTGATCACAGTTGATCTGCAGGTAGTGTCTTAGACTTCAACATCCACCCACAAAGCAGCACCAGCGAGCTGCGTTCAGCTCAGCCCCTGCTTTAGTGCCTGTTAAAACGAAATTATAATGCTTTTAAGTGACTGGGAAAAAGCTCACATTAGCCACCGGGTGATGGTGAAGCTGTCATGCTAACCTCAACACCTACGCACGCTGACACACACTGTGGCTTCAACCAGAATTACTGTGCGTTTACTCTTCAATTTACAGAGGACAACAGGGTTTCTAACATTTCCATTTTTTTTTCCTTTTTTTAAAGGAAGAGAGGGTTTTAGGAACTTAAATAGAATGTAAAGAAGACATAAAGAAAAAACATAAAGGTTATAATTGACGAGAAACTAAACTAAATAAAGCAGTATTTTCTATATAATTGGTTAGGTCATTCCTCATCCCTCTTATGCCTCTCTCCATCATGTGTTTGAAGCTAAAACCAGGCCAACAAGTGCACCTCAAAAGCTTCTTCTGACTTAAATGGTGCTTGATAAAGATGTCTTTGGGGTTTGACAGCTGCCTCTGCCTTTGACAGGCTCTTCACTTCTGTAATTAACCCCACTTAGCAATCCATCTTGTTTTCTCTTTCTTTCTGCCTTTGTCTCACTTTCTCTCTCCCTCCCCACAGCAAGCTCTGAAGGAGAATCTGAGGCGGAGGGAGTCGGAGGAGAAGCAGAGGAGAGCCCGGGCGGCGAAGGAGAAGGCTGAGCGAGAAAAGCAAGAGAGGCAGCAGAAGAAGAGGAGGTTGCTGGAAGTCAATGCAGGTAGTGGTTGTTTAATCTGCTGCCTGTCGATGCTTGCATTGTTAAGCCTTTTACAGGGAGGCGTGTGCTAAATCAATCTAGGATCAAATGGTAGCGGGGATCCTTCCAAGACAATGACACCCATTTATCAAGTAAACACGATTCCAGTTTAGATCAGAGGAGATGCCTGTTTATTCACACTTCACTCTCCTGAAATATTTAAAAGCACATCTACACATAAAGTTATGAAGTTTCTTAAATAGACTGAGTAATTCTAGATGTGACACTGCCATTTTTCCGTGCCATGTAAGGGCAACATACGCATTCAACTGCTTTCCCCTCCCTTAGGTAAAATTAGGATTATTGATTGTTCATTGATCCAAGTGTAGAAACTCACCTCTGCTCTGACCCATCTTTGGAGGTCAGAGCAGAGGGCCGATCCTGGAAAAGCTTTCGTCAGGATTGTGGGGTTTCGATAGATTGCTAGAAGAAACTTTAACAGGATAGATGATTGCCTAAATGACCTTTAACCCAGGTCACCTGGCTGAAGGACAGCCTGTGTAACCACAATTCATCCAGAGACTTGTTTTGAGGCTGAGAAGAGCCTGGTGTCATTGTCAGCAAAGGTAGTGGTTTAACTGGTCACACACACACACACAAACACACATAGACAGATACATACACAAGTCTTCATTCATCATCTAAACATAGCCTGTAATGACAGAAAATGTGTCAGTCCATCTCACCGGACATTTTTGTCATTGATAATTTAATCTGCCAGCTAAATTAAAAGATGAAGATGATGTTACAGGTAGCCTACAGCATTTCAGAATAGTCAAACAACCCTCGAAACAACCTGAAAGGAAAAAGAAAAACAACTCAGTGTGTATAGGCCTTAAATATCTGCTCAAATGTAATTCCTTACTTTTCAGACTTCATGACCAGTACCTAAGATAAGATAATACTTTATTGTCCGATTACTCGGAAATTTGTCCGGCATCACCAGCTCATCCATCAACACAGTATCACATCAGACTTAAAATAAGAGCATACCATTAAAAAACATCACAAAAGGTTAAAACGTCCAGCTATCCAACAACAGTCCAAATACAAATTGAGCCTCAATATATAAGAATATCCTAAGCCAGTGTCAGGGGTGAGCTTTCCCACCTCCACTCTACTGTTTATAGATTAAAGTAATGGAGTAAGGAATAAACGGGAGCCTGTACTTACTTCTCTTACTGACAACAGTATGAGGTTTCAGTGTAAAGAGCCAGACTTGGACAAACAGACCTAAATTTCCCTCTTTGCACTTTGTTATTAAAAACATGTTGTTGAGTCTCCTTTGATGTTTCTCTGGCCTGGATAGGTGTTTCAATGATTACGTCCTGTATTGATCTAGAGATAAATCTATGATTTCAACTCTTCCTTAACAGCCGCAGGGTTTTTTGTGCTTCTGGTCCTCACATGTGCTTACATATTGTCAACTGATACTAAGGGAGGTTTTACAAAAACGTTTGCCCATGAACATTTTCAAACACTTCCTTGCTGTGGCCCTCGGGGGTAGAGAGGCGAGAATGATAAAACTATTTACCAAGCAGGTTCAGGTGCAGTTGTGAAGATGGCAATGTTTACCTTATGTTGGAGCATCTGGCTCCAACTGCCAGTTGTTGCTTTCTGTGTTGTGTTTTTTTTTCCTTTCCCCTTTGGAGCAGTGCTGATGCCAGAAACTTGCTCAACAGTGCAGCCTGCAGACCCATTTCCAATGCCAAAGCCAATGCTGGCAAAGCAGTTGAGCTTGGCAGTCCCAGCACTGCTCCAGCATGTATAGCTAACATGACTATGCCAGCCGCAGTAGCACTCATGTAGATGTTTGAGTGCAAGAAGAGAACCACCATGCTCCATCCAGGCCAAAGTGCTGCTGTGGGCATACTATGGAGCCAAAGCAGAACCTCTCTTGGCTGACGCAACAGAAAAACTCTCCACATGGCCTGTGCTATGGCCTGGAACTTCTCAGTTTTCACAATTTGCCACAGACCACCTAAAGTTTCACAAGTGTGGTTGCATCCAAACGAAGGGTCATGTCCTTTAGCGGTAGATAAACATGACTAATGGATCGGTCAATCTCTGTATCTCACACTCGCTCTTGCCTAGTCTAAAAGTGGTTTTGAAATAATACCAGAAATAGGTTTAACTAAAAACAGGTGTTGTTGAAGCTGTGAATACAATAATTGTTTGTATGTGAGAAAGCAAGAGCCATTGCCACACACAAGGTGAAACGAACCATTGAAACGGACGATTCAAATGCATGTAAACAGATTAGCTGGACCGAATACAAACTGAGCATAGCTCGATTGCAGTTGCTATCATGCTGCAGTTGGATTCAGCAGGACTCAGTACGCCTCAGCCAGAAGCAGAAGTGAATGGCCATAATAAATAGGGTCACTGTGCTCGTACAGTCTCTTGCTCCAACACAACAAATAAACACAATGGCAAATACAAGGATAAAAACGAAGAGCTACAGCTGCATCTATCCCCGCAATTATCGTTAGAATGTTGCTTTCTCTTCAGGTGAACTGAAACTAGTTTGATACGCTCATCAAAAAAAGACACAGCGCCGCCTATCAAAGCGGAGTGAGACATTCAGAAGTCTGATTCTCTTTTCTGCATGTATATCCAGACTAGACTAGATCCCCTTTATGACTGAGCTATAACCTTAGCCGAACAGCTGCATTCATATAAACGTACTGATTGTGCTGTAGGGTTGTTTTGTACAGGAGGCTGTGAAAAAGCTGCAGAATCTAAAGACTTTTGGGGAAACAAAGAAATGAAAAAAAAAAAAACTTTGAATTTGCTCCAAGGTTTGAATTCGAACTTCCATCAAAAATTCATGGTGAAAGCTCTTATTCACTCACAGTTGCCATTCATTACAAAACAAAGCCTGAGCAGCTTTGTTGAAAAATTTGAGGAGTTCACATGACAGCAACTCTTCCATGTATTCTCGAAGCTGTGATTGCTGTCTTTCACAAGTTTTGAATGAGTGTGGATGAATACTCATTCAATCAAGAATCATGTTTGCACTCACGTAGATCAACTGGTTTGTAAACTGATTCAGTAAATATTTTTCACGAGTCCTTTCAATTTATGTCCAACATGAATTTGAGTGACTTTTACATATTTAGCTTGAGGCCTCCTCAGATTGACAGCTTCGAGTTCTTTCCCCGTGCGTGCTTGAGCATTGAGTTGTGTTTCACTGAAAACTTTTTCTGTTTCTGAAAAGTAGTTCAGAAATAAGAAAATCCTTAGAACACACTTCTGCCAAATTTTGTCAGAAAGGCTTATACAAATATGCCCAGAGCTTGAAATTTATTTAGTTACGCTCAAATTAAGATAAAGCTAAAGGCAAACTCAGTGACATCCCCAAGAAGTGATGTTTCTGGCAATGAATGACAAACATGCACACATACACACACTTACATACACACAGATTGTCGGGATGAAATGAATATGTGATAGAGATTTGGCATTGTGCTTCAAACCCAGGACAGGATTTATTCACTCTCTCTCTCACACTCTCTCACTCTGTCTGTCTCGCAGCCTATTTATTAACTAAAGAGCTTTCTCTTTGTTTGTCGGGGAGGATTGTCCTCAATGGAGATTTTCTGTGTAATCATCTGATTATCCATCAATTCCCTAAAAAGCCCCAGAGAGGCTGCACATCCACATTATGCTGAAGGGCACAGCAATGAGAGACAGGAGAGGAAGCAGGGGAAGGTTTCCTGGAGGAAATGATCAGAATGGATTTTAGCTTCTTTACCTTCCACAGGTATCTGCATTCAGACGGCTTCTAGCTTTCCTATTTACGTATTCAGGAAATGTGAGATATTCCCAGTTTCCCTCTCGTTTCCCTGTGTCTCTTTACCTGCCACAGACTGGGCCTCTACCTACAATATGATATGCAGCCTAGCTTCATCAGCTGCACTGTGCAGTCAGAGTGAGAGGGAGAGAGAGAGGGAGAGGGAGGGAGCATCAGCTTGCATGCATTTGCATACAGCCTTATGGAGATTGAAATTCAGATTGAATAGGTGTTTTTTTCCTCCTCCTCTAGCTGTGCCTGGCTTGTGTATGACAAATCTTTTGCATTAACTCCCAGGGTAGGCCGGGAGCGGGAATGTTTGTGGAGCGACAAATTACACATCAGAGCTTTATTTAACATTCCCTACATGGCTACAAGCAATGAACTATTAAGACGTCAAACAGAAGAACAGCGAGAGATGCAACCCTGCATGCAAAGATGCTGAAAAACATAGGAGGGGCGTAAGACAGAGAAAGAGAGGGATCATTTTTCAAAGCAGAAGCTCGCATGAGATACAGTATGTTCTCATGAGATGGTTCTTAGATGCTGAGGGCGAACTTTTCTCGCCAAAGTAATGCCCTCTGTGTCATGCAGTCATATTGTAATGATGCTAACAGTTGGTTTGCTTTGTGCTTAACAGTTCTTCATACAGATGGGTGCAGCAGCTCTGCTTTGTTTGTCAGTTTTGTGGGTTGTGATCTTCTTCTTCTTACACATGGTGCTACATCTTCTTGTCTTGAGCCAAAATAAACATCCCAATATTACAAAACTAAAGCTGTGACATGGTTTCAACTTGGAGTTTTCAAGAACTGACATGCCAACAAAACACTCCGTGTACTAGATGTTGCTTTGGACAAAAGCATCTGCTAAATGAAAGTGCACCACTGCAACTAGACAAATAAAAATGTCTGAAATAAAAGATCACATTGCACAAAAGAGACTCCTGGTTTGAAATAGTTGCCATGCAGACTTGTTTTTTTTTGCAAATCCATTTGCCCTGACTTTGATAACCAGTTTTTTTTTCTTTTATGTTAAAATTGAAGTGTGACTGCTTTTTGCAGATTCATGATATGAAGTGATTTCCTGAACTCTTCTGTTGCTCCTCAAAGAAAGCAAAAGATGTCTTGTGTGAATCCACATCATGTAGTGCACTTTTGAGGTGACCCCCTGACTTTGAATCCGTTTTTACAACTTTTGTAGCAATATTTTTACTCCAACAACGCCAGAGAAATGGAAAAACACAAAAGTAAACAACTGTAAAGAAACATTTTTCCCTTTCTCGGCCTGCTTCTTATCTTGCAGCCCATTTCTTTCATCTCGCAGCCCCCAGTGGTTATGGTCCTGACCCCCGGCAGTGGTCAGCTCAGAGAGTTGAATGAATATTTGGATTCATCACATGTTTCATGAGATTGCTTTTTTGTATGCTTCCAGGCTTAGGTACCATCAAGAGGACTTTTCGTTCTCAGCACATGGATAATTTTTATTCAAATATGGAAGCCAACTCAACAGTAACCTGTGACAGTTTTTATTATCTGGTTATGATGTGTGGCTGTCGTTTGTGCATCTCTATTCATCCTCCAGCGTCTGGCTTGGCTACTTGCTGGTCAAAGTATCATCAAAGTGCAACACAGGGTATTCAATAGAGAGGGAGGGGGCTGGTCGTTTCATCGCTCCGTTTGGCTTCTGAGTGTTCTGAGGGAACACAGTGGTCGGCCTGCATTCATCGCACTCGGGCATGTGATTTACTCTCCTTAGCTTTTCCATCCCAGCCCAATTGACCCTATTTCTTGCCTTGCTCTGGACCACCTCTGCTACACACTGCTACAACCAGGTCATTGTCCTGATGATAAGTGCCACATCCTGTTGAGTGAAGTGGCGGGAGGCATTAGTTTGAGTCTGAATAGAGGGTAGACATTGAAACACAGATGGGCTGCCTGTCCAGACAATGGAAAACGCCAGTCTGAACAGACCCTGATTAAGTAGTGGGTGATTGAAGTTTCACTACAGACTGAAGATAACTATAGTTGTTCCCTTGAGATCGAAGTTCAACTCTGTCTTGATTCCCCCGCCAGAGTTTTCCTTTTCTTTTCTTTTTGCGAGAGTAAATATCTTCATGTCTTTATCTTCTTGTTGATCTGACTTGTACACTTGTACGTCTACATTTGTACATCAAAAACATATTTCCTGTCCTTTTTCCCAATGAAGAGGAAATTCAAGCTAAAAAATGTCACAGTAGAAGACATTTGGCTGAGTCCCCACTTCTTTTTACTGCTAGAATGCGGCAGCTTACCGTAGAGCTGCCGTGAAGCAGATGAACGCATGGTAGACACACTTACTTTTCTTTAAATAGACATCACTGAGACCTAGACTAGCATGTGAAAGTGACTTCATTTTTTTGGGGAAAGTTAAAGCAAAAAGCTTCTGTGCACATTGCACACCTGTCATGAGAGCTCTGATCCCAGATGCAGGAGAATAGAAACAGGCAAGCGAATTGTGCACATCAAAGCAACCAATCAGCAGCTCTTCTGCCAAAGCTGGGATACCACTCCTCACTGTCCCGTTCCTCTCACTCGTCTTTGTTCTCTTGCCACATCCTCCTCAGCACAACCTTTCACGAGCTGAATGGCTGTCTCAAACCCATTTCACAGCTACTGGCTTGACTAATATTCCACCACGATGTGTTCCTCCTCCATTACTATCCATGTGACATGTCTGTGATCTCTCTCTTTAAGTTTGTGAGCATGTGGGTGTCAGTATATAAATATGTGTTATGATTTTGAGTGTTTGGCTGTCTGAGAGCCCCTCTTGTCTTCATTGTATGAAGCAGATTTTTTTTTTTGTCTCGTCCTGTCTGAGTTGCCTCTGATTGATGTGTAAAATTGGACTGTTTTTGCTCCCATATATTCCTGAGGCAGGAGATCTGAGTGGGTTTCTTTTTCCTCTCCTCCTGAGGCACACAAACTGTTTCATGTTCATGTAGGCTGGAGTCAAACGGAGTACTACACATGAAGGCACACTCTACGGGTTGCGATAGATTGATCGCTGTTTTCGCTTGTTTTCCCGCGCGCTATCTGTATTTTTGTGTATGTGTTGTGGGGAATGTAAAGCTTACTTCCTGTGATGAATTGCCACAGCACTGGAGACAAATTTGGACGTCGAGGAGCGTTGGTATTGCTCAGGAATTCTTGCTGCCTCTCTGCTCAGCGTAATGATGAAGAACTGGGCGCATATCAGCCAGAGAAGTGCAGCTGTTGTGAATGGAAGGCGAAAACAAACATGAACATTGATGCAGGCAGGCAAGGAAGTGGGCCATGATACTTCCACTGTAGGCTCATGTGTGTTTGCTGCCACTGCTTGGCATTGGGGGATGGTTACAACCACAGCCCACCACCCTGGGGACCCTCTGCCCTCAATAAGGAGCTTCACAGGAGAGGAGCGTTTGCTGTATAAGGAGCTTGTACTGTGCAGATGATTGACATTTTTTGTTGGTTTGAAGGAAACCCACCATGAAGCTGCATGGTGCTGTACGTGTGAAGGAAGATGAAAGTATCGGTTTGCAGTCCTCCTGACACAGTGCTGGTTGCCGTTAATGGACGAAGAACATGTTTTAAATTGAAAGTTCAAGAAAAAAAGCACGAAGGAAAAGCTGGAAGGGTTGATCACTGAGTGAAATACCCGTGCTTATGAAGAGCTTTTAGAAAGAACCAACACTGCATGTTCTATAGAAAGATAACATTCACCAAACTTGCTTAAATGTGGGCTTTTGAGTTCACTTCAGTGCAGAATATCAGTGTTAATAGTGGGCATGTATTTAATCAACTCAACAGTAAGACGTCAACCTCACTAGTCTGCACCAGAATTACTATCCAGTTCAACAAGTTATTAATGTTTGTGTCCATAATGTAATGAAGCCACCTGCCATTACCATTTAAATTGGCTTTCCACCTCTTTTTATCCTGCTCAGTGCTGCTTAGATTCTCACGTCAATAACTAACACACTCATTCATTCATTCATCTTCTATTCCACTTATCCTGTTCAGGGTCATGGATGGCTTGAGCCTATCCCAGCTCTCTTAGGATGAGAGGTGAGGTACACCCTGGACTGGTCACCAGTCAATCTCTTGGCTAACTAGCACATTCATAACTCATACATTTATGATAATAAAGGTGACCGAGTGGAGCATGCTGGAGGGGCTTCCTATGGTCCTTTGAAAGCATTAAGATAAAGTTTGGCTCAATATCTACCTTGAGAATGTGGGCTGCCTCTACAAAAATTTTTCCAATCTTCTCTGCCAATGCCAAAGAGCTTATTCTGGCACTGTTTTGTAGTGATTGGTGGATTAGTTGATTAACAAGACAGAATGGCAGTTTAAAAATTCAGGCACCTCATTGTCAGCACCACAGACTGTATGATTAATGTACGTAGTCTCCTTTGATGATTTCTGAAGCAAATTGGCCAGTACGGCCATATTGGAAATGAGAAAGGCTGAGTCTTCACAGTAACAGCCATGGGGCATACGTCAGTCACATGAACTGAGCTGTGCCTCTGATTGGATAAACTGGTGATCTTAATATTGTCTAAACTGCCGAGTTAGAAAAAAATTCACCCCCCTGTACAGTGTGCTGTTAGCGAAATTAGCGATTCAGACGAGAGTAGGGCTGGGTACTGAACTTTGGTTCTTTGTCACAGCACCGACTGAAATGCTTCATTAGTACCTGGTAGTAGTAATATGTGATCATGATCTGATAGTGCCACCAATGATTCACTGTAACATTACACGTGGTTACAGCCGGCAGGTCAGTGATGCCAACTTAGCAACACTGTCGCTATATTTAGTGACTTTCAGACCCCTCGAGAGACTTTTTTTCTAAAAAGCAAGAAACCTACTGACTTTTTGAAATGTGTGAAAGCAAGTTTTGATCTTCAGCTGCATGTAGTGATCTTCGGCCGCTGCTTCTCAACGAACAGCGGGTGCTGAGTCCCCCCCCCACTGTGTCCCTCCAAGCTGCAGCCAGAGAAGACGACTGCATGCAAATGAATCACGCTAATGTTTGTCTCTTTTATGTCACTTTTGCCGGTCAAAAGCCCGAATAAAGGAGGAGGGGTTTTATTTTAATATAAAGAAACAAGAATCGAGAGAAGAAAGTTCATTTATAGTTATAAACACATTTACTGTGTACTCAGTGTCAGACCTGTCGCTTGTTTTGCACCTGTTTTTTGACTGGAAAGTTATTTATTTATTTATTTATTTTATTTAAGAAAACTGCTCAGAGTAGAAAGTTAGATATAGTTAAAAAATAAAACTCAAGATTCGTACCATAACATGTACGATCGAAAAAAAGTATCGTTCAGGAACTGGCATCGAATTAAAGGTATTGGTATCGGTATAGGGATCTAAAAAATTTTTATTGATACCCAGCCCTAGATGGGAGACATCTTTTGTATCAGGATGTAAACATGTTTTTTCTATGGTCTTTCAGAGGTTTTTATTATTGGTGGTTTTTGGGTATTTGTTAGACATCAGGAAGTGATAAGTTAAATCACTAAACCAGTCACTCCTTTATGTTATTGCAGTAAATATGAAACAAGTAAAGTTTAACAACCTGGAAGTATTAATTGACATTGTGCTCACAGCACATACATGTCTGCATTGGTGCACAACAGGGTGTTAATGATGAAGACAAAATTCTGTTTCTAAAGCTGTGCAATTAATCAAGCAGTCCTGGAATCAGTGTTGGTTCATTGTCCTTAAAGTGCATATAACCGTTTTCACCGAGCTTTGAAGGATCCTCTGTTCTATACAGCTGCAGCAGACATGTTGCTTAGTTGGTGGTATACAACTGTAGAATTGTTTTCAGCAGATATATCAGTGGATAAGTGGATAAAGTCAAGTGTAAACTTGTTCTCTGATGGGCACTTTGGAACAGGAAACAGAATAAATTAACTTCAAATGTTTTATTCGTGACATGAAATTAAAAAAAAAAAAAAAAAAAAACATCAAAAGTGTTTGAGATTTTCAGTAAAATGTCAGTACTTGTTGAACATTCTGAGTGAAGAATTCGAAACCCAAGGGGAGAAATAATGAAGTGAAAGCAGTTTCATGTTCTGAAATGTGTTTGTAGTGCAAAAGTGGGCTTGTGAACCCACTGAAGAATGATCACAAGGATCACACTTGCAGCACTGTGTTTTAATACCACTTCACTCACCAAGAGATAGAGGTAAAACTTGGCGTCCAATGAAAGAGTTACTTTCTCTTTCAAAACAGGTCTTAAAAGGATTAAAAATTTGACAACAAAATGAGACTGATAGAAAATATATGGGGGTCATCCAACAGTTCATTATTTTCAGACCTTTATTGTAGTGTGTAAGCTTTTCATGTTTCAGTCTTTGAGTTAAACCTCTGTGGGTGACCCGAGGTTAGTGCCTTCCTAACATCTGCATTCTATAAAGACACATTCTTGCATTATATTGCCAAAACGGAGGCCGTGTTGAAAAGAGAACACACACACACACACTCTCACACAGACATTTGCATGACAACCACAGGATGAACTTTTATTGACAGTATGTGTTCCCCCTGACATCCTCGTGTACCTGCTTTCTTCTTTCCCTTTCATTCACTGGAGGCTGTTTTCACTGCAAATCATCAGCTAGGTCCATCATCCTGCCACAGGTGTCAGGGCAAACTATCAACTTAAGGCCATGATTTACACGTCATGTCTGCAGAGCTTTTCCTCTTCTGTCATATATTCTGATAGTTTTCTTGATTTTACACACAGGGGCTCTTTTTTATTTTGAGTCAAAGATATTCTGCAATAGATGCGAAACAATGTTTCTAGGTCTTAGTATCTGACAGTATACTGCATACAGTGTATCCAAGTGTTTACTGTAGAGCTGTAGCCTATTGTATATAACACGGTGAATGTTCAAGGCTTTTTATAGAATGTTCTGTGTCTCTGTAGTTCCATGCTTTTGTATGTTCAAATTCATTGTACATTGCACAAGCCTGATTACTAAAAGATACAACACTCTACAACTCTTTTCTTTTCTGTTTTTTTTTTCAGAGAACGATGAGACAGGTGTGATGGATAGCTTGCTGGAAGCTCTACAGTCAGGAGCTGCATTCAGGGACCGAAGGAAGAGAGTGCCAAGACCCAGAGGTGAGTCCTGTGCCTTTTACTCACACACAGAATAAAAGTTGCACACATGAAGTGCACATATTATACTATCTGGGAAAACCCTCAACACTGTTCTGATTCAGACCAGCTGTTCAGAAATCACTCCTCCAAGGAGTTATTTTTTTCTCACCTGCCAAGAGGTTTCATATTTTCCTTGTTTTCTTCTTAAACACAAAGTAAATTGAAATCATCTGCAGATTTTTATGCTTTGGCTACATTTACTGCCAATCTTAGTCACTTGCAAAATACACTAATTAGTTGTTTGAACACATGCTTGTGAGCAGCATAATGCCAGAGCATCCTGAGCCTAACAACATTACTACAACCGTTTGATGTTTGGATCTCAGTAAAAGAAAATACACACTCATTTTGTTCCCTCACAATCTTTGATTTAAATCCAGGGATTGAAAATTGGAAAGTACAAGCAAATGTTTGAAATTCATAAAGGGATCTGTGCATATTTCTGAATTGATTGCATTGTAGATTTGAGGGGCAGTTGATTGCGATGCCCCGATGTGAAGTATTCTTGTTAACTTCCTTTCACAGCCTTTCGTTCAGAGTAAAAGTGCCTCCTCATGATCTCTCTGATCCCTCTGAGCACTGTATGTGTCGGTGTTATTTGTCTACTGCCCTCCTTACAGATCACCCCCAGCAGACGATCAGCCCAGGTTCATATCGACAAGTCCTCAGGCCTGTTAACCATGGTAAAGCCAAACGTGACAGAAAACACTGCAAAGTTAACGCCTGAAGCATGCTCAGCTCTGTCTCTGATCTGCTGTTTGAAATCAGCCTCGCATGTTTTGCAAATTTACCTTGACAGCTCATATCTCCTGCTTTTGTGTGTGTTCAGTGACCTTTTCAGTCCAGTACCTTTGTCTTGTTGTAACCTTGTGTGTTGCTTCAGAAAGTGTGAAAGGCCATCGCCAAAACAGTTAAAGGCAGTGCTGTGTGCAAACTCTGAAAGGTGCGTGGTTTAGGTCCTTGAAAGCGGAGTGTGTTCAGCTGCTCTTGTGGCTCAGAATGATAAGGTCCCTGAATTGCTCAGTAACTGCAGCGTTTGGAGTTCAACCTTGGGCTTTTGAATGCAGTTTGAATCTTGTATAGTTCTAAGATTTTATGTAAAGGGAGCTTCAGAAAGAAGCCAAATGTCTTTAACAGACATTGGGAGAATGCTTCTGTGGTTCTCTGTCTTAAATTTCTCACTGCTCATCTGCATTTTATTTTCAGAAGCAGTAAAGCATGTGAATCATCAAATGCGCTTGCTAAATATTGGATGTAAGCCATGTTTTGCTTTCAGCTATTCAAACCTAGAGTAATCATTAAAATGAATGCTGAGTAAGTATATAAATGTAAATGTGGCAGGGGTTGCTTGTCAACGCACATGAACTCTTTGTCGTTGACGGGTCAATAATTACCAATTTGAGTGCTCAAATTCAAAGTGTAAACACATGTTGTGCTTTTAGCTGTTGTGGATTTAAACAACAGCTTTCTTTTCTTGTCAAAGGTTTGTACAACCATCACCAAGGCACTTAAAAAATTACACTGTAACCCTATTACCTCTTATTTCTTGTAATTGGAATCCTGGTGGGCCGGGCACAGGCACACATGAATAAAATTATTCACGCTCAATCCACCCACATCATTGATGGCAATGATAAAGGGCCTTGCTCTGTTGTTCTGCTATGACTTATCTGAAATTAGATTGGAAAGGGACGAGGGGGAGGGAGATATACGGGGTGGGTGGAAAGAGACGGATAGAGGTGGCTGTAACAGAAGAAATGGAGAGAAATGGTTGGAGTTACATCCAGTTGGTGAGGAGGAAACTTTGGAATAATGTGGGAGAGAAAGAGAATTGGACTCAGATACTGCTTGAGAGGGGGGAGTCGGTAAGTATAAGAAAGAATAAGCCAGAGCTATTGTATTAGCAGGGGATTAGAGGAAAAAGAAAATTGCACCGTGGAAAGAAGCTGCTGCTCAGTGTCCATGTTGTGAAAACACCTCATGGTGTGTTGTACAGGTAACAAGTTCCTGGAAGGTTCCAGGCCCCGCTGCCCCCTGCTGGCTACTTCAAAAATGGCTTTGTTGATGAATACAGCTCAAGGCTTTAGCCTGTCACCGCAGGCATCATACTCACTGCCAGCCTCCCAGAGCAAACACAGCTAATTACTTTTCTCTGCCCAGCCCCAGCACCAGCTCAGCCCTCTCAGTACCCATTCATCTTAATTTCCCCCTCTCTACCATCTGCCTCCTAAATAATACTCCTCCTCATTTCCCTACCATCCCATATCCCTGCTGTCTCCTTCTATACTCTCATGGCCTGACGATGGCCCTCCCCAAACATAATTGCCTGTTATTGGTAAGGAGTCTCCACCTCTCCTGCTTCGCCCCTTTTCACCCGTTTCTTGTCTCCCCTCCTTCTCGTCTGTGTTGATCCAGGCTTGAATTTCCCCTGCTTTAGTCGCTGGAGTGATAAGAACCCACAGGATTCCTTCTATTTATTTTGGAGGTGATGAAGTTTGGTCTCCGATGTGAACACTTAAACAGCTGCTTTCACTTTCACAGCACCATGCCACCTCCTTTACACACACTTTTAAATACCCTTTAATAATTGATCTCAAGGGTGCTGCTGCACTCCATTGGAGCAGCAAAGAGAATTAAAACCGAAACATCTGCGGTAGAAGATATCGTAATTGCTCGTGAAAGGGAGAGATTTGAATGGTCAATCTGAAAAAGCATGGTGCCATTAAGCTTTCGCACCGGGGGATCTTAAAGTGCAGCAGTCTGTCTGCAGAAACAAATCAAATAGCTGATAGATTGTGCTCCCCAAGACTTTGATGAGACTGTGGAGTAGTTCGATTATGGCTATAGTACTTCACAGTCATGAGGGGAGTGATTGCCATGCAACAGAAAATAGGATTTAAAGATTCCTTGCAGTCTACTCCAGTTTCCTGCACATTGCCCCCCCCCCCCCTCCCTCTTTTTCTCACCCCCCTTACTGCTGTGCCTCCTCTCCTCTCTTGTTTTAATGTTTGGTATGAGTGAGCTCTCTGGCCTGGGTTCTCTTCATTTTTTTTCCCAGCCTCTCCTCCTCCACTTCCCTTACCCCTCAACTGGCTCTGCACACTTTAACATGAGCCAGCAGCTAAGGTGTTTAGCCCGGTCTGCAGTCTCCCTCAGCACACACAAACACAGAGAGAAGTGCACGGACACACCCGCAGACTTGAGGGGATGAAGGTAAGCAGGCTTTGTGGCGGCTGTGGCCTGGGTTAGGATAAGGCTGAGGGGCTCTGGGGCTCCTCGACACTCTAAATTGGATTGGGCTCCACAGAATGATGGATCGATGGTGGTTAGCCACATAGGTGTAAGAGACTTGAATCTGCAAATTGAATCTTATAAAGCATCCATGGCTTTTTAAAAGTGTCTGAAAACATTTCTTTGGGCACCATCGTGTCGAGGGGATAAACACAGCTACACATGTGCTTTTAAACAAAAGCTACCAAGAGTGTAAGAAAGCACATGTGTATATAATTCTCCTAATCCTGGAGTGATCCATTACGGTTACAGATTGAAGAGGAACAGAATCCATAAAGATTCAGATGTAAGGGGCAATTACCTCAGATTTCCTGAGTGAAACTGACCAGACAATTATCATGTGTGGTGAGGCTCTGAACATCAGCTTGAAATTAATGTAAAGGTCACTTGACGGATTCACTGAACCCCTTTACCAAATGGAAACCAGAGGTTTTAATTATTTGCGCTTTAAATCATTTAGCATTTCATGCAAAAACAAAAAAAAAGCCTCTAGTCACTGGAGGTGTTCTGTGTTGTTTTTGCTGATTCTTTTGTGTGCTACATTTTTAAGTAGAGACGTCAATGAGGGGAGGAAAGGAGAGAGAGAGAGAAACAGCCCACCACTCCTTTCAGAGGAAGATCATTAAGATGAAACAGGAAAAGTTTGAAGTTGAAATGAAAGTCAGAAAAAAGTTGTATTAAAAAGAAAGAAAGATAGTTTCCCCTGATCTCTTCTTTTTCTGTTTGCTTACATGTGAGACAAAAAAAAGCGCTGAGAGTCAGCCACTCTAGCTTCCTGAGGCTGGGATGCTCTGGTGGAATGTGTTGTTAGATGCTCACCCTTTTTGATTGGGGCTCTTATAGACTGTGATATGTGGATTTTTCTGGAGGCTACTGTATCCCACAGATTGCGTGTGTGCTTCTCATCCCTCTTCCACATTTCTGTCTCTTCATATCACTGTCAATTATGGGAGAAAGCTCCCCATCCTTCCAAAGTTCTACTGCCTTTCTGACTTTGTTTTGCCTCGACTTTATCTCCTCCCTCGCCTCCCCGCTTTCCCCCAGACGTGACATAAGCAACAAAAGGAAGGGGTTATTAAATCACTCGAGTGGGCCCAAGATGAAAAGAGAAGCACAGATGCGATCCTCTTAAGATCTTTTTGAATTAATGCCACATGTCATTTTGTCAAAAGTGGAAGTGTAGAACTTGCTGATTTATCTGCATTTGCTCATAATATATCATCCAGCCATCAGGTACGGCCTGTACGTTTTTCATTAAAGTGACAGATTATTGCCAAAGAGCCTCTGTTCCTGGACAGTGAATGTTCATTCTCCCCACTTTCGCACTCGTGCATACATGCATACAAAATTTCATCTTTAACCCTGCGCAGGGAGAAGGTTAAAGGTCACCGCAGGTTCGTGCACACGTTAGACCCAGACAGGTGTACCATTCTCTGTATTCATGTAGACAGACATCTGAGTCACAGTGTCTCTCTCTCATCACTCAGCGATGTTTAACTCTTCTTGTAGACAAAGGCTCATCCAGATGGGAAAGTGTACCTTGACCTGCCTTTGTCTGTCTGTCTGGGGTTCTGCACTCTGTGTGTGTGTGTGTGTGTGTGTGTGTGTGTGTGTGTGTGTGTGTGTGTGTGTGTGTGCATGTTCATGTTTGAGCCTGGGCACAAGTACATTGAACAGATGGAGCAAGAGGGCACCTTAACAAAGTGGCTGGTGTAATTAGGGCCGGCCTGTTCAGCGAGACTTGTGGAATAGTAATTGAATGATGTAGAGAGCAATAAAGGGATGATTTTTTTTCTTTTTTTTTTCTGGAACAATGCTCCTTTTTTTCCAAGAATATCCTGGAGCATGCTTTCACAGTTATACTGAGTCACACATGGAAGCTGCCCAGTACAATACACTCTGATCTGTCAGCCACTGAGCAGTTCTTCTCAAGTAGCTGATGATTAATTGTGCCAGATTTAGTCTACTCGTCTGGTGAGTCAAACAGAAAATTGTAGGTACAAGCTGTTACCTGCTGGCCAGAGGCAGCAGCTGACGTCCATCCATGTATAACGGAACACTTATGTAGGGCTGCACCTAACGATTATTTAATGGTTGATTAATCTATAGATTATTCTCTTGATTAATCGAGTAGTTGTTTGGTCCAGAAAATGTCCGAAAATGGTGAAAAAGTCAACGTTTTTTGGAGCCCAAGATGACATCATCCCATGTCTTGTTTGCAAACCAAAGATATCCAAGACTGTCATAGAAAAGCAAAGAAACCAGAAAATATTTACATTTATGTCATACATTTATTTCCCCCTAAATAATTACTTAAACCAATTAATCAGTTTAATAAAAATAGTTGTTGATTAATTTAGTCATCGATTAATAATCGATTATTCAAATAATTGTTGCAGCTCGACACTTATGTGTGGCTCTGGTAGTAATTAATCCAAAGGCTATTTTACAGCCAATCATTCTTCATATCCTTTAATGTATTCATGATGCTGGTTTTGTTGTTGTTTAGTTACAAGGACATAGAAAATGAGAAATGGCATTTATGGCTCCCACTTGAGTTGTTAAAGAAAACTTGCCTTCTCAAGATTTCACCTTTTTTTTAAATAAACGTTTTAAATTATACTACACACATTTTGAATTGGGTTAAACAAATAAAGCTTGTACTAGCCTGCATTAAAAGGGCAGTTTAAAGCCTCTATTGAAAATATACCAACATTCATAAAAGTGTAATCTCTGTAATCCATACCCAGTCCAAAGTGCAAGGCGATGAGAAAGTGAAATGGTGCGCTGTATAAACACTTGACTTGATTGGAAAGGTCAGTGTAATGGCTGAGAGCATAGTGGACACACACACACACGCACAGACACAGACAGCTCCTCCGTGCCCACTCAGTCCTAAATAGAAAACAGATGATAACGAACACCTCTGCACTCTGCTCTATGTCGCTCGGCTGTACATCCTGTGATTTTAGCCAAGTCTTAAGCCGATCAGGCTCCTCAGATATCCACTTTTAGCTGGATTATGAGGAGGCTGGGCTGTAATAAGGGCTGTGGATCGTGAAATAGAAAGTGGTGTTCAGCATGTTGAGCTGAGGACCCTAATCAGCCCATTCACACCAGCTCAGGCCCCAAACAGTAGGTGAAGCTGCTAATGTAGGATTGCTATTCAGTCAGCTTCTGAGATTCTTTCTTTTCTTTTCTTTTCTTTTTCTCCTTTTCTTTTCTTTCCTTTCCTTCTCACAATCACACCATCTCCTCCTCTGCCTGCCTAAAATGATACACACATTATGGAGATAGAAGCAGAAAAGCTTGAGAGGAGAGTTCAAAGATTTATCAAGGTAGAAGTGAGATACCCTTTTATTCTTTGTAATGTCTAAACTGTCTTTGTTGTCTCATCCTTTTAAAAATCTGTCTGTCTTTGTCACTCTCCTTCTCCATCCCTCTCTCTCCTGAACCTGTAATGTACATTGATTGAGGCTCGGCTCTTACATAGTACTCTAGTTAATAATGCAGTGAGAAATGAAGTCATTTTCACCATGGCTTTGTGCTAATTAAATTTTACAGCAGCCTTATCGCCCAGCCACACACATTCCTGGTCCTCCCACATTTACCAATGCCAGCAGCCGTATCACACAGCCGTCAGGAGGGGAAGAGCTCCGGAGATGATTATATGAACTTCTGTTGTTACGGGAGGGAAATGAGTACTATCTGCTCTCTGTATCCGTGCCCTCTTCAAAGGGTGCTGATTGACTTCTGCTTTTGTAGTAATACCTTTGGTTAAGTGGTGATAAAGTGCTATCTCCAAGCTCTGCTTCAGTATCGCCACACATCTGTGTTAGTCCTTTGCATGTTTATCATTTCATCAGGCTGTCAGTTGGATTCAAGGTTAACATTTGTCACACAGTAGGCCATGGCAGGAGGGGCAGCTTTTCTGTTTGCATGTGTTGCTGTGAGCAGGTAACGCAGAGAGGTCGGTGGGAGTGATAAAACAGGATAATATGTGGTTTCAGATTCTACTCACCTCCCTGCTATAACCAATCTGCAAACAGCCCTATACCCAGGTATCATTCTCCAGTGCACCATCCTCATACAGAAGCAGGAACCAACACCAAGGCTCCTGTTGTTGATGAATCCCAAGGCTGCTCTAGTCTGCAGTGATAAAATGATCACATTCATCCAAACTGCCTCATCGCTCTGTCTCTCTCTTTGGCTGTCATGCTGCCACTCCACCTCCTTTTCTGTCTCCCTGCTGATCCAGAAGCTCTAAGTGCAACGACACACGTTTCCAAGCTGACAGAGCAGGAAAGGCCAGCCCTCAGGCAGCAGAGTCTGTTTGATGCTCTATTCCCCTTAGACAATGGGATTTTGACTATGCTGGTCTACTCCTCTGTCACTCCATCATGTCCAAACCCTTACGCTCCTATCCACTGTTGTATGTTTGGCTGTTTGGAGTCAAATGAATCTACTTTATCACACACATCTCCTTGAAGACACGTAGCCTTGAGTCACAGGGCTGTCTGGGTGTCTCTAGGCTGAAGAGCTTCATTTATCTGGTGCTAGCTTTGATTAGCATCCTCTGGGGAACAAATTAGCAAACAAGCTCAAGTAAAGAAATTCACACTGTAGGACTTTTTGCAGGTGTACTATGTCTTCACTTGTGGTTTCTTGTACCCTGACATTATAGGGTTGGCTGCTGTAGGATGAATATGAGTGTTTGAGAGGGATCGTTCTCTAAGAAGGCTACAGAAATTACTAAATTGAAGGTTTACGCACCTGCTGCACTTAGAGCACACAGCAGTGCAGGAGAAATTTTTCGCACATGGCAACATTAAATTACCCATTCATTTGTGTAATGTGTTTGTATGTGCTTATGTACATGCATACTTCTACCCGATGCGTCTGGAAGTGAATGTGTCCATTCTCTGGCTCAGGAAGAGGGGAGTTAATGTGCCGAGATGTAGCTTGCTCATATTCATTGTCCAAGACTGTTTTTCATTCAGGGGAAAATTCCTGGACTCGCTGCCTGCTCTATAATAACCATACTTGACATTTTCTCGTCCTCCAGCCTGTGGAGACTAGCAGATGCTTTCCATTCCAGTTGAACCCATTAAGGCCTTCTCTTCTCTACTGCATCCACTGGCCTGTCCTTTGGCAGGGTTCTCCTGAATGTCAAAACTCACTGTTTAGCATCACAATAAAGCAGATATGGGGCAGAGGAGTAAAGGAAAGGAAATGGCTGCTGGTTGGCAAAGGAAATAGACAAAAAAAAAGCCTGCCAAGGTTAACTGTATGCTCTACAGCCAGGACATGTATGTTTTTTTATCTTTTGCATTACTATTTTTGAGACAGGAAGTGACTTTGTTGAAAATCTGCATGGGTGGTTATAGTGTTTTCTTCGCCAGCAACCAATAACCTGTCAGACAAGAGGCATAAATTTTAAGGGGCGAACCATGCAGCTTTTCTGTTGTTTTATTCATATTTCCTTTCTCATGTTGCTGACACACCTTACAGTTGAAGAGGCATTGCTGAATATTTTAGCGCAGCATTAATTTTTGTCCCCATTGAACAGGGTATCCGCGGGATCTTATAAAGATTTAAAACTTCTAAGATCCAATAATTTCAATTTAAGGCCTTAAAATGTCTAAAATTCTCGTAAAATCTCATAAAATGTCTGAAAATGTATTAATGTTACTTTTATTTAAAACAAATGTATAAACTTCAGTCTCGCTTTTAAATGATTTGATTTTTGAGGACACTCAAAACAGCAACAAAATGGAACTAAAGTACCTGAACAGCCCGTTTAGAATGTGTTGAGTGCAACCAGTGCTCTGCGTGCAGCAGTGTGTTACAGTCTATGGTTACAGTGGAGCTGTGGATAAATTCAAATACTTTGCAAGTGCTTCCATGCTTCACTTTGTTTTTCTTTCATGTCTTTTGTGACTTTTTGCCAGCATGGATGTGAAATGGGTCTTAAATTGTCGTCATTACGGCCTTAAAAAGTCTTAAAAAGTCGTCACTTGGACTTGCTGAAACCTGCAGAGACCCTGTTGTAATTAAAGCTGCAGTAAGTCATATAACTTTGAAGAGAGATAAACAAATCCATTTTCTGGGGTTCTTTCTTAAAGGATGATCCAATTTTATATTTTCACATTTTAACCAGTATGTGAAATAATTGCAGAGAGACAATATCGTTTGTATTCCCTTTTGAAGAAACAACTTGCTGTTGTCAGAGAGCCACCAGCTACCCTCTAAATGGTTATTTTGATTCCAAAACTTCTGTGTTAAAATGTCTGTCTCCAGGATTCACAGAAAATCCTTTTTTTACATCTAATTTCCATTCAGTGTCACTAATGAGCTAGAAATTGTAGGGGACAGTAAAACATATTTTGTAAACAAGCCATATTAATTACTCCTAATTAATGAATCACATTAGTGCCCATGTGGGAATAGAGGTTAGCATTCAAGACAAACAATGTGCTCCAACAAACATTGATTGACAGAATGATGATAATGAATAACTTTGGGGTTTATAAAATAATCTTTGGAGAAATAAATTATAAAATGACTGATCACTTTAAATCTTAATGCAAGTTTTGATTAAATGGAAGCCATAATAACCATGCCCAGCAGACTTGATTGTTGTTTTGGTTTTCAGGCCGTGGCAGCTGTGGCTAGTGGCTTGATTTGTGTACAAACCTGATTATTTTTCTTAACAGGGAGGTAATTAGCCTGGCTAGTTTGAATGGTAATTATAATGTCAGACGGAGAGAAAAGAGGAGCTCTAAATATATTTCACAGATAGTTCTGCGTTTGTCCACCCGCAGATAGTCTCACGCTTACTGACTCTATTCGGCATGCAGGAAAATCTTCAGCCAAACAGGATTATTTAAAACGTTTGTTTTGATATAGTACCCCTCACATCCGCAAGCCAAAATAAAACAAAATTGCTTATTTGTTTCTTCAGTGTAAAATTTCTGATACTTGCAAAACCACAGAGCAGGTTGAGCGGGGATGTAGGGACGTAGCTGGCTGTTTGGGCTTTGCTGTTTAGATTTGCTCATTACTCTCACTTTGAGTTCTCTTCATAAAGCTGTTCCTGCAGTTGTTACACAGAGGGGAGCATCTCTAAGTGCTGCCAGAAGCAAGTCATTTAATTGTCTTCAAAAGCACAAATAAAGACAACCTGCATATGTGGCTTCCCCCCACTTAAATCTTGCCTCGTTCCTTTTTCTTGTTTTGAATATTTCCTTTTTGCCGGGATCAAAAGTGAATAAATTAGATACAGTTTGTTGTTCTCTTCAAGCACAAACCAAACACCAATTATTTACACAGTATGACTATAAGCCTTTACGGGCCAAAGTTTGAGACACTTTGTTTCACTAATTCACAAGCAGTATTGATCGGACAAAGTTCATTCTTGAGGTGCTCAGATGGTGTTGCTGTTGAGGCTCGTCCTCATTTGCTGACTATGATGTTTAAATGGGATGTTCTGAGGCCCAGAGGAGTTTTAAAAAAGAATTTTAAAAGTGCATCTTTTTTTCCCTGTGTCCCTTCATGTATTATTTAGTCGTTGCTTTTGAAACAAATCACAAAAGTAGTTGAACATGTAAACAGTTTCAGAAAATTGGACAGATTATTGTCCAGCAGGTTAAAATTGTCCAGACATGGAATGTCTGTGATTCTCTCCAGAATCTATTCTGAACTTATGTGTACACTATATTGTAGATCCAAATCAATATCTTTAGTTTTGCTTTGTCTACCTTAAACTGTAGGAATCAGGAGACTGCTGAATTGCATCACCAATAGTAAACATATTAAAATAGATCAGTACACAGATCAGTTTGATCCCCTTGTCTGATATTGTGTAGCTGCCCCTCCCCCCCCCATCAGATAAGAGCTGTTTTGGTCCAGACCTGACAAGACATGGACTCAATAAGACCTCTGAAGGTGTGCCATGATATCTCCCACCAGTACATTAACAACAGATCCTTTAAACTCTGTAAGATGTGAGTTCGGACTTTAATGCATTGAACATGTTTGACCAGAACATCCCACAGATGAGAACACTGACACTGATTTGTTCTCCTGGTTACCTCCTTCTTGTGCTCTGAATCTGCAGCCAGGTTTAATTACCAAAAGGCAACATTTAGCTTTGCCAAGACATAGGGATGCACCGATCCAACTTTTCTGGTCCCAACACCGATACCTGGGCTCTGGTTATCAACTGATACTGATACAGATTCAATACCAGTGTAAAAATGATAACCTGCATTTCCTACGGTGTGAAAATGACAAAAAAAAAGGCAAAAAATGAATACTGAAGAAATTAATATTCAATTGTAAACTTTTACACACTGTAGACTGGTAATGCAGCAAAAAACAAAGAAAGTGCATCAGAGAGAACATTCCAGGACAAAACTGTATTAAACAACTTTTTGTAACTACATACTGTAAACAAAGTGACAATTTTGTGAGTAAATAATGCAAACAACCGTGTAAATTGAGTTATAATTTAACCTTAGTGTCAAGTTCAAGCGCGCTGGTAACAAAAAATAAATAAAAGCATAGAGCTGGTTGCCGAGATCGGCACCAAGGATTGGCCCTTCTCTACCAATACCCGATCCAGCTTTGAGGGGCTCAGTCCTGTCGACCCTCCTTGATTGATTTAATGGAATGAGGACAGAGCAAAGAGCAAGAGGTTCTTACAGTTTGTCTTCGAGAGGATTCAGCTCTGACTTCTCAGCTCTTTGACTTTGACTAGACTGCAGTTGAAAGCTTTAAGAAGATATTTCCTAAACCCCTAACCCTAACACACACACACACACACACACACACACTCACACACACACACACACACACACACACACACACACACACACACACACACACACACACACACACACACACACACACACACACATTCGTAGCCCTTTGCTGACATCTGCCCTTATTATTCTTTTCTTACAACACAGACAAAGAGTATGACTGGACAGCCTGCTCGGGCTCACCAGCATGAGAGGGTTAATGAACGAGGCTTATCCACAGAGGGGAGGTTTTAGACAGAAGAGGAAGGCTGTCTGTAAATCATCCATCAGCCTCTCCAGTGAGCTGAGCTTGAGCTCTGACAATATAAGGTATTTGGGCTACAGCAGAGGGGACATGATTTATCAGGAAGGTGACTGATTATAGAGAGCCTCTCTACGTGAGAAGAGAGGGGGCAGAGCTAAAAGATGATCCCATAACGTTTCATGAAACATGCAAAGAATAGTCAATGTGAACCTGTGAAGAATAGCCACATAAAGACACGGAGGATAAATGAACCCAGAGTGTCTTCAAGTTTGAACAGAGAACTTTGTAAAGGGTTCAACCATCAAAAGAAGCATGTCTTCTAAAATAAATATATTATTTCCAATCTTAGCTACAACTATTCTTGAGGACTTCAAGTCATTTTCTGGCTAATGACTATAATCATTGCCCTTCCGCTTGTCACTCTCCTGTGTCACATTTCAAAACATCACGTTCAGGAAGAAATGACTAAATGAAGGCACATTTTCCTTTTTTTAATGGATAATTATCTGTCTCAGGTGTTAGAGAGGGGAAAAATGATGAGCACAAAAATAGATCAGGGAAAAAGAAAGTCTCTGATCTTCTCCTGGCAGTGTAGTGGAATCAAATAATGAAACACTTAATGTTAAACCACTGTGCTTTTCATGTGCAAATTCGACTTCACACATTGACAGTTCACTCTGGCTCTGCAGATGACTGGTTTGGATCTTACTTATGTCATCTTTTTTATTAGATGTAAGCCATTATCTTTTGTTTTGTCCCAGTTCCCAAGACTGTGAAGGATTCAGGCTTCAATGAAAGGGGGGTAAAGGAGTTGACATCCACTTTGGTAGGCTTAAATGATCCACTTTGACAAATCAAACAGAGATAAATAAATATCAACAAATAACTACAGACCATCTCAACCCTGTTACAGCTTCTTCAAGATTTTAGAGATGGTTGAAAGACGGCTCCAAGAAGGAGAGAAAGATAGAGAGTATGAAGATGAAATAAAATGTGTATCTGCCTTCAGACTTTTAACGTTTTGTACTCTTATTCATGGAACCCTGTTGGCAATTTATTCCAGAGCTGTTTTTTTTTTTTTAGTTTTTCAAATGACGGAGGGATTGTATTAGACATTTTGCTTTCTTTCTTCTATCTTCAGGCATAGCTTTGAGCAAAGAGCACACCACATGCTATTATTCTAGGCTTTAATGTTTTATTGCTGTTAAAAACAGCAGGGTGATTGAAATACAGAACAGTTCTGTTGGTGGTCCTCCATGTATACTGCAAACTTTTTGACATGGACTTTCATGGCGAGTCATCGAGGTATGAGCTAAGAAAAAGTAACCACAAGATGTGGACATTTTAAGCAGGACGTGGTACCATAAGACACAAAACTTTTTGTCGTTGTGATTTGACATCATAATCATTAATGATAATAAGAAGGGGAAGCATTAAAATGTAAAAGAGCTGGACCCAGAACTGATTCCTGTGGAACCCCATGGGATAACTTGCACCTTGGTAAATCCACTCTTTAAACTCTTAATGTCAGAAACAAAGAGTCCAGCCTTTCTAAGAGTGTTAATTATATTCTTAAGATATTTGCGTATTATGCAAATTGTGTGTGGCCTTCACTCAGAGGACGGTGGTATAGAGTTTATATTTCAGGGTCACTGGCTGCCGTGTAGTAGAATTTTTGTAAGTATTTTTTGTAAAAGTAGCAGTGTGCAGCACAGAAAAATGAAGTCATGATATATTCTTGAGATGCACGGAGAAGCATCATGAATCAATACAGTTACAAATATTTTATAGGATGCCAGCTAAGCTCAGCAGTGAATGCACATGCCCCATATAGAGAGGCTGTAATAGTGAACGCAGCAGTTGCTGGTTGACTCCTGCCCTCAACCCCTCACTCCTAACTCCCCACCATGCCTGTCTCTTGTAAGCAGTCCTATCTCAAAAACATGGCCCCAGCACAAAAAAAGTAGTAAAACAAGTTTTATAATAAACATTCTTTTTCTTGCTGCAATTCAAGGTTCTAAACTGTGTAACGATTAGAACTGCCGGCATTACAATCTGTTTCACTCCTAATAGAGTCACACTAGGAGCTCTTATTCATGACAGCTCTCAGAACTTAAAATCATATCTCTAACACTGACACCGACTCAAACCGTGTGCCTTTAAACTCGCACATATTTGAAAATATAAGGATCAAGGACTTTTATCTGACCCGTTCACATTCACTGTAAATTACTGGAACAGGCAGGGTAGGGAAGTGATCTTGCCAATTTGTCAAGGAGTGATAAATCCTGTCTTTTGTCATACAGTGTGCACCCAGCCCTGGTGGTAGGCATAAAATAAGACCATCAGAGAATCTAGAGCAGAGTACAAGCATTGTCATCAATAATGTATACATTGGTAGATGTACTGATTGCCCTTGACTGAAAAGCGTGTATGCAAAGTGGTTTTACAGCTAGCTAATTAAAATTTACACACGCAGTCATGAACTCATGTGTATTACTGTGCTGACTATGTTTTATTCAACAGAAAACTACCTGTTCTTTACCCTGTAACAGACCTCAATCGCTCAGTTTCGGCCAAGTCACACAGAATACACCTGGCATTTATTTTATTTGTATAGCAGCAGGAATCTCAGACAGATATATTTGATCGCAGGAGATGAAAGTGAAATTGTCTGCATGGTGATTTATCACTGTGGGTAAGTGGAGAAAATAAGTATTTTTTTGTAATGTGAACTGACCCTTCAAGGTGAGTTAGAGCGCAATCCTTTCTGAGTCTTCTTTTGTCTTGACCTTATGTTGTGTGATATGGTTCTGTGCTGCAAAGCCGAGAGGTGTTTCTGGGCAAGGAGGAGCAAAAAGAGAAGGGAAATACTGAGCTCAAAGTAAAAACAAAGGGAATAAACAATGTTAAGAGACAGGTTGTCTATTTTTCTCCTTTCTCGTCACCCTTTCCCCTATCTCTCCCTCTTTTTCTCCCTGGCTTTGTCTGTCTCTCACTCTCCTCTGATGAAATTGCCAATGATTTATAACAAATGTCAGTGGCAGGCGCAGCAGACTGCTGTTTTGTCCCTGTCAGAGCCAAGTAGAGCCTGAGGTAGGCAGCCTCGCTTATCAATCAACGCCTCTCCCTTCTCTTCTACTTCCACTGTCAGTATAAAGCTTACTGGATCAGCAGCTCAACACACCCAGGGACAGCATGGTCGTCATGGAGATAACGGCGTAACTAAAACAAATAGGAAGTGACGCAAAAGTTTCCAGGTAGCCACTCTGTCTTTAATTAACACCTACATGATCAGAAGAGTGTTTTGGCACCTCTCAGCTGCTTCTGTTACTAAACTGACCAACTGACTACCAAACCTGCCCTGATCTGTTACACTGATCATCTTTTTTCCACACACTGTATCCATTGGGTACAGACACATCAGACAGCATGGTGATAATTCACAGGTGATCTCTTTTTCCACTCATTATATCACAAGGAATCATCTTCTGACTTGAACTTAAAGCCAATAATGCAAATAATTAAAAGCATGTTGATAATATGAGAATACAAACAAAGAACCCCTTCAATTATCTCTCATTTGCAAACCCTCGACATGGCACTTGCGCACATTGCTCTAATTTATTCCCCCTCTCTAATTCAATCCCATTGTTAGTTTAGAATGAGGTCTTGCTGCTTAATTATTTGAAAGGTCTCTCCTTGGCGGGCACTAATTTGTTACGCTGTTTTGTCAGATGGAAGACAGCAGGGTGAAGTTTGGTGTCATTTGTTAGGAGTCACCAAAGTACAGTGTGCATAGGAAAAGTAACCTGAACCAAGAGGGTTTCGAACCGTGAAAGGTTGTCAAGTGTGTAGTGAGGAAGAACTCGATAGCTTTCATTCTGCAGTGAACAGATATCTAGCTTCAGGTTTAGTTCCTGGGGAGTGATAATGACTCTTTAGTTTCCTTAATTTGAGTTGGTGGTGAAGAACTGGCTTCTTTTCTTATGTCTTTCTTATGTCTGTTTGTTTGAGGATACTCAACAGGAACTGAAAGCAATTATAAGTGCCACGGCCTTTCATCATTTAAACATCTTCAGAAATGTGTTTATTTCATAGTTTGATTATAAAAAAGAGAAAAAAAAACCCTCAAGACTGTTTTATTAACCCTACATTCGTTAAGCTCTAATTAAAACATTCATTTACTTGTTTAAATAAATGAATTTACATTTGCATATCGAGTGGACAGAATCTAGGGCATTTTACTTTTAGCTTAAGATTTGTGACTCTTAGTTGATGCTGTATTTTGTTGTTTTGATTCTATTTGTTAGTTATGTGTTTTTGGTGAATGCAGCTAATTTTTTATTTATTTTTTTTATTTTTTTGCAAAACAAATATATTCCTTAACACCCCCCACCCCAAATAAATATACAGATGGTAATTTAAAATGAAAACTGTGCGATGCACCCAGCAAGCTGTCTTTAGTAACAGTTAACAATGCAGTCTTCTTAAGCAAGAAGCAAACACATATCAAATTAATCAGACTCCTTTCTGCATATGGTTTTGCTCAGTCAACCAGAGGCTATGATTAAAGCAATATCTACAGAAACAGTTTGTTCTTTAAAGCTGCAGTCTGATATTGTGAGACTGCAGACGATTGTTATGGAGAACTGACCAATCAGAATGCAGTATTTGACACAGCTGTGTCAGACGGCCTCAGCTTTAACGGTTTACATTTCCACGCCTGTTTCTTAACCTCATGTAACACTTTTTCATTTCATTCAAACAATGTTGCATGTTTTTATCCTTCTTTGTAATCATTTATCAGAGAAACTCAAAAGTACACGCACACATTACGAGCAGATTTCACTTTTTTGCCTGCAGGGGGCCGACATTAGAACATCTGTATCTGCAGATCCACTGTTGCTATCTTACCAGCAGGTGGCATGAAATGGCTTTGAGGTGCATCTCTTTAAAATACTAATGCTGTAGCCTGAGAGATCTTGTCTCCTTGTTAACTTTTAATGATTTTTAGATGTATGCTTTCATATCAATCAAAAGAAAAAGTTGGGTCACACAAGCCCTGGTTCTTAATCTAAATTATTGTAAATTATTATGAATGGCAGAGTGAACAGTCAAGATGTAAAAAGCACAACAGATGCGCTTAATGTGAAGCAATTTTAAGATACAACATGCCCTCATACAGTGAGTTACAAACAGATTCCCTCTCACCCCTCCTCTCCTATGCAGCAGAATGGAGCCCTCTAAAAGCAGATTAATTGGATAATGGCTTTCTCCTTTTTTCTGTTTTTCTCTCCGACTTGTTGTCAACAATTGCTGGTTCTGTCAAGGTTGATCGTCTATTCTGCTGTACCTTGTTAAGAAAATTCTGTTCCTTAGTAGCCTCAGTTAAACTTCTTAAACAGCTTTTTCTGAGCACACTTGAAGCTGCATCTTCTATTACGCTCACAGTTGTCTAAGTCTTCTTTATCTGTATTTTGACCTCGGCTAGTACTCTTTACTTTTTTTTTTTTTTTTTTCTTTTTTTTGCCTCGTCTAGTCTACACTTCATTTTCAGTGTAAAAAAAACAGAGAATTGCCATCATTTTTTTATAACTTGTATTTAACTTAAAGCTGAAGAAATATGTCAGCTAACATTGGCTGTTTTGCTCTAAAGACTGGTGATTTATACCACAATACAAGTACATACACAAATAACGCAGATGAATGCATGTAGGCTAATTTAATCGTTTCTAAATATGATTACTTGTGTGCACTAAATGTCTGCATTTGCACTCCGAAGCATGGGCATACGTAGAATGTGTAACAATACGGGGGCTGGGCGACAACAGCCTCTCATGAGGGCTCATTAAACGGAAGGAGAGTGACAGTGTAAGAGGGAAATATCTCAGATAGTATAGCATCCATCTCCACATGAAAGAGAAATATCTCCTTTGTATGCCAGGGAGGAAAACTGTGGCTCAAGCATGAGATTTATATAGTTGGATTCTAGGTTTTATTCCAGAAAATTGTACAAGGAAAGTGGTTTGTTTCTGTGGGCAGTTTTTTTTTTTCAGAGTAAACAAGCTGCACAAGTGTTTATCAGACTTCTGGATAGACAGTTGCTTGATTGCACCACTGTCAAGTTTATTGTGGCTCCCAAATGCTTGGTCTTTGAAAAGAAAGTGATGATTGTAACTTGGTAATCTAAGACCTCCTTACTTTTGCATTTCTAGAAAGACTGCTGCTGCAGTGTGAACTGTATGAAATCAGTCTTAACTGTGTTTAAATTAGATTTAAAAATGACATACATTTGCATTATTCTTCATTTTAAAAAGTGATGTAATTTTCTAACTATGGGGGGGGGGGGGGTTACATTTTTTTTTTAAATAAAATGTTGAGCAGTCACTTAAGAGATTTATATGCTGCAATTGAATTTTTTAAACTTTCTGTTATTGATTTTAGATCCAATCTGCATTGAATTTCTTGGCATTTCTCTTTTGATTATTTTTTAAGTTGTTTCATAGTTTCAGCCAGCCAACTTGTTGTATTGTGAGACAGGCAATCATCATCAAAGCAGACGACAGTTTACCTTAAAAAACTGGAAGAAAGGGGGTCTCACAAGATCTGAAATTCTGTCACAATGCTTGTGTGTTCCTTAAATACTAAAATAAGATTGGTAGGGAAGGAATTCCGTGTGATGTAATGTACCTCACTGTGGCCCCGTTTTTATGTCGCTCATGACAACGCTGGTTAATATGAATCTATTAGAGATCTAATCAGTAACACTGAGAGCTCAGCAGAGCTTTTCTTAAGCCGAATAACTCTGAGAATCCTGCAGCTTCTGTTGACTTACCTAATGCAGACACAGTGTGTAATACCCTAATCACTCCTCATCTACACCAAATCTTTCCAGTGTAATATGTGTTCTGCCCAGTTGGCAACCTCCCCAAGCCTGGGTTTCTCTCTTGTTAACATAATTCAACCCAAGACTCAAAATACCAGGCTTTGCACAGTTTTAAATAAATAAGTCACAGTCAAGTAAAAAGAAAAAGAAAAAAATCAAGAAAAAAAAGACTCAGCAAGTGTGCATTCAAGATATTTTTCAGCATATTTCATCATTTACCTTTCTTTGTATGTAACACAACCACAGAGCTGTTTGTACCTTTTATTTCGATTTATTCTGAAACCAGGCTGAAATCATTCACACAGCTCACTGCTCAAAATGACAAGGGTACACTTGTCAAAATTATCATAATGTTTCTCTCAGAGTGTCTCTGACAGACAACAGTGATGCATAGTGGAAAGTGGATGAATTAAAACTGTTGCTATGGGAATCTTTTCACATTGTGTGTTCTTTTACTTTTTTCCCTCTGTAAAGTGGCCCAATAAGCCCATTCCTTGTTTTGCTTTTAATAATAAAAAGCTGCTTATACCAGGGAGTTCCCTTTATCTGTTTATTTATTCATTGGACCATCTGTCTCTGACTTTTTCTGTCAGCTGGTCATCATTAGTTCAAAACTTTAGTTTGCAAGTCATTATAGATATTAATAACATTACTTTTAAATCATGATTTTCACCATCTGGAAATGGTTAAAGTGCTGTTATTGCTGTTGGAGAATGTGCGTGTGTATATATATATCTATGTCTGTATCTATCTATCTATCTATATATATATATATATATATATATATATATATATATATATATATATATATAGATATAGATATAGACATATATATATCTATATATATAGATATATATACACACACACACACACACATTCACACACACACACACACACACTGGCCACTTTATTAGACACACCTGTCCAACTGCTTGTTAATTCAAATTTCTAATCAGCCGATCACATGGCAGCAACTCAGTGCATTTAGGCATGTAGACATGGTCAAGATGATCTGCTGCAGTTCAAACAGAGCATCAGAATGGGGAAGAACAGTGATTTAAGTGACTCTGAACGTGGCATGGTTGTTGGTGCCAGACGGGCTGGTCTGAGTATTTCAGAAACTGCTGATCTACTGGGATTTTCACGCACAACCATCTCTAGGGTTTACAGAGAATGGTCCGAAAAAAAGGAAAAATATCCAGTGAGCGGCAGTTCTGTGAGTTAAAATGCCTTGTTGATGCCAGAGGTCAGAGGAGAATGGCCAGACTGGTTCCAGCTGATAGAAAGGCAACAGTAACTCAAATAACTCGTTACAACCGAGGTATGCAGAAGAGCATCTCTGAACGCACAACACGTCGACCCTTGAGGCAGATGGGCTACAGCAGCAGAAGATCACACCAGATGCCACTCCTGTCAGCTAAGAACAAGAAACTGAGGCTTTGCATAGGCTCACCAAAATTGGACAATAGAAGATTGGAAACACGTTACCTGGTCTGATGAGTCTGGATTTCTGCTGCGACACTCAGATGGTAGGGTCAGAATTTGGTGTCAGTAACATGAAAGCATGGATCCATCCTGCCTTGTAATAACTATCTGAGGAATGTTTCCAGTACCTTGTTAAATCCATCTCTCTCTCTCTCTCTCTCTCTCTCTCTCTCTCTCTCTCTCTCTCTTATATATATATATATATATATATATATATATATATATATATATATATATATATATATATATATATATAGATTGATTGATTGATTGATTGATTGATTGTAGCACTATGAAAACTTTATTTTGAGAGCTAAAGTTGACTTGACTATTTGTAAGAATCCTAGCATCATAAAATGTAGCAAATGTTAAAGTGCAAAAATCAGCTGTTCCTCAAGTGGCATTTAGAAACTGGCTTTAAAAGCAGTGGAAGCTCCATTTGAGCCCTAGTGAAATGTTCATCCTTACAGCAGAGGAAAACATTTATAGCGGTTTCTAAAAATGAATTTGGTCTTAATACTTATTTTTCATGTGACACTGAACTATGGAGAACATATTCTATAGCTCATCCATGTAGATTTTACATTATCAAGGCTGAGGTTGGTGTATCATTTGGACAATGAGGGGCCTGGTTAATATCGCTGATAGTTTGGATTTGGATGACATCTTTTGAAACTACGTCCTTGTGATCCTCAGTCTATGATTTGCCATCTTTAAATGTCAAAGTCTTATGTCAATCTTCTCCTTTTTATCTCGTGTTGATCCTCGCCTGCATAAGTTTTTGTTAGCTAATACTTACATTAAAATCTCTTGACTGGCTTTTGTACCACTAGCTGTGAACTTTGTGGAAAATGTATATAAAGACTTTCCAGTCTGAACACCATTGCATTGTATCAGCCACTGACCTGATGACCCAAGTGAAAGGCACTGAAAATAATTGTGCAGAAACAGCCAATCCTCTCTCACCAGTGGACTTGTTTTCTATAACAGGCCATACAGAAGCATGAGGATTAAATTGAGGCTGCTTCATAACACGTTGAAACAGTAGGTTTACTGCAAAATGTCAAAAGCATTTGATGGATTACTGAGATATTTGGTCCTTCATTTCATAACCCTTTGAGGGACATGACGAACCCACCCTGTATTAGATCTATATCAGAGGACTATCACTGAGCAGAAAGCCTAATGATGAAGTTTTAATAAGTTGTTACTGTTTGTAATTACTTCTAATGAACAAATGGGCTAACAACATAAATGGGAATGGTGAACATCGACGTGCTGTGATCATGTATTTATTAATGTGATGTATAGCCTCAGAGAGCTGTTCGTACAGCTCTGGACTCAAATCTTTTCATAAATACCTTTAAGTTTAATTCATACAAGGACATCATTGGACACAATGAGAAGTTGACCCAGTGCAATATGGGTTACAAATGCAGGCATTTAAAAGACTCAAGTGGACTCCCTGTGTTACTCAGCTCCATTATACATAAGAACCTCTATATCCTGTTATTTCTCTGTACAAAAGAGATTACTTTTTCTTTTCTGAAAAAATGAAGCCTCTTTGTCTGGCTGTCACAGTTGACTAGTAGCTGTCTGTCACAAGAAAAATAATGACAGTGGAGATGGAAGGCATACACACAGTCATCAGAGGTAGAAAGGAAATCACAGAAAAGAAACTTGAGATACGTATGAAGAAATGTCAAAAATAAGAAAAACTGAGATTTGAGAGACAATGTCAGCATGAAATGAGGTATAAATGCATGTTATAACAGGTTACAAAAGACATTAAGAGAAAAGGATAGTAACAAAGAAAAAAATGTCTTTTACTTAACAGAGTGTTGTGGGAATATACCCATTATTTGCTATTCATATACACTAAATGCACTGTCTTGTTTCTACACAGCCATTGATTCAAAGTGTGTGTTTGTGCGTGCATATCCCTGTGGGTTGTAGCTAATCATCAAACAGTGGTGTGGGCCAGAGTTTGCTTATGATAGTGTGCCAGCCGATGTTCATTAAACATTTGGCACACGACTGGCTGTCTGGACACAGAGCTACCGTTCCTGAGTGTTTTTTTATGAATATATCATATGTATGTGTGTGTGTTTTTGACATGAATGATTTTCTTAGTATTTCTTTGTGTTGTAAGAGGGTTCACAAAATCTTTTTGATTATTCAGTATTTGTTTGCTTTTCACTTTGATCATGTTTTTATAGTTTAAATCTTATCTATTTGGTTATTTTTGAAGTGCAGTGTGTCTTACATTTGTTAAGTTTGCGGGGTTGCAAACTGTCATTTTAAAGATTTCAAAACAGATTAACTGCTTTGTTGACGCGCAAATAGTTCAGGTCAGGGGTCTCAAACTCGCTGGCCAATTGCGGCCCCCAGAAAAATATTTTGTGGCCCCCTGCCTGAAATCAAAGCTTTGTGTTAGTGCGGCCCTCGCATTTTTTCTCACATGCATCTGGCGTTTTATATTTTTTAACACTTGTGGGCTACCATAGCTCAGGCTTATGACAACAACGCGAATTAGCAATTGGTCACTTGTAACATGTTTCTGTCAGCGAGTGCTATATAGTGTTTGGATCATGTGTCTTTTTGGCAGCACCTATCTGTGTGAAAAGCTCTTCTCCACAATGAATTTTAATAAGTTCAGGTCCAAACTTAAAGATGAGCATATTAAAGCCATACTGAGGGTCTCAGTTGCTTCCTCCCTCAAACCAAATGTTCTGAAGAACTGTTCATGTTCTGCATGTTCTGACCTGTTAAGACTGAGATGATTGGATCAGTTGTACTTTTATTTATTTATTCATTTATTTTTGAATACTTGAAGCCCTTTTTTTTTTTGTGGAACACTTGATGCTGCTCAGCCTCACCCAGACACTACCTCCAGCGGCCCCTTGGTAAGTTGAGTTTAAGACCCCTGGTTTAGATAACCAATGAGTCATTATTTGGCTGAATTTTTCATCTTTATGTAAAAAAGGTAACACACTTAAAAAATTAATCAAGATTACCAAAAATCCAAAGCAGCCATGAGGCAAGAGGTAAGAGAATCTTCTCAGAAAAAATCAACATTTCAAATACAGTTTTATCACATTAAAATAGTTTGTTATTTGAACGTGGGTTTATGTGCCATTACCATCATAAAAACACAATATTAAGTTTTGAGGAGCCCCACTGTGCTTTTTTACCAAAATAATTATTTTGTGATCCAAAAGGCAGAGCTTGGAAAATGCCTGTATGTCATTTCGCCCGAGTGCCAATTCAAGAGCTTTTTTGAAATACATTGCAGTCTGAAATAAACAAAACTCTGAACTACATGAAAAAATATCAGACAAAAAGTAAACCAAACAAGACAAAGAGAATGAGACCTTGGAGTTAACCCTCAGAGCTTGAGAGGTTTTTGTTCCACTGTGTAAGGGACACATTTTAGTTTGACGATCAATTCCAGGCCCTTTAGCTTCTGAGTGGTTTTCCTCTTTTTTAATGCTAATGCAACACAGTGTGCACTCAGTCCTACCTTAAGTGTCATCAAACGAATAAGATGCATTCATTAGTGTGTTCATTATCCCTGTCCACTTCTCACTTCAAAATCTGACACCTTGTTGTGTCTTTTTCACCGTTCCACTCAGCCCACTTTTTGACCAACATCCCGACTGAATCATTAAATGAGATTGTGTCTGTGGAAAAAATAGCAAAAAAAAAGAAAAATCTCATCAGTTATTTTATTGTAACAAAGATGTTAAGTTAAAGTGCTCTCTGTTGTGCGTCATCATTTATTTGAATAATTTCTATTGCAGACATGCAAGCGTGTATGTACAAACTGTCCTACTTTTGATTAGAGAAACAAAAGGCTTGGACTGAAGCCAACACAACATCACTCAGGCCTGTTTACAACATGTCCTCAACACACTCACATGTCCACATTCAAAATCATATTTTTTCTTTCTCTTTGATATCTGGATTATATCCACCTCTTTTAAATAATAAAGCTCAGAGTACAGATTCAGGACCACAGGCAACGAGTTTCCTCTCCATAGATGCATCTGCAATCTCTTCTAACCACCCACAACATCTGCTTTTCATACAGTAGCACGCACACACACACACACACACACACACACACACACACACACAATCTCCCTCAAACACACATTTTCCCTCCATCCTGCTCCTATTCCCATGTAGACAAAGATGACAGTTGAAACCACTCCCTAACTGGTTGGCCGTCAAGCACCATTTTGCCCCTGTCATTCAAATGTCTCCACCTGATTCCGTCTATGTCAAGCCATCTCAAATCATTACCTCAGGGTGAGAGCTGTTCCATTTTAATCTTACAATGTCTTGAGCTTTTCAGAACACTGAAAACTTAATATGTCATGACTGCGGAGAAATGAGACAAAATGTGCTGTTCACTAACATAGGTTTAGCTTCAAAACAAATATAAAGGAAACTTCAAAGTGACAGGACCCACAAAGGAAAGAGCAAGCAGCTATTATTAAGAAATCTTGAGTACAAAATCATACATTTTGGAAATAAAGTTTGGTTTCAGAGACACAAGGACCCCCCCCTCCCCCCAAAAGAAAAAAAAAATGTAAGTAGAGCTGTTTTACACACAGTCTCTAATAAGCAGCCAACACTTTCGACTTGTGCTCTGTTGGCCACCCTCAGCCTTTAGCCACTGCCCTTGAGTACACTACTTAGTCATCTTGTATGTAGTTCTGATTTTTTCAGATTCTACTATCAGACACACTGTTTTTTACACACTTTAAAACCAAAACTTGTTTTAAAATTTTAAATTATTAATTATAATAATTAATTTTTTTTTTTTTTTTTTTTAATTTTGAAACATTTGTCTCCTAAATGCCATCAGATTTTTCAGAAATTGTACACTTAGCTTGTGCATCCTAGGTTCATTTGGTTCAACATATTCCCATTACCTTTCTTCTTCCACATGCTTTGAAAAATAACATTAATTCTGGAGAAAAAGTTAGAAGTTACACACCTAGAGGCTTTTCTTAAAAGTACCTTTTTTCTGTCATATTGCGTAGAATTTCTCAAACACTGTCACAGCTCTTTGCTGGTTTTGATTAACAAGGTAACAAGAACACATTTCCCAAAGAGTGAGAAACCGGTTTTTACAAATATTTAAATACATTGAGCCATTGGTTAAACAGCTTTGAAACAGACAGGCAAAAGGAGGAAAAGGGAAGTGAAGGAGAGTTAGATTGATAAATGAGAGATGACAGGAAGGACGAGGAGAGAGAGAATAATGTAACAGGGCCAATCACGCCCCAGTGGTTCTACTAATCATGCAAACAAGGTCACTGTCCGCCAGAGCCAAACTGGCAGGCTATATGCATGCATCTGAGGCATTGCTCTCACACACTTCTTTAAATATCCCTCTCTCTCTCTCTTTCCCTCTGCAGTATTCTCTCTTTCTGTTCTGGTCACTCAGTTAATCTGTCCAACATGCGGTCAGCTGCCCACACACAGACTCAGTGGAACAGCAGAGATATCAGTGGATATACAGTACGTACAGTGAAGTGTTATATACCCACACATAAGACTTTGCTTTCAACAATAAAAAGTTAAAAAAATATAATTAATAATAATAATAATAAAAATACATTCTCACCTAAAACATGCAAAACAGGTTTTGTTGTTTTTCAATAGTTTCATGTCTGCATCAATCTGATATATTTGAATTTGGACTGGTCTTAATACATTCTTTTCACTTTTGCATCTTGTTCTCTTCTGTCTCTTTACCAGCGAATTAATCATGGAAGTACCATGCTGAACAATCTGACTCTGTGTATCTTTGAGGTCTCACAGATAGGAAAACAATTTTAAAAGTCTTTTGATGTGATGCTTTGCACTAACTTCATCAAAATCCACTGCACTGTCTTTTTTTTTTTTACAACTGTGTCCACTTTACAACCTACTGTTATTGTAGCTGACCTCGGCCTGTTGTAATGTTAATTGTTAATAGCTTTTTGTCATGGATCGCATATCTGCAACCAACTCCTTCCTGCTAGACGCTCATTGTCTTTAATTGAGGAGTCTTTTCAGTCAACCGAGGCTCCACTATAAGTATTTACTAGCGTACCGCAGTCTTCTTGAAGACTTGACTATATGAGAGAGACCAGCTGACAGCCAGGTCTGGGTCACTCTCTATTGCAGCTTAATTTGCTCAGCGAAACGACTACCTGCACTAATATGGCAAATTTTCAATCACATCAGGTCGTGCATATACAAGTCGAAGCCTTAACTAGGGTAAAATGCCTCTCTCTGCATTTTAAATTGGTGTATTGGTGCTGGTATGTCAAACTAAGCCCATTTTTATGAAAAGAAATGTCTTCAAAATGTGTCTTAAAGAGCAGCCTATTAAGAAATAATGAATAACATTTGAGCTCTGCGATAGGCTGGCAACATGCCTACCTTCCGTCTCGTCCAGGGACAGCTAAGATTGGCTTCAGCCCCCACCAAACTGACTGAGAAACAGTGGTAAAGAAAATGGATGACTGAATAAATTGTTGGAAATAAATAGTTGATTGCAGTCTTGTTATTGTAATACTTCTCTGAGCATTACTCGTATTTGAGTTTCTTTACACACCACTTTCCCTTCTTTGGAGCCATAATTTGACTTCTGTACCTCTTAATGCAGTCATGTGAACAGAACTTATGTTCCTTGCTAGATTTGGAGTCTTCATTTATTACTGCTTAACAGCCGCTTTCATTCCAGTCAGAGTGTAACTCCAAACTGACTCTGAATTTGCATTTTGTTCATTACTCCCAGCATAAATGCATGTTTTACTTGCGACTGCAGATGACAAATGATATAAAACACCTGCGGTTTCAGTTTCATTTTCTCAAACGTGTTTGTAATCTTCAATTCCTTGCCCCCCTCTCCTCCTCTCTCTCTCTTTTACACACACAAACACACACATTTAGTGCTCTCTTGACAGAGACTCTCGTGTTTCCCTGCTGCTCCTAATTGGCCACATTGAGAGGGGAAGACAACGCTGCAGTTTTCTAATGTTGGTTACAATTTTTTGTGTACGGTCCAAAAGAATAAAAAAAAAACAGGAGAATAATGGGAGACCCAGGAGGCTAAGACATCACGTGAAGCCATCAGCTTCTCATTTCCTAATACAGACACACTCTTTATTAAAAGTATATTTGCCTGGTAGTTTTATTATGCCTGGTAAAGTCTGAACATAAAGCATTCATGAACAGTTTTTCATAAAGATGATGAATTAAGTTGTTTTACTGTAATATTTTCCTCTTTTTATTTCGATACACAGTGGAAAAAAATGTTAATTTTATAAACAAGTGGTCTTTATTATCAGTTTATCATCGGCCCTGTGTTATCTTATGTTTTTCTCTTATTCCAGACGTTTCAACTATACTAAACGAATGTTTATTAACATTAGGAAATGTTCTCACAGTGCACACAAGAGAATATTACACAAAGCTGGTGTTAAAGCGGACCAGCCTTTAAAGTGAGGTACATGTTGTTCTTGCAGATATTCTCTGTTTTCCACCGTAGATGGGTTCACACACCTTCAACGAAAGCAGTTACCTCTGTACAGAGACACGGAGTGCACTGATAGCTCCAAGTTTGTGATTTCTCAAGGTGGATTAGATTCGTCCCCGGTCTTGACATGGTCAAAACCATGATGACAAACAACGTAAAAGCAAAGAGTCATCTATCACACTCAAACACATATACCAACCAATATTGTCCGAATGCCCTAGGGCACCAGCTTTGTATGTGTTTACGGCCTTTAGTGCAGATGACAGGAGAAAATAAATCCCGCTCTCCTTTTCTCCTTCCCTGTGTGTTTTCACGCACATTTCTTTATCCTTTCTTCCTCCTCCTGTCATCACTTTCCATCATTCAGGCGACCCTGGTTTCTCACCTCACTTGTCAATTTTATCCTCATTGTGTCTTCTCGCTCTCTCCTGTCTGTACCCGACAATGTCATGTTTTTGGTTTGTATATGTTGTATGTCTTCCTTCCTCTATGATAGCCTGCTGTCAGCAGTAAGTGCTAGGTGCTCAACAATAATAGATTTTCCCGTAACTTGATCATGAGGAGCCGGAAGACAATAACTGAACACTCATGTCTTACTATAGTGCCGTTAACTAAGAAGAGGAAATGATAGATAACACTTTCATTGGGAAATTTCAAATCACTTTTTTAGATGCAATGCAATGAGTTGACAAGCCCTAAGAGGTCCCTTCTCCTCTACTTCTGTGCAGTCCAGTGACAGATGAAGACTTAATGTTCTGCTCTTTGTTCACCGTGTATAAATGCCAAAGACCCTGCCACTAAGGTGCTCTGTCCGTTTGCCACTGAAACATCTTCTGCACGAAAGGAAAGGGAGTGAGGATCAGACAGATGAGGAGTGGTGACAAGGGAGATGGTGTCAGGATATGTCGCATCCCTTCCTGTATAAAATGTCACAAGCATTTTGAAACGAGAGTCACAGAGGAGGAGACATTAGCAGGTTGTGTGTGTCTGTGTATGTATGCATGAATGCGTACCTGTGTATAGGGGACATTTGGCTACTGATGCACATGTACAGCTGATGCATCTATATGTCTGTATGTACATTTGTAATCATGTTTGATTAGTCATGCAGCTCCTCCCTTGCCCCATGTAGTGAGTTCAGTAACTACAAGTGAGGAATAGAGAAATCTCCCATGGTTTGTCTTGTTTTTTGGTGTTTTCTTCTTTCTCTGTTTCCTCTCTGTTATTTACAGCTCTTACTGTGTACATGCTGAGTGGAAAACATGAGCTCTACAAAGATCCTCTCTCTCTCTCTCTCTCTCTCTCTCTCTCTCTCTCTCTCTCTCTCTCTCTCTCTCTCTCTCTCTCTCTCTCTCTCTCTTTCTTCTCCCTCACCCACCTATGACAATGAACCATTAGTAGTCACCATCCAGCACCACACAGCAGCTGGTTGCAGTGGGTGTCTGTGTTGATTGCATTGGTTCTCTTCCAGGTACACCTGGCTGTGTGTGCCTGGAAGTTTACCTCGGCTGACTGCTGGCGTTAGACCTTAATAAATAGAACCAGGTTTAAGAATTGGATTTTTAAAAAAATCCTCTAAAATAGATGGAGGAAGAGAGATCATAACATCATGTTCAAGAAAGATGGTAAGTATTGAAAAACAGTATCAATGCTAAATCATTTCAAAGTCTTCTATCTTTGAGTCGTGATCAAAGTCACTCTCACACTGCAAACTCCGATGAGAACCTCAGATGCCCTCAGATGTAACTGGTGCTGAAGTGCAAAAAACTCCACAAGTGTCCACTCAAGCCTGGCTCGAAAAGCACTGGAGCCTCAGAGAAAACTGATGTGGAGCCAATATCAAATATCTTATTTTCAGCTGAATTCAAAAAGGTTTAAAACCTGGTTCAAAAATCTTTCAGCCTCTAAACTTTGTATCTGTCATGTTGCAGCTATGTGGGGATGATTTTTTTCTTTTTTTTTCCATCTAGTCTCTTATGATTAAGAACGAGAGTTTTTCATAATTATGCATAATTAGAGGCGCAGCTGATTTAATGGATTTAGCTGTTTGACAGTAAGCAGGGCTGAGGCCCCAGTTGCACATTTTTGCCAATTTTCAAATTAGCCTGAAGTTAGATGGAGTCAGCTTTTCAAAAATGGAAACCCCCGTCCTTGGGACTTTTCAGAAACAAATGGCTGAGATGATATTTGTACTCTGTGAAGTTAGAAAACTTGCAGTATGTCTTTCTCAACATATGCACTTGTCATACATTACCCTCTTAAAGGCACTGTGAGGACTTTACAAGTGATCTTGAAATAGTCTCACTTTTGGCAGGTAGACCTAAAAGTCCCGATGACAGCACGAGGTAGCAAAATTTAGAAGTGAGAAGCAAGATCTGTGCTTTTACCTGAAAAAAACAATTTCTTGGATTTATTTTGAAGTAATGGTGTATACTGGTGCTTGACCAGCAAAAAGAAAAAGAACAAAACAAAGCTGAACAGGAGAGTGAGCACAGACTAAAACATGGATTCAGCTCTCTGTGGTCATGCACAGTGCAACCTACATGAAGCAGTTATACTGCAGTGGCCTGATCAAACTTGAGAGTCTATTAATAAGCTGAAGATCGAGGTTAAGTTTGCACGGTAGGTGAAGTTGTAGTGGTAGACGAACAATGGTAGGACATAACCAGGATTCACTAACGTGACACGTCTTAGAGCACCGGGCTGTGAGTAACACTAAACATTTTATCTTCTCACCTTCTTTTCACCAAACTGCTCTACAAACTGAGTTAAATTATGATAAATAAGTTACATCTTCTCATTGTATCCTGCAAAAAGTTGTCTTGACCAAAGAAAAGTAGTGTTAAAAAGATCTGCTCTCCATACATGTGATTCCAAAACAAATGCACATCTTGGCAAGAGTCACGTCCTTAAAACTTTGGGTGACGGTGCTCATGGAAACAGTATCTACATGAGGAATGCACTGAAATTTGAGCACAGCAGAGTTCTGCCTCGATGCACACAGACACACAAAAACATCAGTGCACATAGACACACACAGAGACGAGCACACTCCATGTAGAGGACAAAAAGTTCAGAAAATAATGTCACAACCATCACAAGAGACGCAGGAAAACGGACAAAAAAGCGCTTCTTGCACCATTTCTGTGAATACGGTATTATTCCCTGAAGCACTCAGATTAATTTATGCAGTGGTACTAATGATTAGCATAATGATACTTTTTGGTTTTTGGCCTTGGTTTCTTCATTTTCAGTTTTTGATTTCAACAAAGGATTTTCATTTTAGTGCATCCCTTATCTACACTATTTATTCCAGCCAGAAGTGTCCCTGCAATCGATACCAAACCCTGCCTTTAACTATTTTTGCACTTACAAAAGTTTATTTAATAGTTCACGATGTCATCTTTCTAGTTAACTGAATCTTTATGCTTGTTGTCTTCAAATGCCTGTGTTCATAAATTGCTGAGTGCCGGTAGCTCACTAAACTGATAAAATTTGTGTACACAAACCTACACAAAATAATACTGTATAGCAGCGTAAACACTGCTGGTTCTGTTGCACACAAGTGGATTGAGTACTACAACTGCTTTATCTATATCAGAATTACATTCTTATGTTGCAGAGTTGGCTCATTCTTGTAAAGCAAGAGCTAAGTACTTGAGGATAATGATGCATTATCCTGCAGCAGTTTCTTTGGACTGTCTTATGTCTTTACTTGTTTAAAGCAATCAGTTGTGCAGAGTATTGTTATGTTTTCATTACAGTAAACCATCAGCTCTTTGGCAAATTAACTGTAAATCTGATCCTTAAACACACACATAAACTCACTAGCTGTGTTTCTCTTAATTATATTCCCCTGTAGCCAACATTAGAAATGACACACTGCCAACTAAGTGTTTATAAGTAACATTAAGAAACTCTTTTTTTTTTTTTTTTTTAAGAAAACATTACCCTTCACACCCCATCTTTCTCAAAACCATCTTTTTTAAAGCCAACGAGAAAACATCGTCCAGCAGAAACATTTGCGACTCTATTTAATATGCTTATTGGCACCTCTGAAATACAGACATTCTGTTGAATTTGGCTTCAATTTTTCTATAATTGTTGGCCAAAGCAAATGCAACTAATATTTCTCATCATCATCGTCATCCATCCACAGTTGCTGGTTGCTGTACAAGATTATTGTTGCAGACCAGTGCTAAGTGTTTGCATGTTGTAAACCAGGATAATGCTCTGGAATCTTAGTGGATGTGTGCTCTGGTTTTCCTCCAGTTATCTTCCTTCTGGGTTTTAGAGATGCCTGATTGTGTCCAGACTCCAGCAATTCCAATAACTATGTCAGCTTGGCATCCTCGCCAAGTGGTTTGGCAGATATGAAATCAGTGCAAACAAAATCTGATTTGTGCATGCCCAGAGCTATAGAATAGCATCACTGAACTGATAACTGTAATTACAGGCATGAGTGTGTTACCAGTCAGGTTTCAGGACAACTTTTACCCATACTCACTCCTGAATCTTCAGGATACATACTGTGCATACACATCTTCCTTTTTTATCTCATGTGTGCTTTATCTTTTATGTACTGCATTTTTATTTCCGTGAGGCAGTGCCAATAGTGAGGACCGAGTAATCAGGAGATTTATCCTAAAACTCTGATGTGTGATCTCTGCTTTCAGTCAACCCACAGCCCGAAAAACACTCCTTAGAGGAGCAGCTGTATGTTCACAGGTTTGCAATCAGTGCCGTAGCTTTTCTCGCTCATCTTGCTCAGGAGGGTGGGATTCAGTTAAGTCTTGATGAAGCAATCGTCTCGACTGAATGCAAGTGTTATCTACCCCACAATTAAATGAGCTGATTACTACTTTGTTAACTCCTCTTGTCTCATCAAGCTGAAAACTTTACAATACATTTCAGCTTAAGCAAGTGTTTTAATGTGGCTTTTGATAACCTGCATTTAGATGCTGATAAGTATTTATTACAGCCAGTGAAATAAGTTTTAATTTGTTGTTTTTAAGAACAGTCACAATCATTTATACTTAATTGTTCACACCAGCACTAATTAGACTTCCTCAGAGCATCTGATGCCTGTTGGAAGTTTCAAAACACTTCCTCTCTCGTGGCCTGAAAGCAGAGGTGAAACCAGTTGAATCCCTCAGTATTTCTGCATAATTGTTTCTGCTTGGGCCTGTTTTTCCATTTATTAATGTGACATGTTGTTTTATAACAAAGCAAAATGCTCCAACTGGGCTGCTGTTTTAGTAATAAATTCCTTCCTTTATACTCTTTGGGCCTCACATACCTACTGGAACAGTTTACCACAAAACAGGTCTTTGCTGCACTCAAAATTTCTGCGTTCTTGATTCACATTTCTTTCTCAGTGTTTCTGTACAGAGTGATATTTTTCTGAGTTTGCTGTCAACTGTGTTGTGAGAATGTAATCTCTTACATGTGGTGAGTATGTCAGTGCACTCTGGCTAGACTCTTTCTTCCTTTAGCTCATAATGAGGCAGCTTCTGCTCAAAGTATCCATCATTAAAATAACTTTCCAAAGCGCACACACATGTGCCCGCGCAGCCCTGCTCTCACCTCCCGTTTTATATCCCCTCTCTGATCAATGCGAGCAACAAACAGCAGCACCAAAGCTTCCTTGATTGTTTTCAGACAGAGGCGTGTTACATGCTGTCATGGTGCATTATCTTTTTTCTTTTTTTTTTTTTTTCGATGAAGTTATTTACTTGTTTGTTTTCTCCTCCATTTCTTCTCTATTTTCCCATGCTTGTCTTTTGTGTGTTTGCTGATTGGTGCTCTGATAATTACAAGTAGGATTGTGCCGCAGGCACTCCTGTATGCTCAGATGTCTCACACTGAGCCCTTGTTCTCTTCATTGGCTGATTAAAGAAAACAAACACACAGCTAGGTGTTATTTTGTACATCTGATTGTACTGAATAAACGGCACAACTGTGTGAGCTTGTGATATGGGTGTGTGTCTTAGGCTGACAGAGAATCAATGCACATGCAGATGAAGAGTGAAATACTTCATACAGTCGATGTATATTTTACAACTGCAATCATTCAACAACAACCATTTCGATGCTGAGTGATACAATCGAGGAGAAGAGAGAATGCAGAGAGGAATGCATTATTGTATAAGTGGGAAGTTGATGAGAGGAGAGAGGCAGTTTTCACAATTTATTCAGGTTTTACATCGTCATCATAAATACTCAAACAGTCTTTGGTTTGTCCAAACTCCTTGACAAAAGGAATGACATGTAGGGCAGCAAAGCACAAACTTTTTTGATTTTTTTTTCCCTCCTTCTCTTTGCAGAAGGGGTTGTCACCATGATCTGAACTTTCACTAAGCTGACACACTGGCAGATACAAGACAGGGAAATGGACTAAAAGACATTATTAGCTGTTTATAGATATATATATATAAAAAAAGACAGGCCTGTCATATCAGGCTTTTCTGATACTGAAATGTCGGCATCGATTCAGCTGCTATTCCCTCCCAGTTTTGCCCTGATTCAAGCAGCTTCAATCGATGCAGTTGTATCTTAGACATTAAGCCCGGCACATTGATTCCAGCTGGTGAATCGTGACACCTTGTGTGCGCGTACAAGTGTGTGTGTGTGTGTGTCTGCTTTGATTTCTTTCAAGGTTTTCATCCATGGGAAATTGTTAATGTGGATTTCGAGCATGACCATGTACAAAGAGGCAAATTACCTCAACACCTCATGTTCCACATCTGCTCCACATGTTTCTGTAGGTCAAGGCTAACACGAGCACTGGACTAGCAAAGCAATTCATTTGTGTGTGTGAGGCAACTACTTTGTCAGCAGGACTTTCTGTGATTGTCTGGCTCTTGGTGCAGTCATGCACATTTTTATTCCAAGCCGCTCTTTCTCATAGGCGAAGCATTTGATGTGTTGCAACGCTCTTCTGCGAGATATTAACCCTTTCTATTGTCCACTCAGCCACTGAGTCTATGTAGAGGACATAGAACATGGATTGCCATAGGTCCCATGGGTGCTCTCAGAAGGAATGAGATGGATGACACACTTACAGTAAAGCACTGCACTGTCCCTGAGGCCAGATCTGTTAAAGATGCTTTTGTACGAAACCATCAATACATGCACAGATATTACACACATCTACTATACAAGCTATGGGATTTTTGTGCACACTTGAAAATTGAGTCAAGTAATCATTTATTGCCCACACACACACACACACACACACACACACACACAGACACTGAGGTCACTGTCTTTGGTCCCACTCAGCCTGAAAGTTTCCCCTGGGAGTTTGCTAACAACTGGCTACGAAACGGAGCTCCAAGATTTCAATGTATTTCCTCATCTGCTAAGGGCACCCACCTCTCTTCGGCCTTCTATTGATTTAAATCAATATGGTCCAATTTCATCTCACACCCCTGTCCTTGGCCTACTAATGTCTGTTCAGCAGAGGACTGGAGGTTTGCGTGATGAACTACAGCTCTCTTTGGGCAGATCTATACCTTTCGAGGTGATTGGGTTAATGTGTTCCCTTGAGCCGTGATGTGTACAACCTCCTATTTGGCCACATCATTTGTCTGCCGCATTGATTAGAGGTTCATTGAATTGAGGAGGCCTGGCCGGTCATCAGTTGAAAGTGCATGATGAATATGAAATAGGTGCACATTTGGCACACACAGACACACTGTGGCAAATAGCTGTGTCCATTTACAAGTGTTTGCTTTGTGTGAGTGTGATATTATATGTTCCTCAGTGACTTGCGTGGACCACTGATGCATGTATTTTTAATTGCCAGGCCTGTGTGAGAGGAAGAGGCCCCTGGACAGAGGCTGAGCTAAACTCAGCCATGCCGCCCTGTCACTTAATTTGTTTCCCCTCTGACTGCCTCGCGCGCTCTCTCGCTGTCTTTCTGTTTCCCGCTCTGTGTTCGTCTGAGTGGTGCATGCTGACCTTCACTGGGACACAGCCATGATTCTAATTGCATTGATATGTCAGTGAGCTGCAATGGTTGCAGGAGAGCATAGCAACATTACCCCAAAGCTCTGCAGTGGTGCCATGTGAATTTTGCTTCCCTTTCTGTGATGACTCAGAGCGAAGCTGATGAAAAGGAAGAGACAGATCGACGCTTACACACACACACAGAAACACACTGCTCTGGAGCCACATGATGCTAAGGCAGCACATAACCATATTATATTTAAGTAAAATGAGAACTTAAAGCTCTTTAGGGTTACAGTATGTTGTTGAAACATCATGCAGCATCTGTGACATGACCCAGAAGTTTCTGATGTGTGGAGTTGGGTGCTCCGCTTTCCACTGTCTTTTCTAATTAGCGAAGCTCGGGAAACTAATTTATCCTTACTTAACAACTTTGTTTCACAGGAAGCCACAAACAAAGTCTATGGAAAAACTGACTTTGAAGCAGCTGCAGGAAGTGTAGGTTTGGATAAACACTGTCAACGCAGAACACATGCGAGTCTGCATGAACAAGCTTTATGTTTTCTGCTACTCTTTGTTCACTTGCCTATAGAGGGGATTTCTATTTGTTTGTCTTTGAAAATCAAATTTTTATCATTTTATAGACTCACTCTTATCCTTGCCCCTTGGCAGAGCTGCGCCATATGTTTAGATCAGCCAATTATACATCGACAGTAATTTTATATATTTAATACAAATAGTATTCTGTATTGCACCATCTTGGCTCTATCTTTCCTGTCTCTTAATTTTAATTCTGATACGGGCTGATTTGATCTCATTTCTTGCTGCCAACTGGTGGGTGGGTGTCTGCACATGCTCCTGCCCACAGGCTTCTGCATGTGTGTGTCATGTTTATTCATCAAAGATTATATCTGAAATCAAGTGGAAGCGTAAAATTAGCATATTGTAAAAATCAGTCAGTGGAGAAATACAAAGCTTTTTTTCCTCTGATCTGTGTCAGTAGGTCTGCTTACATTGCTGAGGAATGTTGTCACGTTAACCTGGATTTGTAATAAATTCAATCTTATGTGCAGCACTGTGCAATTCAAAACCATTTTGTCTAAAAGAAGCTTAGCCCTCTACAGCATTTAAGCAGTAATGAGCATGCAGTGTTTTGGATATCAAAGACGTGTGGTGTTTCTCCTTTCTAGACTTGTAGCTTGATTTTGATATTAATAATTACACAGTGGCCTACTGAGAGTAAAACAAATGAGCTTTGTTTGTAACTGATGGTCATCATATTTTTTTTCCCTCCTTTTTATTTTATTCTCAAACAAGTAATCATGCTTTCAAGCCCCTTTGAGGACATTTACACACAAACTGATGCTGAACATGTGACTGTTGTTGTAGTTTGAGGCTATTTATTCTTTTTTTAGCCCAAGCAGAAAACACCCAGAACTACATATACACCAGCTCAAAAAGACATTTTATACATTTTTTTAAGGAGGAGGAGTCCCTGTAAGTGTTCAATAATTAAACAGATACAAATGCAAATCATGCCTGTCAAAGAGAGAGAACCACCCAAGTGATATCTTTTGTAAAGATGGTCGATTATAAATCGAAGTGTAGAATGAAAAACTGCATTGAAGCTGAAGCATGTCTGTACAAATGTCTGCATAATGTAGCACTGTTTCTAAAACATTGCCACAGGTAATAATAATAAAATGAATAATAATTATGATTATAATAAAAATGTTATTGCTAAAGCATCTTTAACAATAAGTTTTTACAAAGTGCTTTGACAGACATACAAACCAAATAGTAGAAAACAAGCAAATTCAGCCAACATAATTAACAGCATTCAAACCCAAGAAACACAAGAACCCAAAACATAAATCAAGACCAAGAGGACCAAAGATGAGAAATGATGTAGAAGATTGAAAATAGAGAGAGATATAAACATCACAGATGCTAGAAAAAATTAGCATAGTTAAAAAAAAAATAGATGTAAAAGCGAGGCTGCATGTTGGTGCACGTTGGTTCTGTGTGGAGTTCTCCCATGCATGCCTGGATTCTCTCCAGGTACTCCGGCTTCCTCCAACAGTCCAAAAACACACTCATCAGGTTAACTGGTGATTCTAAATTGCTGTTGGTGTGAGTGTGAAAGGTCGTCTGTCTTTATGTGTCAGCGCTGTGATTGACTGGTGACCAGTCTGGTGTACCCCGCCTCTCACCCTAAGACAGCTGGGATAGGCTCCAGCCATCCACAACCCTGAACAGGATAAGGAGTAAATAAGATGAATGAATAATGTAAAAGTAAGGGATATAATAAATCAGGAGGAGGAATATAAAACATTAAAGCAGATTATGTCATCTGTCTGATATCATTAGGTTTGTTGAAAGATGTTTCTTGTGTTTTTGCTCTTTAGCCTCTTTATTAATGTTTACAAAAGACTTCGATTTGCTGTTACAGGTTGCTCAAAACTTGCATAGCATAAAAAACTGAATTTCTTTGCATTTATGCAGCAGGACTCAGAGTCACCTTCTGCTTTGACACTGAATTGCTAATCATTAGCGGTAAAACTAGCATCAAGATGGTCGATTTTTCCATTGAGAACAGATAACAGATCAACCTTGATAGGCTGAACCACTGGGGGACACTGTAAGGCAAAAATCAATTTTTAGTCATGACTAATTATTCACCCAATTATGATAAAGTCTATAAGTGGTCAAGCACTAAAACTTTTATCTCTTTTATTTTGAGATGTGGCATTTTTTGCAGAACTCAAAGTCCTTTTAATCGTTAAAGTAGAAGACCAATAAAAGTGGCGAATGATGAAGTTTTAGAGGCTGTAAGCAGCAAATAGTTGACAATTACACTTAAACTGTTACTTAAAGAATTAATGGACAATCAAAACTGGTGTTTGATTTATTTAAATCAGTCGGTGCATCAAACATAGTCATTTCTAGAGTTTTGACCAGGGAAGAAGTTCTTATGGTTAAACTCTTTGTGGCCTTAGACATTAGAAATATTTAAACAAGTTGATGATTATTTGTGTTTTTGTTATGCCGTATCCCCAAAATGTCTATCCAGGGCAGCTGAGGCTACAAGAAGTCAACACTCTTCACAAAAACTTTCTCCTGCACTCTTTGTTTCCTAAATGATGACTACTTGATCTTGTTATTTCTAAACTTGAGTTTGAAAGTGAATCATCTGATCAGGACCGAGCTGTCAGACAGAGGCTGGATTCCAGTCTGTCTCTGCTAATTTTGCTGCATCTTGTCAAATCTTGTGCTTTTTTCTGCTCTCTGTCTGAAATAAGAAACCAGGTCCATTATATCGTAGGAAGGAAATGGAGAGCAGTGCCTTCTATCTGGTGGTCCGTGTGATTCTTGAGAAAAGACGGACAGCTCCAGGCGGAGAGTTACAGTACAAATAACTGAATAAAAAAAGAGTGAGCTTCAGACAGTGTGGGGGAAGAGAAGAGGCAAATGAGATAACGAAAAAGTGTGCAGTTGTCTGAAAGAGAAAGAGCAAAACCTGTGTTGATGGAGACAGGCTGGTTACCAGATGGGTTTTGTCAGGAAGAGAGAGAAACAGAGAGAGGGAAATGGTTAAGAGATGGAGGCTGATGTGGCTGTCTGTAATGCGATATGGCAGATGCGATTTTATTTTTAGGACACAAGGCCCCAGAACGATAGGTTTTATAGGGTTTTGAGTGGGTTGATCTTTTTAAATATTCAACTTCAATGAAATATGGAGCATGACTCGGGGCTGTTTGGAATTCATAAGTCTGTTTGGCAGGACTGGCCCTGCATATTGAGAGCTGTCAGAGTCGGCCTGAGTGTTAAACACAGGCTCTCAGCTGGCAGCAGAAACAATGACAAAAGGAAACACCTCAGAGGGGGCTACAAAAGAGACAAAAGATGGAAGTCTTCCATTGGTGTTTTAAATATTTCATCACCTTTTGATGCTGTGACAGGGCACGATGAATTCTTATGTTGCATTTTGGGTGCGAGATGATGAACAGAGCGAGGCAAAATTATCACTAGTAGGAATTTCAAACATCCGAGTTGAGTCTTGAGTTTGAACAAATTTCAGAGAGATTCTGCTTTTCATATCTTACAGTAGAAAAAGAGACTGATCAATTCACATTTTACAAAGGAAGCCAACATTCTGAATAAATAAAAGCATTAGTAAAAAAAAAAATGAACATTTAAAAAATAGTATTCTGAAATAAAAATACAAGCAGACAAAGATACTAGCTTTTGAAACTTAACTCTAAACCCCAGGGCCAGACTACAATGGTTAAGGATCAATATCCCTCCTATTTTTACAAACTTTAATACATGTCAGGCTATAATTTGCAAATTTGTGTGAAGACTTTTGGTTTAAATTTCATTCTTATGAATATGAAACCTTGACCTTAAAGCTGAGTTTTTTTTCCAGAAATGACGTGCAATCAAGCACAATCTCTTTTTAATTGCAGAGACATTTATCACGGGAATGAAAATGTCTCCTGGATACAGATGGTTTATTCAGGTTATCAACTATGCGGTACATAATCCGTTGCAGTGTGTGTGTGTGTGTGTGTGTGCGCACAAAGCAGAGGAGTCTATCAGTTGTGCTCCTCATCTATCACACAAACCTCCCCTCAGTCATCCAGTTCATTAATCCATGTTACTGACCGATCGGAGACCAACAGAGAAATGTGTGCTTATGCCTGTTTGTCTGTCTGCGGACTCGTCTGCGAGTGCGTCGGAGCTCCGGTGTCTGGAGGCGTGTGAAGGATCAATATTTTACTCTCTCCGTGTGACAGGTGTACACTGCTGGAGAAAGCAGCTTGATAGAAACCTTTAGTTAGTGTGAAGCCACTGAGGGAGAATACATATGCATTAGATTTTGACTGCTGGGGATATTTACCAGCAGTAACCACACAAACAACAACAGGTAGCAGAGCCTGAAACCAAGACATGTTTAATTCATGCCAGCGGCTGCAGAGTACATTGCCTGTACACCTGTAGCAGTGAAGTAGCCAATGCTTATTAGACTCTCTGTGTTTGTGTTTGTGTGTGTGTGTGTATTTGCTTCTACCCAGTGATGTGTGTCTGTCAGACTGTCTCGCTGTGTTTGTGTCTGATGTCTGCTTTTATTAGCTTGTGTGTGTTAGCGTGTATGCAGGGGACAGAGAGAAAGAGAAGAGAGAGGACCCCAGGAAGTGATGCTGTCCCTGTATGAGGAAACGTTCTCAGTCCATTACCCTGCATGTAGATATAATTAGAGTAAAGTAGGAGTAAGAGCCCAGGCTGCTTCAGCCATCTGCCAGGTGTAGTTCCTCATTGTAATACAGGCAGACAGATTTGTTTTTATTCTAAAGTATCAGACCTTTTTCTGCTCCTTCTGTTTTTTTTTTCTCCTTACATGTTTTACCGCACTCTTACAGATTGCATTGTTTTATAATCGGAAACCGTAGCCTCGAGTGCAACAGATTTTTAAACAGAGGGATGCATTTTAACAAGTTGCGAAGATTTAGACCGGCCATGGATGGGTAATTTACAACTCTAAACATCATGTGTTCTTTTCCTCCTGATTTTCTCGTGTGGCTGCACAGTTGAACGCAAGGGAAGTAATTAGTTCAGAATTTTTAAACTGATGAAAACCATTAATAATACTTTCATTCTTTTTTTCCTTTCAAGGCTTGGTGCAGCCATGTGATTACATCTGCTGCATGTCTGTTAAGCATCACTGGCCTGTACACTCTAATAATAGTTTGCTTTGGGATTGGATATGACGATGTAGTATCAAACCTTTAATTATGCTTGGTTTCATGTCTGTATTTTTAATTTTGTGAGCGGGTGTTTATGTGTTTATTGAAGATGGGCTGTCACTTCCTGAAAAGGCTGCCAGAATGAAGTTGTCATGACAGCAATGTTTTATTGCACATCTGGGAAAAAATCCTACAGCTAGCATGACAAATGAGGGGTGGATTAATGAGGTCCGAGAAAAACAGAAGCTTTCTATTGTTTATTTTAATCATGCTCTCAATGGAGCTGCTTCCTGTGCGGTGCGAGGCGGCAGTGTGCAGAAGGTAGCGGTACTTGTGGCAGGCAACCAGGCTCACTTCTGAGGCATTGTTAGACGCACCAAGGCGTGCTAACACAATGTCACGCTTGGCTGCAGCTCACAGTGACTGGGGTTCACACTGAGGGGCAGAAGACTTGAGGGACATCCAGCACAGCCCTTTCATATCCTCCACATTGCTTCATTTTTTTTTTGTTTTGTTTTAAGCAGCAAACCACCCCCAACACCCAGACCCATCCCCTGCTCTGCTCAGTCTGTCATGTACACTTGATTTTAATGTGACTCAATCACATCTGCCTAAGCATCTCAGGTGAAACGTGTTGACATGTCTTTATGAGCGTGTCTGCCCTGCATGTTTGTGCTTTGACGTTTGCCATGTTGAGTTACAGAATGTTTATATGGATGTTTACCGTGGATTTGTTTGTCGGTGAGTCATTTGTTGTGACCTATAAATGTCAAGGTAGTGCCCCCATGCTCTCTTTTGAACCACTCTGGCTTCCATTCAGGCTCTTCCTACAGTGATCATAGATCACTGCAGTTTATGGACCACCTACCCTTTTGTTGGTCTTATTTTCAGCTCATAGTCTTCACACTTCAGAGAGATGCTTTCTTTAACCTTTAGCCCCATGAATTACAATTCACCCACGTTTACCTCAGTGCTAAATATGTTTTAGAAATGACCACTTTGAAAATCATTCAGTATGAGATGAGATCGTCACAGAGGTGCCCTGAGAGCACTTTAAAAGGCAGATTTTTTTTCTGCATCTTTTGTGATGGTTGTGACATTTTTCTGGACTCTCTGTCCTACACATAGTGTGCTCGCGTGTGTGCGTGTGTGTGTGTGTGTCCAAGCGGGTTTTCCGCAGTCATTTCAGCCTGGATCATTTCTCGTGCGCGCATCACACGGTTTACCGATCACTATCTGTGGGTCTTTCTCAGATATTTTTATCTGTCGGCCGTTATCCAGACAAGAGCGCTCTGGCCGTGGTTTTTGCTTGTATCATCACGATATGCTGTTTAGGCCGTGTTGTCTTGGTAATAAAAGTCTTTCAACCGAAAACCGAAAATGCACTTTTGGTCCATTTTCAGTTAACATTTCGGTGCACCCCTTACAAAAACCAAACATTCTGAGTCTTAGCACTGATGGAAACGAGAGGGCTGGCCAACTATTTCCATTCATAGTGGGCGAAGGGTTAAACTCAATGACAAAGAAAAATAAAAAATGGAAATCAGTCAACTTCAGTCAGCTTAGTCTTCACATTTAAGAAGTATTTGATTTATTAGTTTTAATAGTTTTATTTTAAGTAGTATAGCAAATTCCGACACTCCTGAACGCACCATTTGCATGCTACTGAGAGAGACACAACAGACCTCTGCAAGTCTAAAAATGTGGGCTATACTGCTGCCGTAGATTTGCATCTGTGCCAAGTTTCAAGCGAGCTCCTTTTTCCTCTGATAAAACATGATATAAGCCTCCGTCGCAGATGTATTTTACATAAGTCTTATATAAGCCAAGATGGGACATTATTTTCTGACTATCTGTCCACTATACGGACTGTGCTCGTTGTGTGTGCGCACGCAGATGTTCATGTGTCTGTGAACGCATAGGGGCGGAACTCTACCATGTGCGACACAGAGAGCAAAGGAGAACTTTGAACGAGCAACCATGAGGCAGAAATGACATCCCATCATGTAAATAAGATAAATAAGCTAAGCATAATCAGTCTGTTAAATAAAAGAGCAAGATATAGAGATATATACAAAGAGATATACAGCCCCTCCAATATAATCATAGAGGAAACACTGCAGAGGGATGTAAAACCAGTACAGATGTGTGGATGTTAACCTTCAAGAAGGACTGAATACAGGGGGTGCTAGCTCTGCTCTTGTTAAGCCATGTGCAGAAAACCAATTTGACTTTGTTTACCAGAATCCATTATGTCAACTGGTTCCATCTAAACATATTAGGTTAGTTGAAAGCAGTAATTTCAAGTTCAGCTTAGATGGCCCTAAAATTATTGTTTTCATCCAAACTCATACATTTATATGGAATTGCTTAATAGAATTAATTTAGTTATAATAATAAGTAATAATTAAATAATTAAAAGTCAATGTTTCTTTTTTTTTGAGTGAGCAGACTGGCTGTTGGGAATAAATCATTCTAGATTTTCTAGACAGTCTGTGTTTTCTTACCTGTAAACTAGTCTTTTTCTGAACAATATCTGAAATTTCATGTCAGAATCCGATTTTCAATCAAACTGACTAGATAGCTTCAGGAAATCATTTAAAAACATCAGTCTTGTTCAAAGTGTAATTTTTCTAATATTTTCCTTTTGTTTGTGCTAAACAGCCAAGTGATGGTGAGTCAGTGTTGGACTCTTCATCACTGTCACCAAATCAAAATATGTGAAAAAATCCAAAGATGTTCAAAGAATCCTCCCAATCTTCACGAGCTGGACCAAGAGCTTTTTGGCTGTCTCTTTGTTGATAGACTTGAAAGTCTATTTGATTATCCAAAAAGCTGGTAATTTCATTTTGAGAACACTTGATAGTTTAATTGTTCTGTAATATTTTCTTTGTAAAATCAGCTGTTAGGAGAAACAAAATATTGAGAATGTGAAGCTGTTTTGGTCACATATTGTTGCATTAGAGAAGAAAAACACATGAGGAGAAAATACAACTGCATTTTTGACGGCACATTCCCACTGAAACACTTCCAAATGATGCTACTTTTCCCACTAATACCCTGATCCATTCTTCTGCAGTTCAACAAAAATATTCTGGTCTGTTGAATTTGTGAGAAGAGAGACAGAAGTGGAGGGAGACAAATGGCTGATCAACAAAGGAAAACACTTCGATATGCATTAGAGCAGGACAGGCCTTAGTCACCTATAACAGTGCTGCTTTTCACATTACCCACTGGGACTGTTATAGTGCTTTTTTCAACAAGCCATCCCCATACCACCTCTATTTTCTCCTCTCTGTCTCTTTATCCCACTCTTTTCTTTGCTCTGTTTTAGTCACAACCATTGCCTCCAAATCATGCCACAGTCTTGAGGTTGTTTATTCGGCCCATCTTGTCATCTTCCCCTTGAACGTCTGCTTTCTTCCTCCCATCCACTCTCCTTTCATTGCTTGCTGCCTCTTCTCTTTTTAATCCTGTCTGCCTCTGTTTTTTTTTTCCTTTTCCCTGTTACTACGGTGTACAAGCAAGGGACAAACCTTCAATGACTGGTGTGTTGCCAAGTAATGATCTTTAATTACAGCCAGCCTAATGCACAGAGGTAGGCTAACAAGCTGTCTGCTGTTACCTTTTACAGGACACGCTGGGAGAGTTTTGGGCATCACACACATTTATGACACCATACATTTTCAACTCTTAAATGTAGCTTTCCCTCACTTGCCTCCTAGATGTCCTCTAAATGCACAAATAAACTGAAGAGTTTTCCACGTCAGAGAACACAGTCTTCACAGGCTCGCAAGAACCAAATGATGATGCTGTTTACGCAGTCAGTTGTCTGGCTTCAGTGGCGATGTACAGCTGTCCATTGGAGAACAGGATGTTCCAGGAACTGTTTGTGAGTTCTTTTTTTCCCTTCAGAAGCTCTGCTCGAATCGCTGTCAGTTTGTATCTTCCTGTTTCGCCTAATTTAATCCTTTTTTATTTTTTTTTTTAAGTTATTTTTCAGGGGGCTTTTTATGCCTTTAATCAGAGAGGACAGGACAGTGGATAGAGTAGGAAACAGGGTGAAAGTGGAGTGACATGCAGGGAAAGTAGACACAGGCCGGACTTGAACCCGGGCTGCCCACTCAAGGGCTTTCATCGTATGGAGCGCGACCTTAACTAGGCCAACTACACTCCGTAATTTAATCCTTTTTATAATAATTTGTCTTATTTGAGGATAAATACATTGAACGTGCAGTCTGACAAAGTATGGGCAGTCAAAGATAAATGTTCCCTTCAGTAATTTTAATGTTAAGTTTAAGGATTCCTAATTGCAATTTCTAACTCGTCAAAAGGCAAGAAAGAGCTCAAAATTGAGCACAAGATAAGATCGTCCATGGATATAAAAATGTCAATTGGTTTGCTTCATTTTATTTCCCTTTTTTTAATTCAATGATTTGTATAACCTCTATTTAAACAGCTGCAAAGTTTTGGACAGACGGAATGCAGCTATACATTCAAAGACAGTACAAAATGCCTGTCCACAAAGCATTCAAACACATCCTTGTGATCCACACATCACAGAAAAAATCAAGACATTTTGTAGAAATCACCCAAAATGAAAAAGAAAACCAAGCAGAACACCTGATTGTGGCTAATGCTAACAAAGCTAGCAGCCCTGTTTAGCAGGCAAAAACTTCATACAGTTTTATGTTTGCTTTATCTAAGGCCTTCTGTTCATATTTCATCCTTGCTTTATATTTTATTGAAGCATATTTATACAGAGTATGTATGTATCAATACCAGCCTCTTCAACTCAAGTTTTCAACCTTTGGCTTTATTTATGATGTGGGAAAAAATGCAGACCTTGCAGGCTTAAGCATTCATACGAAGGAATAATTGATGGTTTTATCGGTAGCGAGGGTAATCATTTGCAGCATCCCAAACATCACATTATGCAAAAAAAATGGTTTCTGTTTTTTTATCTTTGCCTCCATGACATGTTTTTGACCTGATCCTTGTGCAGTAAATGTCCCCAGATGTTCTACTTGCAGATGCAGAAACAGAGCAAATAGTAATTATTAAACTGAACATGCGGCAAACTGCCAAAGCTAGCCAGCTGTGTTGTGATTTTTGGCGTGTGCATTTGATCTCGCTAACTTCAACGTGTTGTGTCAGTCACTCCGCAGAGAGGGAAAAGTCACTTCAATCTCTGCATTTTTGTGAGGCTGCGCGACTGCTCTCTTCTTAAAGTGATCAAATACTACAAACTTCATAAGAGCGAGGGAGAAGGGGGAGGGAGCAAGAGATGAGAGGAACAGCTCATCTGCATCTGTATTTGAAGTGGCAAATGCAAATGGACCAAATGATCTGACAAGAGGAAAATGTGAATTCCCCTCTGCAGCTATTTGCTGATAGAAAAAAATAAACTCTCCGTCTCTTCTGTTGGAAAGAGCCTTTTGCATTTCTTCAAAATGCCAATCTATCAGACATTTAATAACCACCATGGGTCCATCAGGAAATTTCTGATATTTTCAAACCATTCAGCACAGCGATTAGTCTGTTTTGGTTGCGATTTGACTTTTTTTATGCTGCAAAAGAGCGGTTTAAAGCCACATCTTTTCAGCTCGCATAAGAGCAAGACGCGACACAACAAGCATAGATGGCTGGCTCTTTTATTATTGTTTTTCAACTGGTTTTCTTCTTTATTCTGTCTCCCAACAGCAAAGAACTAAAGACTGTGACAGACTTGTTGTTAAATAAATTCTCACTATGTTGATGTTTTACAGCCATTGGGAAATACCATTCTGTAGCCTGCTCTCATGTACTGACTATTGTCCAATCTCTTAACAGCTTTTCATGTAGATGGGTTCATTGTCACCACAATGGGGCCAGGCAGTGTAGATTTACCATTCAGGCAAACACTACAGCAGTCCAGACTTCATTTTCTTTCTATAAAACTTCAAGTGAGCTGAGGAGAGATGAGTGTTGGAGCTCATCTGCATGAGCCCGAGCTGCAAATAGAAACGGAGTAAGTGATCTTACATGATGAAACGTTAGATCATCTTCTGCTCTTTGCAGGTGGAACATCGTACACCTTTGGACCTGCAAAGGTTTCCTTTCAACTGCTTTAAGGTCAAGATGTATAGATGAAATGCAACGGATCAGAAGAATCAGTGTGAATGTAAGATGATGATACACTGATTCACAGATTTGAATAGAAAATCTTCACAAAAATGTGGTTCTTTTCATCGCCGGCAGAGGAAAGTTGAAGTGTAGTCTGTTAGACTGCTAGAAGAAATGTTGCTCACTAAGTATTACACAAAAACAAATTCATTAATCAAATTCTTTGGAACCACGCTGCAGGAATGGTAAATGTAAGGCATGCTTAATACTGAAGTGGAAATACTTGTGTGCTTTATTCGCCCTTCACTGGTCCTGGTCAAAGGCAAAACTAAAGCAGTAAGGTATTTTATTTACAAGGACATGCACTGATTTAGTATTGTTTAAAGGTCCACTTTTAGATGGATAACAGTGACCCTGAAATCGAGGTAAACAACACTCTAATCCCAACACTCAAGTGAAAAATGCATCCTTGTTCTGGACTGTCCTTTTCCATTTCCTTTTGTCAGTGCGTTTTGTTAAAGGAGGGCACGAGTAAGGACTTATGGAATATAAAACCATATATATTTATTTATTTAGCAGAGAGAGGAACAAAAACCTATTAGGTTTCCTCATTTGATGTCAGAAGAGAGGGGAAAAAAAACAGAGAAGTAAAGGCAAAAGTTACACCGGATCTTTTGAGCTCTGCATTGCTGCTCGAGGCTAGTGGCCACATTAGCTGCCGCTATCTTGAACTCATTTCTGGGGGTTAACTTAAATTATGGGTTATACAAGCACCACACTCAATATGTTATTATGTTAAATTGAGAAGAGCATTTCGGAGGTTTTGCTGCACTGTCTTTTATCCGTTTTCTAGTATTTCTTAATCCATGAGTCCGAAAATGTTGTAGGAGAACAACACCAGTCATTGAACTTTTGCGAGACCTTTTGTCATTTTGAATAAAAGATTGAAATAAGTTTATGATTAAAGCTCCTGTGAGGGCATTTTAGTCTGCATCTGTTTAAGCACATCTTACGGACAAAATGGTAACCTCTTACCACTGTGCTGGTCTGGTTCTGCACATGTGGGTTGTGATTCTTAACAATAATCTCATCTTGCAGCCTTTTGGCAGTCGAACGTATCGCTCAAAAAATTCAGTGCATTGGAAAATGTTTAAAAAGTAAGTCTGTTGTAACAGTTACAAACTAAAAACTATGGTTTCTTACTTACGTAAGTGACACCCACTCAGCAGTGAGCAGTTTTGGATACTGAAAGTAACTTTATAGAAATGATCAATCTTTATGAGCTAGTTTGCTCTTCTATAAGAGGCATGGGCACTACATTGAATCGAACCAGCTTCTCAGGGAAGCCTTAAAGTGGGGATATTGTCTGTTTTGTTGTTGTTGTTGTTGTTGTTGTTGTTTTGGTATACTGTCATATACTGATTTAAATCTAAAGACACTCAGCACGTTGGTGTTTCAGAGAACCCTGATTTCAGCATCTGCATGAAACACTTAATTTTAGCTGATGTCTGTAAGGGTCCCCGTTCTACAAACCCCTTCTCTCTGATTGGCCAGCCTGGGGAGGCCTGTAATAGGGCAGAGCTATAGGCAGACCTTAGTGTTTGAGGTCCACCCATCTAACATGTCATGGACCAGTTGGTAGATCCTTATCATAGACTGTATAGAATATGTACGTAGTCTCTGTGGCGTCACCCGTCTGTTCCTGATACAGTCAGATGAAGCCTAACAGCTATAGGGCCCCAGTCAGTCATGTGAGCTAAACTGAGCCTCTGATTGGACAAACCCATAATCCTAATATCTGATAAACCGCTGAGTTAGAAAAAAATTCACTCACTGTACAACAGTGTGTGCCGATAGTGATATTAGCATTTCAGACCTAAGCCTTTTTTTGAAGCAGGCTGTAAAATGCCGTAAAAGTCTGTTGTTGTTTTTTTTGTTTTTGTTTTTTTGGCTCGGTGTGAACGTAACTTTCTGTCTTTCTGCAGTGAGCCTCTGGCGGATTCTGGATGAACAACAACTTTTAGCACTTCTGCATATGCTTCATTTTTCTCTACCAGATGTTGCCCCTTGATCCTAATGCGGTAACTTCATCATTTTTGCAAGTCTTCTGACGATCTCTCAGAAGCTCTTAACTTTTAGAGCAGTCCCTTTTTGAGCAGATTAAAGATGGATTCAGAAATATCTGCAGCTTGTAAATATGTAGCGATTCAAAATTTTGCACACGTTTGGAATGGACATCCAGTATTGTTACTTTATATCCATGTTTAAAATAAAGAGGAGCAAATACCCTCTCTTTAAATCTACAATTCTATGATTTAATTCGGCTGTCTAAAGCAACGTACAACAAAGGAAAGAATTTAGTGGAGGGAAAAACCTTAATAAGTGCCATCTAGTGCCAAGAAGTGCCTGGAAAAGACAGAAGAAGTTTGAGTGAGGACATCATTTATAAACTGGTCAGTTGAAGTGAAAGCTGAGTGGATGAAGGGTATCGTTGGGTTTGACAACAGGTGGTCTAATCTTCCTTTTTCATCCTGTTGGGAAAAACAGCCACACTGGCGCCATCATGGTCTGTGTTCAATAAAAGACCACTATTTCATCTTCAAATTCCACTTGACTTGTTCTCCTTTAGAACCAGTGTCAGTTGTTGGGTAAAGCAGTCCAACCCATGAGATGAGACGTGTTTTACATCTCTCAGACGTGTTTCACAGCTTAGATGAAGGTGTACCTTGAGATTGTAGCGAGGCTTCAAAGGCAGGGGCAGCTAGGTGTCACAGGCGGGCAGAGTGAGAAGAAACTGAACTTGCCAGCACTTTGATCATGCTCAGCGCTAAAGGCCAAGGTGCTGTGAGGGAGAAAGACACGCACTTTTGAATAAAGGGTGTTTTTATTTTTCCTTTAAGTTTTTTTCTGAGGTGCAAATTGTTATGCATTGAATCAGTACCCTATTAGTTTTCTAATAATCATTTCAGATTCATGTCGAGCAGAAAGCAATAATTCATGCTAATGCATGCAGAATTCAACAACGCACGTTTGAACTTCATCCAAAACTGATGTTTAATATTACCATCATGCTTGTTCTTGTCTTCTCTCTCCAAGAAGACAGATACGGCATCGTTTTAAAATTTCAACCAAAGTGTAAACAAGATATTAAAATGCAAATTGCTGATTCCACAATCAATACGTTTTTTAGTATCAGCTCTGAATCTGTGAATGCTTTGCCTGTGTTTGCGGCCTGTTTCAAAAGAAAGAAACACACATGAGGAGGGGAGAGGGGCTGATGACAGTTTTTCAGAGCGAGGTGAGAGAAACAGGACAGGATGGGGGAGTGTGGAGCGAGAGAACTGACAGCAGGGAATAATTGTCATGTTGTACAATTGAGACTGCAACAACAGGAAGAGAGAGGGATAATGAGAGGAGACTTAGATTTTCAGCTGTGGTAAATGTTCAGTCACAGCAGCAGGGCAACACTCTGTACTTGTTTCATCCTCTTAACCCCCCCCCCCCCCAAACACACACAAAAACACACACACACACACACACACACACACACACACACACACACACACACACACACACGTCTTGATTGCCTAACGAGTTTTTTGTGTGAACGTGGATCTGAGTGCGTTTGATTGTTGGCTTTCTTTGCTTATTTTTTTCAGTCACTTCCTTCTCGCCTGCTCTCTTTTCCTCCCTTTATCCTTATTTATTTGTCAGAGGTTGTGTTCAGGGACGTTCCTTGTCATTCGTCAGCGTGGCCCATAAAACACACTGTCATGACTGACTGGCCACGCTCCAAACTCATTACCGATTGGCTGACAGAGCGGGTCGCTCTGTTCTGCTCCGCTGTGTTTGACTCCTGTTTGCCAGACATTTAATGCTCAGGAAACTTTAAATGCGCTGGTGTCTTTTCCTCGCGCCACTCCTCTCAGCCTCACGCTCAAGGTCACATGAATATGGATTTCCCCCCTCGCCTTCCATACCGATGATGAAGTCTGAGATCTACTCGGAGGGATTATAATTCAGAAAGCGGGTCTGATCTGGGCCGTGGCTCTGTTCCACTGTCTGTCTGGGTGTGCGTCGTTTTAAGTCTGAAACCAGAGGGGAGGTGGGGGGGGAGGGGTGTGTGTGTGTGTGTGAGAGAAATAAGAAAGATGAAGAGGGACTACTGCAGGAGCAGAAAGCTGAGATGAAGAGCGGAGGAAGGAGAATGGATGATAATGGTGAAATCAGGGGAGGTTGAGGTGGGTGGGAGGGTGTCATGTGAGAGAAAAGGGAGAGAGAGAGAGTGGGAGATTGGAAAAGGCGACGTACGATGTTATTGAGTTTCTGCTGCAGTTGATCAGCCATATCCATTTCATCACATCCAGCTTGTTGCATGCCACCATCTGCTGCAGAAAATTTGTCCTTATCAGACTTTGTACATAGTGTGTGTACACCCCCGTGGTGTGTGTGTGAGCTGAGTTCATGTATACATGTACCTGCTCACATAAGTGTGTGTGTGTTTGCTGCAGAGTTACTGACACTACATTTTCTATTCATGGCTTCGCCTTTATTAACCTTTCCACTGCTCTCTTTCTTGCTTGTAATTCAATCTGCAGTCTCATTAACCCTTTGCTTCCACTCATTTAACGAGTCAGTCGGCCAGTCCCTTCACTACTCCCTCGCTCTCTCACCGCTGCTTTTTTTTTTTCTCTTGTTTTTCACTCACAGAAAACAACAAAGCACCTTTGCAGAGGTCTCGCTCTCGGCAGAATATTAATGCCGGCTCAGCAGCGGTGAAAGCTCACGCTCCAAAGGAGGCCCATAACGAGTCCGAAGGCCATCCCACCGCTGCCCGGGACAAGGCTGCTGCAGGCTCAGAGTCCGGCCGAAGGTACAGGAACAATGCTGCCAACAGCTGCTGGATGGACAGAGAGAGGGTGGTGGAGAGAGAGATGCTGAAACCGGCTGAGATAGAGGTGGAGGTTGAAGCAGAGCCTCCGGCCTTCCAGACAGCCTCCACCAATGCAGCGGTCAGCAACGCAGAGTCAGATGTCGAAGCTCTCCTGGCCAGACTCAGGGCCTTGTGAGGCTCTGGTTTTTTATGATCTTTGAGTAAAAGGGAACACATACTGAACATGTGTCAACATACTTTGAATGTAACCTTAAAGACTTTCCGTCTGAAGTATTCTGACAAAAGCAAACGTAGTTATCGAGGAAAGGATTTGGTGCACAAAAAAAAAGTGAAATTCGTACAGTGATTTTTTAAAAAAGCTTTGTTTGAAAATAAAGTCAATGAAACAGTTAAAAATATACTGACAAACAAACTTTGTGTACCTGGAAAAAAAAAAAAAAACATTTTCAAACACAAGCTGAAGGCAGGTCGAACACAGAGCGCTGGTAACATTCAAAAGGTCTGAAGCTTTGAAGGAGAGTTTTACAAACGTCGTGACTTCCTGAAATGTCTTAGAATCATTTATACACCCCCACAAAGACAACGTTACTATGTTTTCTCTGCCGGTACAAAACCAACAATGCCAAGCACTTTCTTTATGATATATAAAATATGCAAGATAAAATAAGAATTATAAAACGTTGTCTTCACAGCTGCATATCCTATAACTGCTTCTTCTGTAGCGTTTTTAAAGCTTTAACATATTCATACTTTTTCCTTTATCTCTGTTTTTAGTAACACATGAACTTTTTCATTTGCATGTTTTGAGTCCTATTGAATTATTCTTGTATTTGCTTATTTTTGGTATTTATTCTCTTCTTTTCTCTAGCGTTTCTTCTTTGTTTGGAGGTGTCTTTTATATCCAAAGCATCATTCTGATCGATGTGTTTCTGATATTAACCTGCGAATATGTTCATAATAAAAAACATTGGTGTACTTTCACACTGTAGGATTTCATATTCCACTTTTTTTCCTCTTCTTCTTCTTGTTTTGTTGAGAGTTTTTGACTCTTTGTGTCATTGTTAGCAAGAATATTATATTAGAGACCAAGTTTGCAAAAAGGGACCAGTGTCTTAAAGTTATCATGTCACAATTATGATACAAAAACAAAGTTCTCTCAGAAAAATCCTGAATGTTGTTGGTTTTTCCTAAATCCCCTCTGAATGAACTTATTATAATATCTTAAGCTTTATGATTGTATCTTTACGTCTGTCAATCACTTTTATAGACCCGTTTATAATAAAATAAAGCATAAAAAAAACATGTTGTCATGTTCATTCATTTGGTTTGGCTGTTGATGTGTTAATGTGGTCAATGAATTTGTAGAGACAGAACCGTACAAACATACATCCATTTATTTATATATATATACTTTTTAATCTGTCATAGATTTGGCCGACGGTTTTTAATTTCAATGACAGTGAGATGGTGCCAGCAGAAGGCAGATCGTCTATCTATCAGACAGACATCGTTTATGTCAGAGGTTTTGAAACTTCTCAGCTCGCGACCCCCAAATCGATGATGCCAGAGACTCCTAACCTCTGCTGTCTCTGGAGGTGGTTTAAATGCTGCTCACAACCACAGGCGGGCAATAAAAGGCAGCAGAAACTTGTGCATACTGATAGCAGAAATTTAAAGAGTCTTAATTTGTATTAAAACAAAAGGAATGGATCAAAGACGAATACAAGTAATCTTCATGTGAGTCCGTTAAATTTAACTGCTGCTGTATTTTTGGACTGCATCCTATGACATCTGCATCTGTGTCTCTCTGACTGCCATCATAGTCACCACTGTTCATGTGACACCTCTGTAATAGCTGTAGCCAAGTTTAGTACAAGCAAAAAGTAATTTGGCCAGGATTAGGAGGAAATCAGTAAGTGTGGAATTATTTATTCATGTTTACAGCTGCACAGAGTTTTTCACTGTAGACCTTTTGTTCACGGAGGGAACATAATGCTTGTGCCTGCGATGACAGTTGATTTGAACCTCGCTACCCACTCAACCTCCAACAAAGGCCTGCCCTCACTCTTTATGCTGCAGAGAATACACAGAGTATGTTCATTAATAATAATGGAAATAGGATGAGCTTACAAAAGGATCCTACTGGATGACTTTATCCTGAGGGAAGTCTGAGCATCTATCACAGTGAAGTGCATCTCAGCCTCACTGAGGGATGAACACAAGTCCATAAGAAGCAGAGGAGCCTCAAAATCAGGGGTCTCAAACTCAACTTACCAAGGGGCCACTGGAAGTGGTGTCTGGGTGAGGCTGGACCGCATCAAGTGTTCCACAAAAAAGGGCTTCAAGTATTCAAAAAAAAAAATTACAACTGATCCAATCGTCTCAGTCTTAACAGGTCAGGACATGCAGAACATGAACAGTTCTTCAGAGGGAGGAAGCAACTGAGCAACTGATCTTAGTTGCAGAATTTGAACATTCAGCCAAAGTCCAATCCTGGTCTGATATTTCTTTTGCTGCCCAATATACACCTGTGCAAGCTGGAGAATGTAAAAAAAAAAAAAAAAAAAAAAAAAAAAAAAAACACTTGGAAATATATAGAAATTTGCCTATTTGCATCTAAGCTTTGCAGTATGTCAAAAATAACGTTAAATTAATATCTTCAGTCTTACATGCTGTTAATATTCATTATTTGCATGAAGCTGTTTCAAAAAATGTAATAATATTAAAAAATGTTTTTGCTTAACGTCAAACCATAAAGCGATGAGTGTGCTGTGTCCTTGTAGAGGTTTTTCTCTGTTACTTGATGTGCAGTTTTCTTTGTGATTCATGAATGAATTTGTTCATAAAAGTCCAGATTTATCACACTGTGCACCTGTGTTGTTAAATTTACTTAATAAAAGTCGCACGGGACTCACAGCTTGTGAAAAGCATGCGTGTACTTTTATAACTTGTTTTTTTTAATGGAAGAAGACATAAAAAGCCACAGCTCAGAACATATGCGTCCTTTAAAACATAAATCAGCCATTTACAGTAAATAAAGTCATCAGGGATTAAAGCTGAGAGAGAGAGATCTCACCGGTTAACCCTCTATCTGACGGGGTCGGCTGGCTGTGGCCCGTCAGCTGGTAAATATCTGCAACACAACTGTCCCCGTCTGGAGCCGAGCCAGACACAAACACCTGCCCGGTGATGCACTCAGCTGTTTGGTTGAGGTGAGCTGCTGCTGTTGTTGTGGCTCACTCAGGCTGCAGCGTGATTCTCAGTGAGCAGTTTAAGATCAACCCACTGTCTTTTTTTTCTATCTTTTCATGGCTCTTTATGAAGATCTGACAGGAGTCTCCTTTTTTTTTCCCCAGAACGTCTTCTTTCCATACATCACTGCTTCATAAAAGGACGTTTGTACATTTTTGTTTTCTTTATGTGCAAAAAATGTGTCTGCGAAAATATCACAAATTCAGCCTCTTAGTGTGTTGTGTCTTAAGAAGTGCCATGATGCCATTTTCAGAAAAGATGTTCGGTAAACGTCTAACACACTCTGTCTCATATTTAGCCGAATCTTGCACTGCTGAAAAAAAGTGAATTACAGAGTTAAAATCAAATGCATTGGCTGTGTTTGTGCCCGTGTGTTGGAGGAGAACACTGTGTCTAATTGTGAATATAATATTAGCTGGAATACATTTTGTCCACATCAGGAATAAGAACCTGTACTTGCATAGATATTGTCAATCCACTGGCTTTAATTGCCTGCATGCTTTCGAGATCTGAAAAATAATTACGTTTTGTTCCAGCATCTGTGCCGCGGACCTGCTCTCCTGAAAGGAAAGCAGGAAAATGACCGGCTAAACTCATCCTCGGCACAAATTGAGAGGAGAAAGGAGAGCATAAGGAGGGTAGGATCTTGTTATGCTGAGGGAGCCTTCATTACTCACAGGCCTGTGTTCCAGCCATGAGGTTTATCTATGGGCCTAATAAAGTGGAGCAAAACATATTGTGTAGCAGATTGCAATCTGGGCTCCTTTGATTGGAGATGAAGTTAAAAATGTGTCTGAGGATATGCAGAGGAAGAGGGGAGGGGAAGGGAGTACAAAGCAGATCAACAGATTTGTCACTTTTTTTTCTTTTCCCCAAGAGTCAAAAAGTGAGCACTGCTGTATTTATAACTGCCTGTTCACATCATACTGAGAACATTTTCCGCACCATGAAAAAAAAAAAACCGTCTCTCTATTTTCAGTTTTTTTTGGCAGAATGATTTTGTAATTCACTGCTGATGATGTCAGTCGCAGCTGTAGAGAGCGGTGAGGAAGGAACCAGCCGCCCGTCTCCGTCTCCAACAAAACGTGATGAAATGCTATTAATTTGACTTGCCAAATACGTTTTGGTGGGGAATGTAATTGCTGCCTGGATTAGGCTGACTGGCAACCACTTTTTATAATCCAGAAGGTATGATGTTCTTACGCAGTGTTGACACAGTCTACATCTTTAAAGTCGGGGGGCTGCCGGCTGCAGCTCCACGTCGATGTCTACACTGGAAGTTTTCAGCCACAGTTCTGTGCCTGGCGACTCTTAGGACAAATATTCACTACAGTTAAATGTGTAAGCCCGAGGCCAGATAGACCTAAAGCCTTCAAAGACGCTTTGAGGATTTAGGAAAAAGACCTAATTTCAACCTTTCAGTGAAGTTATGTGTTAGAATCTAGGTTGTTTTCATGGCCAATAAATTAAAAGCCCAACAGATGACCCTGTGCTTCAGTTTTAATAAAGAAATGTTGAACTCTCTAATGTGTTTATGGGACATTTCTCTGCTCATTTCCCCACTCATCAAGAGCAAACCAAGTCATCCACTGACTGTGGATTTCGTTCATTTATTCTTTTTCTCTCTCTCTGTTGTTGGATTGGAAACCACAAGAGAAGAAAAAAATGGGAGTGATATGCACAAAATTGCTGCTGGTTTGAGATGAACCAGCCTCGAGTGCAGTTTGAACCTCGACATTTAAAGGAGCTGTGAGGACTGTCCAGAGTCTAAATACTCTGTTTCCCATGAGCCCCATCAAACTCTGTTGTAAGGGCATAAATCTTGTCATGATGTGCATTTTTCTTTCTTTCTTTTTTTTTTTTTTTTTTTTTTTTTGTGGAAGCAAATGAATGGAGAGTCGGTCTTTTTAAGGCTACTGCAGGGTGCAAAGCAACAAGGTAATGTATTTATTTACATTTATGTGACAATATTGTTTGAAACGTGACAATAAGCAGGCTTTGTTAACTCAATTTGTTTAGTGTTACTCACAGCCCAGTGCTCTGAGACATGTCCCTAATGTCTAACATCCTACCAGAGCTCATCTACCAGCTACAACCTCACCAAGCAGAGCGAAACGGAACCTCGCCCTTCATTTTATGAAGACAGACTCTCAAGTTTGAACAGATCACTGTCGGCCATTGCTAAACTATTGCTGGTTTGGAGACTTTTGGTCTATGTGCCATAAATGGATTTTTGTTTAACCCAACCACAGAAACTGAGAAACAGCATTTAGAAATAACCAATTCAGGCGCTGATAATGGTAAATGGTAAATGGACCAGTACTTATATCCGCTTTTCTAGTCTGTCTGACCACTCAAAGCGCTTCACACTGCTGGTGTCATTCACCCATCCACACCACATTCACAGATCTACCAGATTCACCGATCTACCTGCAATCTACCTATTGAAGGCCATCAGTTTTATCTAAACCAGTCATTCTCACACACCACTGAACAACAGTGGGAGCAATTTGGGGTTCAGTGTCTTGCTCAAGGACACTTCGACATGAGACTGCAGGAGCTGGGAATTGAACCCTCAACCTTCTGATTGAGAGGCGACAACTCTACCACTGACACACAGTCGCCCAATCTCATGTTAGGTTTTTGATTGTGAACAGGCAAATACATAGCGGTGAGACTATTTCAACATCACTTACAGAGTCCTCACAGGGCCTTTAAATACAGTACAATAGGCTACAGCATGATCACCTCTTTACATCCTGTTAACCGCGACCACTGGTCATCCAGCAGTTACCCAATCATATGGTGATCTGAGGAATGTGGAGGCCAAGTCAACACTTTGAAACTCAGTCTGTTCAGTTTCTGCCACTGAGGTCCATTTGTGACGCTCAGATACCCACCCAAAGGCAGTAGATGGGGTCAGCATGGGTGATAACTATCTGCATCTTTACAGCCCACAACCTCAAAAATGTCAACAGCCTCTGCTCAACAAACTGTGACACACTCTGTGTCCTGAAACCGTATTATCAGAGCCAGCATTGATCTTTTTTAGTTCGAGCTACCATGGTTCTTTTGTTGGACAGGATCACACAGGCCTGGCGCCTTTGCTCCCCTCGCACATCAGCTTCACATGACCCTGTCACCAGCTCACCACTCTCCCCTCCTTGGACCACTCTGGTAGGTACTGACCGATGCAGACCGGGCTTCACCCCACAAGAGCTCCACTTTTGGAGACGCTCTGACCTTTTCACCTAGCCATCATAACTGGCTCTTGTCAAAGTCACTCACTTCCTTACATTTACCCACTTCGCTGCTTTCAACACGTCATCTTCAAGCTGAAAATGCTCAATCGCAGTCGATCCCGTTCACTGACAGGTGCCGTTTTTAAAGAGATAATCAAAGTGACTCACTTCACCTGTCAGTGATCATAAAGTCATGGCTTCTCAGGGCATGTAGCGTCTCCTTTACTCACTGTGCTAACACAGCCTCCCACACACAGATTACTGTTAAGTAACTCATTCGTCCCCACTTCAAAGAGTCTCCTTTCCAGCTGCTGAACGTCTGAGTTTGTCTCTTTCATGAACTTATTCCTCTCACAACCAAACAGCTTATGTTTTCCCTCCGTCTCTCCTCAGAAACGGTGAAGCTGAGGCACCGAGCGTCCCTTAGTGGCAGAGTTTGTCTGATCATGGTGCACCCGGAGCGGAGTCACCTTGTTGTCAGGCTCAGATCCAGGAGGAGACAGTCATGGTGGTAAACTAAAACCCTAATGGTGTCACCCAGGGATGAGTTGGGCTCCGGTTGTTCTTTTCTGTTTATAGATCAAACCCCGACAGGTCTCAGATGAAATGTTCACGTCTTTGCAAAGTGCTTGTTCAGTCTTTGTGGTTGAACACTTACTTAAATCAACAACAGCGTCTTCCCACCTTCTTTATTATTCCTCTCTCATCCCCCTCCACCTCTATCTCTCTCTCTCTCTCTCTCTCTCTCTCTCTCTCAGCGCTTTGTTGCCCTCTCTCTTCTGTACCGGGGCTACCTCCATCTGTCACTGCAGGTGTGTTTTTGTCTCCTGTCTGTATTTCTTTGATCATGGTTGCATTACACTGTGTACATTTTTGCCCTCTTTCAGTTCTTTGTCTTTGTTGTTCGGTCTCATGGAGACGTTTGTTGATGTTTTTGTTGTTTAAAGGCAAGCATGAAAAACGGAGAACTCGTCCCTCGCCGCTTCGCTCAAACAAATAGCTCACATTTGGCAATCATGCAAAGTATCTCAGCAGATATTCAATATCTCGCTATTTGCCGCAAATCGCTGATTTATTCCCTCTTCGAACAGCTGAGTGGTATCCTGTGCTTGGAACTTTCTGCGTGTTCATTCGCTGGAGTCACAACAAATTAGTCAGGTTTGCCTCAGTGCTGTTTTTTTTTTTTTTTTTTTATCAGCCAGCAGCTGCGTCTTTGTTGTGCGGTTTCTTGATGGTTTGAAAAGTTTGGCTTGAAGGAGAAAAGACAAACTCTAACCCAGCATGAGAGCTAAAAAAAGGGGCTATAAATAGGACAGCAGTTTATCAGAAAGAGTTGTTTAGTCTGCAGATGGGATAAAAGGAAGAACAAGCCAGGTTAGAGGGAAGTGTGATTAACAAGTATTAAAAAACCCCCACTAGATTTAGCCCAGGCACACAGAAAGACAACTTTGAGACATTAACTGATTTTGAAGTTGTGTAAGACCAAACATAAAGACGATCAGTATGGAGTTAAATTAGTGCCAAAACCTCACAAACACAAAAACTGTGTTTTATTTGTGGCCAGTGATTCACAAACAAACTTAGTGTGATTTGCAAAAGCAAAACATAATTCACAACTAATGTATTTAGTTTTATTAATGAAAAGAAATGTCACTCCAACAAATACATCTTGCTTCACAAATACAGAAAAATGTATTTTCACTTAAATGAAAATTTCCTTGAGGTGCAAAAAAAAAAAAAAAATTTCAAGTACAAAAAAAAATATATTGTTCAAGATTTAATTTTTTCTTCTCGAGTTCAAAAAAAAATGTCTGCAATTAAGAAACAATTCTGCGGAGAAACAGTTTTGACATGATTCTACCACATCATGTGACTTTTGGCACGATCTTCCCCCCGTCACGTGACTTTTGGCAGTAACTTTCCGCCGTTCTGATCCACATCCGCAGGACTTAGATTTGCACGCCACAACAGCAGGTGGCACTGTTGATGCTGTTTAAGACCATAGATCTACATCATAAATACGACGAGGAGCCCAGGATAGAGGACAGCATCACTCGCCCTGGACCGCGCAAAATCACGGTCCCGAACTCACCTGTTTGCTGCTCATGCTGCCGTGATTTTGTGCGGTCCAGGGCGAGTGATAAATCAAGTCTGATTTTTATCATGACAATCCAAGACCACTGTCTGATTTTTATGACTGCAGCAGTCCAATACCTGCATAATGACCTCTCAGTTTCACCTGTCAGATGTGTATTATTTTAATCCTTTGGCTAAATAATTTGACAGCTCACCAGAAGGACCGCGCCGTGTTTTTCTGTCTGTCCCTGGATGTTGTGGTACAGAGTAGATTCCCTAAGGGCTGTGCCACTGAGCAGAGTGACAACTGTAAAAAACAACGAGTACAGTAGCGCTTTGTCGACAGCAACAGAAGTGAGCACATCTGGCTTTGATCACCATGGCGATGGCGGTGTGGAGAGTGACAGGGCAAGCAGAGCGATGGAGACACACTCTCCGGGGAATCATTATCCTGTTTAGTAAGTCTAATCAGAGAAAAGGTGTTGCACCTCAGCTAACTGCTGTCCTTGTTTTATTTATTTATTTATTTTTCTTATTACAAAGGACCACACAACAAATACACAGCAGCAAGACAGGAGTCAAAACAGGAACAATCTTTATCACTGACACAAAAAACCCCCATTAACAACATAGACACGTGTAATTACTGTGCTATCGCAGCCCTCGGCTAATGAACACACTGTTAAGAATCAAAACATGAGAAATGTCACAGGGGGGTGTTAAAATGTGTTCCTAAATGTAGTCTGCAATTAAATATCAAAGTTTGATTCTTTTAAAAATGTTTCAAAACAATCACATAGGCGAGTAATTGCTTAAAATGGGCCTACAAAGAGAACAGATAAAACTGTGGGGGAGCTGCTGGAGATAAACTGGAAGAATGGTGTTTGATTAAAAGCCACAGAAATGAGTCAGAGTTAAAGAATGGAGCCAATTTGCTTGAGCTCCATCCAAAAGACTGGTTAGAGATTATAAAACTGGTGAAATAATTATTAGGTTACTCATGTACTATGAAAGAAAGACAGTTTTTGAGCAGTTTCTCAACTGTGCGTGTCCACATATGGTTTATTCAACACTGAAGTAAAGATATCTTCTTATTAAAGCTGGGGGTGTATTGGCAGAGATTTCAAACTAACAGTTGCGCCTTGTAGCGAATGACCCCACGGCTATTACAAGTCAATGGACTTGCGGTCCCAATGGGCGTCCATATGCTAATTAGCCTAGCAACATAAAGAAAGTAGCCTTGAGCAAAAGAAAAACCTCAGGTTGCATGTTTGTGGCTGCATGTGAGAGTATTTTTAAAACGTGGCAAGATGGCAGAGAAGGTGTTTCGCCTGCAGTTCCTGTTTCAGCCTGGCACCAGTCCCGGTACGCCGCAGCACTCACCAAAGCTTTATCCTCAAACAGAACCACCTCTCGCTGCAAGTGTGCCAATGAACAGCAAGCGCTCCGAGGAGGCGAGTCAGCGGTGTTTGTCAGGAACACATTCTTCAGGAGTGGAAGAAGGCGTCTGGCAAAGTGTGATGGGCGCTTCAGGACAAACCCGACGCCCGGCCTGACCTCTCATTAGCTCTCCAGGATGATGCAGTCATTGGATGAAAAGTGAGAACCAAAGAAAGAAAATTCTCATTTGAACAAAGCCCCTCACACGTTTTCTTGGTAAAATCCGGATGTGTTTCAAATATCAAGCACAGTATTTACTTTTAAGTACACTGCAAATAAATGTGTTGCAAAATTTCCCCCTTTATCCTTTCACAGAAAATCCTCCTGCTCAAACTGCTGGAATCCCAGCGTGTCACCGTGTGTTTGTAGAAACAGATAAATATATATATTTATGTGTATGTAGGTGCACTCGTGTACCCATCAAACAGGAAGCTTCTGTATCCTCACACCTTTGCCAAAAAGGGATTTGTTGATACACAGGGGACCTTCTGGAGGTCCTTGTGAGTGTTTACGACCTGCTCTGAAGAGCTGGAGCAGGATTTCTGCTCTTTGTCTCTGTGTGAGTGTGTGTATTTATGTGTTCCACCTCATTTAAGCTGAATTCTCAATCAACTCAGTGACAGAGTTCAATAAACCAAACTCACCTCACCTTACCCGTCTACCAGCGTTGCACTAAGCAACAATTACCACTCCCGCCGTCCTCTGTCTGTCGTCAGCGTCTAATCTCACTTTTCCTGAATAAAAGAAAGAAAGAAAAATCATCCCTCAGCAGGTGTCTGAGTGAGCATGCCAGAGCTCTCACTTAAAATTTGTCTCAGTTGTCTTGTGTGTTTTTTTTAAAAGCTTGCTGCTGTGGGAAGCAGGAGAGTGAACTGGGGCAGAATGGTTGGTTGTTGGAGTAGCGAGCCCCAGTGGTTGGCACTTTACCACAGCACTCGTTCTGGCAGCAGATCTAGCACATGGTGTCTGACCCCCTGTTGAACATCACACATGCTTGTTTTTGTAAAGCTGTGGTTTTGTGTTAACAGATGAATTTTAAGAGAGGAATTAGCAGCCAGCAACAGGTGCAGCTTATAAACTAAACTTTGCAAAGAGCGCACACAGAATAAAGGATCACGTCTCCGGATGGATGGGCTTAACTTGCACTTTCAAGGCCAAGCGCTTGGCTAAAAAGCTGCGTTGGACGATACAAGTAAAATTCAGACATTCCTAGTACATACTTGTGAAGAAAAGCGGAGTGAAACTTGTTTTCTGGAGCAGCATCTGAGCTAAGCAGCCGCTGCAGTCCCCTGTGTGACTCCCAGCCTTGTCGACACAACCACATACATCGCTCGGATGTATATACATCGCTCAGCTCACAGCTTTTGGAAACAAATAAAAGAGAAGAATAATCATAGTTCTCACCAACTGGTCTCAACAAAAACATGCTTTTATTTTGAAACAACGCAGGAAATCAGTGACAGTTTTGCAGCTTTTTGTCATACATGGGTCTTTTTCTCTTTTCAGCTGATCTAATGAGATCAGACTTCTTCTCTTGTCTTGATGTTGGGTCTCTGTTAATAAAATGTATTATCATTTACAGGTCTAGACCTGTTAACGCTTTTGGAAAGCATCTTTAGATAACGTTTGTCATGAATTGACGCTATATAAATAAAGACTGATTGACTGAACTGGTCCCATATTTCAGCATTTCCCAACAGATTCTTCAGCCTCTCAAATCACAGCTGAGTTCACAAAACCCAAAAGCATTGTTAAGAAACGAGAAGCCGACATAAGATCAATCAGTTCAAAACGTGAAACAAACAACTCTAATAATTTAATTTCATCACTTTTTCTTCGTAATCATAGTTTTATTTGGATTAAAGTTGCTATTATACAGGACGTCTGTTTTTTGAAACAGGGAATTGATGTTGTTGAAGTAAGAGTGACTGTAACAAAGACACCTGACTCTGTCACGCTTGAGTAAATCAGAGGCTGATCATTAAATCTCTCTATGTTGTGTGCAACAGAGCATACATTATATATTTCTAAAAGGTCTGGAGGTGAAATAATCATCCTGGAGCCACAGCATCTGACAGGACTGATGCAACACCCTGCCACAGGTGGATCTGAGTTTTCTTCACCCTGGAAACGAACACATAAAAGTTATTTTAGCTCCTCTTTTGAATTTACTCTCTCACCCTGGTGATTTCTTCAGTTACCTCACCTGTTGCAGCCTTGATGTCAATAAAAGCTCTGTTTTATGCAGACAGAGACTCCCCGCTCTATACGACCCCATGATCAATAAAGCTCATAAGTCTTTTCCTCCGACTGAGCGAGCTTCTGCTCCCTCCCCGCCGAGAATCAAAGAGCGTCAGACAGACCAGACGCACTCCTCCTAAAGGTGCCTCTCAACGCATACAAATCCCGAATCTGTCCTGCCTCCTTTGCTCCACAGGCACATACCCCCCTCGAGACAGGAGACAACCAGCCGAGTAGATAACGTTTTACTGAGAGTTAAACCAAGAAAAAAGATTAATACAGGGAGTTCTGTATTGCTTTGTGTTACAGACTTGTGAATGTGGTACTTCTGAGGCTATATTCTGCACACACGCTGCCATTATGTGCTAGTTTCTTAGAGATGTGTTTGACAAACTATTAGTGTTGAGGGAACTGCAGTCGTACTTGCCTAATGAAGGAATTAAGATTAAAATGAGTTTTAGGGCCAAACGCTACAACATGCAAGAGAAAAAAACAGCTTGTCTCATCTAATTTGCAAATCTTATAAAGTGTTTTGAAATCCCTTTGATTTAGGACCTCTCAGCTCTGCAATGTAAATCAGCTGGTGAATAAATGACTTTATAGCTTCATTAATATGTATGGACATGTCTGGCGTGCCTGCAGTATGATGTCAACAAGGTTTGGGACAAGCTGGACTCCTGTCTTTGATTGGCAGATTAAGACAGGCCGAGGCTGTCGTGTTAAAATGTTCACAACGACATCGTTTCAAGAGAGTACAAGGAACACTGAAATACCATCAAGGAAACACAAACATGAGACAAATATGGGAGTGAATTTCTAGTTTCTGCAGCCCAGATATGAAAGTACATCCTTTTGATCATCATAGATGGTCACTTACTATTCACTGTCTTCACACAGCAGCCATTATCCTCTGACACTGAGGTGGAGTTGAAACATTAAGATGTTTGTTTACTGCTGTCCTGTGAAATAGCCAGGGTCCACAGTCACAGAGGAGATTCACCTGAGTTTAGAACTTCAAAGACCTGTGAGGACTGTATAAGTGATACTGAAATAATCTCACTTTTATATGTTTGCATTTTCAAAATCCACAATTTAAAATGAGATTATCAGCACTGAAACTGATTATTGATAAATGTTATTTCTCAGTATTTGTGGTCGGGTTCGACTTTCCTGGGAGAACATGAGTCCATTAACAGCACATAGACTGGAAGTCTCTTTGATGACACTGTGCTGGTAAGCAAAGTTAAGCAGATAGAAACAAGACCTGTTTTTTTTCTTAAACAAAACAATTTCTTGCATTAATTTTGTAGTAATGTTGGAGACCGGAGCTGGACTGACAAAAAGAAATATGAACAGGAGAGCAGAAAAAAGCTAAAGAGGAGAGTGATAGAGCAAAGGCTAAAACACGGGTTAAACTGTTTGTGATAATCCAACCCACACGCAGCAGTTATACTGCAGTGATCTGTTCAAACTTGAATGTAAGACGAGGTTTTTTTTTTTTTTCATTGAAAATAATGTGAAAAAGTGGGGTCGTCTTATAATCGCTGATAGTTATCTCAGGTGGCTACACATCCAAACAGCAGAGGGCGCCAGCATTTTGTAAAGCCAGTGACCTCACTGTGGTTGTGGTGATCTGTCAATCACAGCAGACGCGACAGGTGATGAAAAATGGAGAGGCGTGGTGATGATGTTTATTTTAAGATGATTTTCAATGCAGCAGAGAAGTTAAACAGCCAAAAAGCAGCCAAAATTTATGGAGTTATGGAGTGTAATGTCTGAAGATGGTAGATCCATAAAAACCATCTGAAAAATACTACCTGTAAATGATAAACTGATCATGGACCTCAGAGGGGCCATTTCCAAGAGATTGACAGGAGGGTGTGTGAGTTTGTTATTGAGAAGCGTAACAAAGGCATCATTAGAGCTCTCATCAGGATTACATCTGAAATACAGATCTTAGGGATAGTATTTACAGCCAAAAATGAAAGCAGTCTCTGTTATTTCAGTGGTTTTCTCAGAATTTTAATAAAAGACAGTTTCTCTAACAAAGTAAATTTTGGTTATAGTCTTTTTCTGAGGATTGATCTTCAAATGAGGTGGGAGGGTATCATCTTATAATTGGGGTTATCCTATTATTATCCTATATTTGGGTCAATACAACACTAAACAGATAGCCTGCTCACCTCCTGTCACTAAACTACGCTACAAACTGGTTAACAAAGTTTGCTTGCTGTCACGTTTCAAACACTAGTGCTATGTAACAAATGCACAGCCTGACAAGAGTCAAATCCTACAACAGTGAGTGATGGTGCTCATGGGAAACAGAGTTCACCATGTGCAAACTTCATCACAGCGGACCAAAATACCTGCACAGCCAGGCAAGCTGCCAAACATTTGTATAAATCCAGGTGAACACGAACTAACTTAGCAAGAAGTCACTTTTCCTGCTTCTGTTTTAACTAATCAGCTGATTTCTTGCAATCTTTTTGTTTGCAGTAATTTACACCTTTTCTTTCCCATTCACTGAGTCTACTCAATGGCAGCCTAATACTTGCATTCAAACACTTCTTAGCTAACATGTTTGCTAATGTTAGCATCTTACAGCTTTCCAGCAGAGTATAAGCCAGCAAGTGGCTGAATGCTTGAACTGATATCCAATAGAACTGTGTTTTATCAATCAGAGATCATTCATCAAACCATTAAATAAAAAGGATTTGTTCAGTACCCTTAATGTACATGATTTACATCCATTAACACAGCGCTGTAACAGCAGCATATTAGCTTCCAGCCCTGAGTATGGCATCAGAGGAAAAGGCTGCTGTGTGAATCAATTAAAGCAGGATGGTTTGGAGTGTGAATAAAGAGTTAAATGGGTGGAAGAAAAAAAGAAGGAATGGAAGATAGAGGCTTTCAGGTGGGCAGACAGCCCACTGATCCACCCTGAGGTCCAACAGTTAGGTCAGACACACCAACACGTGGCGAGTCTGTCGACGATGAAAAACAGCCTACTGTGTAGAAGTCGAGCTGAGTTTGGTTCTAAGCCAGTGATCGAGAGGCCTAATTGCTCTTTCATTATGAGTCAGGCTGTAGAGTATTCATGTGTAATTAGCACGCGATTCAATGAACGTGTTGGTGTGCGTCCGGGGCCCATATTGAAGGCATGCATGTGAGCGGCCTGAGCTCCAGAGACTGAACTTTGATGTGTTTCCTTGATTGTATCCTCTGGCATATAACACTGCTGTGTGAATTGGGGCGCTGGGTCGAGAGTGTCTGAGTCAGCTCCGGCTTTGCTGAGGGAACAGCCGTCTCCCACTCGTTTGAAATCAGAGCAACGTACAGTCCATCTCAAGAATCCAAACTACCACAGGCATCTTCCAGCGTAGTGATGACTGAAACCTAATCTGCAGCACAGAGATGCAGAGGTCTGCTGGTGCTTTTCACTTCAAACAAGACCCCTTCGCTGTCATCAATTTCCACTTTGTAGAATTTAAAAAAAAAAACACATATAAAAATCTTCAAAATGTAACCTGTGGTCAAAAATCAAAGATTCAAATCAAACATTCCTTTGTCAGTGTGCTCCCTCATTGTGTTACGTCATCAAGGATGTGTCAGCGTTTGATGTTATGCACATATATTATTATATCGCATATATTCTGCTTTGACATTTCCAGAGGTCACTTACAAAGACGTGCTTGAGTTTAGTAAAAACAAACAAACACTGAGAAGGCAGATGGGAAGCTTAGATGATCCTGCTGACAAACATGCTATTAAATTTTTAAAGAAAGTGTATATTTATATATATATGAACCCCTTTTTTTTGCAATATTTGGACAAATCCCATACCAATAATTCTTAATAAAATACTCCTCTGAAATTGGATCTCACCACATTTTGTCAAACAGTAACAAGACATTGTGTAATTGCTAACGTCATGTTGTATAGGGAGCCTGAGGAGGTCAAACGAGGGGTTAAGCAAATAAATACAGCTTCTGCTCTGGTATATAAAACAGATTTTGGAGCGAGAACTTGCTTTGCCTCACCGAATGATATCTTATTATTCTTCCTGTCTTGTTTTGCTTTGTTTTTGTCTCACTGTGTTGCTGGACTGTGTGAAATAACTCCATGCTGGCCTGTTAGTGGGAACACTGTTCGACAAGAAACTCTGTTTTTTGTTTTGTTTTGTTTTTTTGAGGTTCAAAATAAACCTGACAGTGATTCATGTGTTTCTTGGATGAAGTTCAACTGGACTGGGTGTACAGTTGTTAAACCTACATTTAGTAATTTTGTGTTTATTTGTATGTGGGCCGCCACAAAAACTCAGAACAAAACAACCCTGAGATGTTTCCACCTCACTCCTCATTAAGCTGGAAAACAGTTGCCTACATACACAATCAAAAAGCAAAAAAAAAAAAAACATGAGTATTCTCATTTAGAGGCCAGCTGACCAATTTTTTTTTTCTTGGATCTTTATCATCAAAAATTCTGAGTACAATACAACACAAATTCCAATGAAGTTGGGACTTTGTGAAAAGGTAAATAAAAACAGAATGCAATAGTCTGCAAATCCTGTTTAACCTATATTCAGTTGAATACACTACAAAGACAATTTATTTATTATTCAAACTGATAAACTTCAATGTTTTTTTTTTTGTTTTGTTTTGTTTTTTTTTGCAAATATTCACTCATTTGAATTTGATGCCACATCATGTTACCAATAAGCTGTAACAGGGTCAACTAAAGACTGGGAAAGATGAGGACTGTTCCAAAACACCTTTTTGGAACATTCAACAGGTGAACAGCTTCATTGGAAACACTTGAGTGTCATAATTGGGTATAAAAGGAGCATCCCCACAAGGCTCAGTCATTCACAAGCAAGGATGGAGTGAGGTTCACCACTTTGTGAACAACTGCGTGAGCAAACAGTCCAACGGTTTAAAAGCAATGTTTCTTAATGTAAAGTCGCAAAAAAATATGGACTTCATCATCTACAGTCCAGGCAGCAAAGATGAAAACCAACATTGAATGCCCGTGACCTTTGACCCCTCAGGCAGCACTGCATTAAAAACCAACATCATTGTGTAAAGGATATTACCACGTGGGCTCAAGAACACTTCAGAAAACCATTGTCAGTTCATCACTACATCTACAAGTTCAAGTTCAAACTCTACCATGCAAAGTCAAAGACATTTATCAACAACACCCAGAAACACCGCCGGCTTCTCTGGGCCCGAGCTCATCTGAGATGGACTGAAGCAGAGTGGAAAAGTGTGCTGTGGTCTGACAAGTCCGCATTTCAAATTGTTTTTGGAAATCATGGACGTGGTGTCCTTTGGGCCAAAGAGGAAAAGGACAATCTGGATTGTTATCAGGTCAAAGTCTCAAAGCCAGCATCTGTGATGGTATGGGGGTGTGTTAGTGCCCATGGCATGGCCAACTTGACCATCTGTGAAGGCTCCATTAATGCTGAAAGGTACATACAGGTTTTGGAGCAACATATGCTGCCATCCAAGCCACGTCTTTTTCAGGGACATCCCTGCTTATTTCAGCAAGACAATGACAAGACACATTCTGCACGTGTTACAACAGTGTGGCTTTGTAGTGAAAGAGTGCAGGTACTAGACTGGCCTGCCTGCAATCCAGACCTGTCCCCCATTGAAAATTTGTTGCACATTATGAAGCGTGTAATTTGCCAATGAAGACCCTGAACTGGACTTAAGCAACTTACAGTAAGTTGTACATTGAGCAGGAATGGTTAAGAATTCCATCTCCAAAGCTTCAACAATTAGTGTCCTCAGTTCACAAACACTTACTGAGTGTTGTTAAGAGGAAAGGTGATAAAGGTGAAAGGTGGAACACAGTGGTAAACATGACCCTGTCCCAGCTTTTTGGAACATGTTGCAGACATCAAATTCAAAATGAGTGAATATTTGAAAAAAAAAAACAATTAAATTTACCAGTTTGAACAATAAATATCTTGTCTTTGTGGTAGATTAAATTAAATTTACTTTAAACAGGATATGCAAATCAATGTATTCTGTGATAATTTCTTCTTTCAACATGGTGTCTTTGGCCTCTAGCTTTTGCTTTTTGAGAAACACGTTTTGTTTTATTTTCTCCAACCCTTTTTTTTTTATATATACTTACCTACTGTCCCTCTCTATGCCTCCAGCACCTCTCTAGCCAGCCTCTCACCACCTCAGCTGTAAGCCTTCCTTCAAGCTTCCCTCAAATCTGTCTTTTTACAGTAAAATCCCCCAAAGCCCTCTTCAACTGTCAATTGATCTGCGTTTGGGTCAAATGAAAGAGCGTTTAAACAGCCACTCATGTCATCTTAGCATTCCTGTTCGTCTGTACAAAGCTGTACCTCTCTCATCTTTGCTGATCTCCAACCAAAATGTTATTATGCTTCCTGAACTGTGAAATGTATCTATGATTTGAATATTTGCTTTAGAAGAAGTGAAATAAGGCTATCTTGAGAGCATGCTGTACACTGACTCATCCAACATCTAAGCCCTCTGAGCAGCATTAAAAATGTCAAGAAATGGTCAGTTTTGTTGTTGATGGTCTTGTTTGCGTTTTTAGGTCATAAAACAGCAACACTGTTAATTTCAATCAGTTTTATAACTGGTCATTAACTTCTGACAGTAGCATTAAAAAAGTCGTCATTTCCAACCTTAATGTAATGTTTTGATGCATTGCTGTGTCATGCCATAAAACTGCCTCATTTTCTAACAATAACTTAAAAAGGTACAAAGATACAAAAAAATAAGAGCTAATAAGAGCGTCTACATGGGAAGTCTTCTGTGTCAGAACACCAGACGGATAAAAAACTGATGTATTCTGCCATTAATTGGCTGAAAACAGAAATGACAGTCGACAAACTGACAGAAAAAGTTCTAGCTGTAAAAACCAAAACAGTGGCCAGAGAATTGAAAAGTTAACAGATAAGGGAAACTAAAGCTATTTTGGTGAAAATTCTGTATTGATTCATCAAAATAATGAATTCATCCATTTTCAGTGTTGCAGGCAATGAATATGAAAGTGGAAAAAAAGAGATACCCTATCATGCTTTGCTGAAAAATTGAACATCTGGGTGAAAACTTTAACAGTGTATTATGGCAACAAATAATGCCTCGGGTCTGGTTATGAAATGCTTTTTTATGTGACATCTCAGGCAAAATTACAAACATTGTTTGTTGAAACATTTTGCTTTCCGATTCAATAAATTAGTCATTCTTGGTCAGCTCAAACCAAACATTGGTCCCATTGTCATCAAAACTCCATCAAACTTTCTGGTCCTGCTTGCTGTCAGGCCTCTTGTTTTAAATTACTTTTCCCACCAGCCTTTCTGTCATCTACTTCTACAGCTGTGTTGTCAGCTCCCCATTTAAATGTTATTTAGAAGTGACGGCCTGAAGAAAGGAAAACTTAAGCTCTTTGTGAAATAAAATCCACATACGATGCTTGAGACGAATAAAGGCAGAGTAACTGCCAGTTTCCTTTATTCCTCATAAATGGAGCTCCAATTAAACCAGGAAGCTTTGTCTTGCTGCAGAGCAGAGTGGGCTCATTTACAGTACCACTGCCAGTATCTTGAAAAGTCATGACAGATAAGGAACATAGTATTACTGTAAAACACCCAGCCAGTGATTGGGGAGAGACTCGGGGGCAGAAAAAAAACAATCCCTGACATGGAATTGATGAATATTTTCAGAGCACAAAGGCAATTTAAAGAAGACTGAAGTAACATAATGGTCTGAGCTTACAATGCATTTCTCTGTTAGGTCCCCAAAGGCTCTATTTTCTTCGTCATGTGGGGATTTAGAGCTGCTGTGCTCCTCTAGATGAAGGAAAGCTTTGGAGGCTTTGGAGGAGTGGATTTATTTCTCTTCAGCCATCAAGCTTATGTACGTGCAAATATTTCTGTATGACTGATAATAAAATCGCTCAAGAGGGAGCTGTCTCAGTGTGCTTTTAATTGACACTACAAGTGAAAAAGAAAATGCGCTGAGTTCTTTAATCAAATCCCATGTGAAAAAAGCCATTCCAGTGGAGGAAATGGGAGTTCTTATAACGCTATGTATTCTCATTAGTGTGTACTCCATGTTTGATGTGTACTTACTGTCTTCTAGGTGCTGTCACATCAGACGAGCGCAGCCAGACCAAGTGAGCAGGGTTGAATGGCCTTTCTCCTGTCGTTAACACCACTCGTCTGCCACTCGTATGGTCAGCGTGTTCCCAGGCGACCGGGCCCCGCGCAGATACGTTGCACTCAAAGCTGCCATCTTCACCCAAACAGGCGAGCGGAAGCCCACACATTTATGCAGACTGTCTCCACGTTTGTCTGCCCTACATCCCATGATTCCTGTTGACAGCAGCAGACGTGTCACAGCTGGCTCAGAGACCAAACTTGAACAAAGGCAGGTTAAGCCAAGTAGGTCACATGTCTTCTTGAGGGCTTCAATCCCCTCCTTCCCCATGGGGATCTTCAGGATTCTGTCTGTTTGTGTTAAATTTTTGTTGTCATTGAGTGTTATGACCTGTTTATTCCAAGGTAATACACAGTCACGAATATGAACTCCTCCATGGTGCGCTTTGCTTTCCCAGTGAAATTTTGAGAGGTAAATGGACTAGATTTATAAAGCTTTTTTAAGCCTCCTGACTTATCATATTCTATCACTGACACACATTCACACTCTGAAGGCAGGGGCCGTGCACGGTGGGGATAGAATTTACGTGGTACTTAACATTCACACACACTCCATTTAGAGTTAAGTATCTCGCCGGGGGAAACTTTGACATGTGGACAGGAGGAAATGGGGATCGAACTGCTGATCTTCAGATTAGTGGTTTCCCTCTCTCTACCTCAAGAGCCTCAGCTGCTAAAAAATTAATGGTGGTGCTGAGATTTGGAGTGTCTGAAACTCTTCATACACATGTCTCAAAACCCACTGCGCTGTAGGCTTATGCTGCTCTGTACCTGTTAGACTGTTGCAATGGTGCTTTGTTTAACAGAAATATAAATTGCAATTCATGACAATTTGATGTCAGTTGGAGTAATATATGGTCAAAGAGCAAGGCTCTTCTATTATGCTGTGAAATGCTCCCAGTTTTCTAAGTTTCTAAGCTGGTATGAGTTAAGAGATGAACTTCTGGAGCAAAGTTTTGGTTCAAAACATTCAGTATATAGGTGATGCTAATTATTTTATATCATACACAAATCATAAAAAGGATTTCCTGACCTTTAGTCCCACTAAGGCCTCAGACGTCAGCATCCTTGGCTAATCCGCTGCACCAAAAACTAACGCCATCTCTGTTTTCACACGGTCACCTCACTTTGAAAAGGTTTATGCATCTTCTGAATAAAAGGGTCCTTATTGGCTGTTCATTGTGGCATCGTTTCCATGGTGCCGGCAGGTTTTTTTTTTTTTTTTTTTAACACATTACCAGTCACCATCACATAGTACAGAGTTAAAATGTGAAGGTCATAGTTCTGTGGTTTCTGTAGCAGAACATGGAAATGCAGGAATAAAAAATCTGACCTCTGTTCGAAGCTGTCACAATAAAATCCATTCCCTGAGTAAAAACACACGAGCACTGAAAGCTTATCTGACAACATTAGACTGTGAAAAAGAGGGAGGTTTGCTGGGCTACTGTACAAATCGGCCTTTACACAGTATACACACAGCAACTTAATGAAATAAACAAGTGTGTAAATAAAGGGTCACTTTGGTGTGCTGCTGGTCTGGCACACTCATGGGCTGTGGTCCTTATACACTGTAAAAACAAAAAGTTGTGTAAAGTTAAAATTTCAGGGCAACCGTCTACACCAGATTTTGAGGTTTTGAGACTGGCTGAAAATGTTTCATTTGAACCAACTAATCAGTTTCTGTTGAGATTATTTATTATTCATATCTAATATAACTTAAAGTTTAGAGTTCTACATACTAAGAATTCTGATAAATAAACATTGTGCCAACTTATTTCTTTTCGTCCAGAAATTGTACTTTACACTTCTAGTCTCTCTCACCCATCCGCACACTGATCGCACAGGCTGTTGTGGTAGGGACCCATCAGTTTTGGCTAACACATTCATACTCATCCACACCTCACCAACCAACAGCAGCAGCAACTTTGGGTTTAGAGTTTCTCTCAAGACACATTGTCATGGTACTGCAGGAGCGGGATTTGAACTCCTGACCGTCAGTTTGGGACACAATGGCTCCACCACTGAACCAAAGCCACCCCACCAATTCTATACTAATGATTAGTTGACCAAGTGTGAAGCTAGAGCTTCAATACTATACTCAAAACAAGATGTTCACTTTTATGGCGATAAAATACACACAGAAGAGGAGAATTGGTGGCACATGGGAAATATGGGAAAACTATGAATAAAATATATAAAATAACATATATAACATAAAAAATAGAAAATATAAAATATATTAATATTGTCTATAAAAAAATATAGGAAACTGAATATATAGATGATCCCTGTAGATATGAGTTGGAGACCCCACTTGTTGCTGAAGCATTCTCAAAGAATTTAGCTCCAGACTCAAACCTATAAGTCGATATTTTGCCAACCTCACTTATAAAATGAGACCATCTTTACACAATAAACTTAACAAAGGTAGCTGATATCACTATTTTGAAGTAGTTTCCAACGCAATAGAACATTTCTTTGTTCACTGAACCAAAAGAGAAAAAAAAAACAATTTAAAGTTTTCATTTTTACAAATCCCTAACTGTCAACTGTGTCTTACAAACAAAATACACTTTGTGCTTTAAAAAAACAAGTGAAATGCGTGAATAAAAGATTGAACCTCACTAGTCTGATCTGATCTGTTCTTTCTAAAAGTGCCAGGACAGATATTTCACTTGAGCTGCTGTTAAAGCATATTTACAAGTCTCTTCAAGTCAAATAATGTTAAATTCATGTGGAGTATTGCTCAAAAATAAAAACCCAGGGATGAATAATTGCAACAATAAATGGAAAATCCATGTTTAATGTAAGTCACTGTCACATAGAGTGAACTCCGGAGCTTCTGTACTTTGCTTGGCATCAAATATGTATAATCAGTGTTAGAATTAAAAATGGAAAACCAGCGAGAGAGAGAAAAACATCAGCAGGTATTTCACAGTTTTGTTTTAAGTGTATCATATCCCCTGTATGAGTGACCACCCTGCCATTAAACCTGCCATGGATTCTGTCTTGGCTGCTCTGCGAGGTGCGAGCACTGGGAGTTGGGTTTGTTGGACTGCGAGGCCGTGTCAGATAACACGTGTCAAGAGGAAATCACAGGAGGGGCTTCAGATACAGACAGGGGGGTGGAAATGGTGGTGGAGGGTGGGGGCTTATCCTAACTGGAATCTATGCTGAACCAAGCATCCCTAACCTCAACACTGATATGAACACAGTTTTCATACAAAGAGTGTCAGGAAATGGAGTGTTGCTGGAGGACTTATATGTCATCCACTCGGCAGTGGCACATGTGCTGATATGTTGAAGGCATTTTTTGAATTGGGCTTTATTTTTTAAGGATATTGGCCTTTTTTTTTTTTTTTTTTTTCACCAGATTGATTCAAAAGAAAATCTTGCCTCATATTGCAGCAGCTTAGGAAACAGATCTGCAGATGTAGGTTTATCCTGTGATCTTTTATCTCTGTCTGCAGGTCAACTTGAGAACCTCTCTGAAACCTTCTTCCTGTCAGTGGTGAGCAATATCATCAGCCATCTCACAGTGAGTGATTTTCCTGTACAGATTGTAAAAAAAGGCTACTTAATATGCAACACATCCCATAGTCACAAGAGAGTCAGTAGAAGAAGTCAGGCCACCACTACCTGGTAGGTCAGAGTGAGACTCTAAACAATAAGAACATTTATTGTCCTAACAGATTCCTTATAAAGAAAATGTTCCTATATCAAATTCTACAAATCTCCTTTAACAGCTCACATTTAAATATTTTCAGTTGATGATGATATTTACTGTTTTTCCCTCTTTGATGGGTTGTATCCTCTGTCTCAAGATCTCCCTGGAAACTCTTAGACTCAAGAATACAAGAAAACAAGAGAACAATGTCCAAAAATCCTGACATGTACACAAACATCGTCCTTCTGGTTGAAAGCTGTGTTCTGTGTGTTTTGGAGTTATATTATATTTAACGTCTGACAGCTGACCTAGAGGCAAAAAAAATGTTAGTCTCTGTCTCAGGCTGGTCTGGAGATGGGAAATGTAAATGTTAATGCTGTAACCTGACCAGTAGGGCAAACGTTCAGCTTCACATTAATTTAGAAGGATATGGATCTGCTGCCAAAGAAGTGTAACACACTGTTAAACTGGAGTAAATATTTTGCTTTTTCACTGTAAATAAAACCTTTTCAAATCAATGAGATGATTTATAAAAAACATATTTCTGCCAACATTTGAAGTCTTAAGTTGAAAGCTGGGGAATAAGCTGTATGATATAATGAGTGGAGATAGTTATGCATCACTTCAAGTCCGAATTCTGTTTGTCCAATTGAGATTCTAACGTAGATAACAACCTGTACATTAAATAATAATAATAATAATAATAATAATAATAATAATAATAATAATAATAATAATAATAATAATAATACATTGTTTTCACTTTATTCAGCAGATATTTAATAAAAGTAAATAAATAAATAAATAAATAAATAAATAAATAAATAAATAAATTAATTAATTAATTAATTAATTAATTAATTAAGCCAAAACAAACCAATTTAGCCATTCAATTTCATTTCATTTAATGATTAAAAATGGCTCTCAATGCTGCAAGTGATTTATTTGTTGAAATCAGTGTCACATCTTTTGTTTAACTTTAATCATAACCTTTTCCAAGGAAAGTTATTTGATATATGATAGACATGAAACATCAATGAGTGATTGATTCAATCTGGACTCTTGTTTTTGATGTTTAATCACAGTATTCTGTTGTTAAATCACATTTTCTGACTCAGATTTCTTTTGATTTCACACCAATGCCTGACATTTGTCTTTTATGTATGGTTACTATCAGTAATGTTACAGAAACAATGACCACACCATCACTCCAAAAGCACATAAAATTGTGAGACATCAGCAGACTTTCCTCTGTACTTTTCCACATTGACGTGCTCTTCTCTGACCAACTCAAATACAAAGGTACACAGACTGTTTCACAGAAGCTTTGAATCTTTTATTGCGGCAACATCTGTGTTGACCTCTTCCACGGGCTGGTGGCTGACTCATCCTGTCTGTGAGAGCAAAAATTCTGCTCTGTTCTCCTTTTTTAACTTCAGTTCTCTCTTTACATGATCAAAGGGCTTTTATTTTTAAAATTTTCTCCTTGACTTTTGTCTTTAAAGGCACACAAAACTGTTTGCATTACAAAAAAAGGAAAATCTATGACGTTTTCTGTGTTGAGCATTTAAGGAAAATATCTGACACATGAAGCAAATGTTGAATCAGTGACATGAGCAAGCAGACAGAACAACAACTGTCTTATTATTATTCTATCTACCTTGTTCCTGTAAGTTTCCATCACATATTTTCTTTCCTTGTCCATCACTGACCGCCTGCCACTCCTTAAACTCTTCACAACTTTCTCTACACACACTGCTGAGAAAAACAAGCACCCAATGGCCCTCACATCATGGGGCAAAAATACAGCTGCCCTGTCGCCCTTGCCCACCTCAGAAACACTGCACATGTTGTGAGGCATGCTAGTCTACGCCAGGCTCTGGACGAAGCCCCGGGAACAGCTCCAGGCTGTGTGACGTATTTGGCATACAAGAAAGAAACAGAGCCACAGGTTTTGTGACATGATCTGGTCCTTAAACACTTTGTACTCACAACAAAAAGTGTTTTCAAACCATCGGGTAGAAGTTTATTATGAATTACATACTGAACGTCATTGTGAGGCTTGTCTTGTTTGATTGCTTTAAATATTGCACAGTTATCAGCCTTGCGTTGTTAAAGCGGCTGCATGCTCTAAGATATGAAACATTTTACAGAACACAAACTAACATTAGGATGCACATACTCACCGGCTGAGAGACAAACCTAAACCTTCAAAACTTGTAACGTGGAGCCTCATGAGGATCAACAGAGTGAACAGTAAACCTCACTGAGCTTTTTTCAGGAGTTCAATGAAACCCCTCATATGTGGTCATTCATAAGTTCATCTATTAGATTACTTATTCTTTGTTTTTTTATGCCTTAAAAACTATAATTAGCTTATTTACCTAAATATCCCTTTCCCCCAAAGGTTTGTCTGCACAATCTATTGTCTCCACGTGCTGTTTTCACCCAGGGCCATTATCACAAACGGTCTGCGTAGCATTTGCACCCTCTAAACCTGTGCAAATGAAACAAAAAGACATTATTCAGTTTAAAATGTGCATGCAAAGCATCAAATGCACCCATAGCTGCTAAGTTCAATGAACTAGTTAATGAGCGATTATGCTTTTTCTTTTATTCTGGGAGAGGGGGCGTATAATGTTACCCTTCCCCTGCAAGTGAACATCCAATTCATAAATACCTGGACTGAGAGCCATGTGCAGAGTGAGTGAATTTTTTACTATCTGCTGTAAGTTGGTGGTAAGGTGTGTGTTTTATTTTTTTATCCCATTAACTAAAAATGAATCACTGGTTGCAGGCCTAGCCACAATTCATTCTGAGTGAATTACCCCCAAATACACACAAAGATTGTTGTATTGTGATTTTTGAGTGATTTCTGTTCATCAGAAGTGCTTTTTCATCTTCTTTGATTGTGATGAATGGATCCATTATTGCCTTTCTTTCTTCATTCATGAAGACAGGAGAAAATACCCCCCCCCCTCCCCATTGAAACCTGAAATACTCATTACAATCCAACTATTTCAAACCTCTTCATGGTGTTTTTTTCTTTCATCTCTTGTGGAAGTTCAAGATTTCTTTGTGTGGGAAAAAAAAATATGGCCAGAAAGAGACAGTTTAGAATTATTTCACATCCTAGAGATGGTTGTATGGGAGTAAAAACCCACAAAGGAACGTCTCCGCCTGCCCACTGCTGTCCTGTCTGGTTATTTTACCGCGCTGCCAAGTGGTGGAGAGGAGACATGTGCCTCTGAGAACACTTCACAAGAGACTTTATCTGTGTTTGTTCAGGCCTTACAGACGACAGACTCATGGACAAATGCCTCTCTCTGCTCCACACACACACACACACACACACACACACACACACACACACACACACACACACACACACACACACACACACACACACACACAAACACACACACACACACACGTATACACTTATCTTATTGTGACAGTGGAGGCTTTGTGTGAACTGCAGAATGGTATATGAAAACCAACTGTGCACCAGACAGACAATGAAAATCAGGAGGAATTACAAGTTACAAATTACAAAAACACAAATAAAATATCAAAATACAAAAATGTCTGCTTCTGATTGTTCACAGCTTCTTTACATATTTTTTTTCTTTAGATATTTTGACCTTCAAGTTACTTCTGTTGAGAGGAAAGTGCAAATTAAAGGGCAGAATATTCTTAGCATTGAGTCATGCGATGGTCACTGAGCTCTTCTGTCACATTCTTACCATGTGTAGCACTCAAGTCGTGAAAGAAGATTAGACATACATTATAACCTCCATGTGAAAGGATGGTCAAGGTTTAATGTCAAGATCTCTCAGAGTTTTTTTGCTTTGAAATGTTTTTATTTGATTCTTCTCATGCTTGTTTCTTATTTCACTCACACCTCTGGATATTAAAACAAATCAGCAGGTAAAGGAACTAAAACAGAGAAAGAAAATGATTCACACATTCATCAGCTCTTTGTCTGGAGGCTGTATCTCAGTTGTGATGCTGCTGCGGCTGGTTATACGACCTTTGTTACAGTGATGCCAAGTGTGCTTGTCAGTTTTTACGCTCTTGATAATCACACACGATCGTACTACTTGTACTCTCAACCTGATGTGGGTGTAAACACATTTGTGTAACTTTGTTTGGTTATAAACACCAATCACTAAAACATGCCAGAAAGCAAGACCGCATTCTGCAGAGACATTATTCTCAAGTGTTCAGTTTATTGGAAGCCAGGATATCCACCTAATTGATCCCTGCATTAAATTTATGATCTGTTCACATTAATGCAGGCTACGGGCTACCACAGTGGGCATTTTAAAAATTTATTCAAAATACATAAATATTGCTCTCATTCAGTCTGAGCTAGTATATAATATTATACAAAGAGGGCCGCAGGATGTCCAGCCACTCTGTTGAAGTTTTTAGTTTTGAATAAATACTGGCTCATAATACAGAGAGCCATGTATGCAGCGCTGCTATAGAGCAACTGAATTATTAAACTGCAGACAAGCAAGGATGGAGTCAAGTTAAAGTAAGATTGGACAGCTGTGAATCAATATTTAAGAGTTATAAAAGGTCAAAGGAATATGCGTATTTATGATAGGATTATTGTTTGAAATATCGTATCATATTTGAATGAGAAGAACACATGAGAATGGAGTTAGAAAAGCAACTTTTACATTGTTTTTTCATTTCTTATAAAATATATATATTGCTGTTCTTATAGTAAATAAGAGCTCTAAAACCTCTCCACACTTTACCCAGTAGTCAACAACCTTATGGAATTATTAGTATATGCAGTGTGGCTTCATCCAGGAGTAAACAAACAGTCAACTGATTGAAGAAGGCACATTTTTCTTTGGCTTAATTCAAGTAAAAATTCCCCCTAGGCCTTAAATTTGGATAAGTGAATGAACATGTACTTCATAAAGAGGTGAATGACAGCTTATGCCTACTGCCTCTAACACCTCAAGTTAGGTGTTGTTTAAATTTGTTGATCAAACTGTAAATTCCAACAAGTTGCTGTTTGTTTTTCTGTTGCATCTGTGCCCGGAGCCCCCACATGTTCTTAGGCAGGTATGAAAAGACAGGACATCTGAGCAGGCACTGTGAACAGTTTGATGTGATATCTGTGTGGGTGTGCACAAAATAACAGTGTAACAGAGACCAGAAGTGGAGAAAAAAAAAATTACGGATTTTTACAGAAAAAATAAAAAATGTGTTCAGTCAAACTGACAGGTAAGCCCAACCTGCAGACTTCGAGTAAAATACAGACTTTGTTTGGTAAAAATATTGATTGTTTTAAGAAGATAAAAAGCTTCAATTGCCAAATCTTTGAAACAACAACAACAACAACAACAACAACAACAACAACAACAACAATAATAATAATAATAATAATAATAATTTTTTTTTCCACATGAACTAATTATATTTTACGACTGTTGCAGCTGCTGTCATCTATCTCTTCAACTTAATTTGCATTCAAATCACATGAAAAAAAAAAAAAAAAACTTAAAGAAAAAAAGCTGGGAGCTCTGTTTTTTATTTTGTTTTTGTTTTTCATCCTTTGACATGTATACTTTTGTAGTTGTCTAATGGTTTACGTCTCCCTGCATTATTGATGATGAATGTCTAATGATGGCTTGTATTTATCAGCTGGTGTTTTATTTACGATGTGTGAACACGGGTAGCAGTATTTACCACAGTGAAATTCCTCGATCAATAAAGTTGATTCTAGCTCTCACAATGGCATTATCACACACTGATCTGTCTCAAAATTTGCCACTTCAAGTTGATCCATGCCCCATAGGGAGCCCTTCAAAGCTAAACCTTCTATAATCTGCCCGAGATTGAATTTAAGGTCCATGTCTGTTCAATGATGCATTCACTGATGTGTTTTCATTTTCAGATAGATGTAGTGTTTAAACTGAGTGGGACGTGTGTGATGTGTGTCAGTGAGATGTATATTTACCTTTCTTTAACAGGACTTGCAGTATAGTGTATGAATAATTCATCATGTTAGTGCTTTACAGGAAGCAGCAGCCTGGAGTTTGGTGGTGACACATCTTGTCTTTTCTTTTTTTTCTAGTGGAATTAAAAGAAAAGCACACAAGGCATCACCACCTTTTTTCTGTTGTTCTGAATCTTATAATAGACTTTCTCTTAGAGCTGTGAAACACGGTCAGAGTTGACAAAGAGACAAGAAAGCCCGCTGCCTCTAATGAGAACAATTATTTCTACAAGTTCAGGTTTTTTTTCTTTCTTTTTTTTTTTTTTGAAGATGCATTAAAAAGTTGACACTGCTCCTGCTTTTGTATCTTTTGTGTTCTGTGTTAGATAAAAGAGGCTATTTATACATTTTTTAAAATTCTGAGGTGAAATTGACTGAACTGACAGAGTGGGGAGAAAAGCACTCTGAATCAATACCTGTAAGATCCCTGCTCAAATTGTACTTAGTATGATTGTGTGTTGTTATAATAGAAGGCAGAAAATCCATTAGAATATGGTGCACAAAATGACAAAACATGTCCCATTTTATTTAGTTTTCAAATGGATTGAGTCAAGAGGAAAAAAGATTAAGGGGGAACAAACAACTTGGTGTGATGTCTGCAGTTATTACTTATCATACTCTGTTCTCTCTGCAGAACTAAAGTTTTTCCACTCATTCTTAAAAACATGCATTTCATCTTTTTTTGTGTGACTTGTTTTGTCATAAAACTGACAGACAATTTTGTCACTGGGCTAGAAAAACTTTTCTTCCCCCTCAACGTTGGTACAACCACTTGCAGAAATTTTGTGATACTTTGTGAAATTTTGCATCTTGATGCTGGGCTAAGCCACCCTAAGACCAACGGGACGGATAGAGTCTGGTCCCAGATTATCCTGAAAAGAAGGGAAAATATGTTGCTAATAATGCTTTCAGGTGTTAATTGGAGTGTCTGGATAAAACTGAACTTTGAGGCCTCAAATTTTAATCTTGTATTTTAAAAGGACAATTGTGTCAGAGTAATTAATTGTCAGAGTGATAAGTTTAAAGTGAGTAGACAGGCGATATCTACAGACACAAACCTCAAAACAAGACAGGTTTTAATCAAAAATCCACCATCATCATCATCATCATCATCATCATCATCATCATCATCATCATCATCATTCATCTTCAACAGTTTATCCTGTTTAGGGTCGTGAGTGTCTGGATCCCAGTTGTCTTTGGGTGAGAGGCGGGGTACACCCTGGACTGATCAGTGGTCACCAGTCAATCACAGGGAGGGGACACAGAGACAGAGCCTTTCACGCTCATACTCAAACCTACAGGCAGTTTAACCCGATGAGCATGTTTTTGGGCTGTGGGAGGAAGCTCAAGTATCTGGCGCTCACGCATGCTCGGGGAGAACATGCAAACTCCACACAGAAAGACCCACCTGCCTGAACTGAGATTTGAACTGGTGACCTTCTTGCTGTGAGGCAAGTACTTCATGACTGTCAAAAATGAACCTGGTTAAGTGCTGTTTGCACTTCTTATTTCTTTCATGGTAACAATTTAGCTCTCATCACAAAATGCCCCTAGAAAGTCTCACTAATATTCAAAAACCCTAAAGGAAGCTATTTGTTTTATGAAAACAAGTTCGCTCCAGTCTTGGTACCCAGCATGAAAAACAATTTCGCTGAAGTAAAACTGTCAAAAGATCCAAAGGGTTCTCTGTGAGACTGATGGAAAAAAATGGAGATGAAACCTGTGACAAGTACTTAAGCATTACTTGTTTTAAAAGGCCAAAACAAAAAGAAAAAAAACCCACTGGGTTTAAATTTTTGCTGACCATTACTATAATTTGTTGAATTATTTGAGAAAAAAAAGCCCATCAGTCACTTGCCTGAGCTTGGTATGATCATGGACACCAGTTGTAGACACTTTTAACAGTTCATATGCTGTTTGAACACATACACCTCATATGTCAGCCATGTTTCAGCTTTAATATATAAGTTCAAAATCGTGGTGAAAAAGAAAAGTCGATGGACTTGAAACAAGTGTTTTAAATATACAGATGACACTGCAGCCATTTGTTTCATACATGTATTACAGAGTGATGCAGACACATCAACACAGAATTATAAACAAGGTTTACGTTTAGAGCTACTGTGATGAAATTTTAACGTATGTCTGTTTTGGCGCCCCCTGTGGAGATATCTGATAAAACTCTAAGTGATCTCTACCTACACATGATGTGTTTTCTAAAGGAAAAAAAAAAAAAAAAACATCTTTGTCAGTAAACATATCACCTTTTGACAATATGTGTGTATATGAACAGAACGCTTTATGTTGGGATGCTGTTAATCATCTCGTCTGATATCTGCTTAGTAGAAGAGTTACCAGGCATGAAAAATAACTGTGAAGAATAATTCTGAAAGTTGTAGCTGCTGACTCCTTTGTATTCAGAAGAATCATCATTAGATTCATTCTGTTTCACAACAAGCCAAGTACTCCATGTGGAGCTTTAACTATTAACTTAGTTACCCAGTTTAACAGGGAAGGAGCCTGGAGTTTAAAGCAGCTTTCAATGCCTCGGCATCATTGGTAGTCCTCTGGCTAAGTGATTTTCTTTCTTGTATGGATAACAACACAGGTGCTTTATCTAGTCCATGTTCTTCTGTTGTATAATGCTCTTAGATTATTGAACAACTCCATCAGACAAAGCTAGAGGTCTTCAGGGAGCCTCTGCAGCCTGTTCCTATCCCTGTTAATAGTGTGCAGCTGCTGTACTACATCCTGCAGCATCATGCTCATCCTGTTGTAAAAGTTAGACTAGCACCGAGCTCAGACAAAACATGAAGTTGATTAAACTTCTTTTGGGGGCATCAATTTGAAATCTTGCTGTCATCCTGTTTTTTACAGAATGCTGTGTTCCTGCTTTGTGATAAGAAGTAATTACTGGTTGTTATTTAGTATGATACCGTTGATCACCGGTACAGAGGCAAAGTCTTACCCCTAAAGCAAGTCTCGCACCATTAAGCATGCACATGAATATGCAAGGCTGCAGTCTGCACATTATAGTGACATTGATCTATCATAATCTGACTATAAATCCCTCAGCTACACACAAACACACAATCACATTCACATATATACAAGTTTAATTGGTCCAGAGTTTGTGAATGGGTCATTGGCACCACGCCATGTTTGATTTCTCCTTCAAAATCACTTAGAATTATAGCCACATGGACGTTATCTTCCCCAAGGTCTGGGATGTAAAAGTGTTAGCCGGCATAAATAAAGCACAAGTGCAATAATGCCCTGTGTAGTATTGCATGAGAGGGCACAGGATCTCTGAGTGCTTGTGTTCCTATCGGCTGGGCTTCAGCCTTGATTGATGAGGCGATTGAGGCTGGGGAGTTTGCTACAAATCAGCGGTGTTGTTATGAAGGCTGGCCTGCCACGCTTGGATCTCTACTATGTCTTTACTGCTCTGCCCAGGGACAGAGTTTTCACAGCGATATCTGACCCCTACGGTCAAAGAAAGGCTAAGAAATGTTCTGATTCTGACCACTCTGGAAAAAAAAAAAAAAAACACCACTTCCCACCACTTGCACATGTGTATGCACACTTTATACAACCCTGTACTAGTAGTGCATCTCCCTGTTCTGCCCAGCCTCTTTTAAGTCATGCAACTCGAGCACACAGGCACACACCCCATACTCTCTCACACCCTCCTCCCGCTGCCAATAAAAATATGAAGAATGAAGACAGCGAGATGGAGCTTTCTGCGCCGGCACAGGGGGGGTTTGGGTAATATTCAGACAGCTTTGCCTCAAGCGATGAAATCAAACAGAAGCTCCCAGCAGAGTTAGATGTCTGTTATTAAAGGCTGTTCTTTTGCTGTCAGGGTCAGCTTATACCCGCCTGTACCCATGCCCAGTAAAAAATAAATAAAAATTAAAAACCCACCATGGTATACAGAAAAAACAAGGGGATGGGATGGGTGTTAGTACTATACAACAGACATGTTAAAGGCACCCTGTGAAATAAATTCCTGCTCCTGAACAAGATGAAATGATGTCTACATCTCAAGGTTTTAACTTATTTGCTCCGTCTTTGTATTCTACCGCTGTACATAATCATGAAGGGGGTGGACTGCTTTTCACTTATAGGGCAGGAACTTGGAGAAAATGTGAATATAATGTGGATCCTTACATTATATGACCCTGAGCATACGCACTTCACATTAACCTTAAAAAACACCATAACACAGCAGCAGAAATAACATGTGTTCAATTATTATGCATCACAGAAATGCTTCAACACCGTATCTCTCTGCATGTTTCCCACGGTCACACCAGGGACAAAATCACTTAGTCTTTAACACCTATTTAATATGAGAAGCATGCTGAATATCTTAATGGGCACTATTATGGGTAACTGCAGGATAGCTTTAAGTGTGGGATCATTTAACAATGTATGAATAGAAGCAAATCACACAGAAAGACTGTAAATGAAATTTACGTTACCTTTAAAGATTGCTTTAATGATGGCCAATTTACACATCACTGTTATATTTTAATCTGTATATAAATTATCTTGTAGTTGAGGAAGCTTCCAAACAAATTTATTTGACACTAAAAAACATCCTTATTCCTTTATTTAGCTTCATCTTCAGCACATCTAGTATTCACCGTGCTTCGCTTTTTCCACATTTTGTTGTTACAGCCTCATTCAGAAATGGAATAAATTAATTTCACCTCAATGAAGATATACACATAACACCCATAATGACGGTGTGAATTTTTTTTTGTTTTATTTTTGCAAATTTTTGCAAATTTATAACATAATGTGGAAAAAGTGAAGGGAACAGTTTATTGATTTCCAGACTTCTTAAAAGGGATGAGTTAATTGTGGAATTAAGTTTTGAGGAAAATTCAAATTTCTTGTATAAGCCGTGACTATAAAAATACACATAGCAACAGTCACCAAGAAGTGCAGCTGGGGGTAGTGACAGGCAACGCAGTACCAAACCTAGACTTCATTTTTTAAAACACTTATGATGAGTCCTTGAAAGACTTGTCTATGGACTCTGCATCTCTCTCTCTACCTTTTCTGTAAAGTGGGTCCGTGTGCAGGAAGCGATAAACATCTTCCCTTGATTCTTTTCCTGCTCCTCTTTCTCCCCAACCCCCATTTGACGTCATCACCTTCAGAAAATCTCATTGTGAGGGAAAACAGAGGATATCTGTGACTCATCCTCGACCCCTCGGTATCGGCTTCCTCGCCATTACTTGCGTTCATTAAGTGTGGACCATTTCAAGCAGATTCTTATTTTAAACTGCGTGCCACATGAACCCCAAAATGATCATTAATAGAACACTTTGAAGACGATGATACAAAGCCCTGTTTTTCATCCTTCAAAGTTCGTCCAAACAGCTTCATCAGCTGTATAATGGATCTATTTTTAAGATGATTGTTCAGTGGGATGTATTTTTTAGCATAATCCCACGAGCATTCGAGAAAACTGTGCTTATGTCACTGAAATGACTGTGCGTCACTTCACAAAGCACAGTGGAGACTGACATTTGTTGCTTTTGGTGCTGAGGTGCAGCAAATGTGGTGATTTACCAAAGAGTGGCTAAAGTGCACCAGATGAACAGCTTGTTCTTTAAAAGAATATATTTATGAACCCTTGGTCACCATTATCTTTTAAATCGCTGTGTTAACAGGTGGGTATTGTATCCTCTGAATCACTACAGTGAGGTGCCTTAAAGCAGCACAAACTGAAAGTCACACACTTGCTGTTCATGCATTCTGCATTACTGTTTTCTCTACATGTAGCACGCGCATCTACGTCAGTCAACGTTTGTGTGGAGTTTGCATGCTGTGCTTGTGCTTTTGTGTGCTCCTTCTTGATCCTCTGGCTTCCTCCCAAAGTCTGAGGACAGTTTTCTGTAGTTAACCCATTACGATACATTGCCAGTAGGTGTGTAAATGTGTGTGTCCTCATTATGTGTCCCCTTTACCTGTCCTGGGTGAACCCCGCCTCCTGACCAATGACACCTAGGATGGGCTTCAGCTCCACCTTAAAAAGACAATAAATAATTAATGGGTGAATACACCAATATAGCCAAGCAAGCAATCCGATATTTTTTAAGAGTGTTATGGGATATCAAATTGAAATGACTGATTTATAGCTCTGCCTATATTAACACACATTTTGCAACATCAGGCAAAGAATCTTCTTTAAAAGGATCATGTGAAGAATTTTCAGATTGTGTCAATTTTGGCCTTCTTCCTGGATAGAGCAGTAGCTTTTGTCTCTTTGATTTCTCTTGTCATCCTGATTTTGACATGTATGCATAAAAGTAGGGTTGTCTTACAAAAATCTCCCCCTGCTTTATTTTAACAGCCAAGTCTATAGCTCGTCAAATAAAGTCGATCATTATGCCGATGATGTTGTTCGCCCTTGTAGGCAGGGGCTGCCTTAACCTAATGGTAGGCCCTGGGGCTGAGGGGTTTGTAAGCCCTACTTCATTGTCCCAATCTACATCTCAAAATGCATCAGTTTCTTTCACGACATACAACTGTGAGTTTTCCTTCTTTAGCCAGAAAACACCAGCAAACTTTTATTAATTTACTTACATGAACACAAAAGGCACTTTGTATAATAACAATACAGGTCCATCGCCAGACTCGTCTCCTCCTCCTCCTTGATGATTGTTATCTCCTTCTCCTCCATCTTCTCCTCCTCGACTACCTCTTCCTCATCCTCCGCTCGTCTTCTCTTTTCCTCTCCCGTACCTCTACCTGCGCGAGCCCCGCCTTGTCTGCCGTCTCCAGTGAGTGTGTTGCTGAGCATTTTGTGGGTCCACAACCATCTGCTTCAGGTCTTTGAAGAATCCTGTGAGCTTTGGGATGCTCTTTAGTAATTCTTTTTCCCAAGATTCTTTCTCGCATACCACCTCTCTTTTGTGAGCACCGCTCTCAAATTTCGTTTTCCCCGTCATTTTGCGGCTGTCACTCAAGGGTGGAAAGCTAGGTAGACATAGCAACAGAAACCAAGAGGAGCAGGGCGGATCTTAGCGAAAGGTTAATTTGGATCAATCAGCAGCCACCTACGTGAAGTATAAAATGATTGACAGAAAACTTGAAAAGTAACAAAACAATGCCACTTTCCAGTTTATCAATAGGCCCCTTGTAGGTCATAAAGAGGCATCAATATTAACTTCAGTCTGTTTCATAACCAGCTTAATATTCCCTGCAAGAGCTTTAAGTAGTTTTATTTGTATGTCTGAATCTTTAAATGCATCCAAAGAGTTAAAGAATGTTGCTACTTTTAGATGAAAGATATTGTAAATAGAGTAGAATAGAATAGAATAGAATAGAATAGAATAGAATAGAACAGAATAGAATAGAACGTACATAGCACGTGATGAGCCTGATCTGGCCTTCTTTACTGGTCTGTTCAGTCTTGTTCTCCCGTATCCGTCCGCTCACAGCAGGTGAGATCCTTCAATTTGGTGTTTGTTTCCGGTGTTAGCTCCATTAGCCATGTCTCTGTGAATAGCATGATGCTAGCCTGCCGGTATTCCTTCTGATGCTGCGTTAGTACAGCTAGCTCACCCACCTCATTTTAGACAGATCTTAGATTCTCCAACACGATAGATGTGATAGATGTTGTCTCTTCATAGCACACTGCAGTTTAGCATGGACATGCTATGGGCTGCTAACAGCTGAAGTCTTGTGGGTAAACCATGGTTACATTTTGGATCTCCTGACAAACAGGAACAGAAAAGTTAAAAACACCACTGCAAACACAACCGATTTGGTGTCAATTGCCAACAAATGAGCCATAAAAAAGTAAAAAAAAAAAAAATAATAATGACAAGCTCAAAATATGAAGATAACTAAAAAGATAGGAAAAAGGAGAAAAAGAACAAGAAAGAGAGAACTGCTGCAACAAGCTGCCACTCTTTCAGGTGCTAAACAACGGAAAAAGGTGCTGATAGTACTTTAAAAGAAAACTCTGGATAAGTTACGCAGGCTCAATAACATCGTCGTCAGCCCATCTGTCCATGAACAACAACAGCCACACATTTGTGTCCAGCTCTTGTTAGTAACAAGGTAAACTTAACATCCAATTCCCCTCAGCCTCTTCTCTGTAGCTGCACTTAGGGGGGATCCCCAGGTGCTTTTAACCCAGCTGGGAGGTGTAATCCCTCTGGTGTGTCCTTGCTTTTCCCTGAGGTGTCCTCCCATCCAGGTGTGCTTGGATCACTTCCAAATGACAAACAGAGCAGAACTACCCGTTTTACATAAACACATAGAAGTTTGTTTTTTTTCTTTCTAACAAGCAGTCTCCAGAATGTGTTTCTACCTGAATATTGCATGAAATAAAAGACAGCACACGGGGGTGGGGAGTCAGCATCAGTCATAGTGATAATACAAAGAAAGTGGCATCTCATAAAGGTTAGATTGCAACATGAGCAATGTGAGCTTCTCGAAGAGGTCAAAGCTGTCAGGTGCAACCAGGAAATATGAAAAACAGGGTTTTCATACTCAGTTTCTCCAAAAATAAGTGGTAGATAAGTGTCTCAGCATCAGATGCTGTCTATTGGATCATTACGGTAACCCTTGCTATCACCCTCTCAAATAATGATGCTTTGGTATGGTTTTTGTCTTGTTGTGATATACTATTATTTCTAAGACTGACAGTAATAACTGGTTTTTGATGCACAGTTGTCTTCTTGGTCTCTCGTGCTTTAGTGCTACTGGAAAATAAGAGACAACCAGAATCTTAAACTCTTTAAAAATGAATATCTAAAGGACAGCATAAATCTTCCCTCATATCAAAGGCTAAGGTATTGTATGTATTCAATAGGTTGCCTGCTTTTCTTCAGGGTATATTTTAGGTCTGGTTTTGAAGCATACAGTATATTTCTTGGAGGAGACAATATTTTTAATGGAAAACAAAACAAAACAAAACAAAACAAAACAAACAGGCGGAACACACATTTTTTTCCCTTGTTATAAGCTGTGTTGCAGAATTAGTTCTTAAAACCTTTTCATTTAGTTAAATGGTTCAAATATTACAAAGTACTTCTAAAAGAACGTAAACTGAACACAGATGCCTCTCAGTCAGAGTTGTGACTTGATCCTTAGTGATAAAAAACAAACCAATGTGACAAGACCATCACTGAGCAGCAACACCTACTACTGAATCTGAGGAAACACATTCAAGCTGAGTGTAGTGTGAAGGGTGACCACATGTCTTATTTTGCCTGGACATGTCCTCCTTTTTGGTAGAAAAATTATGTCTGGGGGAATTTTACAAAATTTCCTAAAAAAATCCAGGTTTTGCTTCGCTTATTCCACAGACCATTAATATCTATAATAAAATGCTGCGCTGCCCACCAGCATTTTCAGATGTACCTACCTGTCAAGATGTTGAGCATGCATGCTGTTTGTGTCATTAGGTGACAGACCCAGGCCACTCCTCTCAGATCAAAACAGAAAACACGCTCTGACTGCCTGCGCTGTGCTCTCAGACAGAAAATGCTGTAGTGTAAATGCACGTTCACGGATGAACTGCAGCTAAAGTACCCCTCTTTTTGTTGTAGTTGTGACAGATGCTGTCTGCAATACTGACAACTGCATCAGTTGCAAATTCAAATTAAAATGCCCCAAAGTCCAAGTTTAACTTAAACTAGGATTTTTAGGCATTATGTATAGTTTTTGAACAAGAGAAATATATTTGAGCAATGGGCTACCTCTCTTTTTCGTTTTATTACAGCATATTGTGAGGCATTGTTTATCTTTATATTATAACAAATTTTCAAATTAAATAGAAAAAGAATGTTATATATAAATGTTTGGTTTATAAAGATGCTTTTTCTTTGAGTATCTTTGCAGTATCTCCAAGAGGCAAGGTAGGGGGTCTTCTTTTTTGTGTGTGTTTTCAGATTATGGTCATGCATGTAGTGTGTGAAAACTGGAAATACCTAAAAAGAGAGAAAGAGAGATGGAGGGGCCGGCTCTACATGATGTTTTTATCCTTTTTCTTCTTTAACAGACATTAAGCCTACTATCTCTTTTTTTTCTACTCTCAGAGGTGCCAGAATCAGGCCAGGCATAACAGAGATACAGCAGATGAGGATGTTTAGCAGGTATGGCTGGCATAGGGACTGCCAGAGTACTTTGTTTTGTTTACTGACTGATTGGCCATCTGGAGACTTTGTGAAAGCACAAAAAGCTGGTTGAATTTGAGCCTTTTTACTCAGTCACATTTGAACCTCGTAATAATATTAAATCATAATGTATGCCTTAATCACTTGGATTCAGAACAGTTTAGTTTTTACTTTTTTGATGAAGCCAAAATCCTCAGAGAAAACTACCGGAAATGGCCAATTTTCATTCTTCCATGATACCGCTGAAGTGTCCAAAGAACGTCCAATAAGAGTGGAACCCGGAAATTAAACGGATCACACGTGCGTGAAGATGAGTGCTTACTTTAGTGTTTGTAGACAACCTGCGCAATCCTACAGGATGGGACTACAGTGTGCATCTTTAGCATGTCTGAATCGGAGTAAATTGACACTGGAGAATCTTTGGATTACCCCTAAACGTACCCCTCTGCTCATATTTGATGGATTTGCAACTCATGAAGTTATAATGTCCCAGCTGTCATACAACGCAACATGGAGTTTCTGAAAAGTGACCTGTTAAGGACCACACAGTCAGACTGCTGCAGCCTGTTGCACCAGGTGTGTCAAGAAAGCTCAACCAACTGGAGATGCACTTGATGAGAATTGATGTGATGTTTGTGAACTCTCTCCTGCACTCGATGTGAACTTTCTGCACGCCGAAGAGTTACTCATGCAGAATGACGCGGGCCAGTTCAGAGGCCTTCATCCGGATGATGACAGAGAAGCTGATCTAATGGATGTGGATTAGGATGCTGTTACGAGGTAACTCTTCCACATCTTTTTTTTACGACCTGAAGTATGCTATGGCTGTGTGTTGTTTTTAATTGTTGCATAGTATAAGTGCACGGTGGCCGTTCAGAAGCTGCACTTTCTTGTAGTCGCTGTAATATGAACTGTAACTGGCTGTAATGTTCTTTGTTATGAAGGGATTACTGTAACTGTAATACTACCTGGTCATTGAAATTATTGCAAAATGCGCTGTAGCTGTGGACAGTGGTGTTGTTTTCTGGTGAATGTTCACGAGGGCAGTGCACTGCTCTTTCTGTGTTGAGGTATCTTTAGAGTGAAATGCGCTGGTGCTGTGTGCAATGCTTGTTTGTTGTCATGCAGTTGTCATTCTGCATTGAGGTATTTCACAAGTTTCTGCAGTATGCACCCTAGCACAGTGCAATGTGATTTTGTAGTCAGACTAATTTAAAATGCACCAAAGCTGCAGCATGCAGTGCTCTTTCTGCATAGCTGTATCTGATAAATGACTGTTTTGTGCGCCAGGGATGTGTGCAAAGTGCTTTTGTTCTCAAACTAGTATAAAACGCACTGTTGCTGTAGTGTGTGGTGCTTTTTTCATATTAAGACAGCTTATACTCTTCGGTGTGTAAGGGCAGCTGTGAAATGATCTGTGCATTGTTACCAGGCTCTAAAATGCACCCGAGTTGTGTTATAGTTTTTATAAAATGAATAAGTTTCTTCTAAATGTGTCAAAAGTTTGTGCAAAGAGCTTTTCATAATTTGTCGGTTTTACTTCGCATATCTATTTTGTTTTTTAATTTTGATTCTTTGAATTGTTATTTGGGGTGCATTCACTGAAATATATATTTTCGTAACGCACCACCTTCTGCTAATGTGTTGCTACCATACATTAAAGACTGTAATTATGGTATGTATAGTCTGATACTGTGTTCTGCATAGTTGTCAGTCTTTCAGTAAAATGTCAAGCTTTCCAGTTTTAGTGGGATAAATTTAGATCTGAAGTTTTAGGGTAAAAAGCTGGTGTTGCAAATGCCAGGGCCACTTTTTGATTTCAGTCCATCACTGGCTGGGTCCTACAACAGATTCAGAATAGTGTCGCTGCTGCAAGGCTGACTGAGGAGAGGATACAGCAGCTTGTTACTGCTGGGTATATGCTGTTTTTTTTTCAAATGGCTTTATGTGCCACCATAGGAAAGTTTTTGCTTCATGTTCCAGCTGGATACAGTATTTTCTTTGTAGCTCTCTCTGTCTCTTATGTCTTTTTGAACCAAAACAGTCAAACGGTAAAAATATTTTAACATTGTGTTAAAACTCCCACCTGAAACTGGAAAAAAAGTGAAGGAAACTCAAAGAAAGTACAAACCTTGTCCTCTAACAGCAACATCTGTTCCAGCCAGTGCTGCTGATCAAATGTCTGGTAGTGAGGGGGTCAGTGCACTGCACAGTCTGCACTGTGGTCAGCCATCCACAGTCACTCAGAATTGTGCAAACAAGAAGTGTTCTGTCAGCCCTGTGTGGCCAGTATACACACTCCTGTCTTCCTGTTCAGTCATTTAACAAAACAAATCCTCTATTTAATTTTTTTTTATTTGCTTTTTGTAAGAAATATATTTCCAAGTCATCATAATGTGTGTTACATAATATTTCATAGCTACTTCTACCACAGCAAGTGAAGCTGTAACATATTTGTGGCATTAATTCTTTCCTGAGAGGGTGACTACACAAGCCTTTAAGCTCACCTGCTGTATTTCAACACTTACCTGAGTGCTTCTCAATGGACACTTAATGCAAAATACGTTGTTAGTTATTTCCTCCATTTGTCATCAGATTAAGAGACTTAAAAAGATAGAAAGCAGAGGGGAAAAAAAGAAAAAAGCGACTGCTGTATTTCAAGCAGACAGCATTCACACCCGCCTTCTGCAGGAGCTCAATTTTGGTTTTGGCCACCAGTCAAAGATAACAGCTGTACACTTTGCAGGTTCAGTGAACTCCAGCAGCCCCTGGCAGCAGGTTAGTCCTGTGGGAGAGGATCATAATTAGAAACGTTTTGGGTCATCTCGAGAAAAGAGATGATACTTTAAAGGAAAGACAGAAAGAGGTGTGGAGAGATAATATGATAGGAAGGATGAAAGGAAGTCAGTCAGTGTCAGGGGCTTGTAGAAATGAAACAAATGTCCAGACCAATGGCCTGCAGTGCTACATTTTTCACCTTTAACAGAGAACTTCATCACAGTCTTAAGCACAGGGATTCTCTGACATCACAGAGTGATACACAACGCTGACGGCCACACAATCGACTCCACAGGGATGTTTTCTTTACTGCAAAAAGACCATCAGACTAATTTACAGGCACGAATGCACTGCCCTCATCGCTTCCTTTCCTTTCTTTTTCCTCGTATGAGAAACTGAGACTTACAGCCTCAGGCCACATGAGCAGTTAGAAAATAACAATAACTGTCATTCTCTCCCTCTTTTCCTCACCCCCTGTCACTCCTTTGGTATTTTCTACATGGCCTCAGGTGATGCAGTAGAGTGACCCATTAGAAACTCACTTTATTCACCAACTAGCAGCTTAACTTGCATCAGTAACTCCTATTGCCTTGGGCAGTGCTGCCAACACTGCTTCTTCAAGAGACGGAAACATACAATGCATAGAATTTTGATAGGTTGGTGCAGTATCACCACTTATATCCACTCCATGCTGCTGACAAGAGGGGTTTGGATTGGTGTTAAACTGAGTGAAAAAAAAACAATCCTTTAGACAATGAGGATTTGAAAACAGTGACTAACAACGCTTTTTTCACTTAAGATTTGGATATAACACAGTCCAAAGCTGATTTACTGTAATCCTTCAATCATCTGTTATCATCATTAGTCATCAGATTAATGAATAATTAAAAAGTGTTGCATGTAAATACAAACACAAAGATTATTCTTACACAAGTCTTGATTTTTCCTCAGAGTTTAAAAAAGTTCCAACGCATGTTACTTATCTGGTATACTTTACTCTTATGAGCATCATCTTGAAACGTGATATAGAGGGATGCTTTAAGTATTGTGCCATACTAAGCATTTCCAAAATTTAGATCACAGTAAGAGTAGTAGGTTTAAAATTTCCAGTCCTATCATTTTTATTTGTTTTCTGTCATTCTTTTCCTGATGTTTTTTTTCTAATGCAGTGTTATTATCAAGGATTGCAATACAGTTTGTATTAAAAAGAAGCTGTTAGATGACACAATTGGGCACGCTTTGACAATAGATGTTAACTGTACATCAGTGCTACAGGTAACTCAACATACTCAACATACCATCATAACAACTAAAGAGTATAGGAGAAAACATTGTGGAGAGTAGGGAATGGGCATGTCAAGCAGTGTATATATCATTTGATAGACACTGCTATAGTTCCTTGCAGACATAAGGAAATAGAGACGCATGTCATGACTGGTAAAATGGACCAGTACTTATATTGCGCTTTTCTAGTCTTTCTGACCACTCAAAGCACTTTACACTGCTAATCTCATTCATCTATCCATACCACATTTACACACTGATGGGAGGAGGAGGCTAGAAACCATCAGTTTTTATCTAACTCATTCATACTCATTCACACACCACTGAACAACAGTGGGAGCAATTTGGGGTTCAGTGTCTTGCTCAAGGACACTTCGACATGTGACTGCAGGAGCTGGGAATCGAACCCTTGACCTTCCGATTAAGAGAAGACAACTCTACCACTGAGCCACAGTGACTGTGCTAAGATGCTAAATATGATATATGAATAGAATAGATATGGTATATCATTTTTAATGTGCAAGGTGCACATATTTTGTTTCCCATGAACTCTTTGCCCTGCAGAAGTTTCTAAGTTTTTCTCCAATCCTGAATCTCACAGTGACACTCGAGCTTTCTCAAGTTTTGTGGGATGTTATTATGAGATTTTTTATTGCAAAAAAAATTAGCAAACCAGTACTGCTTCTGCTTCTACTGCTACCATGATTATATGGTTTACACACTGAGTTCAGCTATATAAAGCATAATAAAATATTTAAAGGTAGTAGGATTTTATCAAAAGGACAAAAAAGTACTTGCAGTACTTTGCTCTTTAATGTGTCTCCAGAAATAAAAAAGGGTATTGTTAATGTTAATCCAAAACAGTCACACCAACAACTTTGTGTATAGTTCCTCCTGTAGCAGAACAGGAACTGTAGGCTGAAACTTCAGGATTTCCAGCCCAAAGCGGTTTCCCTTAGGTTTACAGCCCTTGGGGGGTGGCAGCAGCTGCGTGTCTTGTGGGGGTTTCACATTATTTTTTCGTGACTCTCTGTCTGCCATACGGAGTGTAGTCGTCTCTGTTTGTGCGTGTGCACGTTTCTGTGTCTGTGTGCATCGCAGCAGAACTCTGCTGTTTAGGATACAGAGAGCAGAGGAAGGCTGTGTATACATGACCATTACATCCCATCCTGTAAAATAAGATAAATAACTTAAGGCTATTTTGTCTGTTAAATAAAAAAAAAAAAAGGTATAGACCTGATCTATGAGAGAGGTAACCTTAAATTACTTAAGCTGTGATCTGGTGCTACATAGAAAATAAAATTGTTTTTAACTTCAAGGGTGGGGGGCAATATAATGGTAGTGGAAACACTGCAATGTCACCAGAGGCATTGACTTACCCCCAACAGTCTTTGGCCTGTCATCCTTCTCTCTATCTCTCAGTGCACATGTTCAGTGTACCTTTTTTTTAAGATTGTTTTGTCATGATATGTGTCCACTTGCCAAACGGAGTATGATCTAGTGGAGCCTGAGTGTGGTCAAGTGCCATAGTGCATGATATAGTGCACTGTGGCACTTCCTTTGATGTAGCACCTTGGCTTTAACAGAAAATGCTGCCTGGCTTCTGCTTTTTCCTATGGTAACAAAAAGCAGGGCAAAAGTCACTGAGTGTGTAATTATTACGCTATCTTTTTTATTGATCTCCTGTATAAAAACTCTCTTTTTTGCTTAACCTTCTCTGCTGGAAAGTCAGACTGCTTGGGTAGTTTATAAAGCGGGCCACCGATGCTGACACTTGGTGTTTAGCTTAAGGACACTTTAATAAGATGAACACCTGTCATCACTAGGATTTAAATCATGGTCCTCCTCATTGTACCACCTGTTAGCCGTCATACTCTGTGGTGCATTTTCACTTGGATTTTCCATGTGTTATTCAACATTATTGAGGTATTCTGCATGATTCTTCAAGAGCCCAAATAAAAGTGCATGATATTCTATGATCTAATGTAACATTATCAGAAGAAAGTCATTATTGTCATTGCATGAGATGCACACAATGAGATTAGGAGGAAGGAATCAGAGATGCAGTGCAAGAATGCTGCTTGAGGTCAATAGAATGTCATCTTTCTACAATCGTGATGGCTGGAGGATCAGTATTAGACTGGACATTTGATTTGTGTTGTTCTTCTGTGTTTACTTCTTGCATTTTATGTATCACAGATGGTAAAACCCCCCCAACATGGTGGATATATTAGTGACAAATTTAGCATGTCCTCAATGTCATTTTTACCATCTCTATTATACTATTTCTATCCTACTTCCTTGTTAAATACTTGTGTCTTATTGGTCAATACCCCAAAGTAATAGTGTGTTGTTTTTCAGTCATTAATCCAGTCCAACATCCAATCAAATCAGTCCATCTTAAAGGAGTCACATTTCACCTCTGTCTGTTGATGCTGTGGCAAAAATGATACTTCTTGTTATCTTTTTTGGTTGGCTAAACAAAACAAATAGAATAGAATAGAACATACTTTATTGATCCCGAAGAGAAATTCAGGAGTCACAGCAGCAAAGAAAGTGTAAAGTGCAAAAATTCCATGAAAAAAAAAAAAAAAAAAAAAAAAAAAAAATAAAAAAATAAAAAAATAAAAAAAAAAATATATATATATATATATATATATATATATATATATATATATAATATTTATTTCAATGAAGCACAGTACAAGTCCAATCAATTATAAAGTTTACTCCTTCATTACCACTGTATTGACGAACAGACACAATAGACCCCTTCCGAGTCAACGTCACCATAAAGATTCGCACCTACTTTGGCAACAGAATTAGCGTTTAGCTCCATTCATTCAGATAAGTTATCGTTCTTTAAACATTAAATTTGAACTGTAAGCAGCATAAAAATATCTGGTTGTTCTGTGGTCGGTTGTCAGAAACAATACTAAACCATGGAGCCAACTTCTATCAAGTTTTGACTGTCACAGAGCAACCAGTGTTTACTACCAGTGGAGTAAAGAGTGACCGTGTTTGCGGGAGACACTCTGCCAAACATGTCAGTGATTGTTGGCTGAGAGTCACCAGTTAACAGGGTCACACTTTACACTGAAACACCAGCAACATCCGCAGCCGTGATATTAAATGTGTCTTCTTTATTCAACCTCAGTGAACCAGGTTTGAGCACCAATAATCAATATTAGCGGCCAGTATGCTAAATCCAGCTTTTACTTTGAATATTTAATGAAAAAGTTGGTTTGGAGCCGAGGTTATGACCAAATATGGACTCACTATGGAGAGGAAATAATAAGTGAACCTATAAATGATGATTAACAGAAACAGATTTAAAGTTCAACGTTAAACTACGGTATATAATCAAACTATGAATCAGTCTGATTAGTAATCTGAAAATATCAAAGCATTAATATTCTGATAGATTCGGAGCAGTTCTCTGTCTGGACGTAGTTTTCTGGATCCTTTATTATGACCCAGGTCTCAGACTCGGCTCTCTGTTTGCTCTTTTTGGTTTGGGAGGGTTTCTGCTTTATTAACAGAAGTTCATGTCTTTATATTTCAAAGTCTACTCAGTGTCAATGGATAATGCAGGAATAAGCATGGAGTGACTTGTGTGTTTAAACTCCTCTCTGGGGTAAAAACATCTGTCCATTGAACGTCTGTCCACTTGCTGATGTTTTCCATCTGCTCACTGATTTCTCACGAGCCTGGGAGTCATTTACCATCCATCAAATTGGTGTTATTTAGGTAAAAAAAATGTGTTTTTGATGGTTAACACCCTCACGTCCCTTGACCAGCCATTGTGCTTCGCAGCACTTCTGTTGCCAAAATGCGTGCAGCCATAGAAACGTAATCACTGTTTACAAACAGGAAAGGGGTCTATTGCTGGGCACCCAACTCTGATTCAATCAAATCACAGGATATCACAGATCATCTTTTCTATCTGAAGAAAGAAGACTGTTATGTGTAATGTCTGCTGGTTCCTACTCATATGAGTCATTTCAGACTGTTGCCAAAAAGAAACAGAAAAGAGGAAAATGCACAACAGCTGTATAAAGTAGAAAGACAAGAAACACATCCTCAGTATGGGCAATGGCAGCTTCAAAGACCATTCAGCAGTAAAGGAAAAGCTGTCAGACCTTGACAGTTACGAGGTAGAAAATCTCAATCAGATGCCACAGTGATTCATGCAGTTCTGTTCATCCAGACTCAGTTCATTATCAGTGGAAATGTTAACTTTAATGTGAGTATTTAAGACTGAGAGGGCTCATTTTCAGAAGGTTACAGACATAGCTGCTGCTATAGCAGCACTTTAACTCTGAATTAAAGAGACTTTATTCCATCAGAATTTAAATGATTTTTAATCAGTCAAAAATGTTTGAATCCGTGTTTTGCATTGATTTGGGGTGTATATAGGAACACTTGTATAACTTGCATAATGAGCAGTAAATTTGTTGTTTATGAAACCCTAGAGGGTGTTGCAAGTACGATAACCCCTTGTATATTTTGGGCCCCTGTCCAATCATATCATGATTGTTCCCTAACATGGTAATCACTTAATGCCCACTCTTTTTATTTGGACTCCTCTGTCTCTGCTTACACCTCTTAACAAAAAGCCAGGAAATAGACTGCCTCTAATGTGTTTGGCTCATCGACAGATAATACTGAGGCAGCGGGGTGTGGTTTTTGTGTCTGTCTTGGTAGGAGGCGTCAGTTGAGGCACAGCGCTGCAGTCACAGCAGCAGGTAAATTGGTAATTAGTAATCTTGTCTATTTATCTCCCCTGCAGTGAGGATGGAGCCTCTCTCTTGGTGATTATGTGCGGCGGCAGTGTGGGCCTCAAGCCCTGAGTTGTTTTCGTGCAGAGTGGCAAGATGAGCCTCGGTTGTGTTATTTATATTTAATAAAATCACCCGTGTAAATCAACTATTCCCGCGTCTGCCAGCTTTTGCGACTCCTAAAGACATCGGACCCTGTTACTACTTACTGAAGGTGCGTCTCATTTCATTTAATGTCCCTTCACTCCCTTGTCCTCCAGTGACCCTTAGAAATTGATTAGGTCTGCCATCATAAATGACATCTCAATTTTCTTAATTCTGTTCGGAGGAGCGAGAAGAGCAGAGGCTTGATTAGAGTAAAGGGATCACCCTAAGTGGAAACCTTTATCAGATAGGCACATTGGAAATGAATTAATGATTGGATGGAGTAAGTGATCTGATACATTAGGCTGCACTGAAACTGAATTGCCACAACACAGCTGCCAACTAGCAGCTTGGACGGACAAATAAGGTGGAGTGTAATGCCAAGTTTTATTTGCTTTTCTAATTAAACATATTAGATAAGTGTTAAGTGTAATTATAGAACCATAAAATGAACCTTTACTATCTTCTGGTGCTGTTTTTCCCACAAGCTTCTCTCTTTATTACTTGCTCAAAGCACATATAGGCTCACTGCTGGAGGGAGTAACCCAGTCCTCCTGGGTTTTAACCCCATGAAAGTGAGATTATAATATATATAAAGTAGTGGCCCCCTTTTTTAACCCTGTTTAACATTTATTACTCAGTTCTGTTCTCTCACAACCATTTGTTTTACCGAGTGACACCAGTGTTAGCTTTTGCGCTGAAACTCTGTTGGACAAGTTCATTAATGAACAGCTGGCACCTGTTGCTGTTGCAAAAACAGAATAATCAAATATGCTTTGGTTGTGTGCTGCTCAAGAGGCGTTATATCACCTTCAAAACATTTTTGAAATTTGTTGGTTTTACCTGACGATACTCCTGTATACCCCGAAGGAAACAGATGCCTTATACAAGAAAATAAAGAAATATTTGAATAATAAGGTGATCTGATGTTCAGTTCTTCAGTAATAGGGTCCCAGGATTGACTCCGGGGACTAGTGTATCTCCTGTCTCCAAATCAAAAGAAAAAGGCAAACATGTAATAGAAAAGGATAGAAGATAAATACCTGTAGTACATATACATTCAGAGAAAACATAAATGGATAACTATCACACTTCTTGACAGCGATACAATATACATCTATCTACATCACACACACACACACACACACACACACACACACACACACACACACACACACACACACACACACACACACACACACACACACACACACACACACACACACACATCTACCACTGTGTTCTGTTTTGGAGTGCTGTGGCAGAGGGGACAAAGCTCCTGCCAATCCAGGCTCATTTCCAGTCCAGGGATTTGTGTCTGTGGCCAGAAAAAAAAAGTGATGGATAGGGCACCGCTGTTACTGTAAGAGAAGTTAAGCAGTGGCACAAACATCCTGACATCCTAAGACAGACAAACAAGGTGTGTAAATGTCTGTGGTTCTTGTAGTATTGAGGACAGGGCTGATACCTGAGGCATGTTTTGTGTCCAGTCCAGGTAGCAAGCTGCTAAAAGCTGCAGTTCTTTGAGCGGCTGGTTGAGGCTGGCTCCAGCACATTTTTCTGTTTTTACACTCTGTACAGGGGGTGAACTCATTCATTTCAAAGATCTTCAGGCATAATTAGGGGCTTGGCTGTATAGGCTGACAAAACGTGGCTGTTAACCAAGAGGTTAAAGGCCCATCTCACCTTCGCCTCTTTGCCTTGTGCTTGGGTGACCAATGTTAAGTTGAGTCAGCATTTCCAATATGGTGGTTGCTGACACAGGGCTTCAAAACAACTTTAGAAACCAATTGAGCTATGAAGAGAGGGATAAATAAATCAAGTCGATTATTTTTTCCCCCTACAAATTATAAATGACAAAGAAAGTAATGCCTTCATTTTGCTTTTGCCAAATTTACAACAGAGGACCAAATAATGAAACTTTTTTTTTTTTTGTGGACACTTTTTTTATGTCAACATTTTTGGGTGACTAAGCAAATGTTTCAACCAATGTTCAGTGCCAGGTCTGAAGATTGTGTTTTGTGTTTGGTGAGTATGATAAGGAGTTGTAGTTCACTCGTGTTAAAATACATTTATCTGCTTTACCAACAAATGTTAACATGAGGGTGGTTGTAAGGTAGTTATATTTTGTATCACAATTCATCATTCATCTAAAAGGAAAACAACAGTATTTAGATATACACGGTTCAAGTTTTCAGTGATAAAGACGTGTGTTCAGAATCTTACTGAGGCACCAGGGGGCATAAGAGAGGCATCAAAGTGGAGCTAGTCTTAAAAACTATTTTGAGGGAGGATCCCTCGGCAGCCCCTAATGGAAGCCCTTGATATCTTCAAGTGCTGGATACACCCCTGTTTATATAGAACATTTCAATAACAAGTGCAGACAGATCTTTTGATGGATTTGCAAAATTGTTAGTAATCCTCAACAGCTTAAACACAGAAGTTACTAACTCGGTGAAATGTTGCAGATCTTCATGAACCAGTGTGAAGTTCTGTTTTCCATAAGTATTTAACACTATTGATATTCCACTAAAAGACTGCTGAGCTGCTTCTGAGATTATGAAACCCCACCGTTTATGTTGATGGTGCACAGCAAGATCAAGAGACACCCTTTGTTTAGATATTTAAACCCAGGCACTTTTATTCAGAATACAAAGTGAACCAGAAATACAGAAGAAACAAACAAGCAAACAATAAAACCCATAGACACAACCTAGAGCAGCTCAATCTGTCATTTGCATAGAAGTGTGGAGAGCGTTCCTTTTCCAAATTGCTCCTGAGAGAGTGGGGTTAGTTTGATGAATAAGGATCAGCCTTTGATTACAATCCCTTCAAGATCCATTAGACACTAAACATAATCGCTGCCTTTCATTCCTCTTCCCCCACATATTGATATTTACACGTGTCTCCCCCTAGGTGTCACTCTCAGGGGGGACCTAAACAACTCCTCCCATCCCTCAGGCTCATTCCCTTGGAGGCCTTGGACCAAAGCCGGGAATGTTGAAGCTAAGAGATGAAAGAGGATCACCTATTTGTGTGGAAAACTACATGTAGCACAGCTTAAATAGGATCAATGGAGTGAGTGTGAATGATGAATAATTTTAATTCAGGTGGTTTGGCATTGAGCCGGCGTAGCTTCTTTTCAGGTGGAACTAACTTTTCTTTACCAGTGTAATATCAGGAACAAGTGTTGGGTCTGAATGAAACAGACATATGCTTGTATTCATATGTTATAGAAAACTTAAGAAATATATCTTTACATTCAACTAAACATGCTTAAAGAACCGTAAATTTGAGTCATGAGCAGAGGTGTGGGTCGATTTGTTACTGTTTGAAGCAGCAGTGGCATGAAACGAAGTGCACCCAAAAAGATGCACGAATGGCATTAATTTGCCATTTCTGTCTCCACTGATCATACTGACTTGATGCGCGGTCATAATACACTTAACACATTTGTTTTACATAATTCACACAGCTCAGGTCAATCTGGGGCAACCTGTTTTTTTTTTTTTTTTTATAATTAAAAAAAATGACCCCGTTAAGTGATGACAAATGTGTCACTGGTAATCATACTTACAACACCGATTTAAAGAGTCCTCACAAAATAACTATAGTTAAGTTTTTATTTATGTCAAAACATACTCATTAGATAGGTCTTCAACAAAGAGATTTAAACATTTACGAGGGACATTCAACTGAGAATCCCCCACTTAACAAGCAGTTAGCTGCAATCTATGAAACATATTGACTGTATCCAACCACAGTTCAATCAAGTTTGACTGAAAAGAAATGATATTAACTGCTGAAATTATGAACCCAGTTTTGATCGACAAACATTTTTTAAGCCCCAGTTATGACTAAGTTACGGTGGAATGACTATCAGGACTTGACATAATAAGTCCTTATTGTGCTGCCTCTATAGATGGAGGGTTAGCAATAAGTAAATGTTGGAGTGGTGTTAACAGAAGCCAAATTCATATTAATATCAGAGTGATGGCATCAGTCTAGTAATCATGCTACCTAGCAAGCCAACAACATACCTATCCCAGATAAAGTCAGTTGACTAAGGAGTGTGCTACTTTGGCTCTGCTGCAGGCATACTGGGGTCTGTTTTCACTCAACTAATGTCCCACCCACAACACATTCTGTTTGGCTTGAAACATAGTAGAAGTGTAACCAGTTAAGTGTTAACTCTTGTGACTAATGTTTAAAATTTGGTCAAATGTTTGCTGAAGCCATTCAGTCAGTCTTGTGTAGGCTTTTTTTAATGTCTAAACTGATATCGGCCCTGGAAGACCAGTATGGGTTGAACAGTAGTTGACACATGCATTGAGTGAGTTGTGAGCCTAATTTCTCTCCGTCTCCCATGTTTGGTTCCTCCAACCCAAATGTAGAGATCTCCTTTTTTAGTGTTGGATACACATGGAGCCAAATCCCCATCAGATCCATAAAATAATTCATTAAATAAGCCCATAATACAGGTGATTGAATTTTATAACATTTAGGTTAAACTGCACAACAGCTCTACCCTCTGACCAGACTAAAACATTCCATAAACTCCTGATTAACTGAACTAGCAACCTCCAAATAAGATGGGCTTTAACACATATCTACATACAACTGCATGCATGCCTAGAGGTGTTTTTCTTCACACATGGCTAATCTAATTGCAAAGAACGTAATTGAACTCATAAAGTCAGCCATCTCTACTTTCTCCCTGCCTTGGATGGTGAATCTATTCCTGGTGTTCTTTTAATCCATGACAAACACAATTGGCTTCAGCCACTAATAAATGCATTGTGTGAAGAATGGATATATTTCAATTGAAGTTGCATGATTGACTCTATGATACAAGATAAACATTTGTTGTTTAGGTTTTTTTGTCCATTGTCCATTTCAAACAATGAACTAAAAGATTACGGTTATATTTATGTAGTTTTCTGTTTTTATGTACTAATACTTAAAAGTGTGCCTTCAATAATTTCCAAACATTGTGTTCTGTTAGTCTATGAATTGTCATTTTTTTACTTGTTTGTTGTTTATTGTTGCTGATAATGTTCTTTTTTTACACATACAGATATGGACCAGTGGGTATGGAATAAAATATTAAGTAAAGTAAAGTATGTTAGGCCCATTTGTAAAAAAAATAGGGATGCACCGGAATTTTTTGCTGCCGAAAACAGCCTAAAAGTGTATTTTCAATTTTCGGCTGAAAAACTTTCCTCGCCGAAAAAACACAGTGAAAACAGTATGTTGTTATGATGCAAATAAAAACAGCACGCTCGCTGCCGACACACTCTTGTCTGGAAAAGGGACGATGTATTTAAATATATCAGAGAAAGATCAACAGTAGTGATTTTTAAAACGTGAAATGCGTGGACAAGAAATGATCCAGGCCGAGATGAATGTGGAGAATCCACAGGGAGACAAAGAAGCGCACTGTTAAAGAGGAGAGCAGAGCAGAGGAGAGACTTGTCACTCTAAACCACATGAGGGGGATTCCTCTCTCATGAATCAGATCTGTACCCTGTCCTTTATTTAACAGACTAAATAGTCCTATCTTATTTATCTTATTTACATGACGGGACGGTCACACATTCACATCTCACCTCTGCTCTCTGTATCGTGCACGGCAGAGTTCTGCCCCCCAATGCACAGACACGAACACGTGAGTACACACACACACACACACACACACACACACACACACACACACACACACACACACACACACACACACACACACACACACACATACATAGCTGAAAGAGGGTCAAGAAAACGGTCACAACTTTCATAAGGGAAGCACATAAAAAAAAACTCCCTTTTTTTAAAGTGTTCCCAGAGCATCTCTGTGAAGACAGCATTATTCTCTGAAGCACTAACATTAATTTATGCAATGTTACTAATAATTGGCACAATTATTTATTTCTGTGTTTTGGTTTTCTGCCTTGGATTTGTCATTTTCAGTTCTGGTTTTTGGCAAAGCAGTTTCATTTCAGTGCATTCCTTTAAAAAATATAAATGCTGAATAAATGCACAGTCTCCAGGTTTTTGGTGTGATGGAGAAAAGTACAGGTCCTTTAGGCCTCTACAAGTTCAATGTCACATAAGCAGATACTTTGGATCCTCCTCTGGGTGTTATGGCCCAAAATGTACCAAGATCTCTTTCCTTGAAGTTTTATTGGTTGCCTCAGTCAAAAATCAATAGTTATTTTGGGTACATTCTCTATGGCAAAAATAGCCACAAGACACGGGATGGTGAACAGCTCGCTGAACTGAATGCCTCTGATCGATTAGTTAGTGAGTTATGTATGACATCCTGGTACAGTACAACTCTGCAAAACCTCTTTAGCTGCTCCTGCACCTCATGACCTTTGACAACTCTCTCTCAAATGGAAAGAGTTGTTAAGGAAACATGGATCAGCACACAACTGCCCACACATCTGCACACACAAACACGTATGTATTACACAGCGGTCCATCAGGACTGTCTGATCTTCAGCTGTCGAGGGACAGCAAAGCTGCACTTTTGTTGCACTGGCTTGTTATCGCAACAATCTCTCAGCGACAACACGTGGTGATGCCTTTTATAATTAAAACTCAAGTGGCTCCATTTCATTTATTTATTCAGGCACGGCTGTTTCCCCCTTCCACTTTCATGCTTGTTCAAATTGATTTAACTTTTGAAATTGTCACTACAAAATAGGTTAGCTACTGCAATTACAAAAGTTATAATTAAAAGCAGAATGCAAATATATTCATAATTGTGTTGCTGTCTTATCTGTTTCATGGCTGGTGTTGCTTTAAAGCAGGCAGGGGGAAAATTACCCTGAGAATTGGGAAAAGAGAGAGAGAGACAGAGAGAGAGAGAGAGAGAGAGAGAGAGAACGGCACATCAGAAGGATGGGAAAAGAAGAGAAAGCCCTACAGTGTGATCTAATTAGCTGTCTCCGACACATGACACAGTATTCTGACATGTTCACTGTCACAGCATCAATTAAGTGACTGGAACAATCTTTACCACGGCTTCAGCCCTCCATCACACAGACACTGACACACAGACACTCACACACAGTCCCAGACGTGCACACACACAAGTGAGACAAGAAGAGGCCGGTCATTTTTAGACATGCCCGTTTAGCACTAATCTCTGGCAGCACTATATGCCACTATATGATGATGATTGACTCCTTCACGCCCCTTTGACATTTTGATGGAATGAAGCCGAGAAGCGTAAGACACACAAGTGCTGATTAAGTGCAGTATTGGAGAAAAGGTTGAGGTTTAAAGGGAGGGGAGGACCATGCTACACTGTTATGCATTCTTTTTGTGTTTGTGCTGTTTGTTTAAGACTTTACTTTGATAAACGTCTCTGATTTACATGGTTGAAAGTTCGTGTGGTTTCTCATGAAGGTCAGTGAGACTTCAGTCCAGAAGACATAACTAATCATTGAGGGTTATCATTGGGCTGCGAGTGGCACTGGAAAAGCTAGCTACTAAATTGCGGTACAGACTGACAAAGTTTGCTTATTGTCACATTTTAAATAAGCAGCAACCTCCGGTCTGAAAATATGAAACCATGTGGAATTGCTTAAGTCTGCTGTTCCTCAAATGTCTGCTTGAGGCTGGCTCCAGAAGTACTGGAAGTCACGGATCATCAACACGCACTGTATGGGAAGTGAATGTTTTTCTAACTCCGCAATTTAGACAATATTGTGATCGCCAGTTCGTCCAATCGGGGCGAAGTTCAGTTCACGTGACTGCCAGGCGTCCTATGGCTGTTACTGTGGAAACTCAAAGCCTGCCTCAATTCCAATATGGCCGCACCAGCTGTTTTGCTTCAAAAATCTGTTTCAGAAACAGACGGGGGACGTTGTGGAGACTATGTCCATTAATTATACATATAGTCTATGATTTTAAATGACAAAGCTGTTGATAAAAACCTTACCTCATCATGTTGCATCCAGTAAAAAGTTGTCTAGAACAAAAAAAAGTAGTGTTAAAAAGACGATCCGATCTCCATTCATTTCCAAAACAAACACTAGCCTTGTTAAGAGTCATGCATCACGACAGTGTGCATGCAATTCCAGACAAAAAGTGTTGCTGCAATCCACTTCAAACAGATACTCCTCACAGCCTCTTTAATTAGAAATTAAGTGTTTAAAGTGAGAACTTTGAGCCAAATTTTAGATATTACTGCTTTCTCACCTTTTGTAATCCTCAGGTTAATAGAGCTTAACTGTTCTCAACTAAATGTGTTGGCATTGCACTAAGGTCTACAAAACACATTTTCACACCTTCAGTGTGAGTTTACACTCTAAGTTATTCAAGACACAGCTTTCCCACATTAAATACAGTGTATTTAAACTACATAATCTTGAAAGCTCAAATGCTGCTGTTTATTTTATTCCCTTTCACCCAGTATTCTTTCCATCTAAGAGCACACACATGTTCATTGGCTCTTGTCACTGATTCCCTTGAAACCTGAGTCTCACCCTGGCTCTTGTAAAGCATACCTGAGTATGTAACTAACATTTTTTAATATACTGTAATCAAATAAAGACTGTTGTAAGCAGTCAGCCATGACAACCGAGGTAGATAATCTCACAACAGCAGTGTTGGCAGTCTGTTTCACAAGCTTTATTACTGCCCTCTGACAAGACACAAACAGCTTTATTCCATGTAGTTCACTGAACATGATGCTAAACACAATTCAATAATGTCAGTCCACATGTGAAACACTTAGAAATACAGACTTGCTATGGAAGTTAAAGAAACACTTATATAAATAACAGAAATACATAATTGGTTAAATAGGCACTGAACTCTTCAGCACAAGAAATAGTGTCTCTGTGCACGGTGCCATTTAAAGTAACATAAGCTTTGTTATAAATGATAAAACTTGTGTGATGTCATGAATCAACTTCACTTCATGAATCAGTGAATAGAGAGACTATATCATTTGTGAATGAGTGCCTGAGATGGAGCAGCTAGTGAGGGCAAATTATACGATCATCCTACTTTGGGGACTCCCCTAATTGCTAATTAGTTAATCAGACCAATATTTTATTTGGTTTTGAAAACAGACTCCTACATAGTTTACTATAAACCTGAAGGCTCCTGGTGTTTTGTTTATTGGTGCTCAGAAACTGTTCATATACATGGTGTTAAATCATAGTTTGTCTAAGTGTGTGTGTAAACCTTTAAAGTCGTGCAATTTGAAGTTGAATTCACAAAGTAACATCACATCACCAACTCTCTTGGTGTGGAAGAAAGGTCAAATGAGGCCCTTACAACCGCCATGAAGAGCCTGATGTGAAAAACCTCAGATAACTAAATAGAGCTGATAGCCTTGTTATAGCCACTGTGTCTGAAATGAGGCTTTAACAGGTAGTTATACTAGCAAAGGAAAGTGAACATGTCTTTGTTAAACTTCCGCTTTTGGTAAACAGGGTAACAAACACAAATTCAGTAACGTAAGTGCCAAAACCAAAACATACTTAGACAAGGATGGAGGACAGTTTTCAGTTCATATAAATAAAGAGGCAACTTCATTGTGCAAAAACACACATTAAGAAACCAGAAATGATGTGGACTAAACAGCAGAAATTGATTCATATTCTCACCTCTGTGGGTGTACACAGAGTGAGGTTGGAGTGAGCTGGATCTGTTGATCCTTAAGCTGGAGTTTCCTTATCGCAGAGCTAAATCATCAATGGAACAGCAGCTATGCTCACATTGGATATGTTTTTATGCCTGGTCTTAAAATCCTGCCAGTGTGTTTCACAATGCTGGATTTGCTGTGAAAACACTGACGATGGAATGAAATAGACACCTCTGTTGCTCAGTATTAGAACCCTTTCCAGCAGAACAGCAATTTCTGCCCATACCGCTGAAATCATATGTGTCACTGTGGAAGTTCAGCGTTGCACTCTGTCACTTGTTCAGTATGACAAAGCCAACATCATTTCATGAAGTCACACATTATTTCCTGTTGGATTGATTTGAACTGAAGTGTTTTACCAGAAGGTCATCTTACCAGAAGTAAACAGAAGTGACACACTTCACGTGTGCTTTCAAGAGTTCCCTGTTTAGAAATCTGAAAGCATCCAGTTTCTAGTATTCAGCCAATACAAAATTTACTGTGTGTGATAGTCAATAAAACCCTCTGTAAGAGAGAATCCCACCCATGGTGAGGCTTTATCTGCAATGCATCTGCTCAAGGTTGTGTAAATCCTGTCCTCAAAAAAGAAAATATTGACTCTCCAGCAGGCAGCGACTTTGCTCTAAGATTTTGCTTTTTAGGGTTGATTGTATTTCTTGAGATTCTTCTTAACATCCTTACAAGATGAGGTCAGTAAATAAGACTGGGCATGAATTTTTAGATCTGAACTGTGGTTTCAAAGTCACAGTTAACTGGAGCCAGTGGTAGAACGGGGATTGGGAAGCTTCAACTTTAAAACATTTGTCACAGTTTTTGAGAAAATAAAGAAATTAAAGCTAAATTTTGCAGCCTCAGGGGGTGATTTGTGGTTTTGGTGCTTGAATTTGATGGTTTATGCCCAAATCAGGGGACTGAGAAGCTAGAGCCATTATAAAGTGACCCTCCTCAACCATTTTTCTAAGGACCACAGCCAAATATCATGCTGTTACAAAAGGTTTTTTTTTTTTTAACCTATTATTGACTCTTGATAAAAGATTCTTATGTATCCTGCACCACTGTAGCCCCAACGCTGACATTACATAACAGCAGGAACACCAGATAAACTCACAAACAGAATACTCAGAGGGAAGCAGGTGTCAGACGTTTGTAATTTCATGAAGTGCACTGCATTTTGCCACTTTTTATAAACAGACCTACCATTTCCAGAAATCACGAAGCAGCACTGACAACTGCTTGCTACAAGGACAGCCTTGACTGATTCTGTCTATGTCAGAAGCAACACTAAAGAAATAGAGAAAAGATTCCTGAGAAATTTTCATTTTGGATTAGGTTCATGACAGGTCCTCTTTTGGTTTGCTATAGATGTGTAAAAATATCAATAAATGAACCTTATCTTCATGAAAAAGGCAGTTTTTATTCAGAAAAAGGTTTCTTTTCACACTAGCTCTGAAAAATATGGATGAGCATTGCATAGAAACTGAAAAGGAAATATTGTTCTTCCTTTTCCTTTGAGTAAGTTAATTAGAAAAACACAACTCTGTTTGATTTCTGTTTGGAGTTACAACCATATCAGCAACAGATGTTTGCGACAGTTGTGGTAAATAACGCTGACTTATTCAATGGATGACTCTTAAAACTGTAACAAAGCTGATCAGGGGCAAGGTGAGGGTGAAGAGAGTGACTGTAAAAAATTTAATTTGGGACCACCCAGTACAAAGGCTTGTAAACCACTCCCAGAGGTTCTGTCTATGGATCCAAATATGTCACCTTAGTTTAGTTGTGTAATTGGATATTTGGAGAGATGTGGTTTTGAATTGTGAACAATGACACTTTAACAATCAAAATTCATCCATTTCATATGATCTGTGCCTGATTAGAGAGATTAATTGAATTCAGGGATTTCATCATCTACGGTCTGTAATATCATCAAAAGATTCAGAGAATCTGGAGAAATCTCTGCACGTAAGCAGCAAGGCTGAAAACCAACATTGAATGCCTGTGACCTTTGACCCCTCAGGCAGCACTGCATTAAAAACCAACATCATTGTGTAAAGGATATTACCACATGGGCTCAAGAACACTTCAGAAAACCATTGTTAGTTAACACAGTTCATCACTACATCTACAAGTGCAAGTTCAAACTCTACCATGCAAAGACAAAGACATATATCAACAACAACCAGAAACACCGCCGGCTTCTCTGGGCCCGAGCTCATCTGCGATGGACTGACACAAAGTGGAAAAGTGTGCTGTGGTCTGACGAGTCCACATTTCAAATTGTTTTTTGAAATCATGGACATCATGTTCTCTGGGCCACAGAGGAAAAGGAAAATCTGGATTGCTATCAGGTCAAAGTTGAAAAGCCAGCATCTGTGATGGTATGGGGGTGTGTTAGTGCCCATGGCATGGCTAACTTGACCATCTGTGAAGGCTCCATTAATGCTGAAAGGTACATTCAGGTTTTGGAGCAACATATGCTGCCATCCAAGCCACGTCTTTTTCAGGGACGTCCCTGCTTATTTCAGCAAGACAATGACAAGACACATTCTGCATGTGATACAACAGCGTGGCTTCGTAGTAAAAGAGTGTGAGTACTGTCTCCCATTGAAATTGTGTGGCACATTATGACACACTAAATATGACAACAGGGACCCCGGACTGCTGAGCTCAAGTTGAGCATCAATCAAGAATGGTAATGAATTCCACCAACAAAGTTTCAACAATTAGTGTCCTCAGTTCACAAACACTTATTGAGTGTTGTTAAAAGGAAAGATGATGGAACTCAGTGAGAAACATGACCCTGTCCCAGCTTTTTGGAAAGTGTTGCAGGCATCAAATTCAAAATGAGTGAATATTTGAAAAAAAAAAAAAAAAAAAAAACTATCACTTTGAACAATAAATTTATTGTCTTTGTAGTGTATTTAACTGAATATAGGTTAAAACGGATTTGCAAATCATTGAATTCTGTTTTTATTTAAGTCTTTAAAAAACGTCCCAACTTCATTGGAATTGGGGTTGTATGAACACATGTATCCCACAGCACTTAACCACATGAGTCACTCTGAAACAGAAATAGAAATGGGATGCATTAAAACTTCAAGGCTCATTTCACTGAAGAAAGTATTTCCTTTCAAATTAAAAGCAAGCAAGGCACACCGAGACCCCAGAGATAGACATTCATTAGAAGATTCTTCCCTTTAGGGTGCTGATGCTTTAGACAGTGAAATGCAGAAACTAAACCACTTGTCCAAACAGATGCTTGGAGAGTCCAATTTCAAGTTCACTAAGTGGCAAACTTGACATAATGCCCACAGTATGAAATGATCGTGTAAAGGCTTTTCTACTTGTCTTCCGGATCTTAACACAGCACTCATTCACATTCACCCTTAAGATTCCTTTCCCCCTGATGACATGTACCTCCAGTCTAAGTAGCACATAAATGATAGCATATTTAAGTTTTATAAGATTAATAGAAAGATACTGATGAATTAAAGGGGCTGAAACAGAAAGAAAGATTGAGACTGATGGCATTTTTTTCAGAGAGCTCATTAATTTGGATTGATGGAGTCTAAGGATGGAGTATGTCTGCAGGCTCAAAGGAGAGAAAACTAAATACTCCTTAGAATTTGAGAAATGCTCTGGTTTTTCTATCTGTGCTGAGGGAGCAGCAGGAACACGCTTTTGTCATCCTTTGTTGCAACTCATTTTTTTTCCCCAAGATGTATGTCTGACTCACCTTAGCCCTGTTCCATTCCTCTTATTTCTATCACTTACCTTTCAATCACATCTGTCTTTTTCTTCACATCTGGCCCCCCTTCTTCTTCCTCTTCACAGTAATGACTCATTGAACGTGCCCCGACTATGGAGTGCTCCTCATCTGTAAACATGGCATTTTCTGGGCAAGAGGTAAAAAAAAGATGGCTGCCTTATGAGAGGAATGGGAGGGATGTCGAGCCTTCTTTTTCCAATCAGAGAAAAAAGATCAGGCAAAACTGACAACAAATCTAAATAATGCTGCAATAAAAGACGATGAAAAACATTTACTCGGGACACTAAGCTCTCCTCTCCCTTCTGTTACTGATTCCTATTCCCTGCTCATGCTCACTCCAGAGTAAATACGCTCGAAACCAAAGAAAGAGATAATAATGAATAAAATAACTCCTCAGGACCAAAAATGATTGATGGTAGTTTGCTGTGAAAATAATTGATGCTGGTTGGTTGATTTCTCAACACGAAACTGAAAACGGTGTCAACCCCTATTTCACCCCCTATTTCACCCCCTCCCTTGCTGCCTTAGATTATTTTTGCAATTACTGTCATGTAAAATCATTTGTGACACTTCCCTCTCTGTATACCTCGACTGACAGACCACTGTTCAGTTCAGCCTCTGTGCAAGCTGTCACGTTAAACTGCTTTTGGGGTTGTGCGTAGTTCAACACTCCACAACCATCTGAGTGAAAAACACTGTCCTTTGTGTAAATGTGTTTTTTATGTTCAGGCGGAAGAGCAAACGGAGCATTGAGTTGTTTGGTTGTGCCTAGTCATGTGCCAGTGGTCATTTAGGCTTTTCCCCCCATTCTTCGTCTTCTGAGCCTTCATCCTTTGTACTCAAGTGCATGTCTCATTATTTCACCACACAACTCCAAAAATGGATGTTTTAAGGTCATGCAGCATGCGATGGAAATGACCGCGGGCTGGGTTGATTACTCCGGTGCTTCACTGCTTCAGAGCAGCAAATGGTGTATTTGTTGAGTTGTTCATGATAAATGACGTTTACTTCGATCTCGCTGTCCATTTCCTTACCCACCATCAATCCCACTTATCTTTACGCCCTTATTCATCCTTCTACTCTCAAAAATGTCCTGTTGTGAGGCAAACTCAAGGAAAAGATTCAATTACTGGCCTCAGTCGTTAAAACGATGAAAATGCCACAGTCAGGAGTGTCTGTCTGAATCAGGATGAAGGCTGTGGAGACACAAACAGCTAATAAAGAAACTGTTCTGGAGCTCAGACTCGGCACAGGCCATGAGACGGGTCAAAATAGCAGTGCAAAATATCTGCCAGAGGGTATGTACTGAATTTAGAGCTACTTTCTGACACAATCACCATACAGAAACAAACAAAAAAACAATGCAGCTTGGATTTCAGAGCTGACACCGAGTTGTAAATGGGGCACAATTTGATGTCCTTTTGCAGAATGTTGTAGGCTGTATGCATTTGTTGTTCAAAATGATTCTGTTGTGCTGGAATACTGTGGCGGTGCAGAGGTGGTGTTGAGACAGGTCAGGCAGCATGGGCCAATTTTGTTTCCCTAAAGGCAATAATTGTGTGCAGTATTTCCACAGATATGAGGGCCAAAGTAAGCTATTGTTGAGGGCTCTAGACTGCAAAGATGCCCACAGCCCTCTCTGGAATCACATAAACACAGTTCACAGACAGTATGTTAAATTTTATCTCTATCACTCAAAACTTTAAAGTGCACCTCAAAGCACACAAATACCATTCTAAATATTTGAAATGGTCTGCATGCTAGTTTTTCTAAATGGGACTATTTCATGGCATTTTTGGTGAGCATTAAAGCAAACCATAAATTTGAGCAGTAATCCCCAGTACACTTTATAATAACAATAACCTTAAGTCATAGGAAACTTTTCAAAATCAAACTTACAAAGTGATTCACAAAGACAGAAAATTACATACTTGAAATAGAATTAGTTCCTCTCAATGAATTACAATACTGGAACAAAAAACTGTTCAGGTAACTACTTGAAAAAAAAAAAACTAAGTGGCAAAATATCTTTCTCATATAGCTCAGCTTGGTACAGAAACATTTGTGTTCTTATATGTAATCTTGTTTTGCAGCAGAAGCTGGCCTGCTCTCTCTTTTCTTCTCACGGGTCCCTCAGTTAGGGAACTGCCTTAAAATAAGACTGGAAAAAAAGACGATGACCATGCTGAAGCTTGTACCGACTTGAACTTTTTTTTTTTTTTTTTTTTTAGACTCAAGAATGGCTCCTTTAGAGGTCTTTAAATTGCATAAAAAATAATCCATATTCATTGGTAAAAATACATGCCAGACCAGGATTTAGTTAAAGTACTTTGAAATAGGACGTAATGATTTTGGAAGATAATCTCATTGCGATTTTTTGCACCAATATTGTGATTGTGATTTAGCATGCATTTTTTTTTTTTATTTTATATTTTTAAATAAACACAAGCAATTAACCATCATTCTATAGTATGACAAACACAACAAAGGATCCTGTCAACATAGAAACGTTTTTTTCCCTGGTGGTCAGGGTTTTAGCCATGCTGTGATACATGGCTTTGTGGTGCTTTCTTAAATGCTGGAGCAGGTTTGTAGTGTTGCTCCTTGTTGTAGCTATGGTAACCAGGTATGTTTTGCACAATAACTCAACGTGCTGTACCTCTTTTACACCAAAGTCGCCTTTTGTCTGTCCTCTATCAGTTCTTCTAGTGAGGCCATTTTTAAAGATGTCAACAACAATAGAACACAACAAATCAAAACTTTGGGTGGCTTAAGTTATTTTCTTTATCCCTGCTTGAACGTGGCTCATTCTTCTTTGGAGATTTTTGGCCTTTGGCCGTCCATGTGTGTGAAGTATGGTTGCGTCTGTGTACATGAAACTTTTCTTTTTTTTTTAATTGCAGCCTTTGCGATTTGAAAATTCCACTCTATTACATCGAAATGTCGGTTTAAATTCAATGAATTGTTCAGCCCTACTTTGAAATGAACATCACATGCCTGTTCACTGAGACTATGGAAGCAGGAGCTTAAAAACTGTTCACAGATGGTTAACAGTCTTGAGAAGCCTTTTTAAACTCAGAGGAGTCATTTGTCCTAAGCTCCCTCTGTAGTCCAGCATTGTTGTTCCTATCCTCCTACTAACAGCTATTTACAAATGGGGCTGCGATGTCACCATTCTCAGAGGATCTACATATTGTTCATGTATGTAGCAACAGATGGGGTTGCAAGCTCCAAAAATTCAACTCTGGAACACATTTTCAAAGGTTTGTATTTTCATTCGCCCAAAATTCCCCAAAAAAATTCAATGCAACAGTTTACCATTTTCCATTGAAAACGTCTCTGTGTAAACAAGACCTTAACCTTCAAATGCTGCCATTTTTCATTCAGCGTATTCAACCTGTTCCAGCCTTCATCTGATTCCAGGCTGTCAGGACAGATATGTGGCCTCTGCTTCCTGAAACTAATTTGCTCAGACTTATTTGCATATGTGAACTGATTTAGCTGTGCAGTATAGTTTGCAGTATAGTTTGTGTATGTAGGTAAGGCACCAAAATTTCTTGTTCTCATCATAAAGACCCTCAATTTTTTTTTTCCCAGACTCCCCTTTGGTTCCTTTCTGCCCAGTTTCTTCTAATTGGTGCTCTTTTTCTTATGATTGAATACAGGTCATCATCACAAAGGAGAAGAAATTCACAAAATGGTGCACAATTTCACATTAGGTCCGGTGAAGCTGTTTTGAAACTAATAATTTTTCTGTTTATTTCAGATTAGTGCATTTATAGCCAGCCCTCTAACATGCTGGTAGTCTAATTAGCTTCTCTGGATAAATGAACTGAAATTGTTTCCTAAGGGCCCTGTGAATGGGAGGCATTTCTATAATTTCTGACTGCTTGAGATGTTAAGGGTGAGTTACAAGTTTGATTTATAAAATCCCTTTTATTTTTATAATTGTACCACAACTCTCTGAATGCAGTCATTTAAAATAATTGCCAAGTCTTGCTTTTGTGCGGCACACAGGGCTCAGTTTCTTCTTTTGTGTCCCATACACCCCATTTCCACTGTGAGTGTTTTCTTAGCATGCAGTGCCTCAGTATAGAACCCGCTTTGCTCTCCATAGTTCTGCTTTTATTCACCCCAGGTGCTCTTTTAAAATTGCAATTGGGGTGAAAGAGTGATTAAGACTCATCCTAAGGAATCCTGATGATGACTTTGGTTAAGCTAAAAAGTGGTTACACTGTTAAATCATTTGTAACACACAATACTAATAGCATCACATTTTAACACAACTGCTTATCCTTAAAGTGTTTTCTTTGATCTAACTGATTTTAACAGTCTAATGGCATCAGTGCCAGTGATCTGGTAAATTAATACTTGGAAGGATAACATACTCACATTGCTGTTGTTCTGAAGCTGTGAAGATGTTTGTATCACATTTATTGTTCTAGGAAGGCAAATAAAACTTTAAGTGAGCGCCAGAAATAAACTGTTGTAATAGTCTCTGTATTAGTCTTTTAAATGCTTCCTATAAAAGCTGTTGCATCATAATGGGCCGTCTATATGGTACCTTTGGAATCTATCAGAAGTGTCTGGCCAAAGACCGAAAAAAAAAACCTTCACAGAGACTTGTGAAAGATGGTCATACAGGAGTTGGCTGGAGAAATGTGAGAAGCTGAACAAAGGCGCTGTGTTGATGGTTAAATGGCCTACTTCACAGCCACTCTGTGCATCACTTTGCTTTTGAGCTTCAAATTAAACAGCATAGTTTTTAAAGCGGATCTTAAGGCTATGTCTTCTTCTTCCTGTCAAGGACTACTCTATCTCCTTTCTGAAGCCTTCTTAAAAACAGCAAGAGAAGAGCAACGGCAAGGTCAGCAGCTCTATCCTGCTGAACTTATTAGCCTCATTAAGTAGCTACAGCTCTCAGACCCTGCTGGCAAACTGACAGACCTGTGTCTATTGGCAACACAATTCTAGCAGATTTGACTGGATATATATGATTAAAGCAGAGGCTTGAGGACTGTTGAATGGAAATTGAGGTTAATGAAGTGAGCAAGTAACACTTTATTGAGTGAATATACCAAAGAAAAGAAGATAATGGATTAGTTTACTTCGAATAAAATCAGAATTATTTTGTTACCATTATTTCACTTCATAAAATCTTTGCCCTTGTAGTCTTGTACTTACTGGATGATACCCTGTGCCCTTTGGGTACCACAGTGACAAAATATTGAATTTAATGTTGGTGAAAAAATGTTATTTGTGACTTTGAGTTACGAAACACTCTCCGCTGGCACCATGCAGTTTTTAATTGTCACCTTAACAGGGAACCTAAATTATATGTCGGTGTAGATGTGCAACTCCAATACTTGCATACCAGGAAAAGTTTCTTGTATGAACTCAAACGGGGGTACACACGTAAGGATTTTCTAAATCCAAAGAGATGTTTTATCTGTTAGAGAGCCCACACATGAAGACACATGAAAAAAACAGGATCTGAACAGTTTTGATCATACTGTGTGTGGTGTGCTCCAATAAACTCAACACACATAACGATTCTGTTCCACCATCGTCCTAGAATCTAGTCTTTCAAGACAGAGATCTGGCATGACCAAATGTGATCTAACATAAAGAAGAAAAAACATAGCAACACATAGCAACAACTGGTAAACACAAGACGCAACATGGAAGAGGACATAGAAGAGGGGATGGTGGTGATCTTGGGACTATTTTTAACAGAAAATTCACAAACCAAAAAAAAAAAAGAAGGAAGAGACTGTGGGAAAAGATATGACATGAGATAAATGTGCAGCTTAATTGTTAAATGGTGAAGACACCATTCAATATAAGACATTGTCAGCACAGAAACAGACTTAAACTTCATTTAAAGTGAGAAAAGTTTATTTGGTTTAGGACTTTACCCAGAGCAAGGTCACATAGTGTTTCGAAAAACAGCAATAAAACAAAGTACACAGAAAAATCTGCCACAAGATTACAGAAGATGTTCAAACGCTGTGTTTGTGTCCAGGAAAGGATTGTTGCATTGTGTTTTATTTTGGTAGTTTAAAATAAAAGCTTTGCAGGAATGAAGACAACCTCTGTGAAGACGTGAGTTTCACTCCCGACATCACTCAGAGTTTGAAAAGATGATGCATGTGTTTGTTTACAGCACCTACCTTACTGTTCTTAAGTGGACCGACTCAGTCCTTTCATTGCCTGAAGTCTGGTGATTTTTCTTTGAACAGAGCTTCTGTCTTGATGAGAGATTGGCTCCTTAGCACATGTATGGGAAAAAAAGTGTTGCAAAAGAAAAGAAAAAAAGTTGGAACATTTTGACTGAAAAACTGAATTAATTATGAAATACTTTGATGAGCTTCAGATTGGACGTCTATCCATGAGAGATTTTAAACAAACAAACATGACTGCAGGTATTTGATGACAACCTTTCTATGATTTATAAGAATTGTTGTCCAGAAAACTTTCAGGCATTTCTTTCTCATTTTACTTGTGGCACATCTTACAAATTGCAATGAAATCCTGCCATGCAACACGGTGATGAAACTGCAGTAGCTGTTGTTCTTCCTCTTTATACTTTAATAATACCACAACTGACTTGTCAGAATCTGACAGCTTTTCTATACTTGGAGGGAAAGCAGATTTATTAATGTTTTGATCTGACAAATAACTTTAACTAGTACAATACATAATAAAAAGTATTCTTCTTATCTTCACATCCATTATTGCACCATACATACATTACTTATCATGCATTACAGGTAATGTGTGATTACATTCTCAGCAAGAAATGCTCCAGTGCTGATATTACTCTGTGCTAATTATATTTCAACATAGCATCACATTACATGTATTTAACGGAAGGAATGAGTCAATAATAGAAAGGCCAGAGCTGACTCAAGGATTTAATGCTTCATTATATGCTTATAGGATGTACTATATGTGGACTGCTCTTAAAGTCCAATGTTTTGTAATGGATCGTGCGTGCATTCATTTTTAAGTCAGGAAACTTTGTTTTAATGAATTTTTGCTTCTAACTGTTAGCATAACCTTAATGCAGGCTTTAAAAAAGGGAAACCAAATTATAGTTGAAACAATACTGCAGGTTGCATTTAAAAGCTACTTTTAAAACAAATTGTTTTCCGAAAAGCATTAGCAGGAAGTAACATGTTTTGTAAGTATCAGAAAGAGCAATCTGACCAGGATGATGGGGTACATTGTTCACAAAGTTACGATAGGGGCAGAGTGGGTGCTAGCTATACACTTATGGAACATTTTAAGAGAGAGAACAACAGCACAAGTATTCAGCCCAGGGGTTATTTAAGATGAGACAGGAGCAGAGTAAACAAAGTGAAGAGAAGCAAGAAAACAAAAGGAAAAGATAAAAGCTGAAAAAAGTGTCAGCGAAGCAGAAAGGTTTGGAAGGGCTCAAGAGGCAAAGAAACACTCGTAGACATGAGATAAGAGGACAGGCAATAGCTTCCCAGATGTCCGAATGCATAAAAAGAAGTGGCAAACGATGTAGAAATGGCAGAAAATTTCACAAGAGTTGAGAGTAAGAAAATTGTCATGGAGAGGATTTAATCCATTCGTGCAGATGAGAAAAGAAAAGGTAATAACAAGTTTTAAAGTTTAGAAGACAAAAGTGGGCTATCATGATGGTGAAAAATGCAGCTCCTCTAGAAATGCCAGAATAGTACTAGACACAAACAGTGGAGCAGAAGAAATGTCCTCTTATGAAGATAGAGGAGGAGATTAAGAGGAAATGGAGAAAAGGTGTGTTTGAGTGTCAGGTGAAATAGAGAATCAGTTGACGTGTAGGGGGGTTGTGAATGTGCTTTCTTTGTACACCCCTGCAGCAGCAGCTTTGAATATGACATGATGTGGAGTAAAGTTTTACGTGTTGTACTTCATGCATGTTTTACTTTGCTTGTATGGATGTGCAAGGGCAAAAGATGTGAAACTTGCTGACTATTGCAATTCAAATGTGTAATACAAGCATAAAAAACAGCTACATGTTTACCTTATGAACTTGTAGCTGATGGGACTTAAGTTGCAGTTATTTAAGTTAGTTAATTGAATGAGAGTCTATATGCTCTGTAGTTTTAAAACTACTAACATGTTTTGTCTGATAGAGGCAATGCAATTCACCAGTTACAACACACAGAGCATTAAACTGAAGTGTCGCTATGCGAGTTTATAGGCCTTCCTCAAAAATTTAAGACATTAAAATAAACACTATAAACAAGTATTCACCATTCAGTAACATAAAACCATATGATACCAGAGATATGAAGATACAATCAAATGTTTCAATCATTATAACACAGCACACATTTATATAACAATAAGGAATACTCATGTAAAATTCAACAAGATTAAGTTTTGCACTTCCCACTCAAAGATGGCAAATGCAAAAGAACAAAGAGCAATCAAGGGAGAAAAAAGTGCTTACATATAAACTGTTTGAAATCCAGTACGGATTTCTCCGATATCCAGGAAAATTCTTTCCAAATGCTAATGAGAAAGGAAATGCATTTAACTTGTTTGCAATGCATTAAAGATATGCATAATTCAGAATGCCTCATTAACAGTATTCAAACTTGCATGAAAATACAAGTACAGTCTCATTATTAAGAAGTGTTACATATGCATGAACTTCAGCTTAAATTAATGATAACTCATTAGTCAATAGGTAAGAAAAGGTTAAAGGTAAAACTCAGGGCTACATGTCTGTGCTGCCCAAATGAGGACAACATAAACCCCACTGCGAGTTGTCATTGAGATATTTTCCACCGTGCTCTTTTGTCATTGAAAGGAGACTTATTTGGTCCAAAATAGAAAATAAAGCTAAAAATATCATTGCAACAGCATTTCATGCTTAGTTTTCTGTTGCTTATCTGCTCAGTTGGCCACCTTTTCAAATGTGCTCACCCAGTTATTTACAAAACAATTACTCTAATTTAGTTTTTTTCTTTTTTCTTCATGTTAACAGGAAGAGGTTACACAGTGAACTTTGTAAATGTGCAGCACTCTTTTTGATGGATTTATATTGCAGGTGGTGTGTGATCCGGTCACCCCTGTTGTCACTCTTATTATTCACAATGAATTACTGTTGATAGAAGGTTTTGACCCAATCAGAATCGGGTATTGTCCCCAGGTGGTACACAGCTGGATGTAAACAATATTTCTTTATATTAATTGATAATGTAGTTTTAACTTAAATGTCACTTTAACCTTTTGTTTAAAAATAAAATGAAAGACTTGATTATGCTGTTAGAAGAATATTAGTTGGGAAATCACTAACTGTGGAAGGAAACTGTTTAACCGAATTTGAATAACTAGTATGAATGGAGAACTGAATTCTTTTAGACATTGTTGTATTGCAGACTTTGGGAATGTTTAATTTGAAATAAATAACAGGAAGACCTTCCCTCTTTGGGCATTCTGAATGGAAATTGCCAGACTGTTCTGATTTCACCTGCCTTATCAAAATGAGCACTGTTAGAAAAGGTTCAGTTCCAGGAAATTAAAGATTGGTCCATTTAAATTCTTGGCACAAGACGTATAATTACTCAGTCATTATCTGTGGACCCTGTCAGTGGCAGCAAAGGTTTTTAACTGACCTAAAAAGGCAGAATAATACAGAAATTAAACATCTCCTTGATAATTATGAAACATATATATTTTCTCTCTACAATCTGTAAAGAGCCAAACACCACTGACAGCCTCACACACTGTATGTACTCCAACTAAATCTCTATCTAAGTAATCCAGTCAAATCCCAGCTAGATTAAAGGGTCCTTAACATGCCAGAAAGATAAAAACAAGAGTACAGATTTTGAGCACACATTTTGCAATTTTTTTTTTTGTATACCTGAACTGGTCGCCAGACAATCACAAGGATATATTTTTGGTTCCAGTAAAGTAATTAATTCAGATTTATTCTACTGGTTAAATGTTTTATATGACTGTCTCAATAGTTTCAAAAATTACAACCATGAAGACACATTACACTGTGAAAAAACAACATGAACTAATGTTGAAGATTACTTAATCTTCTTTTCACTTCATAAATCAGCTAACTCGATATTGTTGGTCATGCTGCCTGTGACTTTCTCTGAGTTTAGGGTCAGGCTGTAGTTTGAGGGTACTCCTCCTCCTCCTCCTCCTCCTCCTCTGTTTACTTTGCAGCTCAGAGTTCTCTTTTGTGGTGTGTTTGTAGATGTTTTTATAAGTTTTTTCAGCTTGCAGTATTTTGGTCTGAAGCTGTAAAATAAGAGTGCGGATGAGCGGTGTGAATGAGAGGAGAAACTGAAACTTAAGTAGTGTCGCGTTCATTTCTCACTGTGGAAAGCTGGGAGAAAGTCAGGTAGGGATCATACAAGCAGCAAAGCACAAGCCCAAATAAGCAACTACAGTGCTGTGAAAAAATATTTACCCCTTTACTGATTTCTGACTCTTTGGATTTTATTTATTAAGGGAAAAATCACCTGAACCTACAATGGCCCGTGTGAATAAGTAATTGCCCCCTAAACCTAGTAACTGGTTGAACCACCCTTTGCAGCAACAACTGCAGTCAAGCGTTTGCGATATGAGGCGATGAGTCTTTGACATTGCTGTGAAGGGATTTTGGCCCATTCTACTCTGCAAAATTGTTCGATTTCAGCCATATTGGATGGACATGAACTGCCTTTTTAAGGTCATACCACACTTTGACTAGGCCACTCCAAAACCTTCATTTTATTTTTTTGTTCAGCCATTCAGAAGTGGACTTGCTGGTGTGCTTCTGATCGTTGTCTTGCTGCAGTACCCAGGTTCGCTTTAGCTTGAGGTCTCAAACTGATGACTGAACATTCTCCTTCAGAATTTCTTGGCAGGGAGCAGAGTTCATGGTTCCTTCAATCACAGCAAATCGTCCAGGTCCTGAAGCAGCAAAGCATCCCCAGATCATCGCACTTCCACCACCATGTTTCACCATTGGTACAATGTTCTTTTTATCAAATGCAGTGTTCCTTTTGCGCCAGATGTAACGGCATACATTCCTTACAAAAAGTTCAACTTTAGTTTCATCAGTCCAGAGGATGTTTTCCCAAAAGCTTTGGGGATCATCAAGATGATTGTTGGCAAAAGTGAGACATGCTTTGATGTTCTTTCTCGTCAACAGAGGCTTTCGCCTTGGAACTGCCATTTGCCATTTTTGGATCTTTCTGATGGTTTAGTCATGAACACTGACCTTAACTGATGCAAGTGAGGCTCGCAGTTGTGACTTCTTGGATTAGTTGGCGCTGTGCTCTTGGGGTAATTTTGGCAGGTTGGCCACTCCTGGGAAGGCTCATCCCTGTGCCGTACGTTCTCCATTTGTAGATAATTGCTCTTACTGTTGTTTGCTGGAGTCCCAAAGATTTAGCAATGGCTTTACAACCTTTCCCAGACTGACACATGTCAATAACCTTTTTTCTTACCTGGTCTTGAAGCTCTTTGGATCACGGCATGATGGCTTGTGTTCAGTATGGCTTACCTTACCTTGTCAGACAGGTTCTATTTAAGTGATCTCTTTATTTAAAAGGTCTGGCCGCAATCAGACCTGGGTGTGGCTATGAAATTGAACTCAGCTTTCCCCAATACTATGATTAATCACAATTACCTCACCTTTTAAAAAGGGGGGCAATTACTTTTTCACATAGGATAATGTAGGTTGGGATAATATTTTTCTCTAAACAAATTAAATCATCACAGAAAACCTGCATTTTATGTTTACTTGGGTTGTATTCATTTAATAATTGAATTTAATTGATGATCTGGAACAGTTGAGTGTGACACACATGGAAAAAAGTAGGAACTCTGGCAGGGGGGCAAATACTTTTACACAGCACTGTATATAAAAACCTACGATTGACGTGATTTGCAAGAGACTTTTTTTCCCCTCTTCTCCTAATACAAAAACGTGTGCACAGGATAATTTTCTGGATGGGTGGGGGAGTGTGTTGCTTCATGTTAGAGGAGCATCAGCAAAGAGTGAAAGAAGCAAAACTCCAAAGAGAATTATATACTGACACCTTAAGGACTATATTGCAACCATCAAGTATAAATTGTCACGTAAATAGTTTTAGTACATGTCACGTGCAACAACTTGTGATACACTGAGTGTATTCGATATATTGCCCACCTCTAACCGATCCATGCATGCATTCCTTTCATCCCCCACTCAAACATCACGTCATCAGAGTCTAAAAGCTTGAATGATTTTAATTGAAGAACCTAGTTTTAAATGAACGATACTGGGGTCTCATGATGTGTATTTGTTCGTGATTCTTTTACCTTTTCACCTTGATCCGACTTTTGATCAGTGCTGAGCCTTGATCTGACTCAGAGGCAAGCAGACAATGAGAGATACATTGGTATGTAAGGTCATTGTGAGGGGTTGAAGATCCAGTGTGTGAAAAAAGCAAAAGGGGCACTCTCTTCTGCTTCACTAATGGGCTGCTTTGAGGCACAGAAAGATGTGTTGCTCGCTCACCATGGAAACTGATGAAAGGGATGTTTGACTCTTCTAAATGGCTGTATTTGCCACATTTTCTTCTTCTTCTCTCGAGATAAGCAGGTATTTTATGTCATTATCACTCTTTGCTATAATTTTATGTAGAGGAAAGATAAATGTCAACTGGTAAATGGGATTAAATCTTTGTGATAATGCTGTCTTACAAAATAGAACAAATGTTATAATCACTATTCTAATGTGTTATACAATATACTGTTTAATATGAATACACATGGACTTTCTTTGCATCATCTTTGGCCATTCTGTAGCGGTGCCCTGTTGGTGCTTTGGTGGCCTGATACTCGGCTCTTATATTGACATAAACATTGTACAGAGTCTATGTCATGTTGACTATAAACACCTGAGAGCCAAACATTTTGATGATGTGCTTAAGAACTACAAATACAATAATAGATCTGATTTGATACAGGTAATGATGCATGTTCATACCTATCATACCTGCCCAGTATTACTGTTTGACTGAAGACTGTGTGATGAAACCAGGAGCAATGTTTGTCAATACAAGAAATTCTAAGTGCATAAAATTCTCTTATTTCCAGAAAGCACTATTTCACAGCAGCATAAACACAAAGATTTACCGACTGTCAAGCCGATCTTACAGTGTTCTGTAAACTAATTATTGCACTTTGGTTGGTGTACAAAGTCCTGCATAAAAGATTTGTCAGTAAGCTAGAAGTCAGAATCAGAATAGCCTTTATTCACAAATTATCTTTAAAAAGAATACACCGAATTTGATTTAGGTTTTGAACTGTACTCTCGCTGTATAAACATGTATGAAAAAAAACACTTAATATCAAAAATAAAAAATAGATTAAAGAGGCTGTGAGGACTATGTGTTCGACGTGGATTATAGCGACACCTTTTGGCTGGAATTGCGAACACGCTGATGGCATGACTGTTAATGCATGTGTTTGTTTTAGTAATGATTGGAGATAAGATCTTTTTAGCACTACTTCTCTTTGTTCAAGACAACTTTTTACTGGATGAACATGATGAGGTAAGGTATTTTTTAACACTTACACAGCACTGTTGTTTGAAATGTGACAACAAGTAATTTTTGCCAATTTGTACTGTAGTTTAGCAGATAGCTATATTTAGCATAACAGGCAGCCTGGTTGTCTGAGAGGTATCCGTAGGCTAACAAGTAACGTTAGCGAATTCTTATGTCCTGCTTATCTACTAAGCAGAGCAAACGTAACCTCACTCTTCATTTTACTGACAGACTCTGAGGTTTGATCAGATCACTGCAGTAAAACTGCTGCATGTTGGTTAGAATGAACATTATCACAAACACTTTGACTAGCTGGTATCAATCCCCCGTTTAACTTTCTTCTGCTCCTCAGTCCTTTTTCTGTCTGACAGTCCAGCTTCAGTCTCCACCATCACTACTAAATAAATCACAGAAGTTGTTTTCAGCAGAGAAAAACACAGATCTCTCTTCTCACTATTAAACTTCGTCAGCCGGTGTGGTGTTGTCACAGAGACTTTAATGTGCCGTAAATCACTCCGGTCCTGCCCGACCTGATTGGGAAGCTAAGAAATGGCATTTAGAAATCACATTTATTAGTGCTGATGGTCTCATTTTAAGTTGTGGACTACAATCAGGCATATAGAAGTGAGACCTTTTCAAGATCACTTAGAAAGTCCTCACAGTCCCTTTAAGAAAGCAAAACAAACAAACAAACAAACTTTTGTACAAAAAACAAATAAAACAATAAGTAACACATTTAAGTGAAATAGTACAATGAATACGGACATTGAAAAATGTGCAATTTGCAATGGAAAGGAATGTGCAAAGAAGAGGTTGTAGTTGCACATGAAGTACAGTTAATGAATTATAGTTTATGGCAGGATTAATTTTTCAACAGTGATGGCCTGTGGAAAGAAATTGTTCCTTTGTCTTGATGTCCTGGCTTACAGAGCTCTGTAATGCCGGCCTAAGGGGAGGAGTGAAAATGTTTGTGTCCAATGTGTTAGGGGTCTCCAGTGATGTTACCAGCTGGCTTCCTGGTCCTAGGAACGGTATAAGTCCTGGATGGAAGGCAGGCTGGCTCTGATGATTTTTTTTTTCTGCTGACCTGACAGTTAAAGTCTGTGCCTGTCTTGGCACAGGTGGAGGGAAACCAAATAGAAATGGAGGTGCACGGGACGGATTGGATGATGGAGGTGTAGAACATGATGAGCAGTTCCTGGGGCACGGCTGAACTTCCTGAGTTGTCTGAGGAAGTACAACCTCCGCTGTGCCTTTTTCCTGATTGAGTCTATGTGTGAGGTCCGTTTTAAATTCCAGAAAATGTGGATCCTTGGAACCAGAAGAGGACCAGTGGATCCACCTCTTGTCTGATGCAGCTTCATCACCATCCTGGATGATAGATGTGTCATCAGCAAACTTCAGGAGTTTCACAGAGGGGCCCCCTGAGGTGCAGTCATTGGTGTGTAGAGGGAGAAAAGCAGTGGGGAGAGCACACATCCCTGAGGGACGCCGGTGCTGGTTGTCAGTATGCTGGACGTGATGCTCCCCAGTCTCACCTGCTGGGACCTGTCAGTTAGGAAGTTGGAGATCCACTGACAGGTGGGAGCTGACACAGAGAGGTGGGAAAGCTTTTGATGGAGAATGTTGAGGATGGTGGTGCTGAGCTCTCAGCTGAAGTCCACAAACTGGATCCTCAACTCTTTCCCTGCAGAATCCAGGTGCTGCAGGGTGTAATGCAGTCTTATCTTGACTGAATCCTCAGCTAACCTGTTTGCCCCATAGGCAGACTGCAGGGGGTCCAGCAGGGGGTCCTGTGATGTCCTTCACTAGCTATTCAAAAGACTTCATGACTACAGATGTCAGGGCGACGGGCCTGTAGTCATTTAGTCCTGTGATGGAGGGCTCTTAGGGACTGGGATGAAAGTGGAGCATTTGAAACAGGAAGGAACCTCACACAGTTCCAGAGATCTGTTGAAGATCCAGGTGAAGATGGGGGCCAGCTGGTCAGCACAGACTCTCATACATGAGGGAGAAACACCATCTGGTCCTGGAGTCTTCTTGCTCTCAAAAAATCAAGCAACGATACAAATGTAGAGTAGGGCCATCTGATGTGATGCCTTCTTGCTGTAAGAGCTTGTTTCCCACAGCACTTTTTTTTTTTTAAATAAAGCCAATGGCTCATTGAAACACCAAAAACTTCACAAAAGGTTGTTGCATTTCCTCAAACAGAACGAAACCTTATGATTAAATGTGACATTGTTTTCTCCAGAGAAAACTTTAAAGAAAAAACTTTCTTTTCATCGTCCCTGAGAGCTCAGACACTCCCCTTTCTCCTTGCTGCAAAATGTTGCTCATAATGGGGGGAATGGAAAACATTTATTCATTGTGAAATCATCTTTAAAACCCTCTGTCAGTTTTACTTACATACTCTCTCTGTCTGTATATATGCATCTGCCCATGACTCACCAAATGATCTTGTTATAGGAGAAAAAATATGTAAGTATTTTTCATTTGGTCATACGAAGTAGGAAAGGTTAATCCTTAAGAATCTGGAAATGTTTTAAAGACAGACCTAATGAGCACAAGGCCTTATTTAGCAGCTGATGAGGTAGATTTAGCATTCTTAAATGAAAAGACATCTGCGCTTGCCTTTTTCTGATTCCCCTGGAGTAACTCTGTGAGACATTCACAGTTAATTTTAAGTCTGTGAAAGTAGCAAACAAACTTTCACATTTATAACACTTTTCTAGTCTTTCTTCTCACCCACAGCTTTCACACTGCTCGTCACACTCACCCATCCACACCACTTCCATACTCTGATTGCAGAGAAAGCAATCCCTTTGCTGTTTCTCACTTAATTGATTCGTCCCTAACTTGTTGTTTCCTCCTTCACAGCTTCATTAGACAGGATCCGAAGATGCGCAATTAGTGAATTGAAGAGTCGCCTTTGTGCCTATAAGTATTTAGAAACCTCCTTCACACACACCCCGTGACTATTCTACTAGGAGCAATTTCAGTGTCTGGCCCAAGGTTACTTTGACTCGTGAACTGCAGGAGCTGGGATCGAAATCGCTAACCTTCTGATTGAAAGCCAAAGCTGCCCGAGATCTTGGTGCAATTTGAAATAATAACTGGGTATAGATTTTTAGTTTCACAGCTGACACAAACTCTGAGCTCTGGAGTTTAAGTGTTTGTCTCATCCAATAACTCCAACCTTTTCCTATTGACTTTGAATTTAGACCAGAATAAGTAGATGAATATGCTGATCTGAAGCTGGATAATTATTGAGTACTGACTTATGGAGAAGGGGGGGGATTACAAAAAAAGCTAGCTCCTCTCTGTAACGAATGTGCAAATCAAATCATGAAGTGCTTGACGTTTTCTTTAGCACCATGTTAGTGTTTTTTGTGTAATTGTCTTTTATGTCTATCTGCTTGTTTGTTAAGATTAAAGCTAATGGTGACACTCTTGCTTTTCAGAAGAATTATGAATGTGACAGAAGATTAATTTGGGACCACTCAAAGGTGGCTTTAAGTTTTCCATACAGTCTCCTGCTCTTTTTTCAACACGTTCTTTCTAATTCTTTTCAACAGTGGCATAAGGTGAAATTTCATGACACAATGTATTTTCTTTCTGATAAGCCACAGTGCAGTCATGGGTGACGTCTTCATGCATACTTGTTCCTTGGTATAACAGAAAATTTTCCAGTGGCATCAGAAACCAACCTGATAGGAAATTTAAAAAAAAATTATATTACAGTATCTGGAAAAAAAAACCCCAAAACAGCTAGCTGTTATAGCACTCACAAAAAATGCCCTTCTTCTTCTCTCCTTTCTTCTGACTATTCTTACGTTCAGTCTTAGTGTGTTTCCTTCAAAAGAAGAGAATGGGGGATGCATTTCATTGCAGTTTCATCACACTGACTGGCTGGTAACAGACAAAAGTTATTGTGACCAGAGAAAAGACAGATTGAGGGATTGTACTGGTAAAGCAAGGAGATATTTTACGTGTCAGTCAGTTTTACATTCACTGCCCTTGAATTAACCCCAGGAGGAACATGGGTACAAGTCAAATCCCAACATCACTTTATCAAATGAAAGCTGACCTCTTCCCTGAGGCAACTACAGTACCTGTCCTCTAAAACCAGAGTGAAACACCTGCATCCAGTTTGAAAGGAAGATCACAGGAAATTCATTTTTCTTCTCTTGTGATTAGATTTTTCTGTGGTAGCAAATAAAGAACGCAACATTAAGGGCAAATTATGACGGTGAATTGTGAGTAAACAAGGAACGAGCTGTGATGAGTCTTAAGGTCTTTGCACACGTAGTCCATTTTTTTTGTTCCAACTAATGTACGTTTAAAAAAGAAATTTGATCCCATGTTATGTCAATCATGTTTGCACACTGATGCCAAAACTTTTGTCCATTTTTATTTAGTTATTTATTTTAATAGGTTTAAATTTCTGCATTTTTTCATATCTATTGTTGTTGTTTGACTATTCAGAGACACCATAGGCTGCTTGTGATGTCGTCATTTAATTTGGCTGACGGATTAATTTATCAATGACAAAAGTGTCCGGTGAGACGGGCTGACACATTTTCTGTCATTTCTGGCTGTGTTTAGATGATGAATGAAGACTTGTGTATGTGTCTGTGTGCCTGCGTATGTGTGTGAGTGTGTGGTTGTGCATGATCCCACCTCAAACATACACGACATGACAGTCACTGCTCAGGATCAGCTTCTTGATTACTGCTCAATAAGTCCATTTTCATCGTACTGCGAATTTTCACAATTTATTGAAAGATAAACACATCGGACTCAGTGTGCAAGGTGTCTTTGCATGATGTTTTTCTTTGTCAGATTACAGATCCAAAAGAAAAACGCATCCAAAAATGACAGACTCAGTGTGCAAAGACCTTTACTCCCCAGTTCCTCACTTCTTTGAGGAAAAAAAAATCTGTAAGGTTGGTGACAAGGCTAACCAATCATAGCCTAAAAGATCGTCTCGTGGAGAAACAAACACAACTGCAGGATCAGCCATCATGCTGCAAATCAAGAAGTTACAACATAACTGCTCCAGGCCTCAAGGGGTGATAAGTGGAAGAGTTTTTTTCTTTCATTTTATGATTTCCAGGATAGAAAGAGAAGGATTAGGTAGTGAACCCATCATTATATCACTCAACAGCAGATACCCAACACTAGAGTATCTGTCAGGGAGAGGCCACACTGACTAATGTGTGAAAACACAACTTGAACAGAAACCCTATAAAACGACTTTGCAGAAGTTTGCTTTCTCTCTAGCATACATCCAGCTTTTCAAAAGTTACTGCTCCTGAGTTGGACTAAATTCAGCCGTGACTCTCAGTTAGCTGCACAGCAAGCAGAGACAATGGCTACCTGTATCAGCTGATTTGCAGCTTTTTTTTCTTTTGCATGTTTTCTGTAGTTTTGCATGATCAGATTCTCATTGTTTATCTTCTCGCAGTGTGTATTCGCTTCCTACCGCATGTTTCTTCATTACTTCAATCTACAATCTACAATTTCATTTAGCAGACGCTTTTCTCCAAAGCAACGTACAACACAAGCAAGAATTTAAACAAGAAGGAGAAACCTTATTAAGTGCGAAGAAATGCTTCAAGTTACTTGTGTCACAGGTACTCTGCCATCAAGTGCCCACAGACACCCCCTTTTTTTAATAGTATTCCATCTAAATAATAAACACAACTAGAATTCAACTTCATTCATGCAATATCACTCAACATTCAGCAACCTTCAGTATTCAGTGCTTATATTTATCAAGAGCTCAGTCTGAGACCTTCTGTTCTGACCCCTGAGGACAAAGAGGAGAAGGGTCAGATTAAGTGCCAAAGTGTTCCCTGAACAGGTGAGTCTTCAGACCTCTCTTAAAAGTAGAAAGGGACTCTGCAGATCGTATGGAGTTGGGTAATTCATTTCACCATTTTGGAGCCACAGAGGAGAAGAGTCTTGCTAGCAGTGCATTTTCATTGTTGCATTTGATTAGGACTTTTATCATTACTTTATTTGCAGCTTTAATCTCTCAATAAAGATAGTTTAGGCTGTTTGAGTTTTCTAATCCTGTACTGCCATGCCCAAGAAAAAATGTCCTTTGTTCAACTCCCAACTGCATTTCTTTCATATGTGTATGTTTTGATTGACATCACAGTCCTTTTGGTCTAACCACTACTAATGAGTTCAATCTAATGAGTGAGCTAATTGCCATGCCCATGTTGGGAGTAGTGGTTTTATGGTATTATCATGGGTTAATGAGCATGGCATTACACTGGGTGGATTTTTAGCTCCCCTGCTAATAGTGTAGCACTGCTGTGTGGTGTCAATTAGAGTTCAATCTTCAATTAAAACTTTAAGCATTTCTATTCAGTGTGACAACTTGCTGTGTAAGAGTTTTTATCAGGCTGTCCCTTGTTCTACTGTAACATGTTTGATGCTCCTCTCGATGTATTTTTACATCTTTTTTTTTCTGTCTGTTTTCTCCATGAGTCCTCAGAGTTCAATTACCATGGTCTTTAATCACATTTGTTTCTGACATATCGGCGTACCCAGTTGTACTGTGGCTGTCTGTAAGGCTCAGGCCATTTCATTAGGCTGACGTGTCGTCAGTCCGTACAACACTTCAAAAACATAGTGTAGCAGAATTCTACGAAGATATGCATCCGCTAACTGCATTTATGTTCCAGTAATAGTGCTCCTCCGTACTCCATTAAATGAACCATCATTTTTCGTTTCTGAATCAGAGCAGTGTTAAAGACTTCTGTGCAGACTGTCTGAAAAGCTTGACAATTCAGTGGCATTAATTCAGGCCTCGGTGGTGGGTGGAGGTCACCAAATATGAACACAAAGATGACTAAGAAGAAGTCAAAGAGAAAGATAAGGAAACCATCTTAATAATCCTCATAAGTTATTTATTCAGTCCGAGGTTAGGATGTAGGAGTTTTGTGGCGTGGGAAGCAAGGAGGGACAAAAGACGGAGGGGGGATGTGAGGAATGGCAGGAGACCCGGATCCACTGCTGGGTTACATTCTTTCCTGATGAAGGCCTTTGTGCATGGTTGATATGCAGCTGTGCTCATCAAACACCTTCAAGAAAATTCAGTGCAGGGTTCCTCTGTAATGCCTGTGTTTATGTGGTTACATGTGCATACAGATATGGAGTTTGTATGTCAGGGCCAAGACAGCACTGAGAGCATAGAAAAGAAAGAAGAGCAGAGAAATGTAGTCAGACCATTTTTGCCCCACTGTTGTGCCTTTTTTGAATAAATCAAATAGCATGTCTGGTTGCTGTATCCCCTTTTCCATTTAGTTAAGTGATTTAACACATCATTTATAATTTTATGTTCATTTTATGTTGAGGAATTCACTTTCAAACAAAACCATAAGCAGTTTTCATGTGACAGATTTGTAATAAAAGCGTATTAATTTACCGCCTTTATCAAGTTATTCACTACCATGTTGTTTTGCAAGATATTATTCCACCTCACAACACTTAATCATGCTTAGCATAACGTCTGCAGGATTAAAATTCATAGATATTGATTTATGGACGCACTTGAACCATCCCTTTGTCGTGTTACTGTTTTCAAGAATTAAGCTTCTATTATAATCGCTGCATATGTATTCATCATAGCCGTACCAAAATAACCCAAGCCTAATTATCCTGCCACTGGTGACGGATGTGCTTTATGAAGATATCCCTTTCTACAAGCGATAATCCTGTTGTTCAGCACAAACTACAATGTTTGGACAATGCAGCGCAGATGATAAAAAGTAGTTTTTACATGATGACGGCTCTGAAAAATTTTCTGTCTTGATGGCTGGGAATCTGCTTGTAATGATACACATTAAAATGAGTGACTGTTTTAGATACTGTAGGGATAAGAGAGGTAGATTCTGTGTTTAACTCAAGACAGATTGGCTCGCTCATATAACTTAAATGAACCATTAGCTGGTACATTAAAGGGCCTGTATTTTTTCATATTACAATCAATCACTGGATTTGGATAGTAATTCCCACCCTTAGTATTTTAACCACTGTTCAGAATTTCAGTATTTTTCATTTCAGTTACTGAGCAAATTTCAACACTTCAAAGCAGTTCTAACCAGTGCTGACTGGTCACCCGTTTAGGAAGCACTGCAGTCAGTTTTTATGATGCTGTTACCTGCTGACATCTGTCTGGCTGGTTGCACCTGTATGCTGAGCTCATGGGTAGTATCTCAAACTCAAAGTACTGTGATGTTATTTTCCATCATGAGAGCAGCAAATTAGGCAACACAATCTTATATAGGTTTCAGTACAATGTTGATTACATATACAGACCACATTCAGGAGCCTAACACACAATCTATCAGCTACGATGACTCAGAATTAATGATAAAACCTTCATGAATTTGGTTCAACTTATCATAAAATAAACATTAACCCACAGCTAACCCAGCAGCAGCTTCTAAATGTAAATCAACATGTAACTGTAATGTCAGTCTCTGACATATATTATCTGTAGTCTTAAAGCCATTTGCCAGTCCAGTGAAAAAGAAAGGAGCTGATATCAAACTACACGAAGGAACATGCCTTTCAACTCAAATGTGCGGCTTACTAGAGAGAAAGACATCAGATATGGCACAAGCCGAAAAAATTCCACCGATAACCTTCACACTGCAGTGCCCCTGAATAAATGTCAAATACTATCTGCTGTTTGCTCAGTGGAACCATTGCATCCAATCTGCCCAAATGGAACTGAAGAGCTGTGAGAAATAAATCCTGAAATCACACTGTGAGGTTTCTTAAGTGTAGACAAACCAAAACATGGGTTTTCGTCTCCATTTGCATTTTGTCGAAATGATTCTAGTGGAGTACACGCTGTGCGAATGACAGGGCAACATATTCTGTCTTATTGCAAAAGCCATATAGTGTTTTCTTGTATTCGACTAAGAATTCATGTCCATGTTATCCATGTGTGTCTGTGTGCATTTTAAAGAAAGAGAGATAAATGAGATCTGTTATTACTGTATGTCCACATGACCAGCACATGATTTCTTACCCAGGGGCAACCACACTGTCAGGTCTATGAATATTCCATTAGGCCAAGCTGTATTTGACCCTTTTTTTCTCATGGAAGGCTCTGGCAGCTCATAATGGAACCAACGTAATATATGTCTTCCTGTATCAGGTACAGAGATATCAATGTGTTTGAGGCACTGAATGCAGTGGATCAAACCAGCTACTGATTTGAGAAGCAAGCTTAGCGTATTGTTTTATTGTATTCAGACATCTTACACTCAGTTCATCTCTTTCCTAATGGCATGCTTCCTTTCTGTATATTAATTCAGAATAATATATAATATCTGTTAGAGAAATGCATGAATTACTGTGGCGTATTTTTAATTTCATTTCAAGCGTCCTTATCGTTTTCAATCTGCTGCCTCCACTTTTTACACTCGCTTTCACTGGGCACTTATACACCAATGTCGAATCCCCACAATTACTTTTGTAAAATATAAATGAAGGAGTGAAATTAACCTCTTGTGCTGCTCTTCCCACTCTCAGCTTTACCAGCCTGTTGAAATTTTATGTGGAAGAAAACAACGAAGCATGTTAATTCAATACTCCATTGTTGATTTATTGAAAGGTCAAACCTTGAGTGTGTCGTTTGCTTTTATCACATGCTGCTGAAATTAAAAAAGGAGAGAGATTGGTGTTTCTTACTGAGAGGAATATGAAAGTCATCAAGATTTGATGTTTTAATTTTGTTGAAAAGAGACTTTTCTTCCTTGTTTTGTTGGTTGTTAATGTGTCTGAGGCTTTGCCATGTGCATTTTAAAACAGGCCAGTCAGACCCCGTGGTCCAACCCTTACTTAATTCAAACTTGAATTAATTTCTTTTACTGTAGCTAGGAAAGTCCTTCCTTTGTAAAGTTCTTTAATAAAAGAAAATCTATTATATGTCAACTAATAATATGAGCTCCAAGTTCACAATGGCACCATAAATTTAAAGCTCCTTTCAGGTACTTTGTCTTTTGTTGATTTTTTTGCTTCCTTTTGAACAAACATGAAGACTTGGTCATGCATACAGGAAGAGGTGTGACTTAAGCTGCAAGCAGACAAAATCTGTCGCATTTCTGCAGTTGTACAGAATGTGCTGGCTTTGCTGGTTTAAGCACACCGTTTGTAAAACAATCAGAACATACAGTCTCACTTTTTCCATTTTGTTGCTTGTTTACTTTAGATTTCTCCCTCTTGACCTTATGTTGATCGACTACTGCTGCCTGCTCTTAATCCTTCACTTCCTTGCTGCAGGTTGAAGTTGAAAATATGAGTGTAGATTTCTATTTTTTGAACCTTTATATGCATCTGTTTTTTTTATTCTCTTAAATGTTGATTAATGGATCATGCTGTATACACTCTTTTGACTGACACTGTTTTTAACTATGGCTTGATGTAAAACCAAACTGGAGCTTCTCTGTAATCAGCGGCGTTTCTGTGTTTGAAAAAATTATTGGGGCACCCTCCCATTCAATGCTATATAACAGTAGAACCCAAGAACTCGAACTACTGCTTTATTATCCTTTTTAGATGTCAAGGGGTCATTTATGGCATTACAAAGAATTAGAGTGGTTTCCGGTTACATATCTTACACATTATTCAGAGAGCGAGAGCGAGAGAGAGAGAGCGAGAGAGAGAGAGAGAGAGAGAGAGAGAGAGAGAGAGAGAGAGAGAGAGAGAGAGAGAGAGAGAGAGAGAGAGAGAGAGAGAGAGAGAGAGAGAGAGAGAGAGAGAGAGAGAGAGAGAGAGAGAGAGAGAATTGAAAGAGACGAGTGGGGTGTTACTGTAATTACCTTCACAAGTCTAAATTAAGAATGTGATGTTCATCTCTGATGGACCAACACAAATGAGCTGAGAACAAACAAACCCACTGGACCATAAGTCAACCTGGATCTATGGTACACAACCAAGAAGATCCAAAGCCCAGTTGTTCACTCAAAACAAGCACAACACAGCACAGCACTTCTGTATGCACAGTCAATTTGCACAGCTACATTCACTCGTCCCAGTAACCCCAGTTTAACAGCATTATCAAGGTGACTCCTGCTGCTCTCCTGTTTTGCTATCCTCTCCGGAAGATGTTTTAAATCCCTAGAACCCAATCAAGTGTGGCTGGTGGGGTCTAGGGTGCTTTATTTCTAATTTCTCCTGTAGTGTTTAAAACCTGTGCTCCAATAAAAATCCACCTCATTCACCTTTAGTTAGCCGGCATTACAGAAGTATCTGCACCTTGTCAAGAAATGGTTTGCTAACTTTTAGTAGTTTAGCAGCTTGAATGACAGCAGCCAATCACCAAAACTGCTTGGAATTATAAGCCAATCAAGTCTAAAAGGTTGCATGACGTTTTAGTGGGGCTGCAGGCTACGAGCTTCACTTATCATTATTTTCATAGATATACATTAAATACACAAACACTCTGAGTGTGTGCATTACAATTTTCCCATGTACAGTACACAACAAGCTGTGAGGGAGGGGCTGGCCTCAAGATGACCCTGCAGCCACTGTAGTTCACTCGGTGGCAAATCGGGAGGAGAGGGACTTATACAATCATTAAAATATATGTTAATATATACACACATTTTATCTGACAATTGCTGATAACAGATTTATTTTTTTTCATGACAGTGGGTGGAGCTATGCCCCACTTGCCTCTAATGACCAGTCGCCAATGCCGATAATAGTTATCTTTGAGAATGTAATCAAGTCTATTCTTAAATTTAAACAAAAACAAAAAACAAAACAAAAAACATATTCAGTAATGCTGACAGTCACGAGTACAGGATTATTTTTTACTGAAGAGATGTGACTCTTGGTGTACACTTTCTGATACTGTTTTCTGAAATCTTGAAATTAGTACAGAGACACCTGTTCTCACTGAAGTGTTAATCACATATAGGAGACTTGACATGCACTCCTGGGGAAGTAGCGAGGGACTGGAACAGGAGCACATATAGAAAATTAGAGCATTGCAGTTCATGTAAAAGCAATCCATCATTCATTAGCTACCATTTACAGAAATATGGGATTATTTTTAGATTGACATATGGTTTTGCAGTCGGAAAGCATATTTATGTAGATCCTGTAACTCAGAGGTTATTTCAGTCAGGCAGTTTTTGTTGTATTAGTCAAAACTTTAACTTCAACAGCATAACATTGTTGTGTTTGCTGTTCAGGTTCTGAAACTCATTGCTTCATCCAGTCTAACTCTCCATGCAGAAATTAAGGAATGATATACAAATATATTGAACCCTTGGAATCTGCATGCTGAGAGGTGGTGGGGTGACAGTTTGAGCCAAGGGCTGTAGTAGTGTCAGCTGAGCCAGGAATTCCTACAACTTTAATAGACTGCCTAATTGGAGGATACTTTGTCAGATGATTGTGAGAATGAGTCATGGTAAGTAGTGCAGCTGGAGCGGCCTCTCTAAACTTGCATGCAGGCATCGCTCTATAAATGGACATATGAGATATGCAGCTGTTGACAACTTGTGCCGATTAAGGTATTTATACATACTAAGGTGAGAGACGTGGACAGAGATGGGGACATCTTTTATCTCTTCTCAAAGAACGACAGCCAGTAGGAAACTAACTGTTGGTCTGTAATGACCAAATTAAAATAGCTTGTTTGAGAAACCTGTTCTGAAGCCAAGAGCAAAAATACTGACATAGACCTTTGAATCCCACAACCATAGCTGCTTACATTTCAGCAGAAATCACTGCTTTGGCCCTGGGCTTCATCAAGGACCAACTACTGCTATGTTGTTCAGCCTTGTTAACTATGGCAGCTATTTGAAATGCCACTTGGTGCCCTGGAGTTCTTTATGCCTCTGCTAGTTGGGTTCTTCTCAAAAGCTAGCTTGGGTAACACCTGCTGTGATAAAGAGCAGCCGTAGTAATATTTCAGATTTAGCTGGCTGAGTACAAGAAGGTAATTGTGGCCATTTGCCTAATATCGGGATTCATTTGTGCTTTCTACCATCATTAGAGAGGCTGTGGCAGGGGGAAAAAGGCATGTTTGATTTTCTCTGTGAATCTGAGCTTTTTACTCATGGAAGTATGACCAGCCTTGCAATGTTGGGAGAGCTCTCAGCCTGAAAGAGCAGTGTGTCTTATGTTTTCGTAAGCAACTTCTGGAGTGTTTAAATCATAAACAAATACAGTATTCATCAATCCTTCCCCAGGGGTCTTGGTTGAAGAGTGTATTTACAACAGTTTTCAGTCCTTCCTGCAGGCTTCTCTTGACCTCTTTCTTTCCGTTCTGCTCAGTCACCTCTCTTTCTCATTCACTCACACCCAGTTATACTCAGAATTTGGATGACTTTCCACTGTATACTTCCACAGTTCTGTTAAATTGGAGTCAAGACTAAAATCAGGGATTTTCAGATTAAAGTCATCTGTGTTAGGCTGATGCTTTGGGTTTTTTTTTTGCCAGAGATCCCCAGCCCTGGTAGAGTCAAACTGTCACAGGTCAGGCTTATATAACTTTGAGTAAGAATAGTTTGGTTGAAATGAACTGTGAGTAGGTGTGAGCAGACATCATCAGAAACATCAAACTGCTTACATTTGTTACCCTAAAACAGTCAATTCTCTCCTCTGCTCATGTTGGCAAAAACACTGTACCAAGTCCAAAGGAATTGCTTTCAGCCAAAGAAATTGATACATTCTCACTGCAAGGTCACTGCACTTGATTTGCACCAGCATGAAAATGGGCCCCAAGATATTTTATGGGACAGTATTCTTTGCACAGCATAGCTGGAAAGGTTTCACAATGTCAGTGGAATGGAATTACATTTTATTTCATCTTGAACCCTTAGGTTTCTTTTAAGAGGGCTGTAATGTCCAAACAGGAATTGTGCCTATAAACTAGAAAAGTATAACCTGGTCTAATCACACCTCAAAACTCATTTGTTTCGTCTGGCTTTCTCTGTTTGACCAAATCATCCTCACTTCTATTTTTTTTTTTAATGTAGTTTTTGAATCGAAATTTTGACCTATATTTCACTAATTACATGATTTATGTTCATACAATTGAACAAGGTTCAAGTCCATCTTCCATGGTCCACACATTTGGGCTTGACATTGAGCCCCAACTTTCTTTTGCGTGCGTGCGTGCGTGCGTGCGTGCGTGCGTGCGTGCGTGCGTGCGTGCGTGCGTGCGTGCGTGCGTGCCTGCGTGCGTGCGTGCGTGCGTGCGTGCGTGCGTGCGTGCGTGTTAATATGAATGGAATTAGTTAATACTGATGGATGGCAGTTTACATACAGTAGTTATCTCTGCTACCAGTGTGTGAGGATGGCTGAATGTGACATGTTGTGTAAAAATGCTTTGAGCAGTTGGAGGACAGAAGAGTGCAGTCCATTTACCATCTATTGAATGTGTTGCCTTGATATTTGATGCAGCCATTTTATGTTCCCTAAGGGAGGAATTTCAGTAACCCTGATGAGTAAGTGAACATTTATTTCGAGACTTATCTGGTCAAAATTTTCCTTTTAAACTTGGAGAACATTTTCTGTGACTTATCAACATTTTAATTGCCATATATTTGTTCTCTTGTCCATTGTTTCATGCTTTTAGATGACAGCTTGTCGGTGAATGTGGGAAGATTGTCCTCTGTTTACACACAAAGCTATGGTTGGAGCTTGATTAGGTAACTTAATTGGACTAATGTCCTCACTCTAGTATACAAGCACCAGGCAAAAACAGACAGATTTGGAGGCAGACAAATGCATGTCTGCCTCCAAATCAGTGGGTGGCAATATGCGTTCTTTCAGCCAGTCAAGCCTTCACCTGGTTGACCTATAACACTATAAACAAAAATATTCAGTAACCAAGTTAGCAGGAGGCTAACTTAAAAGTACACAGTGAAAACATGGACAACTCTACAGCCTTTTGCCTTTGATTTGTACTATACAATAGCTCCATCTTTCTTGTATGCAGTTATGCTATTTGACTCCCAGGTCAAAACCTGGGGTACAAATTGTAAAGTGTGGTCAGAACGCCCAGTCCATATGAGCTCTGATTGAGGGGCACTAATACAAGATAAAAATAGATCCCATCCGTTTTATGTTGGTATGTTAGTCATGGGTGTATCTCTGGGTGCTCTTGTCTGTTTTATGTACAGGTGTTTTTGTGAGTCCATGTGGACTGGGAACACAGCTGGTGAACAACATGCTGAAAAATAAACCACCATTACCAGTTCAACTCACTACCATTTAACTCTGGTCTGATGAAACAGCTGTTAGCATTGCTTTAGACTTTCCTCTAATAAGTTATTACATTTGAAAAATTGATCAATTTAATATTTAAATTTTTTTCGACTCTGCATTTGTGTCGAACATTGTGTTGACCTGTAGAGGTGTTCAGTTATCACCGTAAAACAGGTTAATAACTGAAGTCAAGTGTTGTTTTTGCCTCATTAAATTTACATTGCTCTGCAGTTTGGCATGAAATGGTAAGAGTAGATGGAATTAATTTATCCATTAAATATATTCCAGTGCCAGGATTTTATTGTGACAACAGCCCTGCTTTGGAGCAGCTTTTCATGTTGGCTTGGAAAAGCATCACAGGCACATCATCTCTTATTTGCCAAGCTTCCCTTCAGCAACTGGCTGTTACCTACTGGAGCAGTCACCTGGACAGGCCCCTCAGGCTAACAGATATGTCAGCTCTCTCCTTGGCTGCAGTTGACTTCCCCTCACCTGGCCTGTGAATGTAGCCAGCTGATCTTTGGCTCGAGGTAAGCAAGGGGAGAAGGAATTGAAAGGTAGGAAGTGAAAGCAAAAATAAGGGAGGATGGAAAGGTGCAGGAGGTCGAACTGGGAAAGGGCTGTAGAGGGAGCGAGACTGAGGAAGAAGTGGGCTGGGAGGGACACCTGGGACTCGGTCCAGTTTGGACATCTTGTCACACCTGTAGCATCGTCTGTCTGGCAAGCACAAATGCAGCGAGTAAGGGGGTTGCCATCTGCTACATCATGCCCTTCTCCAGTGCGCTGCCATGGGGATTTTCTTGTCAGGCCAAATGTACAGCAAAGGCCTTTTTGACGATGGAAAACAGCTCCAACCATCCACCCATGTATCCCTCCTGAGCTGATTAATTTGTTGATTTTTCAAATTAACATCCTCCAGCTATTGCCAACATAACTGTTGATCCAAGACGTGGGGACTAAGGAGGGGTTAAGGACAGACAGGATATTAATGGTAAAACTCACCATGGAGTAAATTCTGCAAGTGAGACAGGAAATTTGTCAAGGAAAATAATCTCCGTCTTTACATTTTAAAGGAATATGAAGATCACAGCTGACCACCCGCCACAGAATTTAAAGGCACTCATATATTATTTAAAGATCTGTAATATGTTGCCGTAGTGAAGAGAAGTGACAGTATACTGCAGCATCTGTGGTTTTACAACATTTCAGGACAGAAAGACATCCTGATCAAAGCGCCAAAAGCCTCTGTCTGGGGTATTAGTAGCACTCCACTGGATGAGGAATCCATCCAGTATTCATTGTGAATATTAATGATTCACCACTGTCTTGTACGTGTCATCCATGTTTTTACACCTATCAGGCACACAGGAAAAGCACGATAGAACCATTAGGATTTATCAATATTTCATCACACTTCAACCCACACAGGATCTTGGTGTGTGAGTTTGTGTGTTCTCAGATGTTGTAGATGTGTTTTAGTGTTATCTTCCTAGTTTCAGGGCCAAAGTCGTCACAAAATAGCACCACTTTTTTTTTTTCCAGTGATCTGGCAGCATTCCATGAGGACAACTAACATACCTGTGGTTTCTAAGCTCCTGTGTTATTCAGATAAACTTCACACTTCACTCACGAGCAGTAGAATATATCTGCAGTGCAGCTTTGAGGAATATGAAACTGCAGCATCCTTATGCATTTGTTATTCAGTTTAGGAACTCCTCTGCAATCACATGTAAGTACATGACTGTGGCCAAGCCACTGCAGGGTGAGATTAATTTGTACCACACCATACCACAGCAGCGTATTTTTATTGTTAGAAATTCATTTTACAGTTTAAACTTCTTTAAGTACTTCATTCACTGGGACTTAATGAAACATTTAGTGTGCCTTGTTGTGGTCCCGAGTAGGAATCCAAACTTTTTTCGGCTTATATGCTAACATGATCGAATGTTAAATGCATGGAATCAGATTTCACTTTGGAGGTTAAATGCAAAGTCATTGCAATTTCACGAATCAATCCCTTTAAACAGGCAGTTTCAGACCAACGCATTTATGATTATGGCCTTGAAGTAAAATTTCACTCTGGAAAAAAAAATAATGATACAGAGTTCCCACAACAGTGCACACATTCAGTCTGATGAGTTGCAGTTTTGTTGCCATCACACGTTCTATTTACCCAGTTTTTGTGTACAATACGAACATCGTAACATTCCTTGTATTTTACTTTTTCGAATATGTATTCCAATGGTGGTCTCATATTGTACATGAAACATGTTATTAGGGGACATTGTAACTACTTTTAGGGCGTTATGCTGTCCCTGTGGCACCCCAGTAGTAGCTTTAAATGATTTAACAAAATATACAGAGCCTAATAAATTATTAGACCACCCAGTGTAAGGTGTTTTTTTTTTTTTTTTTTTTTTTTTTTACCTCTGCCCTGAATGAACATTATATAGTTGATTACTAAAACCTTTATATGTTTCTTTAACGGTTAATCCACCAGGATATGCAAGCTCTTTAGTCAAATTTATATATTTAATTCTAAAATATAGTTATCTATGAATTTTCAAATGTAGCTACCAAAAAGTGGCTGGAGGAGACAGTCAACGATCCGCTTGAGCATATGCCCAACTGAATTCACTGCATGTTAATATCTCAATTCATGTTCCACTTTTCAACGAGCTAATCAGAAAGACGCCCTGAGAACTGTGCTCCAGTGAGGTACAGGAAGTACAGAGAGGAGTCTACTGCTTGTGCTGGATTTACAGATGGAAATAAAGACTGAAATAACAAAAACTCCATCTTTGCTGGGCAAAAGTTTGTCTGTTCCAAATAAAGGCAGGATGAGCTTTGATATTGAAGCAAATTAAAAGCCTAGTTTATTTTAAATGAAATGTTATGGTACATTTTGTTCCTTTTAACTCATATTATTCTGAATTGTACAAACTGACGAGTAACTAAAATATGAGGGTGTTGCTTCAAGTAAACAGCATTCAATGCTTTTGCGTGTAATAACATACAGCTGTGAGGAACACATGCTTTCGTTTCTCAACTCATGTCATGATCAATGAATTTTCTGATAGTAGAAAGTAAAAAAGGGTGGGTTTTGAATGTTTTTTTCCTATGCTTACGCAGATGTTAATACCTGTTATAATGTTAAAAGATTTTCCATCTACCTGAAAATTTACAAAGCACATAGTATTACCAAAAATAAATAAATAAATTAAAAAGAAGTCAGAATTGCCCATGGATACACCAAAAAGGATACGTTTGTGAGCAGCGACGCCAAGAAAAAACAAGTCACATTTTTTGGCAACCGCATCCAGAAATCACGTTATCAGATGTGACAGAAATGCTGCAGGCAAGCCTCAGTGGAGGACAACACAAGAAAGTGTGCAATGCTGCTCTCTCTGTGTCCCCAAAACAGGCAAGAGCTGTAACTTGATCAAAATGAACTGATAATAGCGAGTAGGCAACCCCATCTTATTTTCAATCCAGGGGGACTTACAGTACAAATTGGTTTCTATATCAAACAAATCTTCTTTACAAGGCAACAATATACTGCTTGAGAGAACACTTAACCAAGCATTTATCCATAGGGAACTTAAAAGGTGTGTCATTTTTATCTATTTGCTGCTTCTCTGGAAGGTGTTGGGAAGCTGTGAGCCTGGGAGCTTTGTACAATATTGAAACAGATGAGATACGCCTCTTATTTATAGACTGTGAGGCGTGTGCTTGGTATATTTTCTCTGCATCAAAGAGACAGCGCGACTCCTTCAAATTTAAGTTTCTAAATCGTTTTACTAAACTCAGTTTGTGCCAGTATTGCCAATATGATTATTATTCGAGGTTTAGCTTAAAAAAATCTGAATGACCTTTACAAAAACATCAGCTGTATACAAACAGATACATTGGATAACTTGGCCTTGTTTATCAAGGTTTGTCAGTAAATGTATTAGTTTTGTGGAAGACAGTTACAAAACCCTTTCTGTTTTTCTGTGCCAAGAAAGCACAAAATATCTTCAGGGTCGAGGATACATGCAACATTTTCTTAGTGATTTTTTACATTTGATAGTTTGGTACTTAGGGCTATTCACAAATTCCCATTTATTTCTTTGCAAGAACAAAAAAAAAAAGGTCCTTTGGGTTAAGGACACTTTCCATAGCTGTTTATTAAGAAAAATCTTTATAAATGATCATAACTTTTCTATTCTATCATAAACAAACAAACAAAATAAAACAAAACAGTCCCTTTTTTATTTCATTTACATCAAAATAAAGTTACATTCAAAGTGCATTTAATCTGATAACTTTATCTTGTGTATCTTTTCTCAGAGTATTAAAGTAAAAAAGAGGGTTTAAAAAATGCAGATCTATTGTTGTTCCTTGCGGCTTCAACCTGACTTCTACATCTTTGTTCAAGTAATGACTATTTGATGATGCCCTGCTCCAGAAAAGCATAAATCTTTGAGCACACACAGTCAAGGTGGTCATTTCAAAAGCAGAGCGCCAAGAAGTGAATACAAATTATTTGCAAATCAGCATGGGACCAGGCACTAATGAAAGAAAAAACTAACTTTATAAACGGTCACATTTTCCTTGAAAATAACTGGTCCCACAGGGAAAAAAGAAAACATCCTGCATCAGTATATGTTTACATATCTTCCTTTATCAAATCTATTCTACCATAGTCTACTAATCATTATGAAAAGAAAACACATTTTGGAGCCCACACTTCCCTCACTGGTAACGGATCAAAAAAGTCAGCTAAGATTTGAAGAAAAAAGCAGACTTACCTCTTTGAAATTACATGTCTGCTTTGCCCACATACTGAGATCACTTTTAATTTGAGCAATACTACATATTTATAAGTTTACCAAAGACATCTGCAACCCCTTAACTCATCAGTCCTGTTTGTACCCAGCAGTCTGATTTACATAAAGTAACATCAACAATCTAAATTGCAATGTAATATAATCCAGTGCAACCACTGCTGAAGACTGCTGAAATGTGCTGGATACGTTTCAGACGGCGTGCATTATAATGGTTTAATCAATAGTGAAATAGAGTCTTGAAAAATTCTTTGGAGCCACAATATATGCCTGGACTGGATCACAATATGATGTGCAGTTTTACTGTTTGGTGCATTTAAACATAAACATGAAATTTGTGCAAATGATTCTGCACTAAGATTTCAATCTCAACATGGCCGCTTGTGTTTTAGAGGCACTTATACGAGATGGCTGTTAGGATGTAGATGCACACCTATTCAAATGTGTGGGACAAAAAGTGCTTCAGTATTCTAGTGCCCACACTGACCAGAAGACAGAAGCACACCACACATTCACATGTCATGCTTAGCTTGTAATGGCAGTAACAACAAACGGGAAGCAAGAGGTCGAAGAGCCCACCGCTATCATGAAGGTCTCTTGTTTGGGAACACTTTAGTTTCCTGGTGAGATCCAGTAATGGACAAAGGCAAAGAGATCAGATAAAAGTAGTGGGCTGACATGGCTCAGTAGCAATAAGGTGGGTTTCTGGCAACACATCCAACATTTGAAACAGCACCACACAGACATTAAGATGATTTCAACCAGAAAACAAAACACTGAAGTGCAAATGTAGCTTTTTGTGTCATTTGATAACTTTGTGTTGGTATTGTTTCTGTAAGAAAATGACAATAAATGCAACTGAAGTTTTTAAAGTGGTGAATCTGTGAGTTGATTAGAGCACTACATTTCGACAAATGTTAAACGTGATTAAGCTGTGATGTATTACGTTTTTCCAGCCCCTTTATTAGCAGCCAAAGCTGCTGTTATGACTGGTCCAAGGCATCTGCTGAAGCACTCTTGGTTGGCATGTTAGCATCTGGAGCTATCAGTCATTTTAGGTAAATTCTGCACTCTAAGGAGTCCCCCAAGTGTACATCTTGGGGCCTCTTCAGTTGTACATCTACATGCTCCCACATCACACAAGTGTCACTAGCAGACCGTAGCCCCATACAAGCCCATCATGAGTGCAGTGAACAAATCAGGAAAGGAAAGGTTTAAAGTCTGTAAGCAGTCAACTGCTGACCAAGCACGAAACGCAGGTGTTGTCATTTATGATTCAGTCCCGAAATTTACATTCCAAGACCATTAAAAAGTCACCCTACTATCACTTAAAGAAAGAACCAAGGATCAAAGGACTATTCAAGTAGGACCTGGAAAACTTGTTCTTTCCATTTATCTTCTGTCAACATCATCAGACAAATGTAGCTTAATCAAAATGCCATTAATAGAGATCATACAAAGACTCTTCAGTTCTGATCTTATCACAGATAAGGACAGATTTTAAAATACTCTGAAAATAAATAACTTGTAAATAGTTAATCAAATATTCATTGAGTTGAAGAAATATGTCATTAAACACATTATGAATTAATCCAGATGTCAATAATATGATATTTATAACTGTTTATAAATTAAAAGAAAAAATACATTTGAATGCTGGAACAATACTTTATAAATTCATTCAGTATGCTAAGATACTGCTTTAATAATCCTTAACAAAGTGTAGATATTAAAAGTATCACCCTCATTTTTTTAAGCTTTAATGCTACGCCTCACTGTGTGACCATATAAAAATTAAGAAGAATATAAATATCTATAGTCACCTTAAAATAATTTTTCATCTTCCCATCTACATTTTTATATATGTTATATTCTTTATATTTATATTTGTATGTAGTTGTTGTTGTTGTTTTTTTTAACACTGTACATGATAGCTCTACAGGAGCACCCAAAATCTATTCTATTCTATTCTATTCTATTCTATTCTATTCTATTCTATTCCAGTCCAGTCCAGTCCAGTCCAGTCTATTCTATTCAAGGAAACTACAAATGTCAATGATACAAAATGGATCACTTTACTTTATCTTTGTTCCTTAAATGATTAATTTCTTTCCCTAAAAAGCAGAATGATTATTTCAAATAAACTTAAAAGAAAGAAACTGATTTTCCAAACAAAAATGAAAAAAAAAAGCATTTAGAGCAACAGAAGGCACACCCCAGCAATATAATAACATCATCATCATACAAATAATTGTCTCCCATTTTTAACTTTAAAATGCCATCTCAGCTGTGGGATGAAATTGTGGTTGGTGGATAGCAGCAGTCTGTGATGTACAGGTAAACAGGTTTGGAGGTAGGCGAGGGCAGAGTTGCACTCTGCTGCCGCTGATTCAAAACTCTGAACACAGATGTTGCTGGGCAGCAGTCACAGAGGCAACTGTCTGCTCTCTGCAATGTAAGTGATAGCAATCCCACCAAACACCAAAAATAAAACAGATAATCAAGCCAGCCTGCAGCAGATTAAAATTTAAGGCCAACTGTGGGCTGAGTGTACTTGGTTAAAACCGAGTATTAAGAGCTGCAGCGTTCATGTTGTTAGCTCCACATAAATGGGTATGTCCTTTCCTTTAAATACCCCCGTTTTTCCATATTCCTTTCTCATGCTTCCTGAACATCCTTTGCTTTTCATCCACTTCTTGTCCATTCCCCTAATATTTATGGTGTTGTTCCTCTAGGTTCCTCTTTTACTTCACCCTCATTCACCTTTCTTTTATCTTTATTTTCAAAGTCTCTTTTGCCTCTCCTTCAGTACTGCTCTTTATTTGATTTATCTGGCTTTTTTGGCAGTTCCCCTCTCCCGAGTTTCTCTTAACCACATTCTTTCTTTCTTTCCTTCTTCATGAAAGGTTTATAGAGTCGACAGGAGAGACACATCTCGGGTGCAGCTGATGGAAGAGACTACAGGACATTAGCTCAGTGATGTCAGAGTAATTTTTTTTCCCCCCGCTGATGACTGAGAACAGTGTAAGCCCTGATGTTCAATCTTCCCCTTTCTCCCTCCATGAACATCTTTCGCCTCCAGTCTATCTGTCTGTCTGTCTTTCCTTCCTCACACTGCCTTTATTTTAAATCCCCCAAATAATCTATCTACCTCTGTTTGGGGGTCTCAAAAAGGAGATAACAACTGCTATCTCTTTGGAGATCTTGGTCTTATGAAACCAGACGGACAACATTATCTGCAGAAATGACATTTTAATACAACCAGCAGCAGCTCTCAAAAACTCAACAGCATCTTTACATCCTGATTATAAATATCACAAGCAGGAAAAAGGGAAAATGTGCATTCCTCTCGACTTAAAGGCAAACAGGAGCATCGAAGTACTCGTAGTTATTGGCAACTCTGCATATAGTCTCAGCTTAATGTGGTTTATGTTATATCCTGGAAAAACTTGTGGAACAGTACTGTGCAAATTGGCAAGACAGATCCCCAAATCTGGCAAAAATGAATATATCTTGGAGTCACTTGCTAGTTCTTAATGTAATCAAAAAGAGAATCTCAGAGTCCTCTGAGCTTCAGCTGCACTTGTTAACATCAAAACACTTCCAAGAAGTTTGTGTTGTGGAAATTATGTGTTGGTATTAAATTAGAAGTTAACAAATCTGGGTAACTCTGATTTTAAGTAAGGCTAAGGATCAAAACCTGGGTCCATTATGGACTGGGTTCTGATTTTTTTTAAAACCCAGAGATCAATAACGTTTGAGCTTATCAATACTCCTATTGAGTCTCACGTCCCCTGTAACACACCGTTGTGCCAAAAGTAAACTTATGTCATCAAACCAAAACAACTTTGCAAAATTGTTTGTTTAATAAAGTTTTTTAAAGTAATTTGAATTGCTGGCAAACTGGTATTAGGCAGTGCAAAGGATGAAACACTCCACTACAGTCACTCACTGACTCATGTCATGAGGATGGTTGAGCCAGCAAAGAGGTCCAGTGTTTGGCCACATTTTACCAAATCAAAAGAAAAGGAGGAAGTGAAATGCGGTATTTGTGGCAAAACAATTTCTTGCAAACATAACCTCCATGGCCAAGCATATCAGCGTCGTTCATCATGTTAAACAACAGACAATCCTCGGACTGAGACAAGGCCACCTGCTCTGACCACCTTCAACAGACCCAGATCCTCACAGACCCAGAGGAGTCATGGTGTGTCCACAAAAAACACTGTTAGTCAGGTCCAGTTTGTTAGGAATCCATTGTTCAAACCCATGTTCAGATCCATGCCTGAATGAGTGAAAAAAGTATTTAGGTAACTTAATATTACGAGGCAAGTGAATGATGATCATACATTCAATGTTCTGATGGAAAATAGAGCATTTCATAAAGTTGATCCAAAGGTCATTATGGTGTGTTAAAATGTAACTTGAAATGATGAAAATTAAACTTTGGCTTTGGCAAAAAACTTAAATAAATAGTTTGGAGATTTTTTTCTTGGAAATATAATGTATTACTTTTAATATTTTATGACTTGTTAAACTTCATAGTTTCAAGTTTCTTACCACATCTTTGCATATTTTAAACCAAATAAAAAAAATAAAATAAATTGGAAAGAAACTCAAACCACTTAGAACTTGACTAAAGGTGACAGATTTTTTTTTTTTTTGGCAAATAACAGAAAAGTTTTAATAGTGACAATCACAATCACAAAAAGTCCGAGAAAAGGCACAGATCCCACTGAGTCACTCTCCTTGAAATCCCTCCCCCAGGTCAATATTCTAATGTGTCTTTGGTTTTTATGGGGATCGTGAGCTACCATGAAAACTCTTCGGTCTTGCGACTCCAGCTGTCTGCCAGTCATGTGGCGTGGCGGACTCAACACGCAGCTGGTGCTAATTTATGAGTACAGTCAACACGCAATGGAGCAGAGCCGGACTGCAGATGCATCTGGTCAATTTCATCCATAAGTGTCCACTTGAGGCTGGTTCTGGGAATACCAAAAACTTAATACATAAATCCGAAAAGGATCATTTTTACAGCCAAAATATACATTTTTCAGCCTGGAGTAAGAAAATGACTTTAGTCTGAATAGCTCAAGTCGTCCCGTGGTTTTGGGGATGAGTTTTTGCAGTCAGTAGTTTACAAGATATTAAGTTTATGAGTTTTCCCAATCAGGGGTACAGCTCACTTCATTTTCAGATGGGCACCCGGTCACTGTTAGTGAGGAGGCTCAAAGCCCAGCTCTTTACATCACACTACCTTGGAAGCTACGTTGAGTTTATCTTTTCCAAAATGGCTGCTGACTGAAAGAGGCTTCAAAACTCCTCTTCATCATGATAATGACATACAGGAAAGGGGCCCCATGCTGGATTTGATCCCAGGCTGAAAACATCCAGATGATTAAGGAAGGTTATTTATTTTAATAGTTTTAACATTTTTAATCAATTGGAGCCAGAATGAATAACACTGAGATGGTACTCAGTCATTGGATAAGAAGATTCATAGGACAACTTGGTTGTAGGATAGAAGCTTCCCTGCTTTGACACTGGTGGAACCAAAAATGGGTGGTTAGATGCAAAGAAAACATTAGCTAGACACTATGGTTGTTGACTACATTTGTTCTATAGGGTTTGTTGGATGGCTGAACCAAAACAAGTTCGAGGAGTCTGAGTACCCAAATCCTGTTAGGAAATAACTGGACATAATCATTGAAAAACAATGCTGTTCAGACAATCCTCTCTTATCTCCTTCTCTCTTATACATAATTGTCTCGTGAGCTGTAATTTGAGTGTGACCTCAAAACGTTCTCAAGCAATGAAATCAGCATATCAGCTAAAAACATGAAGATGCTTAGCGCAGTTGAAGATGAAAAAGAAATCCTCCATTTAATTTAACGATCTATTTCAGTTATCATAGGTACAGATGTTAATTGCATGTCTCTATCTTGTTATGTGATTTATTTAGGATTGGCCTTTTTTGTTTTGTAGCCACTTTCAAGCCACGCTAAGCCTCTCAGATACAGGGATAATCTCTCTCGATCAGATGAAAAAAAACAAGCACTAACAACAAGAACGCACAGATAAAACCAAAACCAATCCTACAGAATGATATTTTAACATTGGTACGTGTTGTGAGAGAGGGATCAAAAGAGAGCAATCTAATCCTTTAGGTGTTTTGGGCAGCTGTTCAACTCTGCTCTCCATCTAGTGCTCTTTCCTCCCCTCTTCCTGCCCCACATGTGCTGTTTGTGTGTTGTGTACACATACACATATTTAAAAGAAATGGTATTACAGACAAAGCTGTCTGCTTCGATCTTGTCGACACGGAAAGCTACAGAAGCACTGTTCATCAAGGGCTGCTGAGAGCTGGCAGATTCTAATCTCGCCTCAGCGGATGAGACTTCCTCACATACTCTGGCATTTTAGCTGTAATCTTAATCTATGCAATGCTTGTGGACATTTTTTTTTTAAATCTATTTTTGTCACAGGCTCTTCTCCTGTCCATGTCATGAGTCAGATTCCTTGTTCCCCCTCAGGCCTCCTCATCACAGTTTTACATGCATCTCATCACCTGTTCTCAGTTTTCCTGCAGCCCTGCAGTTACCTGACCTTCCCCGCCTACCTGCCTACCTGCCTACCTACCTGTCTCCACTTCACCCATCAACTTCACACAATACACACTTATCATTCCTCTTGTTCTATTGCCATTTTGTGGCTCGTTTTCATTCTGAGCATTCATGTTCTTTGTTGCCTTGTTACTGTTTCACTTTGTGTTATTTATGCCTTCAAGAGCTGTGTGATTTTGAAAAGTCTATTTTCTTCTTTTTCTTTTTTCAAAAAAATAAAAAGACAAAAGAAAAATCTATTTTCCTGCCCACCTGCCTTTAAACCTGCTGCTTAACTGTGCCTTCTAATAACCTTTAAGAATTCCCAGCAAGTAAAAAAAGAGTCTGAAGGGCTCAGAGGTATGAACATAATGTCACATTACAACCCTTTAGTTGGAGAAGTTGGAAATTCAAAATGAAAAAAAAACCAACAAAACAAAACAAAACAAAAGGGTGCTCTCTTTTTGACATCTATCTTACTCCTTTCTTTTCCTGCCATTGCTGAACAAATGCTGTATCTTTGAAATTCACTATTTCACACAAACAACCAGGATTGTCTTCAGAGCAGAATTAGTGAAGTGAAATCACTCTTAACATACATCACAACATGAGAAAAACTGGTAAGATGATCTTCAGGGCCATCACAAAATTATGACTTGACTGACTTTGACACGATTATCTTGAAGAGTGTACCCCACTTTACAACTGACCTATGGCTAAGTCATAACCCCCTCCACTCATTTGGATAAAAAAATAAACATTCAGTGACAGGTGCTATGGCGAGTTGGAGTTGGAGAAATCTCGTAGGATGTCATTGATGATTTTTGAAGACAGACGATCACGTATCATCTAAAAGGCACCAACAAGGTCTAAACTACGTGTTGAGGGATATATTAATCATTTTACGGTTGAGGGTCTATAAAAAGCTGCCGTTACAAGACAAAACTTACATCTCAGCATACAGGAACAATCTCCAAATACAGGATCAGCAATGGTCATGAGGAAAATCTAACATACTTTTTACCATCTTTACCAAGGGTGTCTCCGTTAGTTTATCGCTACAGTGTTTACATTGAATCATTCGGCAGAATGTTTAACAGCCTTTGTGATCTGGGCAATTAGAGATAAGCTAATGAAGCTAAGCTCCAGAAGCTAATGTTAGTTTCACTTGTGCCCTTTGACAACAGCTAACAATGATGGACGATCACCAAAGTACAAAAACTAGAACAAAATAGGCCAATGAACTCCCAACAAACAAAGTGACATGATTAACAATGCAGCTAGGAGCTAATGTTAGACTAACTTAAGCTAATGTTAGAGGAAATCCCAAACTGTCCGTCAGACTGCTGTAGTGGTTCTAGTGTAAAAGATAGCTTTATATTTCTTTCCAGCAAAGTGACAACATGTAACCTAAAATACGATTACCTTAGAACAGACGTAAACATCCTTGTTATTTTTTATTAATGTTGAGTTGATGTTGCGGTCAAGTGCACAACTTTATCCAAAGGAGACCCTTTTCTTGGTTGAGAATGTGGCTTAAGGAAAAGGTGAAAAAAATACATGCCATCGCTCATCTATCAGGATACCTTGTGTCTGGGTTGCAAGTATCCCATAAACACCATGTGACCATTTTCAAGCTTAAAATCTCAGAAAAACCAAACGAAAATGAACTCTCTGCAATGCATTTCAATGGATGTCCAAGCGGAGAGTGTCTGAGTGTATGAGAATGGCTATATGCACTTTGATTGGCTCATTGCATTTGGGGGCGGGACTTAGCCATAAGTCAATTGGCTTGAATCTAGTATCATATCTCTGACTATCAGAGCACATCACTTTGATTTCATTGGTGAAAGACTCATTTTTGTCAGTCAGTTTATTGCATATTGGACAGCCTTTTATAGTACATTGCTTGTCTTACATTAGTGCTAAACATGAGGCTGCTTGGACTGGTTTTTAAATATTTGCATGTCTGACTTTGTTCTTGAGCATTTTTAGTATAAAAGCAGAGAACCAAAGTTTAATTCTTCCAAAAAGTTGTTTTCTTCATTCTGATGTTGCACTCATGAAAAATTCACAAAATCTTCTCTGCCGATGCCAAACAGCTTATTCTATGTGCTATTGACCCTTGTTTTGAGCTTCTGGTAACCCCAGGTGCTTCCAGTCAGGTGCCTGACTGGGTCCTGATCGGCAGCACCTGTCGGCATGGGCCCATCTACAGTGCTTCGTAGGAGTCTGCTCTAAGATTTATTATCAAGAAGCATTGTTACAACAAGGAAATAATCTACTAAACAAATTTCCCTACGTTTTGTGCTGAGTTTATAATTTAAGCTCCATTTGTGAATTTTGACAAACTAAACACATTTTTCCTATAATGTTAAAGTCGCATCTCCTTTCAGTTGAAAAGCATCAGATTCAGCTCCCATGTACATGAAAACTGGGTCCACAGGTCTTTCAGAAACTTAAATCCATATTATAATTGGGAGGTTACATAAATTACTTCTCAAGCTGAAAATACTGTTAAAGTTTCATTTCCAACTGAGCTTTTTTTAATTGGCTGGAAGTAGAAGTTTTTGGATAAATGAAGGTTAGCTTTTGTGGTCTGATGGGTTTTCTCATATTGTGTCCGTAAGGGCCTTCAGAATCTATGTGAGGTAAGATGGCTTTGCTGAAACTGTTTGTGTTTTTGTTCAACACAAGTGTCACAAGAAGTCACATACAAGCTCAAACCACAGACGACGAAGCCCCACACTTTACACACCAAAAGAACAAAACTGTTAAATCTGTGCTTGTTTTAAGGCAGGGAAAGTTTCACTGAATCAGATAACAGAATGCAAAAAAAAAGAAAAAAAAGTTACTTCAAATTTATTTAGAAGCTTTAAATGAAAACATGTTTGATATTTTGATCCTTTGGCTTGATTTCCGAAGATTAAAAGAAACATCTTTTGACTGAATTAGCTGTAGCAGAATTCTTGAATGATGAAAAGCTAAGTGTAATCCCTGAGTTGGAGTGGTTAAGTGTGATATATATTTACAGTCACCGACTCTTCTTCTGGGATGTGCCACATAATATGCCAAGAGACAGGTTTTAATTATGATCTCACCAGCATGCTGCATGTGCCTCATGTTGGCTCTGATTAGTGCTTAGGGAATCAAGGCTGTAATTGTTTGTGCTAACCAAATGTGTGTGTGTGTGTGTGTGTGTGTGTGTGTGTGTGTGTGTGTGTGTGTGTGTGTGTGTGTGTGTGTGTGTGTGTGTGTGTGTGTGTGTGTGTGTGTGTGTGTGTGTGTGTGTGTGTGTGTCTCAGCGATGATGAGAGCGGTTGGTCACCCAAAGGGCTTATGTTTCTGCTCTGAACAGAGGCGAAGTGATTTATTCGCTCAGGGCCACACTGTGCGTCCAATCAGCATCAAGCACCCTAGGGTGACACCATCATGGTCATCTCTTCTGCAGGAAATGATGCAAGCTTCACTGAATTACATAGGGTGTGAGACCAATAAAAGGGGCCCTATTCTTGTCACAGCATCAGATAAGGACAGGCTGCTGGATGCATTGCAGCAATTACTGCAGGCCTGTGCTCCACTGCTGTGGAATTGGGAAATGATCATCTGTGAAGCACAGCAGAGTAGCATCGCCTCCAGCACAATAACTCAACATGTCCACTTGGCTATGTCAGCTGTGCATGGAGAGAACGTGGGGGATACAAAGAAGTAATGAGAAAGAGAAGATTAAAGACAGAGATGAAGAAAAGGAAAAATGAAGTGCTAGAAAAGAAACATTACATTGTAAAACAATGTTTAGTGTAAACTGTAAGTCTGCTTAAAAGCACCTTAATGCTATTGGTAAATTAAAGAAGGTACAAATAAATGTCTTTGAAAAGGGAGCCTACTATAAACAAAACAGGCATTTCCAGCGTTTAGCACCCAGAATCAGATCTTGATGCTTTAGCTGCTAAACTTTCTTCTTCTTTTCCTTGTGTACCCGCAACAATCTCAAAGAATGTAAAAAAGTGACTGAATGCTTGAACGGATGGTCTGAAAGAACAGTAGGTAGGAGCGCAATATGTTAAACCATTCACCGAATCACACTGGAGCTAATGTGAGAAGCCCTTTATTGAATTCTGCTTTAAGGAAAGACAGAATCAGAAGTGATCGTTAAAGACAGAGGGATTACTGGGAAAAAAAATAAAAAGAAAGAAATGCCTTGGTCCACCCGTTATCTGGTTGAGTTCACCAAGATTAGGCAAGATAAGGAGCCAGCATCCGGAGATGAAGATGTCGGTAGCTTTTAAAGAGAAAAGCAAGTCTAGAAAAAAATTATAAAAAAAACAGTTTTGACAAGAAGATTGATCCATCACAAATAATGAACAGAGATCAGCAGCCCTCTCGGTTCATTTCAGTATGATTTCACCTCCCAGTGGAAAGGTATGAAATGTGTTTCTGACAGGCTGACATCCTCCCTGCTGAAGAGGGTTGCTGGGTGCACAAGTGAGGGTGCCGTTAGAAAAGGTCTTAGGTCAATGACTGGATTAGACGCACTGATTGATCCCGTGGAGAAAGGTGCCATCACACCTAATTAATGACCGAGAGGGATGGTTATGCTGAGTGACCCTCTCTCACTGACCTGGAAAAGACGACACGTGGAGAGAACTCAGAGAGACAGAAGAGAGCTAATGATCTGTTTATAAATGTATAAGGAATGTTGAATAATCCTGGAATTATGTTGCATTAATCACATGTGAGTCTGTGAGGGAGGGGGTGGTCAGCTACTATTTGTAAAGGTACCTTTATGGTGACAGTATAGTCAAAACTTGTGGGTTGTTTTCTGACTAAATAAATCCACTGTGGCAGGGAAATTAAATAGTCCGCGCACTGAAAGTATGAAATGAAATGTCCATCTCTCTCTGTCCAACCCTGATACACTCCATTCTGAACAGTACACATACTAAAAAATGCATCAGTTTCCACTGAGCTGCTAAGTTAACTGAAATGCTGTCTTCACCAGGACTTTAACACATCTCTTTTTAAGATTTCATGAGGCGGTGTCTCTTATGGGTTGCAATATCTCCTGAATCGTTTCACTTTTCAAGCCCGCCTCGCATCCAGTAAGCGAGAACGTCTGGGCTGAGTGTGTTAGCTTGACAGGGGCAATCTGGCTGCGTGTGGGCACTGATGGCATTTATGTGTACATTTTCAGGATGTGTTAGGGAAACCTAGCAGAAAGATGTTCCTGGCAGAGACAGAAATGGAGCTTTCTCAAGGCTTCACAAGAGATGGATAAATGATTAGACAGGAGGGAGGTATGAGGGAACAGCGGCGACGTAACACTCCAACTTTTTTTTTTTCCCACTATCAATAATGGTTTTACGAGAATAAAATCGCACAAACGAACGGTAAAGGGAGCATAAGATGAAAAGAGCAGCATGGCAAAAAAAAAAAAAAGCATGATTGGTCTGACAAGCAGACAAAACACAAGCATAGTTGTGTTTCTAAAGAGAAAAGAGAGGCAAATGTTAAACTGATGACAGTTTGTCAGACGAGAAATGTCTGTTAAATTTTGTAGAGCAACTATTTGAACTTTCTGTTCTTCAGCTCCGTCTCAGGAGAAGAATCTTTTCCACTTAAGCTTATTCCCATAAACCTGTGTTCTTATTCAAACCCCATATTTTGTTTACTCCTCTTTCTCTTCCTCTCTAAGTACCATGAAAAAAAATGCGTAATAGCTCTCACTTTGAAGCCCTACACCAGGGTTCATGTTCCGTTTCACATAAACAATTAATGCTGCTTTGCTGTATTAATATTTAACCACAAAGACCTTAATCCATTCCTAATGGTTTCAGCTACCTAACCTCAAAAGTATTGCATCTGCTGAAATCTTATTTTCAACAGAATCCAGAAAGATTCACTCACATTCATCTAATTTTGACAGTGTAATATATATATATATATATATATATATAGATATAGATATAGATATAGATATAGATAAAGTGGTGGTTGTGCATATTAGATTGTCTTGACATTCATGAACCATGTTCTGCTGTCTTGCAGCGATGCCACAGCCTGCTCAGACACTATCATAACAGATAGTAACACTGGCCATATCTGTGTACCAAAGAAGTAGGTTGTAAAAGCTGAAATTGAATTTTCCTTTAATTTACAGTTGTGTACTTTCAGCTTCAGCCTCTGTCTTGTAGCCTGACACCTGATTCATAACAGATATCTTGTATATATAGGGACATAAATCCCATCAGTGCTCGTAGCGCAGGTAGCCAGCAAAGAAAACAGCTGCCCATCACCCCAGAGACCAGATTCAATTCCCCCGTCTCCTGGTTTTAACTGTCACAGATTGTTTTCTCTGTTTTATCTGCCACTTTCTCCTTTTCTTTTTATGCCGGGATCATTTGTCTGAAATGGATCTTTGCTTTTGCTCGTCATCCATCTAAAGGCAGTTTTGGGGTGGGGTTGAGGACAACCATCTTAGAATTCAGTCATCTCAAAGCAAGTAAGTTTATTCTCTCGGGAGTAGAGACAATTGTGAGCTGTGAGTTTTTCCTCTGGGCACTCAAAGCAATAATGGACTGAATTATACATTCCGCTTTGTTTATGCTGCAAATTTTTATTGCGAACCCCACAGACGTCTTTGTTTATAGTCTGACTTTGCCTGTAATTTAGATGCCACTTACAATGTATTTATGATCAATTGATAGAGATGGTTCTCTGCTTTTTCTGTCCTTACCTGCACTTGCCGAGCCATGTGGAAAAGATTTGTTGCACAAGCGTCACTTAATGTCAAGCTTATATTTCATATTGCTTTTGTAGGCTGTTCATAATTATATAAGGATGGCTGAATGCAAACGGTGACCTCAAGTGCAAGCAGAAGTTCCAGGACTGTTGCCTCTTACAGTGTTTAAATCAAGATAAGATTGTTATTGCAATATGACTTTTTTTTTTTTAATCAAAGGTGTTTTAATGGAGTTCCAGGATTACAGGATTTAAAAGCAGCGCTAAGAGACTTTTTCTCTCTCCCTCAACCGTTCAGGTGAAAGGTGACATTTGTGCGATATCCTGCTGGGACAGCCTCTCATTATTGCCTATGTTGGGACCTTGCAGATAACCTCACACTGCAATTAATCACACCAGCCTTAATTATCTCATTATGAAAGCCGACTCATCCCTCACACTGCTCTTCACTGAGAATGAGCAAGGGGAGAAAAAATTAGATCTAGATTCTCGCTGAAAATGATGTGAAACATGAAGAACATTTTAGAATAATCCCAAATGATATGAATAAGATAAATAGTGCTCCTCCGAACTCCCACTGCTAGTCTCTTTTCCCCTATCTTCTCTCTTACCTGGTTGGTGCTCTCGCTCACTGACAGGAACTGTCGAGAGAGAGATCTCTCCTGCAGCAGACGGCAGTGACGCCTCATCAGACTGCCAGCAAGCCCTGTGGCCCCTGATGGCGCCACAGCTGGGTGGATGGACATGATCACTCACTCACAGACAGGATTAACCCCCCCCCTCAGCACCCCTCCCCAACTGCATCTGTCTTTGCTGTCCTCTGTCTAATCTGTGTCTCCTGGCCTCTGCCTGTCTTCCCGCCTCAGATTGTCTCTCTCCCACGGTGCTCATGTCTATGTCACAGTGGTGTTAAGTGCAGACAAAGCAGGCAGCAGTCCAAATTCTTAAGACTGCTATTTACTGAGCAGGATTTCACAGTATTGAGGGATTTTGTTGGTATCATGCAGAGATGTGCGGTAAAAGCACAACTCTGACTATTGCAGCTGCACAAAACTATGTGGGATTATTTGTAACTGAAGAAACTTTCAACATTTTAGAAAAAAAAAAAGTACTCTTTTAAGTTTCTACCAGAGAGAGAGAGAAGAATGATTTATAAAAAGCTCAAACAATCCTATGCATTTTCCTCAACCATTCTTCTGCAAAGTTAATGAAAAGGCGTTATAATTAAAACTTTGAAATCTACTGATCAAGGTTTCTGAGTCCGTCAGAACAAAAGGAGACCATCATTTGACATTTAAAGAATTAAAGCAGGACCTATTATAGTCTCCAAGACTCTGTGATCAGCCTCATTTTATCTGTGCTGTGAATGAAAAAGCACACTTAATTTTAATGTCTATTTGCTGCCTGTGAATCATCCGGCTGTAATGAAATTCAGTGATCTTTTTGTGCTCAACATGAAAAATGAATAGAAATGAACAGCATCTGAGCTCTTTAATCTGACTTAAATATTCTTGTAAAAACAGCCTCATCTTTTTGATTTTTTCCTGATCAGATTTTAGATACATTTTGCCTCTGTTCATCCCTAATGATTTTCCTTGTTCCTGTGACATAAAAAAGAAAAACAAATCTTGCAAATTATGCAAAAGGCTAAAATTTAACCCTATCTAATGCACAGCTCTAATAAGCACCAACAGGGGCTGCACTTGAATACCAGATGACTTACTGTCACAGGGAAAAGCTGTTATTACCAAATAAATGCAAGTTGACAAAATGACTGTATTTATACTATCAAAAAGAGTGTATTTGGTTCAAGGACATGCCAGATACAGGAAATATAGTGATTACTATATTTAAAGTGAGGCTGATATGTGAGCACAAAAACAAGTTATAAATACACTCGATATATAAATGCACGGACACAGAGGGAATCTTTAAAAAGGTTTCTATGTGATCCTCAGCGCTAACTTCAAAGCGTGCTCATTTCATTGCCACGGCTGTTTAACTTCCCACGGCGCGTGGCTCACACCAACACATGGACATACATTTCAAAAAGCACCATAACACACCAGCGCTGCCCACTTTTGGCTGCCCTATTCACACCAGCTCAGGCTTTCAGGGTCCCGGCGGACACACAGAACAGTGTCATGCTGAGCCACTTTGATAGAGACAGCTTACGTTCTATCGCAAGCAAAATGGGTTTTGAGGGGAGGGGGAAAGAAAACTGACAAAACACAACATCAAAGTGTAGGAGCGAGCAGATACTCTCATGTGACACGCTGGTGTTCTGTCGCACACATGTATCACATGCTCGGCTCTCATGCAGGGTTTGTGTTGCACATTTAGTTATGAATATTTAAGGTGATATTATTCCTCATTAGTGTCCCCCTGAGTTCCCTTTTTTTTTTTTTTTGCAAGTAGGTCACTAGGAAAACAAACGGTCTCCTTTCCTGCTCATTTAGTTTTGTTAACGACCTGTGCTGAAAAAACTTGGAAACCTACATATACTTCAGTATGACCCCTATCCCCCTTTGAACCAAAGTGGGTTTCTTTACCTTTCATTTCTGAATGTAGTTTTCCTCCCATGTGCTGGAGGACACAGAGAATGTGCATTTAGGGACGACTTCATGTCTTTAGTTTTTGGACCAGTTCGAATGATGCGGCTACAGACTGTAGCAGGGTGGAGGATAATGGTACTAATGTTAAGCTATTGATTGTTATCACAGGCAGCCAACCATATAATACATTTAATCAGTAAAAGTAAGATGAGAAAAATTAAAACACTGTTTAATACCAAGCGGCCATACACACTGGAATCGCAACACTTAACCCTGTTCTGTATGAAGGTTAGCACAAAGCTCCAACACTGAGGGAAATAAAAGAAGAAAAGAAAAAAAAATCCCTGAACTTTGTACAGCTGATCTCTATGGTTTCTTCATATGATAATTAATAGTGATTTTTTTCTGTACCAGTATTTATTAACAGTAATTTTATTTTACATCATGAAGATAAATTGTCCATTGAGCTTCAGATCACATGCAGTCTGAACCGCAATGGGTGATTCGTGCAGATCGACTTTGATCTGTTGCACCACCAGGTGACACTAATGGCCGGCGAAGCAGTAACAAATGATTTTTGTAATCTCTAAATGAAGATTTGCACACGAGGGGGTGGATTTTTAGAATGGAATGTGCTCTAGTTTTCAAATGTACATTTGTAGTCCAAGTATTTTTGACCAATCAGGGGACATCAGCCTTTGGCGTTTGCCAGGAAAACAGTCTATGTCCAACAGACTCATCAAGGTTTGTAGATGTACACTGTTCTCATCTTTATCATGATTTTAACTTGGCAAACTTAAAACTTTTAAATTGTAAATAGACAGAAACCATCAAGTAAGTCTGAATGAAGCCTCTGTGTAACATACTGCCAACTGCTGAACCAAGACTATGATGAGTGGACACCAGATTGGGAGATTTAATGAACCAAAACTTTTAGAATTTACTTTGGAGTTGTAAATCCTACACCTAAAAGAAAGCCTGATCTGGAAGTCATTTAATGTTGACTGTTGGCTACACTGTAATTACTGTACAGCTGGTATTGGTCCCAAGAGGCAGACAGTGCATGGTTAAAGAGTCATTGCAGCAGCGGTCCTCCCTGTGTTTGGAAAAATCCCTTCGAGTGTCTGTGTAGAAGTCAGTTGCCAGGGCCCTGGTTTTCCTGTAGAATTGGATGAAATTTAGGGTTTTGCCACAGATAAATTTTATTTTGTCAACAGGTTGAGTAAACTTACTCTTGATGTTAAAGAAATGAAAAATAAGAAAATAAACCCAGTTGTCCTTGCACAAATCCAACAACATGACATGCAATTAAGCAGGGAGACTACACATGGACTAGCTCTCTCTCTCACACACTCACACACACACACACTCACACACACACGTACACGCACACACATGCATAGATTCAACCATGCCTGCACATGCAACAGTAACTGCTGCCAGTATCAGCCATTCAAACAAGGCAAACAAAGTGTTAATAGTTAATAAATAGCCTGTTCACACCTGCCTTTTTTCTCTACAGGTTTTAAAATCCAGTGCATCTGCATTTGGGGTGAAATTAATAAATGACTGAGGACAGGAAGTAAAAAAACTGTTTATTTATGTTGTTCAATACGGAGGAAAGGGTGGGGAAGACAAAGGACCAAAGGTGTTCTTGGTTGTTTTGCTATGCTATACTGTACTTATTATACTGACCATTTATGGTGTTATTTTGAAATCTGCAATACATAACATTCGGTAATGACAGCAATATAGTTCATGTAATTTGCACTAAATATAGACTGGCTAATGTTTTACAGGCTAATTTCCATATTCCAGCTAATTGCTGTGGCACTGGGGTGGTTTTTGTACTGGTTTCATTTGCTGTTGGGCTTGTTTTGTGCACATTTTCACTAGCCATTAGGCTGGTTTTGTTACACCTGATAACAATGCTATGGGTGTGTGGTGGCTGTAGCTCAGGTCTGCTTTCACTGCTGCAAACAATAGGAGTTGATTGTCAAGTGATTTAGACCCTGCGCGCCAATCAGGAAAGATCATTCTGGTTCAGAGCCCGGCCAGTAGTGATCACATGAGATCAGCAGGACACGCCTTCATCCCATGCCTTATTAGTGATCCATCATTAGAACTGTTAGAATGCTGTGGCTGTGCTTGTTTGGTTTGGAGGCACTTGCCTTGTCCCTTGACCAAGTTTCTGTTACATAAGCGTTCGCATAGAGCTTGCTACTGCTACACACAGCAGGTTGGTTAGAGTCGAAAGTTAGCTGGTTAGGTTTTCATTTTAGTTTTAGAAAGTTAAATGGCTTTTTTTCCCTCAACTCTAATTTATAGCCCTTCTTGTCATCTTTATTTGTTTCAATCAGCACTCACCAGGTCTTTTCTGTAGTCACCTTGTTTGGTCCACAATGGTTACTTCCTTTGTAATGAATAGATTTCTTAACCAAAAAAAAAAAAAAACCTTGTTCTGAAGTTGCCCTCCCTGACGAGCCAGGTCATAACATGAGCAGGATTGTGGATGGCGTCAAAGATTTTGTTAATGATTTATTGTTTAGCAGTGGACACCTAAAAATGGTCAAATAATTGTTAATTTCTCATCAAAACTGCCCCCGAGTCCATTTGAAATGTGTTTTTTTTTTCAGACAACACTACAAGTCTTTTTATTCTCTCAAATTAATGACAAAAAAGCAACAAATGATTGCGCTTTGAAAGCTTGACACTTCTTCTTGTAAGATTACTGAAAAAATTAATGGGTTATCAACACAACTGGTGTTTAAGATTCTTTTAATCAACAAATGGATTATTGATTGCATTTTAAGAGTTGTGACTGACAAAAGAATGGCTTAATGTGCAAAATAAAATACTTTTTTCAGCTTTTCTGTAAACTAAGAAGGAATAAAAAAAATGTATTTTTTGACGAGGTATATAATGGAGTGACTGGGATTAAGCTTTCTGTGGAATCACAAGCATTGGTGAGAAAAGGGCAAGGATCAACTTGTTTTTGAGGAAATTAGAAACAACTGACAAGCTTTGCCACTGCAGTTCCAGTTTTTATTATTATTATTATTATTATTATTATTATTATTATTATTATTATTATTATTATTATGTTTAATAATATATTATTTATAATATCTTCATATTTTGAGCTTGTCATTATTTTTTACATCAACCCATCCTTCTGTCCATCGTTATGAAGAATGTAAGATCTGTCTACAATAAGATAGACAAGCTTACCATGCCGATGCAGCAACAGCAGGAAGACCGTCAAACTAGCATCATGCTATTCACTGAGACATGGCTAATGGAGCTAACATCAGACACGAACACCACATTGAAGGATTTCACATGCTGTGAGCGGACAGGATACAGGAGAGCAAGACTGAATAGACTGGTGAAGAAGGCCAGATCAGTTCTGAACCCTGTCGAGGTGGGGACTGACATTAGAATTATGGCCAAACTGACATCTCTGATGGACATTTTTTTCAAGTTGACATCCATCTTACTTTTTATATATTCTTGGAATTTTTGCACTTTATACTTTGTTTGCTGCTGTGACTACTAAATTCCCCTTCAGGGATCAATAAAGTATGTTCTACTATATTCTCTATCATCACCACTTCTGGGTGAGTACTGAACATATGCTGTATTCAGCTGCAAAACATCTGTCTTGAAAACAAGTACTAACAGTCAGTATTTAGAAATCACCAATCTCATTTTACTTTCCAGGTGATACAGAGGCATCAGTACAGCAGGCAAATTACACCAGATCGCTCTCTGATCTGTGTCCGTTATGTCTTGGCGCAGGATTTCCTTGAGTTCCATTGGGAACGACAAGAATCTGCCAGGTTGTTCATTTGTTCTGTCGTGCTTAACAGCAATTAAACATTTGTTATCCATTTACCTGTTTTTACAGACAAGGCAAACAACAGTATTTATGGAACTCATTTGAAACAGAAAGACAAAGAGCAGCCCATATGGTGAACAAAAAATACACTGAGTTTTTTTCTACGAAGGTATTTCTACCTTTTTTTTAAATAAGCAAGATTAAAATTAGTGAAATAAAAATGAAAACTAATGAAGTTTGTTTGCCAACATGTGTTATTTTTATAGCAAGGATAAACTACACAAACAAAGCCAGAGGACTAATAATCTTTAATTAAAAACCTATCTTTGACAGCATACAACTTTCTGCAAATGCTCCCCTCCAGGGATGCACCACCTGTCTGGCTCTCGCCAACAGTCTCCACTTGTCAGATGTTCCACCCATGATACAGGAACTAATTGGGCATGAAGGTGACAAACCAAGAAGCATCCTGTACAAGCCCTCTGCAACACACACCTGTCACAGTGGAGGCAAACTCTAGGATGTGGCAGGCAAAGTACCAAGAGCTGTGTGAACAATGCCACGTCAAGTTGATAAAATAGAGAAGGGATCCTTGTAAAAAAAAAAAGTATGGACCAACAAACACATTTCAAATTTCGATCCAGCGATATTTTTGAGTTCTCATTTTGACCAAATATTGGGAATGGAGAGGATAGTTCTGTTGAGGCACTGGAAAGAAAAAAAAGTTTAATATGAGCCCTTAAGTTCAACAATGCCTGACCTGCCCTCTCACAGTGGTATTCCAACATGTCTGAAGTCTTCCTGCAATAGACTGAGAGTCAAAACAGAGGTTATTTAATCAAACAAGCAGCCCAGTAATATAACGTGCAGGAGCCTGCCATCCAAACCTCTTCCCACTGCCTTCTTTATCTCAACCCAATGCCATCTTTGTAAACAGAACAGCTGTGGTGTGAATGCTGAATCTAGATCACGTAAGATTTATGTGTTCCAAACAAAACAATATTGCGGCATCAAGTATTCATAGTCATCTGTGATCAGCAATGCATACGCCACCATTGATCCATATGGAAAATGCAGCTGCCAGTAACACAGCCCTTGATCCATCAGCAGCAGCTGAAATAAGAGCGAGGGACGTGGAGTGCAGGAGCAATTTGCAATCACATGGAGAAAATACATGAATTTCCTGGAGTGGAGTGTGAAGGTGAAAGATGTTGCGCCTACGTGAAATTGGAAGCAGACACAACTCTTACATAAATATGATCCTTAGACAAGTGGCTTTCTCCATCCTGACAGCTTATTTTCTAGGCAGACAGATGAGCGATGTTTCAATGGGTGGGACAGAAAACAAGTGGTTGACTGTTTTTTTTTTTTTCAACTTTTTCCTCAGGAGAAGACTCTCCTGTACGGAGGATTGAGATGGAAGAAATGACACGTTAAGTGATGGGGAGAGGTTTTCTGATGAGGCAGATCGTTGAGGAGAAAGTTTGTTGAATTGAGAAAGGGTAAAAAGAGACCTAGGAGACAAAGTGGGGTTTATGAATACACTCTCTAATCTTCCATTATTTTTTCAGACTAAAATATTTTATATTTTGTTCATGCTATCTGTAATATGTGGTGTACTGTTAGCATAATGTCCAGAGCTAGTTGATGGGAAAAACTGAGGACATCGCTAATATACTGTCAATTTTCTGTTTTTCCTTGTGTTACTTTTTAAGATATTTTGGATAGATATTGTATTCACACTGACACAGTCATCCCTTTGTGCTTGTTTGTGAGTTTGGAGACTATAAATAAATGTCAAAATAAATAGAAAAATTAACACAAAGCTGCAAAGACTTTTCAAGTTAGGCTTAAGACTTTCTGAATTTATTTTGCTTGAGAGGGAAAATAACATGCACCTAATCATGCCAGGACTTGGGATCAATTCTTTGCCCATTGTGGTGAAGACTGTAACCTCTTTGATTATTCTGACTGTACCACAGACCTTGTTACAACATTTAAAACTGAACATTTCATGTGTGCTAGCTCTAAAGTCCAGGCAGTTGTGACTAACATGCCCCTTACTGTATTGAGCTCCTGAAGTCTGATTGCTCGATCATGCAAAACATGATTTTTCCATCCGCTGAGGCACTTTCCTTGGTGTTGCAAGGTGCAGTGATGTAATACCCAATTGTACCATGAGCGCATGCGTGTGGGTTTGCAGCAGAGTGCAAGAGTCCTTATTTGGGGGTCTGAAAACATGGACATCCTAAATTAAAAGTAACAATATTATATATATATATATATATATATATATATATATATATATATATATATATATATATATATATATATATATGTATATATATCGTAACCCCCACTTTGAGCAAGCTTTAAGTGGCATGTTAAGAAACTGTACTTTTTGGACACCTCCATAACAAATTCCTCGTCTGTTTTGACCTTTATCACATAATTATCTTGTATCCCTCATCAGTGCATAAACAAGGGTAAAATCCAAAAGTCTATTGCATTAATTCATTTTTTGGTCACATTTTTTAGTCCACATTTCTAAACAAGGAAAGTATTCCAATGTTCCATTTCTAGCAATCTAACAGCAAATCTCAATCTTCTTAATAGTATGTGTCATTCTGACAAATAATGGACCAATTTACTTGTTCCCTCTTTTTTTGCATTTTACTCTAAAGTTATCAAGGCAATAATAAAAAGCATCAAACCGTTTTGAGGAAATGTCAAAAGCACAATATATAAATGTTAAAGACAACACAGTCTGCCACCGTAAATGACAGCCCAGAAATATCACCGAAGACAACCAGACAGAGAAAAAGTTTCATCAGAGTAAATAGGCCAGCTTGAACTTGTCTTCTCTGAGGCATCATTTTAATGTTCTTATGGTTTTTGAAAAAAGGAGAAGTTTGAGAGCCCGGGTGCATTGCAGCTGAATGTCACGGCAGAGCTTTAAAGGTGAGCAGACAGATTTTGAAGTCAATCCGCTGTTGCCGCCAGGATAGCTGTGCAAAAGCAGAAGTGAGGTTGACGCAGGTCTCCATTTATCCACAGCCATGTCAAATAAACAAAACTGACAATAAGGTGCTGCACATCTACTTCACCTGCTTATCCAAATATTGGATATCATTTCTCTGGTAATGTATTGGAATATTCCTGAATAAATGACGGAATGCATTATTCATGATTTCCCTTCAGACTGACATGCTTAGACCTTTTTCTCACCACTTTACGCATACCATTTAGCTGTGCAAGTTTCAGGGCCTATTACTTTGCATGATGGCCTACTGGCTCAGCTTATTGGGGGCACCATTAATTTGACTGTAGAACTTTTCCTGCTATGACAAACCAAAATGTCTACTGTGGAAAAAATAAGTCTTCCAAAAGTGTTTTATTTTTGATCTGACACTCTTGCAGTTTTTTATTTACTGACAGTCAAAAATAAAAACTGTCATGTTTTGTATTGGAGAAAGATTTTTTATTCTATTTTCTAGGCTAGGCTATCTACTACTATGGAGGTTCAACTCCACCTCATACTGAAGCCAATATCAAGAAACTCTAACCCCTATGCCAATGCCAGACTGCATTACTCAGAAACTTCTCTTAGCTCCCTTATGCACTAAGTTTCACAGTTACACACATTTTTTTTCAAGTTTTAAAAGTTAAATCAGAAAAGAAAATCAGACAAGCAGAATTTAACTGTCTTTAAAGAAAATCTGATGAAGACTTTGGCCTCTTTGACTATTCTGACTGTTTCACTAACAACATTTTAGTCTGAACGACATGATTCCCCTTTAAAAAATACTCTGCCTTAAATACCTCAAGGGAATGTCCCTGCCTGTTTGTCCTGCTCCCTGTTTGTCTTGTCCTTTCTGTCACTATATTCCCTTTAACTCACACTATGGTGTAACACAGCCCTCCCCTTCAGCTCACATCGGGGTTTAAATAAAGTTTGATTTGATGGAGTAGCCTACAGGGAGAGCTGGTGATGGTCACTAGTAGCAGTGAATCATATGCATGTATGTATGTATGTGTGTATGTGTGTATGTGTGTATATATATATATATATATATATATATATATATACGTCTTCATAGCTGTCACTGCTAGAATAAAAAAAATCAATGCATGTCTTTTAAACGCTGTCACCAGACACAGTGCTCAGCTAAAAAGTCCAGACAAGGGGAAAGAAAAAAATATACTCTGTTAGCCACTGAGGAGAAAGACTAAGCTATAATTAAAAACTCTACAGCCAATAAAAATTTAATAGCCGTTCAGTTTCTTAAAATGAAACTCCATACATACAACAAATGTCTTTCCGGAGGTTTTGCTTGGAAGCCACTGCTGCACTGAGCCATGGTCCTAAAGCTTCACAGCTTCACAAGGGTCCCTGTGAACTCACATGGGATTGATATTTTGTACAGCCTATACCAATTATCTGCCTGATTACATAATATGGTAATGTAGATCTAAAGAGATGCATGTACAGCAAGCGGATGCTGTATGACCAGCAGCATTTCTGTGACTCACTTTCTATAAGAGAAAAATACCCCACTTGCAGGAGATATTGATAGATCATATTCATCAACATATTAGTGTATTTTTTAATAAACAGAGAAGTCTCTTGCGCAATATCATGAGTTGAAGGTTGAACAATAAAATGATCATCTGTTTTTGATCTTTTTTTTAGTGTGTCTACGTGGAATCCTAAGGCATGTGTAAAGGATTTTAAAACAGCCAATCGCCCTTTGAACTCATGTTAATTATTCTGTACAGCCAGCATATACATTCTTATCAGTGCTAGGTCAATTACAATCCAGCAGGAGGATTTAAATAAATTATTATTTGCATGGAAAGATTAAATCTTGTTGATTTTCCATGTTATCCCTTCATCTGTATTCAGTGGAGGGCTGTTGCCATCAATGAACTGTCCTCACAGATCACCAGGAATCAATAAACATTTTTGAGAAATCCCACTGATCAGCCCTCACTGGAGAGATGTCTGCTCATGTCCTTGCCTTAAACTAGAGCCAGCTGCCAATTTCAAAGATGCTGCTTAGCGCCTTTGGACTCGGTGAACTACTCGCACTGTCACTAGCTCACAGACTGTTGTCTGACCTCCAAGAGGAAACAGTAACCCCATGCGTACTTGATCTGGCTCTGTTTGAAATTAATGCACGATGGCCTTTCACTTTAACAGACAAGAGGCTATTGACGTTTGCTTTTCACATTATCTTGATGTAATCTGGATGAGCAATGAGAGTCATTTCAATGCAGGACAGACCGGGCAGTCATACATTTTAATAAACGATTCTGTCAAATGCATGGTTTGAGAAGAATGCCTTTGAAACTGTAGATATGCATCAAGAGAGAATATGACTGAGCTGGCAGCCCGAGCCTGTGCTGCTGAAACAGAGAAAAATACCCTGTCAGTAATTTTGAATGTGAACAGTTTGTTAGAATCTGAAAACCACTGCAGCAAAATAATTATTGTTGACAAGTCAATTGATAGAGTGCTGGTCTGTTGACAAATAGCAATAACAAAATCCTGTTTCAGTCAGCCACTTTCGTAGATTACCATTTCCTTTCACTTGAATGCCACGTTTTTTTTTTACATAAAAATTGACATCAGGATTCATACAATCTGTCATTTAGAGTGTGTGTTGTATTTGTCAAATTTAGATATCTGCACATATGGCATTTTGAAGAAAAGATGTCCCTGTTCTAAACATGCACGGCTAATAATATGGATGTCACTGTCACTGGTTTAAGGAAGAGAAAGAGACCCTTCTGTGCAACGACTGCACAGTTATAACACACCAAATGCAGAAAATGCAGAGATCATCGCGCTGTCTGAGTGCTCTTTTAACACAATGTTGTCGCAATATCAGCTCCTCATAATGATATACAGACCTGCACTTCCCAACTGTACTCCAACAAAACAGATAACATTTGAACATGTGGCAATTGGTACAACAGAACTTTGTACCAAAATAGAAGAGTCATAGAGTTCTACTGATCTACAAGAAAGGTTCACAGTATTGAGTTTATGCTTTTGGAAAGTGGATTCTGTTTATGCTGGGAAAAAGCTGACCCTTTAGTTTCATGTACAAAGATCTCAACATCAGTCATAGAGAACATTAGGGATGCACTGAAATTCAGGCCACCAAAAATTTCCAGCTGTTGATGGCCCAAAAGTGCATTTTCAGTTTTCGTCCGAAAGACTTTTATCAACAAAACAGTGTTGTGATGTTGCACACAAAAACCGCAGATGCTCCTGTCGAGCCGATGTATTTCAATCTGAAAAAGACCCATGGACAGTACTTTGCAAAGTGTGTAATGCACGCAGAAAAGATCCAGGTCCTAATGGATGAGGAGAACATGCTTTGAGCAGGAGAAGCACATAGCGCAGGAGAAGGAGAGCAGAGCGTGAAGAAAATGATGAGTTGCTCTGAACCAGATGAGGGACGATCCTCTCTCATAGATCTGGTCTATACTAGGGTTTAATATTTTTCCCGAAAGTTAGAGGGATCAGATCCCGGGAAATACAATTAATTTCCCGGGAATCCCGGGAATCCCGAAAAATTGCGTGTTGTTGGGGGTTTTTTTGTTTGTTTTTGTTTTTTTTTGCAGCTAAGCCAATTTGCCAATTTGTTCCTCAATCCAAAGATGACATTTTTTGCACGTTATATTTATCATTATTAGGGCGCAGGAACACAGTTTTTGTCCATCAGCACAGGCTATGAATGATGAAAGAGAGCTCTGTGCGTGTCGGGACTCAGGAGTCACATCTGCTGCGACGCTAATTGTGAAAAGCCAAACACGTCGTCTGTAACTGATCTTCTGAAAAGCTTTACGCAGCAAAAAGCAACCCTAATGAAACTAATAGTTGACAGAACTCCCTAACGAAATACGATGAAGTAAACCGTTTAATGATTACCTGAACCATTATGTAAAATGCATTCCTCTCTGGCTGTTGAGATTTAGGCTGCAAACAGGAACAATAAGCTATTATAATTAGTAGTTAACGAAATATTCCATTTTAGAGCAGGGCAGGCGTATTTCTTTAACACCTAACCTAGAGGTTACACGAAACAAAAGAAAACGGCACATAACTGCGCATCGCGCTGCAACAGAAAAATACACCCTGGCGGCAATTTTAGCTTCATAAAAATTGTTGAAATAGACCATTTAATGATACAGATTACAGCTCTATTATAGAAACTAATGAAATCTGCTATAGTAACCCGTTCAAGGATTCCCTCAACCATTACTTCAAACGAAAGTCTATTCTGTGGCTGTTGAGATTTCGGCTGCGCACGGAAATAATTAATGACTGGAGTTTGTATTTAACAAAATTTTTCTTTATAAGAGTAGGAATATGTTTCTGTTTTACGGACACAGAGCTTACAACTTAAACTAAATGAAAAAAAAAAACACGGCACAGTGCGCAACGCGCACTGCAACAGACAGGGCTGCAGCTGCCAGTGGCTACTGCTGCGTAAGCGAGTCTCTGTGTTAACGTAACTACAGTGAAGCACCGCAGCCTACATTAACATTACCGTAACAGAGGCGCTGTAATAGAGGCGTGATTTCTTTTTTTTCCTGTTTCCCGACACATCCTTTCCCGGGAATCGAGAAACTGTTTTTATCAGATTTCCCCGGAATCCCGTGTCCCGGGATTAAACCCTAGTCTATACCCCGTTATTTTATTCAACGGACCAAATAGTCTCATGTTATTCATCTTATGTACATGACGGGACGGTCATGTGTTCACAGCTCTCTTCTACTCTCTGTATTGCGCATGGCAGAGTTCCACCTCAATGCACACAGACACATGAGCGCACATATACACACACGCAGACGGCACACTCTGTAAAACGGACAGAGTCCAGAAAATAATGTCACAACCATGCATTCATTCATTCATTCATTGATTTATTATTATTATTATTATTATTATTATTATTATTATGGAAAAGATTGTTTTAGTTTTGTGACTCCAAAAATCATTTTGCAAATTCAACTACTTTTGATATTCATTCAAAAATCATAATTACAGGGATTTATGGGCTACATGATTTGAATTAGACATTTCAGAAACAAAGTCAAGAAGTTTTTAATGGGAGAGTCTGCCATGGCTGACAGCCAGTAAGTTTTGGGCTTGGATACAGGCAGTTGTCAGACTGAATCCTTTTCCCTCTTTGGTTTCTTTAATTTTTTTGGTTGGGTGATGTAGCAGTAATTCTGTTAGTTGTACTATTTATTCAGTCATCATACAAAATACAACATATTTGATGGTACACTATAAAGATGCTATAAAGAAGTCAACAATCAAATACTAAGTTGTGTCTATACAGATACAGGCAGAGGAAAGATGCTTATTTAGGCAAGGCAATTTTTCCATTTAAATCTAATAAAGCCAGCTTAAAGTGAAAAGAAAAAAGCAACAGGTAGATCATTGATGTTTACAAGCCACATTAACAGCTTAGGGAAATTTTTCTTTTTTTCTTTTTTTTTCTTTTTCAAATAAAATTAAATCGCAAGTTTGCAAAATCCTGGCATTAGTCCATAATCTAACCCCAACAACATTAAATGTATCTCCTTTTGATACTTAACTTTTTGTACAGCTTTTACAGGCCCTTTTACACCAGGAGTCAATGTCTTCTCCGTTGACATCATTTAAACTTCTTCTTTTTTTTTTTTTAATGGCCACTGGGTTGGGCTTCACACTCTTCGCTCGTTGAATCATAGTGGAAAGAAACTGAGGCGCACATTAGAATATTTATTTTTTTTGTACTTGAAAGACTTGCCAAGAATTATTCAGCTGTCTCCACTGGATTCATTAGCGATGTATGCCAATAGACTGTGCTTTAATGGGAACCCTCTCTTTCTTGTTTCTTTCTTTCCATCACTTTCTGTTGTCTCTCTCTCTCTCTCTCTCTCTCTCTCTCTCTCTCTCTCTCTCCTTTTTATTCCTTATAACCATTACTTTAGCGCACACTGGAAGCACAGCTTTGTTCAATTTTACACTTTGTTTTTCTCACAGACTCACCTCAGCACAAAGGTGTGAATGGACAGCACAATAAGATCCCCCAACAAATGGCACGCACTTAAAACATTCTTCCATCTCTAAAACCAGCTAAAATACACCAGCAAAACAACACCAACTGTGCTGTTGATGTTATTGACACAAAGTGTTTCTGTAATGAGGACCTGAGCAGCCCCAAAGGGACAATTAAAAGCAATGAGAGAGTTATGCTGACATGGCTGATCTGTACAATAATTAACACCTCTGCCCCTTGTGTTCTCCCCGGAGGAGAGACCTGGGAGGAAGAGCGCTGGAAACTTTAACACCACAGTAAAAAACACAGGGCTCACACATGTTCAAAAAGTTGTTTATAAAAGTGGTTCTCATCTCCCTCCTATCTCACCTGAAAATAATGCATTAGAGGAGGACTTCAGCAAGGAGAGGAAAGCTTCCGTAATTTAAAATTGTATTCATATTTTAGAGCACTTTGAGGGAGTTGTTTTTTTTGTACTTTTCTTTCTTTGTAGCTCCATTTTTGTACAGCTCAAGCTGAGTGGTTAATGATTTTCTGTTTTAGCTCCTTTGATTTGTGTTTAATTTTTTGTTCTGATTTGTCCTTCCCTTGTCTCCTACGTCCCACAATTCAAGCAATGTTTTTTAAACTCATGTGTAATTCACCTACTTGGTCAAGCCTTGGTGTGTACTCCCTGATCAATATTCTAAATGATTGAAAGGCCCTATTCAGACCTCATCTCTGTCTGGAGACTCTCTGCCTCCAGTCCAGCCGTTCAAAGCCAACTCCATTCCCCAGGCACAGTTAGTCACCACTCAGTATGACGTAGTATTCAATGCCTAAGTAATGAATAGTTCTCCCAAGACCATTAAATTAGGTTTGACTGTTTAGAAGCATGAAATTTCAACAAGAGCTAGAATTGAAAAGTCGTAAACACAGTTTGCCTTCAGCAAAGTTACCTGAGCTAAATCAGTCAACAAAGTCTGTGACTGGAAGCAGAAACACTTAAGAAAAAAAGCATGCAGTGTTTTCTTTCTATCACAATATGAATTGTAGATAACATTCAGGTTAGACTTTTCAGTTATTTTCACCCTATTTTTTTTCCCTTCTTGATTTGAACTGTGTTTTTTTCATTTGGAGGTTATTCCTGTCCTTCACACTTTGAATATTTTTATATTTTGACTGCTATTAGAGGCTGCATGTTCGAAAGATGTCAGAAATATAACGTCTTCATTCTTGTTTCACATCCAAGAACAAAAAGTCACATCCTGTCTTTGCCCCTGGTTTAAAGCAGAATGAAACAGGCTGTGTTTTGGAATAAAGGGAATCTTCTCTTGCAGTAACTGTTAGTGTCAGCTGCTATAATAGGCCAGAATGGTTTGATAATATGCATAACAGACAGGAACAGCCCTCTTGTTCCCCCAGGTACCCAACGACTCCTTGTCAATTTAGCAAATTATATTTCCATTATTTTCTTTTCATTCCTGTTATTAGAAGAGTTGGGAAATTAATGAGGGATATACCCGCAACACAGATTTGCCATGCAGCACTGTTCCCCCCCTGTGCTAATCACGTTCCTCTTGATGGGGTTAGAAACTGAGGCAGGAAAGGAGAGCTGGAGGGAGAGAGAAAAGGTGTGTGCCGGGGAGGGGCTTGTAAAGGGAAGAGTTGAGGGGCGAGTTAAGAGGACCCTTGGCAGCAGCTTTAAGAGTCATAGATAAAAGTGAGGGGGTAATGTGACTAAGGCTGAGCAGGTGAGGGGAACTGAGATCAGCCTAGAGGGGAGATAATTACACAGAAGCACGGGGATTACCATGATTCTAGATGAAGTGGAAAAGCCATGCAAAGCATATTATTATGATGAGAGGAAGTGGAAGTAGATCTGTATATACTTTATCCTGTGTGGCAGTGCAGAAGGGGAGGATTGAGGAACTTCACTGATCCCTAGATGTGTTCAGGCCCAAAACATAAGGAGGGACGTATTTAAAAGTTTGCTGAATACAGAGATGGTCACCAGGTAAGAAAGGAAAAGTAAGGAAACTCATTTATTTAATGTTTTTATTATTTATAAAGCACATTTAAAGCACAGAGACAGAGAAAAAGCTTCATATAGGCATGGAAATGGCAAAGAAAATGAATTGGCGTTAAGTAACAACAAAGAAGATATATAAAATTATAATATGCAATTAAAAGCAGAATAAAATCAATTAAATATTCAAAATAAAATTGAATAAGTTAAAAAAAATCCAGTGCAGATTACAGAGTATCAATAAGTTAAAGGTTCCCTGAAGCTCCTTGGGTTGCACCAAGCCCACCAGTACACAGCCATTATTTTACAAGTCACGTCCCTGAGTATTGGTATTCAAGGTTATGCCTACTAATCACTTTTACTTGTACAGAATGATGATGAATAAAAAATTTATACATAATGAAATATATATACAGGAGTACATGCGTAATATGTATTGAAATATTCATGTGTGATCCAGCCCTGGATCCCATCACATGTGGTTTCTCACATGAACAGCACAGAGCACAGAGATGCTGCGCTGATATGATACTATGAGGCTACTTCTGCTCGTAGAAAGTGAACATGCATTATTGCTTACATCCCATTTCTCATATTTGGTGTAATGCACTCACTTTATGACATTTTTACCAACACAGTACTTTCTTGGCTCATACAGCATAGAGCATTATTGTCCCTTTACGCACTACTGCCAGCTGTGTTTTTGTCAGCATGTAATTAGCTGTAGTAGGTGGGCAAATTAGTCCCAGAGGAGGGTGTTCTGTTCATGCCCTGGCATGATGTTATTATAGACTCGCAGGGAAGAGTGTGTAGCTTTCACACACACCTACATTTGTGTCTATGAAACGGACCTAATTATGATAATTGTTCAGTTATTTAATAGATGCTCTAATCTCCTGAGACCTATTGTGTGAATCTCTGTCCGTCTTATATCATTTATTCTCCTGCATACAGAGACACAAAGCTACTTCACTGGAAGACAAAGCATTTACAGAAATAAAAGTCTTGGAAAAGACAAATCTTGAACTTGCTGAGTTATAAAAAAGATTTAGATTTAACCTGGCATTGTTTGTTTGGTATTTGGTTCAGTTCTGTTTTGAAATACCGGGCCACTTTGAAAGTTTTTGATTTTCTACTGTTTAAGCAAACTTTGTAGGAACAGGAAAGGGTTTAAGAGGGAAAAATGACTATTTATTGTTTCAAAACAAAAGCAAAAAAAAGAGCAAAAAATAAAGCTTTTATACACATTCCTTTTGTATAATATGATATAAAATTTATTCATGAAAATATACATGCATGATGCATTTATTGCCATATCTGCTCCAATGAGGAATAACATGTGTCTTCTCATCTGTCAAGTGAGCACTTCTTCACGCAGAGGAGAGGTTTTGAACACTGCTCCCTTAAATCCGATTTTTAGCAAACTGTCACAGCAAAACAACTTTCTACTACCCAGGAGGTCCAACAATCAGTTGTGAAAGCAAGGCTCTGTACCTGCACCAGTTTGTTTACAGGACTTGTTTTACAGAGAAAGAAAATGTGCGAGAGGGTTCCCTTTTAAGCGGATCAGCAGATTGGGTGTGTTCACAAGGTGACGACAGGGCACATCTCAAGCCAAGAGACCGGCTGTTCTCGAGTGTTATGATGGAAGACATCATTGAGGAACTCTTCCTTGTTGGAAGTCTTCGTCACCTGCTTGGCTGTCCTGCTTCCAGACAGCTGTATCGCTGGGTGATGGTGCTGCAAATGCACAGTAATGTTGGAAGTATGTAAAACATTTTTTGCAGATTTGAAACTACTGTTTCTCACTGAATGTCACGAGTAGGTAATGTGTGCAGTCTGACTCTAATGCTGTCAGCTTCCCTCAACTTGAGCACCTAGTGATTGGGTTTGTACTCTCAAGAAGATGTTTCCTGGTGCTTTGGCTCAGATGGACTTCGTCAATGGACTTGTACTCAAATAATACTTTCTCAGTATTTCCGACCACTCAAAGCGCTTTTACACTGCTTGTCACATTCACCCATTCGCACACTGATGGCAGAGGCTGTTATAGTAGGGGACTGTTAGTATTAGCTTACACATTCGTACACATTCACACACAGTTTGCCATCTTGAGACAACCACCTGTTCCACTTGAGTCACAGCCTTCACAGATTTACAGTCACGGGAGTACAATGCTTATGCTTATGCAACCATTCCACTAATTCATGAGTGTAAATTGAACCACGTGTGTCATACCCATTTATAGATACTATAGACTCCGTTGCAGTGCACCAACTATCGTCTGTCACCATTTACTGCATGTCTTCCTCGTCTTCCTGCTCCACACATTCACTTTCTCTCTTCAGCAAATTATCAAGAAAAAAAAAGGAAAAATGGACACAAATTGACTTCAAAAGGGCAACTTTGTCATTAGGAAATAGTCAACAGTTCTCAGGATTGCATTAGTGTATATGCTCTACATCTTTTGCACTTACCAAGGACTATTCCTCAATACAACTAAACCTGCTTAAATGCTCCTGAATGATTCAGCATTTTGTCTACAAATAGGATATGTGATGTGGCCATTTAGATTTCAAAAATCGTGTCCCTCACCTTCAAATTCTGTATGCTGTATCAAATTACGTATCATTTCACAATTTCTTTGACAAATACTAAGTTTGGTGATGAGAGTGTGACTTCTTATGATTCTCTCCATCCCTGCTCCTCTAGCCGTTTCCCAGCTTAGCCTAGCTCTGTTTACTAATAAAAAAAAATAAGGGCAATTTGTTTGAGGTTGTTGTGCAGTCAGTTGTGGGTGAGTCATCTTATCACTGAAGGTCTGTGGGCAAAGAGGATGTATCAGGGTGACAGGGCCTGATTTGGGGCCAGAGGGTAATGCTTTTAAGCCAAAGATGATGAAACCTGCTATGATGTCAAAGTCTGTTGTTTGAAACTGTTTTTTTTTTCTCCACCAGGTGACTCACAAGTTATTTTACTTTGCTAGCAGTTGATGAGAGACAGTTGATGGCTATCAAGCGTAATTCTCCATAACTGGTGTGGCTAGGCTAAAGGTCGACCTGAAGAGTAAAAGAGTGGAGCTCCAGTTTTAGAAATACTAAACACAGAGCAATCATTTACGCTCAAGGGTTTGCACAAAGGTGATTTTCTCACTTCCCTGTTTAATTTCTCTTGATGCTTTAACCGCAACAACACTTCACATCATCCTGTCTTGCCAACGGAAGTGTGGAGAAAATTCACAGTTGCGCTTCTAATTTCATATACAACTGTCAGTTTGGCATCTTCCCGCAAACCTCCTGATGAGAGTGTTAACAGTTTTAATGCCAGCTGCCTTTATTACTTTAAAGGATTTTGACTCTCTTTTGACTTTGTCATAAAATCTGAGGCAACAAAAGTAAATAAACTGTACGAAGGTTTAAGGTTAAAGAAAACAAACCAACAGGAATGATTTGGGGAGGGCTGGAAGCAAGCTACTTGAACTGGAGCAGTTAGCAGTCAAGTGCACACAGAGTTGTTTCAAAACTGAGTTCAAGTGATGTTAAAGTGCAGATGTACCCAAAGAAAAAAAAAAAATTGTGCTTTTCTCCCTTAGAGCACAGACACCAAGAGCAAGTTAAAATCTGAGAACTGTTGAGTTTGTAACACTGAAAGTGGCTATCTGATTTCGAAAGACTCATCATGAAATTGAGGAAACAATTGTTTTATTTATGAAATAAACTGCTGACGGTGATGGACCTATAAACTTGTTTGTTACATATATTTGAACCTCTGATAAAGAGATAAGATTTATGTATATGGGTATTGTAGAACACTCAAAAGCATGTGGCGTTGTGAAACACTCCCACGGTGATGATCTTAACAGAACTTCAGATAGAGAGTACAGGTTGTGCTTAAACAAAAGTTCCATAAAGTTTTGAAATATTTTGATGGCCTGAAATGTCACCACCAGCCCTGAGAGCTTCATCCTAAACTGAGCTTGCAGGGCTGAATAAATATGCTCTCATTTTTCATCCTCTCTCTTGCTTAGCCGAGCAAACTATTCTCCATTTGCTAAGGTCTTTGCCAATAAAGACAGAAATTTGATATCTTAAGATAACAGAAATGATATTACCCAGAAGCCATAACTGAGTCCTGTCAGAAAGGAGACGGAGTGAGTGATTGCCCCCAGTTATGCAAGAGCTGATCTATCCCATTAGGCTTTGGTGTAGGCGCGAGCCCAGAGCGTGTGCCGTGTGAGGCTCACCAGCGGTTATTGCCTGACATGAAAATTCTTCTTCAAGCGTAAAGTGTCAGAAAGTAGGATTGATGCTTCTGCTCATTATTGCTTCTGCATTTTGGGATGAGAAAGGTAATATTGGCTCATAGAAAAAAAGAGTATGAAATCACAAAGCCATATGATTGATATTTCTGGAGACTCTGTGATGGTTCAAAACCTGACTCGTATAAATAGAGGGATACCAAAATGAACTAACATAAATACAATATCAAGGAGCTGGACATACAACCAATGACATACATGTGGATAACATGCAATTTACTTTTAAGTGATCAGATGCTGAGCTGTGTGTTCTGGCTCATATTGCAGTTTTATAAATGACTGCGAGTTGTTGGAGGCCCTCAGGAGTGTTATGGCCAATTTCTCCACTTGATGTTGTCCACCTTCTCTGGCCTCCAATTGGGACATACTTTACTGGGCAGAGTATCAGCTCTACCTCAGTGGTATTGCACTTGTAACACCTCCTATTGTTCAACGCAACAAAAGTAGAGAGGTAAGAGACAGGAAATGTCCAAGACAAGGTCCATGCAAGGAGGAAAAAAAGCTTTATTTAACACACTCTGGAACAGTGAGTGATGAAAACTGCCAGTCATAACTTGAAGTAATGAAAAGATGAAGCCAGATTTATTGCTACCACCTAATATACATACACATACTTAACATTCAGGTTTGAAATGACTCCTTAAGAAAGGAAATCAGAGTCTCTGAAAAAGTCAGCAACCCTGAGGTTGTCTTTTGATTGATAGGTTGGCTTTTATTACTGTAGAATTAACATGTTTTTCTTTGCTATTGTGATTCACTGCAAATGCAATGGCAATGGCTTCTAGAGACATTTTTGACCCTGGTCAAAGACTGGAACTATTTATTTGGACAGTATTCTCAGGAAGAGTAAAAGTGTATGACCTCTCAGTTCAGAATCAGGTCAAGGTGCTACTATACAGTTTATGATAATATTTCAAAACATCCACATTTAACAAAACCAAAATGTGATTGCAAGGTCAAAAAGTAAATGCAATTTGTGTTGGATGGAATTAGGTGGAGTACTTTCAGTTTGACCTCCAACTAACGGGCTTCGCATTTAGATGCAGCTAATCAAAAAAGTTGGCAGAGCACTATTTTGGAGTGAGGGAATCACTACTGACCAGTTGATGAATCTCATCTGGAGAAGGTAAACCAAAAACTTGTTGGATGGATTGCAAATGGCTAAAGGCCACTCAACACTGGGGCAGACTCCAGTCTAAGGGACGTCCTTGAATTTTCACGTGTCACTGTTGCAAGGAACAGTCATGCACTCTGGTGATCAAGGATGTAAAATGAGCAATGAAACATCATTACATTTTTTTTTGTTTGTTTTAACACAAAGCGTTTTTACGTATCAAAGTGGATCAAATCTCTCTTTGATTGAAGTGAGATGACAATATGCAAAGTTCTCTATAAAAATGGAATGTGTGGTGACTTGACCCTATTAGAGTTAATGGTCATGTGTTTGAAATGGGGCCACCTTCTGGTTTGAATGGCAGATAATATTGTCTTCATTGTTCACCCAGCTTGTGTCTTTTTTTTTTCTTATCTATTCTTTAGAATTAAATTTTTGTTTCATTATAAAAACTAATACCAATAAAAATCAAACTTGCCATATAAATTTGTGTTTTGAGCATTATATTCTTTTAGCTACCCCTGCTTTATATTAGTCTTGGCACTAGTAACTTCTCCATATGTTGGTGTGTAAATATATTCCTGGAGCTGCATTTTTTAAACCAGAACAACGTCACTGGTCCTGCCGTCATTTCAGACCCCATTGGAGCCACATGCTGTCAACCAATCAAAGACAACAAAGACAGATGGGAGGAGGAAGGAAGCCCCAGGGGAAAGGCCTTGTGTTTCATTTTCAGTGCGACAATGGGGCACGTGTGCTTGGTTTGTTGCTATTGTTCGTTCACACAGAATGCATCAGCTGACAAGAATACTACATCACATCCTGTCTGAGAGCTATTGATCTTTTGTACAGGGCCTCACTGAGTTTTAACGGATGACAAGGTTGCCGTGGTAATCTTAAACTGTGAGAGGAGACCCAGTGAATGTGGCATCTGGCTGCTGCATTGTTCAAACGTAAACAGGGAAGTGTGTGTCTTTTATGACCAATCAAATCATGGCATTTTGCACTTTTTTTTTGCCTTTTTGACCAATGAGATGCTTCTGTTTCACTTTAAGTGATTCTCTTTCCTTGAATGACATTCAACCTTTGACCAGATTAAAAAAGCTTTAAATTGCTGTACAATGGCAGTGATGGAGTTAGTGTTATGTCAGTGCCTGATAGATAAAAATGGGATGTGAGTAAGATTCCAAAATCCACTTCTCAAAAGAAAATAAAAAGTGATATTTCAAAGAAAGGTGTTATAAAATTATTCAGACAAAAATACCATTTGTATGCCTAATTACTGAACAAGTGCAAACATTTCTCAGTGTTGTCATCCGGATATTATCCAGTTGTTTGTTTACAATACCTTAGCACACAGAAAATCATCCTACCAATGCAACATTCTTGATTTGAACAGGACTGCTTGTGAATTTTCTTTACAAATACCCCCCCCCCCCCCCCCCCCCCCCCCCCTTATGTTGTTTGTAGTCATGGTCAAGACTGTTACATTTGAATTCCTCAGTTGAAAATGTATGGGCAGTTTAAATGGGCAGGCAGCTGGGTTGAAGAGAAATAATAGCAGCTTGGGTATTCAGGAAGCTGATGAAGGAAACCTCTGAATGGGAGGGGTTGGCCTGCTGCACAGCTTTCTATTGTTGACCATCTGTAAGCGTGCCTCATACACACACACACACCAACCCCACACACACTCACAAGCTTTTCTCTGGGCACGAGCCAGAGGGTGGTGTCAATAGACTTGTAGGGGGATGGGGGATTTCTACCGTTAAAAGTAATTATATTCTCAAGGGGCTGTCCTGTGGCTATTTTTTGAGGGTGTGTGTGTTTGTGTGGGGGAGGGGGGGGGGGGGTGTTAAGAGGTTATTTCAAGAAGTGGAATTTATTTCCGTTAGCCAAAGGGAAAGTCTTATTGTTGGGAGGTGACAGATGAAGGCTGTGAACATCTTAGGAGTAGAAAGTGATCAATGGAATTTCAATATCAGGAGTGCCACGGGGGATACCAATCAACATGTTGTATTTATCATATGTCAGCAGAAGGATTTTCAAAGCATGTGTTTCTTGTCCTTTTTTTCCCCTTTTGGATGGTGAATTACTCTACAGAGCTAAGTGGACATAACGTCTACAAACATGCAATGCAGTGCAGTATGTGTATAATGCAATTTAATGTGATGTATATGCTGTATAAAGCATTTCTCTATAACTTTAAACACTGATGACTGACTGACTGAGGACTAGATTACTTCTCAGAGACGCAGAAATGGGGTTTGAGCCATTGTGACTGACACCGACCTGGCAGCACAAGCATGACATCCACCACCTGTCGTCCCGTTTTGATTCAAAAAATGCCACATCCTGATTGGTGTTCAAGTGTTGGCACCACCCACTTCCATCCAGTAAGGGCAGCCCAGACCAAAGCACAAGAGCAGAACTCTCCTTCATGAAACCAAACTACTGGAACTTGAGCAGATCTTTTAACCCTTTAAAGCCTGGCCTTTCAATAATAGCCAGAAAATTTTAATTATTTGGAACCGAGATGTTTATTGACCCTTTTAACAAAATCCATATGAAAAATATTGCTATGTGTATAATATTTTTTTGTATCATATTTGATAAATTGGGTGGTTTTCACAGTGTTTTTTTGCAAAATTTTTAGTAAATATGCACTCATTTGATACAGAAAGATGTTATTCTTACTGCAACTTTTTGAAAATTAGCAATGATTTCCCTGGGGGGGGAAAGAAAATGTGTGGATAGTTTCCTGAGAGCAGCTTTTTTGAAAAGGGTCAAAGTACAACTTCAGCTGCTTGTAGTGGAATGATGATCCTCAAGAGGCTAGAATACTTTTTTTAGCAGGTTTTTAATGAAAATATTTATTGTGTTGATGAGATTAAGGTCTTTAAAACTCATTTATCAAATATGATACGTTCGACAATAAAAGGTTAACAGATTTTTTTGCTTTATAATATCATTGTACTTATCAGGAAAGAAACAGTCTACAGAGCCTGAGTTTTGCAAAAGCAAGTTTGGCATATCACATTGTACATGCCACCCCTTCACTACTGGCCGTGTAAATTGCTGTCATACAGCAGTGAGGTGACAAGGTTACAAGGCTCTGTTTGTGCTCACACTCACAGTCTAGTACCTTTCTGCCAGAGGTGCATTAGGCAAGGCTGCATCCACTGAGCCAGACTGACCTCAAACAAAACTACAAACAAACAAACAACAAAGCCCCTCTGTGTCTATATGTTTTCTTGGGACTCTGAGACCCACGCTAGATAGAGGCTCCCTTTTCCCTTGATTGTAAGCCACTATAACTTCAGAGCACTTAAAGTAAGTCTACGATAGTAAGCTTGTCAGCTGATTGCACCAGCGTGAGCATACAAAACTACATGTGGAGAGTGGACCCAATATGCATTTTTGGCTGTAAGAAAATAGATAAAAGCCTTTTCTCCCTTTCCCAACAGTCTTTTCAGGAAGAAGCTATAGAGAAGGTGACCAAGAACGGATACTGTACCTGTTATGGAAGGAAGAGTTCAAAACATAAAACAAAAGAGGGGCACAGACAAAATAAGGGCTAAATACTCATCCACACCAGCCCTCAAAGTTAAATGGGTTCATGTAGTGGCTTTATCGGGTGTTTTATCAAGCACAACTGAGAGCTCTTGGTCACTGCTCTGTTAGGATCACGTCCTTCTTTTTGCTCTGTTGTCACTTGTTCTGGTCACTTCAGGTTCCTGCACTGAGGGGGACTGGATCAAGTAGAAGGGGGAAGGATCCTGCTGGCATGTGAAAAGAAGCAGTTGGCTTCACAGTGAGTATCAGAAACGACACAGCTCTGAGTCCCCCATCTGCAGTATGGGATAATTGGAGTTGTAGAAAAAAAATGGGGGGAGGGGGGCAAGAAGGGAGACCAAAATGAGATCTGTGAATGGTATCCGCTGTGTACTGGAACAAATATGGAAGCAGAGTATCATATGCACAATAACACAAATGCAGTGTTTTAATAGTTTTTAAAAGACTGCAAGCATTTACAGAAATTAATTAATTCAGTTTCTTAAAAAATATAAAGTTTTCCAAAATGTGGAAACTCATCTATGATCTTATTTGTGTATCCTACATCTCAAGGGCATGTTGCCAATTAAATCTCTCTAAGTAAGTTTACTACCAGTGGAGGATTTATACTCCGTTTTCTTACAAAGCCAAGAAGACGAGAGAAGTCCATGGCCTAATTTTACACTGTACAAGTAGAAAGTAGCAAATATGCCGATTGTGTGAACGAACAACTTCAGCTGAAGGGATGTGAATAAATCCACTTCACAAACATCAATAAGTGACAAGTATTTCTTTTCTGATGCTCCATAACCGTTGTAAGTATGGAGGTTATGTGTGGTGTGTGAGACTTTTAGTGATGGGTATGAAACATTTATTATGATTTACTCATGCTTTTCCACTCAGGGTTCCATTCAGGGTTAAAAGAGCTGGACCATATCACAGTGTACATCAGATAAAAAAAAGCTAAAGCTATAAATCAACATAGATTACTGTGTTACCTTGAAAAAGACGCAGAGTCTAGTTTTCAGTATCATAATAGTGTTTTGTTACACTTGCAAATAAGGCACTTAGCACTGTATATTTAACACATCTTTCAAGTTTAAGTCGTTGCTAAACCTTGATCATATAAAAACAGTTGCATGAGTGAATAATAGGAATGAGACAAATATTGATATGTTATATCATCATGTTTTCTTTCTGACTTGCACCATACAGTTATTGATGCTACTGCTAAATATTGATATAATTGGGGAAAAAGGTGCTCCAAATAGATTTTCCTGCCAATGTGACACACAACATTCCTATTTCATGACTCTTTGTGCTGCTAGAGACATCAGTCAGTACGTTTACATGCACAAAGCGGTCCAACTAAGGTCAGAGCTTGATCGTTAAGTCAGAGCAGGGGATCTAGTCCTGTCTGTGTAAACATGCAGAAAAGAGAATCAGACTTCTGGCCAAAATCTGTCTCACTCCACTTTGATAGGCGGCGCTGTGTCCTTGTTTGATGGACAAAGATGCTTGTGTATCAAAACTAGTTTCAGTTCATCAAGCAGGTCAACTTAAGAGCAAGTTTATATTTTGTCTTTATTATTATCATTATAGTCAGTTGGTTCACTCACAATTCTTTGATAAATACTTAATTGCAGCGGCAGAACACTGTTTGTGTGGTGGGGCTGTAGGTTTTAGTCCAGGACGTTGGTGGCGTTGGAAAAGCAGATGAGACTGGAAGTCTTGCAGCTCAAATACAACACCTTATCAGGAATCCACATTTGTCAGGTGATTGTGAAAATGAGACATGGCAAATGTGAGAGGCAGCTCAAGTTGCCTGTCTGAATTAGCTCTTAGGCGTTGCTCCATGATTGTCTTACATTATATTGATAACTGCAGTATCACTGACATGTGATGTTATCATTTTTGAGTGTCATGTGTTGCTGATGGTATAATGTGGTGGGGGGTAATGTTATATTGTGGACCAACCAGCCATTCCTAACTCTAGTCAGTAAAGAGTGACTTCAAGTCATGCAGCTTTATTTGAATAGGATATTTATAATGAAGCAAATCAAAGTGCTTTACAGGGTAATGAGAGGCAATTTAAAAACAGACTTACTTTCACAAAGAAAAGAGTACAAATTTAAAGGTGCAACAATTACAGTAATTACCCTCTAGTTCTCTGTCTTATATTTTAAACAACTGTCTGATGTTTCTTCAAAGGATGCAGAAGATACCATTTAAAATCTGCCTTTTTGCTTTTTTTTTGTTTACCAGATGGCATTTCTAAATTGACCTGTTTTTTGTAACCGGAGCAGTTCTCTTAGATTTGGTCCCAATGTTGAGGGCTGGCCTTTACAGTGCAAAAGCAATCCATTTATTTTGAACTTCTTCTATTGCATACTTTCTTGCTCTGTTTGCAGTGTTGTTTAACTTTAGAGATGCTGGACATCCTGTGTAGTTGTTGTGAGATTCTGGTATTGTTTGGGATAACTTTACATGATTAGAGGCAAAAAAAAAAAAAAAAAACTTTTTGAGTGTTGTAGCAAAATTGAAGGGTTTTTCGATAATCTCTCTTACATGCTGAGATGTCTTGTCTGGGAACAACCCAGAGCAAATATCTTAAAAAGTTCTGTTTTTTTTTTTCATATCAGTAGAAGCAAAACAACGTACAGCAGAGGCCGTCCTTATAATATGTTGAAGCGTTTTGGAAGGTTATCTGTTCTTCCCATTAGTATTAAGATAAAGATGTGTTTTTTTTAAGCTGAAGGGGACCAATTTCAGCTGGAATGAAAGACTGTTGGGATGAAAAGTCCTGCTTATTCCAGGTGATAAAAATTTAACTATATAACACCATGCACCTGTTTAAAGCATTGCAGCTGGACTGCTCTCTGCAGGCTATTACAGTATTTTTCAAGCCTGCTGCACTCTTGGCCACACCCCAATCAGTGATGTCAAAGCCATTAACAGCTGATTGAAAACACCTGCCTGCATTATCAGCTATTATGTCAGTACACTCGTGTGCTGAATGGACGGCAACTGAGGCTATTTCAGTACCTGTTATTATACACATTTCACTGCAAAAATTCAGATGGCCGACTAAAGCAGGAGTAGCCCAGTAGATTTCAATACCATTAGCCACCCTGCGCAATAATCAGCTTCATTTGCTAAGAAAACAAACTGGGGCCAGATGGCGAGGCTGATGAGCGCTCATCGATCTGGGGTCCCACTTGCATACTTGCTTAATTTTTGAAATGGAAGGGACGGCCTTTTGAAGGGTGAGGAGGGAAACACGGGGGCAGATGTGACTTCACTCGGCTGTGCTAAGCACAGCACGCCAAATATAAGAGGTGGAAGAGCTTTTATAGCAGCGGTTTGAAACAGCTCCAAGTAGTGAGCTTTATTTCAAAGAATTCATGTTTTTTTATATAACAGCTGAGAGTAAGATGACTCAACCGGAGAGAAACAGAACTTTCTATCAAGATATCACAAAGAGATTTTTACAATAACCTTCAATTTAACTCACTTTGATCTATTAAAATATGAAAGTAATGTTTTAATAGCCTTGAAGCCATACTTGATAAGTGGAATCTGATAATTAAAGTGGCGTTTGATGAGCTCTTATTCCTCAGGTGGAGAAGTTTGATCCCCCATCTAATCTAATAGTGCTTCTATTAATGTGACATTTAACCCGAGGTGGAAGCTTTGCTCACCTGTTCTGCTTTCATCCCAGCAAAGTCTTCTGCTTTATTGTTCTACATAAAACAAATGTGTTCAACTCTCTTTACATGTTGTTGTAATTATTTGAAACACAAGTGAAGCTTTGACATGAAGTGTGTTTCAAGATAAAGTCGTTATCGTTGAACTGTTACAATCACGAAATGGGTCTTAATATTCAGATCATTTTTCCCTTTCATGTTTCAATAGATACTAAAGATTTCAGAATTAAAAATGAGCAGCAATTTCATCTGACTCTGACCCAGGTGACCCTCCTACTTAGGCTGAGATATTAGTCTTACAATCCTGTGAGAGCGAACAGTCAGCTTATTAAAAACAACCCTTCATTTCCATAAGACATGGCAGAGCACTTGGCTCGGTAATCTTTGGGAAGCTCTTGATGAATATCTAACCGCGACCCTTGAGTTGTTATGTACAGTGCAGCAGAATGCAGCGTTTTCATGCAGAAACCAGCAGCCGCTTCAGCTGGTGCTGTTGACGAATAACTGTTGTCTCTGTGAAATCTTGTTTGGTCATGCTATGATTGTGCTTTATTGGCGGGGACATGGTTGTTGAATATTGGTGGCTGTGAACAGAGGAGGAAAAGCAGAGGGTGGAAACAAACAGATGGTGTCAGGATCAGGGTAGCAGGCATTTAGTGAACAAAACATGGGAATGGAAATATTCACCTGATCACTGAGTGTATTTCAAGGGTGAAACACATATCAAGAATCTGATTATAATCTTGGACTTCATTACAAACTGAATGACTAGAGGCATGGGAGAACCTGAGTCCACGCCGGGGAATGATAAACTCACGGAGGCGATCAGAGATGCTGGGTGAAGCCCAACTGATGTGCTTGGAGTGTGAAAGCCTCTGCTGTCTAGAAAAGCTGGCAAACCTGGCTTCAACTCCTCCAGTAGCAAGAGACCGTGAAACAGATTGAGCTGATTATGCTGCTGATTATATTAGCAGGCGGACATACAAGAAGCACTGATAGGCAGAAAGGGGAGGAGACCCTTCCTTCTTAATGAACAACTGTCTTATTTGCTGGACATGCAAGTAGATAGAACCATTGTGTCGATATAAGCTGCTTATTTTAATGCTTTGACTTTGGTGCCTTGGCTTATCGAGGAGTTTGGTCCTGACATAACAAGTCAAAGTCTAATTATAAATCTCAATTAGGAACTTCTGTCCATGAAACTTTTTCTGCTAAACAATTGGCGGCTTATGGGAAACTTTAAGAAGATGAGAAACTTGAATTAACTTCAACTTCAGAGTGTCTTAAATCTTAAGGTACTTGAACAACACAATAAAATATCCTCCCTCGCCAACTTTTCTCAACATAGTAGCAACAATATGTGAGGTTAAGGATCGAGCTGAGAAAAAACGGCCAGGATTCTGTTCCGCATAACCACCCACTCACCATACATTGTCTCACTAATAACCTTGCAACCAACTAAATATACAAAAGTTTAATTTGTTTGGTTTAAAAAGGTTTGTGTATCCACCTTTTAAAGAATAATCACAGTGATTTCACAGCACTGCCAAGCCCCGGTCAAACATTAGCCTGCTTTTTTTTATTTTTGCTCACATTTTAGTGAACTTTTCCACTGATGGTTAAGTTAAACAAGATGAACGAGTCCTCTGCAGGATTTTAAATGTTATCTTTTGTCCTCATAAAGCTTTCTGTCTTCTCTGAGCTCTGAGGAAAATGCCACAGCTTTTAACACTGCTGATATCATCACCTGCCACCATCACTGGTAACCTATAGTTGCACTTGCTTGCTCTGCTACTGTTGCCAGGATTACTTTTCAGGATGCAATAAGGTACTATCCATATTGTCTTGCCTGCAGAATGAGCATGCTAACCCAAACCTAAGTTTTGGCAACATGTGTTGTGCACATGATGCTAACAGGATCAGTTTTACCTCACCATTTGTTTAAGCTGTTGGCTGCGTGAACTCTTTTGTTGATTGAGTTAACACAGTGGGTATAATGTTGATGTCTCTGGCATTGCTCGTGTCTGAATTAATAACAGTTGCCACAAACTTTTGACCTATAAGAATCAAGTGTTTTTGAAATGCAATGGAAGGTGAGTAAAACAGCCTGTTAATAATAAATATCATTTTTGATATTTTTTAATTCTGTATGATAAAACATAAATAAAGAACCATATATGGCCTCTTATAAATATGCACTCTTGGAATTCTTTAGAAATTTTCCGAAGCTATGTCCCTGAATTTTAAAAGTTCCTTGTTCATAAATCACTCAGGTTGTGGAATTTTCCCAGTTGAACAAGGGGATGTCCAAATCAGGGCATGTTAGTCTTGGGAAGCAGGACATGACATCCTTATGAGGCCCTTTTCTCTCGTATTGTTCCTCACTCTCTCTTCTTGTGTCCTGCCCTATCCTCTATCCTGTCCTCTCTATGAAGCCATAAAAGCCTGAAAATATTACTTAGAAAAAAGTAAAGCAGAATAAAAAAATCCCAACTGCTATTGAAAATAGATTTCACTGTTGTGTTAGAAAAACATAAACCAACGAATATAACGTGCTCTCTAGCTTGATTTACATACACAAATTGAGGAAATCAGACCGGCACAATCAGCAGTTTAGTGTTGCATGTAACTGACTTGAATTTGCAGAGAAATACGGAGTTGCCTTTGGCTGAAAAACATCTTATAACCATGATATTTATTTTTTCAAATGGGATGTTTTGAATTGGTTTCATGAGCCTTTGTCATTGTGCGAAACACAAAAAGGCCCCAAAAAGTATAAAAGATATCAGCAGAGGGAAAAAAGGAAAAAGAAGCGTCATCATCCGAGCAGCATTATCCCCGTATCTTTTTGTGAGGGATTCAATCATTTACATCAGCATTGCTTTTTGTGTTTTTTTTCTTCTTTTTTTTCCTGCTCTCGCTGTTACACACAGGCAGCACATCTTGCTTTGAAAAGAGAGCTGAAACTCTTCCTCCTGTGGCAGTTTTTCTTTTCCAGCTACAGACAATATTTTCCTTTACCCAAGTAGCTTCCCTTATCGCAGCATCGCTTACATTTCAGATTGGCGGTAAATTAAGAGAACTAAACCTGTTAAATACTGTTTTCATCATGAAATGCTAACACATCTGCTATAGCCCACCCCATGAGTGGGGTTCTGGAGAAGAAAAAGCCCGAGATAACTTGGTTTCCAGTAACACAGAGGACCGAAGAGAGGGGTCCTTTTGAATGCAAATGATCTGGAAATTCAGTTTTATGTTAATGTTTTGTGCTCCTGCCTTTGAACGCAATATTGTTATGAAGCAGAGAATCAATGTTGTTGAATCTGTGTTTTTTCCTTGAAAGCCTATAATAATGTTAACCTTAATCTATTTGGATAATAGCCCACATTATAGTAAAATATGCTTTTGCAACTGTTGTTTCAGCTAAATCAGTTGCATTAAAAATGAATGGATATGAACAACCTCTGTATCTGGCCGTGTAATTGAAGGAAAAAAAGAGAGAATTTTATTTTCAAACCAAAGCAGTGCCTCTTTATCATGTCTTTTGCTTTACATGACTGGATCTAGGTTAAATTTTGCACACTTTCATTGTGAACTACCTCTAATCCGTTTCTTTTTGGGGTGCTGTTGCCCGGTTGCTGCTGAATCAGAGGTGGGCAATAGAAAGGCTAAGGCTTCAGACAGAGAACACAGGGTTTTTCCTGTTCTTCGTCTCCCAGCATTAATGGCTAGAGCATTCCTATTACCTGCTCTGAGCCCTGAAGATGGGATTCCTGTGGTGCAGGCCGGGGAGCTGCTCTGCCGTGCTGCATTGTGATGAGTTCTCCACTGATGTTTTCCAGCCTGCGCTCCTCTCAACTCTGCCAGTTATACTTTTTTCTCCCGCCTGTCTTCAGCCTAGGTGTAGTTTAGCTTTCTCAATATGTCTACTACTTTTTTTTTGTTTTGCTTCTTTTGTCTATCCTCTTGCTGAACTTATGTGTCCATTTTTCTTTTTGTACGTTTCTTCTTGTGTGTGTGTTTTGTGTGTATGTGAGCAAATGCACATACTTTTGCTACAACCCTTTATCTGTTTCTACAATTCTTAAGACCAAAAAGCCCATGAGGATGTGATGGGAATTAATTCAGCAACTAAAATCAAAGTTTCAATGTCATAAAGATAGGGGTAGAACTATTTTTCACTGTACTTGACTTTTTAGTTACCTTCACTTGTATATTCATTTTTTTAAGTGTTCTTCACTTCACACATTAAAACAACATGAATGCCTGTAGTGTTTGCTCTATGCATTATCAAACAGGCCCAGTTTGTTTCCCTTATTGATGCATCTGGGTGGAACTAGGGATTCCTGGGTTTGTGCATCATGGCAGTTTATTTTGACAATGAAAAAGTGCATCCCAGTTTTAAACTGATCATGTTTTTGAAAATTGCTTCGAGGTTTTATTTGATTTTATTATCATGGTCATTATTTTTTCCTTCATATCAAGAGGAAGGATTCTCTGAGATTGAGCTCTTTTCCAGAGGTGACCTGCAGCAATGCATATAAATAACCAAATCAACGCATGCAAAGAGGGTTGAGTAATTACAGACAGTCATTAGCACATCCATGCTTTCAAACCCATGAAATTATAGACTTTTTCATAATTCAAATATGACACAAGCAAGGGCAGCTCACCTGGTTTAAGACAATTATTCTACATCACAGGTGTAATAAAACTTGCTTCCGCTATTGGATCATAAACCTTGGCATTATTAATGATACCCGGTAATGAGATGTGTTCATGTGGTTTTAAGAATTAGAATATTGTTTTACTCTGGTTCTCATTGTGGTGGTTGAGACCTCCTGGGGCTTTAAGAAATACTTATACAGGGGTCAAGAAATGCCTTTCAAAGTTAAAAAATAAAAGTAATAAAAAGGTTACTGTACATTTCATCTATAATATGTAATTCATCTGTTTTCCACATTTCATTGTCGCCACAAGACCCCCGAGGTGACTAACCCAGGAAAACAACAGTATCAGTGGCGGTGTATTAATTTTTGAAACAAAAATATGTGTACATAGGTAGCCAGACTTTGTACTGAAGAGTATGCCCTCTATAACATCAGGAGGATCAGACCCTACCTGACACAACAGGCCGCAGCTCTCTTCTAGCAGGCCTCCCTTCTTGTACGTTTAAACCTCTGCAGACGATCCAGAATGCAGCAGCACGTCTGGTCTTTAACCAGCCCAAAACAGCACATGTCACCCAGCTGTTACTCTCTCTTCACTGGCTTCCAGTGGCAGCTCCAATCAAATTCAAAGCTCTTCTTCTGGCTCACAAAACAGTGACAAGAACGGCTCCTTCCTACCTGGAGTCCCTCCCGCTCGCTCAATCTGCCTGTGAAAGACATTTGGTGCTCCCAGCCCAGCATGGCTCTAAATCTCTAACCAGACTCTTCTCTTCTGTTGTTCCAAAATGGTGGAATGAATAACCCAACTCCATACAATCTGCAGAGTCCCCTTCTACTTCTAAGAGGTCTGAAGACTCACCTGTTCAGGGAACACTTTGGCCCTTCTCCTCTTTGTCCTTAGGGGTCAGATCAGAAGGTCTCGGACTGAGCTCTTGATGAATGAAAGCACTGAATATTGAATGTTGTTGAATGTTGAACAATATTGCTGATACTGAATTTTAGTTGTGGCTACTATTTAGATGGAATACTATAAAAAATAATAAATAAAAATAAAAAGAGGGGGGGGGGGGTGATGGCAGAGTACCTGCTACCCAACTAACTTGAAGTATTTCTTTGCACTTAATTTGGTTTTTTCTTCCTGTTTAAATTCTTGCTTGTGTTGTACGTCGCTTTGGAGAAAAGCGTCTGCTAAATGAAATTGTAGAATCGTAGAAGTATCAGACCTTTTTTTGGTTTGTTTTTGTCTGCTCTTGTATTGGCCTATCAGTCAGTTCGTCTACATGCACTCAGCAGTCCAGCTTAGGTCATAGCCTAATCGTAAAACATCGGACTTCTGGCCGAGAACGTCTCACTTCAATAGGCAGTGCTGTGTCCTTCATTGATGAGTGAAGCTGCGTGTGTTGAACTAGTTTCAGTTCACCCAAAGAGAAAACAACAGTGTAATGATGATGGCTGAGATGGATTCAGCTCTTTATGTTTGATATTTGTATTTGCCATGATGTTTGTTTTTTTGTGTTGGAGCCTCAGACTGTATGAGCGCAGCAACCCTATTCATCATGGTCATCTACTTCCTCTTCCAGCTGAACGGCAAAGCTTACAGGGATCTTCCAAGTCCTGCCGATCAAACCACAGCCCGATCGCAACCACATTATCTAGGTGTGTTGATCAAGCTATGCAGAGTCTGTATTCGTTTCAGCTAAGCTGAGACATGCATTTCAATAGTCTGATCTCGGGCTGACTAATAGTCCAATTTCTGAAGCTGCATGTAAACATACTGAGGGGGTAACTGCTACTAGGTCACGGTAAGGAGTTTGGAACCTGTGACCTGTGATAAAACAAGGAGTAGTGGCTTCAAGATAGAAAAGTAAGGAGTGTGACTCTAAAGTTGAAGACTGGTAGTCATGTAGTCTTTCCAACCTTTATTCAAGTTTTCACTGTATTTATTCCTTTAAAGGGAACAAAGTTGAAGCCTTTGCTCTCTAGCCAAATTTAAATGGTGGCCTAGAAGACAAGTCTGTCTAGACAAATCCTTAAACTGGTTGACATGTATTATATTCACCCTATTAAATGAGAAAAAGGTATCATCAGTGGAGTTCATGTCCTGTCTTGAGAAAACCATATATTTGGCTTTTGAGGGTGAATGGTTTTAGTTGAATAATGTCTTAATATGATTTGAGGTTCAGTCGGCTTTGCACAGAAATTGCTGCTTACAGTGGTTTTCAGAGGGGTTAATGTAACCCTGTACTGTGAAGACATTTCAGATCTCGTGCTTTTTCAGTCGTATTCCGGTAAAGAAGTTGAACCAGGGGGCAGCAGTTAAGCACAATATTTAAATCAAGCACCCAGTGTACTGAGACTGCAGCTGCTAGTATGAGTCCTTGCCTTGGCCCTCTGTTTCACACCACACTCCTCTCTCCAGCTCCCAGATTTCTTGTCTTTCTTTGGTTGGGCTGTCTGATACAGGCCAAAACTGGTAAAATGAACTTAAAAGAGAAGTTGGATCAATATTAATTCCTTAACTGTTCGTTGCCTATTATACACACATCCCTGTACACCCACTGGTTGGGTAAAAAAAAGTAGCTTCACACCCTCTGCATAAAGGTACACTGTGAAAATATTACACAAGAGCGATGTTATTTGAAAACCTTCACTTCTAATGACAACTTTCACACCTAAAGTTAACAGAAAGAAGAAGTAGAAAGAAAATGAGAAGTTTTTTTTTTTCTTCTTCTTGGGAATGTCTTTTTTTTGTTATTGAGCTGGATTATGCTTTAATTCTGCAGTGTAATGGAAGCAGATATTCAGTAATAATGCAACTGAACATAATAAGTCTTTACATCATTTTAACTGCATTGACAAAACCATCTTAGAGTTCTGTCTCCAGAAAGGAAGACTGAAATTTCCAGCTCTTTGCTTACTGTCAGTTTTTTTCTCTTATTTCCAACTCCTGTCCTCCATGTTTCTCTCCCTCTACTAATGCTTCTCTGTGTTGTCACTCCACGTCCCACTATCAGACACCATCTTTGTCTCATCTGTTCGTTCTCTCCAGGGATCCCTGTTTGTCGGCTTATTCCCTCTACATCCTCCTCTCTTCTCCTCTCCTCAATTCCTACTTTCTTTTTTTCCTTCCCCAGGAGTCTCCTGTCACCTCCTGGGCTCCCAGTTGTACATCGTGGAACAAACAATCCAGATGCATTAATACAATATGGACTGAGTTAAAAGGGATATAGACACAGGAGGACTGAGAATATAGAATTAAACATAAATAGTTTTAGTGGAGATATATGTGACCATGATGTGTCTCCAAACCTTGTCTAATTAGACCTCAGTGCAGGAGCCGATAAGGTATATTGGCATAGATAACCTTGCGTGACTCTTTGTGCTTAAAATATGTCACATACAGATGGACTTGGTATTATATTCCCCAAATAGTCCCTTGCTGTCTCCCCAGGCTATTGCACCCCCTTTTTTCACACCCATCTTCCAGGGTAGTTCTGACATGGGATCCTCTTTCTGCTGCGGGGGTTGACAGGAACTGATATCTCTCCCATCTGAGCCTGCATGAAGTCTGGGTCCCTCATCACAGAACTGGCTGTCTGACAGCTCATTCATTCAGCCTAGCCCCACTAGGCTTTGCCCCAATGCATACAGCCTTAACTGGGCCTCCAAAAAAAGAAATTCTCCGCCGTGTTGGCTGTGGATAGCATTGAGGTTTGGGGCTTGAAACCAGTCTGTATGGCACTCTGGTCACAGGGGCTGCAGCAGGGTGGGAGGAGAAAGGGGAAGGGGGCTTGTGGAGGAGGAAGCTGCTAAGGGAGCGAGACACGGAAAATGAAGTAAGGCAGAATGAAGAGAGATGTTACAGTCAATAAGTAACCTAATACAGCAGTGGTGGGCAGAACAGGCATTCCTCTCCTTGGTCCCTGGTGGTTAGCACAGAGAGCCATTTTTCAAGTTAAAAGAAGGATCTGGGTTAGATGTGGAGGCTCAGGAGAGTCAATGTGGCATTTGCACCATGCAATGGGAACCTTCTGTACTAAAGAAAGACGGATATCTTTGTTAGCGTACAATAGAGACAGACACATGGTAGACAACAAAACACAGTCTAACATAGCTGTCATCCCCTGAAATGAATCAGTGTCTGAGTGTAAAAACACAGGGTTAAAATATCTCGTATTTCCAAATACATCTTTATTTCCATGACAGCTGAGCTGGATGGGAAGGAGTAGACCTTGAGCTAGAATTGTTTGTCTGATTATCTGTTCTACAGTCTTAAGTTTACCTTGAAGTTCAGCACCTGCTGGGGCTCTTTTCTAAAGTTTAAAGCTGTATTTTTTAAGAGGATTTGTTCAAGTATTTTGTTACCAAAGTAGTACAAGCCTTGTTATGCAATTATTCCATTCCATTAACTGTGAAGGCACTGATCCAAGTTTGCAAAACTAAAAAAATATGTAATAAAATCATGTTGTTGATAATGGACTACCTTTTCTAAATTGCATAGTCTGTGTATTTGGCTTCCTACACGAGATAAATTGACACTTTATTAATTTAATGCTGATTTGATTTATATTACATTGATTTAGTGCCATCATTGGCCCAAATTGTCCTATCTGAGTGGTTTTTTTGTTCAACTTCTGGCCATGAACATTTGCATCATGTCATCTTCTGCTCTCTGCTATTTCCACCCTGATTTAGCTCCCATTCTTGGAGCTTCTCCTGTGGTAGCTCTAAACATCAATGAAGCCAGTGTCACCATTTTTAGCAATGCTGGTGTTATCACTTCTGCTTTTGGTTGAATTAACTTCCATTAGCAACTCAAAGATGTACCCACAATTTCTGCCTTCCATTGCCTGGACTGCAGGTCAGGCTCTTGCTCCTCATTTCCCGAATGGAGATGGTTGGGGCCTGGTGGCTCCTCAAGCTGCTGTTTCATCTAGGCTTCCTGTTTTGACCGCAGTGTCAACAGGGGATGTGCTGGAACTACTTTCCCTGATAAAATGACTGGTGTGATCAGGTTGATCAAAGTGTTGCTTTTATTTTTGGAAATTAATCGCTGTTGTCATGGAATTTCTGCCAATCAGAATCAAGTACAGCATTGTTAAAAGCAAGAATGGGTATGTACTTGAAACATAGTGCTGAAATAATTAACAGAGTATCCTTTTTATCCAAGTTTTCTCAGATTAAAGAGATCCAAAAACAATTTAAACACACCTTCATTAAGTGGAATATATGGCAGACGACACTGTTTTAATCACTCAGACCTAGATACCGAGGAGCTCCACCAAAATAGCTCCGTGTTCCGCCCCGCTTATTCCCTCACGTCAGAGAGGGTGCACCGTCACTGAATAACCTCCTCCACACTCTGATGGTGGCCAGCCTCTACCACAGATGGAGGGAAATTGGATGGATGGAAAAAAAAGAAATAGAAATAGGACAAGCTAAGCCCCAAGCAAATAAAACAGAAATGAGAATCACTTTTATCATCCAATTATCATTTTAGCCTGACCCCTGTGCACTCAATATCACTAGTTTCAATAATAGATTTATAAGTGCTTTTTCTGCATCCTAATTAGAATGTCTACATAGAAATAGAGATAGCCATCTCATTAATTCACTGTACATCAGGTTGCAAGGGTGCGGCCTATAGGCTGCATCATTGTGACATCAATCAAATGTCCTTAATTTGAGTTTTGTCTTCAATCAGATTGAATTAACCACGAACAATGTGTTCATTTCTAGGTGCTTGTATTCTGTTTCATTCAAATAAAAATCAGACTCAATTTTAAGACCATCAGCGCTCAGCATGATTATTTATTTCATGCCGCACAGCCAGCATTGAGATAAAAAGAACTGCTTCCTGTGATTGAATACTTACTTTGGTAGTTTTTTTTTTTTTCTGAATGTGCCGACAATCTGTTTCCAAAAGAGTTATGTTGATACCATCCTGGCACAGATATCTGCCCTACTTGTTTTGTAGATTAAAAACTGTCTTACATCATGCAGAATCATCAACTGTATTTCTCTGTTTTGATTTTTTTCCAGGTCCAAATGCAAGAGGTATAGCGGGGGGAGATATAGGTTGGAATTAATCAAACTGTCAATGATCCAAAGTAAGAAAAACCAACCAACATAAAATCCTCTGATGAAGAGCTGGCACAGCGTAACAAGTCCTACAGGATTTAACTGCAGTGGCAGATCTATTGCAGTATGTGGCATAAAAGGGAAGAAGTCATGTAAAATGATACTTTAGATAGTTTTAGGTTTCATCAAATCATTGATCAACTTTAATCAACATTTTGTTTATTTCACTGTGTAATCCAAGTGGCTGGTTTAACAATTTATTCAACAATCTGTGTTTTCCCCTAAATGATTTAACATGAGTGACGGTCTGCAACGAAATCTGAAAAAAAAAAAAAAATTATAAAACCGACTGCAAAATATTGGATGTAATACACTGATACGATTCCAAAACCATTTCTTTCTACATTTCACTTGCGAGCTAATTTAAAATTGAAGATAGTGCATTAATATTGTAAAATGTGACTGAAGTTTTGTGCTGGCTCTCGTGTCAATACTGCTTACATCGTTGAATTCTGCTGTTGTATTTCATGTCTCCAACCGGTTTCTCCCTCACACCTGACAATAATACAGTTTGTAAGTCTGATTAAACAGTATTCTATATTTGATGGCTGCAGTGTGAACAACTGTCTGTTGCAATGTGATATGAACCAATGTTTGATGCTGATACGCAGTTACAACATGGTGTTCATTGTGAAATTGAGTGTGATAAAAGGATAGAATGGATATTCAAGTGTGCTTGTAATCAATCTGTTTGTTTTAGCCTAAGTTATGCTGCAACATATGTACCCTGACTACATTTGAATTTCTCGTTATAAATTCCAGATACATTTTTGTGGAAAGTTTCCACCCTTAAAAATTCCCAGGATTTGGACCTTTTGGGTTGGGGTTATTCCCAGATAGGCAGCTTTGCAGTTTGAAAATGATGGCCTGGCATCTTTTTATGGTGAGACTTTGGCACATGAAACTCAGGCGTGTGTTCTTTAGAACCACCTGAAAAGAGAAAAGATTGCTTTTAACACTCACTCTTGAGAGATTGAAAAAGCAGGTGCAGCCATGCATGTCAGCTACTAACTAAACAATCTCAGATTTTGTGAGAATCGACTAAAGCTTTGAGATACCAAACCGGTTGCTTACTTGTACTAAATCAAAGGTACGTTATCACATTTTACCAAAGCAGTGGTCCTTAACAGCATCATTCAAATGATAATCTTTACATTTTTACATCCTATTATGTTTGTTGGTGAGAAATACATGCATTATTAATAAGACTATACACTGCACATAATACTGCATACTCTTAACTCTTAGCTAAGGTTAAAGTGTCAGAGAGAGAGAGAGAGAGAGAGGATTTATTTATTAATTTCTCTCTCTCTCTCTCTCTCTCTCTCTCTCTCTCACACACACACACACACACACACACACACACACACACACACACACACACACACACACACACACACACAAACACACACATACACACATACATACATACAAACATACATATATGACTGTGTAGACAATCTTTTAGCTTCTGTAGGATACAGCTTCTGAAACAGTATTTGGGATCTAATTATAAAAGTTCAGTTGATATTATAGTACCCTGTTCTCAGATAACCTATAGACTAATCTTTGGATTTTGTATTTTATCAGAAACAAGCTCGAAAAATGAGTAACCAGAAGGACACAGACCTTGCTCGGAAGTCTAATCCTCTTTTATTGCTTGTTCCTGAGTTAGACCCAGATCGGCTCAAAAATGTAATGGCTTCTTCCTTGGCCAGAACTACCCTCTTCCTCAGAGTTCCATAAAAATCATGCCAGTAGTTTTTTTTTTTTTTTTCCATAATCCTGCTGACAAACAGACAATAAAGTGGCACTGCTTGTTCCTGAGTCGCAGTCGCTCTCTGATTTAATGGCTTCCTCTTTGGCCCATACTACACTCCTCTAAAATGTTTGACAAAAATCAGGCCTTTACATTTACTGTAAATAAAATAATCCAAAAAAAAAAAAAAAACCCAAAACAAACTTCTGTGGCTGAAGTTAGGGAAATACTTTAAGAGAAGTAGTTTTTAATCACAGGAAAACATCTGATGTTTCTAAAAGAAATGCACTTCCCTGTGCACATTATGCAGACACTTGGAATAGCAGAGGTCGCTGACCTGTAGCCTTTCTGAACTTTTAGTGAACTGTGCAGGCCTGTTTTTTTGTGCCCTCCATGTGCTTCTGTCACTTCTGAACACTTCACTGGCAGCCAACAATGACCTCTGCCAGCATGTCACAGACCTGAGCTGCTCTTAGCATAATGGACAAATTATGCAAGGAGCTGAACAAATAGAATGAGCACTCTGGTTCACCTCCGACCCCCTCTACCCGCCTTTCTTTTCTCTTATGATGCAGACCACTTGAAATGCTAGAAAATAAAAATAAGTCTGGTTTAAATCTATAATCCACACACACATAATCTAAATTGAAGAATTGTTCTTTGATTCAGTATACATGGGGAGCGTTTGTTCATTGAAGGGTGAACTCAATTCCTGGAGGACATAATCCCTCTACCTGCAAACCTTGAGGACATCACTCACTCAATCAGAAGAAGAGAGAGAAAAAAAAACCCACAAAAAGCATCTTTTTTCTTTTAGGGGACCAAACAAAATCATTTATCTCTGGAGGCCCAATTCAATATATTCTTTCAAATGTATAAATGAACCAAACCAACACCTGCTATTGATGCCAGTGACGTGGAATTAACTACAGCTGCTGGTTTAGTTTGTCCCACCTGATTTATTAACAATTACTTAACAAGCATACATCAGCATATCAGTGATGATGCTGACATGTTCATCTTAAGCATGTAAAAGTGGTAACTATTGTTGCTATCTCACGCTCTTTTCAAAATGTGAGTTTGCAACAGTTGCTCCATTATTATCACACCACGGTATTTTCATATTGATCCCGTTGTCAGCTTTGGTGTCCCAGTGTGTGATTTCATGTCACTTTAAGTCGTCGTGCAAGCTAAACGCGCAGTGGGAGTTTCACATACGCATGTACTCAGACAATATCACACACACACACACACACACACACACATGCACACACACACACACACACACACACACAGCACTGTTCCATCACACTTCTTTAATGCCTCTGATGCCGGCATAGCAGTGAGACCACTTGGTCCCACCATCATGCCTCTGAGACACTCTAATTGACAGAGAGATGTAACAGTGGTGTTAGTGCTGTGCAGTGAGCATGCTAGCATGACTGGTAGTAAACACTGGATATCAAACAAAATGTTTGACAATTTTCAATACCTCATCCACACCATGTCCCTGTAAATAGTTACAAATAATGAAATTGCAGAGCCCTGGGGAGGCGCTAGTTTAACCTTGTGGTTGGCAAAGCTTTTAGTCCTCAAGCCAACAGTTCCAGTCTTAGCTGTTGCCTTTTTTCAGTATATTATTTCCTAATCTCTCAAGTTGTTCCCTTTTATCTACTGTCTTATCCTCGCTGCATAAAAGCAAAAAAGTTCAATTCTAAATAAAATGAAGTAAAAAAAAAAAAGAGCACTAAAAAGTAAATAAAACAACTGTTTTTATCCCTTCTCTTAAGTTCATTTTTCAGATTGCAAAGCTACTGCTGTCCTACTTTTTTTTAATATTGTTTATTTTTTTTCAGCACAAGTTGGAATTACCAGTTAAAGCAAGAAATGCTGCCTAAAATGCAATGCATAGCAAAACGTGCATACATATGCATTAATAAACCACTGTCGAGTATTCAACATGATTAAAGGTCACTATTTTGAAATGACACAAGACTGTATCTACTATAAAACTAATACAGATGACTGACAAATCCTAAAACAACTTCTTTCTTATAGAACTTGAATTTCTCTGCAAAATTTTATGGCCACTCATCCAATAGGTGTTAATTTATCTTATTCTGCACTAAAGAGTTGGTGGACAGAACAAAAGGCCAAGAGACCATCACTGTAATTAACAAAGCCTTCTCGTTTTTAGCTAGAAATAGTGCAAGCTGTTATCTTAAACAATTCGAAGGCAGCTGAAACGTAGGAGACTGTCTGGTGTGTGGAAGCTGAATTTGAGTTTGTGGAGATATTAAACGTCTGGTCATCAAGATACCTCTGTGTAATGGTGCACAGATTAGTTTGGAGCTTTATCATCCATAAATAATGACATTGCAGTTACTGCTCAATGCAGTATTATTCAATTAGTACAATAAAACCACTTAGGGTTTGGGGGAATTGCTTTGCATAGTCACAGTTTCAAGCTGAAATTAAAGTCTGGTGATGAAAATCATTCTGGATATTCTAATAATTGTTTCAATTCACTAAAAGAAAACATCTCTGCATGGTGCATGCGGTTTTCAGGGGGGGGGGGGGGGGGTTAAGTGATGACTAGCTACAAAGAAACTAACAGCTGCATCCTGAGGACCTAATAAAACTGTTCAGGATAGGTTTGGGAACAGCTTATTTACTAACCCTTTTAAGTTAATTCTATTGCTGGCCCATGATAAAATGGACCCTCACCAGTTTCTTGTGTTTTAACGGCTGAGGATGGGATACATCTGCTGGGTTGGATGGAAGCATTTCCACCTCTAAAAATTGATGTAATTATTTTAAGTGTGCCGGGGGAAACACTGCACGGAGACCCAGGGCAGAACAATGTGGCTAAGGTTAGTAATAAAACAAAAAGTAATTGTTACAGTTTCCTTAGAGACTGCTTGTAATCCATATGGGAACCTCGAGATTAAAGCTTTTGACCTTAGTATGGACCTTTGTAAGCAGTCTTAGTAAAGTTTCATTTGGTAGGATGAATGACACCGGGAAGAAGCACACCAAAACACAGTGATGACTTGATTTTTGTGCCTCTATTTTGCTGTGAAAGTAATATTACAGAGAGGTTTGTACATATTTCAAGTTTGTGCTTTTGAATGCAGGTCCTTTCAGCATTAAACAGAACATCTAATTTCTAGTTTGTCAAGAGAGGACAGTTCTTAAATTAATTCCTTCATAGCTAAGGTTAAATTTACGGCACAGTGCCTCACTCACATAAACTGTGGAAAAGCAGAGTGCGTTATCAGACCTGTGGAGATGTCTCTGTGATTCGTCTGTGTTTTATGATAATGACAGCCTTAGCTCCTCTTGATAATGTTTAGATAATTACACTGAAGAACACTCTGGAGCCATAATTTAAAGATCCCTGACAGACAAGTTTTAAGACATAAAGAAATACTGAGCTGGGTATAATCATTAATGTCTGATATGGTTTTCAATTAACTAACTTAATTAACAAGGAGTGCTCCTCTCTGATTATTTTTCCAAAGTCTAACTGCTAGACTCAAGATGTCTCAGTAAAAAGTCTATTATGAAAACTAAAGGCTGTAAGTTTCTCTGACACTCTCAGCCTGCATACTAAACTTTGATTAGCTTCTATACAGCTGTAAATTCACACATCATGCCTCAAGTACATGTTTAAGGTCAGAGTGAGGATCCCCTTTTACTAGATGGACATGAAATCCATCACTTTAAGTCTAGACTAGATCATAGAACCAAGGAAAAAAATGTTTTGGTCTTGAGAGGGACTTAAACATGCCTTTTATTTATTCATACTTCACTAAAACTGAAGGAAAGCGCATGATTTCAGTGGGTGGTGGCTGTGAGAGACACATTGTAGTCCTCCTCAATCTGTAACAAAAGTGGAAATGTTGGATTCAATAAGATGACTTCTTAGAAAACCAAAAATAAAAAAAACAGTTGAATCTTTTTTTTTTTAAATGAAAATCTTGTTTAGCCAACATCTTAAAGATACATCTTGTATCTTTTATAAACAATTTTCCGTTCTGTAATTTTATTATACTTATCAATCCATCATGGATATGGTGTACTGAATGCTGGTTACAGGTAATCTGATCCTGTTGGGAAAATTAAGTCTGTTGTGGTTCTGGAGCTTGAGTACCAGCACGCTGATCTGGTGAACATCTGGCCTGTGAAGGACACAGAAGGTGGTCAGCTCAAAGGAAGCCGCATTGCAAAGACAGAGAAACGGAGGGAGAGAATGAAAAGCACAGCAAGTGCACCTCAGACAAACGGAAGCCACAGAGAAACTCTGGAAAAACCCTGACGGCATATAAACTCTTTCTCTGAGTGACAAACACGCTCATATATTCCTATAAAAACATGCCGTTCTCCTCACTTAGTGACAGCACTTTTGATACTGCAGTTCTGTATCGTGCATCATCATCATCATCATTCAAAGAAATGTAAAACAGATGCACACACTGGATGTCAGTCCTTGAATGTGAAGAATCGTGTTTTTAACTAAGGAAGAAATGCTGCTGTCGCACTGACATACACATACACACATACTGACTTACAGTATTCAGAGGAGGATTACATAAGGGTGCCATGATTGTGTGGCCCAGATGGCTGCAGAAAGTAAGAGCCAATTGATATAACAGTGCCACTCAACAGCTCTGCCACCAAACCCATTTTGATTAAGCCTGAGATACTGAAGTCTGGCAGCTGCAGTGCTAGCAACACATTCTGATGTCTTGATGTCAGGATCTCCAGCCCCCCAGAACGAAACAATCACTCCCACGCAGGCTCGGTCTGGAGCCTCAAGACAAGGCCTCAAGAGTAGAGGGAAATCGAAAACTCATTCAAATTGTGACAGAGTGCGGCAGATTTTCTGAGTAATAAAAGACGGTGAGACAAAAGTAAAATGCTTTTTTTTCAGCCATTCCTGAGGAGATGTATTTTTGTCATCAATACAACACCTGGATTCACACAAAAACTTTCCTGTTCACAAAGAGACACAATTTTGTTCGATAGATGTGCTGTACCTCTTAAGGCACTATTCCTCAGAGACCCTTTGTCATGACAACAGTAAGGAAAATTAATTTCAACCAAGACATGTCTGCAATAAAAAACATTGGAAGAGTATTTTATTTTGATCGTTTTCTTTCCTACTCTGCTCTAAATATCTTATGATAGTGTGGTATTTTTCTCAAAAAATGTTTGGTTATTGTGCCATTAAAGGCAAATTAAAACATTGCCTCAGAGCACGGGGATGAGTAGTTTCTGTTTCAAGGAAGAGAGTAATTGTGTGTTATACAATGAGCTCAGTAAATGTTTAGATAGTGATACAATTAAGCTCCTTACTTGTGTTTTAGATGTGGAGCAATTGAAATACTATCACTACTGGACTTAAATGCTGAAATGCGGCTTTAAACTACGTCATGAACGTGGCTTGTATGACCTGTTATTTAGTCACTGTTGTAGTGTATGTGAAAACCTACTTCTAAAAATAATTGTGTCAACATTTCTGCCGAACACTTAAAGGAACGTAAGAAATGACTTTCTGTTTTCAGACCAACATTGATGTCTCCTTCAGTAGTTGATGAGATTTTTACTGAAACACAACATGAGTCCCCTCATTTGCAGAGCAGAATGTTCAGGTGTAAGATTGAAAGTGGATAACTTTAATTTATTGTGACAAAAGCCAATATAAAATCTCTGCAGAAACTAAATCACTACAATTAAACCAAAAAAAAGGAAAAGACCCATGAATTGTTTGTTTGCAACTTCATAAATGTTCTTAAAACATGAAATTAGAACCATGACTACATTTTATCATTTTTAACATGTTTTCTGTAGCATGGTATATATATGTGTATATATATATATATATATATATATATATATACATATATATATATATATATATATATATATATATATATATATATATATATATATATATATATATATATATATATATATATATATATACACCATGTAGAGACCATGTATAAGCAGTAGAGATGATCCAATCAGGTTTTACTGAGTTCAAAACATTTTCAGTGAACTATAGCAACTCAAGAAATGCTCTACCAAACAGCTGAGCTGCAGGTTAAAGGGTTATTTAGACAATCCATAAAATTTTAAACTCAAAAGACACACTTAAGTACCTTTTTTTTTTAAAGAACCTTATGGCTCATGTATTGAAGGAATTAACACTGATCATATCTCATGACTATTAATGCTATAGCTAGAATGCTCAGCTACTGTACTTGCAGCTGCAACAACACAGTGATGGAGCTACACATCTGCATAGAAACTAGATGTTGCTGAACACTGCTAAAGGGTAAACTCTAGGTGAGTACATGCATATATAGGCTTCAGTACTTTATTCTCTCAATCCCTAACCCCCTGGCTCACAGGGTTGTCACAATGAAATTAGAACACTTCATTTATACCCCAGTGCCATCTTGTCTCTGCACTCCCTTCATGGAATGATAACCACTTGCTAAATATGTCATTCCAATCAATATGATTGCTAGTAAATATTTATTTTACAAGCACTCTGGTTGTCTTCTGTGTAAGTGCAACTGTAACTCAACATGCTTTGACAAGAACACATGCTGAAGCAGGGGAAAAAGAGCTTTAAGATAAAAAAAAACATCAGCATGGAGAACTGAGCAAGTTCAGTAATGGCCCATCACATCAGCTCCTTTTATTCACTATAAAGGCAGCAGACAATTTTTCTAATGGGCAGGAAAAAAAAAGTCTAAGGCACCCTCTATTGAAAAAAAAAGCAAACAAAGCAAAAAGATTTGAGTCTCTAAAATGCTGCCAGAGGTAGATGAGATTTACTTTCAAAACAAATTTGTCATACAGTTCCCTGAGTTCCCGTTACAATGATTTCCATGCTATGTTTGCAGATGCCAGTGATGTTTGTCACCTACGTGACGGAATATTTCTGCAGCAATGATGTGTGTTTTGGAGTTTAAGATGCTAAGTGTTCTTTATGCTGGCACTTCACAATCACATTAACTGGATTGGAAATAGTAGGAAATAAAAAAATATATATATATATATTCATGGTGGTTCATGAATAGTTAAAGGTCTCTGCTTTTCAGTTCATACAAACATAATTTAATTATGAACAACCAACATGCATCACTAGTTTTCCCCTGATTAAGACAGTTACATTCTGTAACAAATCGCTGGCTCCTTTTCTTTTCTTTTCCCCTTAAAACACTAAACTGGAAGCATTACATCACTTTCTTCTCACTCAATTCTGGGCATTGACTGGAGATCAATACGACATGCTACTCTCCTCTCGTGGTGTTTGGAGATCATGTCAGGATGGAGTGATGAATGGCAGGAGAACAGGCTCGGCAGTGGGGAAAAATGAGCTGGACGGGGAACAGGAGGTCGACGGGGTTAATGATGTTGGCCGTGATTATTTGCAGGTGTGAATGATCAGAGATTAATCATTCAGGAGTGAGCTTTGAATGATGGGAGGTGAGGAATGGCCATGATCAAACTGGTGGAAATGTTCATGAGCTGTGCAAAACCTTCACTGAGGTCGAGCAGCAAAATGAAAAAGGAGGGGGAGGCGGTGCTGCTGACATGTTCTGCTGTATTTGGCTTTGCACAAAACCTTGCACGTACTCTGCAACTAAATAGAGCTTTGAGACCTTTAAAATCTTATTAATAATCTTAACAACTCGTGTTATTTGGTGACTTTGGGTAAGTATTTCCAAAATGGTCATTGCCATAATTTTTCTTTACGATGCTTCAGCAGGGACCAGTGAGTGATGTCACTGAGACTAGTCCACGTTTTATGCAGACTGGCAGTAAGCTGTGATGTCAGTTGTAATCTGCCTTCTTTTTACTGCCAAAGATGTGACTCATTGTACATATTTCCTTTGAAAGTTAAAAGGAAAAAGCACTTCTTGTCTGCCCCCTTTAAACTGTGGCATGACAGGCATTACGAACAGAAATATATAAAGAAACAGTCAATCTAATTTCCTGATGGTTCCCTTTAACTGCAGTGATCATACAGAGGAAAGAGTTCCAGTTTCAGTCCCTTTCATTTCACTTTGTTCAGAACTCCTCACTAGACCTTCAAGGGAGTCAATGTACTCCACATGAATGCAAAATCCTTTCTGCATCAAACTAAAGACATGAACTCAAGGGCATTTTCAGCAGGGCATAATTATATAAAAAGATGTATCTGCATTTTTTTTCCCTGTAAGAAATGAAAATCTCAGGTGCATTGAAAGGAAAACGCTTCTCTCACTGACATGACAGATACGTTGTGCTCTGTTGCCTGACTGGACCAAAGCAGATTACCCAAGGCTCTGACAAGTGGAGATACATATATGTTTTTAAGACACACTCGAGAGCCTCAGAAAGCAGCTGATATAGATTTATCAGCTCTGTTTAAGATGCAGCAGCACGTACATCCAGAGCCAGCTGTCTGTGTGGCGCAATGAGCAGCAGAGTTCTGGGAATACAACTGTAAGTATGGAGAATGTGTGTGTGTGTGCATGTGTGTGTACTATTCAAAAAGAAAATAGTCTCATATTGAAATCTGTATGTGAATTTTATATTCATATTGACATTGTATTTCTCAGTTAAAGTATACACAAGCACAGACAGAAATCCAAGCCAAGCCTGTTTTTTCTTCAAGCATTTTAACTCCAGTATCTGTTGTGCAACATCCACCTGGACTAGCATGTGGTTCTCTCCACCACATTTACTTAAGCGTTGCAGCATATCTTGATGTGTTACCAACACCTGCTGATCTGTAAAATTGTGTAAAAGAATTGGCAGGACTGTGAGTCATGTAGTTCACACTCACAGGCACATGGAGCCTCTTTACGCATGTTAATGAACTGGAAATTAATAGTTCTTCTGTTCATAAATCATTCTGATGCATGTTACTCCCCATTCTCTTCCCTGTTTCCTGCTCTGTCAACTGTCCTCTCTCTAGCTCAATAATTACACCATATATATATATATATATATATATATATATATATATATATATATATATATATATATATATATATATATATATATATATATATATATATATATATATATATATATATGTATATATACACACACACACACACACACACACACACACACACACACACACACACACACACACACACACACACACACACTCATCGGCCACTTTATCAGGCACACCTGTCCAGCAAATCACATGACAGCAACTCAAGTGCATTTAGACACGTAGACAGGTTCAAGACGATCAGCTGCAGTTGAAACTGAATATCACAATGGGGAAGAAAGGTGATTTAAGTGACTTTGAACGTGGCATGGTTGTTGGTGCCTGACAGGCTGGTCTGAGTATTTCAGAAACTGCTACTGCTACTATCTACTGGGATTTTTACACACAACCATCTCTAGGGTTTACAGAGAATGGTCCGAAAAAGAGAAAATATTCAGTGAGCAGCAGTTCTGTGAGTTAAAATGCCTTGTTGATGCCAGAGGTCAGAGGAGAATGACCAGACTGGTTTGAACTGATAGAAAGGCAACAGTAACTCAAATAACCACGCGTTACAACCAAGGTTTGCAGAAGAGCATCTCTGAACGCACAACACGTCGACCCTTGAGGCAGATGGGCTACAGCAGCAGAAGACCACGCTGGGTGCCACTCCTGTCAGCTAAGAACAGGAAATTTAGGCTACAATTCAGACAGGCAGACATTCAGACATTTGGATGGTAGGGTCAGAATTTGGCGTCAACAACATGAAAGCATGGATCCACCATTGATACTGCCTTGTATCAATGGTTCAGGCTGTTACTGGTGGTGTAATGGTGTGGGGGATATTTTCTTGGCACACTTTGAAACAATGCTCAGTTGGTACTAAGGGGCCCAATGTCACAGCCTACCCGAGTATTGTTGCTGACCATGTTCATCCCTTTATGACCACAGTGTACCCATCGTCTGATGGCTACTTCCTGCAGGATAACGCTCCATGTCATAAGGCTGGAATCATCTCAGACTGGTTTCTTGAACATGACAATGAGTTCACTGTACTTCAAATGGCCTCCACAGTCACCAGATCTCAATCCAATAGAGCACCTTTGGGATGTGGTGGAACGGGAGATTCTCATCACGGATGTGCAGCCGACAAATCTGCAGCAACTGCGTGATGCTATCATATCAATATGGACCAGATTCTCTGAGGAATGTTTGCAGTACCTTGTTGAATCTATGCCCTGAAGGATTAAGGCAGTTCTGAAGGCAAAAGGGGGTCCAACCTGATACTAGCAAGGTGTACCTGATAAGCTTTAGCTTCAACGTACACCCTTTCGGTCACCTTGAAAATTTTTAAATTTTAATTGTTGTTGCAAGTGAACTGGAATCAATTCATCACTCACTCTTCACTTATTTGGTTTACAGGTGTACCAGGCTGTGAAAGCCCTCTGTTTTAGTGTTGCATCTTTATGTAACAATTTGTGTGAGGAGTAAGCTGTGAATTATGTAAGTCTTTTTTTTTTGGTGATTATTGTCAAGAGAAAGATGAAACTGAAAGATGGAGGTCTTTACTGACCATAGACATCAGAACATACCCTATCGGCCTCCCTACCCACAACATTACGCTTTAAAGAAATAAAGAATCTGACTTACATTCTCTCTCAGCCTTGTGCAGATTGAAAACCTGGCCGTGTAACACCATGACGCAGGAGAGACCAACACATAGGGCCATTAAGAAAGCTCATGGTGATCTTATTGATAAATGCAATGTTTTGACCCTGCTTGAAATATTCATCAGGAGGTCAACTAAAAGAAGGTCCACTTTTTGAAAAATCTAAAAGCCCTGAGCAAGTCAAGAGCACAGACTTTCTGCCATGTTCATCCATTCTAGTTCTCTTATGCTATTATAAAGCAAACCCCCCTCCCAACAAAAATCCCACACCCCCTCTCAGAAAATAGTTCTGATGTCCATGATACTGACTGTTAGTCTTAAGGCATGATCACATGCACACTTACACCCACTCATAGAGTTTTGAGCCATCATTGTGACATGCACCTATGCATACATTTCCCATGATACCCCTCAAGTCCTTGGCGATATTTAAAGCACCATCTGGCATTTAATGTAATGCTAAGATAATCCATTATTTCAGGACATATTGTCTATAAGTGTCAAGGGTTGAAAATGCAGATTGCATCTGCGTTAGATGCATCAGCCTGACTCAGAGGAACAACATGATTTGTCACAAGTATCGCACATGCTGTTTTATAGTGCAGCATTTACATTCGTATAATTTAATGATAATGACAAGGTCCATTTTCATAAGGCACACATTTAATCATCAGCATAGAGGCAGGATTTATTCATCTTGCTGCCTGTCGTGGAGAAAATGCACACAGCATGAGTCTTAAGCTAATCAATGGAGAGACCTCCCACAGAGCTGTTTATGTCTTATGTATCTGACACATAATCGATTGATAAAAGTGGGATTATAAAGTTAAACCAATCAGCTGTTCTTTCAGAGTTGCAAATGATCCGTGCATGAGCCGCATGAGTGAGCAGGGAGCTAAAATAAATGATTGATATGAGGCAGAGGACTCCATGAAGGCCACGTCCAGTGCACTGTTGTACAGGGCTGCAGTTTTAGCTGCGGATGTTTTATAAGGAGAAGGGATAATGACAGAGGATCAGGTGTACTGAGATATATCTTCAACAGTAATACATTAATGCATGCTTCATATCACACATGCTATGAGCCTGCCGCTTCATTCTCAATGGAACAATTGATTGCATTGTTAATCATTTATTTTTAATTTAAAAAGAAATCACATTTACCTAGAAGGCACTGTAAAATATGCCTATACATTTTATATTAGGCTGTTCCATGCATTCCAAGTTTGTTTGTAGTTAAAATTTATGGCACAGAGCTGCAAAAGACTGCACCTCAGGTCAGGCAAGGTCTGTGGATGGAGCCAAATTACACACCATCACATCTTCTGGGCTGCAAATTTACTTAGGAATCGATTGAGTGCCGGTCTACAGGTGTTTTCTGTTGTTTTCAAGTATAATTTGATAATTAGAATAATTCAAAAAGGTGTTTTTATTAGGATTAGTGAATATTAAACTCAGAGAGAAAAATGTAGAAAAGATAAATAATCAGTCATCCTCTTGTAGTAAATAAATACAGATACTTTTACATCAACTTCTCGCTCACTGAAGTTCACAATATACTTTTTAGAATGTTAAAACCTGTTAAGAGGAGACTCATAATAAACTAAAACCCAGATAATATGGGTTCTTTGCCTCAGAGCTCCTGAGGTCCAGTGAGGTTGTAATATTTACCTTTCATGCGCACATCTTATGTATACAAGGTCTTAACCTTGTAATGCATTAGTGGTAATGAATCTGCCATTAGCTGTCAGTAGTTGTCATAACATGCCATTAGCGGACCTTAAATACCTTAAATCAAGTCTTTTATTTTTGCAGAGGAAGCGGTTTCTCAACAGGTTATGCTAGCTTTCACATATCTAACTTGGATATCAATTAAGAATACTGGATGTCCATAATAAACTAGAAGATTTTAAAATTCTTCATATTCATACGTTATAGAAATCTGCAAATGTGTCAGTGAACTGTTAAATTGTCCTAAATGTGTCATAAAATCTTCAAGAGTTTGATCATGGATCACTCAAATAGTTCATTATTTGTTCTGCCCTCACACACCAAGGTCTGCCAGTAGCTCCGCCCCTGACACACCAACAGAGGGCTGGCCATTCAGAGGGAAGAGGGTTTGTGAAGTAGCTATCCTTAAAGAAACAACAGCTTAGACAAAGCGTTTCAGACAGAAGCTAAAAGAGAGCTTTCTAAAACATCAGTGACAGGGATTTTTTTTTTCTTACTGAAAATCGTGTTAAGCTACTACGGGAGTACCAGAGGAACAGCAAAATGCCTAAAAAAAGCACAATACCCTCTCTTTAATCTCTATAGTGCAGATCAGTGGCAGCATTTTCGATCTGTTTAATTTTGTGGAAACTCGTGCATTAGAGCAGACAACTGATCAGTATTATGCTTAACTGGCATTTACCATGCTTAATGTAACGTGTTGGCCTTTGACACTCTCAGTCTAATTGTACGCTGAAGTGCCAGGTGGGACACTTGTTGAAAGAGTTTTATCATTGAAATAATGAAATAATGAAACAATGAAATAATCAGATCCCCATGTTCATTCTTGGAATTAACACTAAAGATTTTTAAGTGGATCCTAGAAAAGAGGTAAACACACACACACACACACACACACGCACACGCACGCACACACACACACACACACACACACACCACACACACACACACACACACACACACACACACACAAATATAAAAGAAGACAGGAAAATGAGACAGAATCAATACCGTATCTACACAGAGCCACATTTTTGACTCCTCCAGTTGTACACTTTATATTTTTAGTTCCTCTCAGTGTTTTTAGTTTTTTCTCAATATTCTCTCAAGAATTTGCCCGTCTGAACTTTGCTCTTCATTACAAAACTGCGGAGGCACTGTGGGAGAGAGTTCACCGCATCACTTAAAGAGAAGCCGAAGAGAAGGTTTAATTGGCCATGAATGATGACAAGATTCTTCCTCACCCAAAGCTAATTTATGTCCTAAATCCAACACCTTTTTACGACTGTGTGGCCTGTGGATCTGGTCACAAATTGACCAAAGCTACCCGTCTTAGAAAAGTAACAACTTATCTGCTGAAGCAGATAAATGGCACTACATATTTTAACAGAGATCCAGGCTAGAAACAAGTGAACCCTAAGCATAATGATCATCCATGGCTTTAGATGTGGTTGAAAAAGTCATTTTTTTCAGATACATACAAACTGAGAACTCAGGATAGCCACAAAAAACCCAAAGTACATTACCACAGTTAATTTTAAAATCTTTCCTTGTCAGCTTCCCTTCAGGAGCGACATACAGGCCAATCAGTCGACTGCTTCCCTGTCATCTGATTTCATAGATCACACAGTGCAGAAATCTGAATCCAATGTCACCATCATTTTTTTTGAATTAACCCTAAAGTCCCAAATTTGTAAGATTATAGTGTTTCATATTTGTGGGGAAATGTAGCAAATTATTGGATAAACACAAACTCCGAAAACATTATTTTTAGAAACCACATTGCTTCACTTTGGAACATCCTGGTTATGCAACAAACAGAGAAAGTAAACAACGGCTGTCACAATGCCACCAAGTGAGGAGGAAACACAGCCTCACCAGATAAGTTTACTTCTCCTGAAATTTAGAAGAAGTTGGTTTAAAGTTAATTTTAAAGAAGGATGATTATAATTAGATGCTAAGCCCTGTTGAAAAGTTCAACTGATAATAAGGTCGAGCATTGAAGGCTTGATGCAGAGCGGCTGTGTCTGATGTAAAAAAGTGAAAGGCAATGAAGTTCTTGTACAATTTTTTTTTTTTTTTTTTTTTAAAGTGACTTTTTAATATAAGAAATATGTGACTTATTCCCACAAATCTGGCACGTTGATCTCCTAATCTTCTTATTCCCTATATTCCCTTGGGCTCAGTGTGGCCCTTATACACTGTTGTACACATTGCTCCACAAATAATGGCCTATGGCACGTTCCATAAACACATGCAGACATATCCTGAACGCACATGCTATATTTGGATGATTTAGCTTGGGATAAGTTCTTCTAACTTTCAGCACTAGGCAAATAAACATGTCATTATTAGACTGCTACGAGTGAAATCGAGAAATTCAAAAACAACTTTAATGCCAGCTGAACAAAGCAAAATATTTTAAAGATGGTAATTGTTCAAAGTGAAGTCTTCACCCTGCAGGGCAAGAGACAAGACCTTTCATGAACACCTTTAAGGTTAAACCTTAAATATTAAATAGTTAGATGAAATTGGAGAAATTTCAGTGACTGAGAGCTATCGATTCAAAAAAACGATTTACAACTTAGTCTGCAAGGTCACAGTTTCTGGACGTTTCAATCAAGTAAAAAAATCTAGGGATTTACAGGCATGTGGTGCACATAAGGTAGCATTAATTCTCAAATTCCCCCATTTTTCTGTTTGTTTACAAGAAATTTAATATATAGTTGCAAAGGCCTCAACATAATGCTCTCACCTGTGGAGTAATCAGTTATTTTTACAGTCTCTTTAACCTTGTCTCCATATGATCTGTTATCTTAGAGGTCTTCAGTTTTCCCAAGCTGGGAGTCTAATGTGAAAGAGAAATGTTGAAAAATAAATCTTGCTTTATATTTTTAGGGTAAGTTCAGAAAGAGTGCAAATGCAGGATCTGAACAAGAAATGTTGGATTTATAATTCAAGTAATGGATCAATGATTATATGAAAAGATGGCTTTGAATTAAAAGTCCATCAATCCACTGTACACAAAGTGCTGGTTTTCAAAGGCTTGACCGTTTCCTCATCTTCAGAATTATTACCCCTTTAGACACTATAAAATGACTGAGACAGGAAGGACAAGTTTTACTCTAGAAATACAGAATGAAGAAGCATTATTTACCCCCAACATCTTGGTGCCTGAGCTGCTTACTTTGAACTAGCAGAAAGCATGACACGTCAAAAATTGATAGTCACTTTTCAAAACGTTCCCTTTCACACACATTAAACATTTTGCTTTTCTAGATTGGTACATAGTCTTATCACTTTTCAAACCTGGAAAAAGAAACAAAAGGGCAACAGCTGAGCATAAACAACACATGACATGTGCTGCTCCTAAACACAACCTATCTGGATAATTACATCTATAACCACTTATTAAAAACAGAAATTAGCTTGCAAGTTAAATTGTTTCTTTAGGCCTTATGTTTCCTTGATGGTAAGCAAGTGGGAGTTTGGATACTCTAACTAAAAGCACCAGATCTCAAGTAGTCTTAAGATCTCCTTTGCTCCATCCCTCTCCCTAATCTCAAGCCTATTTTTTGGAGTTTCCAAACTGCTCTTAAACAAATTAGGGCGAAGAGAAACTTTACAATAACAAGGCTTTCTTCAGTGTTGAGTGCCTCTTGATAACATATGATCCCCAGACAGAGGAGATCAACAATTTTCTAAAGTGTTCTTTAGAAAGTGTTCTCAGTTGAAGAACTGAAATGGGAGGAAAGAAATGAAAGTTTGACCTTAAGGATGCAGTCTCAAGACATCGCGCATAGTAAGAGTAAGAAAAGTTGTCATGGTCCTCAGAAATGCCAGATTTTGGAATTACAACCAGGCTGATTGATGGTCCTTAAGAAGTGAGCCAGATAACGTTTGCATCTGTCAGTGAAACCTTGGGGTTAAGGAGACTATAGAATAAGATATTACCTTTAAACAACAACACAATACCAAGATTTGTATTCATTCCAGCGGGAGCACCAGGGTTACAGGCACACTCCAGCTCCCTCCCCCTCTTCCCACTCCTTCCTACTCTAACTAATGAGAAGCTATAAACGAGGAGGTTTGGAAAGTGTTTATCTATGTGACTCTGAGGGGGCCAAGGTGCCCTCACACACAGCGACGTGTGGAGAGGGTGACTGCTGGGCATAATACTTCACACATCAGCTGCCGCTCACATATGGCTGTCCTCACCTCGCCCTGGCTCCTGCCCCATCTGCCTTCCCCACCTCAGTCCCCAAAGTTTGTTTTTCAAACCCGTGATTGGCTGCCTCCCAGTCCTTATTGTGCTGGCCCCACAAGCCGGCCCTACCGTTCAATGCCCTCTTCTACGTCATTGTCATATGCGCATTAAAAACAAAATCCGCCCTTAGCCACTCATTGTGAGCCCTGGCACCCTCCTCCCCATCGTAACCTTCCCTTCGTCCCTGCCTCCCCTCTGGATCACTGCCCTTGCCCTGCCAGGCTTGGCGTCGGGTCACATCTGGAATGGAGAGTTATTGCTGCCATCCCTTCCATCGACTCACAGATGGCCTGTTGATTTTAAGCCCTCTACTGTACGCTGAATGCAGCCTGTTGGCATATAGAGGGTGGTTAATGTAGGAGGAAGCCTGTCGAGGCCTAATAGTTTTGAGGAAAACAGATGCAAGGATTATTACTAAACATTTCCCACTTATAATTTCTAGCAAAGTAATGATCTGCTCAGGTGACTGAGGGAATTGGCTTTCTGCATGGTTGGACCTGACACTAACACTCTGATGGATTCAATGGTTTGGGTTGATGAGGCAGAGTATGACCTGTTGGCTGCAGCTTTGCTGGGGAGGGATGAGGTTAAACCTGACATATGTCGCTCTTGTCCTAATCTCTGTTGCCACATTCTGCGTAAATGTAGCGCATGACACCATATTTGGTTTTTAGCAGCGTGATATGCATTTGTAATCTGACTGCTAAAGTCTTCTAGGATTCTCGTGTGGACAAAATGTGAGGGTCCTCTGCCGTGTATTTCTACCTGAGGGTTGCACCATTAATAATGCACAGGTGAAGCTTGTCATCTTGTCATTAAAAGTGTTTTATTATGATAAACAGTAGTCAACTGCAAGCAAGTAACTATTTGGTAACTACGCTGACTGCCAGCACTGATTAAAAGCTCTGAAAAGGAGCTTGCAATCTAAATGCAATAACCACCACTAACCTTTTTTTCTGAACAAATAATTTCATTAGAGTCGATAAAAACACCTGTACATCTGTACGTAGAAATTTAAAGATGGAATTTGGACATGGATGAGGCTCAAAGTGACATTTTTAAAGATTCACTGCACTATCTCTTTAAATGCTTCTTCTTTTTGACAGTCACCCTGCTCACATTCGTATAATAATAAAACAATCTTACCAAATTGAATTTATTGTAGTTTAGTGCCTGAGGAGTCGTTTTCCCAGCAGCTGATCCATACATGATATATGTCACCCTTCACTCTTTATTGATTTCATGTTGAAAAGACATACTGTATGTGCTCATTAATACTTGCACATGTATTGCAGATAATCCCGGCACTAAAGAGTTGTGGGGTATATAATCAAACTATCTACAGGGTTTTGTATTTATGTAAATATTATCTTGTATAACATTTTTTCCTGGTGTTGAATCCATGTAAACATTGCTTTCTATTATTGCTGCCTTCATGTCAAAAGAGCCTGGGGTTTGTATTTTCCAGCCAATTATGTGCATCAGGGATCTATGAACAGCTGCCGGATGCTCTCGTTTGAGGAAGGTGTTGTCGTTTACACCGGGGTGGTATGCGATGATTAAAAAACAAAAGCCACAAATGGTAAGCAGCTTATCACTTTTGTCTCATGCCTCTTTATTGTGGAATTCCAGCTGTTTCAGTCATATGTTTTCACTAGTTAAACACTGAAAAATGAAGAGCAGCAAAGCTGATAGTGTAAAAGTAAGAAAAGTGTCATGAGTAGAATCATTTAAGGTGACAAGGAGCATCAATTAGACAGTGTTTGTTAACAGTTCATGAGTTTGCTGAATAAATGTTTGCTTTAACTGTGATTGTTCTTATCGGTGCTTCAAAAAAATCAAAAGAATGCTATGTGATTTTCACAGCCATAATTCAATCAATCAATCATTATTTATATAGCGCCAATTCATAAATGGTTGGTTAGTTATGGTTGATAACTTTAATGGGACATTAAGATTAGAAGTTTGACTGACAGAGGAGACAGTCTAAACCTATAGCAGCATAACTAAGAGCTGGTTCAGACCTGATCCAGCTCTACCTATAAGCTTTATCATAAAGGAAAGTTTTAAGTCTACTCCTAAAAGTAGAGAGGGTGTCTGCTCCCCAAACCTCAACCGGTAAATGATTCCAGAGAAGAGGAGACTGATAACTAAGGGCTCGACCTCCCAGACTACTTTTAGAGACCCTAGGTACGATGAGCAGGCTTGCAAGCTGGGAATGCAGTGATCTAGATGGATAATATGGCATGATAAACTCTTTAAGATAGGATGGCCCAATACCATTCAGAGCTTTGAAATCAGAAGGAGAATTTTAAATTCTATTCTAAACTTTATGGGTAGCCAGTGTAGAGACGCTAACACTGGGGAGATATGCTCCCTCCTCCTGGTCCCAGTCAGAACCCAGGCTGCAGCATTCTGAACTAGATGAGGAGTCCTAATAGACTTGTTAGGACAACCAGATAGAAGAGAGTTACAGTAATCTAACCTGGAGGAAACAAAAGCATGAACTAGCTTCTCTGCATCACTCTGAGACAAGCTGTGTCTGATTTTTGTAATATTAATAAGATGAAAGAACACTATCCTGGAGACCTGTTGTATGTGAGAGTTAAAGGACAGTACCTGATCCAAAAGAACTCCTAGGTTCCTAACAGTGAAGCCAGGTGCCAGGCTGATGCCATCTAAGGTTGTTATCTGGTTAGAGAAAGCATCTCTGAGGTGTTTAGGTCCAATAATAATGACTTCAGTCTTCTCTGAGTTCAGAAGTAGAAGATTTCTGTTCATCCAGATCCTTACATCTTTGAGGCAAGCTTTAAGTGTCGATAATCAGCTGGTTTCCTCTGGCTTCAGTGATAAGTAGAGCTGTGTATCATCTGCGTAAAAGTTCAAGTTCATGGAATTTTTCCTAATTATACTACCCAAAGGAAGCATATATAAGTTGAAAAATATCGGACCAAGCACTGAACCTTGTGGAACTTCATCAACGCACCCTGGGATGCAAGGAGGATTTATTGTTCACATGAACAAACTCAGAATAACTGGACAGATATGATCTAAACCAAGATAAAGCAGTTCCTGTGATGCCATGAAGATTCCCTAATCTCTGCAAGAGGATGTTATGATCTCTAGTGTCAAAAGCAGCACTAAGATTGAATAATTTGGCATCATCTAACAGAGATTTTTCTGTAGATCAGACAGAAATTTATTCAAAAGCATGACTCACACGCAGCATACGCTCCTTTACCCTCGTTCAGCCAAATACATGTTATTCTGGAACCATTTGCAGCTGTTAAAATGCACCCTGTCAAAACCAACAGGCAATTTCTATTTGTCCCCACGGAAGTAATCATTGCAGACCTGGAAGTTAAATCAACACAGGAAAACAGGTCAGGTTAGATTCTTAAAAAAAAAAATATGGATATGTTAAATAATCATGATCATCAGTAAATCTTTTTTCATAACTGAACTCTCTAATCTCCTGCCCTCAGAGCAGAGCATCATGATGCAACCATATTTATATGTGGCAAACAAAGCAAAATCAGATGTTCGTTTTTTATTATTATTATTTTCTGGAATGTTCTAAAGAGAGACAAAAGTACAGAAGGTAAAAAAAAAGACAATAGATATCCACCAGCATCATAGTCTGGCTGTTGGTTTGAGTGCAGGCTTGTTTTTTGAAATATGTGCATCAGTTGTTTTGTATTCCCACATCAGCTCTGACGTCTGTAATCTTAAAAAAACAGAATCAATGCTGCAGAGTTTTGTGAGCTTTTATTTACACAAGACTAAACTTTAACCGCCTAAAAAGGACCATTAAAAAGGGTTTACAATGAAGAGATAAAGCAAATTTAACACACCATGATAGAAAAACAAATCAAGGTTGCAAAAACAGTTTTTAAAGGTTTGTCTGACATTTTTACCTTGAGGCGACCTCTCCTTGCTGTGACATAAATGTGCTGAAATGCCTCCAACAAAAAATAATGGGGGGGGGGGGGGGGGGGGGGGGGAGTCCCCACTTTTCTTCTGACCCCTCTTCAGCAATGTTTCCATACAACTTTCTTTGTTGACATGGCCGGTTCATTTTTCTCTTCCTATTTCATGCATGGAAAAAGTGAGGCAATCCTGTTATTCTGTTTTTTTTTCCCCACCTAAACAGAGGCATTGTAGCACCTAGGAAGAACAATAAATTAATAATAGATTTTAAAACACAAGATGTATAATGTAGGTAAACATTGCAGAATAGAGAGGTGGCTCGGTGTTCCCATTAAGCCTCTGCAACTTGATTCAGCCGCCTTTTATGCACAATGAAACAGTTAGCCTGGGGAATTTCTGTCTAAAATCACATTTGGCAAGCCTCCCTTAAACACCTCTTTCCCCTGATAGCTCTGTGCTGCTAGATACTGGCAGCAGAGGTCTATCTATATTTAGGATCAGTGATTATGATAGTACTACCACCAGATGTTTTATGATGCAACTGGTGCAATATATTCAAAAGGTACCAAAATAGAGGACATTTTCTTTTAACATTGAATTGCACCTTGTTTTGCCCTCAAAACAGACTTGGTTACTGTGGTGCAGATGGTAAAGGTTCGAAGGAAACAAGCTAGTAGGAAGTGACTGCTGTTTGAGTATGGTAAATCCTATATGTATATATATTTCAAGGTATCTAAAAATCTTTTGTCACCCTTACGTTTACAATGACCTCTGTGGGTTCTGCTTTAGAGAATCTTATCTGGAGTCAGTATGGACAGTTAGTGCTCTATCTGACGTTTACAGTCGTATGGTGCTGAAGCAAGGCCTTTCAGTTGAAGGGTGGCACCTCTGCTTAAACCAGCCTGCTGCTTATTTAATGGGACCTACTGACAGGGCAGGCAGCGGTAAGTAGAGTTTGTGGTGTTTGTGGGACCGCTCCTGCTCGGCTGTAGCCTTGTGGTGTGTGACATTATCATGCTGTAAAAGTGAGAGATGGATTCATTACTGCAGTTAAAGTATTCACCAGCCTGGCAGTGATTGCAGTAGACCGTATAAGCTCATGCAGACACTTTGGTGACTCATGACACATACAAGCTTTGAAACAATGGGCTAATTTTAGGCCCTCTGCCTCCTTACCTCCACCAAAACAAACAGATACAGAGACAGAAAATGAGCTGTTGATACCATCCAATTAATGACAGGAGAGTAAGATTGCAGACAGTGCCTCACTCATTTATAGAGAGATCATTTATTAACTGTTTTTCATAAAAAATGAAGGATTTGTGCAGGCTTTTGAACAAAATGAGCAGGGTGGTAATAGAACTTGTAATTTTTTTTGTGTGTGTGCGTCTCAAAGCACAATCTTAAGCTTAGCATTTTCCTTTGTTATCTGTGCACTGTCTATTACTGGAAGTTAATACTGTAGTAAATTGTACTTATTACCCCAGTATCTGCTGGTTATTTTTTATTGCACATTGAAACAGTCACTTTGAGGGTGGAAACATAAATCTGGGGTTGAAAAGTGAAAACCAATCTTCACTTTGTTAAGCACAAACTGCAAAGTTAATAAAGAAGAAAAGAATTCTTTCTAACATTGATTATTCAGCCATCTTTTATTTGATATTCAAGCCAAAACACAGAAACAGCAATTGTGAGAAGGGAGCTACAGAAGCAAAACATCTGAGCGGGAATTTAACCAGGGCCATTTCCACAAAGACTGAGATTTAATGGTACACACTGCACTCAGAAAGCTACCAGGGCACACCAGGCTATTTTCTGATTTCCTTGGACATCCCACTGTCTGATTATAGTTGGAATGCACAGAATATCAATATCAACTGTTATATACAATCAATACAAACAAGGTCACAAATGTTCCGAGACACTGCAGTGTAGGGGTTGTAATGGCCTGCTGAAGCATTTGAGACCACAATGGGCCTGTTTCTGCTACTAGTGCATTGACAGAGTGGGCTTCTGATTTTATCCTCCACTAAAAAAAAAATACTTCCATGGAAAGCTGAGGGCAGAATTGACAAAAAGGTGAAATTTGTTATTTAAAAAGTTCATGCTTCAAAAGCCCTTCATCACTAAAAAGTCTGTAAGGCGGCAGAAAAAAAAAAAGAAAAAAAAATACTAACTAGATCCAACAAAACAGCAACCAGATGCAAACGAACAGGTCTCCACTCTGCATCACCCTAGTGGCTAACCTAAACTGGCATCAGACTGCATTCTGCCTCCAAACAAAATAAATATTTTCAAAAGAAGCTTTGATAGCTTGCTGGGATCATGCACACTTGACTCAAGCACTAGCCTGGAGGTTAGAGAAAAAGCTCTGCAATTGAATGTTTGCCAGGCCTGGACCGGCTACAGAAAGCTGAGCTGAATGCAGCTCTTCCCCTCACCAGCTCCCATCAAAGTGCGGTTGAGCAAGGCACTGAACCATCAATTGTTCCAGGGGAGCTTCATGGTTGCCAACAGAGAAAAAGCCATAAAGATAAGTGGGCAAATGTGTGTGTATGTGTGTGTGTGTGTAAAACCCTGAGTGGGTGTCAGACTCTTTATCTTTCAACTTTATGCCATGTGAGTAAAAATATCCTCTACTCCAGCTCGGCTTGTTAAGTCAACATCATAAAGTCAGATGTATTGTATTAAAAAAAAAGACTCTCCTTGGAAATCGGTCTTAGAAAATATACTGTAACTGCGAAAGTCAATTTTATTATTCATTGCATCACCTCAGCATCAGTTTTTGTATCATTGTGTGAAAGGCAGACGATGTGAACTGACTACTGATGTACCTTCATTTTGCATTTGAAAGTCACAGCGATTTGTGTTATTACGGCTCTGTCAGGCTGATGGAGGCGGGATTGATGGACCCGCTGAGCTGTTCTCAAACGCCTTGTGCGAGAACAGAGGTTATGGTCCCTTTCTCATCACCACCTATGACACTGTGATGAGTGGAGGCTTGTAGTTTTGACTGACAACTCAATGCGGAGGCATGCCATATACTTATACTTGGATAAGAGGCAGCATGTGACTGTAATTTCAGGAAAACACAGCAATCCACCATGCATGGAAAGACACTGTTATGGATTCATGTGAAGAGAGGTGATATAAAGGGGAGTATGAGTGCAGGCAGGGAGAGAAAAGTTAGCATTAGAGTGTGTGTGAAGCCAACGAGAGCAGAGACGAAAAAAATAATCAAAGTAGAGTTCAAACAGGGAGGAGGAAATATATCATAAACTGAAGGCAAGACGGTGAATATTGTTATTAGTCTGCGCTGGTAAAGAGCAGCATCATTCCAGACTGCAGCAGGCAGAGGTCCAGACAGAAGAAAAGAAAAAAAACATGTCCAGCAAAAGCAGGAGCAGAAAACAGCTCATGAAACTCTTTCACTATCCCAACAGAGCTTGGCTACTCAATTGACCCTGATGAAAAGAAGGGGTAAACAAAACCAGGTGCAGAAAACAGTTTTGTCTGCAAGAATTGAGAGGTGATGACTGGCACAGCAATGAGTGCCTGGTAGGAGAAATTGGACTTTAGTAGCACAAAGAAGAGCTCGATTTGGTCCAGGAACACATCCAGAGACTTTTTATTTCCAGCACCTGTTTTCCCCTTTTTATTTTCTACTTTTATAGACAAGAAATGAAAACATTGACTCTACAGACAGAAAAATAAATTGAATAAAGCTGTCGGCAGGGATGCATCGGCTATCAGGGGTTTGAGCATGCTGATGCAGGATTGTGGTCTTAGCAGCCATGAGTGGATGATGCATCCCCTATTTTTTTCATCCTTTTCCCTCATGTGCAAGAAGATGCAAATCACTCTTGGTGTTCATATTTTGGCACTGAAGAAAATACAAGCATCATGCAACATTTTGCTTTTCGTCAGGCCACCACCACACCCTGTATATAACTTTTTAGGCCACATTGGGTTTGCCTTATTGGGGGCTACTTGTCTTGTACATGAGGGTGGGGCTATGGCAAAGATAGTATATCAGCTGAAAGATGTGTTCAGGTCAAGATTTCTATCAATCATGATAAATTGTTGCAGTTTGAACACTGTTTAAAACAACTCCCAGTTTTGTTTGGATGGCATTATGCCTGATCCCTCCAAGAAAGACTTCAAGATCTCATTAAATTTTAGTAGTAAATTTATGGAAGTGTTAAATGTCGTCACTTTCACACCACACCAGACTAGCTGGCTGGTTTATATTAACTACTTCTATCATAGTTGGCCTTTAAATGCTCTCTAAACTGTAGTGTAGCCACCGTCTGTAGGTCAGGTTTCTGCTGTTTCTGCAATTCTGATTCTGATTCCTGCAATAAAACACAACACTCCACTGCCCAGTAACCTGGTGGTCAACTACCACTGGTGACAGATGGTGTCTGGCAGAAAGCTCGACAAGTTTTTGTTGGTATTTTGATCTAGAAAATTGAGAATAGAGTTGCATGTAGACTGTGTCTAGTTATTTGGGAAGCACAAGAGTTTTCTTTCAAGGGTGACCAAAGGTTCATGTAACTGGTATTTTTTTTTTTTTTTTTTTTCAGTTTTGAAGCTCATCGCTGGAGGTTGACGTTTTTAAAAAGCTAAATGCAACCGAGCGTTGTTTGAGTTAGGATGAGGTAAAGAGGCAGACCTCTAAGCCTCTTTGTAGACAGCTACAGGATGCCCCCTCAGTGAAATCTTCCATGCTCTTACAGAGACAAAACTTGTAAATATAGGCTTCATATTCCAAATCCAGATGCTGCAGCTTGGTTGAGATGTTTGGTTGTCTTACCTGAAGTAGCAGGACAACCATGCCCCCTATTGTCCAGCAGTCTTACGGCTAAAATACACCAGATGCGTATCCGATCCGGCTCCGCTCCGTTGTGTGTTGACTGCATTCGTCAACTCACACCGGCAGCGGGTTCAGTCCGGCAACCTGCATGACTCACAGCTAGAATCACGAGACTGAGGTCAGTTCCTGCGTTTCTCCCTCCACTGATGAGCTTCTCCTCGTTCTTGTTTGGGCTGTAAAACCTCAAACCTATTGAGTCCTGGCCTGGCTGTGCTCATTATGTCCGTTTGTTGTTTCGTCAAGCTGGTTGTGACACGGTTTGTTTTATCTTAAAAGCCACCGGCTCTTTTTTTAGGTAGTTTTTGTACATTACTTCCTGTCTTGCTCGATCTTCCTGATTGTGGCTTGATGCATCACAGCTCCGGCAGTTGTCCTGTGCGCCTGCTTCTTGATTTTTACTGCCTCCCTTATCAAACACTGGCATCTGTTGCTCTTTTAGAGGATGACCTTGACTTTGTCCCGGTCCATGATGTAATTTTCTGTCTTCCACAATAAATCAGACCGTGTTCATTGTGCTTAGTGTTGTCTGCCTTATGAGCTCTTCCTTTGAGGTTTCATACATATTTAGGCATTTCCATCTTTATTGGATTGAAGATTTGAAGAGAGGAAATGTGGAGAGTAAAACTAAGTTTTTGATTTAGGCAGTTTTATGTATTTTTGAGCACCTTCAACCCTGCAAGAAATAATTTGGCACAGAATAATGAGTCCTTGCTTTGCAGTTAAATTCCTTCTCTCATGTCCCACGCTCAGGCCCTGGTAGTAAACTCTTTCATTGGTAGTTAGCCATGTTAGTGAAAAGTTATCCCGTTTTTTTTTTTACAGCAGGAAACAACACAGCTTGACCTTTTCGGTGTCATGTTCAGCTGTTCAAACATCTGTTCATGAACAAAAAGCCAAAGAGAGAACCAAGCATGAGGACTTGCAGGGAAGACTGGTTGGTAATCATCTGCCATTTCTCTCCCTCTCTGTGTTTACATGGTGGATTTATGGTGACATGACCTCTATAACAATCAAAAGGGACAGGCAGAGGTTACTACACCAGAGGGTGTAAGAAGACATATTGTCAACATGATCCTGCCATACACATCTTCTCTTTCATCTCTGTTTTTATTTTTTTTTCTTCATTTTGCTGCACTCTGAGTCTAGTTCAGTCTTTTTGCATGAGTGCCTGTATCGCAGATCCGAGCCCTCTCAAAAGCAGACATCAGTTGGCAGTTTATCTAACTCCACAGGCATCCTTCATCACAGCAGACCTCCAGCTGCCATGGTAGACATCCTTCCAGCCGCCACACTGAGGAGAGAAGAGGTTCAGTCCGACAGGGCTGCTCGGGCTCCTCTCCGACACATCAGGCCCTCCTAGGAAGCAGGAAGCCAGAGCAAAGGGAGCTTTTTTCCTTTCTCCTGTGGCTCACTGTGCAAAGATAGTTATTATCCTCAGGAGGAGGTGAGGGAGCACCATGTGAGACAACGAGGTGCAGAATGAATGCAACTCTTTTTTTCCCTTTTCTTTCTTTATCTTTTTCCTTGTACTCACCGTGCAGCATTTCCACCTCGCTGTGCTTCTTTCACCTTTCCTCTCCCAGTAACTACCTCTTCCAAACAGCTGACACCAACACAGGTAATTCTGACTAATGTGACAAATAAACTCTTTTAATCCCAACAAAGTGGCTGTTGCTTTCTCCTGTGCACTCATCTGTGCTAAATCAAAGGTTTTATGCAAATAAAGGCTCTTACTTTTCATCCAAATAAGCAGCTAGATCGGGTTGTAAGCCGGACAGCTTTGAACTTACCTGGTAAACAAGTGTCAGGCTACATGCTGAAATGCAAAACTTCCCCGACATTCACCTGTCAAAAGCAGACTTTTTTCCTCTAAATTACACCTTTTCTAACCAAGCAACACCTCCTGCCGAGAGGTTTAAGTTTTTAATCAGGTGTGTCTGCTCAGTGATTCACCTGCTCTGCTTTTTGAAACTCCTGTGACCTTAAAGAGCTTAGCGCAACATCTTCGCTTCCACCGTAGAGCCTTACTGTACATGCAAAAGCTTAAGGCTGTCATCTGTGCAAACTAGATAAATTATGTCGCAAAAATGCTTAAATTCCACAAGCAAACACGCCAGATTTGTAGGTATGCTCAGTCAAGTCAATCATACGCCAGTCTGCAAAAAAAAAAAAAAAAAAAACAACCTCACAACCTTCATCTGTTTTGTTGGGAAGTACGTAACTGTGCTTTCTGCTGGCATGCTGGAAGAAGCATTTAAACATTAACAACAATGCATCAGGATATATGGAGCCTGTCAGGGTGCGTACGCTGTGTTCGGCTGCAGAGGCACATTGCTGTAACGCAGCTGTCTCGTAAGTGAAGGTAGGTTCAGTGCAGCAGAAAGACAAAGCTTCACCGTGAAGTATTTATGAACAATTTTTCGAGAGTTGGCGCTGAGTGCTCTCCTTTGTACTCACCAGTCTACATATCTTGACCTACATAACCCATGTGTGACAACAGGCAGTCATCTGCATGGGGCGGTCTGCTCCCCGGGGAGAAGTCTTGTTTTCATGAAACACTGACAGCTTGTTGGGCTCCATTTTAATGTGTCAGACAATTGATTCTTTGGGATTCAAGTACATGCTGAAAGCTGCAACTTGTGTCAATTCAGCCTTAACACAAATAAATATATTTCCCCTAGAAGCAGTATCAAACCAAGCAGCTAGCCCAGTGGTAGCTGCCAAGGTTTTGAGATCCCTGCCAGGGAGAATTATGCCACCACACAGACACAATGAGAGCAAAGAACTATGTAGTGCTCAAGGACTGGTGAATATACATTTTAAAAATTCATCAAGCTCATGCTTTTCCAGACACTGTACATTGTTTTGAGGAGCAGCTATTGTGTGAGAGCACTGTAGATAATTCATGCGCACTTTTTTTTTTTTTTTTGCCTTGTCATATTTTCAAGGAATGCATGTTTTACCAACTGTAGGATTTTATAAACTAAAATGTAAACTCTAATGCACTGAATTTCATCTTTGAAATATGTCTTGCCTTAATAAAAAAAAAAAAAAAAAAGAAAAGAACCTCCTCTCTAACCCCATGACCAACTGTCAGGAAACATGTGAGTGGGATCCACTGGGCTTTGACAGAAGGAGTAATGACATCACGGTCTCTTTATCCAACACACACACTTCAGTCTGAATTGAGGTCAACACATTTGGAGAGCACTGGAGACAGAATATGTCAGGTTAAGCTTTTATCATCCTGAGAAAAAAAGAAAATTATCTCATTTGATGCATTTACACGTTTATCAACATTGTTTTGTGTTTACTTGGTTTTCAAGCACTATTATTATACGCATTTGACCTACATGTAAGCTTAGAGCAACCAGTCTGTGCTGAATATTTCAGCAGTGAGAAGGCATGCATACTTTTGCTTTCCAAAACAATACACTTGTAACAGAACACTCAGAGATAATACCCAGCCAAATTTGGTTCATTGTTTTTCTTGGAGTGCTCTAAAGTTATTTGATAATGGTAATCATCGCCTCTACTTAACTCAGGCTTCGAGCATTTCTACATGAAACCCTGCCGATCGTGATTGGGCATGAGTTTTGTGCCCCACTGGTCCTGGATAGCGCCATCAGGAATGGATGTGGTCTAGATACCACACAGGCTTCTCAGTGCTATGCCAGATGCAGCTTTGCCACCCGTGGCACCATCTCAACCTTCTGAAATTTAACGGTTCATGTACATCAGGGCTGAACCATCTGGCCCACCAAAGGCTTTTCACAATGAAAAAATGACTTTGGAGGTGATGAAATGGACAACCTGGGCATAAAATGTCGACAGTTTCTACAGAACTTTATTACAACTTTTAATCAGTTGCTGATTTCCCCAGAATACTGACTTACTATCTTTCTGTTATTTTTCCTATGACTAAGACAGGCCTTAATTTCACTTTCTGTTTGTAAAAAAGACAGTCTGTCCCCCATCTTTGGTTGGTGTGGTTTGCAGTACTGCTTGAGTCAGCCCCAAAGAGACACACAAGGAACACTGCAAAGAATTGAAATCTAATCAAGTGTTTGAGTCTTATTTTTAGTTTATTTTTTGTTTATTTTTATTGAGTCTTTTTTAGATTTATAATGAGCCACATTCACCAGACCAGTCAAAAAAAAAAAAAGACAAAAATGAGCTCTGAATTGCTTGTTATGGAAAACAAAAAACTGCCAACGGGATGAGAAAAAGTTTCTTGTATGAAGACATTATTCTAATTTCAAGAAACCTGACAAGCAAATTTATCTTACCCCAGTGGCAGATTTTTTCTACCTGCCACAAACAATTCAGACCTCATTTTTTTTGTCTTTAAATATCTTGAAATAAGAGATGTTTCTGGGCTTCTCTGGTGAATTAGGCTCATGTCAATTAAAATAAGATAATTGTTAATGAAAAATATGATATAAACACTTGCTTAGGTTTCAGCTTTGTGGTGAAGTTTTGCATCAAGACCGGAGGTTGTTGTATAGATAAGATCTGAAGATAATGGAAACATCACAAACCCCCCAGCACAGGTGCTTGAGACTTCATGCAAACCACACATTGCTCATCTCAGCCATCCACCCAACCCCCATCCTATAGATTTTTTACATGAGGGTAACAATGTCATGCTAATTCTTTCCATCTGTGCTGCTACATTACAAGTTTGAAGCATTTGAACACGAAACCAATTATTCTGTTTTTGTTTTTACTCATCCAGTAGGCAGATACACATCTATCCCTGTTCTTTTGGGAATGTTAATTTGCAAGTATTGACATGAAATATGGATGTCACTCAGAAATGTTAATCTTTTCATGTGGGGTGCATGATGCAAACTGAGATGAATCAATTATTTTATGATTAGCCTAATCTCCTGAGCAGTCAGTCGATCAATACATTGATAAATCAGATCAGATTGATCAGAAAAAAACGTCGTGCTGTCTGAGTAATATGCAGGGCTTAATGTCCTTGGCTGTATAGAGTGACACCTGAATGTGAGCGTGTGTCAGGCACACTGTGTCACACGGACAGCGAATCTGAGACCGCACCGTCACTGTCCTTCTGACACTCAACTGACACTCGAAAAACAGGGTGTTCAGATGTGCACTGGGCTGTGATCTGAGCTGTAACACTAGCTCACACTCACTCACACGCACATGCACCCACACACACACACACATACCTTTAGAAGCACACACAGGCACACTCTCGCTCTGGGTGGTCTGGAGGAAGAGAGAGAGGCAGAGAAAGAGCAGTATATCTGACGGGGGGAAACATTAGAAGGGCATCTCTTATGTTTTCCATTAAGGTAACAGAGATGTGATGGCAGGGATGTTGGACCAGATAAGAACAGAGAGGGACATAAATGGAAATGGAACCTTTTTTTTTGTTTGTTTTTTGTTTGTTTTTTTCCTCCCCTGGATGACCTCAGGCTAGCATGACAGTGCTTGAAATCTTAAAGCAGTGTGTAAGTGTGAGAGATGCTTTCTATTTGAACTGGGATTCCTGCGTCATACACATCTCAAGCAAAATTTAAAATGTAGTGTTTTTTTTATTTTTCTAACCTACAGTTTTAGAAATAAACTCAGAAAAACTGCAAGAAACCCTCCAAACATTTTATTCTGACTTTTGCTGTGGAACATTTCTTTATAGGCTCAAGTTTGAACACTCGTCTTTTATTTTAAAAGTGTCATCCAGTGATGTTTCTCTGAATCTGAATGTAAGCTCAGAAAGAAAGCACACAGAAATGTGTTGGACAACAGCACTGTTAAAAGGTTTAGTCTTGTATTCTAACTTGTAATGGTTAGTTTCTGTAATGAGTAGAATTTTTTCTTTTATTAGGTTAAAAAATGTTGTATGAGTTGGGTTTACCAGTGAACCACAGTAGGAGCGTTTTATATATGTAGCAAAGGTTTTTGCAACAGCTCCTAAATGGAAAAACCCGACAGAGGGTACTATCACTGTTGAGCCAAATTGAGAATACTTAAACATAATTTCCCTCCAGCTCGTAAAGTAAATGTCAGATAACATTCGAATAAATCAAACACCAAACCCAGGGAGTCTTTGTGTTATGTGGCACACATCTCTGGGGAGAGCCTGTTATTTACACCCTCTCATCCTGTCTAGGTTGGTGCTGTGCAGATGCATCACATTCTCACTTTGTTGTAGATCAGCTTTAGACTGCTTTAACTGTCAGCCGCGGCCCTTTAAATCCCGCAGGGGCCATTCTATTTGCACTAGCCATTAGCAGAGGAAAAGGGCTCTGTCTGATGCCCGGCTTATTTAGCGAGTCTTTGTTTGTTTTTCCCTTGTTGATTCCTATTTGATCGTTCATTCTTCATTCCTCATTGATGTGGCATGCAGTTTTTATTTTTTATTTTTTTGGTTAGTGTTTCATAAGTTGAGGGAGTAGCTGGAAGGGTTGGGGTTCAAAGCTCTAAAGGATGGTCTAATCACATGCAGGCATGCTGTCAGAGGCTTTAATCGCCTTTGTCAGCCATGTCTCTGGGTTCAGAGAGGGGCCGACATCCCTGCGTGATACCCACTGCTGTGCTCGAACTGGAGATACATGAACTTTGAAAACAAAGAGAGGAAGGCAGAGGCAGAAGGCTTTGATCAGACAAAAAGTTGCCAGATGCCATTGTTGTACATACAATAGCATACAAAAGTTTGGTTGGGCTAAGACCGACTCTTTGAAAAGGTCCCAACAGACAAATGCCTCACAGATCTTCATTGTGGACGATTGACTTGTAAGGCCGAAGACCTCAGCCATCAAACTGAGGCATTATTCAGGCTGACACATTTGCCATGCAAGTAAACTTCAAAGTGAGTCACCACAGCGTTGCTACAGTTGACAAACGAAAGAAAATTGTCTAACATCTCGCCTTTGCATCTCTCTGTTTCCATGTTTGTGACTTTACATTTCTTTACAGTTATTTTTTTTTTTTTCCATTTCTTTGACTTAACTGAGAAGCAGGAACGCTTCACCAGCCAGAATCACATCACAGAAAATTAGATTTAAAGGTTAAACAAAATGAGGAAGGACTGGAGGGTGAGGACTGATGGATAGAAACTAGAAATAGAGTGAATGTGGGAAAAGAAGATGTCAGTTAAGGCCCATCCAGAGCGGCTCGGTTCTTCAGCAGATGACACACCCGTGATGGTTCCTTGACAGGATAGAATAGGAGGGATAAGAGAAGGCGAGAGAAAATGTTACTATAGATAGCAAGACGAGAAGATGAAGTTGAAAGAGGAAAGAAAGGTTGTTAACTAATGCTGAGGTGATCTTAACATGTGACATGGTGTCATTTTTGTTTTTTAGTATCTAGAAGTAACACATTTTCCAGGACCTGTCAGGGGAATGTGGCTCATATTAAGTCTAATAAGACTTTCTTATGAAAAATAAGACATAGAGTAAATACTTTCTTTCTTGCGGTGCAACAAGCAGTATCATTTTAGTAAAGTGAGTTGAACTTGTAAGGCAATGTTTGGTTGTATGTATCTACCATAGGATTCATGGACGGCTTCAAACCAATGACAGATGAAGGGGCTGCGTTATGCTCACTGTGTTCTTTGCTCTTCATGAGGTCATCTAACTTTCATATAATCAGTGCTAAACTGTTATGATCAAGACTGCTTGGCTTTTAAATGGAAAAGGCTTCCAACAACAACAAAAAATGTCTCATGGCAGCTCATCCTGTGTTCATAAAATAGATTCTTGCACCTTCATCCAATATGAGAAACATTTTTTTTAATGATAAATATAAAATGATGGTCATTCATAAATTAGCTCAGCACTGATTGTGAAGACATAACTTTGTGCACAGACTTGCATAATTGCCTGTAAATGTCATCAATGTTCTTATTTTATCAAATAAAGTCAGTATGGCGGATAAAGAGAACAAGCTATTAAGGTAAATTTAATTATCTGACCTACTAATTTATTCTTCCTAAAATGAGATTCATCATGCAGCAGAAATAATTGGTGCAGGTTTGGGTACACGACTGTGTGGGTGAGTATGTGTTTTAGTACTGGCACCCCCACCACCACCAAAACCTGTGCATAGTCTGTTGACCTCAAACCAGGCAAATTGTCTTCCCCTGGAGGCCTAGTTATCTTATTTTCCTTACCTGACATGACTCTAAAAAGATTACTAACATACACAAACAAACCACAAAATTCTTCTCCCAAAGAAAGTTTAATTATAGAGCACACCAAAAGGGTTGCTGAGGATATATCCCAAAGAACGTCGTCAAAATGACATTGGGATAGAGCTCGGTTAATGATGCCATAGCTAATTGATATTAGAGCAAAGGATCAATGGTGCATTGCTGCCAAAAGAGAACAGCGTCAGTTGTAAGACGTTCATCCCCAAGGTCATATTCTGTTACTGTAATATTGACCTCCCTGTTCCCTCCTGACATTCTGTCCAAATCACATCCTGTCGTTATCCTGCAGCCATCCAGGTATCTGTCTTCTCTTTCATCCAATACATCCTGTCTGAGTGACGGCCTCTATGGCAACACATCAAAGTCCAGCTATAAAACCAGTATTGACCGGTAAAATAACAGACCAAAGTCTAGCTTACTTAGGGAATGAATCAGGGTTGTAAATGTGTCTATAGATTTTTAAAGTAGAAGAATTTTAACGATATATTTGGTGTCCTGACAGTAGACTGTATAAACTATTGGCATTGCTAGGTGCTGTCACCCATTCATCCTGAAGAGGGGCTTTTGAAGCTGAAAAAGAGTGGTAACTGTATTAATTATGCTGAATCAAATTTGTCTTGAGTCTACCCAAAAATAAGACATAGAGGTGGACCTGAGGCAGGCAATAGACCTCTTTGCGGGCAGCACCATTGTCCTGACTGTAAGTCAACTTAGTCACACCCCTTAATATGTAAATGTATGCGAATTTAAAGGCTTTACATATTCAAAATAATAAGTTATTAGAAAAGAATGCATCCACTGTACAGTGTGAATTCATATATAAATTAAATATAACCAAATCCATTTTTAATAACAGGCTTTAAACATGTTTGGTTCAACTGTAAAGAGGATATTTTAACACAGATCTAAATGAGACTTCCTGGGCTTTTGCCTATTTTTTCCTTTGGCACTTCCCCCTTTGGCTTCATTTTTCAACACAGCAAGTTGATGCTGAATTGCACCTTGATATTTAATGAAATAAAATAAAAAATTAATCAATCAATTTATACAATGCCTTTTCACTTTACATGACTTGCTCCAGACCAGTGGTTCTCAAAGTGAGATTTGAGAGGCCCTGGTAGCAAAATGCTTGTCAAACCAAAAAGAATTGACATTTGCAAATTTAATCCATATTGTAAAAATATTTATAAAAATAGAGGTTACATTGTATAAAAATTTTTTAAAAATCTTTCCTCACCCACCCTTGAAGGTGCTGTCTCCTTCAAGCTCGGTCCTCTACCAGAGGCCTGGGAGCCTGAGGGTTCTGAGCAGGATCTTAGCTGTTCCTAGGAGTGCGCACTTCTGGATGGATATCTCAGATGTTGTTCCTGGTATCTGCTGGAGCCATCCAACCAGCTTGGGTGTTACAGCCCCCAGTGTCCCAATCACAACTGGCACCACTGTTGCCCGCACACCCCACATCTTCTGTAGCTCCTCCTTCAGCCCTTGGTATTTCCCCAGCTTCTTGTGTTCCTTCTTCCTGATGCTGCTATCGCTTGGTATTGCTACAGCTTTCACTACCATTGTCTTCTGATCCTTATCAACCAGCACTATGTCAGGCTGACTATGTGTATCAGTACTCTGACTCAAGTACTGGAGTTGAGTACTTCGTCCACCACTGTATCCAACATGGCCCTGTCCAATGATTGGCTTCATTTGACTGTATCAGGAACAGACGGGTGACGTCACTGAGACTATGTCGATATTTTATACAGTCTGTGGTTTAAACTGACTCCATTTGCTGTTGGTGCTCAAACTATAAGAGCAAATGGTACTGTCAAAAGGAAGATTGACTTTCCCTTCTGTGACATTTGTATGCCTGTCAGCCCTGCTACCAGGTTGTATTTTAACAAAACTTTTTTCAGAAAGCCAACTGAACTTACTTTTGTTTACATTTCACTTTGAAAACATTCACAGTGAGTGATATGGCAGACAAATGAAAGGCAACAAGAGTGAGACTTTCATGGGAGAGTGCTTCCCAGGCATGAACAGAACTGATCTTCAACAAGATAAGACTCAAGGGAGTCACAGCTGACTGAAAGTAAAATGTCCATGCAGTTGCTTTTAGGTGTACAAAGCAGTTAAATAAAGGGGAACTCTGCATATGGCAGGGAACTGGCTAATGATTGTACAAATAATTATAAAAACAATGACTAATGGACTGCAACATGTCAGGAAGTCTCCTTAATGAGTCACAACATGAGAGGCTGCTACAACTATTACAGAAGACAAACAAAACAGAAAGAGTGAAATAGTTCTACATATATTTACGTAACAAAGAGCAAATGTGATAACAGAACTGGTTTTTAAGTCCAGTTGGCATTTTAAAAAGGTCCCCTTACTTCCTGTGAGTCTCACACCAGACATTGGATATTAGTGAATTGATTTGGTGGTGTCAGTCAGTTCCACACATTGCCAGGGGCACTAATCTATGAGATGGAATTCATATGTCTACTTCATATTAAGTTCCCTGTGTTACTTATTGACCTTTTCATCTAGCATTTTCCCCTCCCTGATGTGAATTGGCCTCCTTCACAGAGGTCTGTCTGGAGCCATTATTCCACTACTTTCTGTCCTGCTTCCGGTGAGAAACACTAGAAACACTTACCACTCGGCTTCATCTCGAGGTGACTGGAGACGGAGGGTTTGAATGTTAAAGAGAACTGGCAGCACGAGGTGTGTGGTGCAGTCTGGAGAATGTGTGAATGTAAGAAACATATGTTAATTTTGGGTGCTTTATTTTGTTTTCATGCTGCATTAAATTTTGTCCTCAAGGATATAATTTGCTATGGTTTAATGTGCAAAAAACAAACAGTTTATAGTTGACACAGGAGGGCCTTCTAGACGAGTCTCCATACATATTTATATAAAGCGTCTCAAAAGCTCTTATCACCATGGCACATTCATAAGACCATGGTTTGTTATGTGTCATTATGAAGGCATGTTATTTGCCCTGATTGTGCGCCCCATCATTTCTTCTTTTGTTTGATTAAAGGAGATCCTCTCCAACACCCTCTCCAGCTAAGAGCCCATAGCTACCGACTGTACTGTGTTTATTTATTTATTTCTTTTTTCCTCGGTGGCATCAAATCCAACCTGACATGCATGGCTATTCCTGTTTTGAAACGTACATTCATATTCTCACCTCTAACAAACACACACACACACACACACACACACACACACACTCACAGCCTCCCTGAGCCCACACACTCCTTTCCTTTCTCTCCCGAAGTCACGTACACATTCACGTTTTTCAATTCGCCCCTCCTTCTCAAACACTACCACATATGAAAGGAGACCCTTGTCCTTTAACTCTAATGTGATGAATACCTTTTCTTCTTCATGTTGAAAGGATCTTCCCTCCATTTGCCCTTTTAAAAGCTCGATATAGAGCACGGCTTGATTAAATCCTATTAGCACAGTTATTTGAATCAAGGACCTTGATGAAAAATGCAGAAATAAAATTTCTCTGTTCTATCTTGTGTCACTTTGAAACCTTTCAGTTGAAGCAAATAAAACTACATAAATCATAAAAGATATAAGTATCAAGTAAAGCTGTTAATATTCTTGTCACGTGCAGTAATGATAAGCATTAGATGTTTTTTTTAACATGCATCTGCTTCTCTGTACGCCTGTCCAAGCTTTTGTTTGCCAGAAAAGTTGTTTTGAAGTTACTGTTACACAGAGCCAGATGAGACGCCATGTTAGCCACGCACTGCTTAAAAGTGGTGATTTCAAGACCATTCCTCTGCTATCTTTTTAATTATCATCTGCCTTGAGGCGACTGGTTGGATACAAACAGAATAAAACTTTGGTGCATACCAATGGTCTGCAAATCAGTAAAACATTCCCTCTGTGGTCAAAATGAAAATTAATTTGATCGAGTGCTCTTCAAGTTATAAATAATTCCTGGAATAATTTATCTTGATGTATTTGAATTGGTTCTTTTTGGAAAATTAATTTTTTGTGCACACTGAGCACTTACATTACCATCCCAGTTAGTTCTGAAAATTTAAAGTGTATTAAGATGGCTCTTTAGACAAGTGCAGGCACAGGAGACAAGCGCTTTCCTAACAAATTAGTTTTATATTTGAATTTTTAAAAAAAGTTTTCTTACATTTAAACACTTTGTGATTAAATCTATTTAGTGAATCGTGAGTGATTCTCTGCAGTCCGAAAACAAAGTGTAAAACCGCATCTGAAATAAAACACTGACAATGGAGTGGTTTTGCAGGATAAATATTTTAGGGTAAAATAAGTGTTTGTGTTTTAATTTTAAAAAATATGAAAAGAAAAAAAAATTGCTAAATTAAAAAAAAAATGCTGCAAATTGAAAAACATGCATGAAATCAGCAAACTGCAAAAAACAGCATTTGGAATCCAGACTAAAAAAAAATGGAAGAGCTCACAGTGAGTTCAGTTTTCTCCAGCGACAGACATCAGTTATCTGTGCCACGACAATTAGGTGACTCTGTCCAGTGTCAGGCTCTAAACACAGGTGTGCTGACTTCAAAGCTCCATGAAGCATGTGGTTAGTGCTTGCTCCAGTCATCCCAGAGAAGCCTCAGAGTTCCCCAATTCAGGTCTCCTGAGATGAGAAAAATGATGCCTGACATCCATCCCTCTTCCATCCTCACCATTACTGGTGTCAGAGTCCCCTTTAAATCTCCTGGCTTCACTAATTGTATTTACATTAATTACATCTATATTTTTGACTCTGCATCACATGTGGGTTTGCAGCTGATCTCTTATTAATGCAGTGCTTTCATCTTTTGGCTAACATGTTTTGATTTTTAATTCATTTCTTGCATTTGCTGTGATATTTTGTATGTATATTTTTGAATTTGCTTGTTTTCTGCAGATCATCTATATTTGTCGGCAGCCTTCAGATGAACTGAATACAATACACACACACACACACACGAACACACACGAACATATTAAAGCACTAGTACTTAAAGCAGTAATCAGCTGTAAAAGAAACTGTTGACTTTTCTTTGTAGGCTGAACACAACAAAGGAGGTCACATCTTCTACTGCCAGTGCTTCTTCCACTCCAACACCTACTACTCTGTAATTACAAATTAATTAAAGCAGATATGAATAAGCAAATGGAAGTCACACAGTTTACTTCTCTAACCAGGGGCTAGTGTTAGAGAGATTTTAAATTGGCCTCTGAAAATGAATCTAGCTGGAGAGCAGAGTGCAACATCTTATCTGAGGAACATTAGTCCACATAATTTCAAGAACCGGTTTATTTGCCTTTGAGCAATTAGAAAAAAAAATAGCTGGAGCAGTTATCTGTGGAGTGGCAAAAATCTGAACTAATGTTATGAATGAAGAATCATTGCCCAAAGCAACATTTTAAGTGTGTGTGTGTGTGTGTGTGTGTGTGTGTGTGTGTGTGTGTGTGTGTTTGTGTGTGCGCACGGGAAAGAGATGCATACCCATGTGCATTTAAAAGCCAATGAATGCAACTCAAAAATCCAATTTTTATCTTTTCTTAAGTATGCCAGCACTTAGAAAGTAAACACTGAATCTTATTTGACAAAGCAAAATTGGCTTGGAGGATGCCTGAGGGAACAGAGAAAATATCGGGTGTACGAGGTTATCTCTGGAGAGGGAAGAAATTAAATCAAAGCCATGACTAGCCGTTCCTCAACCAACTCATACAAGGACAAGAACAAACATTATTATTAATTGCTTTTTTATTTGATCTTTTTCATCTTTTTTTTTCAGATAGATCACAATGAACACAGCTTTTAGACAATAGCAGTTGAAATAATCCATACAAATGAATGTCTCTGGCGATCTTTTCTTGCACCAGATGCCCGTTACAGCGTGGAGCCCTATGCTATCAGTGTGGGCTTTAGTGGGAAAGGAGAGAGAGGGTGAGGGAACGACACTGACAAACATTAGGTGCCTGTTTTAACTAACAAAAACGGCATGTTGTCTGCGTGTGCGTGTGAAGCAAGTGGCTGTCTGAGTCTGCGTGCACCTGCATCAGTGGGAGTCAGAGACCAGAGGCGCTTCGCCACATTCAACAAGGCCCCGTCCTAATCTCTTGGTAAAATCAACAGTCTGAAGTGGGCAAAAAGAACCCACTCTAGAGCTGAGTAATGCACTGCCAACAGTCTATGATGCCAACAGGGCGTAATTAGTCAATAATGAGAGGCCTTACATCGCGCTCAATCTCCAACTATGAGTTGACCTCGGCCGCGGCGGCCTCTGCTCTATTAGACAGAAAATAGCCTGAGAGAGGGGCCATGGCTTTGAAGAGAACCCTCCATCCACTGGACCCCGGCTCATTTCGTGCCCACAGGACGTGAGTACACAGACAGCAGCCGAGCCAGTGGATCACCATTAGAGGGGACAGCACTTTAGATGCTGACAGTGACCGTTTGTGGCAGCCAGACTGAGTAACAGACACAATCCTGGGGGTGACCTTTGCACTTTGTCTTAAATAATGCCCAAATGAAAGCTGGAGCTCAGCAATTGAGCTTTAACTTGAGTTGGAATTAAATGTTTAGCACACAGATGAAAGAAATTAAATAAGAAGAAAGGAACTGTTCTGTTGACATGGTGGGGAGTCAAGCACATTCACACACACACACACACACACACACAAGCACACACACGCAGAGTAGAAAATGCTTGATCCAGCATGAAGACCGAGCACAATGAGATAAAGAGGAAATAAAGCATGAACACGAGTGTGGATGTGTCACATTTGTCTGGGTAGTGTTTTGCCCTCTCTTTCAGCCTTCGCTTTACCTTTAAGGGGCTATGCATTTAAATGAAAGGCAGTGTGCTGCTGTAGTGCCTGGGTTACTGTGTGTGGGTGTGTGCAAAGCATCAGCTTTGTTAGGATCTCACTTGCAGCATGCACTTTGAACAGCACATTTAAACCGTTTGTACTGAGTTTATGATGTTAATGTCAGGCCTGCTTGATTTATCGAGATATTTGAGAGAGATCACAGGAAAAGAATCTTTTGGAAAACTAATAAATATTTCCCTCCTATGCCAAATCTTCTAAGCCCTCTCGAAAAACAGCTTCTGCCCTCTCCAAAGGGAGAAAAAGAGCAAGGGTAAACCAAAACCAAATACCTAACAGACGCAAGAGCGGAGAACAGCTAAAACTTACTTTGCTCCTCAGGGCGACAAAGCAAACAGCCGTGGAGAAAAGTAAGCAAATAAAAAGTGAATAAAAGAATCAATGGGAAGTAGGCTCAAGATGGCATCATGACAGAAGGATGTCCAAACATGTTAATCGATTAAGAAAATAAAGCAAGAGCAGACATACCAAAATGCTCGGATGTGACATGTTTGGAGGTTGTGTAATATCTGCCGTCAAGATTCCAACTCAGCTCAGAGGCACTGAACACACCAGGGGCTGTATGAATGTAAGTCACTGTTCCCTCTCATGGCTGCATTTTCCATAGATTTGGTGATTATGGTCATTTTCCCCCAGAACACATCTAATCTAATAGCTCACTGTTCTGCTTATTCAACGCACAGAGAATATTAGAAAAAGCACCTCCAAATCTCATCTCGGAGGGTGGCCGAAATGTGCCAAAATTTTCAAAAATAAAGTCTGTATCATATTTTTTATTATTTAAGAAAGCCTGAATGTGAAGACACTTGGTTATATAAACCGTGTACCTAAACAGCTAAGACGTCAAATCCAAAAGTAACTTCAGAGAGAATTTCAGATGTCAAGTTTTTCTGCAAAGAATGAGAAGTCTAACATGTATTGAGAAGGAGTACATACATAAACGACACAGACCGCTGAAAAAGAACCTCTTTTGGTCCTTTGTAGAAAATGCACATTCTGGTGGACCAGGGCTTTAGAAGCAGTCACAAGCTCCACAGATACAACAAGCTCTCCGCAGAGACAGTAAGGCAGTTTTATGATCACCAAGGAAACCACTCCACCTTCCGTATGGCAGGTTTCTTTTTTTTTTTTTGGAAAGAAAGTAAAAACGTAATGAACACAAAATCCGCATTCTAGTTATTGTTAAAGAAAAATAGCTGCCCTGTAAAAATCTTGCTCAGTAAAAATATTCAAACCGTCTTTTTTTTTTTTTTTTCTTTTCTTGTGGTTGTTGCTTTTTGTTGTTGGTTTTGAACTGTATTCTAGATCAACTGGCTCATTAAGCTTTTAACAGCTATTGTATCTGATCCAGCTGGATCTCAGGGTAAAAAGAGGCGACATCTCAAAAGCACTGAAGCCAGCCTGCAAAGATGCAGAGTAGAGAGGAGAAAAAAAAAGAAAAAAAAACACCAACAAAAAACCCAAACTAAAGCAAACTCACAGAGTTCGACAGCTACTAAGGCAACTTTTGCCAAATACAATATAAGCCCATGTATATTGCAACACAACTATATATTAATTTAATAAAATACACAATATAGCTTTTGTACACATAACAATTTGGCTCAAATGCACAGAAATTGCAGTAAAATCAATAAAAATATGTCAATTTTTTGATGTAAACACATCTAAATTGGATACATTTACACATATAATGATATTATGTATAGTGATAATGTGAAGGGACATTTTCTTGTTTGTTTATATTTTTGGGTAAGTCGAAACAATGGCAGTGTCCTTTGCAGTTCTTTGAGTTAATACCCCGTTCCTGACCTTTACTTGAGGACACTTTTTTGCTGAGATTCCTCATTTCTTTTTTCTTATAAAATGTATAAATATTCAGTTAATATTTGGACACTATACATGGATTCATACATATAATTATCTATATAATCATATAGATATCATCTTTTCACAGTTGAGGAAAAATGTCCCTTTTTATACAACTTGTGATTGCCATAGGGCAGAGTCACACACATGATTATTCACTGTACACGAGGGACGGAAGCTGATGATGTTCATGTAGAAGACAATTACACAGATGGCCACTTGTGTTTAAGCATAAGTGTGTGTATGTGTATATCTGTGTGTGTGTGTGTGTGTGTGTGTGTGTGTATGTGTGTGAGTTTGGGGTGTCAGTGCATGTGAGTGTATCAGCACGTGTATGTGCAAAGTGTAGTGCACATGTGTAAAATTGGTGCATACAGCTACACCGCTCAGCAACATGAATGTTTAAATAGAGGCGTGAGACAGACACAACTTACACATGTGGCTACAAATGACAGGTGAAATAATGGTTACACTGTTAATAATTCTCCTTCAGCAAAGCATTTAAGCCCCGAGTCCACAACCAACACAAGCGGACGCCCCCCGATCCACCAATCTCTTCATAATGTGATACAGGATCCATCACGTGTTTAACAGCAACATTAAAGTCAGAAAAGATAAGGTTGTTTTGTGTTTTCACCGTCCAAATAGATTTGAATTTCTCTGTTCGATTGTCGTGTCTGACCATTGAAAGTCCTTTTTCATTCAGTTTCTATGGCCATCACACATAACAGAAATCCACCTACACACACTTAGATATGTAGGGTTTTACAAGAGACCATGAACAACACACTTATGAGCTGGTGGGCACTTAGATAATTGTTTGCGAGGTGCCAGAAGCAAAAGCCTCTGCAATTTGCTTAAGAATCCAAAACAAAGAGTTTATAAATTCAGCAGAATCCAGATGTTTTGTACCAAGGTCTTTTCTGTTGTAAGAGATCTCATCACCAAAACTGGTGTGAAATCACTGACGCTATGAATGTTCCCATTTCCCGTCCAGTGTCGGTACTTTTCAACAACAAATACAGTGAAAAAAGCTCCAATCATAAGAGCCATTTAACCTTTCTGATTTGTTTTGGTGAAAGTTTTGGCATGAGAGTTTGTGGAATAAAAATCTATTCCTCTCTCTTCCTCTCCACGTTTTTCTGTTATGGTCCCATGTGTCACTTCCTGAGTGTGCCAGTGGCCTCACTTCCTCTGCAGTCCTGCAATAGTTTGTCGATGTCCCTGACCACCTGGTCAGCATCCATTCTGTCGCGGTTTGCGTTCCCTGGCTCCACGTGCTCTAGGACAGACTCCATCTCACCTGTTGCCTCTTGGCTTATCCTGGAGCGGGCCTCTGCGAGCACCTTGGCTACTGGATCTGAGGGAGGCAAGGGTGGATAGACACCTTGTTCTCTGCTCTGTTTGGTTGGTGACAGGTACTGGCCGTCTGGAGGCCCGTAGTGACCGGAGCAGGTGGCGGGAGGGGGTTTGCCTTCAGCTCCGTCGGCTGGGCTTTTGATTGAGGAGCAGGGAGACATGGTGGAGCAGCCTTTGGTAGGACTGCTGGAGGCTGAGGGAACCTCCTGGAGCAGTGGACTGAGGGCACGTTTCGCTTTCAAGTACGGCTTGACATTAGCGACCAGGATGGTGTGATCTCGCCTCTCTTTTCCGAAGGTACAAAATGTCTTCTTGCCATTCGGGTTGACTGTCTCGTAGGTTTCTGACTCCGGCACTGTCTCCATGCCTGCTGGTACAAATACATTGTTGCGGTAGTCAACGCCCTCTGCCTGGTTTCCTCCTGTGGGGAACTGGGGCATCCAACAGCGGTCAGAATGACCCAGAACTCGGCACTCCTCCGTACAGTTTACGCAGTCTTCATCTGCAGATAGAAAAAGGGGAGGGGGTGGATGGACAAGAAAGGGATATTTACGTCAGTAGTGTGCATAGAATAGTGGAACCACACAGGCAGAGGGTAATAGAATCATACAAGTATTATGAAACTGAGCAGAACAAAGGATCGGATCCCAAAGTCAGGGAAGTCCAGCCAAGCCTAATGAAATGATGTAAAACTGAAAGAGCCAAGGAAGGATGTCCCTTTCCAGAATCTGTAGATGCATGCACACATACACACACACTTTTCCAAGGGACTGGGGGACACCTGATCAAGGGGATGGCAGAGTATACAGAAGGGATGGAGAGGGAGAGAGAGAAAAACAACAACAGTTGAGGTTTGGCAAAGGCATAGTGCCGTTATCATAAATTCATGTCAGTGGGCTTTGAAGCCCTCCCTAGACAGTGAGACTGTGCCAAATGGCTTGTGCTTCTTCCCTGTGTGTTTGTGCCTGTTTATTTGCGTGCTCCTTGTTGTTGTTGTCTGCACAAGCATGTGTGTATAAGCGTGTGTGTGTGTGTTTGTCTGTCTTCCCTTCTTTCATCTCTTTTCAGGAGGATGCACACTCTGGCTGATTATGGTAGTGTTCATGCCTGTGTCAAACAGATCCAGAACCTGGTTAAAATAATAATAATAAAATGAAAAGAGGAGCAGATTTTTTTTTTCCTCCTCTTGGGCGTGAAGTGAAAAGTAGAGAGAGGAAAAAACAGAGCATCTGTTGTCCCATAAATGGAATTTTTCCATTGGCTGGGTGAGATGAAACCAAGGGGAGATGCACTGAAATACAAAATCCAAACAGCTGAGAATAGAATTGCTACGACTAACTCCTTTTCCCATTCTCATCCATACATCGTACAGTTTATTGTATCAAATTTTGGTCCCAAACATTAGCTTCTTACACACATTTTAAAACACCAATTGATGATCACATTTTGCACCAAATTTTAAATTATTATCAACAAAATTCAGTGTTGTCCAAGAAATGCACACTGGACAATATGGGTAAACACACAAAAGAATGCAAAAACACAGCCGCCTTTAACCCTTCTCTCCAGTGAAATCCATAGTTTGTTTGCACAGGCCTCCAACCAAATGCAGCCGCTCAGGCCACTTTGCATATTGGTTTTGGGATATGCGATGCATCTCTGTCTGTCTGTGGAGCCAAGCACAGACAAACACTGCACTTCCCTGTAGCAATGCAACGCTGGCTGTCAGTGCAAAAAAAAGCTCCTTATAGAACAAAACAAATGCAACAGAATGCAGACGGCTTTCTTTGTGAAAAAGAATTAGGCGAGTCTATTCATAGGAGCTTAATGCCTGCACTATTGATGTTTGTATAGCCCAGTGAAGTGTCAAAAACTCAAGTGGCATACAGAAATTTTTTGAACTACTGCACAGTCATACACAGAGCTTACGACCATTTCCACCTTACTCTCAACTTAATGGGAGATGATAGTAACGTTTTGGCTATGTAGAGCCACCCCATCAATTCCATTATGTGATGCATGGACCTTTGCAGCATGGCGAGAGTGCTGCTCTATAAGACCACAAACTTGGGACTAATACAATCTTTCGTTGATGCAAATGAACGCGCAGAGTGGATCTGCTTGAGTGCACTTGGCTAGGCTGTCTCTGCTGTGTTGCGGGTCAGCAGCCTTGATTCCTGAGAGACTGCCCTCCTAAGCTGCAGAGATGAGCTTAACACTTCACAAATGTTTGAAGAAGCCAAACAGCGCCGGCAGAAAGAGAGAGAGAGAGCGAGCCTGACATTTCCCATGTCAGGGCAGTCATCTGAAGAGGAAATAAGGTGAGCTGGAAAAGCTGAGGCCGGACCAGTTTGAAATGGACTACATTTAAATGGTGTATGGGGGGGTGAGCGGATGCATCTGCACGCACCGTGGAGCATTTGTGTGTGACTGTGCAAGAGTGATTTTAGATTCGAGTAAGAAAGTATAAACAACGTGTCAAAGCACAAAGATCGATGATATGGTTGATAGCCTGTACAGTATGTATATAACACAAACCCGCACCTTCTCCTCAACCAGAACATGCTATTACTGTAATCCATCACCAGCATAGACCCTTCGTGTAACCAAGCTGAACAGCTGGACAACCACTGCCTCACACAGCCCAGTCGCATGCAGCCCAGACACACACAATTAACTCGGCCTCTACGATGTCTTCATGCTCTCAGAGGTGATTGTCCATTCACCGAGTGCATATTAAGGCATAAATAATCCATGCAGACATATTTCCCTCTATTTAGTCGAAGGAAACCTCTGATAGATTATTCATGTCTCAGCTGCACGTTCAACCTTGAGGCGTTCTCCTCATATCTATGGCTAACAATATGACATATGAGAGCAAGGGTGACATTCATATCCCTCCCCCTCCCTCCCTCCCTCCCTCTCTCCCTCCCTCTCTTCCTCCCTCCTTTTCTTTCTTTGTCTCTTCACTAGGGCTCCACTTGCTCTTTAGGTTAACAACAGAAGCTTCCACCAAGGACATATTTTCCTGTGATGATTTGGCTACTCGGGATGTAGTCGGTCTCTCCAATGTTTCTCACAGTGCTGAGTTTGGGCCAAGAGAAATTATACTGATAGAAAGCTGGAATATGCGACCATGACTATGGAATAATTTATTTCAACTCTGAGGTGGTAAAATTCCTAAAAGCATCACTGTTTTCTATAATTTTGTACCAGCATGTATTTCTAATCCTGAGATTGCATTTGATTACTGCTGCCTGTCATTTAATTACAAAAGTTGTAAAATGTATTATTGTGTTATTACTGAACTTTGCTTAGCAGTAAGTGTCTACTTCAAATCAACAAAAGAACTGCCATATCTCAGCTCCTGTGGAGAAGGTCTTCTGACTTCAAAGCTTGACCAACATACTAAGATATGTGCTGAGCTTATGCTAACCCAAGTATGCTAGTACTAATCCGCTTGTTAAGTCCTACGTCATCTGTGACGTATCATCCATTTCTGGGTCCAAACACAGTCGCGCTCTTTTATGACTTGGCAGAGAAATAATGGCAGAACCGGTCAATCTTTTCACAATCACTTCTTTTTTCGCTGATTCTTCGATTAGGGTTAGAAAGGGGCTAAACTCCTTTAACTCAAACAGAGTTTCGAGTGTGTGTGTCCTCCCTGGAGGCATGATAAAGGGTACAGTTCAGGCTTCAATGAAGAGAATACAAATTTGAGGTGAGTTAGGTGTTAGCAAATAAAATGGGACTGAGCGTAACTGAAATCTGTACATTCGTAAACACAAGAGTGTATGTAAAAAGGTATTTGAGGGCAAATGAGGAATTATGTATTCTTGAATTCTTTTGCAATATTTAGAAAAAAATGTGTAAATTAAATTAACCCAAACTCCTTTCATTAAATGCTAAATATAATACAGTTTTTTTCAAGTTATATAATTTCTAATAAATCCAAAATTTACATATCAGTGGAGTTGACATCTGATTTAGTAATCTGCTGCTCTTTGAGGTCGAATGGAAACCTAAAAAAGGATAAATGATCGTCCTTTTTTGTCTCTGTCCCATTAAAACAGCGAGGGACACAGCATTGCGGGAATCAAAGATGACTTGGACCCGCAAACAGTTTAGTGACGTCACCACTTAACAAGCGGATAGAGAGCTGTAGTTTCTCAAACTCAGATTAGAAGGCAACCCCATCATGCTCAACATACACATACTGCAACCATTTGTTGGACATTATACGTTGTTTTGTTGTTATTTTGACAGGAACAAACATTAAAGTTTAATCATCAGTGGGGAAAGCCGATCAACTTCTTTAGCCTTTGGTGTTGCATGCTACATGTAGACTTTAGCTACTGTGCGCTGTGTTCCACAGAAAACATTCCATTAACTCAACATCTGTCCCCGTTCTCCCTTGTGTTCTGTGTTGATATCCTTTCTGTAGACGTCCTCCATCCATCATTACTTTTTCTTTTTTCCCCCCAACAACAAAAGTAGTATTTGTTATAAAGTCAAAACCCCAAGATAGCTTCAACCTCAAGATATGAATCTATGTTTACAACAGGCAAACACTATTTTATCTTTCAGAGCCCTCTCTCTATCAAGTCTGCAATCTGGTGAACGGATATTGTTTGGCTTTAGAAAAATGTGTCCTTAAGTTTCATCTTGCATACAAGCCTTGAAAATGCCCAGCATGTTTGTATAATGTTCATAGTGGCCCTGAACCAAATGTGTACAAAAAGACAGAGGACCATGCTTTGATATGCATAAAGAATTTCAGAGTACTCAGTGTGTGAAATGTATGTGACACCAGAAAAAAGAGAAAGAATTCAGCTGTATTTACAAACTGAGTGTCACCCTGACACTGATTGAATTGTCAGGGGGGTGGCACAGTCGATGTTTGTGTCTTTGCAGTCCCATTGAAGACACTTGACCTGAATGTCTGATTGAAATCAGACAATTTATCACACCTCCATTGACAACAAAAGACGTATAATTAACTCTACACGTTCTTTGCACTCGTGGATGCTTTTTTTTTTTAAAAAAAGCCCACAGACGCAGCTATCTTAACACCTCTGGCAGGGTTAATTGACTCGCTGTAGGGCAAAATAGCAAGACTGGGTAACAATGAGCTAGATGGGATAGCTCCATAGCAGCTAGTTATCTTGACTGCTAAAAGCACATGAAACAGAAAAGTAGCAAAGCTGCACTGAGAAATGTTTGAGCTAAAAGCGAAAAGACAGACAGTGTCAGGGAAACCTTAAGCACTTGAGACAGACCTTAATTCAACATCTCTGCAAAAGAAGAAAATGATCCTGGCTCACAGCGTTTGTTTGTCAGCATCAGAACTTTCAGTACATAGGGTGAGAAGGGCAGTGATAGTAAAAGATGGATGAATAAAAAATTTTGTTCCATCATATGATGTGCTTTATCTAATATGTAAAAATCTGTTCCTACATGTGGCTCTTTAGAGCAACTAGGACACTTTTAGAGGCAGTTCTTGCAGAATGCATTATGTATCATTTGAATGAACAATTTCAATAATTAATTCCACTTCAAATCAGAGTAGATGGTTTCAAATGTGTGTAGTGACTGGCCAGTGTATTTAAAGCAAGAAAGCGAGAGCAGTACATGAGGTTGAGAGTATTAGGTTTTCCCCAGGAGTTTGTCTGCAAAATCCTGGAAACTATTTCAGGGGCATACTGACGGCAAGGCTCTTGAAAAAACCGATAGAGGTGAACTGAACAACAACACAAGAATGTTACAGTAACAAGTAGCAGCCAGAATGAGGATTAGTCATAGCCATACGACACGGTTATCCTTTTAGAAAATATTAGAACCCTTGTGTATTAAAACATCAATCTGTATTAACTTTTGCATACACGTGTCTGTATAAAATTTTACTCATCTTATTTGTATCTGTATCTGCACACACAGCTCAAACATTTTTATAGATAATTTTAGGCAAAACCAAGATGGCTACATTTTTTTTTTACCTTAGTTAATAAAAGGATTTCAAATAAGACTGCTACCTAACTCTGAAATGTTAGCATTAATGTACAAAGTTGTGACATTTGATTTATTTATATTTGATAAGGTGTCAGATGTTCTGATCTCTGAATAGCTAATAAAGGAAAGAAATCTCAATATATATTATCCTGCAGAAGACCCAGTAATATGTTTCATTAAGTGAAAATGTTGAATACTACTCATAAAAAAAGTACTTGAGTTTTTGGTTAACCATGGATTGCTCAGGGTATTTTCAATTCATCCCAGAAGAGAGCTGATAAGAATCTGTAGCCATAGAAGTGTTATTGTCCATGAAATGGGAGGGACTACATTTTTTTTAGCAGTGTAGATAAATAATCTCCAAAACATTAAAATACTGTTTAAATCAATATTTTGTGACAACTTTTTATGTCTTTGCATTGGTAGCCAGATAGCAAAAAAGCATAGGAATATATAGTGAACAGTGGTTATGTAAAATGGAATACCAACAGTTTGTTCCTGCTCACCCTGTCAGAGCTCTAACTTGCAAAACCACCAATTCCACCAAAGATTTTAAGCTGATGGTACAGACTAAGTCAAGTAAATATGCCCACACATACACACACAAAATCAGCTATCACAGCTCCACTTGATATGATTCACAACCCAGTGGTCATTGTAAAATGTCACAGCGAAATGAGGCTGATATTAAAAAAAACTTCAATAACCCACAGGGGTCACAAATGAAAGCAAACGCAAAAAAAAAAAACCCTTAATACAGCGGAAACCACTGGAGCATTAAACACTGTGTTCTGCTGTTATTTAGCTGGTAATCATGTACAAACAGACGCACTTTCTCACCATCTGATATCACAGGGAGTTAAGACTCCTGAATACTTTCCCCGGGTTTCTTCCCTTCATATCACAAGTGAAGGAGCCTCTCCCACTGAGCTGCAAAAAACCTCTCACACCTTTCTAACTTTTTAAAAACATGTCCCAATTTTATTCCTTTAAGAAATCAACTCTTGATTAATGAAGAACACATAGGTGTGCTGGGAAGCTGAGGCATCCTCCTTCTTTTCCCCCTCGATAATAGAAAGTAAATTGTGGAGTTTCCTGGAGTCCTGTTTTTCTGCTTTCCTCCATCTAATTTTTCAAACTTTCAGGCTGGAAGCTTTCAGTATGCTGCGTGAAGGATGTGCACCTAAACCTGTGGCTGTAAAAGTGTGCTTGTGTATCAGTGTGTGTCATAAAGCATGGTGTGATTTCCCTAAACACCCTTTTCTCCCTCCAGACGCCTGCCCCCCCTGGCCCTACATGCCCATCCCTCCTCGCTTTATTACCCAGCCCTGTGATTAATGTCCCTCTGTCACACACTCTGCTTCCCAGAGAGGGAGGGAGGGGAGAGAGAGCTGTGCACAGGCTAACACTATAGCAGAAACAGGACAAACTCACAGTGTGGGAAAGCAAAAAAGATACAAACAGAGTGATTTAACATCTATCTCAGGGAGGGTGAATCGCTTAACCATCATGCACATCTGGGTAGGTGCTGGATAGCTTAACATGCGAGCAAAGTGGGCGGTAAAGATGGTGAAGAATGATAATCTGTTTGTATTTGTGTGTTTAGAGGTTGTGATGTGATGAATATTAACCCCCCCCCCCCCCCCACCGCCAACCTACCCAAGGTGGACAGGAGGAATGGCAGCTGACGAATCACGCCGAGCATCTGTGACAGACCATGACTGCACCTGTTCACCTGAGGGAGCTCGCAGTGTGTGTTTATGCGCACACGATGTGTGTATGTGATATTGTGTTTTTTAATCTCCTCCCCTACTGCTTTCTAGACCAGCTGATCCATGTCCCCTCAACCCCTCCCCACCCCACCCCACTCCGCCACCCTTAATTCTCAGCCAATCAGGCTGACTAAATATTTGAACTGCACAGATGAGAGAGTCTCCTCTCTGACTGAGCTGAATGTTTAGTAAATATCTTATGACTTCCCAGGGTTACCTGTCCACAAAATAAGAGCAGGTAAAGAGAGGATTTCAAACTGGGTTAGCACAGAAAATCAGAGTACTACGTGAACTGTAGAGCAGATTTGTCTTCAGGCTACACAAACACAGAAAAAAAAACCCAAACTGCATAAAGTATGCACTGTTGAAGTAAATCTTTTAGATGCTTGTATTTGGAACTGTGGAAATGATTAGGTGTTGATGTTTTCTCCTGAACCTCCCCCGGTTATTTATTCTGCCCTGAATGTGGTTTTACCAGGACACGGACCCAGAGTAATAACAAAAAACTGTGATATTTCTCCAGCACTTCAAATAGAGCATGTGAGTTTATATTCCTTTTCACAGGATTGTTTTGGTGGAAATTAGAACATTACTCAAGTGTATTACTGCATCTGATGTTGTTATGATTCTCAAACAGAGCAGTGCTGGGGAAACAGGTTGTTCTCCACAGTTGGCCGGTCTGTTTTGTCAACATCATTTCAAGAGGTTGCAGTATGGGGGTATTTCTGTGAAACTGCTGGTTTGCTGAATTCTATGTTGCTGCAGGATCTGTATTTCACAGTTTACTGGCCTACTTCTTCACTTCAAATCTACCAAGAAGAGGGAATACTGCTTCTGCTGTTATTGAACATGATGATGATTCAGAATATATATTTTTTTTTTCTTTCATTTGATAATGTTTAAGTGCCAGGCTGATACAATCCATAGCGCAAGATCATTACAATGGATCATTATTATAAAATATCAAAACAATGGAGCTGTGTGCAAATTAAAAGCATTTTAACAATGTTATCTGACACATTAGCATACAGTTATTAATTCTAAGTTGTTCTGTGGTGCATTTGAGGGGATAGGTCTAGATTGTTTAGTGCTGTGGGTAGAGTAGCACAATGAGACGGCTACCTCTTTCCAGTGTAATAGCTTTTATCACAGTGGGAGGCAGGAGAATACCGATGCATAGCAGGAAATGCTTGGCAGCGGCAGCAGGAGGGGGTGCCTGGCGGCTGGCAAAGCTGAGACTAAATCAAGGACATATATCTCAGGATCAAACACGTCCTCTCTTCAGGCATCCCCTCACAAACTGCAGGCCCCTCTCCGGCAGCTAATGCCTGGCTAAGTTGTTCAAAGAACACCCGGAGGAGGGAGTATTTATGCATGGGAGAAAGAGGGATAGAGGGATAAAAAAACAGAGAGGAGAAAGAGGAGGAGGAGGAGGAGGAGGAGGAGGAGGAAGAGGAGCATAAGCTCATATTCAAACAAAAACAAACACACAAAGCCTAATCAATGATGAGCGAGCGGGGCTGTGTGCTGTGGGTGGCAAAAGAGGTCTGTGGGTTTGTAGAGATGAGGGGCATCTGGACGACCAGATTGATGTTCTCAAACAGTACTTCTTTTTCAACATGAAGCAGGAATGAGGACCCTGGAGTACAGTGTGTGGCCCTTCTGAATATAGCTTTTTTTTTTTTTTTTCCCCGCAAGTGACCTACCTGGTTACATAAACGCTGCTTTGTGTGCGCGCACGTGTTTGTGTGTGTATTTACTGTTTAGGGTCAGTGTGAAACGTGAAGTTTGGATGTTGATTCTTTTTAAGAAGCTCATTAAAAGACACTCCATTTAAATGTGAACAGCTTCCTCTGGCATCCTGTATGGTTCCACTTCATGCTTTAGACGCTTCATTCACAGCTGAGACGTGCTTCCCGCTATAATCTCAGTTATCAAAAGGTTGCTGCTAGCTTTAATTATCAGTGAAGGTCATCCTTGAGACACCTGTATGAAAAAAAACAAAACAAAACGGTAGGAGGGGAACGGAGGGATCTTACCGTTTCTTTGTTATCTGATATTGACAATCAGACCTCAGACTCAGAAAAACTTGACAAACAGGTTTTCAACAGTAATGAACTGCCATGGGAACCTGTCCAAGGCTAAAAAACGCTGAGAACAGACAATCCGATGTTTATCTGTAACCACATCCGCGATGTGTGACAGCCCACTTCAGAAAATTCCCACTGCTGTGTTTGAGCAACATATTCAGCTGAGTTTAGAGTGTACTTCACAGAGGTGCTTTCAAATAGCAATAAGAGGGTGAAAACACAAGAAGGAGACCGCCTTTGCGTTCTCTTTTTAAATGCACACATCCGTCAGAGGACCTAAATAATACAAGGTCAGTCAAGGAGGGTTGTTACTTCAAGCCAATTGGAAAACCTGGGCCTTGTTTTCCAACCTTTTTCCAACCTGACTTAAGACCTGGTATAATTCCCATTTCCTCAAGCTACGGCTTGCTCTTCAGCTCCTTTCCCCCTCACTGCTTAAGTGTTCTAATGGTGGAGCAATTGCAGCAGAGAAGCCACAGGCAAGCTATCAAACCAAGATGTCTGAGAGGAATGTCTCAACATCCTTCCTGCTGTCATCGGGCTATTTTTATCAACCAATTAACCTGAGAGAGAATAAATAACAAAAGTTCAAGACTGCAGCGTCACACTGTAATCTATGCGCATTCGCAGCTAGGGGCTGTCAAAGCACTAATATTTGTTATTTCCACTTAATTCTGAATTTTAACGCCATTTTTAATCACAATTTGATGCAGAGTTTTGCATTTAAAAGCAGTCTTTAAGTCGAAATTAGAAAGTTAAAGCAATTCTTACGACTGTCTAGATTTTGGAATCACATAAATGCATTTAAGTGTACTTCCTGATTTTGACTTACATATTTTTTATTCAAATAAATGCTGCAGTGCTACAATAGTGTGGTCTGAAAGCAGGAAGCAGTGGGAGGAGGCAGTTTTACAGGGCTATTTCAATGAAAAAAAAAACAACAACAAATGAAACGGTGTTGATTTGATCATTTTTCAAAGGATAACACTGCTACATGTTCAGAAGTACGCAGCAGTGCATGTTCAGGTTAGCTTCTCCTGTAGGCTGCGTAAACTGAAGTGAAATGTGGCATTCAAAAGCACTGTGGTGTTATTATTTTCAGGCAAAGTGGCAGAAGGAAGCAGGAAGATACTGAGGTAGTCTAACTATGGTGTGCCACAAGGACAAAATAGCAAAAAGTGAATAAATGTGTTCAACCTTCATCATGCTGACAGTCCAAACAGATTTTTATAATTCTTATACTTAAAGCAGTTATTAAGGGTACATTTTTACCTTGTCTGCATTTTTTTCAGCAAAGGTATGAAACTGCATTTTAAGTTCAGGTCTGTTATAGAAACAAGATTTTACCTATGTATATATCACTAATGAATATCATGTACTCGTATTAGTATTTGTAAAGAATGACCACCAGCTCCGCAGTTTGTGGGCCGGGAAGGACTGGGCAGACTGAATCTAAGACAGATGGACTGATTTTTCTCTCTGAGTCTTTAGACCACTCTAAGTACTTCTACATTACATGTCACATTCACCCATTCGCACTTTGATGGTATGGGCTGCTAGCTAAAGCACCCGTCACTATCAACTAATCTCATTAAGACACACCACTGGCTCAGCAGGGAGCAGTTTTGGGGTTAAGTGAGATGAGCGACTTTACCACTGAGCCACAGCCGCTCTTGAGTCTGCTGCTTTTTAGAGAACTAAGTAGCAAAACACCAGAGAGATGAGAAGCAGGGTGCATTAATGAGAATACTGAGGAAAAGAGTCATAAAGCCAAAATTACTTGACAGAGCAACTAATAGTGTTTATAATTCTTATTGATAGTAGTAATTGTTATAATTTACTAATTTCCAGTACTTTTCCAAACACTGATAATAGCACTGTACAGCAGAGCTATCAACTGCATCAACACATGCAAAACCAAAACACACAAAACACACAAAACACAGTCACACAAGAAAGTGATCTGATGCGTTTCTTCTGTAGAGATATTTTTACATCCAAATATTGAACATAATGCTGAGAACAGCTAACAAGACGAGTCTGCAGCCTGGATTACTGTAAAAGAAAAGGATTAGGTGGTGCTGTCTGAGGCAGACATGTTCGCAAAGGTGGAACAAAGGATGACAGGAAGCCACAGGTCAATAGTATCTCTCTACCTTTACCTGGAGAGAAACATGGGGTGGCAAGGAGACAAGAAGGGGACTTATTAGAAGATGAGGCGAGAAGCGTGGTGAATCAGTGGCTAATCCTCCGTTTCCTCTAAGCCTGTGTAATTAGGACATGGGGGATTGCACCGTGACAGGGGATGCTTCTGGACCGCCTTGCTTCTTTTTCCTCCCTCTCCTCTTCTCTCGCTTTTGTTTATTTCGTTCCTCTTTAGCCTGAGTTTATGGCAGTTTGTCATCTAAATATAGCCAGCTTTTTGTCTGTCTCGCCTTTGTGTGTTGCATTGCAGCATATTCACTCAAAAGCAACACAAACAGACCCAGCATGCCTGGGACATGTTTTCATTTCTGCTCTTTACTACGTACTGCTTGCAGATGTGAATGAGAATGCACGCTTTTTTGGTCGCTGCATGACATCCTTAGATTGTATTGAAGAATATTTGAGGATGTCAAATGGGCTGTGTCAGTCAAAAAAAAAAAAACACCAAACACTTCCTCTAACCCATGCAGACACATACCAAACAAATAAACTCATCATTTTTCGGGGTGCCCGACTGAGGAGCCTCAGGAGAGAGAGCCCAGTTTAGTCCTGACATTAGACCAGATCCCAGAAAGGCTGATCAGCATCCTTCTGCCTGTTAATAGCCTTAATCTACTTCCTTCCCCCAGTAGACGGCAAGGAAAAGTTGCCTTGGCCCATTTAGGGAGATAGTGAGCATAAGAAATGAAGTGAGGAAGAGAAAGAGAGATAGAGAGAGGTGAGGGGAAGAGAAACCAGAGGGGGATGGGAGTTTTAAAGAAATTAAGCCAAGAGAGTCTATGTCTCACTGGCTCATTACAGAAAAATTCAGTTTTTATCCTAAGGAGAAAACAGGTTTAAAACACGTTTCTAAAGCAAAAATAAATAAATATTTTAAAAAATGAAGGGAAGATTTTGCTGCTAATTTAGAGTACAGGTTGTCTTTTGAAATGCTTCCCTCAGATAAATCTTCACATTTCAGCTCCGCAACTTAAATGCTACTTCTTTCTCAACCTTTTAGATTTGTGGAATCTCTTCTTAAACTGATTGGATTTAGGGCCTTAAATGAGGCGCTGTGGCAGTGTCCTGATAACTGGACCCAAAACAACAAGGATAAACAGATTTAGTTTTGTGGAGGCTTCACTCAGGCAAACCGTACAATAATGAAATCCACCAGACACCACACAATCCTGTCACATTTGCTGAATTAAATCACTTTCTTTCATTGTCTGTCTCTCTCTGTCAGCCTCTCTGTTTGTCGCTCTCTTTTTGAACAAAGGGATTTGAAGAACTCGGGGTGTCATGGCTTTGTGCAAGTAATCATTCCCATGTGTACTGCTTTAGACGGATTAGGGAAAGTGCTTCTCATTCTCTGTTTCTCCCTCACTCTAATAAAACACATAAATACAGTGTTCAATAATATGCTGATACTATTGTAATACAGTTTGATAGCATCAAATGACCTTAATCCTTTTAAGATTTTTCATATGGAGGATGAGGATAAGCTCTGAGATAAACGCTGCAGAAGTTCCTAAGAAATGCAAACATGTAAAAATGGAAAATCCATGTCTTCCTCTTGGTGTCAGAAACAGATGAGACTCAACACAGACAGGTTTGGTAGGTGAAACATGTCAAGGAGCCTGACACTCAAGCCTGATGCAATCCAAGCAGGAGCCAAAACCCAGAAGATTGGATTTGTCATGGCGGCTGCTGACCTGGGGTTAGAAAAATATTTCACACATAAAAAGGGACTGAAAATATCAGAAATCATGTTGATTTTTTGTTTGTTTTTTTAACCACATTTACAAACAAGCTCATGCTGCAATTGGACTCCTATTTCCGAGGCTGATTGTAGACGGATGACAAGCCAGATGTTCTGATCCCTTTCAGTGTTTTCTTTCAGATTCAGCTCTGCAGATTGTGATCTCGCTACCAGAAGCTGCAGTAGTTCTTGGGAGAGCAGCTGTGGCACTTTTTGAAGATCAGCCGTGCACTCCTGCTTACATTAATTCAGCAAAACCAACAGCATCTGCAGCTGTGTGAAAATATCCCAAGCTTAAGCACACACCTGAAACGATAACAGTCAGATGTTTCAAACAGCCTAGTCTGACAGACCGGCTTACAAGTGTGTCAAAGTTTTTTATCTTTTTTTTTTTTTTAAATTCCACTTTTGAATAACCTTGAATGAAATACATTATATCATATTTTAAAACAGTATACAGTACGTGGAGCTGCTGTTTCTTCATTTTTGAGCCATAAGCAAAAGTTATCACACCAAACTAAACTGTCAGCTTACACTGGTTCCGTATTTTCCTCTCTGTTATCTTTTAATTTTTTTTCCCTGAGGAGTTTCTTTAAATATCTTCTGTTCTCTGTGCTTTTTATTTTATTTTAAAATGAAGAATTTTAACGGATGAGATACAGCTCTGATGGGTATTCAAGAAACTGTGTTTTTTTTAGCATTGCTTCAGCCTTTTAGCTCTTTCTAACAATCACTTGCTGTGCTGTTTTCAAAAAGAGGATACCTCCAAGTATAATGCAGCTACAAATAAAACCCTCATGAACTCTGAAGTATATAGTTTTACATTTTCTCTGTTTACCGCCTACCAGACTGTTGCTCCTGCTTCACTTTGTGAAACGACGCAGCTTAAAAAAATAAATAAAATAAAAGCACTTTGATATTTAACTGACAAAATGCAAGTTGACTCTGGATCAACTTGCATTAAGGCACCATTGAGGCGTTTTCAACAACCAAGACAGCTGAATCTACTGACGTGTCAGTGTTACACAAACTGGATGTCAGTCTGTGTTACATAAAAGTGAGGCTTGCTGGTTACCAAATCATGTCATACCAAATGTATGCATTTAATGTTCAACTCATACTAAATAAAAGCTGAAACAAGCTTCCAAGCCTAGCCTGCTGCTACATTACATCATGTACCTTTACTGCCTCCAGAAGCACTAAATTTGAACACCTTTTAGAAATTGACCATAAAGGAAGCAGTTGTGTATAGGTCTAGCTTTGCCATGCAAGTAATTTGACAATAAAGGAGAATATGAATGTGGAAAAGGGTCCTCAGACAAATTTATAATGCACAACCTTCAGCAATACTTTAGATGTAAGAAGGGAAGTTTCATTCATTACTTCTCTTCATGCTTATCAGTTCGCCGATGCTGTGTGAAGTATCAAACCACCAAATAAATGGCTCATTAGCTCCTATAATAAAACGCTATCTTCCTCAGCCCGACTGCCTGCTAACCAATGTGATACATCTCATAAAAGAGGCAGAAAAAAGGAGCAGACACTCCACCTTCAAAGCTACCTACCATCTGCAAATCAGCACAACACACCAAATTTGTCCCCTGGCATATGTACCCATGAGACCAATACCTGCAATAAGAAAACTGTACACTTTAGCATGTCGGCATTTGATCAATTGTGCCAATGAACAGCAGTGTAGCTCCCCTAAGGATATTGGCGGGTGTTGAACAGAGGCTAAGTGGAAAGGTGGAGAGAGGTAGGTTGAGTCGATGGTGTTGGCTTTCTCAGCCTCGGGGCCTAACACGTTTAGAGAGCTAACTGACACACTTTGGATATATTAGCCACAGTGAGCTCTGCCAACCGCTCCTCTTTTTTGCTGCTGCACCTCCTCCTCCTCCTCCTATTCCCATCTGTCTGTCACTGCAATCGCCCCTCCATGCAAGAAGAAGGAACATGCCTTGTGTTTCAGCAGCATTGCTTTAGCATCGATGTTCCTCCAGTGCAGCAGCCAAATTGGTGTTTGGCGTCTAGACACTGGTTGCTTGTGTCTCTGTGTGGATAAACATACGCACACTCTAACACTCTCGCGTGTCTGTTTATAAGTATGATTAGATTAAAAGAAACTGACGGAAATGCAATAACGGTCTATTAGTATACCCGTCAGGGGGGATAATCATTTCAAATAGAAATGTGTTTTCCAACTCTCTATCTAATTTATACTTTCTTTGCTTCTCCATATGCTTCACTCTAGAGGCTCGTGGGTTATAAGCACAGGCTTCAAAAAAGGCTGAGGTTCAAGACCAGGCCATGGCACTAAACACAAATAAAAAGAAAACAGAAATAAGTACCTCTCAGACTCAACTCTTAAAAAGAAAAACAAACCCAAAAGCAATGGGAGTGTTTCTTTTTTTTTTTAACAAAGGTAGCCATTGAATTTGAAGGTGAGACAAACAACTCCACCCAGTCCACGCTGTCCCACTCCACTTTATGTGGCGGTTTAAGATTAGGGTCAAAGATTAGAAGGCTTACACAAGATAAGAACGGGATTAAAAGAGCTCAGAGATGTAAAATTACAGATCAGAGAACTGGTAAAAACACACCTGAATTGTAAACAAACTTATAACACTGCCACCACCTGTCCTGCTGGGCAAATCCTGGCAACATGGTGGGAAAACAAAACAATGTATTCCTGATGAGAGAATAGGATGTGAATATTATGGAAGCAAGCATCCAATATTCCAGAGAGGGATTCAGCACACATCAAAGGCTGCCTCTGCAGTAAGTCTGTTAGATTTGGGATTAATGGACTCCAGAGGGGCCTGGACACACACGCAGGCACACACACAAACACACACACACACAAAATCCACTACCACTACCCCGCCTGATAAGATTCACAACCCTGGCTAGCTAAGCACTGCAGTGCAGAGTGTATCTTTTCCAGCAACTCTCCACAGTGGACTCTACTGCGGCATTATTAGGTGTAACAATGTGCTAGAGGTCACTTCAGGTGTTCGGCATAATTTCGAAACATTCTTAAAATTTCTGGACAACAAATGCTCGAGTTATCCAGGTGTTTCACCTACAAGATTTCCACGAATGCAGCACAGATTCTTTCCAGTCATGTCTGCTGGATTGTTTGGACTAGTTCTTTATTTTGCTTGTCAAATTGCGAAACCCATGCCAAGACACACACACACGCTTGCATGCATACATGCACACACAACCGTAAGTTGCCTCCGAGCTCCAATGGGTTCATGCAAATTACAAAAATGCAAATTTGGGTGGAAAGGCTCAGCTGGCCTCTGATGCATTTTGAGGAAACACAACAAAATGTGTGTGTGTGTGTGTGTGTGTGAGGGAAAACTCACAATGAATCTTTTTCCTTTAATCTAGACAGACAGACAGACAGAAAGACAGCCTAATCCTGACCCTGACTGCATTTCCACCCCGGTGCTCAGCCTTTCCCCCATTCGGCCACCTCCTACCACTGCCCCCCCCTACCCCCTGGGCTAAAACCACAGGTGCAGGCGAATGCAAACCACTGGGTGGAAAATGCTCGTTGACAGCATTCTGGTGTGTTTGCGATTGGTCAGTGAACAATGAGGGAGTTTCCCTGAACCACTTGTCGTGCTGATGGAACAGCTGGACACCAGCACCAGACACGGATCAGGGTGGGAAGAGACCATGCAGAACAACGGGGAACTTAAAACCAAAATGAGATTCAGCAGAGCTTAAGCTCAGTGTCATTACACAAACTGTGAAAATTTATTTTCTCTGCGACTCACAAAGACCACAAACAAAGCGAAACATGTTATCAGGAGGATGTTCTCTTCTTATGAGCGCTCTGATTATTCCTCTGACTGAAAATGTGCTCCCTTAGTGTGGTGTTTTTCTGAGTTTCTGCTATTTCATTATTTTTATTTGAGCAGAAATTGTCATGATACCAGATTGAAGCTGAAAAGGGGAGATGGTTGAAACTACCTGTTGTCCAATACGTTGTGAATTCTGATGTGGTTGCCTGGATACAGCAACACGGAGTGCATGCTTTACAACACTCCAAGTGTCATGATTCACTGGCCTGTTATTGTTTGCCTCCTTTTACAAAACAGCATGAACTCAGAGCCATGTGCCCCCAAACCCCGCTCTCATCTCCATGATCATCCTGAGCAGCATTATCACAATCTAGGGAACTAGATTATCCCTCGGCTCAAAACTTCATCCTCTTTGATCCCCACTTGGGGAGGGGATGAGAGGCAGCGCGGGCGACCATCACCCAGATTTGCCACTTGTTAATCAAGGCAGATTTTGATCACCTTCAGTGCCAGATGGACGACTGTTTTCAAAACATCGCCATACAACGGGCATTACTCTATCCAGGATACTTCCTCAAGCAACAACATCAGTCTTTCTGCGCTCTATTCTTATGGGCTCAAACTACATCAGATTCAGCGGTAGACTTTTCCATTAATATGATGCGTTATTTGTGCCTTAAAAATGTCAAAATATGCTAGTTATTCCAAATTTTAATGAGATACTGCTTGAAATTATGCATACAGGAAGTACTAATAAATAAATTTTACTTTCCGCGACTAATATGCTCATTTAAAACTTCAACACGCATTAATCTAGTGCTTACCAGCAGAGACAACATATACAGCATTTATCAACTGGAAGCTGCTCTCTTTAAAGTCTGATACAGAAAAAAAAAACAACCCATCTACATCACGTTTCCACCATCCAGCTCGTCGTGGTCTGAATCACAATGAAGCATGCGAGTGTGAGTCAAAAGGGGAGGTACAAACACCCTTAAGCACTGTACGGAGATCCATCACACTTAGTTGTTTACACTGCAAGCCTTCTAAATCTCCATAATAGATCTTTGTTGTGGTTTGAGGTGGGATGGCGAGGTCAGCTGTTAATTGGCTGCTGGTAATTACAGATGCATCTTAAGCTTGCTGACATTGTCCGTGGGGCTTTGGGACTTGCAACTAATGCACCGCAGAGATTACTGCAATGGACAGACAATTGCACAACTCTCGTTCATGCATACTGAAGCAGCAATTAAAAGTCCTTATTTAAGTCTCATCGCGTTTTTTTCGCAGCTGTTGTGGTCATTACATGTGTAGAATTTAATACGTTTAGTGCTTAAATTACAATAAGGTTGAGTGATACAAACTGTTTTTACACATTAAAGATGTGATCTCTCTGTCCTTGCCCCTGTCGTTTTGTTTAAATGTTCAGGTTCGTCATTCCATCGGCATCCTCATCCTTTGCCAGTAGACATGGGGTCTGTTTTTTTCCCCCCTCTGTGGGGCTGCTTCCCTGGAAGGCAGGCAGCACAGGGACAATAGCAGCCACCCAATTAAAGCTGTGTTGGCCTCGCAATTCCTCAAGGTATTGCCATGTGACAGTTTAATTAACCAAGCCCCTTATCTTAATTTAGCAGGATCAAAAAGTAACAAACTGAGGTTATCGGCAAAAAACACTCCCAGTCGCCATCCACACACACTCGCACATGCACACACACTCTCTCTTCCCATCTCTGAGTTAGAAAAGCTCAAGTACAGTATCTCAAATGCAACAGAGACATCTGATGAAATTCATACAGCTGCCATCCATGCAGATAGGACAAAGCTCTATTTATAGCTCACATTCTCTTAAGGATATTTATTCCAGCTGTGGAAGCAGTCGCCACAGTGTGTCCCAGAGTGCGTGTACATGTGACTGAGTCGAGGCCTGTCTTAGCAGGGATGTGTTTACACTGACATGATTTCCTTCTTTTTGAATTTGAACTGGTGGCTCAGTGACGGCAGGATGCCAGGCACCATGCTACTTAAGCCAATCTCCCATGGAGCCCGCCTGCTGTCCCGCCCATCTTCATCTATCCATCCGTCCATCCACCCATGAGCTCTTCCTTCTTATCATCCTGTTACTTATCAACTGGTTGCCATGCTTCTTCTCTCCTTAATTGAAGCCTGTTTCTTAGATTTTCCTTCTGTCGAGGCGCCTGCTGGGGTTTATATCTATATCACATATCTAAGCCTATAAAACTGGAGATTTTCTGGCTCTGTGTTTTTTTTTTCCCTTCCCGATACTGTTACAGATGCTGGGACTTGAGAAATGTCTGATACTAAGTGGCCTTTGATGTCATTTGAATGACATATTGTAGAGTTAAAACATTGCTATCTGTGACTGACTTTACATCCTTTAATGGATTTGCACTGAAAGTATCTGTTGTTTTCACATGATAAAACACCTGAAAGAGGCTGATTTTTAGGCTGCGTGATTATCTTTTTGCAGATGTCATGTCCGTGAAGGAAATACTGATACTGTTCAACATTTATACTCTTTTGTGACATCTCTGATCATTTTATCCACTGTCATATTATAAATCCCATCTGCTCTCATTGTTTGAGCATTTCCTCTGTCAAGACTCCATTATCTAAAGCACTGCAGGCAGTGGATAAAGGGACACTGCTAGTTATGGTTGAGCAGAGAAGAAGTCCTGATGCCATGCACAGGCCAGGCCCATTTATCTCTCTGGTTCCTGATGCAGTGTAACATGGGGGAAACAACGCCTTGGGGCTCCACAAATATACATTTACATCAGCCTCAGAAACAGGCCGGACAAAAAGGGGTCTTCGCTTGTATCTTGTGAATACAGTGCATTATGTCAGGGACCAGGCTTTGAGTTTTCACATAATCAAAGCAGAGCAATTCCACCCAGTTTGTCAGAGCCTGCATCGGATTGGTCAAGCAATCTGTTTGTAATAACAATGTTGCTGCATCCGATATACCATTAGCAGGCACAATGCAAGTCAGACCTTAGGGTCTGATCTGAAACTCAGCTGACTGTTCCACCAATGCAAGTTTTACACAAGGGGCAACATCTGCATCTACATCTGGTAGAGAAAAATGAAGCCTATGCAGAAGTGCTAAAAGTTGCTGTTCATCGAGGATCTGCTAGAGGCTGGTCAAGCCAAAAAAATAATTTTACAGCATTAAAACATATATTTACAGCCTGGTTCAAAAAATGGCTTGGGTCTGAAATGCTACTTTTGCGATCAGCACACAATGTTTGGTGAGTGATTTTTTTTTTCTACCTCGGCGGTTTATAAGATATTAGGATTACGGGTTTGTCCAATCAGAGGCTGAGCTCAGCTCACTTGACTGACAGGTGCCCTATAGCTGTTAGAAAGGAAGTTCAAAGTCTCAAAGTGTTTGTACCTCATCATATCCAAGATGGCCCCATCCAATGATTGTCTTATACCTATGGTCTATGGTTGTACATCATTGTTCCAGATATGCCTGTAACAAGTGTTGCTGGTTACAGAAAGGTTCACAAGCATAGAAAGAAACAAACAAAAAAGAAGTGCCAACAGGTTTGCTAACTCAAAGTAACAGTTCTGCTACGAATAGCAAAGAAAAACACAGCAATTACACTCAAGAGAGAGGCATTGAACAGTCGAGCAGAAACCGTTAGTGAAAGGCGTACGGTAAGATCACACAGAAAGTCATGTGAAAAGGAAACAGCTGTGCCCGCCATGATTTCACCTCCTACAACAATGTTACGAGCTGATGAGAGAACCAGCCCCTCTGACTGTAAGAGCAGACTACAGGTGTGAATTTCTCACACATAATACATCCCTGATGGTAAAGTCTTTGCCTGTCAGTCTGCCTCTTTATGATAGATCATAACATCACAGCTGCTTGATTTTCTATAGTATTGTTTGAGATGTTAACTTTACTTGGAGAAAAACCCTGAGCTTGTTAGAACCCAATCTGTACTCAGCCTGTGAGGACATCGAGGGCAGCTTGTTCCTGCACCACTTACACTTTACAGCTAGAGCAGCACAAAAGAACATGTAAAAGTACAGTATATAAGTACAATTCACAGAGCCTTAATCTTTATTACAACCCCAGAACATAATTAAACCCTAAACTGTTACACGTCATTATCGTTTTCTCTGTAATGTTTCATTAGTTTTATGACATGGGCTCTTGGAAGATTAGTTTTCTGTGGTTTGAACGAAATCCAACTCCAGAGACGAAAGACTACTGATGGCAGCTTGGCTTTCACTGCTACAATACTGTGACAAATCTACAGAGGGAGTAATACCACAACTACATGTTATACTCTTTTTTTCTCAATTAATCAGTTGGATGATAAATAAAGAGAAATTAATTCATTTATTCCTGTTTTGTATCAATAGTTCAACTCATAAAGGAGATCTGTTTGTATTGATACTAGCTGAAAAAAAAAAATCCTCTAGATGATGGCAAGCCACACCATTAAAGGGATGAGATGATAAAAAATACTGAAAAACAATAGGGGGGAAGTAAAAATGGCTATCAAAGCATATGTAAAGACTGTGGTTAATGTCTGGAATTACATCCTCCACACTCTCACACAAACTCACGCACACACACACATGCAGCAATGCCCGGCTGTCCATGGACAGAGGACAGATGGCCATTGAGTGGCTCTGTTCCAGGAAGTGACGATGTTCTGTATCATTATAATCTGCTCCGTAGTATCCTCCCTACTGCTGTGCTGGACAACATGTTTCACCCACTGCGAGCAGATACTGGAACAGCTCTTCTGCTGCTCTGTCACACATACTCTTAGAGAGGTGCTGTGACAACAAAGTGTCTTGTTTTGTAAGAGCTTCTTTGTTTCGCCCTCAAGAACTTGAGAGAAAAGTGGTCCTTCTGATGCCAAGACTTGTGATTCTTTTGAAGTTCATACAGAAATGTACATAAGGGCAGTGCAGATGCACTCTCAAACACATCGTGTCTTTAAAAAAAAAAAAAATCACTCTTGGATTGCTCATAGAAGTTACATCCAGCAGTCTACGTACCTCACAAACACAGACACAAGCTCTGAAAGTGAGTCACTATTCAGCCTATTTGTTGTTTCCAGCTAAAGCTAGCTTAGCACCACCCATGAGCTGAAAAAAAGGAAGAAAACTGCACCAACATCTCTTTGAATTCCGAGCCAGACCTTCCATCTTAAAATATCTCTGCATCAACAGTTATGATCACATCCTAATTATGTATGCTGCTATCACAAATTTAACTAAGCTTTTCAATTAGAGGGTAATGCCAGAAATAAATAAATAAAAAAGGGAGAGGGAAACGTGGGCTGCAGCGCCATGGGGCTCAGCCACACAATGTTAATTAATTTCATTTATAGCACAGACACCACATCTACCAGGTTGTTGCTCATGTGATTACAAAGAGAGGAAACAACTGGGAGCAGAAACATGTCTGTCCTGATAATGGAGGAGATAAATAAACTGGATTTTCTCCTGCTGTTGCTGCTTTGAGTGAATCACTTCTGTCTGGTAGAACCAGTTTGGCATGAGAGTGTTTTTTCCCCCCATTCCCCTCCTAACATGCACTCTTGGTGATAATGTAAGTTACTAGTGTGTTTACAGCAAGCAGGCAAGTCTGTGTGCATGTATAAAGCACAAACATGAAATATGCAAACTAATCAAACTGCCTCGCCTCACTTTCTGACTTTTATTACACTCAAATGAGGCATTCGCACAAACAAATTCATATTCGTCTGCAGGCGACTTTTCTGACAAGAACACTGACAAAAGAAGCATCTCCAGCTGGAGCTGCAGTTCAGCAGAGAAAAGTGTGTTTAACACTGTGAGTGTGAAATTTGTTTTCCAAAAATCAGAGAGGAAAAAAAAAATCAAAAACTGATGATGATAATAAAAAGATCATAGAGTTTTTACAGGACCTGGGAGTGGATAAAATTTCAACAATACGTTTGAAGAGTGATTAACTCTAAATCTGTATGACTCTGGCCTAATCCGCACATTCAGAGTGCCTACATCATTTAATGGGCCTTTCCCAGAATTTAATGGCTTTGTGTGTTTTTTCAGTGTCTAATATGAGTGAGCACACTCCTGGATTAATACTCTGTTATGCTCTCATTACAGAGCAGCGTGCATGAGGAGAGAGGGCCGGGCAGCCGTAAGCATTTGGGGGCACTGGAAAGCACTCTCAGTGGGATCTAAAGCAGGTTTTTTTTGTAAGATGAAAAGTCCAGTCAGGCTATGATAAGAGGCTGTAATGGTGCTCAGAGTGAAATAAGACATATTTTTACACATTGCTTCTACAAACATGCCATAATTATTCTGTGCAGCGGCCAGGGTGAAGGGATAATGTCAGAGATTTATAGCCCAAGTGGTTAGAGTCCCAGATATTCATCAATCCTCTCCAACGCTGTGGTGCCACAGTGCTTGAGACAGGCCTCGCTGGCTGAATGAGGATCAGGGGGTGAGCCGCCGTGCAGGCGAGCCGAGGTGCTGAGTTTAGACCTGGAAATCACACACCCCCCCACTGCCGCCGCCAAAGCCGCCAAGCCAGCTATCACACACACTCAGCTCAAGAGGAAGGACACAAGAATGGACATCACCCTTTAAGAACCACAATCATAACAATGGAATTTAATAAAAGTTGGTGTATTAAGGAAAATAAGACTAATCCCTTTAAATCTTCCATAATGAGAGAGAAGAAATCCTAAGACTGTGATATTTTCCCTCCCTTCACCCCACAAGATTTTAGGCTTTCCACAGGATTCCACTAGCTTAGCCGCAAATCGCCTCACTGCTGTGCGATACCACCATATCCTCTAAGAATGGGGTGAATGCACGCTCTGGCACTAGAGTATGGGCACACTACACACTACACACACACACACACACAGAAATCTTGTTTGACTTTAAGTGACGCTTTCTGGAGAAGTCCAGATTGCTGATGGTTCTCATTTTCCACACCAGGAAAGTAGCTGGTGATGTTTCCATGAATCAGGCTATCAGCCCAGCCAGGGACGAAGGAAGATGAGGAGTAGGACAAGATGAAAGGCTCAGAGACAAATCCGGCTCGCACACACATTGAGAAGAAACATGAGCATCTGGCTGCTGTTTTCAGATGTGGCTTGTTTCTTTCTAATCTGGGCTACTCCCCAAGGCCATGCTACAGACTTTTAGATGGATTCTGTAAGCTTTGATAATGCCATGACAGATACTTCATAAAGTGGAGATAAAAAAATAATATTTACATGAATTATTCCTGATAAAAAGAGCAGTTGGTGACATGTTAGCTAAAACAAAGCTCTGTTACACATCAAGTCCGGTTACAACGAGTGTAAACACACTGATGGCCTCAATTAATCATGTGTAAACAGACGGATGTGATTGCATCACATGAAACCATGACTCCTCCATATGCTACCTGTTCTGAGTGATGTTTGTAAACTAACTAATTACAGCGCTCACAAATGAGGCTCCTCTCCTCTCAGCAGATGTTTGTACCATTAACCTGCAGAACAATTACTCTAACATTGCACATCGTGTGAAGAATTGCAGATTTGTGATTCTTTCACGGCACTACGGGAACAGCCTGTCAGAGCATTTATAGAAAAGCTAACATGTTAATAGGAGCTTTTTGGAAAAGAATAGAGTTCTCGCTGCAGACGTATCACAAAATAATTGATCTAGTTTTCAACCAATATATTTGTATCTCTTCCTCTTCGAGGTATAAATCTTTGAAGAACGTTGTGCTTGACTGATTGTCCCCAGTTATGCATGCATTTGATGAGCTAAAGTCTCTATATCTAATAACAAAAGGGTATGAAAGGTATGAATACGATAGATTTCAGGATCAGGCGTCTACCGTTGATGGTTAAAAAGACTTTTTGCCACCCTTTCTACAGAGCCTCATGACAACAATAACGCATTGTTTAGCTTTCTTTTGATGAATTAAATTCTAAAAGTCAGTTCTCGTCCATAAGACTGAGTCACTTTCTGGCTGAGCTGTTGCTCCATCACATCTCCACTCTGCTTCCAATGCCCGCTGGAAATGTTTCAGAAGAAGTGCGTCTTCAAGCAGCCTGTCTTTAAGCAGCCAGATTTCGTGTTGCTTTGTTCATTTGTTTTATTTTTTGGGATTCAATTGTGTCGCATCTGAACAGTGTGGGTCTCTGCCTCGCTCTCGCTCTCTTTCTGCCTCACTCTCTGTTAATCTTCAACTGAGAACTTCACTGTAGGAAAGGAAACCCTCATAAGATGATCACTTTATTCAAATATTCAAACAAATTATGGAATCATTGATCGTGATCTGTAAATGTATGACCGAGATATTCAAACTAAACTACATGCATTGTTAATTGCTGTCTTAATATGACTATACAGTATTTTGCATCTGTGAAAAACATGCCTGCATTCATCTGGCCAAGAAATTTGAATGATGCTGAATGGAATGCCCTTTTCCAACAGTCAGATAAAGGTTTATTGAAGGCCACAGCTAGCAGGATAGAGGTTGCCATGGCTACAAGTGTGAAAAGGGCATCTGATCTGACTTCTGACCAGTCAATTAATCTTTAGAATTGCTTGCCTTTTTTAAAATTTTATTTTTATCAAAGGTTCAGTCATAATTCAAAATGAACAGTAGTGTGTGAAAAAGAATGATAGTAGGGGAACTTGAAAACAGTTTTGGGAAAAGTACGTGTAGTTCTAGAATCTTAAGATTAAAAGTGGCATCAGGGAAGCTTGGTGAATTTAAACACAAAGTGTGTTTGGTTGGCTGTGTGAAGTGACAGAAGTAACCCAAAATAAAATAACATATAAAGACTTTGTTGTCTCATTATTTCAGTACCTTAATTGCCTTGTTATGCTTCTTATTCATTATTAAACAGGTCAGGATGCAAACAAAGGTCTAAATGATAATATCCAATAGAAACACTGTTTTAAAGGACACATTTTCTGTACATTCTCCTTGCATTGTAATGTCGACAGTAAAGATAGACAAGAAGATGATTCAGCTATGAGAACAAATCAGCTTCTGCGGTTTTCCATATATTAAAATCCAACAGTATGACATCCTTTCATATGAAAGGTAACCTCTATATTTAAAATCACAAGGCCTTGCAGTCCTTCAGGATAAATGATGACAATATTCCTCTAAAGTAATGTCGAAAATGTCAAATGAGACAATATAAAGAGGACAGTAAAGAAAAACATTCAAGAGCCCTCACATCGAAAAATTGTACTACATATCACAAATGAAAAGCAGATTTTTCTCCATTCAGAATGATTCAAATGAGAGGTTTAAATTGAACCAAGGCCTTGTCTTTTTTCTTTCCCTTTAAGCCTTTGAGTAAAAATGAATCAGTGTTTAAAAAGCGGCATAGCAAACATAAAAGACCTCAACGTGCCATCAGTTCCTCCTCATCCAACCACAAAAATGTTCAGCTTCTGTGTTTGGTAGATTTTAAGACATCAAGGTACCAGCCGATCATCTCTTCAAAAATACACTTTTCATTTATATGCCTGTGCTTACAAGGTCAAAGGGCTCACTGAAATCCTTAGCATCATAAATCACACAACACCCACAGAGAAGAAAAGCATCATGTAAACAGAGGTTATTAAGAACAATTATATGGACTGCTAACATCATCAAATATTTGTGTACAGTGCATATATCTGTGCATGTGTGCACTCAAAAATTTTGGTGAGCCAGCTGAGAGCTTGCGTGTATGTGTGAGAGCATTTGATAAAGCCTTGACATTTCCCTTATTTAAGCTATTCACAAGCTGAAGGATGATGTGGGGGTTGGGGTTTCTATCAAATAACAGGGAAAAGCCACTTTCATCGTCTTTTACTGCGCTGTTACAGAGGCACATCTCACGCTGCCTCTCCTCACTGTATCCAGCCTGTCCATGTAGTATCACATCCTCCTCTTCTTCACCCCCCCCCCCTTCCTTCTCTGTCCCACTCATGCCTCCCGCTTTTAAAACAAGGCAGGAGGCGGTTTGATTATCACACTCCGATCGCAGCTAATTAGGCTGGGTCAGCTGGTACAGTCAAGCCGTATCCTTGTCAAACAGCGTCCCTCCACGCTCTTCCTCTTCCTCTTCCATCATCCCTCCCTCTCTCTCTCCCTGTTCCCTCGGACAGCCCTATCAGTGGGTAACATCTCCCTACACCACTGCCGCCTGTCTGTTCGTGATAGCGACTGTGGCAGTCATCTCCACAGAGGCGAGCGATGTGCTGCCAGCCACTCCGCCGGAGCCAGACGAGCTATATCAGCGTCTGCTGCAGACGCGTCGGAGCATCAATTAATCGCCGTTTAAACTGGCAAAAAAAATGGATTTGATATACTTAAGCTTAATTAATACATTGCTACCAATTTTTCAGGGCTAATTAATCAATTTGAGACTAGTCCCTAGCGCGAAGATGTCCAGATTATGTTGTCTGGAAGAAAAGTGCGACGAATATCGCAGAAGATGAATTACATGCATGGGAAAAAAAGGGGGTTGTGTGTTTTTCCTCACAATACCTATTAGCATGGAAGGGGAAGTGGAAGAAGTAAAGGAAAGAAATATTGTGTGGCAGGGTTGTGAAATCACAATGAAATGAGAAGGGCAAAAGTATGTCTGCACTGTATGCTACAAAGTAGCAACCATAGCGTCTAAGAAGTGACACGGGGTAGGGGACTGATTGGAACTTGAACTACATGCTTTGGGCACTTGTAGTTCTGTTTATACTCTGCCAGTGAATGAGGCCACAGTGTCCTGGCAGGCGAGCAGAGACAGCTACAGATAGTAATTGGGAGGGCTATGCTTGGAGGGAAACAGAGGACTTAAGACGGGATGAAGAGCAGGAGAAGGGGGAGGGGTTGAGGAGAGAGACCTATGAGGTAGATGCTAAGTGCTGAGATGTGAAGAAAATAAGCCTGCTGGAAGACGACCCCAGGGACGGTGACCAGTGACAAGCTGCTTTTTTCTTTTCTGTCTGTGTCTGATAAAAGACACCCGTACCTGTGTCTTGTGGTAGCACGTGGAAGGGTTTTTATAACCACGGTTAATGTTGGCTAAATGTAGAGCAGCACATTACACCCCATTTCCTTGTGTTACATATCCTTCAATTCAAACTTTTATATCTTACTGAGCCTCCTTAATAAGCCGAGAATTACTGTAATAAATTACCTGTACGAGAGTGGGTCTGCTCTAGATAAAGAAGCATATGGGACCACTCCTGAGCTTAACAGACAGGGGATCGTCTTGAGATTCATCCACAGGAGGAAATGTAATGAACAGTAAAAGCAGACCTTTCCAAGCAGATGACAAATTAATTTGAGAGGCAGAAAATCTCACTGTAGCATTGATATCTCAGGTAAATATTAACTCAGAGTAAGAAATTATGTGTTGTTTTTTAGCATTCAATTGGTAGCCTTGCAACTTAATAAGGACACACTGGAACAGAGCCAGAGCAATGTTCGCCGCCCCTCACTCCTCATCACCGCTTTTGCAACGATGCTTTGGCCTCCTGCCCCTGGCCTCCCCCACAAGCTTAGCTAAGCCCACATGTTATTGGCTAAACACAGCCAGCTGCAGCCAGTTAACTGTCTAATCTCACATCAATCGATTTCCCCAAACAAGGAGAGGTGGAGAAGTGGAACGCGAGTCGCGGAGCGGGGGTGAAAACACGGCAGCAGGGTGAGAATAAATGGGAGGGCAGAGATGAGTGAGAATCAGGCAAAGACAGGTTACAGCCTGCTGCTGAGTTTCCACCGATGATGAGCTTTGTGTGTGTGTGTATGTGTGTGTGTGTGTGATTCTATTTGTGGATTGATGTGACAATCTTTTGTTGGAGTCTGTCAAAAGGAAACAGGTGGAACACAACTCACATAGAGGTGCATGGACAGGCACAATTTGGCAGAATCCGTCCACAGCAGTAAACTTCCATGAATTATAATGTATAGGGGCGGCTTTTAATGCCAGACTTTGGCCCAGCACACATTTTGTCATGTGTTTTGTGCGTAGAAATGTGATTCTTTCAGTCCCACATGGACAATTAAATGGGAACATTTTCAAAATGAGAAACATATGGAGTTTTTTAATTGGCCAATTTCTCTTGCCAACGTGTGTGGCTTTTTTTCATTCTAAAAACCAATGAAAAGGAGGAAAAAAAAAAGCTATCTAGTGAGACTTGCATATTGCAGCACAGAGTGTTTCACAAATTGTCATTGTCCTTCCGCAAGGAGTAAAACGGGCCTTCTGTTCCCTGGATTAATAGCACCATTACACAGGATCCATGTTCAGTATAGAGCTCTGTGCTGCTGGATCCAGTCACTGAGATACATTCTGCTTGGATAGAGAATTTAGTGAATTTGTATTTCTGCGGGAATATCTGTTTTCCCGAGCAGGTAATGGCCCACACCGAGCTACATGACTGGTTGAAGCTGCAGTGAGAAATCTACCATACCCTCCTGGCCCATTTCTTCTCTCTATACCATTATACCCTGTATAATCTTGTCTTTCTTGGCTCTCCTCATCCTGCACTAATCATGCGAGGTGGCTGGGGTGAGGAGGACTGCAACAACTTATATCTGGGGAGTTATTGTTCTACACATGTCATGTGTAATCTGCCCGACCCACAGCGCTTAGAATAATTATTCATATTTAATCACCGAACTACGAAGCAACATCGCCTGCCGCTCACTAAGTCATTTTCCATGTTCCATTATCAAAGTTTCAGAGACGGCTGCTCAGGGAAGGGGGACTAAATGGAGAGGCTGAAGTAGTTGGGCTTATAAAAACATAATGGGCTTGTCTGCTTTGATAAACTGAGGACGTGTATAGAATGCGCACTCGCTCACACCCTAGAACACACCACACATAGACATACACTCACATTAAACGAGAAGAGTGCAGAGAAAGAAGTGAAGGAGAATAAAGTGGTCAAGTAGAGGTTCAGATTGTGAGCATTCAGGCAAGTCAGGAGCTCAATCGTTAATACAAATAACTTCAGCGCCAGAGAGCGGATTGATAGTCATTTGGTCTAAGTGTGTTTGGCAGTCTTTCATTTCTCATGCAGTCAAATCTGCAAAAGAGGGCTCACCTTGCTCCAGAGGTGGGGGTTTAACGCCCGTGGCCTTTAACTTGAGGGCTTCTTTTGCAGACATGTCACAGCAGGAGCCTTTGTTGGTGTCTTGGTCGCTGTCGGCCTGGTCACTGTCCCCGTGGCCGCTGTCTCTCAGGCTGGCTCGCTCTGGGTCTTTAAATGTCGAACTACTAGATGAGTGAAGAAAAGAAATAAGTTATCAAACACAATGTGTGGCTGTGTTTGTCTACTACCCAGTAGAAGCTTAGAGACACAGGGACATTAATGGGCAGGCCAGGGAAAATAAATAAATAACATAAGATAGTATTTTGAGAAGCACTTTTAATTCTTTTAAGTACTGACTACTAACTATTAAAGATTAGAAATCATGAATTACAGAAAATCTGTATATCCTTTCAGAATTACTTGCCAGTTAATTTACTACATGCATTATGGCACTTTGTTTGGATTATTGCAGAAAAGAAAACTCAGGTTTGAGATGTAATGACGGGTATGGATCCCCGCGCCTTACCTCTGAACAAACTGTTGTCTGCTACCCATATAATTAGGCTCAGTGGGGAAATTGTCCGTCTGTGGAAAAGAGAGAAAGAGAAAAAAAGCATGTAGTGGGCTTTACAGAAATAAATCGTGCTGTGAAACAAGATCTCCTGGTGACATAATTAATTATGCGGAAAGAAAATGTGGTAGAGGACAGAGCAGGGGGCAAATAAAAGACTGGGGGATGTGAGCTCTATAGCGTTTAGGTTTGAGCATTTCATTAACCACATAAAGCAGGCTAATTAGCCATTTGAGAGTAAACCACAGAGCTGAGCATCAAATCTGGCAGGCATAATGTGATCAATATCTGCTAGGACAATAGTCCTGATGAGCAGAGAAACTTTGCACTTAATAAGTTGAAGTGTTAGCTAAACTCCAGTAACTAAACAACAGCACAGTTTGTGCAGAAATTAATGCAATGTTATCATGCTTTTTTAACAATGCTTCTGTGAAATACTGTTAACTTTATTTAGCTTTTAATTCCTCAGAATTGTGAAGATTGGAGGGATGCATGTGCGAACCATCCTGTGTTTATTTTATATGGGGGGCCACCTGATCGTGCACAGGGGGCTTTATGCTATGTGGATCGATGTGGATAAAAACACACCGACACAGTAAGGTGTAACTTATACAACCACACAGAGAAACAGTAGGGCATGTGTGCAGCAAGAATAATGGAATAGTCCTTTAAACCTTATACTGCACAAACACTCCTCAATCCTCTGCACGGCATGCAGCAGTGCATTACAGACTGGATCGATCTTGTTGGCACTGGAAACTCTCTCTCCCAGTCTGCCTCTCTCTAGTTTATTATATCAAAGTGTGGTGTATTATAGTTTTAATGGTGTCAGTTGAATTAAAGGTCACAATGAAACCAGTTTCTCTGTGGCATTTACAGACATATATGTCGATGTTGCTATAATTAGACAGAAAAGAAAGCAAAGACTTCACCGTAGGAACACAGGAGGGAAAATAATGTGTTTGTATATGGTCTTAATTATGAAAGGAATATCTCAAAGTTCCTGTTGTGCAGAGGTAGGAAGAGTGAACACCTGAAAGACAAATGGCTTTCTTGCTGTTGAAGCGGCGTTCATCATAGTAACACAAATAATTACTCCTATGTAGCACACAACTCTTGGCCTCTGAATTGATAGCAGTAAAATGTCATGTTTCGTGAGTAATGTCTCCTTGTGCCAGGCTTTTTCACATGCACAGCTTGACTCTCAGTCGATAGAGTATTTCAATGTCATCCGTGCTCTGCAGTGGCACAGTATGAGGCAGCGTGTGTGAAGGTCAGACAGGCCACCTCAGTACTTTGACCTTCCATGCTTCTGCCAACACCTTTATCCGTACCTAAACACTCGATTGCACTTCAGCCTTCGCCGAGATTAAAAGAAAACACCCACAAAATATATCAAAAGGAATCTGACCACAGAGTAAAAGAAGAGTGGATGTTGGAGATAGTTTGGCATTGAAATGATAACAGCAAGCGGTTTTCAATGGAAAAGGAGAGGTGGACGCCTTTATATTGATGTGCCCCTTCTGTACTTTTATGGCCAAAGACTCGTCCTTGGACATATTTTTGATATATTCAGCTTTGTTGGCCCTGAATCTGATCAGCATGAAGGGACATTAACAAAAAAGGATCTTTTATTCTGAAAGGGCTTAATGCTCTGTGCACCTGTGTAGTACAAGAAATATTCAGCAACATCCATGTGAGTGTAACAGTATTTTAATGTAAGAAAATTACGTCAAAAACATCAAGCTGTAAATTCACTTAGATTTGTTTTTGGTACTTCATGTTAAACATGAATCTCTTTTACTCTTGATTGTACACTTGTCACACCGAAATAAAGTAAATATACGCTTGTTGCACTCAAAGTAAAATGTGAGCTACAGCCTCCCACCATCTACCTCCCCTCCAAGCCAATAAAAAGCACATTACGCCACTTCATAGAAACCTCTTTCCTGCCAATTAGAGCCCAGGCTGATCTTAAGCCTCCATCTCTTCCTGTCTGTCCATACTGCCCAGCCTGTGCACTACAATGGGCCACTTTCCAATTAATGGATCGATAATGGCCAGCATGAGCTGCTTTGTACTTAGCCAGTCAGAGCCCACAATGAATACGAGATAATTTCAGGGGCTGGTGATAAATTTAAGCTAGATGTCCAGTTGCTTTATTATCATTATTAGACAGTGTGTCACAGAGTACATAAATTAAATTAGCAGAGCAGGTATCATTGGGTATTCATGTTGCTTTACTGTTGAAAGGGGAGAGTGATAAAATTGCTGGAGCACCATTTCCATCCAGATCTGTTCTGCTTTTTCTCTATCATAAATTTGTGCTTCTTTGAAAGTTTCCCGGAAAAAGGCTGAGATTTCTAAACAACAAACAGATGTGTTATGTCCCTGGTGCCTATGGTTAAAAGGATACAGTTGTTTTTTTTCATTGTGTATGAACTTAACATGAGGACATCTCCTGGACATCTTTCGGTTCTTTGCCTGGGTGCAAAAAGGAGGACGTACTGAAAAACCCCCAATATATTTTCTACATAATAAATCTGTTCTGATATGAAAAGGATGGCTTTGTCTGTGTTTGATAAGACAGGAAAACGATTTGCCTCTTCACCGTCTTTCAATGATGAATCTGTTATTCTCCAATACATCAGTGTTTTCCATTGAGTGCTATCACACAATTTCAATTGCACCTGCACAATTTGCATTGCAATTTCTCTTCATAGTACTCAACCTAAACTGAACTCCCATAAAGTGAACTGGGCTGACTAAACCTACACAGTCTAAATTAAACTGACTGACTCCAGCATCTGTGTATTTGCCCTTTCTGGTTTCATAATCTGACTTGCGTATTGACCAAAACGATGAGTCTTTGACCTTTGAGGTTCAGAGGAGTACTGAACCCATTCAAAACCAAATGAACTCAGATGTTCTAGGTCAATTTGCTTTGTGTAGATATCAACTGAGGTCAGTTTGATAGGAAGCATGGCTGAGAATTGCAGAGGCATGTTGTTGGCTTGTACTGTGAATGATGTGTTGTATCTTGTCCAATGCAGCAAGGCCACAAAGGTCAGAGAGATACTGAGTATGGTGAGGCTGAGTAAGTGTAAAAAGCTGCACTCTGTTCTGTATTCCCATTGAGACCCTAAGACTGACCAAGCGGACAGCCGGCCGATTGAGACAAATGGGACGGGAATATTGGAGAGCGTTTCTATTCTCGGGCCTTGTTGGTGCATTTTGGGACACTGTTCATTTCTACTGGCCCATGTTTGTGTGTATGTGTGTGTTTTGATATCCAAGGTAGGGGTGGTGGGAGAGGACAAATTGCAGCTTATCTTTCACACATCATTGGACACCTCTCTTTTATTCACAGGAACAAGAGTACACACCCCCACCCCTTGCTTTCCTGCAAGGTATGATACATGCATTTGTCCTCTACTGTCTTCCAAAAACACACATGGTACTCAGCCTGCGTGTGTGTGTCTGTGTGTGTATGTGTGTGTGAATGCTCCGTCATGCAGATCTGGACGGCTGTTTTTAATTTAATAAACCATGTCTCAGTGTGCACAAATGTGTGGTGTGTTTCTGTGTGTGTGTTTGAGACATTACCAACAAGGGAACTCTAGCTTATTCCTTTTGGATAACTGTCAATGTAGCGCAGCAGCATCCAAATGGGAAGAGTGGAGAAAAGATTGAAATTGAGCTCAGAGGAAAGATAGTCCACTGGTGAAAAGGGACACAACTAAAAGTAGGAAATAAAAGATGAAAATAGAGGAAGGGGTGTTCAAACCAACAAAGTGAGAGGCTGATAAAGGGAGTAGGGGAAAAAGGGGAGGAGAATCCAAACAATAATTAGACTGCATTGATTACCCGGTGGCCGAGGAGCAATTGTAAGTGATCAAATCTAATTAGCTGCTCCTATACATCTTCCTGCAGATAACAGACCAATCAATCACGGGGCTTAAGTGAACTTAAAGCCATCACAGTCGACTGCCTGCTAAATATCCACTATCTACCAAATAACTTACTAAAGGTCCGGTTCAAACGACTTCCAGACAAGTTCGGAAGTGCTGCGGGTGTCATCAGATGGAGACTTCAACCACATTATCACCACCTCACTGAGTATCCTCAGCTTTATCACGAAGAAGACTAGTAAAAAATTACCCTGCGTATTTGGATTTTAAGGATTCTTTGAGAAAAGTTATGTCGTCTGAAGGGATGCAGAGCTACATGGGCTCAGCATTGGTAATAGCTGTTGACAGAAGTTGGCCTGTCGATGAATAACACGCCAATCGAACCCTGGTGTGGTGAAGTACCAATCTGTTGACTCAGAGACGATGTTTGTCATTAAGCAGAAGACGTCACACACATGAGAAAATGCAGAATTGGTCTTATCACACATTGGTCAAATTTCTAAGAAAGATTGGTGACATGCAGTTGGAAAAAGATGTTCTAACAGTCTAATCACATTAAGTCTTATAGCTAATTTAGAATTGATTTTTTTTTAAAAAATCCCATTTTAGAAAGAAATGTAAAGCATTGCTTTTAGCTTTCAGTTAATTGTGATGTCAAACACCTGCATTGCCCTGATTTCTATATCGGTGCACCTCAGGCTCGTTATGTGGGATGATTGTATGGTGTGATAGCATTGAAGATCGTCTTCTTCAAAGAAACATTCCTTTCTGCCGAGTTGAAAGTATGCCTCAGATGCGCTTATCTGACTTCTTTGGTCTTCTTAAACCATTTTTAAAGAATGGTCTTTGTATGTCTGACATTTCTTTGTTGCTACTTTTACATTTGTACTTGTACCATAAAATTTGCATACTATTTGCAAATTATCCAACAGTGGAAGCTTGAATTATTATCATTATGTTGCAAGACCCGTAAAAATAGTGCAACCTCTATGCCATTCCACCAATTCTGTGCACAAATGAATCCTGAAGTATGTTCCACTCTGAATTACAAATCAAAGAAAACTGAGCCCTGTATTAGCATACCGCTGGTTGCAATTTTAGTAACAACTCCATTCTCGTCACAACCACTTGTATAATTCCCAGGTATACTGGAGAATGATGTTGAGTACAAAGGTTAGAAATTGTATTTAAGTGTGAAGGAGCATTGGTGTACATAAGACATGAGGCACAGCTGAAATCAAGCATGCATGCTCCACAAACTGCTGGTTGAATTTTAGGAAAACACAAGAGAGGTTTCTGTTTTGCAGTTGCAGAAGAAAATATCACAGGTATGGGAGTGTTTGCACCAGACCTGTTGAGTTATTTATCTGAACCACACGGCTTCTTCTGCACACACATGATGCTGCTAGTTTCAGCTGAAAATCTAACAGCTCTTCCTTTTTTTCTTCCTTTTGACAGCAGGATTTATTGCCAACTTTATTTTGTTTCACTATATATTAAAGGATGCTCCGAGCTTGTTTTTCCAGACAGTGGGTTGAATATCCAACTTTGCATTTTCTGTAGCACTACAGCCCTCATTATCGGCAGATGTTGAGATGTAAGATGTATAATCTCCTGTTGCTTGTTATCTAGGAGGTATAAAGTCCAGTTGCAGTCTTGACTGACTTTTATGCTCCTTGCTGGTCAAACTCCAGCAGGAAAATAACAAGCCCCTGCAGCAGTGGTCTGTGTAGAATTATTTGCTGCAGTGTGACGCCTGCATAAATGCTGTTGATTTCCCACTGAGTGTAACATGATGTTTGTGTGAGTCGTCACTCCTGTCACATGAAAGCTTGAGCTGACACTCTGAGTGACTTGAGCTCTGAGTTGTATAAAGCAGTGGAATACTGACTACAGTAAATACACTTCATGCATGTGTGCATGCCTACCTGACTCTATGAAAAGTTAGCATTTACCCCCTAAGTATTTAAAGGCATTGTTCGGGCGTATCTGCAGGAAGAACTTCAGATGAGCAGAGAAGTGGGCTGAAAATTAGTGCCATTGTGACATAACATACGACTACAGACTGTTCCAGAACATATTGATTACTTGTCTCAGCCAGTGATCAGTCATTTCAAGTATCTCGCCAACTGACACTCTCTCCTCTCCATCCTTTCTCTAATTGTGTTGAATTTGACTCCAGTGCTACAAATCTAATACAACTCAAGGTGAATACAGTCACCAACCAATGTGAGTGTGTTAGAGTTGCCATCCTTGAAATATTGTCTCTGTTATTATTTTTCTCTTTTTATAGCACTTCTGAGGGACTTTTTGTCAAATCGATGTTTTATTATGAAGCTGGGGACTCAGGCGGCTAAAATCAAGCTTAATAGCCTCATCGTGCTAATCACGGTTTGGCATAATTCATAATTCATGACAGAACTGCATCCCTTTAACTTATTTATTTATCTATTTATTTATTTTCTGTGCTCATTTGTTGTGGGAATAGTGCTTTTTTCCTTCATTAAAGAGGTCTAAGGAGCACTTTGGAGGCTTTTATACACAGTTGCAACAGGATGACCTCTCCTTGCATAAGCACTGCTCCCCAGCAAAGAAACTATAATCGGAATTAATACACCACTACTCGTATTGATTGTCTATTATTTTGGCTGACCATACAGTGTCTTTAGAGATACTTGTTAGTGGTTCTGTGGAAAGCAGAAATATGTCTTTGTAGTGCAACTTTTTTTAGCCTGAACAAATAACTCTGCATAATGATGGAATGGTGCGCAAATCAAAGAGTTGACTTGGTATTCTAAGCACACGGTGAGTGTGTGTGTGTGTGGGGGGGGTGAAATCACAAATAGGTGAAAAGCAAAAGAAGGGGTTCACCACGCAGAAGGAGGGTGCTGAGGGGGTCATGCCTGCATCTCGCTTCAGCAAGAGAGATGAGACAAAAACACCAACTTCAAAGCTGGTTTCCTTCAACCTGTGTGGTTACTGCTGCTTTATTACTCCTTTTTGAAGGAGAGCCTGATCGAGTATGGATATAATTTTCCCTCCTGTCTACAAATGATTGCTTTGGTCCCATTTTGTGGATAGTTTCCATACGTGCCAGCTGCCGTTGCCTTTAAGAGCAACAGCTGGGATGGAGTCCATCCTTGTGCTTTCTCCTTTTGTATGGCTGATTCAACCTTCACAAAATGTTTCTTGTTTAATTTTTCAGTGAACCCAATCACTTCTGAAGAGCCTGAAAAGAAAGCTCTGAGGTATAAACAGACCCAGTGTCTGAGAGATGGTCAACAAAGCGTTGTTAAACTCTACCCTTAAGCATGTCATTATCGTCTTGAGAATCAACTCACGCAGAAAATAATAAAATGCAAACCTACAGAGAGAGCGTGTATCCTTGAACCTGTTTTTCTTTCCCCTCTCTCTCTCTCTCACCTACACACACTCACATGTACACACAAACACACACAGGTTTACTATTACAGGTGGTGAGGATCTTACAGTCCAGCCTGTTTTATGATGCATGGAAAATAAAATGATAGGCTAAACTAAATCCTGGCTCAAAATGTTGTTGTTTTTTTTCTAATAGGCATAAAATGATAAAGAATAATCTCTTTACAACAAATAACATAAAATGTATAATCAGGAGTTTTGCATGCAATTGATTTATTAATGGGATGATGAAGCTATGTTAAATGAATCATCCTTATCCAACTAAAAGGATGTTACCCATAAAGTGTTATGTTGACCAACATCCCTTCAGGCAAAGATTACAACGAGCTGCTACAGTGGAAAAATACAGCTGCTGAGGCTAGATGCTAAAGCAGCTACTGTCAACTTTATATATATATATATATATATATATATATATATATATATATATATATATATATATATATATATATATATATATATATATACACCTATATATATATATATATATATATATATATATATATATATATATATATATATATATATATATATATATACCATATATATATTATTATATGGAGAGAAATACAACAAAGTGACCTATTTTTCAATGCAGTTGCAGTTACAAATCAAATAAGTTAAATTCAGGGTGAGATTTGCACTCATGAAGCCCGAACCTTTATGACAGAACAAAAGATGCTTTGTTTACAATTAACAAGATCCTGGCAGTAAGAGGATTCTTTGGAAGAGCAGATTGAACATGTTTTCATGCAGCGGGAGAGGGATGCTAATGATCCAGTGGTTACATCCCCCAATTCCTTTTAACTGATTAAAATAAGTTTGAGCCTTCCAATAGACAAATGTTTTGATTTCCAAGTGCATTTAGCACACAGCAATTTTGTTTTGGCAACTACTGAAATGTAGTCTCTGTGGCCTAATTAGCTTCACTTTGCCAAGGTTCACCTCCAGTAAATACAATGTTGATTAATAATAGAGGCAAAGGTGAATAGTTTGGCCAAACATTCAGCCATGATGAGGAGCCTTGAGCTGTTTGATTGGGATTCCACTGAACTGGTTTTTAGTTGAATAGTGGTGTAGTTCAACATTCAAGGATGTTCCAAAGCAACTTGCGTGGAAGTTTAAGCAAAATTTTTGAAAAGCTAAATAGTATAAAAGTAAGAAAATGTTTAGAACAAAAAAGTATAAATTGCATTCAACGCATCTTAACACAGTATCACAGATTGTTGAGTGAAGCTAACATTAGCAGAGCTAGTACCTCCAGCCCTCGTTTGTCTTAAGAGATTAGCATCAACATGCCTGTACTGGTTAAACACTGTTACAATTGAGTGGCTATGCACAGGTTTAACCAGAAATAGCTTACATACAACTTTATCTCTATTTTCTCCAGTCATCTCTGTGGGGTTAAGTCCAAGTGTAGAGCATTACAGAAGACACCGACTACAGAAGACATCCATACTAACCAGGGCTACAGCACTGGCTAGTATGGGTGGCTGTGCTTTAGCTTAGACACAACATTTGACTGAAATTGCTCAACAGTAAAAGTATTAGCAATGACTTAATTTAACTATAATATTGATATTTCTGGTGCCATAAGTGAGGATGACATTTAATCAACTACTCATGCACATATCTCATGAAAATCTATCATTTTCATTTGTAGAACACTGTGAAATATAATATATGTATATTTACTGCCATAAACATATGTGAATAAACTGGTGCTTGAGACTGAGTGTGTATATTTCTCAGTACAGAGTCATTATTATGAGGTGCAGTCACACCTGTATGCAGTGCAGTATAATGAGGCAGTCTGCCGGCGTGGGCAGTCAAAACAACACTGGACATGAAATTCATTAAACAGGAACTGGATATAAAATACAAAAGCTTTAAAATCGAAATGTACTAAACAAAAAGAGTCTGGCTGGAACAGGTTGTGACCCTGTCTTCATTTTAAAAAGGGGAAAAAAATCTTTGATGGCCTCAGGTTGAAGAGAGCAAGAAGCACTTGTCATTCAAATCACACCCCTGTTACATTTGTAATTATCTCCTGCAGTATTGCTTCAGGATGTCTGCAGCTCCTACCCGGCATCATCTTTCATAAATATGAAAACACTGACAACAATTCAGCTGCCAACTCAGTCTCTGCTGCTGTGTCTGAAGCCAGCACAGAGGAAAGTTTCCCTGCTCTGGAGAGGAGGGGCAACACAAGACGCCGTGTTTGTACTCATATCAACACAATCCACATCTGTGGCGGTTGAGCCCCAGGAGTAAGTGATAAATGTTGCTTTTGGCATAGATATTTATTTCGACACACAGAAAGCCCGAACACAGCAGTTTGCCAGCACTCCTAAAATAGCTGCGTTGTTTTCCCTCACTACTTGAGACACTTTGTGCAGACACATTTTAACCAGCTGGTCTGGTTAGCTTTTAGCTGGGATCACTCTTATGATTATTGATGAAAGGAAAATATGTCGGCTTTTAAGCAAAGGGGAAAGGGGAAAAGAAGACAGAGGACTTAAATTGGTGTTAAATTATTTATCTACAGTTGAAACTGTGGGCAAAGCTGTAAAGAAGAGGAGGTGCAGGATGTGATGTCGGTAAGCCACTAATCATTCTGTACTTGCTCATCAATACCTACAACAGCTTGGCCGTTAACTGAAGTGTCGAGTCAGCACTGACCTTACTTCACCCTCATTAATCCAAAGCCAACGCAGCCCAAAAATCTGACGCTGTTGCAGAGGTATGCAATCTATAGACTTTTAAGACATGACTGCATGAATGTAATCATGCAGTAACAGGGATAAGAACAGGTGCAGAATTCTAATTCAGCGAAATGTGAAAAGACTTTGTGGATATTCAAAGAATTGCTTTGGGCAACCGCAAGACATGAACACTTTTGTGACTGGTATTCAGAAAGCATCCTAGTACATTACTTTTACTATAAACAAGAAATAAGTTAAGACAGATTTCAGAGATTTAGGAAGGTTTATATTTAAAACCCTAAAACCTATTTGGAAAGAGCTACGCTAGCTCTCTTCCCCTATTTCTAGTTCATATGCGATGCTAAGCTATCCAACTGCTGGCTGTAGCTCTTCAAAGTGACTGAAAACATTATCCCTTTTTTCGTATATCTTTCAGCTCATAAGGATATAAACTAGGGATGCAGCGAATATTCGGTAAACGAATATGTTCGGCCGAATATTGAAAAAAAAATTCAAATATATTTGAAGAATGACGGGTCATTTAATATTCGTTCGAATTTGATTTTTTGAAAAAGTGACAGCCTACCTATTCGGTATTCAGCTAAGCGTTGATATTTTATTCGGCTTCCGGTTCGGCCACAAATTTTAATTTCGGTGCATCCCTAATATAAACCTGTATTCGAAGGTCAGTTCAAAAACAGGTGCATAATCATTTACTTTCTCTCATTGGTTAGATATTAAAACATGTCATCAAAAGTTCATAATGACTGAATGTGAGCCCAGAAAAAAAAACATAGTTTTAATAACCTGAATAAAAACCTGCTCCTGCCTGTGTTCAAAGTGTTGTTTATGAAGTGTTAATTATGTGTTTCATTAAAAGTGAAAAATTGAGTCTGTGACATGTGAGTGTTAGCAGCCTTGCAGACTAAAATAAAAACACCATCAGGTTTTTTTTTTAGCTGCAAAAAGAACATATTTACTATGCATTCCAACTTATATCATTATTTAGCCCCCATGTGTGGTATTAGTATAATATTAAACCAAAGAAACAAGAATTTCCTCATTTACTTTAGAAACAAAGCTTCCTCTAAACACTGCTGAGTTTGTGAGTTAACAAGACAGAAGCTGAGAGCTCGGAACAAAAACATTAAAGAACAAAATTATTCCATTTGAATTGATGTAGGGAAGAGGCGTTCCATGGATGAAAGGATTGTAGATATTTCCCCAAAGCCCCAAGCCGAGGCCAGACACAGATAAAAAGGAAACACACAAACAGACACACAGAGTGCATGCACACACCTCTAATATCAATACATGCACAAGTGCACAACACATGCACACACCTGCGTTCTTCCCTGCACTCTCTCTCTTCCCACACATGCACAGCAGATGGACTATGTCTAATTTCCCTTCAAGGTGACCTATCTACTGTATATGTATTGGGTCAGAGGATTGTGAGTAGAGGAGGGGCTGAGGATAGGAGGAGAGGAAGGATGCTGTCCGTGCACCTGGGTGAAATCTGACAGGAAAGGCTTTAGCATAATACTCTGTTGTCAGAGCGTTGGACGCCACTTCCTCTCAGACTCTTTTAAGTGCGTCTATTGTGCATTAAGAATCTGTCAGAGCAGCTTTAGCATTAATCAGCTAGCCCACGGAAGAAACAATCGCACATAATCTCGAGCTCTAAACCCTGCTGACCTTCTCTTCAAATACACAGATAACTTCCCCTTGAAACCTCAGTCATTTAGAGACACACAGGCCTGAGCTCCAGCGCTGCTGGGAATTTTTTTTCTTCTTCTCCCCCTCCTCTCTTTGCTCTCTCTCTCCCTCCCCATGTAGTCTATGCGATTGGTTCCTCCCACAGCAGCACCCATGTCTCTCCACCTGGGAGTACATCGACTCAGCATGTCAGCATGACCTCAAAGAGGACGTATTTCAAACAATGTGTGTGGGGGGAAAGAGAGAGGAGGGGGGCTGTTTTACCCCATCAATCTGAAAGTAGGGGAGCGGAGAGGTGGAGAGAGGAGAGGAAAAAGGAATAGAGAAGGGGAAGGGCATAATACACAACTTCCATTCATCATCTCAGCAGTGTTGAGAGTGTATAAATAGCCAAGATGTGTTCAGAGTTATCACTGAGCCAACGCTTCCATCGTGGTACTTCATTTATTAAGACTGCGCAGGGATCAATACGGCAGACATATACACTCTGTACTGTTGACAAGATAATCTCATCATTATGAATTTGGCTTGGGTCGTCAGTAACATGAGCAATTGCAACGCTTATCTGAGATGACAAGAGCAAGAGAGAAAGAAAGGGAATCCAAAATAGGAAAAGAGAGCAGGAGTCAGGGAGGAAGAGAGAGAGGGTGGAAGGGAATGAGTGAATGAGAGTAAATTTGTTTTTTGTTTTTACTAAGCAATGCTCAGAGCGATAGATAATGAAATACAGTATTTCAGTACCAAACAGAGCAAAAATCAATAAGAAACACAGCAAACCAGCAATTGATCTGAATGCTAAAGGCCCCAAAAAGATTTCTCTCTAAGACACAAACCCAGTGAGGGGCCAATTGAGTACATCTGTGTCGCACAATAGAAAAAGATGAAACCACCATAATACACAATTTTCAATACGCCATTAGCACTCAGCATAGCCACTGCTACCCTGAAGAGCAGAGACAGTCAAATGTTCAGGGACATATCTCGTCTGCACACCACTTAGCGGACCTTTTGTTTAGGCAATAACATCTGAGAGGGCTGGCTCATTTTGCCTCTGTTGCCACAAAACACAAAACAGCCTCTGCAAAACACAGCGGCTGTCAATTCCCCTCAGACACACAGAGGACTTTAGACATGGGAGTCAGATTTCAAACTGTGCTACAGATATAAGCAGGAGCAGAGGAGGCAGTGGGATCTCTCCTATTAGAGTGTCAGATCTTCTTTGAGACACACAAGCTTACAAACAATACACTGGCAGGATTACACTGTTTGGAAACGTACTCTCAAATTTCAAGGCAAATTGTCGTTTCTGGAATGACTGACTGTAATGTGCTCCAGTGCTTGTGTAAGGGAGAAGAGAGAATTTCATAGCAGCTTGTTTTGACATGTAGTTAGGTGAAATTAAAGCAAATAAAACGGGGCTAATGGTATATCCCTCCGATCACTTCATCACGTTGCTGATGAAGCTGAGGAAGTGATGAACTGTAGAAGGCAAGGACAAGGAGAGAGGGATCAAGGGGAGAAAAGGATGAACCATTTCTCTTAGACTAATGAGATAGAAGGTGAGAACACATTCACATAACTCATTCTTTGAGCTGCGTGTTGTTTCTACAGCACATGCCTAGGGGGCAAAGTGAAGGAAGATGTGGCAGAAATAAAAAGCTCTCTCAGAATTGGATGCATGCCAAGACACAGCGGAACGGGTACCACTTTGTTTGACTTTGAAAGAGTTTGATTTACAGCAAGGAGACCCAGCTGCTGGCAGTTCAAAGCATACATTGCCACGCCATGTTTGCCTGTGTAGCCTTCTGTGCGCTGTGCATCTCGGCTCACATTACCGTGAGGTCACTCTGATATACACTCATCTGGTGCTGCAGCTTCAGCGCCCTGCTGCTCAAAGCGTTGAAGTCTAAACACCCCAGGAGGGATCTAAGAGCCCTCAGGGGGCAGGCGGCCACTACAGGGTAGCCCATTCCAATCTAAGAGAACCAGCAAGACCAATGCTTCAGAGCACAGCTGGTGGTAACTCAGGTGCATGTGTGTGCATGCACTCCCACACACACACTTAAATACATGACAGCTACATCTTTGATTCCTTCACGACGGAGGTTATGTTTCGTTTTCTTCTATTTGTGACCTCTTTTGATGCTAGGATGGCTCCTCGTGCATGAGTAATTCAAGCACAATTCTAGCAACACCAAGGTAAATGTTTCATATTCTAGTGGGGGCATGCACAAATCATTTTCCCTTCTATACAGGAGCATTTATTCAAGAAATGTTCAACAAAAGGCAACACAGAGCTGCCAAACAGTGCACAGGTTCACCTAGTCCATGCTTTCACATGCAATGCAACAGAAGTATTGACAACATAGCTCGGAGCCCGAAAAACAAGACGACTGCCATGCAAGAACAAAACTCTGTATAAAACAACATGTTATGGGTGCCACTATTGAACTACTTTGAACGTGTTTATAAGCTTTCACTTTAGACATTTTAAACCAGTAGAAACACAAAAATAAAACAGATGCATGCTGAATCATGGAGGTTACTCCAGTGTCAAAAGATAATGTGAGCCAAGCTTTGGTTAATGATTGCTCTGTTTGTTCTTGAATGCTTTTCAAATTCTTTCAGGTTAAAAATGGGGATGTTGAAATAACAGAGATTGATCATTACTTACACCATGCGAGACAGCAGCACTGTCCTCTTGGTAAAATACCACAATACGCATGATATTTTTAAGATCCTGTCTATGCATTTCTACTCTAACACAAGCAAGCGTGCACACAAAAAACACAACAACTGCAGTTTGAATGCCTCTCGACAGTTTGCAGTCTTATTATCATGCCCATGCCATCTCCATTGCGCTGGTTCCTGTTGGACCAAGCAAATTGGATTTATGTATCCGGCCTCTCTGTCTACCACTGGGGTCAGCTTGTGTCCTCGCATCCTGTCTCTTTCTCTGCACTTAAGAAAAAAAATAAATTCCTTTGTTGCCTTGCATTGCCAGGTCAGGAGGTCGGTTGAATTATGCAATTATGCTGTTCAGAAACGTGATTTATCCACATGAATGCACAGCAGCTGGCTGATAGGATTCCTCGTGGCTGACGAAGAAGACCAATATAGTGTACACATTCATTATTGTCTATCACGCCCTCTATTTCTGTCTGCCTGTTTCCGTCTACATTTTAATACGACTGGATTTGTGAAGTAACAAGAGGAAGTGGTGTAGAGTGGCAGTGTTGGAGCTCTACATTTAAACTCAATTATTTAGCAGGGTTACTTGGCATTTTAGAACCTGCAATGAATAAAACATTCACTTCCACACTTCCCTCCAATCTTATACAAAGTTTCTGCATCTGCAGATGAACTATTAATTGTGTAAGTCTCTGAGGAATTTTAAAGTCTGTGTATTTCAAAGTTTTTCTTGGAAATGGTGGTCAAAGAAAACCTTAAAGTAAGGATAAAAGATAAAGACATGGTTTTGTTAATAACTACCACAGCAGATTTTCTCAGGCCCTTTTTCGAAAGCTTAAAAACTTCATTACTGCACTGAGAGACTGCTTCGGTTATCTCCACTTACTCTCTCACTTCCTCGTGTTGTTGCTGGAAGAATAAGGAAAGTAAATGAATGCTCAAATTCTGCATATACAAGAAAACAAGTGTCTTCTGTTTCCCAATTACCCCGTGTTCCACCCTCCTCCTCCTCCTCCTTCCGGAGTATGTTAACAAATGTGTAGCCGGAGACCTCTAATGTTTATCGTGACATCTTAGTGCTTTCCCTCTGATTTGTTAAATGGTATGATTTATTAATGAAAGAGGATGCAAATATAGATGCTGTTTCCATTCTGCGTGTTACGCTTCTGCAACAGCTTGGAGACAACAGAGGCAACGGCAACAGGAGCCAATAAACTAAACATTCAGTAACTAAATTCTATTTATTTTTTTGTTATGTGAAGATAACATAATTTGCGGTTCTTCCCCAGAGCAAGATTTTGTGGTCTGACTCCACTTCGTCCTACTTGTATCTATCATATGAGCTTGAGGGAGATGAAGAAAAATAAAACTGCCTATTAATAATTCAGAATTCCAGTGTGTAGTGTTATGTACAGTAGCAGTAGGTTTATTTGAGGAAATATGAAGATACACCCTGAGGCTGGCTGATATTTCTTTTAATTTACAGGCAAGCAAAAATGAAACAAATTGTGCCAAGTGGCCCAAAAGAGCTCAACTGTGGGACCAAAACTACACAAATTACAAACAGCTTCCTGAACTCTCCCTCATCCCTAAAAATGACAGTGTGCTTTGTGTTGCTGAGCTGCTCAGTCCTGTCTGGAAGAAGGCTTTGCTACACACAGGTTAACCAAATTCATTCTATAGAAAGTTCCAGAGGAAAGCAGTTGTCTAAAGATGAAGGGAGAGGGAGAGAAATGAAATAAAGAGCGCTTTTCAATTCACTGCCTCGGTGGCCACTGAAGTGTGGGAGCAATTTCAATACAATATACAGCAGAGGCTTTGATAAGACTTTTTTGCTTGGATCCTTAAAAACAGTCAAAGCCTGGTTACATGTGCATCCCTGCGTTTGTGTGCACCAGTGTGTGTGTGTGTGTGTGTGTGTGTGTGTGTCTGTGTGTGTGTGTGTTTCTTGGAGGAAGGGTGTTTCAAGGTTCGGACAAATGCAAGATTGTCCCGCTCATAAAAAAGAGAGGGGCTCTGTCACAGAGCCTGCCAGCTAAAGGCTTAAATCACATGCCTGGAATACACAATGACGTTACACCCACACACACACACACACACACACACACACACACACTCTCAAGCACATAAACACACACACACACACACAATGTCTTTAAATTATGCAGAGTAAGACCATTCCTGGAAGCATTCATTTTCAACATCTGCTCCAAGTACATTGTTTGAATGCATGTGCTCAACCTAAACAGATCAAGGAAGTGAGCGATTTATCTCCTTTATTTTATCCACCCTGCTTAAGTGATCACAGAGTCATATCAAAACTGCTCTTTTCAGCATTCTTGAAATCACCCAACAGGTTTATTGCCGCAAATCTTTTTCTAGAATATATTCCAAGACATTGGTTTATGATTGCACCAATTGTTATCATATACACTTTTGTGCTATTCATACAACCATAAGTCAGTTTAAAATACCCTGGATACAGTGTCTGCTTGGTAACAGAAATTACTGTCATTCAAAACAATTCCAAAAATAAGCAATCCAAGAATAATGTCCTCTTTTTTCCCTGTGTCTAACACATCTTCATGCCTGACATTTTCCATTAGAGCAAAAGGAGCTTCCTCACCAAGTGACAATGTCAAGTCAGCAAAGGCAGGAACCCCTTTTCTCCTTGACACCCTCGTCTCAATGCCACCAACACAAGGCAGAATGTCGCCACCTAAAGGCAGCCTCTCTCGCCTCCTCCCAGACTCCCCCTTTGCCTCTCTACCACCTGCACCTTATTAACATGGATGCTCTCCCATCGAGACAGGAGTCTTTTTAATTAGAGTTTCATGGTGAATCAAATTACAACACTCAAAACTTATCAAAACAAATCAATATGATAAATTATGGGCCAATTAAAAGTAATGACACAGGAGTCTTTGCATGTTTGGTAACAATGTGGGCAGCTTGGAGGAAAAAGTGTTCAGAGAGCAGCAGAGAAACATATAAACCAGTCAGTAGGCCACAGCCTGGGACAGCTGCTGGAGCTAACATTATGTGGGCCAAAATCCTAAAACATACTCAAGACCAAGTGGGCGCATGCTCACTCTTTGGTGTGGTTTACTCAAATCCCTTCTTCCTGAGCATTGAGGAATTTCGCAGCAGATTGGGTTTAACCTTGATTCCACACTAAGTAAGTCCCTTCGACGCCTTAAGCGGAATTAGGCATCATTACGTATCATCCATCTCCTTATCCCAGGAATTCTCTTTAGAAATGAAATGAAGCTCTCCACCAGGCTGGGCACTGGCACGGTGGTGACAATGATAAGGCCAGCAGAGCTCTACTGATACGTGCGTATTATTCCACTCTCCCAGCAAGAGACCGAACCCAGCCTGTCTGCCAGTGCACCACTATAAAACATCATTAGAGGCCAACCGCCCTGTGGAGAGAGACTGGGAGTTACAGGAAGCTACAGTAGGTTCAAATAAAGACAGCACTACTAAGGTGCCCTTGTGAAACTGCCTGAGCAGGCGGCAGTATGCTCTCATGCTTTATCCATCTCTTTATTTATTTTTCCTATTTAGCCTTGCCTCTCATGGCAACAGTAGTGACAGATGGGCTGAAAGGCCTTGGGATCGATGGAAGGGGAATTCTGTCTTTGTTTCCTGACATTTTTCCCATAGCCACTCTCCTCTGACTCAGGTTACTTACTGTCCACACAGTTGGAGAGATGAGGCAGAGGCTGAGAGGAGGGGGAATGATATGCTTCTGTACAGCTTGTGAAGAAACTTAATGCCTTAGGCCATCTCCCTCTACACAGGTTTCTGTTGAATAATACAATAGAGCACCCTGCAAGCCTGATGCGTCGAGGGGACCCTATGTAAACAAGACACTAAGGAATGTGTTGTTGCTGCACTTGCTTGTTTTCCCTTTGTAAGTTGGAAAGGGGGAGAAAAGTAAGAGCACAAAACGGGTGTGCAACAGCCCAACACAGTCTAATTCCTCATCACTACATTAGCAGAGAAACAGAGCGCAGAATGGCTGGGCAATTATTCTGTGCCTCTGATTAGGAAACCTTAACGGTCTTTGTGCTGACCCTTGCCCTCTGCAGCTGGCTCATAATAGAGGCAAGGCTGAGACTGAGAGTGGGAACAACAGACAGTGGCCTTCCTCCCTGGTGGGAACACGTCACATTTGATCACAGTAATCACCACATCCATGTCCAGTGCAAAAAGTAGGACTGAAAAGGCACCACAGAGCTTAATCAAGAAGCTAAGAGTTACAGTCCATCAGCATACAACGGGAAAATGATGCTCTCCAATTCAACCAAAATGTACAAGGCCAAAGAAAGAATAGTGACTCTAATTTTATCAGTGCCATAAAAGAAGTAAACAGACTAAGGATATGTTTTTCCTCAACTGTCCATTATCCCCACTGTTACATACCACTGTCTGAAGCAGCCTTAATCCTCGTCTGACACGACAGACTTTTAATGGGCTTAAGGCCAAAGACATAGAGAAGTTATCAGGTTAGAGGCTTATACACCAAAGTACTCAACACAAAGACGTGTTGAGTAGCTGGAAAAATAAGTACAATGTGTTAATCTCTAGGAATTAAAATCACTTGGAAACCCTGGGAAGCTATAGAATTTGACTGATGTGATGTCTCAAAACACAGCTTGAAAAGATGCAAATAAGCATCTGTCACAGTTGGAGCAATATTATCCTCTTAATGTGACTTGGTAGCTTTTCCAGGTAAATTAACGTTACATATCAGATAGTACTTTTCAAAAGAGATGGGGTCATTGGATCGGGACGTGCAAATATCTTTCGGATAATTGGGTGACTTACCAAATAAAAAAGTCATACCTGCTCATAACTTACATCCACAGTCTAAATCTTTAATTCCACGGGAAGGAAACAACAGTGATAGTTATTAATAAATAAAAAAACCTTACACATGAAAACGGATCTAAAAAGCCAGCCGTGACATATTTCAAGCACAACTGATTTGTGTTGATGTCAGTGGCTCTGTTCTATGAGAATACTGGAATGACTGTTTAATCCTTCTAATGCTCAGCCCTCCCTCCCTCCCTCCCCTCCCTCCCTCCCTCTCCTCCCTCCCTCCCTCCCTCCCCTCTTTTCTCCTTCTGCTTCTGGGCCTTGCTGCTTCTGCCTGTCCTTATCTTCTCTTTCTTTTATTTTACAAAACATGGGGGGAGGGAAGTTGATATAGGAAATGGGAGCTCTCACAGTGTTATGATGTGAAAATGGTGGCAATACAGTGAAGGAGAAGAGTGCAATTTCTCTTACCTGTATGATGGACATGCGGTTAGTAGGTGTGTCTGTAGTGCTGGTGACTGGGCCTGTGAAGCTGGTGTGGCATCCCACGTGGCCTTGGGGCACGCTGAGGTTATTGGCAGTGGGCTTTAGGTACATGACCTCTGACCTTGGTGAGCTGAGTGGCAGGCGTGTCTGGTAGTCAAAGTACATGGGAGAGGTGGCCAAGGAAGGACTGCTTACCACATTCATCACATTCATGGCATCCCGCTCCTCCACCTCGCTCTGCACCAGCATGATGTCGTTCTTGTTAATCTTCTTCTTCTTGCCTTTTCCCAGCTGAGGGTGCGAGTACTCTGCAATGCGACAATTATAGGTGCGAATCTCCTTGTTTTCCCGCTTGCACTTGATTGCTATAGTTACCATAGCTGCCAGAAGCATGATGGATATGATGCTAAGGGTTACAATAAGAGGGAGGGACATGTCCCAGTTCTGATTGTCCTTTGTGCGTGGCAGTCCATCAGGCGGACGTCCATCGGAGGCCTTGATTATTAGCCTTGCAGCCGCAGTGAGAGTTGGCTTGCCGTGGTCAGACACTCGGATAATCAACTCAACAATTGGGTTCACATCATCCCAGAATGGGTGGGCGGTTCGCACTTCCCCTGTCACTGGATCCATTTCAAAGAGGTGCTCCTCATTGCCATCTGAGATCTCATAGGTGAGCCTCCCACTTTCACCATAGTCATTATCCACAGCTCTCACTGTGGTGACGATGTAGCCAACACCAACATTCCGAGGCACATGGATTTCAGCTGTGTCATTTAGGAGTAAGGGCAGAACTATGACAGGGATGTTGTCATTGACGTCCAGGACACTGATGCGCACTGTGGCATTACTCTCCAGATGAGGAGATCCGTTATCTTTAGCAAGAACCTTGAAGTCAAAATACTTAATTTGCTCATAGTTAAAGGATCTCACAGCATAGATGGCTCCATTTGCAGCGTTGACATTCACATAGGTGTTGACATCACCCCCACTCACATTGGAATTAACTATGCTGTAGTACACTGTACCATTCTGGCCGAGGTCTGGATCGTGTGCGAGAACTGAACCCAGGTACTCCCCAGGAATGTTGTTTTCAGGTATTTGAAGAAGGTATACTGACTTCGTGAAGCGGGGAACATTATCATTCTCATCCAGAATCTTCACGGTGAACGATTTTGTGGAATTAAGAGGAGGAATTCCGTTGTCTTTGGCCACAATGGTGACATTGTACTCATCCTGCACCTCTCTGTCCAAGGGCCTGTCTGTCACCACAGTATAGAAGTTATCATAGTTCTCCTCAAGTTTAAAAGGGACATTACCAAGCACTCTGCACTGAAGCTGTCCATTCCTGCCAGAGTCCTTGTCTGTGACACGGACCAGAGCAATGACAGTGCCTGGAGGTGCCGCCTCGCTGATGGCTCCCTGTCTCACTGACACAAAGCCTATAGATGGCCAGTTATCATTCCTGTCAAGCACTTTAACAGTGACTTTACAATGGCCTGGGATTGGATTGGGACCCAGATCCTTTGCCTGGACGTCAATCTCAATAACCGGGCTCTCTTCATAGTCGATTTCACCTTGAATCTTTATGACTCCTGTCCTGGAATCTATGGAAAAGAGCTCCCGGATTCTCTCTGGGGCATAGCCACTAAAAGAATAGACCACTTGTCCATTGTTGCCTTCATCGGGATCTGTTGCATTCAAATCAATCAGAACTTTACCAGGAGGGGAATTTTCAGGAATTTCTACAATATATGAGGGCTGATCAAACACAGGGCTGTTATCATTGGAATCAATAACTTTCACATTAATCTGCATGGTACCTGACCTGGGGTATTCCCCTCCATCTGTGGCTGACAAAATAAGGGTGTGATGGCTCCGTTCCTCTCGGTCCAGTGGTCTTTGAATAACTAACTCTGGGAATTTAGTCCCATCCCCGCGGGATTTTACCTCCAGTGAGAAGAGATTGTAGTCATCGCGTGTTATTTGATAGGTTTTCAGCCCATTTTCTCCTGCATCTGGGTCATGAGCGCTGGTCAAGGGAAAGCGTGTCCCTGGCACTGCATTTTCAGAAATGTCAATATCAATCTGATCAGAGGGAAAAGTTGGTGAATTGTCATTAATGTCCTGAATATCTATTTTGATCATGCAGATCTCCTTGTCATTGGCAAACACCTCCATGGAGAGCTGGCACTTGGGATTTCTCTTACACAATGTTTCCCTGTCAATGCGCTGCTTTGTGTACAACAGTCCGCTTTGGGGGTCTACGTCGATGAGATGCGGAGCTGAGTTCTCCAGCACCCTGAAGTTGGCTTTCTTACCCTGTCCTCCCTGCCCAATCTGCTCCAATCCAAGTCTGGCATCTTTGGCAATGTTCCCAATCACTGTCCCTGGACCCTGTTCCTCTGGGACAGAGTAATTCAAGTTTTTCAATGTCAGGGCTTGAGCCCATAGGAGAAGGAAAAAGAAAATGGAAAGATACATCCCCACTCTGTAAAAGCTGCTATTATCTGTTGGGTTTATGCCTCCTTTGACCTGTTGATTTCTTCTTCAAATTTGGTATTTCTATTATTCGGGATCAAATAGAGAGTTCTGTTCATCATGTGAGGCCTTGGCATTTGTCTTTGTGGATTGTCTTTGCTCTGTCTCCCTCTTCTTCTTCTGCCTCTTCCAGCAATCTGTGGAGCCGAACGCCTAATTTATATTCAGCTGAGCGCCCAGACTCATCTGAGCAATAATCGCGATCCAGTCCCCAAACAGAATAGTCATTGTAAGTGTTCACTCATTCCACCTAAGGAGAAAGAAAAAAAAAAAGAAATATTTATTATAAAGTCTGCTTTAATTAGACCTCTAAATAAAAATAGACTTAGCTGCACAAGCCATACTGCCAGTAAGACATCAGATCTACCGCTGAGCCAAAAATGAAACAGGGCTCATGTGTAATTCATCTCCACAATTATGGGGGAAGCTTGTCAATTAGTTAACCTTGGGAAGACGCTCGGCGCAGCCCTGATACACATGGATATAATGACTCTTCGTGTTGCTTCTTTTCAACATGCACTACTAAAAGCACGAGATTCACAATGCAGTTTTATAACGTGTCTTCTATCCAATGTGCGATGCAGGACCTGACCCTGGCGCGATGATTGCATATTCACACAATACGAGTCTGTTGATGCAACTGTAATGGGGTAACTTTAATAATATGGTAACACTGCAGGCGTACAACTGAAGACGGCCTATTGTGGCGGCTATTTAAATAAGTGTGTATAAAATGAGCCTCTTACACGCATTAACAAATCCGCATAATCCGGATATTCACAATGAGCCTTATAAAAATTCGGAAATGAGCTGCCAACATCTCAGCACAGCCGTGTAATTCTCTCTGCTGATGCTCTCTCGCTCACTCTTTTTTCTGCAAGACTCAACGGTGCTTGAGAGAAGCTGTTGCTTTCGCATGCACTGTGATGGTATAGAAATAAAATCAGGTGAGCAGCAAACTAAGAAATACATATGAGATCTACAGAAGATTAATGGGAGAATTTTAACTCACCGACAGAAAGTGTTGAAATAGTCCAGATAATATAACTGCAAAAATGGAAATAGTCAGTTCCAGCAGGGTTCAAGGAGAGTTTCATCCCTCAGCCACAGCAGAGCAGGTACCTCCCGTATCCTCTTTCCCCTCTGTGTGCAAAGGGAAAAGCCACAAGCTCCCGATGCACGCTCAGGCTACAGTGCAGCGCAGTGGAAATAAAAAAAAAAAAGTGCTCCAGAAAAGTATGACTGTAATGTCAATGAGCTGAAGTCCTCTCCGCTGACTGATTAGGATGCAGCGGCTCGCCTTCTGCCTGCAGTGAGTCACCGTTCATCAGGAAGGAAAACTGTTCGGAGAAGAGGGAGGAGGAGAAAAATCCAGATGTGTAAGGTAGATCCAAAGTTAGATAATTTTTAAAAAGCGGTGCGTCTTTTTTCTCCGTGTCCGAAACAGCGCTGAGGGACCGATTCCCGGTGTGGCATTTTGTCCTTGTCCGCGTCCCCCGTCAAAGTCCACACACGCAGAGATGTAGAGACAGCTGCTGAGGAGGTGGTCAGCAACAACTCCGCATTCTGCTACGAGTCTCTCCGTAGCTGACAGAAAAGAAGGACGTTGCTTTACTTAAATGTGTACGCACTGTCGTTCTTTAGTATTTCCTGCACGTAAAACAGTTCTAAGCACATTGAACGCTTCCTCTCACTGACTGAACTCCGGACACCGCATGGTGCATTAAACATTGTCGCTACTCCTCCGGCAGCCAATGAATTTGAAGAGGTGGGGAGAAGAGGAGGGATTCAAAAGCCGCTTCGGGTACAGACTACAAATGATTGGTGGCTCGCAGTTCACCGGTGGTGCATCTGTGTTTTTTCAAATATCACAGTTCATTGTTGTTTACAATAGAGGAAACCGTGCAGTTGGACAGAAGTGTCAGAGCACGTTGAGGGGGCTGACTCTAGCGGTTTGAAAATGTCGGTTAGGTGAACCAAAAAAGGAAGACAATGAGGTTTGAATGTATTGGATATTATTCTTTTAAACTATAATAAATTTATTGTGAAATACATGCACACAAAACAGAAAAAGTTAAGTCTTGTGATGCAGAAGGGCAAAAAAAAAAAAAAAAAAAAAACTAATGGCAGTCTTAATTATTGTGACTATAAAACTAGAAAGTTTAAGAAGATGATTACGTCCAAAGCGACGTACAACACACGCAAGGACTTAGACTAGGCTTATATTGCAATTTATGACAATAACACTGTGTTTTATGTATCACGCCACCCTCGTTGTCTGATTTCCATTTAGAGCCAACTTTCCACTTTAGAGATTCACGTTGAAGCCCAAAGTATTTAGCTGAACACCTGATAGTCTCCCCATGCACATACCAGTATTCATGGAATCACCTCTCATTTAGATGCAGATCTGTTCCACCACATGCAGCAATAATTGTTTCCATGTAATTAAAACGATGAAATACCCGGGTTTCATATAGAAAACAATTTGATGATTACAGCAGGTATTTGAAGTGACAACCAAACCTCAACTGCTTGCCTCAGTTCATTCTTTTTTCAATTTCAGGTTAAAAAAAAAATAAATCATTACTTCTCGCCTTTTGAGTCCTTGTTCTGAAGTGAAGGAGTGACAGCAATGGTCATTTATATGCCCACTCTACAATTACTACAAGACCATTAAGAAAACAATTCGCAACAATTTCAGGGAACTAATCTTTTTTATATTACTCTGCTTCAGAAAGTCAATTTTGAAGCACACCAGCCCAACATTACGAATACCTAGCCTCTTGGCGTTGTTTTGTCTTTGTCTAATGTGATAGTTAATCCACCTATCTGTTTTTTTTCTCCTGCTGATTTAAAGGGAAAAAACAAACAAACAAGGGAAATCAAGAGAAATCACTCATGGAGATTGACTGTCATGACAGAACTTGTTGGAGTGTATGCAAACATGGGACAGGTTTTTCATAAAAAATGTTAGAAGGGTACAAATTTTCTATACTTGTGCCACTCACTGTAGGAACTTGATAACATATAGCTTAATAAACTCATTTCACATCCAGGGAAATGTTAGATCAGCCTTTTGGAATCCTTCGTCATGATTTGATTTGACGGTTTTAATAGAGCTTCTGGTTTGACTTTGACCTTGCCCTTCATTTGGCATTGCTATTTCAACATGTCAGCTTTGTTCAGTTTAATCTTGTAGTCAATCCGTGTATAAACGCGGGTCTCAACCTCTTTGACTTTCTCACTGACCTTTATCTCTGACAGGAGGGAATGACAAGAGTGTCAGCAGCATTCGTTAGCCTGATGGCGACCGATGCTCATTATTAAACAGCAGGTTTGATGTACTAATGTCAAGATGTTGATAACTGATGAAGGTAAATGTCACATCACTCACTCTATCTGCATCCAGCCTGTGTGGGTCTATTCAAATGGGATGCATATTTTGTATGCTGTGTACCTTCTTTTGAAGTTGTGTAGGTGTTGCCGAACATTAAAAAAAAAATCTGGAGTAGAGATACTGAGGAAAAATGAGCCAGATGTTGATAAGCAATGTGTGGGGTGTACAATACAATCTTCCATTTCCAAAAGCTACATTTTCCTGGCAACAGATTTTATCATTCATTCAAATAACACATTTTACTTCCTTTGCTTCCATGATATGCAACTCACAGGGTTTAAACAACACCAGGAAAATCACCTGCCTTGATGAAATGTCACCAGTGCTGCCAGAGATAAACCCAGCCATTAGCAGCTTTCTTCATTAGCCCAATTAAATGGCCCTCAGGAAATGCACTGACAGAAAGCGTATTTGCAATAGGCTGCTGGTGAACAGCTGCATTAAAACACAATTTCGTAAATTAAATTTCAATCTAATGGCAATGGCCTTTCTTCAGGTGGTAATAAGAGAGAGAGAAGGCCTCTTCCTGGCTGAACTATTTAAGCATTTTTTCTTAATTATCTTTCCCTGCCTTCTCTGATTTCAATTCTTCTTCTTCTTCTCTTTCTTCCCTTGAGCAATGAAAAATATGTTTCACTTTCCCACTGTATAGGAATTTAAACCATGAAGATGGATCGTGTGGAGTCTGAGTGTGAGCTTTTTTTCTGCTACCTCTGTCGGAAAGAAAGAGGGAAAAAAATCAGAGCTGACTTTTACACATGGTGAGTTTTTCCAGAAGTAAACTGTCACCTTTTTCACCACAACTTGCTGCTTGCCTGTTGTTTGTCTCCCACATAAAATCCTCCATGTTGGTGAATCTGCTTCTCTTTTGTACGCCATTAAACTGTTAGCTCTGTTGATCGGGGAAGCAGAGTCTTTTTGTTAATTTCTTATTAAAAAGTAAAATGCTGATTTCATTTTTAGTAATTCTGTGTCTTTGCTAAAATGGTACCATGATAGATTTTTTTTTTTCCATAGATGCACTGCTTTCATTCTTCTTTTGCATCTGTAGTATATATCAGTAACAGTACAGTATAATGCAGTCGGGTTTCAGTGAGAGGTTAATATTAATGTTTTTACTACAGGTGACCCCACGTTGACATGCTTCACTTATGGTTAATTCAGCCAGGATTTAAACCCCAGTGACCGTAATCCCTGAGTGAGGCTATGGAAGACATAATTCCCTACAATTTAATGCCAGAACCTTCGACCTGCATTGAACCTTGTGTCTATGTGTGTGTGGTGTGTGTGTGGTGTGTGTGTGTGTGTGTGTGAGTGATAGGGCATGACTGATCTTCTTTCTTGCGTCCTTTTGCTCTCAAGGTTTTGTCCTATTTATTGATTCTTAGTCTCTGATCCATTTCTTACATTTTGATGATATCGTTGTTGTTGATAGTCCTGTTTTTAGAGCTCCTGCTGTTGTAATACATCTCTTGTGTTTTTTTTTTTATTGTATTATTCCCTTCATCAAGTGTAGCTGCACTGATGCAGATTCTAAACCATCTGAGTCCACTGAAAAACACTTTAGGTTAAGTCCTTTTTTTTTTTTTTTCCTTCATGAATAAAAAAGACTTAATCCCAGTTCTACCACATTTATGCCCATAAGTGTACATAAGGTGTTGTCCAAACACTTGCCTGAAGCAAATGCAAAAAACAAAAAAAAAAAAGTTAATGCTTGTTCTAAATGGCCAGACTTATAATGGACTTATAAGTAGGGCCAAAAGCTGCTGAGGCAGAAAAAGACTTTATGAATATAAAGTATAGCGGTGAACTCTTTCAGACAGCCTTTCTTCATACACATTTATGGTGTTGCACTTGATACACACATGGTTTACTTTTTATAGGGAGTAAAGAATAAAATATGAGAATTTTAAACATGAGCATTTTGTTTGATGAAGTCAATTTTCATTGATGTCCTTAAAACCTTTGAAAATCTGACCAGCATGAAACAAAACAGCCAAATCGGAGGTCAATGTATTGATTTATTCAAATGGACCACCAAAGTAAGATGAGATGAGATGAGATGAGATGAGATAAGATAAGATAAGACTTTATCTTCCCCAGGGGGGGAATTCTTTTGTTGCAGCATACAGCAAGTGAAAACCCGAAGAACAGTGCAGTGAAGTACAGTGCAAAACACAATATACCAGCTAACTTTAACAACAGGTGTATCCAATTTCACTCTAGTGGTCTGAAAGAGGTCTGACAGAGGTAATATGGGTTTATAGCATGAGCCATGGAAATCTATCTACATGTCCACTACACAGTTGCACAAGAGCAGCTCAAATCCCTGACCCGGCTTAGCAACTGCATCAAGCCTCCTGAAAAACAACGCTTAATTTAAGGAGGTAGATTGACAGAATGCAACCCACTATCTGCACTATGCATAGTGTGCATGTCTCTTAAGAAGAGGGGTTTTGTTGCTATAAACAGAGAAATATGTGATATAGAGAGTCGACTCATATAACAGTCAGAATTAAGATGTGTGTGGTTTTTTTGTCTGTTTCTGTTCACTTGTGTGCTCAAGTTTGAGCAGAGCACATGGTCAGTTTGTCCTGAACAATTCACACTGTGAAACTGATTGTTTCTCATCTCAATCCTCATTGGGGTTTTGTGAGCCATAATTTGTTTCAGGTGGTGGACGGCAGGACAGCATATTTGCAGAATTATAGAGGCCTTTATTTATTTTATGAAATAATTTTTGAGATGGTTATACACTGATGTGCTTAAATTCATTTTCTTAAGGCATGGAGAATTTAGTTGGTGAACAGCCTGTACTTTTGCAGTGACGCCTCAAGTGAAAAAGTCTAATCTGGTGCACACACTGATGCTCTAAGCATTCATTCAGCAGAGTAACCATCCTTTCCTAGAACAGAGCACATGTGAGAGATGAATCATAATAATCTTGTATAGCTTTTTAGCGTCACCTAGCCCTCCTGAGCAGTTACATAGCATCCGGACGGATGTGTCTCGGCACAGGAAACTGATGCCATGATGTGAAGCAGGCTCATGGTTAAGTCAACATTGTGTCTTTTATTCCCTCCGAGGTGCCAATAATTACCTCTCCCTTCACCTGCAGAGCTAGGTATCATGCTGAGATATGCTGCCTTTGGCAAAGGTGGGCTTTCAACTGAAAGCTGAACATCACACGATCAAATACCAAACACACACAACAGCAGTTTTAATCACCATCACCTGTGTTAAAAATGGCCATAAGCCATCTGCTCAGCCTCGCTTCAGTCAGACTTACAAATACTGCATCTTCACCTCCAAAGATTTTAACACCATTTTTTTTACAGGATCGGGTCACACTTAATTTTTCATGCAACACTTTGAAAACCTGTTGGAAAAAATCAAGCTTAGCAGTCTTTGGTTAAACTTTTGCCTGCAATGGTTTGCTTTGCTCACTTTCAACAGGGAGAAGAAGTTAATTAACAAACAGAGGTTTTTATCAGGCAAAAAAAAAAACAACTGATTTTCTGAATGTGATAGAGACAAACTGCACACACATGATAGGTCTTCATTAACACTTATTTGCAGAGTATAATCACCTTTTCTAACTCAAAATGGCTACAAAATTCCACACGTGCATTTCTTATCTCACAAATGTAAGAAATGCTTTACACAGCTCTACGATGAGTATCTTTGGCCCTGAACTGATCAAACTACTATCTTGACTCTTACTTGTTAAAAAGAACAGTTTACATAGTTGACTGTATTTGAATCCAAAACTCTTGATCATTAAAAATAAAATCAGCCATAGTTTGAGGATGAAGCGCCAGCAGCACATTTGTATGAGATGATAAGCAATGCTACCTTTGTAGGCTGGACAACATGCAAAAAGAAGAGTGGGGAGGAGGAGTTGTATAAGCAAATAATTACAACAAATAACAACGTCTGAATGAAGGTAAATGCTGGGATGGAGCAATATACTTGTGAGTCATTTGCCTACATGTCCTCTGACACTGTTTTCCCAATCTGGAATATACCATCTGCTCAGGGACATGGGGGTAACTCATTAAGTACTGCAATTCCAAATAAACTAAAAAACAACATTCCATTTAAAGACACACTTGAGGTTTACTTTGAGGTGACTTTAAATCCTTAAAAATCAACTTGAAGTAAGCATTGTTTACTTGAAATTTTAGCAGCTTAACCTGAGTTTTATGTCATCTTAATTTTACTCTTTACTTTACTCTTTAACTCTACTTGATAAGTTACAGTGATGCACAGCTGTTTCCAGTATTGTCATATAATCAGATAACTGAAACAAGCCTGTGCCCTTAATTTTAAAATTAGACTCAACTTAAACTAAAGATAATAGACTTAAATGTATTTGTTAAGACTTGATTGACTTGAAAAAACGCTGCCTGATTCACATACAATGCGCAAGATATGGTTATCTTGTTCTTCAAGCTCCCTCTCAATACAAAATCTGCCCTACATTACATGAGTAGCAGTGTTTTCATGTCACCAGACAGTTAGCAGACTCTTCCTGGAGATTTATGTAATATATTTCTCAGAATGGCACTGACTAATGCCTGCACTTGTCTAAAACTGTTCATCTGTTTCATCTAATTTATCCATGTTATAAGATAAAAGGCAGGAATAAGAACATGGACTACTTTACATCAAATTGGGTGAGAGTGATTTTCTACAGAGGAGATAGAATCATATAGGTCACTGCATTATTTCTGGAAATTCACAGAGAACAAGTGTTGTAGGATTGCTGAAAATTACCGACCAATTTTATATAGGTGACCTCATACAGGGTCTATATTTGGGTTTCCTTTGGCTTACTGTATGTGGAGAGGAGTGGATTTGTCTCTCTCTTCCTCTTTTTCTCATCTCATCTCGCTTCATGTGGCCTTTATCGTCTTTGCTCCCTCTCTACACGGTTGCCTGTCTGCGTTAGCTGAATATGTCTACAAAACCATAATAAATTAGCTCCATGAAAGATTTCCCTTGCCTCGCATTTTGACATAAATCATAAAGTCTTGCTTTATATAAATGACTCTCTATCATGCCTGGTATCACAGGCTAATCTCCAAATGATCCTTAATTAACTCTTAATTGTTCTGTTTGGGTTAACAGCAGTGGTAAGCATTGTCACTTTAATTTCAAGAGATTGAGGATTTGGAAACAGGATTTTGAATCGACTCTTTGATGTTTGGCTTGACTTGGACTCAACTAGGCCAGCTCAGTTTGTCTTGTCTAAGGCGATTTCGACTCGAGGGGACAGTCACAGTTTCACCCTCAGCGGCTGAGCATCTCTGTCTCTTCTTCTTTATCTCCCCTCAAGCCCCCTCCTCTGGTTGCTATCTCCCTCTCTCTGTCTGTTCACAATACCAGCCACCAAGTAACCCCCCTTCTCCCTCTCCCTCATCTCCTTCTCTCTCTCTCTCTCTCTCTCTGTGCCCTCTGCCTCGGTCACCCTGTAGCGAACAGGTGTATCTGTCTCTCTCCTGATGAGTTTATTACTCTGAAGTGTCCCCACAGTCCCCGCGGACCCCCTGCCTCCTAATACGCTTAGCCCTCACAGCTTATGTCAGCCAGAGTGGGTGGTCTGATAACGCTCCACTTGATCAAGCCGTCCACATCAGGGTCCATCTGGTCTATAGTCACTCCGGTCAGCTTGTATGTCAGGGAGTAGACACGCAGACAGACAGACACCCACACAGGGTGGCTCTCCCTACACCCATCAAAGGTGATGGGATTGACACTTCAGTGTGGTACCGCAGCGGCTAGCTCTCCAGACTTGCATGAGGAACCTTTTTAGATATGTTCCTTTCTTTCTGATCAAGCAGGTATGAGACTAATGCAGAGTGACTCAGCTTGGTTCACTCACATTCCTGTGTATCAGGCTGCTGTAATCTCTGAGTCTAGTGTTGACTAAGGAGTTAATCAACAGTATTTCTTAATTCCCTCCCAGAACTATTTTATATTATAATTCAATACTATATTTAAATAGGGCAAGCTTCCCTGCCCACAACCCTAAAGGCAGGAACTCTGAACTTAGAGTCACAAACAGGAAACACCTGTAAAGCAGTGCTTGCTGTTTGATGGTCATCTCTAACCCATGGCTTTAAAACACACGAGTATGCTTTCTATCAAAACACATCCTTCACTTTTGCACACTAAAGGTTTTTCACCTCTGGGGGCCACAAAATAGTGAGCTCTAGTCTGGTCTGTACCAGTGACTCTGAAACACTCAGCTCTTAAAGCTCCAGTGAGGACCTTCCTGTTCGGTGGCCCTTGTGGACAAAACTTTGAGCTGACCTCTGTAGTGTTTATTTATTCATTTATTTGAACAAGGAATGTTCAGTTATTACATTTAAACAGTTTAATGTGTCACATATCAGCAAACTTTGCCAAGTACATGTTTCAGTTTCATATTGATAAGACTTTGGGAATGATAAGGCTTGTTGTTGATGGAAGGATGTTTGTAGATACATCGGTGTTATTTTCAGCCTGTTTCATAACCAGGCAAAAAAAGGAGCTTTAGGTAGCAAAATGCACTGTGATACTAAAAGGTTAGTTCACTCTGCTAGAAGTTGGGCTACAGCTGACACTCCCAAATAATATAGAGAAAAAACAGTTTGGAGTTGTTCTTCTTGCCAGCTGATGCTGACTCTGCTTTTAGCTCTAGTTTGGTATAGTTCAGTTTAGCTAGCTTTACTCAGCAGGCAGGCTAATGTGCCATTTAGTCCTGGAAAGATTAAGCACACCACATTTTGAGGCGCCTGTTTGGTCTATAGCGGTTAAGCTATGCGCCCCATGTGCTGTGGCTACAGTCCTCAAGCAGTCAGCCCAGGAGTGATTCCAGTGTCCCTGGAGAGTTCCGTCTTCCTCTCTGTTTCCTGCATAATCTATCATCCTATCTTCTCTGAGTGGAGGCATAAAATACCAAAATTGTGAATTAAAAAAAAGGAAAAACAATATTAGGCTGCGTGGTGGCGCAACAGTTAGCGCTGCAGCCTCACAGCAAGAAAGTAACCAGTTCGCATCCCGGTTTGCCTGGTAGGTCTTTCTGTGCATGTTCACCTCGTGCATGCATGGTTCTCGAGGTTAATTAGTGATTCTAAATTGGTGTGAGTGTGTGCATTAAAGGTCATCTGTCTCTTCGTGTCAGCCCTGTGACTGACTGGTGACCAGTCCAGAGTGGACCCAACCTGTCACCCTAAGACAGCTGGGAAAGTTGCATTTTTTTTAATTTTTTTTTTGTAAATCTGAAGACAGCTACCTGCTTTCTGTCATACCTATCATCATTTGATTCATCATGTAAAGCTTTCAAAGTAATCTGATATAGTACACACTCGTCATGTGATACATTACATCCTCGCAGTACGATTATAGTAAAATATGATTCAACAAAGACAGTGACACTGGGTTCAGTGTCATATGTCCAAAGGTCACAGAGTTCATGTGGTTTCAGCGACAGTGCTTTATAATGCTGTATTCACAGTGACTGAGCATGCATCCATCACTTTTAACTCACAAACCCTGGTGTTTCTTTTCCACACAGCAGTGTATAAATAACAGCGAGCTAACACGTGTACTGAGTAATCCAAGTGCTCTGATCCTGGGCAGCAGCGGCAAAACAGGAGGTAAATGTTTTGCTTCCCATCAACCGAGGAATGATCCCACCCTCCACCCACTCTGTCTCCTTCGCTCTATCTTTCACTCCGTCTTCTGCATCTTTTGCTCAAACTCTTTACATGCAAACGCCTTCCCTTCCTAATCCCCCACCCCGACCACTGCCTTCCCACCAGGATTTATCAAAGGGGTTGAGCACAAGACAAAGACTTGCAACCCATCCCCATAGAGCAGAGCGGCACCTGTGCTTGGATGTATTATCATTCTGAAGTGAGAGTCGGCACCTGATTCTCTCAGAACTGATGTGAGTCTTTGAAAACTCTCGGGGCCTTGAAGTATGCGCATGGGCTGTGTTCATCATCAGTAGATACACACAACAGCAGGAGAGAATCTTGTGACTCTGTGACGTGCCTACAGGTGTAATTCACGGTGATGTGTCACATGCAAAATAACCCCGGCAGTGCTCCTTCTATCCTGTGCAGATCCCACAAGTATCTGAGTTATTTACGGTGTGTTATTTGTTGCAGCAGAAGCTGCTCAGCTTTCCCACAAGATAAATGCAGTGAGAAGTAATAGCTTATTTACAGTGATAAGTCGTTTTCAATTTTCACTGTTTCCATTATCCATTTTCAGTGTTTCCACATCCCTGCAGCCCTCATCAATAATACAATTCTACTTTTCACCAGAATTTAATGTTTGGTTGTTCATAGCAACCACACACTTTTTTTTCCTCCTTCCTCTGTGGTTGTGGGAAGAAACCCAACTCATCGAAAGCTGAGGCTATGAAATGTTTTATTTTCCACTCCTTTTTTTTCTAACAAACTCATCCTAGAGTTTTCCTCTCTTTTTTAATACATTTATTTATTTTTTAATCCATGAGAAAATGCTTAATTTATGTGTTGAAACTTAAATGGTTGAAGAGCATCCATCTGTTGGTGTGGGGTGGGAAACACATTAGCACCATCTAGTGGTGAGTTTGAATGAGCCTTTGTGGTCCAATAACATGAGCTGACATGCACAGGAAAATAAATAATTAAATAAATGAATAAAGCCAAGGATTGAGATATAAATGAATAAATAAATAAATAAATCCCAATCTATCTATCTATCTATCTATCTATCTATCTATCTATCTATCTATCTATCTATCTATCTATCTATCTATCTATCTATCTATCTATCTATCTATCTATCTATCTATCTATCTATCTCATCATGCTGACATCTCAGATCAAGTGCTCTGATTAGAATGAGTCTCGTTCAAGAGTTAATTATAAGTAAATAATAAATAATCCTGAATGTCAAGTAAATTATGAATTCACTTCCAGTGTATTTATGTAATTATCTCTGAATGTGTCTTTTTAAAAATCCCTCTCTGCCGATCTGAAAGTGCCGGGGCTTTATGTTACATATAAAAGATTACAGCATTTTTTTTAGAGCATGCAGAAGTTTCTAATAAGCCCTGCTCAGGAAGGTAACAAACTGGTCAACAAACCATCGACATTACAGATTCAAAAGCAAACAACCTGCCTGTCCTTGCAGATTCCACAGTACTCCCACCATGTGATTTGGAAGAATTTTTCTAACTTGTGTCACACATAATGCAATTTAAAGGGTTTAGCCACTTCCTGTAAGAGTTTTATTTGTCTTTGGTTTAAGTTTGTTTGTGTGACTACAAGAGAAATAGCAGTAGACGGAAGTTCAGCAAGGTAAATTTTAAATCAGTCTAAGCTAATGTTAAACCACTGTCTCATTCCACCTGGAGAATATTTGTTTTTCTAGCACCCACATTCTTTGTTTGAAGAATTAAATTAACAAATATTTACTTAATCATTAATGTAGAAGACTTCAAGTCAAACTTAAATGTGTAAGGCCACACCTGAGGAGTCACTGGGTATTAATCTTTATTAGAGAGTTGCTATAAAGGCCAGAATATTAATTTGATTCAATTTTGCCGCAATGCAATGTGAGATGTTGATTGTGTGAGTGCATAATGGTGCTAAGAGTGTTGTCAGTCAGTGACCTTAAGGGCTTAGTTTGTCTTCAAAGATTTCAAGGAAACATGGACAGTCGTACATTGTGTATCTATGACAACTTTTTTTCTGTGTGTATTTTCCCAGGTCGTCAGAATGGAACAATGACAGAATTTCCAGTTTCTGATTTTTTTTTTTATTTTTATTTTTTTTTTAATAAAAGTCACTCCACAAATGTCAACTAAACTCTGCAGAATGGTCCTGTGAAGAGTTTCTTACTGGTAATGAAGCCAACTGTGATATTTTTTATGCCACAGTTGGCTATTATCTCTGGTGTTACCTGTAGCGTCACACGAGATGATCAACAACCACAGGAAATAGCTTTTAATTTTCTACTTCTTTAAGTGAGACATTTCACTGTTAAAACAGCAGGAATCATATTTTATAGCAGAGGACCAATTTAGCAAAGACATGAGAGTTGTGTTGTTATCATGTTGTGATTCTTTTAAGGTTGATTTTTAATTATCTCTGAAAAGCTGTGGACATTTTGAGATGAATGAGGAGTGAAAGGCCTCTTTAGTCAACCTGTGTGAATCAGAGGGTCTGTGTTCATGGATTGAACTGATTTCTCTTTGAGCCTTACTTCTGTCTGCTACTGCTGTCTCCATCCAGTCTTTCTTTTTGCACACCTGATACGTTTATTTCTCGAATAGTGTTATTAAAAAAAACAAAGTAAAACTATTCCAAGCCTGAATCTTACCTGTGATGATTTAATTTATAAATACAACCCCAATTCCAATGAAGTCGAGACATTGAGAGAAAGATTCATAAAACATAATACAATGATTTGCAAATATTGTTTAACCTATATTCAGTTGAATAGACTACAAAAACAAAATATTGATTTCTTCAAACTGATAAACTTTTTTTTTTTCAAAAGTTCACTCATTATGAATTTAATGCCTGCAACATGTTTCAAAAAAGCTGGGACGTGACCAACAAAAGACTGGTAAAGATGAGGAAAGCTCAAAAAACACCTGTTTGGAACATTTCACAGGTGAACAGGTAAATTGGAAAAAGGCGAGTGTCATAATTGGGTATAAAAGGAGCATCCCTGAAAGGCTCAGATGTTTACAAGCAAGGATGGGGAGAGGTTCACCACTTTGTGAACAACAGCGTGAGCAAATAGTCCAACAGTTTAGGAAAACGGTTCCTCAATGCACAATTGCAAAGAATTCAGGGATTCCATCATCTACGGTCTGTAATATCATCAAAAGATTCAGAGAATCTGGAGAAATCTTTGCACGTAAGCAGCAAGACTGGAAACCAACATTGAATGCCTGTGACCTTTGACCCCTCAGGCAGCACTGCATTAAAAACCAACATCATTGTGTAAAGGATATTACCACGTGGGCTCAAGAACACCGCCGGCTTCTCTGGGCCTGAGCTCAACTGAGATGGACTGACGCAAAGTGGGACGTCCCTGCTTATTTCAGCAAGACTATGCCAAGACACATTCTGCATGTGTTACAACAGTGTGGCTTTGTAGTAAAAGAGTGCAGGTACGAGTCTGGCCAACCTCCATTGAAAATGTGTGGCACATTATGACATGCTAAACATGACAACAGAGACCCCAGACTGCTGAGCAACTGAAGTTGAACATCAAGCAAGAATGGGAAAGAATTCCACCAACAAAGCTTCAACAATTAGTGTGGAAACAGTGGGAAACATGACCCTGTCCCAGCTGTTTGGAACGTGTTGAAGGGCATCAAATTTAAAATGAGTGAATATTGGCAAAAACAAACAAAATAACAGACAACCAAAAAAAATGAGTTTATCAGTTTGAAATAAATATCTTGTCTCTGTAGTGTATTGATATAGATTTAAAAGGATTTGCATTCTAATTTTATCTACTTTTTACACAATGTCCCAACTTCCCTGGAATTTAGGTTGTATAAGTTAAATTAAACGAACAGTACTTCCTGTTTCAAAGAGCTTGATTAAAAATGAGTAACAATTTACATATTATTCTTACTGCAACTTCTTGAAAATTAGTATTGATTTTCCTGGAAAAATAAAAGGGTGTGGATAGTTTAATCTACCCGACTTGTGCCTTTTTAGCCCATTGGCTTTTAATCATCTCTTTTTTTTCCCTTTAATGCAGGATACATCATTCAACATGTGGCGTGGAAGAGGCCTGAAGAGTTTTAATGGTCTTTTTATCAACAATTCATTTGCCTCTTTTGAATAGTTGTCCAAGAAATTTAATATACCAAGTTCACACTTTTTCAGATATTTACAGATTAGGCATTACATCAAAGGGTCTTTTTCCAGTCTCCTCAAAAACCTTCTAATAATACAATAAATAACATTATGTCTCATAACCATGCAGACAAAGGAGTAATTACATTGATTCTGGGACTGATCTCTAGACTAGAAACTCTTCCATATCTGGTATCATGAATGCATGGTAGCAAACCTACAAACAACTAAATTGTGTTGTGCCTTGTACTCACCTTTCTGAATCCAAATTGGGAAGAATGTATCCACAAATAAATCATTTGTGTCACAGATGTAAGACTGTGGAAGCAACACTAATTCACGTTTTAGCTTTGCCCGAACCTAGAGGGGTTCTGGAGAGCCATTTTTGCCCCCCCCCCCCCTTTCAGCCATTCTGGCTGTTAGAACTAACCCAGACCCGCTTATCTCTCTTGGCTCGCTGCCTGATACTCATAAGGTGGAAGTATACTGCCCCATCTTCAATTTCTCATAGGATCAGGAATGTACTTATTAACCTCAAACTAGAGAAAATCAGATGCACACTGTGTGGTTCTGAAAAGAAGTTCAATGGATTCTGGATATCCTTCCTGACATTCTTTGGCAAACCCACCACACATGTACAGGAACAAATAGTTAATCTGCTTTGCCTTGGTACTTTACATATTCAGTCTTTTGACTGGTCATACTGCCTCTGATTTTTTCATCTGCTTTTTTCAATTTGTATTTATTTATTTCACCTTGTCTATAAACTGCCATATTATTGTTAATATTTACTTTTGTATATGCATGTTTATTTTATTTGCATATCACAAAGTGTCTGAACAGTTAGTCTTTCATTTTAACTGCTACCACCATATTGCAGGGTAGTGAGAGAGTGTTTATATGTGAGCTTGGGGTGGGGGATTGTATGAGGGTGTTTTTTTGTGTAATGTATAATGTATAATAATGTAAATGTATAATAATCCAAATTTTATATGTATGTATATATATATATATATATATATATATATATATATATATATATATATATATATATATATATATATATATATATATATATATATGTACAAGGTTGCTGTTAATGCAGTTAAATAAATACAGCCGCAGTGATATTTTCACTAACAGTCATAAAATCTCCCACGATGAAAATTGTTACCGTAATTACATTTCTGTTCTGTTTAGGACTACTGTTTTCCCATCCCTGGAGGTGTAATACCTGTGTTGAAGGGCATACTTGAAGCATGAGTAAACATAGTAATTTTTGGTCACTGTGTGTAATTGTAGTCATCTGCCAGGGCCCATGGAAGAGGGAGGCATAAAATCACTGTGTAATATTTTTGGGTCTTATTTCGCACATGTGAACTCTAGGAGACATGAAAAACAGAGATAAATGTTTACAAAAAAAAAAAAAAAGAAATGTCAATCCAACAATGAACATATTATTAAAGTATCTTCAGGACATGTTAATGATAGACGGTTTTCTGTTTTACATGTCATGTCAGATGAGTTTTTGACAGAATGGGTTGAGGTTTGAAATAGGTTTTTAACATCATGTCATCGTTTTGGACATGTTTTCTGGACAGCACAGGAGAGGTTTCAGTAGCTAACATCCAACTAAACCGTAGTTTCTCCTTCCATGTTTGTTTTTGATTCAGCCTCCTATTATAGGCTATAGGCTTCAACATTTGGCAGGGAGAATACATTATTTTGCTTGATAAGTAAAAGAAACAACCCTTAAAACAGCCCTCAAATGCATATTTGTTCCTGCATCAAAAAATGAGACAGATAATGGAAAACTAGCATCTCCAAATTAATTTCAGGTGCATGAAGCATCTAAAGAGAGCTCTGAAATAGGTCTATTTCAGTCTATTTCAGTCCATTTCCTGTCCTTTGAATGAGAGGAGACTTGAAAAAGGGCATCTTTTCAACCAGCTCAAGGATGTACATGACCTCTCATTTAGCAACAGAGTAAATATCTAAGAGTAAATATTTTATGTCAGTGAAAAATTATTCACCAAATTAAAATTATGCCTTTGCTTTTATACATTTACAGCCCCAAGGAGAGGTGACAGGTATTTGACATGATAAACTTCTGACTTTGAAATGTACTGGCCCCAGCTGTAAGCACAACCCCAGTTGCATTGTTTACAGAGTGGCATTTACAGTAAATTCATGCCAGGTCTGCATACTCAAGCGCTCTCCATGGTGCTGATCTGGTGTATACGGGAGATTTGTGTATACAGGAGCTGCTTCAATGCATGCTTTAAATGCATAAAGTTAAGGCTAATAATGAACTCTGTCTGGTTGTTGACTCTGACATGGAGCCATCCCAAGTTAGTTATACTTTTGGCTGCATCTTGAGGTCACTTTTCATGGCTGCTTGCTTGAAAGAATAACTTTTAGTTTGGTAGTTGTTTCTGTGACTCGGGGCAAAGTTGAGCATTAAAACATGTTGGTGTGTTTGTGATCTACCTGAGTCATCATGTTGGATGTCTTCAGTATCTTTCTGTCCAATCTAATTCCACCTTCTTGTGGCTACCTGAACACTCATAGGCAAAGCATTAAAGTGGACTATTGTTTACACTTTGTGAAGGTTATACTAAAGTACCTCATATGAAGTTTATTCCAGCATCGTCCTTGCCACAATAAAAGTGGTATTATGGATATGGCATCAGGGGCAATTCTAGGGTAAGAGGTTTAAGGGTGCACCCAGAGAGCTGCCCAGCCAGGCAAGATACATTTCACTGTTTTGTGCATTTTAGCACAATTTCATTCCCACATTTGTGAAAGAGAAGCGTAAAATGTTTTGGGAAAGTCTGTGACTAAACCATCAAATCTGATAAAGGTTATTTAAATGCAAAGCATTAGCAAAAGAGGAATGAAGTAGAATCAGGAAAAAAAACAAATCAGAACTCTAATTTCTGGGGGAAGACAACTCATCTTGATCTCTTCAACACACACATAAACAGTATGTTTCTGATTAAACCAGCCCCCTATAATGAGTTCTACAAATACCAAAATTGGACCTTGGACTTATTTTTTAGACATTTATTTGAAATACAAGGCAAACATGTAAAACATATTAACCAAAATTGACTTTTTCATTTCCTTCCCCCCTCGTCTGTATTATATAATACAAATACATAAATGAAATACACTTTAGAAAAGAAAATTGCATGAAATCAACAAAATAATAAAATATAAATATAAGTAATAAAATAAAATAATAAGAGAGGCAACCCTGCTACAATCAAAAGCTAGAAAAAAAACATCAGCTAATTACTTAACAACATAAACAGTGGTCTACGATTAAATTCAACAAAAATGAGGACTGACAATCATAATAATGGGTTGGGACTGAGTGGTAGTAGTTAAGAAATATGCCACATATCTTGGTGTAAGCCAGGTACTTTAACCACTACTGCATATCACCCACTCTGGATGGCAGTGCATTGCTCTACATAGATAGAGTGCTGGGTGGGAGGGGTGGGGTGGATCAAACCATTCAGAAAAGGGGTTGCTGCTGTGTTTTATGTTTGTTATTAAAATTTTATATTACAACAAAATACTGTATGGTTTTGACACTTTTCTAGCTTGTTAAAAAGTGCATACAGTTTTAAAAAAGAACCCTAAAATTTTAGGGGTGCTGGCATTAAATCAAGGGGTCCACCCCTAAAACTTGTCTTTTTTTTCTCTTTTTTATCTTTTTTTGTGATGTTAGTAGCGATGATTTCATCTCAGGCAGTCTACATTCTCCTATGATAGTTCAACAGTGCTTACTGTTATTATTCATGAGAGTGTTTACTCTGCATAAATTATTTACTATCTTGCCACATTCTTGACATGGAATTGGTATTTTGTTGTTTTATTTGGCATTTTTTTTCAACAGACACAGAAAACACTGACACAAGTCATTTTAACATCATCATGTTTCTTTTTCGGTCTTTTTTCTTTTTTCTTCTTTTTTAATGAGTTTTTTGAGTGATTTAGTCAGGGAGTCTTGGCTGTGTGCATTGATTTATATTTGAAACACTTGGGACAATGATCCTCTCACAAACATCAATAGGAATATTTCTATTATCCCAAATTGTCTGTGACCAAAAGGTACATGTGAAGTATTAATAGAATATCACATGTCAAAAGAAAAGGCGAGACAGCTTTGCAAGTATGTGATACTTTTGAGACTTCAAACATAAGAACTACGCTCACTGTAGGCTTAATTTTGACAATTCAGGACCAACTGTCCCTCAGACTAAGGTCAGGCCAGGTTGTAGATGAGCACGTCCAGTTATGAGGGTGATCGTTCTTACGAGTTTGTAGTTGAAAACAGCTGCAGTTATGTGTATTTGTATGGATCTGTGTTTAATTTTGAATATGAAGTTCATACACTTAATTGATTTTCTTCCCCAGGTTTTCCAATAAAGCTTGGAGTCATGATGAATATTGATAGAATGAAATTAATAAGGTAAGCTGTTAATTGATACTGTACAAGCTGTACTGATAAAAACTGGAGGGAGAAAAGGAGAGGAGGGGGATTTGTTTCTGTGGCTTAACCTGGAAATTTACCACCTTGCTTTTCACAGCAAACCAACAAGCATCAACTCTTCACGAATACATAAAATTAATGTGATAATCATGACTGAAGAGAATTAAAGGAAAGGATTTGCTTTATTAAAAAGAATCACTTAGAATAAAACAGTCAGGAAATAGCTGTCAAATGAATCCTGGTTTAAAAGCTTTCTCTCTCTCACACACACACACACACACACACACACACACACACACACACACACACACACACACACACACACACACACACACACACACACACACACTCAGTATGTTCACCAAGTGTTGCCATACTGGCATTCATACAGGATATACAATGTTGCTTTCACTGTCTGAGCAAGGATAAACCAGCTGATAGCATTGCTGTGACTCAGCCTGTAAGCAGGGCACAAATGTCTGTATGAATGTTATTGAAGAAGAGTTTTTGTTTTCCTGAACATGAATGTACAGTTCATGCTCTTATGCATTGGCAGTGCTGTTCAGTATGTATTTCTGCCAATGAGGCCATTTAAACTGGATGGTGTTACAGTTTGTATGAGGATTGGAGATGACAAGGAGCTCAAATATCCAAGACAGTTCTGTGGACTTGTGGTCCCGTCATTGTAAGTGTGTTAATGATGAAATGTGGTTGCTGTCAAGAGTGAGGAACTTCAGTTTTCCTGATTGGTGTGAACAAAGGGAGGCAGTGTATGCATAATCAAACTGGTGTAAAATTTGCCGGTTTTGAACAATCAAAAAATATATACTTTATTTTTTTCTCCTCCACTGATCATGTCTGAGGACAACTCTCTCTCTCAAAATGGCATCCACTGGTCTGATTCCCTGTTCGTACCTGATACGAAACGATACTGTAAAAATAGCATTTTTAGGAGAAAAAGAAAAGGGAGAAACATTCTCTATGCCTAATTTCTTTTTCTTAGAGTATAAATAATCTTTGATCCTCCAAACTAGAAATTACAGTAATGTGTTGTGATTTTTTATTTTTTACAACTGCTCATTTAATAAGACAGCCGGTTGTTAATTAGTCTCAAATCAAATTCATGTTCAAATTGATTCCCTTAGAAAGAGTTGGAAGAACCCTCTTTGACTTGCAAAAAGATTCTTTTTTCAAACTGTTGATCTTTCTCTCTGCTTCTGTCTATTGTGATGGTCTGCCAGACAGTTTCTTAGCAACCAAAAAATACACATTATCCCTCGACAGCAGCATCCCCTCACAGCTTCCATCCCAGTCCTCACAAAAACATGAGCGTGCTCCTCTTCAGCATCTGTTTCCCCAGGTCTCCTGCTAAAGAGTCAGAAAATGAGCCTCCACTTTGATGTGGAAGCGTAATGCATGCAGCACACTGAGCAGTGTACACCACTGTGCTAATGGAGAACAAAGCCCATGGAGGTGAGCGGGTGTGACCCTCGACTTCTCGATCCTCCTTTTGCCTTTCTTAATACTACCTCCTACAATCAGCAGCACTTCTCATTAAAGGGCACTTCCCATTAGAGTGAATCAGTCCTTCAGTCTCCTGCTACAAGGCTCAGGTTATTTCTCATCAGGCCCATGCTGTATTCATTATCCTGCCTTTCCTCTTTGCAGGTTCAGATTAACATTCCCAGAACTAGCATTTAAAATGTACCAGATAATGTAGTCTCGTTCTAAAAACAGAGAATATGCTGAGAATTGCAGCTGATTTGACCCACATGTATAATTAATGGGAAAAGGGTACATTTGAAATACAACTACAGTTTTGATTCAGACAAAGATCTGGGTTTAAAAACAGGCTTCTCAGGGGTCTTTTTGTGAAAAGTTCTTGCTGGTTGAAGAAGAGGTACCTCGGATGCTTTGTGCTGAATTCCAGAAATACTGTGCGCAGATGGCCTCAAAGCAATCACAAGAAACCTTCAGGTTGCTGCCAAAGAAATTATTATGATCATATAGAGCAAAGAACAAACACCTAAGTTTCTACAGTTCCTGAGCCAAGACAAAATGCTCTCAGGTACCAAACTTTAACTTATAATATTTTCAACATAAAGTCAGCTACATTCTATTTATACATTATCATTACATTTCTAGTTTCATTATGATGCTTCTGGGCTGTTTCTGTTTTAACTTCTGAAAGGGCTAAAGCCGATCTGGGAGTCCTCTTCAGAGTCCATAAATGATATCAAATGGGTCTCTCTCTAATCTCTACTCACATCCATTGATATATTCCATTCATATCATCACTTTCGCATATACTACCTTTAACTTGGTAGCACAGAAGAGGCTTAAGCCCTAAACGGTCATAAACGGTCTTTATTTATTAAACTAATAGTTTCAAGAGGGGAGATAAAAGTACCTATGATCTAAATGAAAGGTTTTACCAAATCTTCTTCTTTTACTAAGACTTTCTCTTTTTCAGTTCTTTACTGGTGAAAGAGTTGTGACTTTCTAAACAAACAGCACTGACATGTAAAGCAGCCCTGAGCTTAGAGGTCCTGGCAAGCTTCCCACAGAAAACAGCCCTGCAGCTAGATGAAATGTTGCTTAGATAGTTTCAGTAGTGTCCTCTGCATACACTGACACCTAACCTTACTATTATCATCATAGAGCTGAGAATGCACCACAAGTTTGTGGAAGCAATTTTTGCAAGTCAAACAGGGTAGAAAATCTATCTTGAAATATATGCTAATATTACTATATTTTAATAATTATTTCTTTTTTTGGTTATTGACAGTCTCTGAGTGTATCTGCATATTTTGCAAGAGCTGTATTTTCTGTAGTCTGATAGACAGTACAGGTCTTAAAGTGATGAGCTCCAGGGTCTCTGATGATGAGGTCAGACCAAACTATTTATTTGTCTTTTTTGACCATGGCCAAAAAATGGCACTGTGGATTTACAGATTTACACAGTGGTACCACACTGTTGTGAGGTGGACGGGCTGAGTTTGATTACATCCAGAAATGCAAACAGTGGTTGGGACAGTGACAAATAAGGGTTGATATGAAAAAATGAAAACACATATTACAGTTTAAATAAATATCAACTTCAGTAATTCCATATGTACTCTTTATTTTTATTTTTATTTATTTTTTGTCTTTTATCCAAAACATTACTGGTCTTACCCTACAGTGGGGCATGCTGGTTATTATTTTAACACTGGTGTTGGATCGTTATAAGTATCGGTTGATGGCAAAAGCTCAGGTATCAATACTGGCATCGGGACCAAAAAAGTTGGATCTTAAAGTATATTTAAATTATTTGATTTCTAGACTTGATGTTTTTTTTCTGTACTGAAAAAGACATTATCCCATAGACATTGTTGTTTTCTCTCTTTGTTTGGGTCAGTTCGTTGAAATCATTTTAAATTTAATTTTTACAGGGTAGTAGACTGCTAAAATCATATTTGTTGTAACTTTTTTGTGCAATGTCAGATTTTTATGAGAAACACAGGTTACGCCAATTGACATTTATCGGTTACACCAAATGATCATGTCTTTCATCCAGCTACAGACTGAGTTGCTGAGTCTGTAAGCTATTCCTCGATAAGTTTTCTTTTTTTCATTGATGTTGCTACCAGAGCTCAACTTTTCCTCTTATTTGTCTTGTTGCACATACTTTATCATTCGCTTTAACAAGTCAGACTCTCTGTCAGGAGGCCATGAGGTGTCACAGATTTAGTATTGGAACACAAAATAATACAATTGAATTTTGGGGTTGGTGCCTATGTCTGTCCTGTTAGGTATAGGTGAAATATAGAGTACCAGTTTAGAACACTGCTGGGTCCAGAACATCAGGAACACAAGAACACAAGCCAGGTACCTGAAAATACAGCAGTTCTAACAACTTACAGATAAATCCCAGCTTAAATCAATCAGAGATATATCAAAGTGTTCAGACATGTTCAGCCTCTTCTGACAAAAGTGAAGCACTTAGTGTACATAACAACAAAGACAAAGAGCCAATTCAAGAGGCTGCCAGTAAGACTGCCCCATAACTGGTCCATAAGCAGGTAACAGGTCCATAAAATAAGACAGAACAGAGACACCAACACCTGTCAGTTCCAGTTCATACTTAACAGGTTTAATACAAGTCCAAACTCAATACAGCAGTCTGAGGTGAATGGGTGTATATGACAGAGATGAAAACAAGGGAGCGGGCTAAATGAGACCTCTGCTGATTTATAGCTCCTCTTCCGACAATGAGAGGCCAGGTGTTTGGATGGCAGTAATCCTTGTCTCTCTCTGTCTCTCTATCATCCCAAAGAAGAGGAAAGCAGCAAAGATGGCCTCTTAGGCCACCTGACCATCTATTGGATTACCCTTGCTTTTAAAAGGAATTACCTGTGTTATTGGGTTGTGTTCCCATTTTTGTTGGCAAATCGTGTTTTATACCCTTAACGACTTTCGTTTAATCCATCGTCTTGCCAGAAATGGACTTGTTTTATGGAATCTAGAGATGCCATTATGTGGGTCCACACCCTAAGACACTCCCTAGAGATTTTCAGAGAGTGGAATAAAGTCATCGTATTAGGAATTACTTTTTTGAAAACATTGCCTATTCTTATGTTGGAAAAGGGCTGTTTGGATGTTATTTAAGACATAAAAACTTTTCCTTATTCTTATGTTTATTATAGAGCTTTACCATTTAGTATCAAGATAATTTGAAATAAGAATGAACTAGGGGCAGTCAAACTGAATTTAGTGTGTTTGAGGGATAATTTTTAAAACAAAGGGATCACAGTTAATATACTCTAAACCAGTAGCTACTCTGTTGTTCAACCAGAAAAACCACCTAGAACAAAATACATATTTAGATGAGACTTGAGCAACTTGTTACATATTTCTTTTTTTTTCTTGTTGCAAATTAACTATTCCACCTGAAGTAACAGAACAGCACAGTTGTAAAATCTTTCATTACACCACAATGGGCCACCATTGTACATGTCTGTGGGGAGTGCTTCTCAGTCTCACCGAGCAGGTTTTTATTTCCATTCACTACTTTTATGCACCTGCAAATGTGCTCCAAAAAGTCTGAAAAAGAAGAGGAAGAACAAAAAGCCAACATGGCTGCACTGTCCATCATACGTCTGTAATGCTTTTGGCTTTATTGTCCTTATTTTGCAGCATGATGTTTTTTATTAATTAATTATTATTATTATTATTATTATTTGCTTTTTGAGCAAAGCTAGTGTGTTGCACTTTGTAAAAGAAGGGTTCATAATTTAGCTTTACTCTTCTAAAAGCACATCGTAATGGTTTGCACTGCAGAGTGCACCATCATCCTGGTTAGTGTCTTTAAGAAGACATATATGCCAAGAGTTCCATCCATGTACATTCACAGACTGAGGCTTTTTTTCTCCTTATCTTATCTTATTTATTCATTTTAAACAGATTTATGTGTAAAATAAGGCAGAAGTTGATTTTAAGCACTGGAATACTTCACTTCCAAAAATCACAGCTGAGCAATAAAATTACAACTTTTTTTTATGTGAAACACATTACTTGTTTAATTTACCAAATATTCATAAAGAGGAGTTTCATCTCAATGTATCAGTTCCACATTTAACAAACCTCATTTAGCATTAATCATTGCTTTAATTGACGATAACGAACAAGGAGGACATTAGATATGCAGGTTAAACAGAGAATGCAGTAAAATGTTCCCAGGCTATGAAAATCCATGACAAACACTAGAGTTACATTTAATTTAACCACATTGCTTTGACAAAGACCCCTAGGGTTACACCAGTTCTCAGGATGAAATTGTTCCGTCACAATTTTCACATTATTTTTTTTCCTTTTATTTTTTTCATTTACTGTTTTTATTTATTTTTAATAGAATGTCTGGTGGATGGAGAGAACAAGCTGTCCACAGACATCTCCACTTACAGTGAGTCATATTATGTGTAACTACACAGCAAACAGCTAAAACAATACCCTTTCTTTTTAAAGCAAGTCCCACTTCGCCAGCTTTTGATGATAAGATGAAATGTTGGACTAAGACCAAAGAAAAGTATTTCTGAATATCTGTATTAGAGATTAAAGATAATTATAGCACTTGAGAATTGAGTTTTCTTCCACAACCTGCAGCTGGTGTAAATCAATGTTGGTCAATTTCCACAAGCCTTAATCTGAACATGTAATTATGAGCAGCTCTTGATAGCAGTGAAAACAACTAATATCTGATATTTCTGGTGTAATATATGTATTGTCTGATTTTTCTGTATGAAAACTACTCATAAAAGTCGTCAGCTCTCAGGGTGAAAAGATTCTGCTCAATGAAAAATGAGAACTGCAACTTGTGATGGTTTTTGACAATGCGATTCCAGAGCCATTATGAGGGAAAACTATGCGTGCAAACCTGAAATAACTACATGTGAATCCAATGACAGCTGGGGAAATTGCATGTGCTCCAGAGTTGCCATCAACACTGAGGGCCTGACTCCGCAGGGGAAAAGTCTGTAATCCTGTCACATGCTGATTGGTTCTGATCCTTCTGAATGACAGCACTCACCTCATCAGGTTTAAGTTCATGTTTGTGTTCGCTCGTACTCGTATATGACTTGCATTCTGAAAGAAGCAGCATGCGCACATTAGCATCCCCGTGGAGCCCTGGCAGAGGCTTCCTGGTCATTTGCATGCAGCACTCACACTTACCTCCCCCAATGCTCAAACTGACTGACAAATATAAACAGGAAGTTATTATCCATTGGCACGACACTGTATACTGATTTACTTCAAATCCCTGCAGTGACTCTGTCTTAGGTAGCTTGCAGCATTCAGAGCCATTAGCCAGAGCAGTTTAATAAACTACTTTGTGCCCTGTGTTGAAGTAAACATTTCAAACAGTGTGCTTTTATCGTCGTAAATGCCCAGCAAGGCAGTACTTTTCTTCCGCAACATGACTGTCACAAACTCATTTATGAAGACTTCTTAAGTGTTACTGCTGCAGTGCTGCTGATGGAATATAACGGACACCAGGAGATTCGGTGGATTTTATGTCCTTTGTGTTGATGTGGGTAATTCTGCATAAAATAAATGACTGGAAATGTGGATGGTTTTGTGATCTGTGTGAGAGAAGTAGTGAATAGGGACATGGAGGAATAACGGTTGAAGTGGGTCACTCAGGGGTGGTTTCAGGTGGGCTGCGCTGAAGAAACTTTCCTTTTAACATTCTTTTAGGCTGGTGTGTTTCTGACTCTGCGTTGTTGGTGTATTTTCTTAGGATTTGAAATTCGTACTTACTGTAATTGTATGCAGAACTTTATGCAGTTTGCTTTTTCATTTTGAGCAAATCTCCACTATTCCATTTTTATCTGATTGTTGCATGACTTATTAAGTTTTCATCCTTTTCAATTTCAGACTGTTTTTCTTGGTGGAGACCTTTGGGGTCATACCCTTGTCAGCCATTATGCACAACAGCTCCATTATTTATTTATTTATTTTTTTTATTTTTTTTTTTTTTTACAAATAGCTTTCAGTTTTGATTGACAACAACTGTCTATATCAGTGTTGAGCTGTGCAAAACTCCTTTGGGATGTCTCCAATGGGTTGCACTAAAATTTCTGCCTTGCAAGTCACATAAACAATATAAAAAACTAAACAAACTGAGCTTTATTTTTGATTGGTAACCCAACATGCTTGGAGCATTAGTTGCATTTTCTGGCAGGGATATAAAATTTGATCCACGCCTTCAAACCTCCTATATATGTCTCTTTATGCCATATTATCATTTATCATAATTGTCTGTGATTCATTCAGCGGTCAATGTTAAATGTTTACTTAAAAGCGAGGTTATCCTGCAATGGTTGCCTGCTTTAATTGTCTCTTATTGTGTAGCTAATTAGCCTCCAGTGCACAACATGGTGGCTTTCCATGTGAATAGTTATTCAGTGGGTTGTTAATGTTGTCACCTTTAATGAGTGTGAATGTTAGTATTGAAAATACACAAGGACTTTGGCACAAAAACTTAATAAAGGGAGCTATTAGTCTGAATCAGTGCTTGCAGGATTTCTTTAGATAGAGTTCATGATGGATTTTTTTTTTCACTAATTTCATCCAGTTAAACAAGAAATCTTGGGACTCAGACTGGCTGAACGATGTAATAGCGTAATTGATGACTGTGTTTAGCCGGGTTAATGTAGCTGTATGCTAAAGAGACAGTGGGCCAGTCCCGGCTCTGCACAATGACGAATAGGCTGAACTGTTAAATGGATGAAAATGCTGTGTTGTTTGGTCCGTTACAGTAATTAGTAAATTAATATGTTGTTTCTCACAAACATATTGCACTAGACGCTCAGATTTAAATCATGCCTGTAACCTTATGAATACTTGTATTGCTTCATAAAATTTTACTGGAGCAAATTAGATTTCTCTTTGTATAAAATGTTCTTCTTGGACATCTTTGTTTGGATAGTCCTAATACTGTTCCCATTTGAAAAGTGTTAGCTGTTTGAGGGGGATTCAAAATTAAATGAAATATGTATGAGCGCCACTGATTCACGATCATATGATGGTGACTGAATCAAACCACAGACTCCAAACCAGTCCTCAGCACATCGTTTTTATTTGCTCTATGTTACCAGTAATCTGGGTATAGGCAGTATTTCTGCCATTCTCCAGCATACTTGGATCCCTGCACGCCTGCGTAATGTATGCCCGGAGACGGGCAGAACGGCAGGACAGGGTTTGATTGGTTTAACACAGTGGATTCCAAATGCTAGGACTGGTTGGTGTTTTCTCAGTTTTACTCCTGCTGTGGACAACAGATACTTTTTTCTCTGTTTTAATAACACATCATGCATTGATTGACATCAGGACATAAAGATAATTTTAACCAGAATAACAAAAAGTGCATCTAAATCTGATTACCAACACTGCTTTTAATATAAATGCCTGATACACTATTTACAACATGTTTATGTTTAATAAATACAGCACAATGCACAGACTCTCACAGGCCGGTGGGAATTTGCTTCTCAGACATCATATCACATGAATAAAACAACAGCATTATATCTTCTTTACCGTATGGCTAATATGTAACATTACAGAACACAATTTCTCATTAGCATTTGTATACACACTATTATATATTGTATTCACAGCAGGAGAGTCATCCGAATATTAATTTGTTTTCTAAAATAATGAATGAATGAATAAAAAATCAATTTGTTTTTATGACTGAATCTAAATTACTCAGATGACTCTGCATCACAGTGACAGGGAAAAAATTAATGATTTTTCTTTGAACTTTTTAACTCAGTAGAAGGTTCATGTAGCATTAAAGCTGGCCATAATCGAACACTTTAGCTCGACATTACAGGCAGTATGAGGATTTTTTGAATTGCAGAGATTGTAGTCCTGAATAAAAAGACTCAAACTAATTGCAGACCAAATAATTGACCTAAGATACTGTATGTGTATATATATATATATATATATATATATATATATATATATATATATATATATATATATATATATATATATATATATAACTGTTAGAAACTAATTTATAAGTGAAAATAATGAATACAAATTGAATTTGTTGGCAGGTTGTTTTTTTTGGACAAATTGTTAAAAGTGTAAAAGTATGGTGTTTTCGAGGACAGGCAAGTCTCCCTTGTTAAGCCATGCTCTATTACGGCCTACTCTGTAACCTTGTGTTTTGTAGTCTTGTGCTATTTAATGGTGTGTTATATTATGATACTTTACAATGCAATGCAGATGATGGGATGCAGTGCCAAAAAATGTGATACATTATGTGTCAATAACGTACAATGGGTGACCAACCGTCCTCTTTTGCCGGGACATGTCCTCCTTTATGGTCGTAAAATTATGTGCGGGAGGATTTTTTTTAAATTCCCCAAAATGTCCAGGGTTTGCTCATCTTGTTCTTCAGACCATTAATATGTATTATAAAGCGCTGTACTGGGCTACAGGAATTATTCTGATGTATCTCCATGTCAAGATGTTGAGCATGCACGCCACATGTGTCATGACGGGAAAGACCCAAGCCACTCCTTCTCTCAGATCAAAACAGAGAACATGATATGACTGCCTGTGCTGCGCTCTCAGACAGAAAACACCAAAGTGTAAAGCCCCGTTTCCACCAAGCAGTCAGTTCTGTTCTTCTTGGTATGGCACGCATTTTGTAGCATTTCCACTGATTGAAACCCAGACAGGTCTCAAAAATCCGAACCGTACTGTAAATGCAGATGAACTGCAGAAAAAGTACCCCTCTTTTTGTTGTGGTCGTGACTGGTGGGAAGTAATGTGTACTATTTTCAAAGCTGGGACCTATGTGTCAGTTGTAAATAAAGGTTCTGGAGGCTTGGGAAACCACATCTCCACAGATAAGAACTTTTTTTTTCCCACAGGCGTTATTTATGATTATGTTATGTTATGTTATGTTATGTTATGTTATGTTATGTTATGTTATGTTATGTTATGTTATTTAGTCAAACAGGAAAGGAATATTTCAAATAAATTATGATTTATAAATGTACTTTTTCATCTTTGAGTATCTTCGGGGTTTTTTTTGCAGTGTCTCCAAGAGGCCGGGTAGGGTGTCCTCTTTTGGGTTTTTCCAGAATATGGTCACCCTATAATATGATATGGTATTATTAGAAGAGGTTGGAAACAATGAGATGGGACATTGTTACAATACATTGAAGTTCTGAGTGACAGTGCACTTCTTTAAAAAAATAGTACAAGAATATTCATTGTCTCAATAAGGATTCTCTTTATAGAGTATGTAATGCAGCACAAATACTCATACACAACCATGAATTAATAATATACTATATTTTCTTCATATCCCCCTTTCAATACCATGTCTCAGGGCAGTATACTAGTTTTAAAAGCTGTTATTTTGATTATTGATCAGTTGTAAATCAACACCTCTGCTTTTTAAAGACATTTTTCAGACTTTAAGGCCTATGCAAAATACAAGAACACTGAATTAATTATTCTCTTCTAGAAGTTCATTGTGTTTGTGAACTGTTTTGCAGGGTTTTTGGAAAGAGCTGAAATTATTAATTGGAAAATAGGGTTGAGGTGGAAGATTGTACAAAAAGCAGCAACACCAGGGTCCATGGGGGTATTAAAGCTTTACACTGGCATAACTTCTGCATCTGGCCCGTTGCCACTGTGGGCTCTCAGTGGCTAAGCTGCTCTGGTAACTTCCACATACACAGATACACTTAACACAACCTGCATGAGTTTCTCTTTACTCGGGTGTTGCTTGAGAGGCATAATCCATTACTGTGAAAAATAGAGAAAATTGCTGCCTTTGGTGTAATGAAATTGACACTTTGTATGGGTGCTCATGCCAACAGCTTAATGGTGACTTCTTGGGGTTTGAAAGAGGTCTGAATATGTTGGAGCAAATCTTTTTTTTTAATGTTTTTTTTTATTAAATGTTTGTGTCTAATCTGGAAAATACTGCAAGATTTGGGGTTGAGTGACAGAATGGAAGGAGAGTAATGATGCACATTAGGAACCGTCTACACATGTTTAGGTTAAAATGAATACTTAACACAACTGATGAGCCTGTTTATGTGTAACTGTATTGACTAGAAGAACACCTTTCTGCCCCTGCACTACCCCCCCCTTTAAATTAATCTACTGAGTTGATGCATGACTTGAATCACAACATTGTACAAGGCTCCTCTATTAAACAGCTTGTTACTCAGTCAAAACAATTAGGACTGTGCATTATAGAGGTGGTATCCTGGCAACTGGCTACAGTATTACAAAAATAGAAAGAGACAGGAAGAGGAGGGCCCCTACATGCTATCACAGCTGATTTATTTAGTTTGACTTGATGACTGTTGATCTGCTTGGTTTTATTCTATCAATGCTTTTTGCAATAAGTGGAGGACAGAGTCTCAATATGTGGTGAGAGGAGGACCGGGGGTTTTGTCCAAGTTGCAAGCGGAGCCACAACTGTGAGTCCAACCCACAGGCTCTTCACAGAGCCAAGCAGCGCTACAGGGACTTGCTACAGAAGATAATTTTGACAGTGGCTGGAGGGCTTTTCACCACTGTTATTTAGTATTCCCACCACATACACACAAAAGTGCACGTGCTTGTGCAGCCCCTGCTTTTTCCAGGTCTCATCACACATGTGCTCTCTCACACACAAAATACCACCTACCTATCATCTCCCAAAGCTTTCCAGGAAAAGAGATTGGTCTCTTTCTGATGTGAATTGTGCCCCTGACGATGAAGAGCAATTAGACCGCACACTTTACAATACCATTTGCATTTTGCCGTGCGGCCGGAGAGTTAGAAAACACACATGCTTGCAGATTATCATGGAACATGGAACCATGCTCAGACATTAACACATGCACTTGTAATTTGCATCTTACTATCAAAAAGAAACACTTTACTTTATCCAAAACACAAGAAATGGAAAGCAACGGTGTCGACATGATCAGTTTTAAAATCTCAAGTCTTACTGAATAACTGTCACACAAACCACTCCCTCCTTAAGGCTTTATTATAAACATCAAATGTAATCTAATACATAAATGGACTCAATGTTTATGACATGGAAGAAGAAATGCATTCCAAACAACATTATTTGCCCATTATTTAGACTATTCTCGTGCTCTGACCTTTACCAAAGGGTTAAAATAGATTAAATTTATATTAGAGGGTTAATGGACAATGTCTTTACTGCTAAACTAAATGAAAACACATTAAAATGACACCCACAGATGTAATGGTGCACAAGTGCTCCACAAATGCACGCGCTCAGACACATAGCTGCGCACGCATGCCACTTTTAGATACCCGTCATTAGCCACAGCAGGTTTCAAAGTGGCAGTTTAGGATGACGTGTCACTCACTCTGCTGCCTCCACCTTGCTGCACTCAAGGCTGTCTGGCTTGTAAAGACAGGGGCACAGCAGCACACAATGCTAACAGCTAAGCAGAACAAAAGGTGACATTGACACAGTCATTGCACCAGTTTTGGTTCCTCTCATGACGTCAGTGTCCTTCGTCGGATAGAACACAGGATGTGGGCCACAGCTGAATCATGTGATCTGCCATCCCTATCTCTATTTGTCAGAGTCTGGGCTGTAGCACTTCGTACCTGTATGCTGAGAGGATGGTTTGATGCATGGGAGCAGTGAACATCAAGTGCCTGTCCAGAGAGAGGATGGGGAACGAAAACAGATGGACAAAAAAAAGAGAGAGAGAGAGAGAGAGAGAGAGAGAGCTTGTTGTCTGGCTGCAGCACCTGGAATTGAGTTCTGACGCTTTACGCCATCACTCATGAAGCATCCATAAAACATGCAGAGATAAGGTTAAACAGCATTTAAAGCACATGGTTATAAATGGTTGACCGTGACCTTAAAGTCTCAAGGGAAGGAAGGAAAAAAAACAAAAAGAATGGAAGCAGAGGGGGGATAGGAATAAAAAGTAGAAAGCTGGAGTAATGAATATAAAAAGATAAAAAGAGAAAGGGACACATAAAGGACATGAATGAGAGAATATAAATGTGTGGTATAAAACGGTGTGTGAGGCATATTGTCCAGAGTGAAGAATGGAGATAAAGATGTGGAGTCAGGATGAGAGCAGAAGAGAGACGGGACAGATTCATAAAAAGACAATTTACTATCTTTGATTTTCTTTTGGTTCATTCCTTTTGTCTAGACGGGACTAATTTAAAATTCTGTCAAATAAATACGACAAGAGTGAGACATTTAGATCCTAACTTGTCATCTAATGGTTAAATAAATCAATTTGAAGAATTTATGATAAGCAACGAGTATCACATGATTGTATTGTACCAATGAACAGAGAAATGGAGCTCAACATTAAGGTGTTAAGTTATCTAACTTCTTTGCTCTTTCTTTTCTTTGTTGAATGTATTAGCAAGATGAATTATTACTTATCTCTCTAATACTGTCTTCATATTAATTTGATATGTTAATTTGGAATCAATTTCACTGCTTTATTTAGGCAACTCAAATTCTATGACACCTTCACAGCTTTCTTCTCTCTCTTTTTTAGACGTAGAACAGTCGGGTGGATTATATCTTTCAAGCAACTACCGATAGTGAGATCATAATAATGTAGTCTACGAGAAATACCAAGAGGGTTGATGGGAAGTCACACTGAAGCTGAGAGCAGATGACAGAAGGGTAAAGTGATCATAAAGTTGTAAATTAGTCAGTCATTAAATAAAAAGTTGTTAACTGTAAATTTATTTCACATATTTTGTTTTTATAGCTTTAATAACTTCATTGTTACACACTGAAACAGATGAACAGAAGAATTCCCTGTATCAACTCATTTCTTTTTCTTTTTTTTCTTCTTTTCTTTCTACTAGTGTCGTACCCAACTGGTGTGTATTTATGTTGTGTTCTGCTGTTTTTATTGTTTTGTCTAAGATGATAGACAAGATCTAATATTTAACTGCCTTCAGTTGTATTAATAACAAAGAAGATCTAGTTATCTGTCTATCATTTTTACATCTACAGTAGATATCTTTCTGTCACGACCGGCTTTGTTGGCCAAGTTTGCATAAATATACAAGGAATATGATTTGTTTGCAGGCCTCTCCTTGTGTGAACACACACACAATAAATGATTAAATATTACTTTTGCTTTTGTTTTGACAAAAATATTATTCTCACTGAGAGAAAAACAGAGAATGAAAAAAGTTCTCACAAAGTAAAACAGCAGATTTTGACAATGAAAAGGGACGTCAAACTATAAGGGCCTGTGTCCACTTACAGCATTTCTTTTTTTGCTCGAAGTGCCTGTTATATACAAAATCAATGCAGTTCAGTTTTTATTTATTTATTTATCTATTTATCTATCTATCTATCTATCTATCTATCTATCTATCTATCTATCTATCTATCTATCTATCTATCTATCTATCTATCTATCTATCTATCAAAAAAGCCATCAACACTAGCAGAGTTCAGTATGGAGAAACTCACACTCATATTCCAAGTCATGTGTTGGTGCTAAAGCTCCAGCACTTTACCATAAGGTTTTTTGCTTTGTTTTTTCATTGTGAAGTGGCGCTGAACAGGAGCTAATAAAGAGCATACAAAGAATTTCAGAACACACCCAAAAGTCACCACTAGGAAAAATCCAAGTGCAGTATCCTAAAATCAGTAAGTGCTGTTGAGAAGCAGGCAGCACCAGCACAGAAAAGCTGTGAGTGGACACAGGCCCTAAATCAGTAGCTTTTATTTGAGAAACATGTGCATACACTGGTCAAAAAGCTTTTAATCTAAATGTTTCAAGATAATATGAGGCTGTAGTTTCAGCTCAGACCTAGCTCAGGGAGCAAAAGCATTATAAATAGTAGTACTGGAACCAAAGAGGGGGGAAACTTGTGCAGAGGCTCAAACTGGAGACAGATTGCACCACAGCTTGTTATGCTATATCCAGAATTTTCAGTGAAGATTATGCAGCCTGCATATTAAGACTATCATTACAGTCAGCACCAATAACCACACAAATATCCACTTGATCCCTTTTGTTGATATCTATGATGGGAGCGAAACAGTAAATATTAATGTTGTTTGTATAAACATTTTTTTTTTTCCACAGATTTTTTATGGTTCATAGTAAACAGCTGGATTACACAACACCCAATTCATACTTAGGATACCCTGTTTCTTTCTGCTTTATTTTTTCATAGAGTCAAATACAATGTCAAATCTAATTAAGTTGCAAAACTGTTTTCATAAACAGCTACAATTGGGGGTGAAGGCTGAGCCGCTTCCATGCTTGTCAATAAAACCCCATTAAAATGAACACATCATAATTACAGCCTCTATTATCCTTCAAGATCTAGGACAGAGGCGCCTGTTTGTAATTGGCTGACTAACTACCCCATATGTGCACGTCCAATAGAAATAATTGTCCTTGTGTGTCGCTGTGACATGTTAACAGAGTCATATCAGAGTTTGTGACTAAACAATCAATTTCAAGGTGCTCTCGATCAACACGGCCCTATTTGCAATTATTGACTGAGTGCACAGAACGGTGCAAACATTATTAGTGAAGACTGCATGGTAGAAACAACACAGCTATGTTTATGGATTAGCGCCTGCTAAGGCGGGTTTAGCAGTTAGACTGAAAATCAAACTTGCAGGATTATTCTCTTTTGAAAAGGAAAGGAGGACCACCTGTTGTTTGCCTTGTGTGGAAGAATGTTTGTCATTATGCTAACAGCTTAGCAATCACTAAACACAGTCATTTCTTTGTGTTGCTCCAAACAAATTATCCACGATATCCATACAGCCAGATCAGCGGCGAGACGCACATTCGATAAACAAGCCAAAGTGGACTCCTGCAGATACAGCAATGCCTGCAATCTTAACGCATCTATAAGCTGCTTGAGCAGATTTGATTTATTCCCCATTTAAACTTTGCGAACGCTTGAGGCTTAGTTGCACCACTCCCATTGCCCTACACACACACACACACACACACACACACACGGGAAAAAAAAAGAAGAAGAAGAAGAAGAGATTAAAAGACTAATGCTTTTAGAACAAAGTGGAGCTGCCGGTCTGTTGCGAGCTCTGACACTATGCTGCTTTAAATCTGTGAAAAATGAAGAGCTTACAGAGGTAAAGATGTAGTAATGCTATCATCTCCTAAAGGAATTAACAGTCCTCATGATGAAGTGGGAAATGAATCTTTGATTAATAGTTTGGAGGAGGCTGTGCACAGATGTAGATAGCATCTTTCTAATCTCTTCTTCAGATGTGTTATTCCCACCACTTTTTTTGGTCCTCTTTGTGTGCACAGAATAGCATGAAAAGGCCAGATGGATTGTCCCATGTTTGAAGAAAGATTGTTTTGAGAGCCAGCTGTGAACCCAAATCATGTCCTGCATAAGTTACACAATCAGTACAGACTCACGCCAGCTAGAAAGATGTGGTCAAATCCCTGTTTTACACTTTCTTCCGGGAGATCAGATTAGAGTTGCTTGATATTAAATGCTCTTTCCCTCTGATGCTTTCAACAAAATCCCCCTTTCAAGTCCAATCTTCAAGCACTGACCTTCAACCTGAGATGTTCTTATTACATTTCAGATTTTTCATTCATTATCCTTTGCATTGACCTAGCCTCTGTCTTCAGAAGGGTTTTCACACGTTTATGCGACTTACATGTTGTTTAATGTTCCTTTCTCTACAAGCTTTAGATAATCGTTTGATACAAGTGAAGAAAAAAGGAAATTGACATTTCAGATAGCATAATTTGGTTTCCAAGCAGGCTTTTGAATTCACAGAAGTACTTGTAGAACTTTCTAATAGCGCTGAAGAATTACTATAATTGTGTCGCAGCAGTGGCAGACACAGGAGGTTCCAGTTGTCTGATTCAAAGTTTAATTTCGTCCAATTATTAAGCTCTACTTTTCTGAAAACACTGCACATTGAGGCCTGGAATATTTTCTGTTATTTTGCTGTTTTTGTGTATTGATCAGGCTTAGTTTGATTAACTCTAGTCTGAGGAACTGGTATAAACAGGATGAGTCATCAATAGTCACGCTGATCAATATCTTAATAACTCTCAAAGGCCATTTGTGAGATCTGTTCTGAGTTTCCTCCGAGTCATTTCTGTTATTCCCCTGGCTCTGTCTCTCTCGCTTCGTTTGTCACTGTACTTCTTTCTCTCTCACCCTTTAGGCACTATTTAGCACAGATACTGTCACTGTATGTCACTGTGTAGACTTAATACTGAGCTTTAACAGAGATAAAGTTAGTTCTGTTGAAAATAGAAATGTTCGTATACCAGAGTCTGAGAGCCAGCTGTGAACCCAGAGCTTCACAGAAGCACACAGAATACTTTGACTTGACATTTACTAATGCCAAGATGCCAACCCAATGAAGTTCACAATAATTAGGATTAGAAAGGTAAATAAATCATATTTCCCACACATAAATACGTAGTGTGGATCAGCACTCATGTAGGGTTTTTTAACTGTTGTAGTTGTGATTCCTAAAATTAGGAACTATAGCTTATAAATTTGTTATAAGATAACAGAGCTGAATGATTGGCTGTACATTTTCTTGAAACAAAAATCCCTAATCTGTACGGTGTTAACATGAAAATCTGCTATTCTGCCATTATTAATGCTTTCATTTTTTTATGGTACTTAAAAGCCACTACAAGAGGTTTTATGTTGGTACTGAAACTTAAAATAGACGCCTTTTCATGACCTACAAAAACAGACCATCTGTGAGAAGCGTTTGTGTTCCAGTGTAATTTTTAATACTTTTATTCACTGTGAGGGAGTAGCTGTCATCACAGTTATCAGATGCCTGAAGTAACACTTTCCACAGCTGAGTTTCACACTGACATCACAGGAGCAACGGTGAACTGTTGCACTGATTGTACATTTGACCATAAAGAGAGAAAACAGTGATTTTCTTTTTTTAATACCAGAAACACTGTAAGTACGACAGTATCAGCTAAGAACAAAGACACAACACTTTGTTTGCAGGGGTTGCAAAAATCAGCCCAAACAGAAAGTTTTTCACGGAAGCTTCAAGTGTGTCTGGATATCTGTGCTCATGTTAAAACCTCTATCTTGTTTTAGAGTATTACTCTCACCTTCTTTGATTAAAGTTAGCTTTACGAGTGCTAGCTAATGTAAAAGTTCAAGCCTATGCTGTTTTTGCCGGTTAATCTTTCGTGATAAATTTCCTGAAATAAGAACTCATTGTCATTCTGAAACAGTGAGATAGTCGTGAAAAAAAGAGGAGACAACTTTTGGAGGGATTGTCAATTTATTAAAAGGTGATATGTACTGTTATTTAATTCTGCTACTTATATACACCCTTATACAGTTGTGTATTGGATTATATTTACCGTTTGTTGTTTGTGCTCTTGAGTAAAAGCAGCGGGAGGGTATGTAAGTGTGTGTAAGTGTGTACATACTGTAGCTCAATAAGTGGGTGGCCGAATGATGGGAGCTCATCAACTCAGTGATAATCTAATTACTGCTCCAGACAGAGATAGATGGACCCGCGCAGCAAAACACACTTCTTTGTGAGATTTAATTTGCGTGTAAAAGCTGCACAAATAATTTAGGGCTCCTGCCACAGATATGAATTTTGATGCATGTATATTAGTGTGCGCTGCTCTCAAATGGGGTCTGTTACATAAGTCACAGCATGCCAGCTTGTCGAGACAAAGCTGAGAGTCTGTCGAAACAAACTGTGAGACAAGCGGAGTGGATACTGGCGGATCTGATTAAAAGCAGAGGAGAGCGACACATTGAGAGTTATTGATGAGTGGTGACAGATGTGGTGGCTGACAGTGACAGATACCCCTCCCCCATCACCACTTTTTTTTTTTTTTTTTTTTTTTAACATTAGTGGAAGATTTCACAGAGAATGTGGAGATGGTGAAAGACTGATTTGTATGGCAAGCAGATGACTTCATATAAGCAAATTAATGCTGAATTTTGTAGATGCATAGAAATGACGTCTTTTTCCAGTAGCTGTCAGTGTTTTCATGACATCTGACCTCTGTAAAGCGACGGCTGTGTGTCCTCTTTCCCATATTTTCATTTTAGAAACGCGATCTGTAAGCTGGAGGCTTCAACGCTTTAATAATTGGATTTTTGGAATAAATTGTCACCCACTGAGGTCATTCCAAGCAATCCTTGTAATTACAAATTACAAATTGTTATGTGCCGAGGGAGCTTTGTGACACGACTGCTGTAAAATGGTTCCAAAGCGCTGGACCGGTCCTGCTGTTTCTCACTGTGGTGGAGAATGAAATGCCTCAGAACAGTCTTGTAATTTATGCATGTCATTTCTCAGGTCCTTTGCTCTGATTAATTAAATTAAATGGAGCTTAAATAAGAATTTAAATACATAGCAATATTCTGATACCATAGATTTCATAGTTGCTCTGAAGAATGGAGGGAAGTGACACCAATCATGTTGATGGAGGCGCCTTAATTAGATCCTATATTAATATATCTACTGCCTTATCAAAACACCATCTGTTTCATCTCTGCAGTCACATCTCCTTTGAGAAAACACATTTTGTTTCAAAAGTTTATAACCTGACAAATGATAAAACACATTCATTAGGCGTATATGACTCTCTGAATACTGAATATCTAGTCTCTAATAAGTGATTTAAATATATCAAACACGTATATCAGGTTATCTTTTGAGTACACGAGTGAAATCTTTACAAAGTTTGAAGGACTGATTAAGAATAATATAAAGAGCTAAACTTCTAACTTTCCTTTCCTCCCCATTACTTTTTATAATCAGGCAAAGTTCACAGAAATAAAAAGTTGTATTTCATCTCCTTAGTGAGGAATGATTAGTTAATGATGTACCTGCATATCATAAATGTTAGAAAATACATCACCTACCCCCAAGCAAAGTAATGATGAAATTGCAACTGTTCTCACTGAAATAAAGCTCAAACCCAGCGTGAAATCACCTCAAATTTTTATAATCTTAAAAAGCATGAAGTCTTTCCCTCTAGCTGCGAGTCCAATGCAAGACGAAATCAAGCACAAAAGAAACACACAAAAAAAAATTGAGAAGACAACATGTTGTGTTGTAGTTTTGCAAAGCGGAGGATTCAAGCAGAAAGCGTAAAAGCAATGGTCTGTTGTATTTTTCAAATGATTTCTGCAGAGCCCAAGGTAAAAAGTTCAAGAGGTCTGCCTTTCAAGACTCCCTCCTATTGCTCAACTGTGGAGGCTGACATTAAATGCGTTGGCTGGCTGCTGGTCTCACAACACATTTGAGCAGCAAACAGTAAAAAAAGATTCTTTCAGTCTTTGTCTGGGCAGACATCACAAAGAGGGAACGTTCACAATATCTAACAGTGCAGCATGTAGTGCTGCTCTGAGTGTGAGCTTATGCTGGTTTCAATGATGTGGTCAATTACAGGCAATGGGGGCAGGAGTCTATTTTACTTGTAAAGCATCTGAGTGGTGTATGCCTGTGTAAGGGATCATTGAAAGTGAACAGGTGGGAGTCGAGTGCAGAATGACCAGGACCCTGATACAAAAGGATCTTTGATTTAAAGACTATTTTAAGTTCTTTGAAAAAATTCATTCATTCATTCATTTTCTGTACCGCCTATCCTCTTCAGGGTCGTGGGTGGACAAATTGGTGTTTAACTAAACAGTTCAATTTACATTCATGTTATAACAGTTATTTGATGTTATTCATACTCAACATTTCCTTTACGAGAAACCTACTTTTGTCATTTTCACCCTTCAGTATGTCAATCTGGGACACCTATAGAGCAGATTTGCAGCTCTCAAAACTCCATCTCATGCTGGCATCTGTAATATCGCTTATTTCAGTACTTTTCAGCTGCTGCCTGAAAGACTTTGTTTTGGCTTCTGTTCTAGTGGTATAAAGTTAGACAGAGCTTGTAGGTGTTACATTTCTCACAGCTTGTATTCACAGAATGACCCTAAAATGAACAGGAAGCATCCAAGGCTCGTCGTTAACGTATCTCCCCACATAGCCCCATTAAAGCATATGTGTGTTTCTTTTAAGTTACCTTGCTACTGTGATGTTGTGGCAGTAAGTTTCCAAACTTTTATAAGGAAGGTGTTCGGAAATGCTAATAGAATATTAGCAGGGTTAACATTTTTGCCACTGTTTGAAAAGGCAGGGTTAAAATCAAGCGGCAACCACAGGTCTGAAAATATAAGACAATGCATAAGTCCTAAAATCAGCAGTTCGTAAAGTGTCCGTTTGAGGCTGGCACCCAAAGTACTAGAAACCACAAGCACACCTAGCCAATTAAAAAAAAAAAAAAAAAAAGCCAATTTCACAGCAGAAATAAACATGTTTACAGTCTGAATAGCTATTTTTTCTAACAGCACACACTGTACAGAGAGTGAATTATTTCTAACTTGGCAGTTTAGAAGATATTAAGAGTTTGTCCAATCAGAGGCACAACACAGATGAATGACAAGTGGGTGTCCTATAGCTGTTAGTGTGGCAGCTCAGAGCCCGCCCCATTTCCAATATGGCCCCTGTCGACGATTTGCTTCAAAACTCTGTTTCAGAAACAGACGGGTGACGTCAAGGAGGTTATATCCATTCATTATACAGTCTAGAGTTAACATTTTCTGATTGATTTGGCATGATGTGTGATCAGATTGTCCTGATCACACATAATCACACACATACCTCTAGTATTGAGTTTTGACCAGTCAAAATAAATGATTAAACACAGCTGTGTTATTAAAACTTTCACAGTTATGGTAGATGCACCATATGAGAGTTAGCTCAAAGCTAACTTTTACAGTTAAAGCATCCACACGTCTTTATAACCTCTTTGATTTACTCAACTTCAACTAAAAGTATTGAATAAAGTACAAAAACATACACACTCTATTTTCCTTCTCACACACTCACAGTGCAAAAAAAAATCATATTCAAGGATTATGAAATAAAATGTTAAAACAGATTTAATAAACATTGCATTGGGTCATCAAAGGATGGATACTATCAGTTTTATTTGTATGATATTTCTTTAGGTTAAAGAAACAAAATGTTGCCACAACAGTAAAAAGGCTCAAATTTTTATCACCAACACGTGTGTAAAATAAAGAGTCACTCAAAGGTCAAGCGAGTGCTGAATTCCCAGCAGAACCCTCTGCCAACAGAAATTCGTCTTCCAGCTCGCGGCTGTTATTTTTTTTTCTTTTACTCCTCGGTGTACTCCTCAGTTGTACACCTCCCTGCAGTTTTAATCCCTCTTTTGGAATCAACTGTATTTTTTTTCTTTCTTTTTTTTTTTTTGGAGTGTCTTGTTGACAGACTCAAAGAATATGATTGTGCTGCGGAGACAACTGCTCATCTCGTGTCTTTCTCATATCCACTGCCTGTCCCTCTCTCTGCCTTCTCCATCTCCCACATCCCTGTGTTGACAGCAGCGCATTTTAGATGGAGTGTCCTTTTGCGTCATGTACCTTTCTCATCAGTGAGACGACTTTTTTTTTTTTTTTTTTCCCCACATACCCTACAAGGCCCTCTCAGCGTCAGATTTATTGTCAGTGTTGGGGCTGAAGTTGACTGCTGCCTCTCTGTGATGTATTTTCACTAATGCGCTGACACTCCTGAGTGAAGAGATGAGCTTTTACCATAGATGAAAAACACTTCGGTTGGTGTAGAGAAACGGGGAGTGGAGTGCATGAGTTTTTTTGCGACTCCTAAATAAAAAAAAAAAGAAAAAAAAAGTGTAAAATAAAGGGACATCACTATTTCAATCTGACGAAGCTGTTTTAAGATTACCCACCTTTTACATGCACTACTTCCTTCTTCCAGCCCTTTTCCCCCCTCAGCCATATTTTGTCAGTTTTCTGCAGATCCACTTTTTTTTCCTTCTGGAACACCCCCACATCTCATCATCTCTTCCACCTTTTCCTTCCATCTTCCTCATGTCCATCTGATGGCTCCGTCCTTCACTTTGCCCTCCCAGGAAGTTGATCAATAAAGGTTGAGCGAGGCCAAGCATCAGCCAATCACTCAGCAACTTCCCCTTGCCTTGGGTTCAGGAAAGACGGTTCATAAACATTTCTTGGTTTACCTGGCAGGGTAAAACCCTGGGAACCAACTTGGACTTAAATTAGTTTTATTTATTTATTTATTTATTTATTTATTTATTTATTTATTTATTCCTCATCATTTATTTATAGACAAAATGCATATTTTAAAATCTTTGTGAAGATTTCTTCATATTACAAAAGGAATGACATTTATTACACTTTGTAGGTAAATTCATCAAGGTTTGTCTTTTCTTCATTATTCTCTTTTCATTTTTCATTTGTAACATCAGCAAAACTTTTAATTGGAGCCAAATTAAACCAAAACTACCCCAGAGCTCTGCTTCTAAAGGGAATCCAAGAACACCAGTCAGTTCCTCTCCATTATTAACCTGTTCCAATTGTTTTTTACAGTTGTATAAATTTGAGTGGCCGACCTTATCTCTGAAAAAGTGTTAAGTGCATTTCATTGAAGTGACTTTCATGAGGTCTGACAATATTTCTAAAAACATTAAAACTTTAAGATTATATGCTGATCAGTTCTTGTTATGGAACATTTCTGCCTTTCTTAGGTGAACACAGCTTCTGGACCTCTGGTTAAGAGTGATTATACTCTGATAAAGAGTTGTAAATGGTTTTAATGTAAACATAATACCAAAGAATCTCTTTTTATTAACTATCTTAAAATTAGATGGGTACCTTAATGGAGGTCTGATAGCCATGTTTGCCTTTTGCTGAAATGTTTCTAGGTTCCATTGTAGTGAGTTCTTGACACCCATGGGTCATGGTTTGGGTGGGAATTTTGAATCTAAAAGTGACATTCACTTGATACACTGAATACATTTTGAAAAATGGTGTCAAGTGGGGCATCTACAACAGTTCAGAAATGTGTTATACATTTTTCTTTGGTGGCATTTTTAAAAGTTTTCCTCACTGTCTAACTGATGGGGAAAAAAAATCAGGATCCTGCAGGTTCAGTGGGGTTACCTTCAGGATAAAATCTAGAAAGAGATAAGACAACACTGTGTCCATGGAGACTGCAGTAATCAACACATTCGAAGTTATCCAGAGTCTCCAGTGAAGGAGATGTACTGGTTGTATTACATATACAACACCCAGAGACCAGGATCACTTCAAGTAGTTCAGTCTAGTCCCTGCTGTTCTTCCTCTGAGTCAGGTGCTGGGACTCTTCCTTTCTCTGGCTGGGCAGTGATCCCCTCACACAATACCATAGATACAGTCGGCTTCGCGTCACAGTCATGTCATAGTTAGGGGCGGGGGATTTTGAGGGGGAAAACAATCCTTCCCTCCCCGTCCGCAGCATTGTAAACATGCCGATTTCGAAATCAGATTTCCATGCCAATTACTAAAATGTCATACATTGATTTATTGGAGCCACTTCAAAAAGCTAGATACTTAAAAAAATCACTACAAGTAGGTTTAGATTCTTGTCCGTATGTTATTAAAGAGTGAATGAATTGAATGGCCTGATGTGTCATACCCGACACCTTCTGCTACCTTGTTGAATCACCTGGTAAGACGCAAAATCACATCTACTGATGAATTAAACCACATGTAATTTCAATGTCTGACAAGGAAATTATCACATTTTAGTGAATTTGTGCCACACACAATGGGTGTTATTGCTCAACAGCCCCCATAAGCTGCCTATATTTAGCTTATTGATGACCCAGTATATCACACAGGGATTTACACACACGGCAGCCTAAAGAACTATCAGTCAAAGGAGGCACTGAACTTTTTTACAAGCTGTTTTGTTGGAATTGTGCTTCATTACAAAACACCTGCCTCAGATACCTACCTGTTCAGGTGTGATTCTCCTAAAACTAGCAATTCAACGTTCATGTGAGATACAAAACAATCTAACACTGATTGAATAAGGTGAAGATACTGTTATCGTACCTGTAATGAAGTGCTGACTACAGACATAAAGGGTTTGGTTTTAGATCTCAAAGTCGATCAAACTCATCCTCCCCCCGGATCGCTTGAAGCCACTGTGTTATTCCCCTCGGCTCTGTTTCGGTTTAGTGAAATATAAAACTTGAGATCAGGGTTTTTCTTTCATATTTGTGATACAAAAGGGCACACAACAGCTCCTTGACGTTGTGGAAAGCAGTTTGTTTTCCCCCTCAGTGTGAACCGGATATGATGTTATGTGGGCGTTCCTCTTAATGCCGACTGTATAGATAACCGTTTCTCTCTCTCTCTCTCTCTCTCTCTCTCTCTCATCTGTGACTGGCACCGGTGGCTTCAATCCACTGTGCAATATGCTCGTCTGTGCACTTGCTCTCTTCTCCTCTCTGTCTCTCATCCCCTGAGCAACAAGCCTCAGCTACATTGCTTACTCCATGTTATCCACTGTCAGAGAGGACCTGTGGTCTTATACAGTATGTGCTAACAGACGAGAATACGTAAGTTAGACTGAAATGTGGTCGTCTGTTCACTACTCTAATACATATGCCAACACTTTGTCCAACAAAAAGACCAATTTGGACCAATCATTCCAGCAGATGTTTCACAGTCTTAGGGCTCAGTGCTGTACTGTCCTTATCCAAGGTCTTGGAAAATCAACCCTGTTAGTCTGGGTCAAGTTGCGGCACAAATTTATGTCTCTGTGATCACCTAATCTGACACATTAAGCATTGTAATGGACCAAGGTCACGCAGTCTGACCTCAGCATCAGCAATCTAATATTCTGTGTACCAGCTTCTCAGTTAATGACTTTAATCCTTCAAAAGGCTATAAAAAAACAGTAAACATGCTTTCTAAAATCATCTTTATTTCATTTACTCGTTTGTTTACTCCATAATTCATTTGACGGGTGCTGTAAAATTCTGACTCTTTTCAGATTTCAAACCCTGTCAATCAGGATCTGGCTGAGTAGTTTCAAATTGTGGGTTCAAAGCCAACTGAGAAAATTGTCATGCAATTTCAGAACAGCTGTAAATACATTTATTTAAAACAAATACTTTCACTGGCAAGGTTCAAATAATACAAATGTTTTTGAGCACTTAAAGTACTGAAACACAACTTTTGTTTTGAATTCCATTAAAATTTCCAATAACTACAAAATATGCATCAAGGTAGGGTCAATTGTACTTTGGCTGGTTTACACTAAAGACAAAAAAGACCAAAAGAAATTCCAGATCAAACAAAACAAATAAAGTTGAAAAACAACAAGTGCTGTATGAAATAACAGAAGGTGAAGCAGACTTTATCTGACTGTTGAGGGAAAACAAGGGCACTCAACAGTAATGGAATATGGCTACATCAAGCTTGTAGACTTGTACCCCTGCGCCTCAATATCTAGTATTATAGAAACTTTGATATTAAAATTATTTTAAATTGTAGCATGACTCAGCAACAACACAACTCATTTTAAAAACTGACCATGAAAAAGTTCTTTTTTTCCAGTTTTATCAGAAGTAAATTTAGTGAGTAACGGATGTGTCTACAACAACGAGAGGAATCAAAGTGTGGGAATGTAAAAGGTGGGTTTGTGCACACAGCTGCTTGACAGGAAATAATGGTCTGTTTTAGAGACCCATCTTGTTTAGATTTAATTCGATCTTGGTCCTAAAAAACAAAGTATTACATCAGCTCAAAATTCACATGAAGAGGAAGGCTGATAAATTGGAAAATTTTCCTCCACATGCTATTTTTTATTTCATTTATATCAAAATATCAGAACATTTCACTTTGGGTAGTGTCTGTTTCTTTGTTGTTTATAATGCCTGCACAATTTCTTTATTCAAGTGCTAAATATTTATGATGAAACTATACCATCTGAACCATTTCACCTCGGTGAAGCGCTGACCTTTCACATTTCTTAACCGCATATACATGCATTTTAACTTGATTCAGTAAATCTGCATTTGTTATGCATATATGTACTGTACACGTCTGAAAGCTGCCGCTCTATAGAAGAAAAGACATGCAGTGTAAGGTCTGTTTATCTATGCATATACAGTTTCCAGCAAAACAATTGTCAATAAATTTCCTTAAGCTCTCAAAAAGAATATGTATCTCAACATGGATACATGTGTGTATGTGTGTGTGTGTGTGTGTGTGTGTGTGTGAGTGAGTGAGGACAGCTCACCAAGTAGGAGTTGCCACAGAAGACGAGTGTGAACATGAGCAGCAGGCCGTGGCAGACTTTCAGAGAGGTGCTGTTCCTCCCCCGCACTCTGCCAGAACATTCCTCATTTTCAGACCTAATTGAAAATAAACAGATCGGTGGGGAGCGCAGTGTAAATCTGATGGGCTGGAAAGTCCACTACCACTGGTAATGTTTAATCTCATTATGCTCCAGATCTGAAGCGAGATTAATTAACCCAATTAGACTTGAGCAAAAAGAACACACAAAAGTGACCTTCAGCCTCACTTTTGCATAACAAGGAAACAGTTGTTGTTTGTTGATCGGATACATAACATCTCTCCTTTAAGCTTTTCCCTGTTTTTTTTCCTCATTACAAGTCATTACTGTCAGAACAACTTATTGTTGTTATTAATACAGAGGACACTTGAATGTATATATAGAAACTGATGTATGTAATTATACCGTCTCATTTACATTTGTTTCCACTTCATAGAAAATACAGATTTGGACATACATGCTTCTTCATATATTTATATGTGAAAGAAAAAACCTTTAATAAACATTTTAATGAATTAGTTATTGATCAAAAAGACAGATTTATGACAGTTGAGAATACTCCATGTGTGTTTTGGCAGTATCAGTCCTACAGTCCCAGCTACTGGTGACAGTATAGGACCAACGTTTAGGCCAAGGGCTATCAAAGTTAACAAGTTGATAACAGGTAAATATATTTTACCTTTACTGAAAAATGTGTTCACACATTTTTTGTTATCATCCACTGTGGATCTGGTTACTCATTTTTCAGTGCTTGAAAATCAATAACATTTGAGTTTATCATACTGCCATTAAGTCTCATGGGTCCCATGACACAGAGTCTTAACTTCAGTTGATCTGATCTGATAGATATTGGCACACAAACATAAATCAATTATCAAACAAAGTTTTGATCAAAATGTAACTATTGGCTGACAAGTCTTAAGTTGCTCAAAAATAGGGTCTGTACTTCAGGTTGTCAAACTCGGTCCACTGGTGTTGCTTTTGCTGCAGTGGGAAAGCCATCCTCCTCCTCCACATAAAGCAGCCATGGTATACTTCCTAAACTTTGTGGCAAGTCTTAAATATCAAAAGAATAATCCGTTGTTGAAATCTGTGTTAACATAGGCCTGATTCAGTCTAGTGAGCTAACTAAACATGATGACACGAGAATGTGCTCAAAGCTGGGCCAGAAAAATGACTGTAAGGCAAAAGTCCACATTATCCACATTAAGGAAATTAAAATTCCTGCAAAGGAAAGAAAAAAAAAAAAAAAACAGGATACATAAAGGATAACAATCTGTTGAACATCCATACATGGATTCACATATGTTGTTTAACAGCCCGTTGGAAACATTTTTCATATATTTATTCATTTAACTAACAAGTTATTCCAGTGCCAAATCGGATACTGCACTAAACATGATTTGTTTCATCTTACTCAGAAGATGCGCTTCTCAATATGTCACACCAGACTGTAGATCCAGTTGCAGTGTTTAATGGAAAAACTCCAGCGGAAAGGTTTACCACAGAGCGGTAACAACTCACTCAGCTTTTCTTTTCAAGGACCAAGAAGTGCTTTGGAATCTTTTGTGCACTGTTTTGGTCCTTTTCTTCTGTCTACAAAATGCTCTTTTTGTGAATTGTGTTTTTGCTGTATGCTCCGTGTTAACCCAAAGAAAAGAGTCGAGCATACAGACATAATTATACTTTAAAGGCTTGTTGCTTTGTTCCAAGGTGATCAAATAAGTGAGCATCTTCACCATCTCGTTTAGATAAAACAAATGTTGATTTCTGGTCCTTAAGGAACGATTGAGACCCATCACAACACCCCATCCCTCAAAGCTGTTTGTTCTTATTTGTTATAAATAAAAGATCTGACAGGATGGGCTGCTTTATAAAAAAAAATGTTACGGTTACCTTTGGGATTTGAAAAGACATTCAACTTTAATGAACCCATCTTAAGAAAGAGTTTTTATTACCTGTCCTGAAGGATTTTTTTTTTAAAAAAGGGACCTTCCCCTCAGCAAATAAATTTTAATGACATAATAAATGTTGAAATACTATCTTAGGCCATGAGAGGCTACTGCCATCAGAGCAGCAAGATGAACCAGCTTAAGCTGAGAGATACGCAATATAGACTTTTAATGTAATAATCTTTCTAGGAACAGCACATTAGCCTCCTGTTCCCTTTTTCCTTTTCTTATCGTTTTGCATCTTCTTCTTCAAAAGGCCTCTCATCCTGGGATGGTCTGGCTCTAAAATCCAATATCTTAGAATGAAGAATTTGATCATAAGCTGCTTCAGAATGGGAAGCAAACCAGTTGGTACACATTACAAATTCAAATAACAAATTTCCATTCAGCTTTGAGTTCTCTGAGGTTTTTTCTTTTTTTTTTTTCTTTTTTTCTTTTTACAGGATTTGGATCTCTTGTTGACATCCAGCAGTTTTTAGATTTGGCATGACAGCTGCAGCCCAAAGGTAGGTTTCATACTAATTTACATATATTTGCATACTGGAAGTGCTCTGATGGTTCTTGTGTTTTAAGATGTGTAGGTTGGTCTACTGATCTACATTGTGACTTGAAGTATTTTGTGTTTATGCGTTTTCACAGTTCCATCATACTGTCTTGGAACGTGAATGAACACAATGTTTCTAATAATCGCTTTTTTAAAACTGCTCAAAAAGAAAAAAAAAAAAAAAAGAAAAGATCATTTGTAATATTGACTTGAATGAAAACATCAACTTAATTTGTAGTGCCTTTTCAAAGCAGCATTATTTAGATTACAACAAAAGTGATCTTTAATGTGCTGTTTACATGAAAATTGTTTTAGGATGAAACACAATTAGTGTTGCGTTTCAGCCTCTCTTGTACACAGAAACAGTGCTTCAGCTGACCTAAAATGCAACTTTTTTAAAAGGCCCTCCAGAGTGGAATTTTTCTGATACCCCGCAGCCTCCATTGCTGTGTAAACAGCAAGCCAGGGTTTTCAGCGGAAACACTGACAACATGCTAAGCTTTACGCATTTCACTTTCATTGTGGGAAGTTTTAATTGCCACGTGTGAACCGGACAACAACAACGGTTCAATGGCAGACTACTGCATAGTGCTTGTGCTGCTGAATCTGCTGACTGCCTTTCAACAAACTGTTCATCTGTTGCTCCACTTCTGCACTCAGATAAGACGTATTCAGTGACCTGCCAGATGTTCAGCCTACCTCTTCTTCAGCGGGAGGATACCAAAAGACTACAGTTATATCGCCAACTACAGGCCTGACATGCGAACTGCAGCATTTTCAGTCCCTCAGTGTTTCTGTGTAAATGCAGATTTTTTTCTGTTTTTTTTTTTTTTTTTTTCTGTTTTTTTGCACTTTCGGGTGAAACACTGGGAAGCATAATCAGGGCATAAAACTCACTGTCCACAATTGCTATGATGTTGGATTTGTGTTTGAAACCATCGGGAAAATTTCAGCGAGCGTTGCTTTGGTTGGAAACAGAGCAAACACTGTCAGATCATAAGCATTTTAAAAATCCACCATCTCACCCGCAAAAACATTCATGCTGTGAAGCATTGGAGAGCACTTCCATTCTTCCAGCAGGAAAAACTATGGACAGGAAGACCTGTCTGCTGCTGCAGCGGCTCTGCTGCACTTGCATCATTCTGATGTTGTTTTTGTTGTTGTTGCGGCGTAAATGATGCAGAAAACACTTTGAAATTCCCATTGAGCACCCTGAGCATTCAGATTGAGAACTAAGCGAAGAAATCTGATTGGAATCACATTTCAAACTACCTCCAAATGAGGCTTAATTTGCACTAATCACATTTCCTGTTCTTTTTTTGATGTCCAGACTATAACATGTGAGATTTTCCAGTGAAAAAAAACAGCCTGTTTAAGATTTGTTTCTGGGTTACATGGTTTAAGACACGTAACATTTACATTATTTATTTTATTCTGGTAGACTTTTGTTGGGTTGTTTTGCAGTTTCTGCTGCAGCAATTGTTGATCATTTCTTTCAGAGAGTCAAAAGGATCTTCTAGGCTTAACAAGATGACAAAATATTTTGCTTGAATGAGCAGGAAGACAGGAAAGATGATGTTGTATATGTGATCATTTCAGATCCCAGCTGGTCATTTAAATAGCTTTGTAATGTTGCAAAAGTGTGCAGTGGTTTAAGAGGAGTTTACGGTTCTTTTCTATGTCAAAGCCAAAGGCCAGTTACACTTATCAGAAAATGATTGAGGTTGTTGGTTCAGATGGAATAACTGAAAAAAGCTTGACTGATGATGGACAAACACGATGTGTATGTTCGAGGGAGGCTGCACCTTATTACACTTATAGTCTGTTGTCCTTTCTATCAATCTGATCCTTGAAAATCCTGTTGTAATGGAGCTTTATCACTCAACACAATCATACACTTCTCCTCCCTCACCTGTATTTCCTTTCTCGCTGCGTGCACGCACTTTGAGAACCTGACACTCACTGTATGATTTTGATCATTGTTAATGTATATTAGCTGTCAGTCTTTAGCTCTTTTCTGAAACTAATGTTATCTTATCCTTTATGACAGTTTCCTCTTAATGGTTTCACATAAAAAAAAAGTTAATTAAAATGCTCCGCACAATGACAAGAGTAGTGTTTTCATAACTGAGTCACTGTCTGTCGTTATTTTTATTGGATAATAGAGGTTATAATATATGCAGGCCAAAACTCAAGAGATGCTACAGACTTCACCACTCTGAAGTATGCGCAAACATGACCTGTGAGCCCCCAGTAGCTGGTCAGAAATGCTCAAGCATGCTCTTGAAAATGTGATTTGCAAAGATTATCAAGGCTGTGGTCTGAATCCAGCAGATATTAGCATAAAAGTGGCAGCTCCTTAATTGTTTATGTCCCATTTCTTTCAGTTGTGCTGAAAAGGAGACAAGCGGGCTTTCACTGTTTGGTAAGGTTAAAAGAAATTGTAACAAAAGATGATTGGCTATTTGCTTTCCAAGAGAGATTTCACTAAATCACATGCACACACACACACACACACACACACACACACACCAAAGAGAAAAAAAAACTGCTACTTCAGGTGCTTTCCAGCTAAATTTAAAATCCTCCAAGTTTTACCATCAAAAACTTTCATTAATTTAAGTTCTTTCGCACACAAATAACTCATTTCATCTGTCTTTCTACTTTTGCTTTTTTCTCAGCCATTCACTGAATACAAAATCTAGTTACAAGTTTGTCTGCTCTGTGCTATTGTTGGAACATAAAGATGTAAGATGACAGCCTCCAATGAAGGACACTACAGTTAAAGGGCCACGCCAAAGTGTCTATGACAACACCACGCTGGCTGATGAAGTTTAGTAGTGAGAAAAGAGATCTGTGCTGCGAGTAGCACTAAAATAGCTAGCTGCTTAATGATGGTACAAATTGGCAAAGTTTTCTGTGTGACTGTTAATAAATACATTACCTCATTGTGATGCATCTGATAAAAAGTTGTCTTGAACAAAAAAAAGTAGTGTGAAAAAGATGATCTGATCTCCATTCATTTCCAAAACAAACACACGCCTTGTTGAGAGTCATGTCATCACAACAGTGTGCGTGCGATTCCAGCCGAAAGGTGTCGCTGTGATCCACTTCAAACAGAGAGTCCTCACAGCCTCTTTAACAAAGTTTAAACTATGTTTGTATTTAGGTGATTATACACAGATTTAAACATACTCATGAACATTATATCCCATTTCTACCAAGTCTGGTCTAATAAATGCTGCAAAGTACTGTACACTGCAACTTTCAGTTCAAGCAGGCTATACTGCTAAATTTTGCTTCATTACAAAAGGATGCAGGATTTTTTTTTTTGCATGACTCCCAGAGACAAATCTTTTTTGAAGTCCTTTCAGAATGAGGCAAAGCTAATTTGCATGTGTTGCATCTAAGTTGTGGTTTTCTTCAACCTAAACAGTGTTATATACCAGTCGTATGATGTCTAGATGTTTGACATTAGAATAGATATGATTAAACTAGTTAAAAGCATTAAATAAGACACATTTATATCTGTGGGCATGCAAGCAAACAGTTAAACATTCTGGACACACCCCTTCTAGTAGACCCACTTAAACATCATACAAACCTACTTTGTGAGCTTAGAATTTAATCACTAAATCCTGACACAAAATAAAGAACCTCTGAACATCTCAAATCAAAGCAGGCTTCCTGTTTGGAATGACTTCAGACAACACATTGGTTTCTCTTTTAAGTACAGCCTCAGGCCTCTCCTTAACTCTTCTTCGTATGAACTGATCCCATTCCTGTTGTCTTGTGTTTCTGGATCAGAGCTGAGGATGCCGAGATCCTGAGTGTGGGTATTTTCCTGCACAGTTTCAGCCAACCTGTTCTCTTGCAGTGTCATTATTATGTTAAATTATTCATGTTTTATTTTTCATGGCGAGTCCGCCCTGCACTCGTTCTCCCTTCTTTCACTCCTTTTTCTTCTTGCACATAGTTAAGAGATAAAAGTATAACCTGTTAATGCATACCTACCACAATGCATCTCTTCTCTCCTGGACCTGGTCATTTAATGCATTGTGTAACTCTTTTCACACTTGCCTGCATAGTCCCACTCGCATTAATGCAGCCCACATACTGTAGTGGACTGATACTAGTAGCAGTCATGATAACAATGATTAATGTGTTCATTCTCTCACATCTACTCTGCTGACTGAGTGCACTGATAATTGCTTGTTGCTGCTGATACTGGCCTTCTTGTAATCTTCAAATGTTTAGACATACAATCCACATAGCAAAGAAACCTTTTTTTTTTTTAAAGGTAGAAGGTAGAACAGTGTTTAAAGATGCAGCCCGCATTCTGAAGCCCCCAAAATTTGTTTTCCTCCACTTTCATTCATTCTCATCCATGTAGCCATTAAATGTTTCCAGGTCTGCCTTTCACCCAGAGAAGAAAACATTCAATAACAGCTTCACAATAAAAACATACAACAAACACATCTCCAATCATTGAGACAACAATGAGCAACAGCTAATACAAGGAGTGCACACAGAGAAACATAAAGACACACTTTTAAAAAAATGATTCAAGGGTCTCTTGAAGTTCAGACATAGAAAACAGAAAACTGTTTTATTTATAATTGGAACATTACAGTGTAATTATGATGCTAAAACGTTGCTGTGGACTCATTTAAATTGTGCAAAACAGCATTGAAGGACCAAAAACTGTTAACAGGATCAGAACAGATGAAAATTAATTGATAGGAAACATTTGTAAAACATTTTCATTTTATTTGCTTTGGGGGAAAAAAACGACCCAATTCACCCGTGATTGAAGGATGAATATTTCAAGAATACTGTCTTCATTTAAAGGTGTAATAAAGCAAATTTTACAGCATAATAAAAGCATCCATATTAAAGAAACCAGACAAAAAATATTGCATTTGAAAGCATAAGATATGGGGACTAATCAGATGTTAACCATCTTAAACCTAATGGATGAAACATGCATTCATTTTTTCCATCGTGTTTTTCAAATAGTTTCCATTATAGGTGGTGCTCTCTCATTAATGTCTTATTATTTTGCCCCTTTTCTACTATGGTTCAGCGAGACCAACTCAGCACTTGGTGCCACCAATCGATGGTGGCACCCCATTTCCTCCACTTCTTTATATGAGCAGCACTAGAGGTACCTTCATGTTTCTTTGCATTTTTCATTGAATGACTTTATGTTGAGGGGGTTTAGTTGAATTTTTGCTTTATGGAAACATGACAGTGCAATGATGATTTTTTTTTTTCTGCCTAAAGAGGTGTGAAGTAGTAAAGCATTGTGCGAAGTACTGTAAAGGAAAACACAACCTACATTCCATAAGAGATGGAACGCTGTGCAAAATGTTGGTTTAAACAGATGTTCATGTTCATGACTTCCAAATCCATTTAACCCTGTATGTCATTGAAAACAGCTCAAGGACAAAAAAACAATCTGATGTTAAAGCTGACAATTTCACAATGCACCTCTAGAGCTGAACATGCAGTGCCGAAAATTTCCAGAGAAAGGTTTGAGTATTGATTTGTCAGACCATAGGACAGTTTTCCACTTTGTCTCTTTCCATCCTAAGTCAGCTCAACCCAGAGAAGTCACTGATACATCGGGATCATGCTTTCATGGTTTCACCTTTGCATTGTACATTTTAACCTGCATATTTGAAAGCAACAACAAACTATTCACGAATAGGGTTTTCTGAAATCATTTTGAAGCCATTCAGTGATTTCCATTAAAGTCATGTGTGTTTGTTTTTCATGTAGTTTCACCTGTAGGTCCAGAGGTCACAGACATACAGTACAAGTTATTATCCAGGTCCTTTTCTTACAGTCTTCTCCAGATTCTCTGAATGGTTTCATTATTATGTCCTGTAGATGATGAAATCCTCAGGTTCTGTTCTGTTTTACACTCAGCAACATTATTTGGGCTTTCTGAACTATTTCCTCAGCCAGTCTCAAACAGAGTGGTTGAACTTTTCCCCGTCTACACTGCTGAGAGACTCAGCGTCTCTGAGGCGCCCTTTTTGTTCACAACTATGTTTCTAACTTGTTACATATTAGTGTAATCAATTGGGAGCTGTCCTCTCTGATGTATGTGTGTTCTTTTAAACATAATCCAACTTTTTCAGAGTTTTGTTATACTGCTCAGCTGGTTCAAAACGTGTTGCAGGAATATAATTCAAAATGAACATAATTTTCCTAAAACAACATCATTCAGTTTAAATATTTTGATTTATTTTAGCATTATTCTGACTTGAATCAAGGCTTGAAATGATTCAAAACTATCAAATTCGGTTTTACCAACATTTTTACATCTCTTTCAGAATTGTGTGTGTACTCAACAATTTTACATTTTAGAACACATAAATAACTCCAGCCTAACGCTTTATTCGTATAACGGCCATTAATCTTCACAGGCCACTCTGCCACTGTTGTGTACAGCTGTGGATCAGGGCCAAAGCTTTACCCATACTGTGGGCATCCCTTGTGAGTGTCTATACCATTCAGCTCCTGTTTCATCAAACTTGCAGCCCATGAGTGAAAAGAATGATAATGTCCTTTTGTATTTGTCATTCTTCACCATAAATTTCCATATATTTATGTCATTATGAGCTTTGCCTGTGCAATTTTCTCCCGTCTCTTTCTCTTCTGTTCTTTGCTGCTTTATCTCTGTCATCTTCTGCTGCATTTTCCATGTGATTAAGTCCCCGGTGGTCATAGGCTTTGTAATGCCTTCTAATCACAAGCTCCATTGTCGAAAATTCGTCTTGAGCTGCCATCTTAATTCCTTTCTGCCCATTGACTTTCATATGACATTCATCCCTCCAGCCCTCCTCTGGCATTGCCATGGCATGACTGCGTGATGACAAACTGCATGGCCGGGGTAAGAGGAGGTTAAATGACTTGCCTCTGAGACAAAGAGTTCATCATTGCATCTGCTCTATAATGAAGGTAAAGGATTGCTGGCCCCTTTACCTCTGGGGAGAAAATTAGCACCTTCTAAACGTTCTGCCTTTCTAGGGAAAGCAACTCACACTGCGATGTGATCCCCGAAGCCTTTCACGTAATATTCTGACACGCTTATGAGAAAGAATATTAGTGTTTGGTTATTAAATTCAAATAAGGTGATGCAGTAGAATTTTGATAGAAGATATTGATAAAGGCAGTTAAAGACCAAAGCTTGATGAGCAGACGTTAAAATCAATTTGATTTTGGAGTTTTGTATTCAGCTCTGTTTTATGGAAAGGTGAATTCTGACCCATAAAATGTGACCTATAGAAGGGAGGGCTTCTAAGTGTCTGATTAGATTTAACTATTTGGCCTCTGGTGCTCTTGAGCTCTCATTTTATGGCAGAATACAAAACTATACTGAAGATGGCACATTGATTCTAGAGAAATAAAATCAGTTTATAGAAACTATCCATCATTTCAAAGTTTTCTTGATTAGTACTTCTTAGCCTTAAAGTTTATCTAAAAAGGTTTTGATTTACAGCACACCTGCTATATGCTTTTGAGAAGATGTTCATATATCTGATATTTTATTGATATGAAATGTGTATTTTTACATTAATGATACAGATGTGAAATTAAAGGGGAAAAAAACTGCCAGTGCAAATGTATCAGTTTTTAAATTGTGCCGTTAAAACATTTAATGATGCTATACATTGAATCAAGCCATGTGTTTTTAACCAAGTCTGATTCTAAGTTAACATATTGCATTACTTTTTAATGTGAATAATGCAAACTCCTTCTATTAGCACCTGATATTGATGTGCTTTAAAGCCTTATACCTGTATTCATACAAACAATCCCCATCTGTCAGCTTTGCCCCTGAAGTTAACTTGCTTTATCATATATTCTTTGAACAGTTGAAAACTGGATAATAATGACAACATTGTTTCACTTTGATTTTCTAAATGAGCCTCTGATCAGTTGTGAAAGGTATTTAAGAAACATATGGTGTTTATGTCATTGGCATCATACAGTCATAGTTGGAATCACCAGCTATCAAACATATAGTGTCTCTGAGGAAGGCAGCAGCTCCCTTCTGTCCGCCAACCAACCAAAGTTTATGATGAGCTACAACTCAAAGCCTTTCTAATGTTTCACTGGGGGCGTGTGAGATCATGGCTGTAAATGGACGTAATATAGGAACCTCTCATGAGGGTTTACTGGGCAAGCTGGGGCAATGTTTTATTCAGTGCTTGGGGAATCTATCTCTATAAAGGAATGGAAGTATTTTCTACACAAAACATGTGGACTTTGTCTCAGAGACCTAAGTGAGAAATTCATCATCAGAGCTTCTAATTAATGAAACTTCCTGTAAGTGATAGAGCAGCTCATCATATTCACACTGAGGCCATTGTCTTCTGATTTTGAGGTCAGTTTAGGAGGCTGAACTGCTGGTTTAATGTTGTACTCATATGCTCCAGGTTGTACACTGGAAATAAAGGGTTACAGACACTGTTCCTCTTTTTGATGTACAAGCCAGAAGATTATGGAAAAATCTGGAACATTGGGCCGTATTTAAGAGTAAACATATATTTTTAACCCTCTTGCTATCATAGCATCTTACATTAGCAATCATTTGGGTCCTAGCTTACAGTGAGACTTTTAGAAAATATCTCGCTCATCTTTGCTAACCTCACTTATGTAGTCCATGTAACCCTACTAGATGGTGATATTAGCTTTTAGCCACTTTAAAGCTAACAGTGATATTGGCTAGGAAGTACCTGAAAGCTAACTGTAGCTGCTGTCTGAATTGCCACGGGTTATTTAATACGCTATTGTAATTTGAATCCATGGCCCTAAACTAACCCAGATTTTTTTAGGGATGTACCAATCCAGTTTTAAGTCTCTATTCCACGGCTAATATCTAGGCTTTTCGGTGTTGCCAATATGAAGACCCAATCTAATGCCAGAGTTAAAAAAAAAAAAAAAATTTAAATTTCTCTCAAAATCATATATTTCTAAGGCAACAACAGGCTTTATTAAACAAAGCTTGTAGCACTGCACTGTGGGTTGTGTAACGTGTGTCTGACTGGTACTGCCAAGGGTGATAATGAGCAAACATAAGAACGCTATAGATCTGCTGGGGAGCATATTGCTGATACATCTTCTAACTCTGCTTATAATTTTCCACACATTTTTTCCAGAGAGAAGAAAAAACAGAGCAGTCTTAGAAAGCATTTGTTAAATGGTAAACTGTTGTGTGGTTCCAAGTGTTCAACCAGACAGCAGAATCAACAACTTGCTCATCTAAATAAATGATTTCAAGAAGCTTTTTCTGGCAGTTAAAGTTATCCGCTTCTGTTCTGCTGCCTTTTTCTTTGGATTAAATTGCTGTGTTCTATGACCCGATGCTTGAATAAATGACTTTTGTTATGATAACACCACCTCAAAAAACATGTAAAATGCATCCAAACTGCTAAACCTTTGTTGTTAGCTAAATCATTGCAATGCTTACTAGTTCCAGGAATTTGCAAGGACCTAATGGCTCACTGATAATTTAAATACTGTCTGTCTGCCAGGACTTTTTTTTTTTTTTTTTTTTTTTTTTTGCTTATTTTGATTCTAAAAGGGTCAGCAAATGTCCTGTAAGCAAGTGCACTGGCCCATTTTACTGAAATACTTAGGACTTTCAATATCTGGGACTTATTTCCAGTATACGCCATGTTACACTCTGTTACATTAGAATGAACAGTGAAAAATGAAGAAAAACACCAATACGGAATTCATTTTAGAGGTTTAGTGGAGGAAAAAAAACTTTAATTGAACATATATAACATATATTTCACCAGACAAACTTTAAATATGAGGCTTGTATTGTGTGCTAACCTTTGTAGAACAATGTGCCATTCCTTGTTTGTACCATACAGTGTGCGTAACCGGCTAAATATTTTCCTCCACTACTTTGTTTGTCTTGTGATGAGGAGCAGCTATCCTCAGGTGGCTTGTGTGCTAGGAGAGGGACCAGTCGTGGTGTACTAAAAAGGTCACTACATATTATATACAATGAATTTCATTGCATATTGTACAAATAAAACTTGGTACACTCACCACACAATACAAGCGGCAATCAATGCAAACTATTACATTTACAAAGTAAAACCTAGATAGAGAGAGCTTTATTCATCCCAAATTCAACCCATCTAACATTACCTGTTTTTTGCATTAGGTTGCTCTCTCAGATGCTCCTTCAGTCTCAAACTCATGCAGAAACCTCAGTGGAGGTTTGGTAACCCGTTAGGATCTTCTTTTTGGCATTTTTAGACAAACTCTGCAGTTTTTCCTGTGCTTTCCTTTTATCCATCTGCTCCCCACTTTTTGTGTATTCCTTAAATGTCTAAGTAAAATAATGACTGCACATTGGCTGAAAGAGCAACATCTCAGCTTTCAAAAACCATAGGAATTTTTCCAGTTGTGTAAACGGTTTAGGAATAACTGTCATTCAAAGTGCGCTTGCGCAAATGTGATGAGATAAAGGGTTAAACACAAAGTAGCATAAAACTTAACCAAACTGCTGTGTTTGAAGACTTAGTCGGCATGTATCATTAAATTTATGTCTGATGTAAACAAATAATGGCAGGACAAGTCATTTCACAAGTAAATTCTAAGTACAGTTGTAAGTGTCATGATGGCACTGAGAACAAGAGTGCAATGAGTGTTACATGGGTCTCATTACAAGGCAACACAGTGTTTGACAACCTCATTTAATAGTGCGGCTGGTGTTAATGTAAGAGGAAACTACAGAAAATCTAAACAGACACAGGAGAGAGGGGAGAACATGAAGCTCATTGTTGATCAGACTTCATTTATCTCCTCCATCCATCATGTCTTTAAACCCAGTCACACCTGAGGGATGGTGGAAGTTCTCTGTCTTATTATGCATTCAAAGAAGGGGCATTAATGTTGTCTTAAGTTTAAAGGAGTACATTTGTTCTCTAGAAAGTTCCCTCTCTGCTAACTTTTTGTTTAACTCTTTGGCTTGAAGCTCTTTGTTAACTGTACTTTTGTTTGAGGATCAAGGCAGTTTGTTTTAAAGCAATACAGGCTAGCTACTAGCCTACCCTAAGCTAAATTACCTCACTGTCAGAGACTCTCACAGAAGTTGGTCTTTGTTTCTCTTTCTTGAGGCTCCAAAAAGCTTCCATTGGTCAAGACCTTTAATCACATTGTCCCTACTCTGGCAAGTGAATGACTTTCTACTGTTTTCTCTCTGTGTCTATGATACAGTGTGTCCTGGAGACTCTTTCACATTTTATAGCTGCCTTTGTTTGCAACAAAATTGCTAAATATTGATGTGCTGTAATTATGCCATGCGTTAGATGGAGCATTATATTCTATTTCACATTAAAACAGAGACAGGATATATTTCTGGCTTCATTTGCCGCCAGCTGTTGTTTCTAAAAGCTACCTATTAGTCAAAGTTAAAGCTAGTGTATTCACCAGACATTTGCATCAAGCTTCTTACTCATTTCCAATCACATTTAATTTTGTTTCTGTCCTTGTAGTTTAAGCCGTAACACTGATGTGCTAAAGCAGAGTGCTTCCCACACAAATACCTGAACACGGCACAGGCAGAGTTCATGAAGTACAAGACTGCAATTTATGGTGTATAAAGGAAACATTTAACCTCTATGTTTTTACTTATTTTGCATTGTATTGCTTTCCTAGAAGACAGGAGAAATGACAGCAACATGCAATCATGTGGTAAGAAGTCTCTCTTATTGCTATAGAACTAAAACACATACAAGTACAATTTATTCAGTACACTATAAATGAATGGATTAGACATGCACTGAAAGCAGCAGACTACACCAGCACCCATAGAAGTCAACTGTAGAGTAGATTCAACTAAAATCACTGACAACAGCAACACATGACTGCTGCTGGCTAACAACTGCCTGCCAGATGTAGCTAATGTTAGCCCCAGGCACACAGACCATGACAGAAATATTACAACTGCATTTGACACCTGGGCAGGTTGGTGTGAGACTGAAGCATGTTTATGTTGTTCCACACATTAAATTACACTGGGGACAATGTCAACCAGGAATTGAATCATCTAACAACCTGCACAGGTCAACTATTACGATCACCTTACTTACATGAACATGACTATGCAAATGACCATGACATTTAATGTACCACTCACCTCAAGTACTTTTTTTGTATTATGTGAAAAGAAGGCCATGTCCTCTACACTGTCGTGGCCAATATGTCATTTTATTACCTGGCTCTTTTACTGATCTTCTGGATGTGTAAGATGCTTTATTCTGATTGGTTCCCCTTGACAAAGGTTAGCAGTAAAAGTGATCACACGTCATGTAAAATAAAAAAAAAGAAAAGAAAAAAAAGGTCTTGTGCATTTTGCCTGTGTTTGTTGACACCATGAACCCAAAGGAAAAGTAAGAACATTGGTTTCAGTTAGCATGCTAACTCAGGAGGCTAAAACAACAAGCAATCCTAGCAACATCCCCGAAGCAGGAGAGTGCAACTTCAGGATACTGGTTGCCTTAAAGAAACTGATGGTGGCAGTGGTTTTGATAGCAGCAGTGGGACATTGGTCTTTATATCTATATCAACCCTGAGCCCAGAGAATAAAAACAGTTTAACATTAACAGTCACAGATAGATAAGAATCCATAATCATGGAATATCCATGTAGATTCTCATTCATCCAGGTCATGGTTATTCTGACGACTTCAGTTCCAAAGAAACTGAAGAAGCTTCTTGGATGAGATGTGAAACGTCTTCCCAACTCTACACAGTCCAGCTGCCTTGTTCGAATCGTCAGCATAATCATGGAATGCTTACTACTGTTTTTTTTTTGTCAGCATTTCCACGGAAAACACTGGCTTGCTGTTTACACAGCAACGGTGGCCACAGCATTTTGGAAAAATTCCAATCTGGAAGCCGTTTTCAAAAGTTTCCATTTTAGGTCAGCTAAAACACTGTTTCCGTGTGAATGAGGCCGAAACGCAACAATACCTTTCATTGCGATTCATTCTAAAACTGTTGTTGTGTAAATGGCCCCTCAGAGAAGCGAAGGATTGCCTCCCTGTAGAAAGATTGCTGAAGGAAAACCAATCTAGCAGCAATACTTTCTAACAATCATAAGGTTTAATTGTTTCTGTCTATGTTCTGTTTCCGCTCCTTTCTCTCTTTGTTGTGAAGCACTTTAGGCTGCTTTTGTGTATGAATAGTGTTCTGGTTTCATGGAAAATAATCTCCAATTAAAGACAACAAATGACCAGCAAAGGGGTGTGGCACATGTCAAGGCTATGAATGCTACCTCTTCCAAGTGCGATTCTATGCTGACAAGCAGGATGGCAACAGTTAGTTGAAAAAGCTTCACAATTGTTCAGAAACTGCACTTTGGATTTTGTTGAACAAAGCTGCAACTTTTTTTCCTCTTGGACACCAGAGGGTGTACCAGATTTTAATGTAAATGCTAATCATTTTCAGTTGTTTTTACTTAAGTTTAAGCCAGATGGATGCCACCATATATGCAGAAAAATCTGTTTTCAGCTGGGCTGAAGACCCTGCCCCACCCACCACACTGCTGTCTTTGCAGCAAAGTGCAACATTTTGAGGCGGCATCGATACACAAAGCATCTAAACTGCAGATATGAAAGACTGGAAAAGGCTTGAGCAAAAAAAAAAGGCTCCAGTGAATTTTTCAAAAGCATCATGTCTCATTACACCTAAAGCAAGGCTGATGTTGTAAGTGTGTGTGAGCACTTCCAGCCTGCAAATTAAGTCTATGAATTATTTATTCTGTATGCTAGTCTTGAGCTGTATAATCAGTCACATTAACACCACATGTATACCCGAACAAACTTGAAATGTCATTGCTTCTCATTGAGCTGCATCAAAAAAGAAAAAAAAAACTATTGTGGCCTCAGGTTTTCAAAAACAAGGAATGTCATCCATTCATCAGGATTCTTTGGGATCAGCTGTATCTGCCTATATAAGCCGGCTCCCTTTTCAACAAGTCATGATTACAACGGGTGCTTGAGTATAATTAGTTGGAGAGGAATTCACTTGAGACTCTATTTATCTTGATGGATGTGTAATTTCTTATTCTTTAGTGTCCCTTAGTGTTCCTCGGAATTTGGCTGAGAATTTTCCCAGATGTTTCTCTAAAGTATTGAAGGTGACTCTGAGAATTGACGTGTGAATGGGATCTTTGGCGGTAATAAACTGCTGTGGGATGTTGTGTCTATTCTTGTTTGAACCTGTGTCTTTTGAAGTCTTTGGGGAGCATCTCAGGAAAAGGAAAGAGAGGAGGTGTTGATTAGCATCTGCGTAGTGAATCATGGCGTTCATCTTTATCCCTAATGATAAGGTGAAACATTAAGGAGCTTGATACAACCAGTGACAAGGATTTTTCATGAGTTATGTAGCCAGTTTTCAACGTTTGTGATTAACTTTAAGCGAGAGGGGAAATTAGATGACCTGATTTAGTTCATCACAGAGATTAATGATATAAACAACAGAAACTATTTTTCAAACGATCACCTAATGATAAAGTGTGTCTTTGGATGCATCATATTCATCACAGCTGCATTTATCCACCCTGGGGGAAGAAGAAAAACATTTCTGCCTCAACTATGCTTGACAAACGTGTTTAAAGTTAATCAAAATGATGTGTTTGACTCCACTGCATCTTTGTTAAAGATTATGCTTTCCTGTGTTTTGAATAAGGATACAAAGAAACAGTGCTGGATGTCAATAATGAAGGGGTTTAAAGTTTAAATACATATTCATATGTTGTAGAATCTTTCTGTAAACTGCTCAAAATAGTCCTTTCAAATAGTAGCAAAAGATCTTCATGAGAGCTTCACAAGACTTCCTGCAATGATGAGGTCATCACATTAGGCTCTCCAAACTGACATGTCAAAGAGGCAGGCATTAAACACCAAGATCTGCTCATAGCTCTGCCCACAAGAGGACTGGCCAATTAGAGGTAAGGAGGTTTGTGGAGTAGGGAGCCTTAAAGAGACAGCAGCTGACAGAGTCTGAAAAAAGAGTTGTAATTCATGTAGAGCTACTATGGGGTACCAAAGGGACAGTATAAAGCCTAAAATAAGCACACTGCCCCCACTTTCATGATTACAGCTTTACCTTAGTCAGAAAACAATGAGATGTCAGTACTAAGTAGTCAATACATGATTAAAGAGCTGACAAGGAATTGATTTTGAAGGATTGTAGATGAAATTACTGCATTCCAGTTCTTCATCACAATTAATTGTGCTTCTATGGTAAATTGCATTTGAGTGCATTTTAATGTCATGGTTGAAATTTAATTAATCAAAATTTTTCATTTTGTTTTGTTTTTTATTGACACTGCAAAAAACTGAAATCTTAGGAAGTGCTTTTGTCTTTTGTTTTTGCAAAAATGTCTTTTTAGACTTAATCTGAGCCTCATTCACCAGACCAGTCCAGAAACATGTCTCATTTAAAGATATTTAAAGACAAAAATCAGCTCTGAATTGTTTGTAACAAGTAAAAAAAATATCTGACAGTGGAGTAAGTGAAAGTTTCTTGTATTTAAATAGTATTCTAAACTTGACAAGCAAATTTTTCTTACCCCGCTGGCAGATTTTTTTTACTTGTTGCAGGTAATTCAGATCTTATTTTTGTCTTAATATCTTGAAATAAGACACGTTCCTGGACGTGTCTGTTGAATGTGGCTCGTATCAAGTATAATAAGGCAATTCTTACTTTAAATAAGACAAAACACACTTGCTTAGATGTCAGTTTTTTATGTAGTGTCAAATCATGTCTATGTTTTATAGCAAAGGAGTGCAGCGAACAATCACTGTCATTATAATGTGCAGTTAATCTAAGCTTCTGTTGATGAGTCACTGATGTCTAGTGATCCCTGATTAATGCATCAAAATTTGGTCACCTTGTCATTTAGGTGTGAGAAATTCTACCCCCAGGATGGTAAGAGACATATGACTGGTCACAGCATGCCAACCTGAGGACATTCCTTCAACCCTGAGTCACCTACAATCTTGACAGTCTGCAGTCACTTGACACACATGTGGCAGGCACATTTCATTTCTTTTAAAGATAAACCACAGACTACTTTTCACTCATTGACTAAACCATTCGGGAATTCTTTTGAGTGAAATGTGGCATTCAAAAGCACAGAGGTATCATTACATTGTGTAGCAGGAAGCAGAAGGACGCTATGGTTGCTTTCACTATGGCGTGGCGCAAGGGACAAAATAGCATGTAAATTGGAAAAACTTGAATAAAATATTGTGTATTACAGTTAGCAGGGATATTAAGTCTGCTACTTTTCCACCCAATTTGAGGGGATGCAAATGCTAAAACTTAACCACACTTTACATAGTTTCACAACATTTGACCAACTCGGATGATGCTGGTCATAGTTTATTATTAAGTCAATGGAGAGTGTTGTTTTCACACGCACAAATGAACTGCTCTCATGGTGTAAACAGACAGCTTTATGGCTGTGAAGAAACCTCTAACATGTGCTGCCAATGTACAGTATAGCACATAGTGAATTAACACCACATCATGAGGTGTTAAAACTTTAATTTGGTATCTGTGAACAAATCTGCAGGTTTGTTTGCTTATAATTAAACACTAAATCTAGCTTTTTTAATTTCAGGAGTATTTGGGCAAATTTATTTAAAGCGTGAAAGAGTGTCATCGTGATACAATACTAGATTTTTTCCCAAGACAGAACTCCGAAGGCCCATTTAAAATCCTGGCTAAATGAAAGTGCATATTAAATTGCTCAAATAAGAATCTTCTTTTGAGTGCACTGTTACATACTTTATGACCCTTTCTTAATAAATTGCCTTCTGCGTTGTTACGATGATTTGTTCGTTTGAACATTTCTTTCCTTCAATTATGGAATGCTTTTCTTCAGACCTCATCAAAAAAGAGTTTTGGGAACATTTCAACTTCTGGGCTCCTGTTCATAGTGCAGTCATTGCCAAAAGTTTTGAGAATGACACAAACATTACATTTTCACAAAGTCTGCTGCTTCAGAGTTTTTAGGTGTTTTTGTCAGATGTTTCTATGGTATAATGAAATACAATTAGAAGCATTTCATAAGTATCAAAAGCTTTTATTGAAAATTACACAGAATTCATGCAATAAGTCAATATTTGCAGGGTTGACCCTTCTCTTTCAAGACCTCTGCAATTCTCCCTGGCATGCTGTCAGTCAGCTCCTGGACCAAATCCTGACTGATGGCAGTCCATTCTTGCATAATCAGTGCTTGGAGTTTGTCAGAATTTGTGGGTTTTTGATTATCCACCCAACTCTTGAGGATTGACTACAAGTTCTCAGTGGGATTAAGATCTGGGGAGTTTCCTGGCCAAGGGCCCAAAATCTTAATGTTTCGTTCCCTGAGCCATTTTGTTATGAATTTTGTTTTATGGCAAGATGCTCAATCATGCTGGAAAAGGCATTCTTCATCACCAAACTGCCCTTAGATGGTTGGGAGAAGTTTCTCTCGGAGGACGTTCTGGTACCATTTATTCATGGCTGTGTTTTCAGGCAAGATTGTGAGAGAGCCCACTCCCTTGACCAAAAAAGCAACCCCACACATGAATGGTCTCAGGATGCTTCACTGTTGGCATGAGGCAGGACTGATGGTAGCGCTCACCTCATCTTCTTTGAACAAGCCTTCTTCCAGATGCCCCAAACAATCGGAAAGGGGATTCATCAGAGAAATGACTTAACTCCAGTCCTCAGCAGTCCAGTCCCTGTACCTTCTGCAGAATATCAGTCCGTCCCTGATGCTTTACTGGAGAGAAGTGACTTCTTTGCTGCCGTCCTTGACACCAGAACTTCCTCCAAAAGTCTTCACCTCACTGTGCGTGCAGATGCACTCACACCTGCCTGCTGCCATTCCCGATCCCGCAGCTGAAACACCTTCAGGAGCCGGTCTTGGCACTTGCTGGACTTTCTTGGGTGCCCTGGAGCCTGTTTGGCAACAATTGAACCTCTCTCCTTGAAGTTCTTGGTAGTTCGGTAGACGGTTGACTGAGGTGCAATCTTACTCGCTGCTATAAACTTCCCTGTTAGGCCCTTTTTGTGCAATGCAGTGATGGCTGCACGTGTTTCCTTGCAGGTAACCATGATTAACAGATGAGGAACAATGGTGTCATGCACCATCTTCCTTTTAAAGTGTCCAGTCACTCAATCATGACAGATTGATCTCCAGCCTTGTCTTCATCAACACCCACACCTGTGTTAATGTGTGTGGCACCTGTGTGTCATTGAAATGTTGTTAGCTGGTCCTTTTGTGGCAGGGCTGAAATGCAGTGGAAATGTGTTTTTGGTGATAAAGTTCATTTTCAAGGCAAAGAGGGACTTTGCAATTAATTGCAGTTGAGCTGATCACTCCTCATAACATTCTGGAGTATATGCAAATGGCCATTATAAAAACTGAAACAGCAGACTTTGTGAAAATTAATAGTTGTGTCATTCTCAAAACTTTTGGCCATGACTGTAGTGTTTTGAGCTGTGGGTGTAGCTCCGCTCTCATGAATCTCTTTTAGAAATATGAGCCACAAGCAGTCAATAGACACCCAGAGGCCTGAAACAAAGTGAGCTTCGTAACTGATGTCACTTTCACACAAACAACAATAATCCAAATTTTGTTAAGTCTGGTAACTTTTAAGGTCTTTAACATGTAAATTAAAATATGTGAGAGGAAAAGTAAAGCTTGTTGTTAAGCCTCCAATTCAAACATTGTCCATCAGTTTTCCTTTCTTTTTCTAACTAATTGCAAAATTCAGTTTAGCATTTGATCATTTGTTGGGGAGAGCTGTGCTTATGTTGCAAAGAGTGCTTTTGCAGGCTACACATGCATATATAGTTTTCTGGCTTTAGGCTCTCCAGAATTGTGCAAATCCACCATAAAGGAGATTAAGCAAACAAGTCTTGAGTCGACTCAACGCCTGTTTTAACATATAAAATGTCAATTTACACGTTATTGTGTAAGGAGTTGTTTGTTTATGTTGGAAAGACGTCATGACGCATGATTGATTATCAATTCATAAAGGTTATAAGCTTAATTTTGGATGCTAGTCAGTCTCAGAGACAAATGTCACTTGGGGCCTTTTGAGCTATGCGCATTGACAACACTCTGTCCCAAAGCACAGGGATACTCACTCTGGTCTTTCTGGTCCCCACACAGAAAAAAACTTCAATAAAAGGTTGTCTCTTAGTATTTACATTATTTATCCATGGGCTGTCACCTCTCAGGTCCAGATTGTTTTTCAGGCCCTCAAGCTACCAATGAGAGATTTCATTCATTTCAGCTCAAGGTGCAGCTGTGATAAAGTTCCACTATACCACCTATATCTTAGCTTGTCAATGTTTCATGCCCAATATAAATGGAACCAGGTGGTTTATTGCATATCCTTATTTTGAACTTAGGGGGGAGAAAATCCATACATCCATCTGTCATCCATCTTTTTAGAGAAGGGTGGATGATAAATAATAACTCATGTATAAAGGTCACCTATCAGTCAATACGAGCATCCAAACATGAGAAGGAAATCAATTGTTGCTGTGAGTATTGGGTTGTTTGTTTCCTGCTCCTCACTTATTGGGTATAATTCTAAGCTAAAGGATCAAACATCTTAGTTACGTTATAAATGAATCTATATGACTACAAATGAGTGCACTAATCTGCTCTCCAAGTTTCAGGTGATAGGAAGCTATAAATGCTATTGGGGAGGGAATCTATACTTCTCTGCTTTGTTTCTTTAGGCATGTATACAACTTGTCAGACAACTATTCAGTCATTCAGAACTGAAAAGTCAATTCACTCTTCCTTCCTTCTGGCTCAAATTGTTCTCTTCAGAGGGAGCTTTATCATTTCCTTTAAACTTCAACAAAGCAGGTTAGTGATCCATTGCCTGAACCAGTTCCTAGTAGCCGTTTGACCCCGTAAAGAGGACACGACTTGCTCGTTCCTTTTGTTATTTTTTTTTAACTTTTTTTCCACAGTTGAGGTGAAGCATGAATTAAACGTGTGGCACTCTTGTTTCTTCTTCCATTGTTCTCATACTGCCACAAACTCCAAATTGTCTCTCAGTTTGTAGAATGAGTTGAACACATAATTTGGATCAATTAACTTGTGTTAAAGGAAAGTACTAAATCTCATTTAAATAAAAGAAAGAATCTTACCTCTACCTTCTTTCTTAAGCCTAGAACCAGTTTGAAATCTAAGGGCCTGGTGGGCACATTTATCCTTGTGTTGTTCTTGGCCACTGATTTGTATGTCGGATCCAACCCCTCCCGTGACTACCCATGGAGAGTATGGATGAGGGTTGTGTGCCGATTGCGTATGATCAGTCAGGCTGTGTTGAATGTGCTCCATCTGTCTTTTCATCCCTTCGACTGAGGGGTCTTTAGAAGGCTGACCAGCTCTTGCGTCATTAGGTTCATGGCCATTTCTTGCCTTGCAGGTGTCACAACAGGGGACAGTGGCAGGATCCTTTAGAGGGAAACAGTGTGAGACTGATCGAATGTCACACATTGAAACCAAGTTCTAATAAGAAAAAGCAGACCCTTTTCACCACAAACCTGCAGGACTGAGCATACATTAAATATGCTGTTTATGAACAAGGTTTGACAGACAAAAATATAGGCATGCTTGGGTTGAATGTTGATGGGTTTCTCTTGATATGCAAAGTAGATTAAGTGATGTTAATAAAGTCACCTAAAAGTCAGTGTTTCAACTGTTAGAAAAAAATAAGTGCTGCTGCTTTTGACACAAAATAAATTGCTATACCATTAAATAAATTGTTCTCACTGCAGGCAGTGGCCACATCAGAAACATCAAGCCTTTTAATTTTCATGATCTGGACCAGACAGAGAAATTACAGGATGGAAACCAATGATAGAATAATACAATCTACTTAATGTGGATGCAATTCACACAAACATGCATTTCCATATCATTACACTTTTTTTTCCCAGCACCGAGGCAGTTTAATCTGAAAAATTACAAACCCAGTTACAATGGAGTTGGGACATTGTGTAAAATATAAATAAAAACAAAATACAATGATTTGTAAATCCTTTTTAGCCTATATTCCATTGAATACTCTACAAAGACAAGAAATGTATTGTTCAAACTGTTAAACTTTTATTTATCTTTCCAAATATTTACTCATTTTGAATCTGATGCCTGCAACACATTCCAGTAAAAGCCGGGACAGGGGCAACAAAAGACTGGGAAAGTTGAGGAATGCTAAAAAAAAAAAAAAAAAAAAAAAAAAAAACAACCCTCACCTGTCTGGAACATTCCACAGGTTAACAAATTAATTAGAAACAGGTGAGTGTCATGATGGGTTTAAAAGGAGCATCTTCAAAAGGCTCAGTCATTCACAAGCAAGGATGGAGCAACATTCACCTTTTTGTGAACAACTGTGTGACCAAATTTAGTTTAAGAATGTTGTTTCTCAATGTACAATCGCAAGGAATTTGAGGATTTCATGATCTACTGTCCATAGTATCATCAAAAGATTCAGAGAATTTGAAGAAATCTCTGCATGTAATTTCTCCTAATTTTTTCGGTTGATACTGTAACAGACTGGGTGGGCTGATTGTGTTGGATAATGGGAATGTGTTACTGTTAAGATGAGTTATGAATTAATATGTTTGAGAATAATAGGGTTCAGTGAATGCATCCCCCACAATGGGCAGTTCAGCAGCCAAAGTCTGTGTGTTTGGTTGGTTCTGATTTTGTTTGGCTGTAACCTAACAAACTTAAAGGCGAATGACAAAGTCTCCTAATATAAAAGTGAGTGTAAAGTGAAGTACATTCTGTAATTTCATTAATGCACTGCCCATTTCATCAGCACATTAGCGTCTAAGTAAAATGACTCGGTGAAAAGAATAAAAGCTTGAAGGTGGTTAAAATGACACAGAAATGTAAGGAATTTCACAGACAGTTAAGTATGGAGAAAAGCAATAAGTCAACAGCAGCTTTTGCAAAGAAGGTCAGTAGTTGGATATGATTTGTCGTGCAATTACTGAAGTACTTTCTTTTCATTGGAAGAAAAAATACCCAGATGAGTGTACTCCCAAGGGCCAAAATATGCATACACACTTACCCTTCAATCGTTTCTTCTATAAAAACTTTGAACACAGTGATTCATTTCTTTGTACACCATTCTTTCATTATTCCTTCTACTAGCAGAAGCAACCGTTTTTTAATGTATCTGTGAAACTCCCAGAGGCATGAGAAGAGTACAGAGGCCATCACTTATAACTTGACAAAAGACAGGGCTCCCATCAACACAATGCACAACAGTGGTTTATAGAAAAAAGATTAATATGCCAAACAAATGTTACATAATCCCCTCTTGAAATGTTTCTTAAAGCATTCTGCATGTGCTATACACAACGAAGGAAAAATTTCAAAGAGTCTGAGGAAGCAGAATATTTTTAGGCGTATGAGTTGCAGTTCTTTGTTTAACTTGTGGGTTAACAATGTGCAGTCTGCAAGCTGCATTTTCCCCCATGAGAGCATTGGCTAATGCAGAGGGACTGAGGGAGCTGTTGACTTAGATTGTGCTGGGGATAAAGATGGTCTACATTAATGGCATGGACCCTGGTTTTCTCTAACAATGGTGGCAGCTTGCCCTGTTGTTCAGCAAGAAAACAGTATAAGTATTTCTTACTCCTGCAGCTTTTTTTTTACATGTTGGGTTGAAGAACTGGATGTTCCTATTTGTAAAAGATATTATTAAACAGACATTGCTTCCTCTAAATTTAACACTGAAGGTCCCACAGAATGGTATTTTAGCTGTTTACAATATATTCCCTGTTTATCTATCAAGCAAGGTTTTTGAATTTAGTTGCAGGAAACATCACACAGTCAACCCCCTGTGGAGGATCCTCAGCCTGTCATTTTCAAACCTTGTTATGCATACAGTGATCTGAGTGGGTGGGGAAGCTATGATAATGAGGCTGTGCTGATTGGCGGCCTGAATGTTGTTGAGGGGGAAGAGTGCAGACAGATGAAGACAGATGCAGAGGTGGAAAAACACCAAAAGACACATAGTGAGAACCTGTGCCGATATACTATAAATGTTATCCAGAATGTGAAGCTGGATGATATAGAAGCACATTTAAGACATAATAATGAAATATTAAAATTAAAGATAAAAAATAAAGATAATTAAAATGACAATGCAATAAAGGGAATACATTTTCATTTAAAGAAAATAGGTGCAGTCATAATTAAAATTTGATTTCAAATATTCAATTATCATTTTAGACTTCAAGACCGCACATGATGTGACATAATTCAAATTTAAAAGAAAAAGGTGATTGCAATTGTTGAACAGCTCAGCTATCTCCTTAACTTTTAACCCACTTAACCCCCAAGTTGATAATGACTCAAATAATGCGCCTATATTCTTGAAATGAAAATGTATTTTCTTTATTGCATTTTCATTTGAATTACGTCTTAAATACGCTTCCATCGGACAAGGGGAGGCCACTGTTAGAGTGTTATGGCTGTCCTCTGACTGGTACTCCTTCTTTCTTGTCTATTGTGTGCATCTTTGTGTGGTCAACCATATCAGCTTATCAGCGTAGGAGGCATTGGGGTGGTTCAAGGAATGGGTGGAGAAGTGATCATGCATGAATGCCCTTGCAAATCGCCGATGTTGTTACATTATTACAGGAGCCAATTTAAACCTTCCCTTGTGGGATTTTTTTTTTAATTATGCTACAGAAATAAAGCAGAGATTTTTTTCATTACTACATCCTCAGGGTTAATAGGCTGGCTGAAGGATGACCACATAATTCAGACAGCATGTTTTTCATTATATTGGATGATGTTATTTATTTACTTGTGACAGATCAGATTCAACAGGTAAATAATGCAAAATGCATATACCCAACCGAAACTTAACTATCTACTAAATATTTCATTAACAGATAGGTTTAAAGATACCGTGAAAAGCTTGGTAATTGCAGCTGACATATGGCAGTGTTGGAAGAAATATTACCTTCTCTGGACTCCTCTCTATTTTGTCATATATGTTGTTTATTTAATCCATCAAGTTGCACCTAAGTTTGCATTTTTGGTGTAAATAAGAAGCCAAGTTAAAAACTACCACAAGCAGATATCTTTTTCTCACCTGGTAGCTCAAGTGCACTGAGTTTGATATCGACATGTCTGCCATCTCCAACAGGTCTTGCCATGAAGACAGCATAATTACATTGCCGATGGTGAATAATTAGATGCAGTTGTGACAGGCGGATGCAGAGCTTCAGGAGGGGGAATACATTGGGAGAGAGACTGGAGGAGACAGGAAAATAGAAGCAAGTGTACCATGACATTTATACTGCAAGAGTAAAACTTCTGTCCTGCTCCAAAATAACCACTGTTGGGGACTCTGAGGACCAGCAGACTGAAAACCCAAGACAATTTTAATTTCTTTCCTTTCCCCTAAATAAAAATATGAATAAATAAATATTGTATCAAGAAAAAAAAATGTGTTTTTGTTTCCTTTGGGTACACCAATAGCTTGAGTAATCAGGAGTGTTTCAGCTAGCCTGGGGATGCAGAGTTTAACTGGCTATTTATGTGATCTTAACCAACTGGCACCTGAACTCAATTTTGAGTTTCATGTCAGAGGTTGTGAATACTTATATGCATGTTACGTTTTTTTTGTTTTGTTTTGTTTTTAATAAATTTGCAAAAATAATAAAAAAAAGTGTGCCTTTCTGTGTGGAGTTTGCATGTTCTCCCTGTGCATACGTGGGTTCTCTCCGGGTACTTCGTCTTGATTCCACAGTCCAAAATATGCTTTGTAACAACAGTGCTTTGTAAATGTTGATAAATACCTCACCTTGTTGCATTGTATCCAGTAAAAAGTTGTCTTGAACAAAGAAAAGTAGTGTTAAACGATGATCCGATCCCTGTTCATTTCCAAAACAAACACATACCTTGTGAAGAGTCATGTCATCATGACAGTGTGCACGTGATTCAAGCTAAAAAGTGTTGTTGCAGTCCACTTCAAACAGGTAGAACAGTCCTTTTAAAACTATGCCATAAACTTGGTGCATCTCACAGAATCAGGGCAAAGCTGTCTTTATTTCAATTTAGTCAAAAAGTTTGGAGGGAATTGGTAAAACTTTGTCTGGCAGAGCCACAATTTTGAGACTGCTGTGTCCAAGCCAATTTCCAGACTTTTTTTTTTTTTTTTTTTTTTTTTTTTTCACCAGACTTAGTAATATTGTCTATGGATCATTTTCAAAGCATGTGTGCGTATACGGTCTCTGTGTGTATTTGAGAGTGTGCCTGTGTGCATTCAAGCACACTAATATTGGAAGCTGTTCTTTTGGAAAGCTGCCAGTCGAGAGCCAGCCAACACAGCACGGGGAAGATGGAAAGAAGAACAAAGTAAACAGAGTACATACACTGGAGAGAGCTGTGACGCCATTGCAACATTGAAACGCACACCTACCGCCACACAACACACACATGCATGCAGACACCCCCCTTCAGAGCAAGCTCATGTTCCCATATCCCACACATTTTCCCCTCCTCCTGCTCTCCCATTGTCTCCCTTGTATCTAGAAGTGCAGTGATTTACTTTTTCAGCACCGCTGTTTCACAGAGCACAGCCTTTGATTCTTAGCTGCTGCATCTTTTGAAACAGACAAACCCAGCTGTCAGTCTACAAAAAAGCATCAACCATCAGTGATTGAACAGAAGAAGATGAGTGGGGTTTGATGGATGATCAGGACAGTTGTAAATGAGAGCTGCAAGCCCCATGGACCGATAACAAACCAGATGATTTTGACATGTGAAAAGCAGAAAACAAACCATCCTGATTGCACACTAAAGGCACACCTGCTAACCTCTGAATGGTTTTATAAGCACCTGGATGCAGGTAGCTGCAAACAGATTGATGAGAATAGATCAACAGATGTGCAAAGCGAGCAGCAGAAATCTGATTTCAGTGTTAACAAAAGCAAGAAGCATGATGTCAGCATTGAGTGTAATATACATAGATGTTACTCACCATATTGGTTATAAAGAATTAAACCTAGCTTTGTTCGAGTTAAGATGAGGTAACGAGGCAGGCCTGAAAAAAAAACCTGCCCCCCAACCAGAGCAAAACTGTTTTTTTTTTAACAAGACTTATCATTTTTATTTTTGCACTGCAGATTTTTTTTAATTATTGATTGGTATGTACTTTGTACGTGGATCCCAGTGCCTCTGCAGTCAGCATCAAGTTAATGCTTGCTGATGAAAGTTTTTAACACTTCCTGATAGGCTTCAAATTTTGAGACCAGAGGTTGCTGTTTGGATATAAGGCGGGTAGATTCTGACAGTCAAGGAGTGAACAAAAGCTGATTAGCCTTTGAGCTGCAGATGTGAGGCCAGGCAATCAATAGCATGCGGGGAGACAGTATGAACAATCCATTTTCCCCCAAAAGAATAAAAAGTACATGGAGGACGAGAGGAAGCATAGAAAAAGTCAAACAGATTCAGGTGCTACACCTGTTGATGCAAGAAGACTGGGCAATAAAATAGCAGTGAAGGATACTGAATATGTTTGAAAGTGAAAATTTTATTCCTCTTTTCCAACCTACCTATTGCCAAGGAGACAGGCTGCTAAATAATTCAACCTGTGCTCCTCACCCATGGTCTCTCCATGGACATCATCTTTGACCAATAACTTTCTTGTTATGTTTCTGAAATATTCAGCTGGGTTATTAAAGAGAAACCAAGCAAAAAAAGGACATGTGGCCAGACATGATCATTTTAGGGAGCTAAGCAAGCTACTTTGTCCTCAGCTGTCTTTGTTTTTACACCTCACTGGGTGACCAAAGCACCCACAAATGTGAATTCATTCCAGTACAAACGTGATTCCTCTGGGAGTTAATTATCAGTGTTCTGAGTGAAGTGTTACTAAGTCTAAAATGACTGAACCCAATGCTATTTGTGCTCGCTTGTAGTGTATCATTTTGAAGCAAAAAGAAGAATTGTTAAAGTTACTTTCCAAAGCAACTGATAACTTTTATATTTCACACAGAGTCTCTCACTTAACTACAGAGGAACCCTGAAAATAAACCTGAGAAAATAAAATATCATTTTTCAGTGGTCTGAAGCTTAAACTAACACAACCCAAATAAACCTTAAACATGTTGGAAACAACAAAAAACATGGCAAAGAGGATTGTGAGGACCTATCCAACCTTGTATTTGTCAGAATATTCTCGGTGGATTGCACCCAGTTTTCTCCATGTAATACTTTTTTTTTTTTTTTTTTACCGGAGTAGAGTTCCACTTCAGGCGCAGTCCTATTGAACTTCATCTTAATACATTTTAGCAAAAAAAATATTGTTTTCCAACTACCCGGTCTATCATTAATAGTCTCTGTTTTTGAAGTGCAGCAAGGTCTAAAATCTCCAATTGGACCAGCTTCTTTATGAGTCTTACTGACAGTCTTACTGATATTGCATCTTCAAAAACAAAAAAACTTCACTATAAAAACTAAGCTAAGACATGAATAACAGCATACAGTTGCCAAGTACGGTAGTAGAAGCCAATAAATGAGGTTCCTATTTACTGATTTTTGGTGCCAGGTGGCATCCTCATGTAAAGAGCACAAAAGGTTGTAACCTGCTCATTGCCAACCTACTTTATTATACAGTTTCTGAATAAATTACAGAAACTGAGGATGATCAGCCAACGTGTGGAAAATTTGAGGTTGTGGGTTAGATTTTTTCATCGTCTTCAATTTTCTGTGTCAACCTTGATTGTGTTCCTCCTTGGCAACATCCTGCTTGTTTAATTGGTGCTAGAGCATCCTCTTTTCTGTCTCCTTAGCACCTGATATTGTCGCTGTGACAGTTTGCTGTTTGATTTCTATGAATTGCTTCACAATGATTGACAGTTTGACAGGCCCTGTAATTGGCTGCCTGGTCTGCTCAGCCACCAAGTAAATAATAAGGATGGTGATGGGAGTGCGGGGCCTTTCTATTCATTATACATGTTGTTATAACTTAGTCACTGTCTGTATTAAAATTCATTCTGTTTCTGTTTTTTTCTTTTAACCAATTTTTCTCAATTTGTTTTCCTGTGGTACCAGAAAAATAATTTGTGACCTGCTTGTTCAAATGAGACCAACATCACTCTGAAAATGTTGTGGAATTGAAGAAGGAACTTTTGACTGTGGCTCAAGCTTCAGTTTAGCTTTTACGGGATTTAAACAGCTGTATCAATAAGGCTGGGACAAGTTCAGGTGTGTGAATTTAATGACTAATTCTTGACCACAGAAAGCTCATTGCCATGCAGGTTGCTCAAATAAAATTGAAGACGTACAGCTCTAAATGATATGGAATACAATATTACCATCTATCAACTATAAATGCACATGGTGATTTAAATCAGACATAAAGATGTGGAAAAGAAAGAAGTTCATACCAAGTTACTTATGAGCACACTTTGCAAAGTTGCTAGAACCTGACCTCATAAACTTGAGGAAGAGGTAAATAAAGGCTTCTGAGTGACAAGTTTATTGATTTAGTAAACTAGGGTAAATAAAGTTTTAATGGTGCTCTCTACTGACTATACCTATGATGAACTGAACACTGAGGATTCCCCCCGAGAACTATGTTCCTGGAGGGCATAGTACTTTGAATTAATGAAAGTCTGGCGGCAAGCAAATGACATGGAGCAAAAAGACAAAAGAAAACTTGAAGATTCAGGATGCCAGTGTTAAAGGCTGTCTGTTTCTTTTGTGTTGTGGGGTTTTCAATGATATATTGTTAAGCAGGGGACCTGTGAACCTAGACCTGAAGTTGGGCCCATTCAGGTGTTTTTTCTGGCACAGAAACTATCATTGGAGGAACTGTGGGAGCTGTTCCCTAAAGGATTTTGGTCCAATTTAAGGCTAGTCTTCAGTGATGGCAACTACTGGTGGTCCATTTCTTCACTTACACATAAATTATGTCAAACAAGTTGAATTAGATAATGATCAAGTCAACCAAAAAAAACATCCTCAAGTAGGAGATAAAAGAAACTCCTTTAAATGGTGCTCCAATGCCAAGGAAGTTCGGACATTGTGTAAAACATAAACAGAATACACTTATTTGAGGATCCTTTTGAACCTATATTCAATTAAATGCATGGAAAAGACAAGATATTTATTGTTCCAACTGATAAACTCTTTAATGATAAAATTTTGTTTTTTGTTTGTTCTTTGTAAATATTCACTCATTTTGAATTTGATGCCTGAAACATGTTCCAAAAAGCAGGGATGGGGGCATGTTTCCCACTGTGTTACATCAACTTCCCTTTTAACATTTAATAAGCATTTGGAAACTGAAGACACTAATTGTTGAAGCTTTGTTGGTGGAAGTCTTTACCATTCTTGCTTGATGTACAACTTAAGTTGCTCAACAGTCCGGGGTCTCGGATGTCGCATTTTGCCCTCCATAATACGCCACACATTTCCATTGGTAGACAGGTCTGGACTACAGGCAGGCCCCACACTTTTACTACAAAGCCACGCTGTTGTAACCAGGAAGAATGTGTCTTGTCATTGTCTTGCTGCAATAAGCAGGGATGTCCCTGAAAAAGACGTGGCTTGGATGGCAGCATATGTTGCTCCAAAACCTGTATGTACCTTTTAGCATTAATGGAGCCTTCACAGATGGTCAAGTTAGCCATGCCATGGGCACTAACACACCCCCATACCATCACAGATGCTGGCTTTGAGACTCTGCGCCAACAACAACCCGGATTGTCCTTTTCCCCTTTGGCCCAGAGGACACAATGTCCATGATTTCCAAAAACAATTTGAAATGTGTACTCGTCAGACCACAGCACACTTTTCCACTTTGCGTCAGTCCATCTCAGATGAGCTCGGGTCCAGAGAAGCTGACGGTGTTTCTGGGTGTTGTTGATATATGTCTTTGTCTTTGCATGGTAGAGTTTGAACTGGCACTTGTAGATGTAGTGATGAACTGTGTTACCTGACAATGGTTTTCTGAAGTGTTCCTGAGCCCACGTGGTACTATCCTTTACACAATGATGATGGTTTTTAATGCAGTGCTGCCTGAGGGGTCAAAGGTCACGGGCATTCAATGTTGGTTTTCAGCCTTGCTGACTACATGCAGAGATTTCTCCAAATTCTCTGAATCTTTTGATGATATTATGGACTGTAGATGATTAAATCCCTAAAATTCTTTGCAATCGTACATTGAGAAACATTGTTTTTAAACTGTTGGACTATTTGCTCATGCAGTTGTTTGCAAAGTGGTGTACCTCGTCACATCCTTGCTTGTGAACAACTGAGCCTTTCAGGGATGCTACATTTACCCAATCATGACACTCACCTGTTTCCAATCAATCTGGTCACCTGTGTAATCTTCCAAACAGGTGTTTTATGAGCATTCCTCAACTTTCATGGTCTTTTGTTGCTTTTGTCCCAACTTATTTGGAACTCGTTGCAAGCATCAAATTCAAAAATGAGTGAATAGTTGAAATTTCTTTTTTATCAATTTGAACCATGCATATCTTGTCTTTGTCATGTACTCAACTGAATTTAGGTTTAACAGGATTTGCAAATCATAATATTTTGTTTTTTATTTCCATCTCACACAACATCCCATTTTCATTGGAATTGGGGTTGTACTAAAAAGGTTCCCACTTCTTCCAGTGCAAACTCAGGAAAAGGGTACAGGATCCTAAAATTGTTCTGTAAACTATGAAAAGTACCTCTGGTTAAAAAAAGGCATTTGTAAGTGATGCCTCAAGGTATAAGGCAGTTTTTCCTAGGAGACACTGACAGTGACATACCATACCATATGTAATGACTGGATTTTATGGATACATTTATGCTTTCACAGGGTGAGTTCCTCCCTTTAAGACCCATCTCTCTTACAGTTATTTTTTAGTACATTCTTATCATCGCTGGGTAAAATGTGGTTTAATTGCATGGTTAATCAGAAGCCAAATGTTTCCTCCAAGGCCACTAAACAGTAAGGGAAGTAGAACAGGAAGTGTGCAGATGATATAGAATATTAATAACAGGCTGGGATAAGGGTGTGAAAAGCGGATCCAATTTCATGGATGTCTCACTCCAAAAATGCTGGGGCATGTCTGGCTGATCATTCTCTATTATTTCACTGCTTTTGAGCTGAAGGAAAACCACTGGATTTCTAATAAACTCAAATGTGGATTAGACACACCAGGATGGATCATATTGTGTTAGTTTTGTAAGAAATGATGAAAGTGTAATCATTCATTGAGAAGGAATGTAAACAAAGAACTGACTTTGAGAAGCATTTCCTTGGACAAGTGGTTTAACCTACAGGATCATGTCGAGCTTTTCTAATGTTACCCTTTGTCACTGGTTCAGAAAATGTTCAGAATGGAGTTTCACAGGCAAAATGGCTGGCACTACATTCAAAGTCACACAGTTATCCATTTTACAACCAAATCAGACTAAATTAACCATCATGTCGGGTCATTAAATCTTTTATCACCTCTTGTAATAGGTCCATTTTGAAATCTTTATCAGAAATACTGCTGAATAAATGGCGTAAGTTCAGGTAATACCTTTTATATTAAAGTCTGCTCTTTGTGTAAACTGCAACCAGTGTTATGGCAAATGAAAGAGCCATAGGCTCAAGTGTTTCCTTAGTGGTAGAGGACACATCTTGTCTTCAATTCCACGAACTTCAGTCTCTGCTTCCTATCATTAATGTCTCTCCTCATAGAGTTTGAAAACAGAAAACCCATCTTTAGACTTTCAATGAGCTAAGTTGGATTTGCAACACAAGTGGCAGTCTAGTATCCTATATAATGCACTGGCTACCACTGCAGATTGTAATACTACCCCAACTGTATGTCTCTGCCAGCTAGTTGGATGCATTGCACTGCTTTTGTAATAAATCTTGGGGCTTTATTTTCCCCAGCCAAGTCCCTATCTAATGCATCCTTGATGTTTCCTGGCTGGCACGTTCACTTTATCTCTAACTATTCTTTGACGCTGGCAATCCTCCTTTTGGATTCTTATATTGAAATGCTGCATATTAAATTGAAGCTTTAGGGCTCTCCGTTCATTCACTTCACATACACATGATACACTTAACATAGTGTCTTACAGCAAAATAAGTACGAATAAACTAAAAAAATACAGATTTATATACATTTTTATCTCTAAATCACCACTTGGACACACTTTAACAGTGTTTCTATCAGCAGTCCATGCCAGTGAAAATAAATACATAGTTAGTTGTGTTTGGAAAGCTTCTGGTCATTACTTTTAAGTAAAAACCCCATAGCCAAATACAGAGACTGAGAGCAACATCTTAAGCATGCAGAGGAAGCTAATGGTAAGTTTAATTGTTGTGTCATGATTTGTAACTCCCAAGTGTCGATTATTCTGCCTTGTACATCAGTGTTTCACAAGTATTAGGCTACATAGGTGAAAAGAAAAATCCTTGGGCACTACTTGAAATGAATGAAACTGAAACTCTTCACCAGTCTGCATTCATTAAAACTGTGTATACATTTTCTTATACCATATTCGGGGTTTAACTAAGAGAAAACAACTCAAACATGGACTCAAAGGACCTTTTGTTGTTGGAGAAACTGTTTCTTTTGCTATATTGAAGCTGAAAAGCAATCTTTCAGAGCAACTTTCCAGAGCATTGGCTTGTAAGGTTGTCAGGGCACAAAATATTCAGAATTAAAAGCTAAGCATACTCCCTATATTTACGGTCTTTTCAGAGCAGATATGATTTGACAACTACCTGAACTCAGAGAGCATTTGACCCCAGAAAAGACATTGATAACTGGTTGAAAACATCAATGTTTCTTATTTTCTAAAGACAGGATAACAAGTACCACTGAAAAGACCCTAAAGAAATACCATTACACCCTAAATTATACATAGGCCTGTATTCCATAAATTAAATGCAATTTTTGCATCTTAGCCGTTTGGAACATGGTTGAAATAGTTTTTGATGTCCAGACTCAGTCCTCAGGAAGGAAAAAATCTATTTTCAGCAGCTTACTCTGCCTGTTTATCTCAAGATGATAGTCCTGTACCGTTCAGATGTTTATCACAGCTTGTTTAAATGTTACACAGAGAGAAAAGTTACAGACTGTTACATAAAAACAATGAGCTGATAGAAGCTAAGGCACTTCTCAAAGCTAAAGGGAATTGCAGATATACTTCTAAAGCTTGGAATTAATTCCGTGCTGATGCTGGAGGTTGTATTTGCAAATTACACAAGATAGCCCAGTTCAGTGGTTTGGCATCCAGCAGTCCTCTTATTAAATTCATTTGTATAAACTGGCTGAAACCATGCAGAGCCATATAATCAGTGTAATTAAAATATCACCTTGGACTGATTCCCGAAACTGATTCATCAAAGCCATTGGTGCATTAATGTTCATGTAAATTGAATTGGTAAGTGACTATTAAGCAGTGTGAAATTTACACAAATGCTATGGTACACCTTACACATGTGAGTGCCACCTGCTGATGCCAGGAAACTGAGAGGGCTGTCAAAACTGAAAACATCACTGCTCAATGCGTCCACCAAATGCTGGCAGTAGATTCTACTCCCTGCATAGGACACACCTTACACACAGGAGCGGTCCTGTGAAATAAATGCATACATTATCACTTCAAACACTACTTGAGACATCGGCACATAGCTGCGCTGGTCTTTGTGTTGTCAAGTTCTCCTTTCTTGACTTTGTCTTCACAAACTGGGTTATCAAGTCCTTAAAAAACAACTTTCTCAGCAGCTCTGACTCAGCAGGCATCAAAGAGAGTGCCAAAAGCAGTTTCTTACTCTTGGATGTTCTTGGTTAATATTTTATTTGTTTGATTTGAAATTGACCTCTCTCCTTCTCACTTTGAAGCAGGTAAACAGGCGGGTAAATGAAGCACTTCCATCATGAAATTTTTTGATTCCTCTTCGATCTGTTGTACGGTTTCAGAAGGCGCAAGGTCCTTGTGGCTCCACCACTGCTGAAGACACAAGCACAGATAGCACAGATATAAATGAGAGGGAAGCATGTGGATGGTGATCTGACAGGACTATAAGTTGAGATTTGTCTGATTGAGACTGAAAGAATCATGATTTCTCCTCCGTTCAAGTCACTTTGTAGCAGGTTGCCAGTAGCAGCAGAAGAGAAACTGACTAATCGTTTTTTTAAGCATGGAGGACATATGATTCTAAATTTGTAATTTTAGAGGTAAAGCGGATGTGCAGTAACAAACTAGAAGTTCCTCAATAATTAAATTCAAGTGCATATTGAATGTTTAGGAGTAGGCATAATTAAAGGGGCAGGATCTACTTAAAGTCATGCAAGTTAAATAAGTGCAATTAAAGCAAAGAAATTAATGTATTGATCTGAACCCTCTTTGTTGTAGAAGTCAGTATATGAACATCGCATTCTGTCTCGTGTGCTTCAGTTTGTGTAAGTCAGTTTGCTTTTTAAGGCTGCTTCTTTGATTTGCACATTAAAATGTTCAGTTATTAATGGTTTCTGTTACAATTGCATCTTTTTGATGTTTAGGATGCTTGCAGTCAGTATAAAACAGTCTTATCATTGCCTTAAGTGTGTGTTCAAAGTTTATCCTGATCTATGTGACCATCTTCACCCCTGTAATTGTTTTTCTTTACAAGCAACATTAATGTCTTTTTGTGCATTTCCTGTCTTTCTTTGTTTATGCACAATCTAGATTCGACTTCCTTCATCCCCTGTTCTCGCCTCGTCACGGCTGACTCATTCAATTATTTGACTCACCAAGCCACTCTATCTCCAACTGTGCCCAGAGCTGCATGTGGGCCAATTTCCACACACGCTTAGTATTGAATATGTACCATATTTGTGTCTCTATATTTATTTATCTCCATTTTGTACAAAGATCTATGGCCAATCAGAGTCCCTCCTTTTTGTGTATCATGCTGATTCATGTAAACAAGACATCTGTGTTGCCAAAAATAGAGCAACATTATGGCTCACATGCCCACTACACCCTGCTGAAACACTTAAACGAACAGGCTACGCAAGGGCAAACAACCTGTGATTCCATTTTTAGAGTAGCATCAAGCTGTCCTGCCTGTTGGCAAGTTTCCGTGTTGGACTGGAGTTGAAGGAGGTGAGCCATTTTGTTGAAATCGTTATCGTGTCCGTTCCATTCACTAAGTGCGGTCACGACCGCCGGGACGTACGGATGTTTAAAAATGTCTGCAAATTAAGCCAATGTCAAAACTTAACGTGAGATGAAGTGAGAATATCCTGAAGCATTTAACCTGAAAATGAACATCACCAAAGTAACAGAGTAAGAGTATTGAATGTTTGACTGGCTTCTAATCCGTCTCAGCACAATGAAGCAGAACTGCTATAGCTGTGTGTGAAAAGGAGAGCAGCACTCTCTGAGTCCTTCAGCTTTTACGTATTGTTCTTTGTATTGTCATGGAGAAACTGTTTTTCATTCTGGTGAATTAATTCAGTGCTATGGAATGGTAATTTGATTGTACTTACTAACAATGGAAAGTTACATATTTAGAAACACAGGACAAGTGATTATGCATGGCTGTTAATTCCTGTCTTTATGTGTCTTCAGTGTCATACATGAGAAGCAGTCTTAGCTTAACACAAAGAGCCAACTCATCCCTTTCTTCACAAGGTTTACCCTCTACTTGAAAGCACATCCATGCCATGTTGCAAAGACCCAATGAATAAATAAGTTACCCCATAATTGTGCTTTTCCACATTCTTCACTTTCAAGGGGTTTCTGTTATTTTATTAATCCTCAGCCTCTGCTGTTGCCCTCATAAGGATGATATACGACAGCACGATCCGCCCGATGAAACACGAGATTGTCTGCCACCGTCTGTAATTAACATGAGCAGGTACGTGCAGAAAGCCCACAGATCTGACAGTATTCCCCTTGAATGGGCCGAGAGGGCCCAGGGACACCATTACCCTAACTGATGAGGGCTATTTCTCATTCCCGGCCAGTCACTTCACTGCCATTAGTGTGTGCATTATCGACCTGCGGAGAGGTCTTTGTGCTCTCAGGGAAACACCTGCAGGTCAAATCATCCCACCTCCCCCCTAAGCCCCTCTCACCATGGTCCTCTCTAACCCTCATCAGCAGGCATGAGATCAGGGAGAGAGAAGAGGAGCTGCATTTCCCGTGTGGGAGATGGAACAACAAAAGAGAGGGCGAGGTGGTGAATGTGTGTAGTGTAATATATGGAGTGTGGGAGTGAAGAGATGTACAGTTTGCATTCAAGTGCATGGCATGAGCTAAAGGGGAAAAAGGCAAGAGGAAGAAGTATGGAGGTGGTAACACAGCTTAACCTTTTGCTGCTCTCAAAGATTGTTTTTTTTTTTCTTTTTAATCTCATGATTAATATTTTTAGCTCATCATTTCTTCTGCTTTGATGGGCTGTGGCATTTAGGTAGAGCACAGCTTATTGTCACACTTATTCCGAGAAACTCCACATGGAACTTTAAATATGGATATACTTTTTAATAAATATAGGAAATGCATTCCAGTTTCACAATAAGATTTGAATAATCTGCTTATCAAGTCGAACTTTAAATACTTTTGTACATCTCTACTGGAATGATGTCAGTCAGTATAGTCTACTGATATGTTAAGAGTTTAAGGAAAGCAGTAGAGGAATCAGGGATATATCATTCTAACCATGAGAGCTCAAAATGCTGCAATATAAGAACACCCATTCAGAATGAGCAAATATCTTTATCAGATTGGCCGCACTTGTAAAGCATTTAACAAAGGCTCTTCAAATTCAGTCATCACAACAACAGACGACCAAATGCAGGCACGCAGATGGACACTCACAGTTCTAACTACGGCAAAACCAAGTCTGTACACATGTCCAAACTGTGAAAATCACTTTCAAGTGTCCCATAGAGAAGCTTTTTTAAATAAAGTATTTACTTGTGTTTTTGTCTCTTTATTTGTAGCACTTTTAAAAGTTAGGAGTTGAAAAAGCCTGTCTAATTCATAAAGATTTATTTAGCGTACCTCTTGAATTGCACTGTGCTGAACTTTCAGGGCTACCATAACACCATTCATTTGGGAGGCTTTGAAAAATAAATATTTATTTCATGTTTATCGTTAAAGAAGCTCTTCTGTTCATTTTGCAGAGTGCACAGTTTAATTTTTCTTCATTAGAAATGCATCACCATATTGGAATTTAGTAGTAGACTTGATGGATGATGTTTTTTTAAAAAAGTATTTATTTATTTTTTAATTTTTCTGTTCCACACCTCTAGGTTTTTTATTGTCTGTATTTTCTTTTCTTTACATTTTTTTCATAGGTGAGGGGTGAGAGGTGGTGGGTGGGTGTTGTAGAGTTAAGGCTCAGAGGGTGACTAGCTGTCATTTAACATAGGTTGCTCCTCTGTACACATAGTCAACAAGTCTACTCTGGTTTGGCCTCATCTCCTTCTCCTCTGTCATTCCAAGTGACAAGTGACCTAAAAACTCACCTTGGAACTGCTCACAGCGCCCTATTCAGACAAGTGCCAGGCGGGCCACCAGACACTCGCAAAACGCCTGACAAGAGACACAGCGCACAAGTTTCAACAGCCGTGAGCTGTTTGTCTTAACAACCCCTGGGAACCGCTCCGATGGATTCAAGATCTCTTCAGCTAAATAGATTGGCGGTGAGCTGCAGATAATCTCATGACTGATGGATCTTTTCTGCTGCTGCTGGTCACAGCAGCATCAATGGTCTGCACTCAGATAAAAGTATTCATCTTTTATTCAAATGGGGGAAGCCTCAGACCTACAAATGTGTTCTTTTTCTCTGCTTTAGAGATGCATCATATTTATTTAAACATGAAATCAATGTTACGCTTTTCAATGGCTGATGTTCATCTGTGCAAGTGTGCTTTTACCACGGGGACCACGCGGATGTTCACCCAACTTCAAAGCCAACTTCTCATTGCTATGTTAAGCTGCTAACTGCTTTGAAGGGAAAAAAAAAGAGCTAATGTGTGTGTGTGTGTGTGTGTGTGTGTGTGTGTGTGTGTGTGTGTGTGTGTGTGTGATTTTCTCTGTGAAAAACCATCTTTTAGTCAACCACAACTGAACCCTTTCTCAGCTCGTATTCTGTCACATTTTGTTTGTGTCCTTATATGCATTAATGAATCTTTACTGTACACAGCTCCACCTGCCTTCCTTTCTTGTTCTGCTTAGTACCAGGAGGAGAAAAGACACATGTTCGCCCTTGTTATAGGCCTTAGTATCTATTCTCTGTGAGCAGATCAAAGCATTAATGCTAGACAGGTAGGAGCCCTGAATGAAATGCTAATGCTAATCCTATTAACATTCCAGGCATGTCGAGTCGCTCGCTAATGGCTGGTGCTATGGGTTGGATGGGAATCATCTTATTTGGGGAGATCGAACTGAAGGCATTCATCAGAGCATTGATATCATCACACATTATATGAACAGCTGCATATATTTTTCATGGGGTTGACATTGTAGGGAGATGCAAGTGTGGCGCCACATAAATCAAACTGACAATACAATGGACCTGAAATGGATCAGGGTAAGACAGGATGCAAGAAGTAGCATGCATATTCCCCTCCACTCAAACACTGACACACACAAATGCACACAACATACAGTTTCTCCTTTCTTAAATGCAAATGTTGTGCTTCCTCCGTGGTTCATTTATCCAGCATGTAATTAGTCTATTCTATTTCATAAATCAGTGAGTAAAGATTCTGTCACCACTCTTTGACGAACACAAGTTCTTGTTTCAAAGAAACAAGTTTCATGACATTCAAATCAGGGAAAAAAATAAAAAAATTATATATATATATATATATATATATATATATATATATATATATATATATATATATATATATATATATATATATATATATATATATATATATATGTGTGTGTGTGTGTGTGTGTGTGTGTGTGTGTGTGTAATTATCATTCATTTGCTGACTGTGCTATATGACAAGTCTTTTTAACTGAGGCAGCCAGAGGCTACCACAGTGTCTCTAAAAGTGATGGGATGGGAAAAGCAGCTCTTTGAAGGGAGCTGGAACCTGTCTCTCAGTTTCCTTCAGAGAATGGTTAAAAAAAAAAGGGCTTTTTTTCATTTTACTTGATAAGAGTAGACACTAGATTGAGACAGAGTACAGTGTATAATGTGTAGCCTAAACATTTACCAAACTATTATGTGACAATGTGTAGTGCAGAGTTTGATCCATTTTTTTTCTACGGAGATTACACTGTTATCACAAGCTTGTTCTTTTGCAAATTTACAAAGGGGAGTGCATTTTTTTCTACTTATTGTCATCTGGAATAGAAGCATAGCACTACCACCAAGTGGACTGGAGAGGAAGAAGAGGAATTTGGACAGGCAGAGAAATCTAAGTGAAACAAACAGATGACTTTCAACTTGTCCTGTTCTGATCATTCATGCAGTAAGGTCAAAATGTTATTACTGCAGTTCTTTTGGGCACCACAAGTAGTGTCTCCTTTTGATTGGTTGTAAATATAGACAATATAAGTCATGGATATGGTCACAGACACTTTACCTAACTTTTAGTCAGCCAAGCAAGAGGTACAGCTGAGCCAGGCCTAGCAAATTGTGACAACACACCCAAATGACTGCTGTCAAGTCAGCCACAGACCTAGTTAGGCAAAACTTACATCCTTCCTATCTTCAAAACAAATGATTTTGGGGGAAATTAATGGATAAATGAGCCTTTAGTTTGTTTCCTCTTGAAAAGTGTCAGTTTTGTTGTGTGTAAATGGGGTCTCATTGGCATTTGGAGCCAGCCTCAAGTGGACACTAAGGGAACTACAGTTTTTAACACTTCCACACCAGAGTCCGCTGCTTGGCTGTAATGTACTACAGCTAAGAGTGCATTACGGCAAAATTCTTCATCCCTTTGGGAGGACTTTGGCTCAGATGTATTTGGTCGTCACCCAACCAGAAGGTTGGTGGGGCATGCTCAACCCTACATTGCTCCCTATGGCACCTCCAGCAGCCTGCGAATGGAATTAATACTCATGGTCACTTTGTATAGCAGCCTCTGGCATGAGTGTGTGAATTTGGCATGAACAGTGTCTGAGTGGTCGAATGACTGGAAAAGTGCTATATAAGTGCATTCAGTTTCACTTTGTTTAGGATTTCCCCTTGAGATGCAGCATCTCCGTGGGTCCCAACACACATACAAACAAAATAACAAAACATAATGACAACAATACTCAACAAATACAAAACATACTGCTCTACCACTTCCACAACCCCCACACCCCACCCACCCTATCACCAGCCCACGACAATATTGCTTCTTCAAATTCACATCAGGAGCAACAGAATTCCACAGCAAAGAAATAAATCAAATAAAACACAAAAACAATATCAAAACCCAAACAATTTGTTTTCAAGTGGGAAAATTTGACCTAAAGATAAAAATAAATAAATAATGGACCTTAAAGAGGGAGGAAGATTATTCCAATCAGATGGAGCTTTGAACTTAAATGACCTGTGACCTATTTCTTTATGGATTATAGGGACAGTGAAAAATAGATCATTTATATGTCTGAGAGTCCATTTACTATTCACACTGAGGTGGTTGGGATTATGCATAATTATGCTTTCCTGCTCATGTTTACATCGTGAACTAAATGCAGTGTAGAGAAGTGATGATTTAATGAATAAAATTATGATCAGAAATGTTTGACAACATCCAGGTTTTCCACAGAAAGATGTGTTGATCATGAGCTAAAATTACACCACTGCTGTGAAAAAACGGTGACAAACATATGATTTCTCATTAATGAGACTACTTGGATGTTAGTATTGGATCCATTGGACATTCAAAATCTTTAACAATCTGTTCAAACACAAACAAAGCATTACTGTGACACGCTGAATTGGTTAAGCTGTACAGGGTTACATTCCTCATTTATTTCTGAAACCAGCAAGTGGCAAGCAACGTCAAGAAGTATTTGTCCTCTTCTCTGCTATTAACTGTATTTACTCAATATCAAGACCTCAGTTCATCCTAGCTTCGTGAAATGTTAGAGAGCATTCTTCATAAGACCCTCCAATGTTCTGATCAACTTTAACAGTCAAAGATTACAATACAATTGAGACTGCTATGAGCTGAATTCTCATTGCCCTTGTCATCACATGCAGAGGGAGGGACCACTGTAAGATAAACACACTTAAATATATTTAAAGCACATTCATTATAACTCCAAGAAAAGACGTATCATCACAGTAGCTAAAGGGAGAATGTATTTTTTCTTGACTTGAAGTAAGGATCATTTAACTGCCTTACCACACTTACCAGAGCACTTGACTTACTTATCAGCTCATCAAGAACAGCCCAGCTGCATTGCTCTGTGGTGGAGTCTTGGCTAAATTATTTATTTGAGGTAAGGAATCAAGGTAATTCAAAGTGAAAGTGTTGAGAGTGAATTGTTGCTAAAAGAATGAATTTAAAGAGAGAAATGCCCCGTCTAAAAATAGTGAACAAAGAAACAACCTTTTTATTGAGTAAAACTTCACTGAAATGTATTTAGTTGTTGCTAAAACTGCAGACTTATATGTGACAAAAACAGAAAGTCATTGGATAGAAATGCATAATTAAAGGGGGTATTGTGCATTCTCAGATATTTCTACAATACATGAGGCAGCGGTTTGAAAATCTGCAGGTTTAGTTTGGATATTAAATGTTAATTTATATTCATGTTTAACATTTTGGAAAGCATTATGTCCTCTTTTTAAGCGTGCTTGGCACTACCACTGTGTTCCATCACCTTCCTTTTAACAACACTCAATAAGTGTTTGTGAACTGAAGACACTAATTGTTGAAGCTTTGGAGGTGGAATTCATTACCATTCTTGATTGATGAACAACTTGAGATGCTCAACAGTCTGGGGTCTCTGTTGTCAGATTTTGCGCTCCATAATATGCCACACATTTTCAGTGGGAGACAGGTCTGGACTGCAGGCAGGCCAGTCTAGTACCTGCACTCTTTTACTATGAAGCCACACTGTTGTAACACGTGCAGAATGTGTCTTGTCATTGTCTTGCTGCAATAAGCAGGGACGTCCCTGAAAAAGACGTGGCTTGGATGGCAGCATATGTTGCTCCAAAACCTGTATGAACCTTTCAGCATTAATGGAGCCTTCACAGATGGTCAAGTTAGCCATGCCATGGGCACTAACACACCCCCATACCATCACAGATGCTGGCTTTGAGACTTTGCGCCAACAACAACCCGGATTGTCCTTTTCCTCTTTCGCCTGGAGGACACCATGTCCATTATTTCCAAAAACAATTTGAAATGTGGACTTGTCAGACCACAGCACACTTTTCCACTTTACGTCAGTCCATCTCAGATGAGCTCAGGCCCAGAGAAGCCGGCGGTGTTTCTGGGTGTTGTTAACATGTGTCTTTGTCTTTGCATGGTCAAGTTTGAACTTGCATTGGAAAGATGAGGTAATGAACTGTGTTAACTGACAATGGTTTACTGAAGTGTTCCTGAGCCCATGTGGTAATATCCTTTACACAATAATGTCAGTTTTTAATGCTGTGCTGCCTGAGGGGTCAAAGGTCATGGGCATTCACTGTTGGTTTTCAGACTTGCTGCTTACATGCAGTAATTTCTTCGGATTCTCTGAATCTTTTGATGATATTATGGACTGTAGATGATTAAAATTCTTTGCAATCGTACATTGAGAAACATTGTTTTTAAACTGTTGGACTATTTGCTCATGCAGTTGTTTGCAAAGTGGTAAACCTTGTCACATCCTTGCTTGTGAACAACTGAGCCTTTCAGGGATGCTCCTTTTACACCCAATCATGGCACTCATCTTTTTCCAATTAACCTGTTCACCTGTGAAATGTTCCAAACAGGTATCTTGTCAGCATTCCTCATCTTTCCCAGTCTTTCGTGGCCTCTGCTCCAACTCCGTCCAGACCTGTCTCCCATAGAAAATGTGTTCAACATTACTAAGCTGAATGCTGAGCAACTAAAGTTGTGCAGCGAACAAGAAAAGGTAAAGGATTCTACCTCCAAAGCTTCAACAATTATTGTCCTCAATTCACAAACTCTTATTGAGTGTTGTTTAAAAAAAAAAAAGGTGATGGAACACAGTAGGAAACATGACCCTGTCCCAACTATTTGAGTGAATATTTGCAAAGAACAATATAGTTCATCAGTTTGAATAATAGATATCTTGTCTTTGTAATGTATTCAGGTGAATTTAGGTTATACAGGATTTGCAAATCAATGTATCAGTTTTTATTTACGTTTTACTCGACTTCCCAACTTCATTGGAATTGGGGTTGTGCATTCCTGAAGTTTATCTCAAAGGCAAATCCAGGATAAATATGCTCCAAAAATAAAAGGTAGAGGGAAGAGAAATTTAATCAGGCACTTGAAATTAATTATTCCTTCTTTATATAATTATGCATGAGAGGTAAAAAGGTTATCTCTAATTATTCACTGAACATCTTAGGTGAGAAAAAAAGAGACTCAGTTTTAGCTGTCAGACAGGCTTTATTCGTAAATGATGTGTTATCTGCACATATTTACCCAAGCTCTGTAAACAAGACAGGTGGTTAAGTTATTAAATGAACTAAAAACTGCAACTGATTCACACCTCGCTTATTTAAACATTCTGCATATGGTGCTTAATGCTTTGTCACTTCATCATAATTATACATCTGCAGCACACATGCAATTCAGTGCATTCATCATCTGGGATGCCAGCAGTGCACTGGAGGATGTATTGACTGTTTTTTTTTTTTTTTTTTTTCTTTTTTTTTTTTTGTCTTTCATAGTCTTAGCTTTGCCGGGCCCCTAAAATATTTTTACCCTCTGAAACCAACCAGTCTCAATGGATTTCAAGTCAAGGACACTTATTGTGGAAATTCTCTTCCAGAGCTGCGCTGTTGTACATTTCCAAGAACAATCTATATCATTCACTGTCTTCGGCCGGAGAGCGGGGATTTATATAAAGAACGGGCAGACAGGCAGAGAGAAAATAGATGGTGTTTTATTTCCTGCAGGGGGAGAGAGAGAGAGAGAGAGAGGGAGAGAGAGAGAGAGGAGAGATAGTAAGTGAGAGAGTAAGATGGAAGGAGTATGGAGTACAGTATGTCTTCTGTCTCTTTTTTGTTGGAATAAAAAAGTTTTGGTGCAGAGGTCATTATTTAGTCTTGTGATCTGGATAGCCTGTGCAGCAGAAGCCTAATGAAAAGTGCCTTAAAACCCTTCCCAACGTGTCACTTTTTGTTAGACAATATGATGGATGGTCCATTTTACAGCCTATTTCATCTGCTGTGCTGTTCTAAACTGTATTTTCAGGGTACTTTTACTTGAAACATCCATTTTTGTGTGACATGGTTATTCATCAGGGAGGAGGCTCGAATGCACCAAGGCTTTCAGGAAGGTGGGGAGGAAGGTATGAATCTAACCGCACCCAAAACCTATCCTCCTAACTCACTGTCATTTTTATCTTATCCTCCTGCAAACACTCAGAATATGCAGACAGTAAATGCAGTAAACTGGCAGCCGTGACCTCACATCCTCCATTCTTAACCTCGCCGATGACACACCAGGGAGACATCATGAGATTGACAAACATTCAGCATTTGTCAATTGTTGAAGGAGGAAAAAAAAGCAGAGGAAAAATGATCAGGCACACCAGCTCTCTCCTGATTCAATCACAGCAGCCCAGACAGCCTTTTCTTCCTCTTCATAAACTAGTCCCTCTCACAATGTGACACTTTGAAGGGAGTGCTGGGTAATGAGCAGACCTTCAGGGAGGGGAGTGTGGCTAGTCAGCCAGTCAGTTCAGTCCTCCAGGTCACAGAGAGGGAACATTAAAAACGAGCCCAGGGACCTGGAGGGGGGTTTATGTGGTTATAAGGTCTCATCTGTGTCCGGTTGTGAAAATTATGGCTGTAATTTCCATTCGTCCTGATAAATGGCATCTACAATTTTTACTTGGGTGATTGCCTTCCATAAATCTCCTCAGATTAAACAGTGTACTGATAGCACTTAAAAAGCAATCTCCCTCTCTAATGGCATCCTGTGTGCTGTAGTTCATAAGGTACAGTAGACTCAAAATACTCATATGGGTACTCACTCATCTGCAGTATTTCAAACTGATGAACTTTTCTCCCAAATCTGCTCAAACAACAAAACCACTGAGCTGCTGTTGAGAAATCTGCACTCTATTGCACTTCCACAACTGACGTGTTTCATATGTGAATGCACTGCTACACACACACACACACACACACACACACACACACACACACACACACACACACACACACACACACACAACTCCCTTTAAAGCAGGAAAGTATACCAAACCAGTGTCCTGCCCCAAGGGGAGGTCATGTCATGAAAGGCCATGGTTGATGCATAGCTACAGGGCATTCACACATCTGGACACCCCTCGCCCTGCCCCCTGCTGATTCCCACAGGCTGGATAACCCTCACACAGGCCTTTGGACATCACTGTGTCGCAGCAGCTGGGGACTACACGTTTTTTTCCCCCTACCCTGTCAGCCGAAGGTCAGGGTCCCACAACACCAACTGACACTTACACCCATGAGGGACATGAGCACAGTTTTCAGTCATTTCTACTGTATACAAATGTTTCATAGCATCAGTGTTAGTTGAATATACTGCACATGGATAAACTATTTTATTTTTCCTTTTTTATATTATTTGTTTTATTTTTTTTTCAGTCAAAAAAGCTGATGATCTTCATTATTTTATAGTAGGGAAGCACAATTTTATCATTTTGAGCCCATACTGTTTATCAGTGATAACTTGATGGCTGATACTAATAAGATTACTGATATATATATATATATATATATATATATATATATATATATATATATATATATATATATATATATATATATATATATATATATATATATATATTTTAAATACTGTAAAGCTAATATTTTGTATCTAAAGGTGCAGGTATTCATTAATATTCTTTAGTTATTCTAAACTTTTGTTAAAAAAAAAATTAAAAATTAAATTATCAAAATAATTAAATAAATAAATAAAATAAAATCAGGAAGGACTCAGGATACTGTTTCAAATAGCTTAAAACTAAGAAAAAGCGTAGGACATCAAGCCAACATGCTCACTTGAGAGCTGTGGTCTCTGTACTATAAACAAGGCCCACAACTTTACCACAAGGCGAAGCTGGTTCCACAGATATATTTCAAATTTGACCTGAAAACTACTAACTGCTGTACATGCCTGCCACAATTATTCAAAATCTCATCCACGCCCAATGCGATTAGCTCCTTTGTTTTCATATTTGTTCAGTGAAGTTTTTTTTTAGACGATCATTTTGTAAAGACAAACATCCAGCACATACAAACATACCTTTAAAATAAGATTCTCTTTGTGCACTCTTTGCTAATTTCAACAGGGCTACAACACACACACATGCACACCATTGTCTCCTCCCTCTCGCTGTTCCCAGTTGGTCGCCGGACACTAAAGCACCACAGGGGAGATGTTGACCCTGTTTGAGTAGAGTAACCCTGCATCTGTCTGAAATACCACCACTTCAGCAGAAAGCTTGCCACAAGGTATATGTCCGGCAAAGCAAACGTGTATGCAGAGCAGGCTTTTCAAAGACAGGCGGTGCATCACGGCTGTTAACAGCCTCACAAAGGTGAATGTAGGGAGGGAGGGAGGACAACACAGCCGGTTAGTTATTCAAACATAATATATGTGCTTCTGAAAGGGGTAGAACAACAGCAATGGGATATTTAAAGGTACATATTTCATTTATAATTGTTAAATTCTCTTTAGCTAAGACGTGGAGGACTTGTGAATGCACTGCATGCCTGCTGTGTCTGACAGACATCTGGAGAGGCATCATAAACAGGTACCAAGAGCACTTATTGTAACAGCAGCTGGCAGATTTACAATGATGGATCATTTTAGAAAGAAGCGCTCATCTGGCCTGATACTCCAGAGGTATGAAGTGCACCAGTGGTTTAAAGGCAAGAAGCGACAGAATGAAAGGCGGATGCAAATAAATAAATAAATAAATAAAGAGTTGTTTAATTCATTTCAGACATCTATGTTAGGCAGTTTGCAGCCGGATAAGGTCGAACATCGATCCACCACTACTGTGTTAAAAAGACAGCTATGTAAGAGTAACTAAAAAAAGCTCAAGAGAATTAAAAAGGTGAAACAAAGCCTTTACCAGTGCCTATTGAATAGATGTATGACACATTCTCAGTCAGCTTTACACAGGTTAACTCAGGGGATGATTTCATACTTGGAACGGTATTATTCTATTGCTGAGCAGGTTTCTTTACAGCTCGAGTGCACACAGCAAAAACACCTGAAGTTACCTCAATATGAAGTCTTTAGTCTGTAAAGACAGTCATATCTGTTTGGTATTCATGTCACTTCATTATAAAATAAACTATACGTGATGACATAGTAGAGGCAGGCTAATTCCTCCTTATTTCAGAAGTCTTTTTGGATGGTGCAGAAAATGTCAACAGCGGAGCACATTGTCTCCTCCAACGCAATGAATCATTCAGTCATACTATCGCCTGGCTTTCAAAGGCAATGTTGGAAATACACATGGAGACATCGGGTCATAATACAATTTGCAGACAGGCTGCCCGTGAGCATAATGGAATCTTGTCACTCAGAGGGAGAAAATTGGAATTAATTCATTTCGTCACATTGACAATTTGGACTTTGATTAAAAAGACTCGCAGACAATGGCCCTGGTGCTAAAGTGTATTGTTTGAGTGTACGCTAAAAACAGGCAAGTCTGCTGCATTTTCAATGTGACTGGGTTTATTGACTGCAATTTAGAGTATGCAGCAGCCCTGCATGACTTTTCAGTAAACAACTATGGCTGCTAATGCTGGCGTCGCGCTGTGAGTTAAATGTTTTCAGAATGTAAACTATTTGAAATGATCTGCATTTGCTTTTAGAGTGTCTAAGAAACAAAAGCCCAACAAATAACAGGGACAATTATGTATAATGGGGACACCCTAAATTGAAGCTGTTACACGGCAGCTTGAGTTCATTACAGTGAATGTACTGAAAGTCTGAAAATATGCAGTCCTTACCTACAAAGCCAAAACAATTTTAAGCTCTCACTTTTCTGCTCGCCCTCCTCCAAATCACCCAGCTCCTCTCCCTCCTCTCCTGGTCCCGTGAATAACCTCCAATCATTTCCAATAAGCCCTCCTCAGAGAGCTTAGTAATATGATGATGCTGTATTTCTGAAACTAGGTGGTGTAAAACAATAGCACCATGTAAAAAAATGGAAAGGGGGGCCCAAACAGAGGCCCTGTTGGACTATACATCACAGTATAGATGCAGGATGGGGAAATATGCTGACATCAGGCCTCTATCTACCTTTCTTACCCTCCGCGGACACTTCATAAAACAAACGGTGGGTGTAAATTTAGAGGATGCAGCCGTAAACAATAGGCCACAGGGAAAAGTTTAGAGAGTTCAGCTCGAATAACAGTTTAGCCAGGAGAACCCGCTGATGATGAATAGGTTTGTTTGTCACCTTTCTTCCCTCTCCGGGGAACAATGATATGGATCACAGAGGGAGAGAGGGGAAGGGGATACAGAGGGGGGAAAGAAAAACAGCATCCTAGAGAGAGCCATATTACAGCCAGCGGAGGAAAAGCTGCTCTGTGAATCTTTAAAAATCCCTCTAATGTGACGTGTCAAATTTCGTTTTTAAGCATTCTCAGTGGGGGGGCATTTTTCTTCTGTCATGTAAAGAGTGGAGTCCATATTTTAGCCAAAATTCTCCACAATCAATCATTATTGAGTGGTTACATTGGACTGCTGCTGAAACAAATAAGAACAGCTGAGGGAAATATATTCCTTAAAGCATGCATGCCCACACAGAAGCACACTCACACACTACCTTTGAGTTTATAATAGCATTACGAGTTCATACCTCTCTATACAGAGATAACAAACAGGGTCTCTGGAGACGTAAAATGCACTGTTCATTCAGTTCAGAACACAGCGTAGCTTAACAAATAATGCATCACTGTTTCTGGAAAATGGATTATTGTGTGTAATGTAGCCGCATTTGAGTAAGAGAAAAAAGGGAGGGAGAGAATGTCTGAAGGTGTGCGCCATCTTTCACCACCTCAGGGGAAATGTGGTGTTTTAGATAATGACAGGTCCCTCGTACTTGCTGATACCTGGCTCTGCATTATGCCATGAACAAAACCTCATCACAATTCTCTGCCCAGCTTGTTGTCATCTATCAGCAACACACACACACACACTCTGAATAGGTAAACACTGTGGCTGCGAGGTTATAAAGCATACAGAAATCAGGTGCGATGGTAGCGATAATGGTGCAGGTCTGTGCACACCGGATGCAGCACAATTTTACTGATTCAGACGCAAGATCGGACCTTTGCAGAATAATATTAGTCTGTATTTTACTGCTATCACAGGCTGTGGGGAGGGTAATGTTCACTTGGAATTGCATATACTCAACCTTACAAAGTGAGAAAACAAAACAGAACAAAAAGTTCTCTTCAGCTCCTGGTATGAAGTGTGCATGGGGAGTGTTGTTTCAGGTAACAAGAAAAATAAAGGCTTTTATTTATTTATTTATTTATTTATTTATCTATTTATTTGTTTATTTATTTATTTCTACAAGAGGCATTCATCTCCAATAAATAGTCCAACATGAGTTGAGGGAGTTGTTATTAATTACTGTCTGACTGTAACATATGTAAATAGAAATTGATTTGGTTTATTGCCAAGATTAACAAATTTTTTCTTTTTTTTTCTTTTTTGGCAGTGTTTTGATCTGGGAATTAAATAAATGCAAGGAAATGTACTTTTACATTAGCTTTTAGATTAGTTATTCCAATAAATGTTGGACTGCTACACCACTGACGTCTAAAACCAGAAGACAGCTTCATGATGCTCTGCCAGCTTTTCTGTGGTCGCCTGCTGGCATCAGTAGCCACGCCTCTTCTCATAGCTTGTGACCGGTATCTTAAACTTGACAAGCTCCTGTGATATTTTAATTTTGAATGACACAGAAGGCACATTACATTTGACTTGTCAAGCGAGCAGGAGTTTTATACTGTGGACTGTGACATTCATATGTACAGTTGTCTGATTTTTCATCACAGTGGCAGTCAGAAACAGGAAGATGCTGCAGCAGCCTGACTACAGTGTGCCAAGAGGGACAAAAAAAGTAAAGTTTTTTTTCTGACCCGTTTATTGAATGAAGGTTATATTTTCCACCCTTTTTTGCTTTTATGTGTGTGTAGAAGCTGAACACACAAATAAAATAGGCATTTATAAACAAAAATATATAGCTAAGTATGGAAACATGAATAGAACTTGAAAATAAACAATGTTATATTAAATATGTTCATTCCATGTTTATTGTTTAACCCTAACCCTAACGTTTCCTGTCGTTTCAGATGTAAAGATTAAATGAAGTAAATCACTTACTGATTGCTAGTATTGATAAATTCATAGAATATAGAAAATCTATTAGTTTTCAAAGGTGTATTTGAGGGTGTACACTCACTTGAAGGTGCAATCTTCTCACGTAAATCTACGAAGTGGAGTGGAAATAAACTTGGGATGCTTGTCCTCATGATGGATGAGGGTTCTGTCATGGAAAGGGCATACTTCACTGTTGTTCCGCTGGCTGCTGTTTTGAGAAGCATATCTATTGCCAAAGAGCAAATGTGCCTTGTCCTTCATGAAAGCCGAGAGTAGATTTAGAATGTGTTATAGAGGCAATGGTCTGAGTGCACGATTCACAAAAGAAAAAAATCAAGTTCCATGCTTTGTGACAGCAAAGGAAGGGCAGGCTTTCTTGCACATCCTGGTTCAAATCTGAGGGAAGCTGTTCGGTCTGTCTTAGTGCATTAAGATCAAGTGCATGCTCCGAGGAAGGAGAGGGAAAGGGATACGGAAGTCACAACCTTGCCCTTTGCAGTTTGTGGGCTGATCATGAGAAAGGCTTCTTCAGTAATTTAAAAAAGAAGGACATATTGCGAGACACTTGGGAGATATGAACCTTGAAATCACAGTGCCCTGAAGACAGAAAAACAACAGTAGGAAAGACTTTAACTCACTCTTTCACACTCTCTCTGTCACACATCCAAACACCAACATCCTCTGAATGGCTCAAAGTTTCCTTTTTCTCAGACTGAGTTTTTGTAAGGATGAATTGAACAAAGATCAGAGACTTACACAATAACATTAAAAGAAAAATCTTCAACAGTGTCCCTTGCTCAGCTCGTAGTCTGAGCATATTAATTCATTACAGTTGTTAATGGCTTCTGGGTCTATTTCTGGGCCCTGAAAGAAAACTGATAGAAAAGAAAATGAGTCACAGCTGAGGTGGGATTAGAGGTGTGATTGTGCAACAGCAGCAAACTGTGAGACAGAAAATAAAATCTAGGCTAACAGTGTTATTAAGACATGTAGCTTCACACGCATGCACAAACACAGTTTCACACACATGGAGAGAGAAATACAAATTAATGTGTCCTATCACTGAGTCATCGGTTCTGGGTGCTAAACTATTTACCATGGCAGATAGTATGACATGGCCAAGGCTTCCTCCAGAATCCCATTGGTGTAGTGCTGTGGACACATTCATGCACACACATGGGGACTGATATGAAACTGAACATGAAAAACATTTAAAAATATAATCTTTCAGTGGTTGTATTTGCTGTTAGCCTAAAACCCATGTATTACAAAATGCTATTGCTTTGTTTTGTATGTTTATTACCAATTTTTATGGTTGTAAGAATTAAATCAAAATCAGAATTAGATTTATTGCCATGTAGGATTTCTACCAGTGTGATTGGCATTTTACAGAAAACTACAGGCAATCTTTTTCTTTTTCTGAACATGATAAAATGCAGACTAGTGGCTCTCAGTTCATTGCATTTTTTTTAACCGTGTTTAATTTCAATGATTTTACTATTACACTATTACACTATTACTTTTGAATCTTTATTAAAAACAATAATAACTATATATAACTATATACCTATATATATATATATATATATATATATATATATATATATATATATATATATATATATATATATATATATATATATATATATATACCATTTTGAATCAAGTAAGAGAAAAAAAAGAAACTGCATGAATTTTGTAACTTAATCACAACTTGATAAAAAAATTTATGCTGAATTTATAGAAACATAGTGGGCACCAAGTGAACACAAGTACTGCCAGTGTTGAAAAATTCAAATAGAATGAAGAGATAAAATAAGAGTAAGACACAAAAACGTACATGTCATGTTTAAGCTGCTCTACATACTTGAATAATACTTGAATAAATTTAGATTAACAGGCAGTTATGACTATATCATCAAGTTTCTCCTGTTATAATGTTACACAACATGTTGTACTAGTTTACATTGTTAGAGAGGAAAAACACTATTTTGTATGACTGACTGCATGTACAATAATTGGGAGACAGTGTTCCCTACAGAAATGTCTTTTCCTGTTGCCAATTAGTCATCAGTTCTTTGACATATGGCCATCATATGTCAAAGAACTGTTGATTATCATGTATGTCAGGTGTTGGTTAAAGAAGTCATTGGTCAGGTATATTCTAAACTTAGAATGACCCACACCTGAAAAATCATGCAGAAAAGTGGGCTGAATTTAATTGTTACCCCCTGACAGACATCATCATTTCTCCTGGAAAAAATCATCTTCAGCTGTGATTCTCCTCCCGCATGTCAACAAAGCATCACTGACACATCAGATATATCAAACTAATGGAAACAACGTCCAGTGAAGGTCAGTAATGTCACACGGTGATGAACATTAAGTGCAAGGACACCATGAAAAAACTATTCGGGAGGGTTTCAGGTGACTACATTAAGCAGAGATCCAGGGTTGGTGGGATGTGGCACATGGCGGGATAATGAGGGGAAGAGGGACAGCAGAAGGCAACAGTGTGAATGATGCATGATGGGTAGTGGAATTATGAAAAGCAGATACACTGTTAAGACGGATAGTGGAGAGGGACAGAGTGTGAGGGAGGACTCAGAAAATCATGAGCATGGAAATGTGATTCCCATCTGACTTTTCCAAAATTAAATTTAATTATTCACAGGACCTGGGCTTTGTGGAACTTATCATTACTTCATATACAAAGAATATTATTAGAAAGTCAGAATCTGGGGAGCAGTCTTGACAGTAAAATATGTAAAATCTTTACAGTTCACCTTTGCAGTACTTTGTGTTGGACGGGATACTTCTCCAGTACACTGAGCTAAACAGAGTTAATCTCCTGCAGTGAACTTGGCATACCTGAGTTAAAGTACTGGCAAATTGTGTAATGGAAGCACCTCTCCACCTCTCCTTGTGTCCTTGAAAAAGATTCAGAAAACTGGCTCTGCCTTGCTTCTAAGCACTGTAAGTAGGAAAATAGTGTGGTTTTAAGAAATTGTAATTACACTGTTGCACAGGGATTTCATAAACATAGAAAAAGGTCAACAAAACTTTCACTTTTACGCAGATGATATTCAGCTGTACTTATCATTGAAGCCAGAAGAAACCAGCTGGTTATTTAAACTTAAAGCTTGCTTCAAAGATGTAAGGATCTGGATGAGCAGAAATCTTCTACTTCTGAACTCAGAGAAGACTGAAGTCATTGTTATTGGACCTAAACACCTCAGAGAGGCTTTCTCTAACCAGATGACCACCTTAGATGGTATCAGCCTGGCACCTGGCTCCACTGTTAGGAACCTGGGAGTTCTTTTGGATCAGGTACCTTTAACTCTCACATCCAACAGGTCTCCAGGACAGCGTTCTTTCATCTTATTAATATTACAAAAATCAGACACATGTTGTCTCAGAGTGATGCAGAGAAGCTGGTCCATGCTTTTGTTTCCTCCAGGTTAGATTACTGTAACTCTCTTCTATCTGGTTGTTCTAACAAGTCTATTAGGACTCTTCAGCTAGTTCAGAATGCTGCAGCTCGGGTTCTGACTGGGACCAGGAGGAGGGAGCATATCTCCTGTGTTAGCGTCTCTACATTGGCTACCTGTGAAGTTTAGAATAGAATTTAAAATTCTTCTTCTGACTTACAAAGCTCCTACCTGCCGGTTGAGGTTTGGGGAGCAGACACCCTCTCTACTTTTAGGAGTAGACTTAAAACTTTCCTTTTTGATAAAGCTTATAGGTAGAGCTGGATCAGGTCTGAACCAGCTCTTAGTTATGCTGCTATAGGTTTAGACTGTCTCCTCTGTCAGTCAAACTTCTAATCTTAATATGCTATGAAAGTTATTAACCACAGATCTCTCTGGGAGTCTCTGAGTTTGTCTGTTAGGTTCCTTTGGATTGTTGCCATGGACCTGCCAGACTCCAGCTGCTACAGCTTTTAACAGTTTCTCCATGATCATCACTACAACACAAGAAATATGGACCCCCCCCCCCCACACACACACACACACACACACACACCTTTCCTATCCTAATACAGTATACAGTAGTAGATGTCTGTCTAACACGAGTCTCGTTCTGTCCGAGGTTTCTGCCCGTTATAGTGAAGTTTTTTCTTGCCATTGTAACTTACTAAATGTTGCAAAGGTCTGTACTCATGGTGGGTTAAGATGTGATAAGACTTGTTAACTTAACAGGGTAGACCTGTTCACGCTGGAAAGTGTCTTGAGATAATGTTTGTTATGAATTGGCGATATATAAATAAAGATTGTTCGTTTGATTGATTGAGCGACAAAAAAAGGGACCATTATTAAGATACATATGAAAGAATAAACCAAACCATATACAAGAAAGTAAACAAGGCAGATTTTTTAGAAGCCACTCCAAAATAGAAAAGAAAAGCAGCAGATCTGATAGTCTTTGGAAGATGACATTCACAGGATTGGGGATAAGCCAGCAAAGGTGCTATCATCTTTTGTTTTGAAATTTGAGTGTGATATGGCAGAATTTCATGATCATAGGTGACAAAAAAAAGGGATAAAGGAAAGAGAGGGCAATAAAGTAACTTAAGCAAGTTCATGGTGTACAGTGTATGTATTTTACAAGATCTTATAGTTTATCCTGATTTTCTCTTGAAGGGATGAAAAAACGAGTTAAGTAACTGCAGGAAATAGGAATGGACTGTCTCAGTGACATAACAGCCAAAAGTCAAATACTGGTTTAACATATATTTAGAAATCAAAGATACTCATAGCACTGTTACCACACAACAGTGGCTGTAGTGCATTACAATGTTCTGTTATAACCTTATGATTAGCACACAGCAGTGAGGTGTGTGTCAATGTGTGTCTATGTGTGTAAGTGGAAGGGCAATCATGCAGTTTATTCACAATTCAAGCGCATATCCATCTTTGTCTGCTTAAATCAAAGCGTATGGATTTGGATTCTCCAGGCTAAAAAGCTGAGCTGTATATGCCAAGAGAAGCCAAATGTCTGCAAATGTAGACGAATGGCTCATTTCCGTCCACATTTATGGAGATGGACTGACAGAAGGGGAGAGTGGCCGGTGGTCAGGGCCCTGGCTGGGGTTCATAATGACCTCAGGCCAGATTAGCAACCATCTGTACGGTGCTATAGATATCTGCAGACTGCTCCAGTGGCAGAGGGAGGAAACACTGGGCATGGAAGAATAGAAGAGTGACCTTTGGGTGAATGAGTAAAGAGACAGGGCTCATAGGAGGGGCAGAGCTGTAGAGATGGACAGAGAGAGAGAGAGAGAGAGAGAGAGAGAGAGAGAGAGAGAGAGAGAGAGAGAGAGAGAGAGATGTGACTGACAATGATAGATGGAGACCCTCACAATCTGGAGGAAACGGAAGGAGCATGACTTACACCCAGCCATGTCCTACAGTATATCACTTATGCCTGCTTGGCACAGCCCAAGGCTTGGAGGAAGAGGAAAGGTGAAGGAGTCTGTCAGTTCCATCTTCTCGCAGGTGCTCGGAGACAAGCCATTTGTCAAAGTTTGTCATTGGCTCTGAGGTTATCTTGCCTCTTTGATAGAAGATGATAGGAGGAACATCACAGTCATGTGTGCGTGTGTGTGCGTTTGACAGGGGAGGTGTGTGGACCTGATGGTAGGGGGGAGGGGTTGGTTTCATTTGCTCTCTATATATAAAACATCCATCACCCATCAGACGTGTAGGTGTCACCTAACCAGGCAAATCTAATGATGTGATCCTGTGGAAGGGAGGAGGAGGAGATTGATCTGAAAAAGTTGCGAGTGAAGTTAAACAGGACTTGGCTTTTGCGAGAAGCAACAAGGCTGCATCAGTCATTCAGACACAGCATTTTTATTTTAAATAAATAAAAACGGTCTGCTGTTCAGCCCCACAAGAGAATAACTTAATCAAAAATCTTGTCCTGCTTGTAGTGTTTGCAAAGAAATGCATCATGGGCTATCAAATAGGATTAATCTTTTATAGACATCAAAATAAATTTAATAACTAGGAGTCATAATGCAATCTTAGCTTTAATTGGCATTGCACTGGTGCAGTATGGAAGTATATGATTCTTTTATTTCAGCCATTAAATTTAATTAACTCCTGTAGTGCTTGTTGGTTTTTCCCCATTGGATCAGATCCAGAAGGCTCTCAGGGCAAGTGTAAGTGTAAAAGAGTGACCTGTCGCTTCAAACAACCGCATAGTTGTATGTAGATGTCAGTGCTTACAAAAGGGACCCCACTGACCACCATATCTGCAGAGGAATGATGTCCCCTGGAATGGCCAGCAACACCAGAGCTGTCTGAACACATTTCATCGTCACGCATCAGCTTTTCTGACAAGGCACGACAATGAGAGGCATCTGACATCTCTTCGACATTTACTGTAGATGTCCAACATGACTGCATACAAGAACTTGACAGATATCTGGCACTTCTGTTGTAAGCTCAACTCCCTGCTGGCAGGCAGTCGTGTTTTTACTTTGTAATACAATCCTTTAACAGTGTTTGGTTTATCAGCGTGGGAGGAGGTAATGTCCAACAGACTCACATGTCATGCATGTCCATGTGATTCTCTCTGAGGCAGCCTTTGCCACAGGGCTCTTTGGTCCCTTCACTATTTGCTTGTTATAGGATTCATTAATTTAAGATGCAAAAGGAGACTTCTGGCAACTTTATTTAGTTAGAAAACAAGCACATCCTGTGAAATTAACATCCAGTATTCTAATACACCAGAACAAAGAAATTGACATATGGAGCACAGACGGCTACAGACGCTGGCAAACTGATTACAGAAACATAATGCAATTGTTCATCTGTCTCAGACATGGCGCAGCGCCCATGAACAGGTTGCCTTCTATAGTACAAAATAAAATAATAATAAAAAAAGCAGGATGACCTTGAATTAGCCGGGGCCGGCTCGCTGGCACAGCCGACATGAAGTCCAAAATTACTGCTGGGGGGTCGGCGAGGGCCCCCATCAAGGGAGCAGAGAACCACAGGCTGTGTTTTGCCTTGCCAGTGAGGTGGAGGAGAAACAGTCAGTGACAGATGAGTGAAAGATAGAGAGTGTGACTGTGTAGCAGAAAATCGCTCCTCTCCAGATCTGTTCTGCATTACTCTGTGTATTTCCTCCATCCATGTTGGCCATGGGAGGTAAAGAAAGAAACCAAGGTCACAGTGAGTGAGCATTACAAACATTAAACCTTGAAAGCTGGAATAGTAAAATCCCTGTGCTCTTTCATTTCTTTAATGGAAATGGCAAGCAATCCTCCTGGCCCATTACGATTAATTGGAAATGTACTGTATGAGTTCAAGCCTTTACACTCCGATCTAAAGAGTATCATACTTTTTAAAGCAAATATTACGGTGCAACTGAAATATTAAGCAGCAGCATTTAAGAGAATAACAGATAGGCTGATAGGTGATTTTGAAGAAAGTGATTTCAACATGGGACATGATGGCTCTGCAAAATATGAGCTTTAACACAGTGTAGCATGTAAGTTTTGAAGCAGCTTTAGATCACTGTCTGAAGACAAAGCATTGAATGAGACTGATCGTCAAAATATTAGCATAATCCCTGAGGCAAATTTTGAGATATAACTTCACTGAAAGTCTGATTTCAATTCTTGATCTACTTGACAGAGCACAGAGTTAAGTCAGTTCACGGCCTGAAATATTCATAGATGGAGAATTTTTCTGCCTTGTGTAACATGTGGTACCCTGAAGAATTAAGGTTAACTGACACAGCTTTGGTGAAAATTCAGTGTAGCCCACAGAAAGCCCAATATCTTGTCAACTACTTGTAGTACATCTTCATGGACTCAGAACCCAGTATGCCAGAGGTGTTTTTTTTTTTAAAACAGATGGTTGATTTATATGTATTAGTATGTATTAAGACCTTTTCTTTAACTGAAAGAAAAGGTCTGTCCTATTTAAATGGGGAGTAAGGGGGGGTAGACTGATAAGACTAGCCTGGTAGCATGGTGCTCTAGCACACAGAGACTTCTCACCGTGGCTCTTTCTTCCCAATCTTCTTCCCACCATGGTTCTTCAGAAACTTCTTCTCTCCTCTCTGCTTTTTCAAGAGCATAACTACTAAGCCGATACTGAACTGATTAAACTTCTTCTATGAGGGAATATTTTGGATTCAGGTACAGCAAAGCTGAACAAACTGAAGTTCTGTGCAAAACTTGCAAAGTAAGGGATTTGGCGTCATGAGGGAATACATACAATAGATACCAACACCTGAGAGGGCACAGAGAAAAGTACAATGGATGCATGGGAGAAAGCTAAAGTTTTGCAAAGGTCATGCCATGTACGACAAGACCTCACTGAGACAAAGAAATCAAGCATTGTCCACTTCTAATGCAACCGCACTACTCTCAAAGGTTCGATGGCAGTGCTGCTTGTGTTTACAGTGGCCACTGAGAGAGACATTTCGTAGGCTGTGTAACTTATCACTAGAGCAAGAGCATCTGAATATGGGTGGAATGGAGGAGTAGAGGCAGGGTCCTCTAAACACTTACCCTTTTCTTTAGTGAACAAGTATCTTGAACACATATCTTGTGCTTGATTCAAATGCACTGGGTCGGGTCATACTCTGTTGATTAGCCTGTGTTAGGCTCAGATAAGACAAATGAAACAGGCTGAGCCATGCAGACACATCACAGCAGCTCAGATCTAAACAGCAACAAATTAAGTGACAGTGTGGTACTTTTTATGTACCCTTTATGTATTTTCTTTTCTTTATGAGGGGTTAAAGCAATCCAGGATGATACACTACCACACTTATACCACTAACCACTGCCACCACCACTGCTATTACTATAATTATTATAAGGCCAACTAAAACAAGAAATAATATCCTTTCACACGTTGGCGTAAGTCTGTAATTCATTTGATCCAACAGTTTGAGTATATATTGTTGAATATTTATAGAAACATTCAGTTAGTGGAAATATATCCTGTTCCAATGCAAGTCAGGTCAGTATTTTGGAGGGATGAAGATCTATTGTCAGTAATTTGTGGAGGAGTTCTGGCAAAAACTATCATCTAAAATACCAGCAGTCATTTTGGCCCTTATTTTTGTCTGCAGAAATTGATTCTGCTTCTTAGTTATCCCATGTGCTGACCTGAGTCATCATCCTATTGGTCACTTCTTCATTGACAACCACCTGACACTTGTATCTATCATTTGTCAACATACATGCTAAACACTGAATTATATATTTATATCTCAGTGTGCTGCTTACTGAGCTGAGATAGAATCAATAAGTGCAAACATGACAGCATGAAAAACAGCTGAGTTTTTTTTTTTTCTTCTTCAGGTGTTGACAAGGACGGTGCAGCTAGCGACACTTGACCTTGTGGTGCTCGTGTCACATGGTCCGACATTCCCTGCACGCCTTCCTCTCTGACCATGCCTCTCTGAAAGATGGCAAGCTTAACCTATCATTGAGTCTCTAACCTTTGACCCCTGGGGTTGTGCAGACAGGCTAAGGAATGGTTGGATCTCAGCACATAAATGAATAGAGGGTAGAAGGGCGTCTGGCTCAGAACGGTGTCCGCATGGAAGATCACAGAGCAAATAAGCAGGACTGGCCCCTATGAGAGGGCTCTAATTAATTACAAATGATGAGAAGAAAAATGTGTTCTAACACACACCAAAAGACACAAGAATGAAGTTGAGATCTTTTTACAAGCTTGGAATAATAAAAAATAAAAAATAAAATAAAATAAAAAAATAAATATTAAAAAAGTGAATAGAGTCCTGAGACAAGATGTGGATGTGAACAACTGTTTTTAGAAGCTGTCATCTAGGAATCAAATGTTTCTCATTCAGTTTCTCTCAAAGGTGCAATCATTCATATCTAAGAAGAGGTGATATTGGAGTGTCACAATGGCTTCAATAAAATCACATCCCCCTGAAGCTATCTGCAGTCTATCTCCATTACCGTCAAGCACTCTCATGAACCCTGCCTCTGTTGATATCATCTTTCACGAAAGAGCCTTTCCTTATTGCCTCTTTTCATTTTTGTTTATTCATTGTTAAAGGAGGCGAAGAAACACTCCAGTGGTCACAGAAATTCACTGAGGTAAATAAAACAAAGAAAGAAAGAAAGAAAGAAAGAAAAGCATGCATGTTTGGCAAGCTTCCAAATAATCAGCATAATGTGTTATTGGTTACTGCTGATGATGTAACAATGCTGTAGGAAATATGAGGATGATAACAGGAGGCTGAGATTAATGCTGATTACCAGAGAGTCTCACTCTTCAAATAAACAGCGTTGACCAGAAGAAACAGGAGGATATTAGAGCGTATTGATGTCATGTCAAGTGTTAGCCCCTTAAGCTATTGTGTCTGCTTGAATAAAGCTGCATTTTTCACACCTGAACAAATAAAGTATTGGCAGGTACCGTATTGAAATCGAGTTTGACTCAATGGAGGTCTGGCTTGCTTCATCATACTTTCCTCACATACACACACACACACACACACACACACACACACACACACACACACACACACACACACACACACACACACACACACGCAACCACTGTAATCTAATATTGTCATTTTGTGTTCAGAAGTCAGCACATTATTGCATCTGACTACATTTGTAGAGTTTGTCTAAAAGATCATCATCACATTAGCTTTGCTTCAGTTAGTTGGGCTTTTTTCAGGAGTTCCAGTGTGCACATTTTTTAACTTGATCACAAGTCACAGCTACAACGTGGACTTCCAATGACTGAGCCCTCAGTTAAAAACACAGTTTCAGAAAGGTAGAACCCTTGTTACAAAGATGCAAATCCCAGCAGCATGAGGAGGAGCTCGTGCTCCTGTTTACAGTTTTTCTTAATGGTTTGCACACAAATAATCGTACTTGAAACACAATGACCACAAGATGTAACCCATGCACCAACTCCCTGAACCAATTCTACTAAACTACAGATGAGCTTTTCTGTTTTGAAGCAATGGATGCCAACACTGGAAACAGAGGCAGAGCCCGAGGGGTGAAAAAAAGATGAGGAGGGAGACGACAAGGAAAGCCAAGGACTGTACTCTCTAATGAGATCCAAGCCACTTTGGTTGACTATGTGGTCAACCCTGGTCTAACAATAAGGGAGGCTGGGCAAAGGGTACAGCCAAATTTGAGTTGGTGCACTGTAGCATCCATCATCCAGATTTTCCTAAATGAAAACAGGTATGAAATCTACTCTCACTAGAAAATTACAGTATTGCTATCAACACAGCACTCAGTGAGTAAGGCAGTACAGTATTGTTATTCTTCTTACTTTGTATTTGTATTTGTGTTGCAGAACTGAGAGATTAACAACACAAGGTGGTTGGAAACGTCTTCTGAGTTGTTTTTTTTTTGTGGCAAAAATAAAATATTTTTTGTTTAGAAGTGTTTGTTACCATATATTTGTGTGTTATGAATACAAAAACAATATCCTATAACATTTTACAGCACACTTTCATATATATACTGTCTGTAGTAAGTGTAACACTGAAAAAAACAAGGCCTTTTTGTGTGTGTGTGTGTGTGTGTGTGTGTGTGTGTGTGTGTGTGTGTGTGTGTGTGTGTGTGTGTGTGTGTGTTTAATTTGTGTGTAGAGTTCCTGAGAATATAAAGCATGGTTTCAGAAAATGCATGTAAACAATTGAGAAAAAACCAATTAGTGTGGCTCTACTCTGAAGTGTCACAACATAACACCAGGTAGGGAACCTAATGTTGTTGGTCACATTCTACTCTGCTACGTCCCAATTGTTACCTGCCACTGTGGGTGCGTTACTGTTGGGGGAAGTAAGTCGCTCTCACGTGTGCCTTCAAACCAAAGTGTGCATATAAAAACACAGCTGTGTGTTGCACACTGTGATGCAGTGAAACAGTCCTGTCGTGGGAGAACATAACACATGTCACGGTATTGAAATTGGTCTGTCACCCGCCTGGGTGTTCTTTCACTTTGTTAGCCTTGTTGGCATTGCAGAAGTGGGTGCATTGTTTTATTCAGCCACTACCCTGTCATGACTCTCGGCCTCTGCTCTGCAGACAAGTTCAAAAATGAGAATTTCATTGTATTTGCATACAGTAGGCATTATTCACATCTGCACTGGTTCAGTAATACTGTATCATCTATGCACAAACTGGCCTGGACGTGGGTGTGTTTTCATGTTGCAGTGCTAATTTTCTCTTGGGAAGGTATTACTGGGTTTTAAACACACTCCTCGGCAAGGTGTCTTACTGAAATTGACTCTGCATTGACTTTGACTCAAAGAAGTCTGGCTTAGTCTATAACAACCACTTCTCTCTCTCTCTTTCTCTCTCTCTCTCTCTCTCTCTCTCTCTCTCTCTCTCTCTCTCTCTCTCTCTCTCTCTCTCTCTCTCTTCTGACACACACAAACACACACACACACACACACACACACACACACACACACACACACACACACACACACACACACACAGCATAAGCGCAACCTTTTGGAATGGTTTAATTTCCATTTGCAGCATGAGGATTTCGCATGACATATTTACATTGATTACTATAAGGAAAACACCTCTCTCTTAAACATTACAAATTTTCAGTCAGTAGGGCGTAACTGGGATGTATCTGTGCTTCTACAGCCTGTGTAGACTAGATGTGACACTGTGCAAGCCATAAAGAAGGCACTGTTAATGCGTTTCAGACTCAGAATCAGAAATAATTTCTTGGAGCGCAGATGGCCTAGTGGTTAAGGTCGCGCTCCATGTACGCGGGCGGCCCGGGTTCAAGTCCGACCTGTGGCTACTTTCCCTGCATGTCACTCCCCACTCTCTCACCCTGTTTCCTCCTCTATCCACTGTCCTACCCTATCTGATTAAAGGCATACAAAAAAAAAAAAAAAAAAAAAAAAAAAAAAATTTCTTGATCTCTAAGGGGAAATTGCTTTTTCGTTTACAGCTTATTCCCATTCAAAAAGTGTTAGAATATGAGAAAGTACAAACTATAAGCATGCAAACAATAATATAAAGTATAGAGTAAAACTACCGCTGTCTGCCTCAACAACAACTCAGCCTGTATAGAATTTAAAACTAACCCTAACTTTCAATCAGTCCAAACCCAGGTTAACAGGTGGAGCTGAGGCTTTCATTGCAACCTTTTGTTAGTCAAAGTAACAACACTGCTAATCACATATGTTTTGACTTTTTTAAAATTAATTATAGCTTTAATGCAAATAAAAATGAATGATTTACATAAAAATGTTGGTTTGTTGTTTCAGGCCAAATACAGTTTGTGGTCATGGGGATTTCTTGGTTTTTAGGGCCGGCCTCAAAAGGACATCCAAGGAGCTATACGTTGTTGTACTTCTACATTGGCTTAATCTTTTTAACACTTGTGGTTGCCACTTGAAGCAATCATGAATTCTACGCTAAACCTCTTCTGTTGACACGTTGGTCAATTTGACTCTGATATCAATGGCTATGGTGCAATTTACCTAACAAGAACTGTCATCTGATTCCCTGGGTGGAGATGTTAACTTCCTCTGTACTGTGCATGTTAGGGACAGGCTGGGGGAACTATCACCGTCTGCCTAATTTGTCTCTGCAGAGTTCTGTTTAGCTTTCCAGCAGATATAATTTAACTTTTGCCTCACATCAGACAGAAGGTCTCCTCGAACAACCGCAAAATGCTGATCCGATGTGTAATCCTCTCCCACACTAATTCCACATCATCTGCCCTCTGTGGTTTATTTATGGGTCTGTATATTACAATCTGTGGCTAACTGTGGGGGCTGGCAGGATGCAGATATTAAGCTCTTTCATTTGTGCATGATTTCATGATGATTGGGGTTTACAAAGAGAATTGTGTGCTGATAGTGTACACAGTGAGAGGATTACAGGGAAACCTGTGCCTGAGAATCTGCCTATGGTGTACACATCTTTGGAATTTGGAGCAGCCCACACCGCTGAGCTTTGATTAGGACTCTCTGTGCAGGAAACCTTCTTCTTCACTGTCTTGTGTAGTTAACATCCAGCCTGACATGTTGTAGCACTCAGTGCACTTTGATGGTGCTCAACCCTGCTCCCTACCATCAGCAGCAGAGTGTGTTTCTTGTCTGTGGTCTCAGAGCGTCCCCCAGCTCAGCTGTTTTATGATGCTGCCCTGACTGTGAACCAGGTGACAAGTCTGGTGAGGAACATTCATTAGGCCACACTGGATGCGACTTCAGTGGCATCATGGGACTAGTGCTTGAAGTACTTAGACAGAACCACTCAAACAAGGGTCTGTGTCCACTTTGAACGCTGGCAATGCCTCTTTTCTGTACAAAAACAAATGTAACTCAGTGTCATGAGCACTGAGCTTCAGCTGTTTCTTTTGCATTTGAAAACAGATTGAAATGTTAGGACACTGCTGTGTTTGCTGGTGTCACTTCTCCATGACCAACTAATCAGAATTCAGAAAGGGTTGGTAATTCTACTATCAAGATGTTTCAACAATAACACATAAGGACACTTTATTCAGAAAAAAAAATCTATAAATGAAAAAATATAACTTGTAACATGGCCTAAACCCAAAATAAAACCAAAAGATTATGATTTGTACAATTTCTGTCAGTTCTTAAAATGGCACGACTGCCCTGTCAGTTGTCCCCTTGTGTTCAAATTAAGAAACAAAATCTGTTTTGGCTGTGTTAATGTGATCATTACTAACAAAGAGGTCTCAAGGAAGGACTGTATTTATATGGCACATCCAGTCCAGTTATCAACCAAGTTTTGTGAACACAACATATCACACTGAGACTGGTCACATATAAGATGATTTTAGGCCAGGTTTAGGGCTTAATTTGCCTCCCCCAGTGTTAAAAGTAAGGGGTTTTGGGGGTGAACTGACTTGAGGCTTGATGTAAGGCATTATAGTCCAAAAAATTCTGAAGAGTGTGGTGTCAGTGTATATCACTGCTCCCGACCGTGTAGGAGGATCCTCCACGATCTGGAGTTTTAAATATTAAACATGTTTTAATATTTACGATTCTTGGTTGGGCAGCCTCCACGCTCTGAAGTGTCATCAAAGAAACCAAGTGGAATATCGAAAAAGACCATCTTGCGTCATTGTTTACCCATACTCTTTACCTTGTTTTGATCGCCCTCTGTGTTTGTTTATCTCCTAAATTCACATTTAATCATTCAAGCTTCTGTGTGATCACCCCCCAGTGGAATTGTTGCCATGAGCAATAAATGCGCGGTCTAGTGTTTTTTTTTTGAATCATTTTGTATGATCCAAGCAAGATGATGTTAGAAACAGGTCTGTACTGAATGTGAATGTGTTGTGTGCCTGACCCAAAAAGAGCTTAGGGCTGATCCAGTGGTCTTTCACATGGGAAACATTGTTTACTACCAAATCTCAACCAAGCGTCTGTTTTCTGATGTCTAAAAATCCCCTGAACATTATCACTCTTAAAACTTTGAACTGTTATTTTGCAGTCACGGCTGTAAAGGTATATTTGGTCATTCTAAAAGAACATGCTAAATGAGAAATGTTCTTTCTTCCATGCAAGGGTGTGTTTAGAGGGGTAGACAGAGGTGGCACAGGTTCCTCTGGGAGTCTGGTTTGGTCTACCCTGTTGCCAATCCAAAATCCTGAGCTATGAATGGGTCGTTACTTTGTCACATGTAGCTAAACTCAACATATTTATTCGTGATATGCTACGATTGCCCTGAGTTTTGCCTTTAGACATCTGCATCTCTTTCAGCCATGTGAAAAAATAAAAATAAAATTGATCTTACAAGTTTCAAGTTGAAAATAGTAAAAATGGGTACATATGGGCTGTGACATAGTAAAATGTTATTATTGAAGTAGATAATTGAGAAAGAAAATGTAAACAATGTTTGTTTGTGTGCATGCACATACCTGGCCATCCCTGCATTTGTTCCCAGTTCAATCAATCAATCAATCAATCAAACTCTATTTATAGAGCACGTTTCTTATGCAAAATGGTAACACAAAGTGTTTAACAGAAAAATAATAAAATAAGATTCCCCTCAACCCCAAACCCACAGATCAACACAAAACCCTCCACCCTTGCCCCTCCCCAACACACAAACCCACCCCCACCCTTACACAACCCACACACCACCAGTGCATTAAAAGTACACAACATAATTAAAGTGTGTGCTGATGAACTGAGGAATTAGATGTTAAAACTTAAGATAACATAAATTAACCAAATTGAAAGACATAAATAGGACATTGAAGTACAATAGAGAAACTAATTAATAAATAGTAATGATAATGGACACAGAATAATATAAATAATTAAATATGTATTTAGAAAATTAATTAATTAAAAAAAAACAGATTAAGATAGATAAATAAGTAAAACTCAGTTAACAGCTAGACTAAAAGGGTAGGTTTTTAATTTGCTTTTAAAAATGTTTAAGCTCTGCAGCCCTCAGGTCTTCAGGCAGGCTGTTCCACAGACGGGGGGGCGTAATGTTTAAAACTGCCTCACAGTGGGCCTTTGTTTCCACTTAAGGTACTGATGAAAAACCACGACCAGAAGACCTGAGGGCTCTCACAGGCACCTAAGGTAAAGCAAATCAGATAAATGAAAGGGTGCAAGACCATTAAGACATTCAAAAAACAGTAAAAGAACCTTGAAATCAATTCTAAAAGATAGAATTGGGCCATTGCGGTCAAAAAAGCTCTGAACATGCCCCTACTTGCACGATAAATGGCATAGAAAATCAAAAAAGAGCTGTTTCTAACCAAACCTGTACATTTTTTAACTCCAAAAAGACTTGATGGGTTTTACAAATTAAAAGCTCAGGAAAGACTAAAAGACCTCACTCTCACAAATACTATTACCTAATGTTGTATCAAGGACAGAGTAAAATGTAATTTAGCTGACCCTCTGAGGTGTTACAAACATGTTTATCAGTCTGATCCAGTTTGTATCTTGCAGGTAGGAACACATTATGACCTGAGTGTTTCATCCCCTGTTGCACAGCAGGAGTTGTGCTCGGTAACTGGCCTGATGTGCTCAAACTGCTGCAGACTGCAGTCCAAATTGAATTAGTCAAAGAGGCGTCTTACAACTTAATCAGATACACTTTCCGACCACTAATTAAGAAGAATAATTACATATGCCTGTCCCCTGTGGGGCAGAGTCCTCCTTAGCACACGTTTGTGAGGGACTTTTATTAATTATAGCGGCGGACGACTGAAATGATTACGGCTTTCTACATTGTCATGTCAAGTGTGGCATGACTGAGGAAATAATTGTTTTGATCTGCTCCGCTGGGTTCAAATCTGAAGTCATTCTGATAAACACTTTGGAAACGTCATGCTTTAATTGTCTTCTTAAAGTTTTCCCTCAAAAGTGTAGGTCTTAAATCAGGCAGAAAAGTTTTTCTTTCTACTCTTATCTGCTCTTCCTGCTCATTATTTTGACTGTTTAATCTGTCCGTATATTATACAACTCCGACACAAGCTAATCCAGCCAGAGAGGTCAAGTGAGGAAACATTTCAGCAGAAGGAGAGAGGCAGGAGTCTTTGTGAACGCTGGGATCAGGCTCTCTTCAGGTGTTAAACAACCGTTTCATTCAATGAGTGAATTAAGTGGAAGTAGGTCACAAAAGGATTTACTGAGCGTCCACGTTTGACTAAACCATGCGATGAATTGCTCAGTAAAAAAAAAAACATTCCTCGGATAAAAACAAACAAACAAACAAATTGAGATAGTTGCTGAAGTTGACATGACTGATCTTAAGAGCTAGTTCAGAAGGCTCAAAGGTTCATGAATATTTAACATGAAACATCTTATCGAATCCCAAAAAGAGGTGTTTATGACATTATTTACCCCATCATAAATGACTTCTTTTTGAGTCAGAGATAGCCTTTTTGTTCAAAAAACATCCTGCTCTCTACTGGGATGTATGATGTACTATTTGACGTAGGGTTTTCTTTTAATTTTTTATCTTTCAGAAGAAAGAGGGTGATTGCCTGAGCTGTTATTCCCAAGAGGTTCTATTATAATTCTATTCTTTTTTAAGTTTTTTTTTTTATTTATGTTTTTGTGCCTGTATATGTATGCTGCCACAGGCATGATAATCATTAACAAACCTCATTTGTAAAGCATTTCTCTCTTTCTCACTCCCACTCTCCCTGACACCTGCCTTCTTTGGCACCGACAAACTTTTGTTGGTGAAGTTGAAGATGTAATAAGGTCAGTGACGTTTGGTGACATTTGGGGACAGACGAGTCTTGGATGGCTTCGCTAAAGAGATGCACAGGTTGCAGTCAGGTCGCATGTAAATGATTTGTGTGAAGAATTACATTCGTAATGTAACAAGACACAACACAGACATCCTTTTCTCATCACAGATAATTGCTTTGGGCATATTCTCTGTAATACGCTTATAAGATTAAGACGTGCAGAATGAATGTGTCATCTGTAATTCTTAAAGAGACAGACATTTTCTTTATTAGGCATGACCATATTCAGTCACAAAAGTTGAGCCGTTCTGCAAAGCATCCTAATATACAACCTTTTTCCGGCCTCTTTATCGCGACTTTATTTTTATGGTTCTTTCAAGATATTTGAGCTCCATATCCGTAGGCATCACAACGAGAGGACAGGATTTAACAAAAATATGAAATAGGAAAGTGATAACCATCGCTGCTCCACAGTGACACGTCAGTACGGGCACTGTAGATACAAGCACCTCCTTCCTGCTCTGAGAGCTGTTCCATACACACCTCTGCTAGAGCAAAGAGCGATCAATAGAGTCACTCAGATAAGAGCTCTCCTCATCTGATAACACCCTTGAAAAATCAGGAGCTTTTTACCTAAAGGCTAATCACTGATTAGAGCCACTCACAATGCTCTTTTAGATCCAAGGAGATAATATGTGGTTGCCATGCATCGGTTTGCTAGGAATTTTTGTAGCATTGTGCCAGCATTGATGCTTAGAAGAAAGGTGTAATTAAGGAATAAAAGAGATGTAGGCCTGAAAGAGACTTGTGTTCATTGGCATTGAGTTAATCTGCTTTCAATCGTTTATCCTTGATGGACATGGGGGATGAAAAATAAAATTAAAAGCTCATTTAAATCCAAAGATAAGCTCACAATATAAATAGAATTATAAGGCCAAAATCCTCACCACCTTCTAATGACAGCTGCGAAGGAAAAGCAAGAAATATTTCTCCAGCAGATAATTAACCTTCAACACAAAAGAAGATAAAAGAAATCTAAGACAGGGGCGAAAAAGGACTGAGGCTGTTAAAAAAAAGAACAGTGCATCAGTCATACAGATCATCTAATGTGAGAAAGCAGTCTCACACAATCCAACATCATAATTTGGTTTCTGTCTTTATCACACAGTCTATCATTCTTTCCAAGCCAACAATTAAAGGAGCATTTCCAAAGCAACTGAGCTGCTTAGATGCAAAGTTTAGAAAACACTATGCTATCTCTCTAATGGGAAAACTAGGGCAGACAAAATTCCTTTCAGCCTGGTGTTTAGGCGATATGATCCTGATCAAAGTACATTAAAGAAACTGTATGTGCCATGACTTTTGCAACAGGCTACATCATTCTGTTATTGTACCAGGAAATCTCATTGAATAAAAATGTCTCTCAACAACTCATCAGTTCGCTGTCTCCTGGATGGGTGCACATAGCTGCGACTCCCCTGATAATGCTGGACTGACGTCCCCAGGGGAATAAAGGTCATGAAAACATAACGTTAACCTCCTCTCTTTCCTGCTTCACCTGTCTGCTTTCATATGTTTGGAGTGAGACTGGAGAATATATAATGTGACGGAGGTAAACATTTCTGTCTTGCTTTCAGCTCAGTGTCCAAGGGAATCGTTACACATCATTTGCAGAGCAAAGAATAACAGTATTTGAATGTGATATAGTTCAGGCATGGTGTTGGGATAAATGCATTCTTCTGGGACAGAAACCTTTAGAAGTGGATGGTGTTATACTGCTGGCTTGTTGTGAGCATCTTAATTCTCTTTAAGCGAGATTCGGGGAATAGTTAACCAAAAAATCTGGTTCTTCTGGAGATTCTACAGTCACAGCTCCAGTTTCCCATCACACTTAAGTCAAATCTTGAGCTGTAACTCAATTATCTTTGCAGTTAAAGCTCCTGTGCCAAGATTTTAACTGCTCATGGAACAGGCTGAAATCAATAGCAATGGCTCTATCAGAGCAACAAAAATAAATCAGACCATCACTGACAAGACTGGCTGTTTCTACACAGTTTTTTTTTCATGCCAAAATCTGCTGATGAGTGGTAGGTATCAGACAAAAAGGCAGTTTGTTAACTTTTTCCACAGTGGATCTTTGTACGGAATTAATATTTTAACATCTAAAAGAAGCCAGGGATAATATTTTTTTTTATAAAATATCAAAATTTTCTATATATAAATAGAAATCAGCAAGAAGATACTACTTTATCTACAGAGGGCACCAAAATTAGCACAGGAGCTTTAATGACCAACTTTTCACAATCAAGGGTTATTGAGAACAAGACGACAAAAAGGGACAAAGGGATGTAATTGAGTTTCATGATAGCCTGAACAGCTATTTCAGACATATTCCAGCTAAAATGTTTCATTTATGAATTTACCAACTTTAATAACTTCCTGTGAATCTGTTGTTTACTTCATTAAATGCCTGAAAATTTGTGGCAGACACTTTCTAAAGGTGTCAAAAAGTCCCATCCAGCAGATGTCTGTCCTGCTCCCAAGAGACAGAGTTGATGAAAAGCCACTTTCTTCATCCTCCGGTTTATTCATTTAGTCCCAGTTTCCAACAAATACATATTGTTTGTGTCACTCCACAACTGCATCAGCTAAGTCAATAAAAACACTGAACAAGAAGGGATGCAATCATAACTTAAACACACCGTTCATTCATTTCAGGAGAATCAATATACTCTCTTAAAGAGATGTAGAGAAATTACTTCATTACTACATATTCCAGTAATCAATGCATAATAAATGTGATCTCATGGGGGTTAAATGAAGTTCCAGCCTCAAACATTGAGCGACTATTCATCAAGGCTTCGGGTCAACACCAATCAGAGCTGAAGGCCTCGAACACAAACCATTTTTCCATGTACAAACGATGACTTGTGTCAGTTTTGCCGACCAATTATTTGTGAATGTCTGAGAATGAGGCAGAGCAGTCCTGCTGAAAATGTATGGGTAGTACTTTCCGAGGCTTTAAAGTGGTTTAAAGTGGATTTATAACTGGAGGTCACCAAACTGTGTCCACCCAGAGAAGAAACTCATGTCAGCTATAATAAATCCAGACGGCGAATCTCATTATGTTCAACCTTGTCACTGGATCTGAGCTTCTATACACCACAGTTATTATGAAACAGTGACAGACTGTGTATAATGTTTAAAGTCGAGTTAATACACTGGCAAAAATTGAAGGTTCATGGTCAAGTGCTTTCATCTCTCTACTTACGTAAGCCTGAAATGTTCCATTTACACCATCTGTCTGTCAGAGAAACCGAACTGTGAGTGTTGTTAAGGTGCATGAGCATGTATACGAGTGGTGTAAATGCATTATTTGTTCTTGACATAATGGAAATGACATTTGGTTTGCAGGTTCAAGGGAACATTTTCAGAACAATTCGAGATGCCTCTCGTCAAAACAAAGTACATTTATGCCAGACAACCTTACAGATAAGAGTTTAACCCCCACATTGTAAAAGTAACGCAATACATTATTTTATTTATTTATCTCATTTGCAATGATCCATGCCAGCCATTGCTCATTCAGAGGTAATCGTCTCAGCACAAGCAGATGCTAATACAGAAACGTGTATGTTGTTTTGCCAATAATCAACACCCCTGAACTAAACTATCCATGCCCCATAAAACAAACCAGTCACGGGGACATCTATCTTCTTAATCATCCTCCATTTGCCAAATGAGATGTTCATATTTTTCCATTTTTCTTTTTTTTTTTTTCTTTCTCCAACAGAAGGTGCCAAGTTGTCTGTGTGACCATCTGTGTGTATCTTTTCTGAGGGTCACCCAAGTGAGCAGAGAGGGAGGACGTGTTACAGAGAGGTTTCGGCGGCAGACATAATGTGGCATTAGCACAAACTCCTACGATGTTGAGGATCTTTGCTGCTCTCAGGCACTGACAGGATTGTGAGGAAGGAAGTTTGTAAGTTTGGTGTTTGTACTGCATTGATTAACCAAAATATTTTGAATTTTAATAGACAAGTGACAACCTTGACAAAAAAATCCAACATCTGAATGTTTTTCGACTTCTCTCACAATCACTTTATATAATAACATAGTCTGGTTGAAATGTTTTTTTTTTCTTTTTTTGCCAAAAGCTGTCACTTTATCTCAATGTCAATTTGTGCAATGACTAGATGAATCAGCCTGTAAAATCAAACCCTCACTTTCAAGTGTGACTTGTTCATCAAGGACATCTTAACACTGCATAGAATCAGAACAAAAGAGAGAAATAGTATCTCTGTACCCTGCTGTTGATGTATATTTATATTAGACATTAAGAATAAATTTAGGGCAAAATTAGCCCCTCACTATGCAAACGAGCCTCATGGCACAAATGTCTAATTCACAGACACCACAGCTCACAGCCCCATGCAGTTAAGAGTAAAAACTTTCAGGTCTACTGCTCTGCAGATAATTTAACAAGATGTTGCACTCAAACTTTCCAGTGGACATGATGAAAATTCTACCTATGGATGACTTTAAACACTACAGTCATGACCAAAAGTTTTGACAATGACACAACTATTCATTTTCACAAAGTCTGCTGTTTCAGTTTTTATGATGGCCGTTTGCATATACTCCAGAATGTTATGAGGAGTGATCAGCTCAACTGCAATTAATTGCAAAGTCCCTCTTTGCCTTGAAAATAAACTTTATAATCAAAAACACATTCCCACTGCATTTCAGCCCTGCCACAAAAGGACCAGCTAACATAATTTCAATGACACACAGGTGTCACACACATTAACACAAGTGTGGGTGTTGATGAGGACATGGCTGGAGATCAATCTGTCATGACTGAGTGACTGGACACTTTAAAAGGAAGATGGTGCATGACACCATTGTTCCTCATCTGTTAGCCATGGTTACCTGCAAGGAGACACGTGCAGCCATCACTGCATTGCACAAAAAAGGGCCTAACAGGGAAGTTTATAGCAGCAAGTAAGATTGCAGCTCAGTCAACCGTCTATCAAATTAACAAGAACTTCAAGGAGAGAGGTTCAATTGTTGCCAAACAGGCTCCAGGGTGCCCAAGAAAGTCCAGCAAGCGCCAGGACCGTCTCCTGAAGGTGTTTCAGCTGCGGGATCTGGCCACCACCAGTGCAGAGCTTGCTCAGGAATGGCAGCAGGCAGGTGTGAGTGCATCTGCACGCACAGTGAGGTGAAGACTTTTCGAGGAAGTTCTGGTGTCAAGGAGGGCAGCAAAGAAGTCACTTCTCTCCAGTAAAACATCAGAGACGGACTGATATTCTACAGAAGGTACAGGGACTGGACTGCTGAGGACTGGGGTTAAGTCATTTCTCTGATGACCCCCCTTTCCGATTGTTTGGGGCATCTGGAAGAGGGCTTGTTCAAAGAAGATGAGGTGAGCGCTACCATCAGTCCTGTCTCATGCCAACAGTGAAGCATCCTGAGACCTATCATGTGTGGGGTTGCTTTTTGGTCGAAGGAGTGGGCTCTCTCACAAGCTTGCCTGAAAACACAGCCATGAATAAATGGTACCAGAACGTCCTCCGAGAGCAACTTCTCCCAACCATCCAAGGGCAGTTTGGTGATGAAGAATGCCTTTTCCAGCATGATTGAGCATCTTGCCATAAAACAAAATTCATAACAAAATGGCTCAGGGAACGAAACATTAAGATTTTGGGCCCTTGGCCAGGAAACTCCCCAGATCTTAATGCCATTGAGAACTTGTGGTCAATCCTCAAGAGTTGGGTGGATAATCAAAAACCCACAAATTCTGATTAACTCCAAGCACTGATTATGCAAGAATGGACATCAGTCAGGATTTGGTCCAGGAGTTGATAGACAGCATGCCAGGGAGAACTGCAGAGGTCTTGAAAGAGAAGGGTCAACACTGCAAATATTGATTTGATGAATTCTCAATAAAAGCTTTTGATACTTATGAAATGCTTCTAATTGTATTTCATTATACCATAGAAACATCCGACAAAAACACCTAAAAACCTGAAGCAGCAGACTTTGTGAAAACGTAATGTTTGTGTCATTCTCAAAACTTTTGGCAATGACTGAACTATGAGTGCATAAGGTCTGTTAACATTTCTTTGGCATTACTACCATTGCTATGAATTTGATCATGTAAATCGGGAGAGACTGTATTACATTTGTGCATCATTAATTTCTCAATAAACTGGAAAAAGGTTCTTCCTCCTCATTCTGCTCATCATCTGTATGTAGATAGACGAGTGGACATGATGTAGAGAGGAGACAGCCTGACAACTTAATCTAATAAGCAAAAACAAAAACGGTTAGATTTTTCCATAACCACTGAGAACTCGTCAGTTTCTCTCTCCCCTCTCAGGTTAAGCTCACATCAGTAAAGTCACTTGATTTGCTTACTTCCATTTATGTAACACTAATAGTCTACTCTGCCCCTCATTCCCAATAACACCTCCATTGTTGTTCACACTCTTGTCAAACCCTGCATCAACTACTGCAATTCTCTTCTCCTCGGTCTCCCTCTCAAGTCCCTCCATAAACTTCAACTGGCCCAAACTCTGCCGCCCGCATCATCACCAGATCCCCTCCATGAATCACATCACTCCTGTCCTTCAGAAGCTTTAGTGGCCTCCAGTCAAATATTTCATCAAATTCAAGATTCCTCTCCTCACTTTCGAGGCCATCCGTAACCTCGCTCCTCCATCCATACATCTCTGAACTCCTGCACATTAACACACCCACCCGCTCTCTCGAGTCATCTTCCATTCGTCTTACTGCACCTCTTGTTGGCCTGACCAGAGACTTTTAGCTGCTCGGCCCCCAACCTCTGGAACTCCCTCCTATCCATAACTTTGAATCTTTCCCTCTGTCCAAATCCACATCTTTTAAACTTGCATACTTACTCCGATTCTCATTCACCCAACCCAATTCAACCCAATTTATAATTGCACCATTCTTCATTTTTAACTTTGCCTTGTAAGGTGACATTGAGTGTTTGAAAGTTACCTTTGAATACAATGCTTTAAACAGGATTAGGATTATAAGAATGAGAAGATGGTATCAGCAAAAGATGATCATGTCCTGGTGTTAATCGTGGCCACATTCCATTTACACTAAATTCCCCTTAACTAAACTAAATGATGGATCATGTCAGAGATCAACTCAGTTTTATTTACTTTTCAATGTTCTCTGTGAGGCTGCGATCAAAAGTAAATGTGGCACCATTTTTCCCTCTTATGTCAATCCTGATTGGCAAATGTCATGACGAGTTAGCAAGCTTGTCTGCTTCTGTCAAACTGTATTTACTTCATGACATCTGTAAGCAGCGATGCTGACTTGTAATTCTTTGAGCATACTGTTGACTCTCAGCTATGAGCTGTGCTGCAGACTAGATCTCCCTCTCTGTTGATCAGAGAGGAGCTCGCCTTTTGTCCTGGAGCAGTGATCAAAGTTTATATTTCATTAGCATCCTGTATTCATCCCAAGGTATTGGTCATACCTGGGTTACTGAAATTGAGTTAAGGTTTGCTACAAGCATTTGATTTTGATTGACAGTCCTATGAAGTCATAACAGACTTCAAGTTTGGTTTAAGGTGTAAAACTCCTGTCATGGTATCCATTATTAAAAATTGATGGTTCCTCAGAACAGGTCCTGGCCTCCTTCCTGATAATCCTTATTCCTGCCATAATGTCTTACACAGTAGAGCCTTTTGTCAAAGAATACTGTGATCACTGGACAGATTTAAAGCAAGGGCTTACGATTGGACAGGAATTTGATGTCACTATGATTCAGCATTGAACTGGTTATCACCTTTTTTAGCGTTCTCTTTTTAAAATGCCCTGTCCTGTAATTCAGAGCTCTGAGTGCACAAGGGCACTCATGTCAGGGTCTCTACTGATTCAAATCTGCTTTCGTCAACCACAAGGAGCACATTCAACCTGATAGGGCTATTAGTATAAAAGGACAGCAGCAGCGGTTCTCCTCATATGCTCTTCTTCAGCTGCTAAAATGACTGTCAAGTATCACTTTTATCTGATGGCACACTGATCAAGTGCTTCCCTGGCTGGCCCAGCTCGGTCAGCCCAGTTAATCCTCACCAGCTCTTCTCTATGTGCCAAGGTGGGACTGGAAACAAATTGTGCTGTGCATTTTGTCTTGTTTTGTCAGGTATGAGATACCAGCAGCAATGAATGTACTTTCAGGGCTGTTTCCTGATGTCAAAGATGGCTCGATGATTCTCAAAGAAAACAAATGACACCCTATTGTCCTTCTCAAAAGCAATGTCATATGCCTTTGGTGATTTCCCTGTCACCAAAGGGAGGGTCGGCTTTTTCACGCTGTCACGGATAGAAAAACCAGCAACTTACATTTATACTTTTAAAAAAGGAGAAGTCTGTGATACGAATGTCAAAAAACTGCAACAATCTCAACAGAATTCAAAGCAGAGTATCAGCACTTTAGATTTATTTACAGATCAAAAACTAAAGATAATTTCCAACTTTTTAATCTTTCATCAAGTATTGTCCTTAATTGTTAAAGTATGTAAATACTATACTACAGAAAACACTTTTACAAGATGATTACTTTTGTTTGTTTGTTTGTTTGTTAGTCACAGACAGGTGGTACAAATAAAGAGAACACGGAAATTTCAGCGTATGATTTCCTAGAACTGCTATATGAATTATACATGGGAAACAACAGGAATCCAATGACACATCAGGTGTAAAGCAGTCTTGAAGCTGCTCTTATGACTACTAAGCTAATCAAAGTTTTTCTGTTAAGCACTGCCTTTCACTTAAATTTTTTGACAGAAGTTCACCATCACTGTCAAAGAGTCAGGCATGAAATCTCTCAACATGCTCAGGTTTTCCTACTTTTGGTTAAAGATAACTCAAACAGTTTCTTTTGTCAGACAGTAGACTCCTTTGTTGGAGTACTCTACCGGCTGTCTCGCCAAGAAATTGAATTCTATTTCACGAAGACGTTCTTTTAATAACTTACTTAGAATGAAAGTTACTGCATTAACCCAACAAACAAGGGACTGCCCTGAGCTTGGACTGTAGGAAATCCACAGGTTTGTTTTTTTTTTCACATAAGGCTGCTGTAGTTATGTGAACATCTTGAACAAAAATTATAATCACACCATTTTCTAGCAGGCACAACAGATGTATAAGTGCATGATTGTGAGCTATACCTTATGAACCAATGGTTTACGTGGGATCAGCCCTCCTATTTCAGCCCAGCATTACTTGATTCTTCCATCCTTTATGTGTCTAGAAAAAAAGTAGTTTTTGTAGTTCTTTGTTGTTGTGTGTGCTGCTTTTCTACAGTCTGGAGTTCATGCTTTATTGAAATAGAAAATATAAATAATTAAATAAATAAACAATGTTTTACAAAAGACACAATCTCTTTCAGGTGTTGACCTGAACCCTGATTTCTTGCAATACCCACAATGTGATGCATGTGGTTTGCTTGCCTCTGTCTATCATTAATAAAATGAAATAAATAAATAAATATGGCTTTGAGTTTTCAAATAAAGTTCCCGTTGAAGGTAATCCAAGCTTTTGCATGAATCCAGCACTACCATATTGTCCGGTAATAGACTGTGTGTAGTGCAATATGGTACCCATTTGGAAAGTCATCTGTGATAAAAGAAATGAAACTCAAAAGTCAGAGGGGAGGGAAAGAGCTTCAACGCAGGGAATCCTTACAAACCACCACTGTAGCAGCAGAAGCAGTAGTGATTTTCTTTGGCCTCTTTGCTTTTGTTAAGTGATTCACCGCTGCTTGTTCCAAATTAGCAGCTTTGTTTAATTTGCTAATGAAGTCACTGTCTCATGGCCTGCAAAATAACAAAGATCACACTTTGTCACATCTTCCATTAAAGTGTATCCAAAAGTGCTCACAAAAACAAATTGTCATTGAGCTACGGCTTTTTATGTTCACTTAAGTATTCATCTTTTTGCTTTTTGCCATCTCTTTCATCAGCTTCAAAAGTCCCAAGGCCATCTGTTCTCTGAGGCTGCAGGACAATGGATGGTTAAATCAGGTGGTCCACAGTGCTAGCCCTTTTACATTGGAAGTGACCTAGTTTCTGTCATCTCATGTCAACAACTACGGTATACTTCTGTCTTTAAAGTAAGTAACTTTAATTTAACTTTCCCCCTATTCTGGAAACAATGTAAAGCTTTGGTTTTGTAATTTACCCTTTATTATACAATTTCCAGGTGTTTTATTTATCATTACTGTTATTTTTAACAGTTTCCAACATTTTTTAAATAAACAGTGACCCTACACATAAATGAAACCACTATAGTAAAAGAAGGGAGGCAAAGTAATAGTCCAGTTCCAAGAAGGTGATATGTAAAGTAATATGGTGATGAAATAGATTTTGATGGTTGGCAAGTCAGTTAAATCCATATTGGAGATAGATACATAGATGGATGGATGGATGGATGGATGGATGGATGGATGGATGGATGGATAGATGGATAGATAGATAGATAGATAGATAGATAGATAGATAGATAGATAGATAGATAGATAAATACAAATGTGCAAAAAAAAAAAAAAAAAAAAAAAAAAAAAAAAAAAAAACACCTGAAAGAGCATTTCTTAACTACTTAGGTTAATTTGCAACAAGCTGGTAATATAAATGACTGAAAGGGCCTTCCCAAAAAGGCTGACCACCATGAGACTGCATGAAAAAATAGTTCAATTATGTCAAAGTAATGCTCCTTAGCATAAAATGGCAAATAATTTTAGGAGTTTGTGATTTCCAGAACACAACATCATCATAAGTTTCAGAAAATACGGAGAAATCTCTTTCCAAAAGGGGCATGGTTGAAAACCAACACTGTCTTGGGCCCTCAGGAAGCAATGCATTGAAAACAGATATGACTCTTCACTGGAGGTCACTGCCTTGGGCTTTAATGTTTTTGGTCATCAATAAAATCAGTCATTAAGTATATAGACTATCTACTACATTTAGATCCCAGACACAAATACTCTGTGCCAATGTTAGTTGAGAGTAAGGTGGATATCAGTCCTTTGGTGGGGCTGAGAAACCGTCTCTTTCAGCCACCTACTGGGACTATAACAAGCACACACACACACATACACACACACATTGGCAGACAGGAATAGGACACATGGGATTTGTCATGTACTGGACACAAAACATAGCAGGGGGTGTAACAGTGGGAGGTAACAGAACAGCACAGAGTAAAATCCACTGGTGTCATACACGCTCTGCTACACCTGGCTATGAAAGGGAAGTTATAATACCTGGTTCATTAGAAAGTAGGATTCTCTTACAAAATGCACTTTAGTTATCACCTTTTTCTACAACCTTAAGTTGTCAAAGTTATTCATCTGATATGTGTTTTTTCCCCAATTCTACATGAAAAACAACATGTTACTGATAAGCTGCAAAATGTCATCCACTTTCTTGTGTGTGAAATGACTGTTTTTGTCTGGAATGTACAGGTTTGATTCCCTTGGTTGCTTTGGAAATGAAAGACTAAAGCAGTGCCAGAATACTGCTTAAGAAAAAAAAAAAGAAGAAGAAGAAGTCTGCTCTTCTCAGCAGAGAAACAGGGAAGAGAAAAGATTTTTTCTCTTCGTTTTTCACATTGAGTGACTCAATTTCACGCTCCATTGGCATATCTGGGGTGACGCGCCATGAAATCAGTCCAATTCGGGGATTTCGGAGGAACAGTATTTTGAAACCTCCTGAGATATGTGGCCATATTACTTTCTCCACCTCTGGACAGATTACACTATTATGTGACAGTTGCAAAGGTAAAACTGTGCTGATGGTATGTTCCTCACGATGGTAAACTGGTTTCTAAAAGCACTCTGAACAGAAACTGTTGAACGAATCACAAATGATTCAGCCAAAGGCCTGCGTTCATTCTGCAACCCAAACTCTGTTTTTCATGTGAAAAACTGACATTAATAAAAAAAAAAGACTACTTCTTGATTTTTTTTATGTAAAACCCGTTAATTTATATAGAAACAGCATATTTATCAAGGCTCAAGGTTATTTTCTTTATCAGAAAGAACTTAAAGTTTGACCTGTTACGTTCCGATGAAAAGCTTCATTTATGCCAATTAACATTAATAAATGAGTCACTCGGGTTTGCTCTCAGCATCCTATTGCACATTTTTTGTACAATGAATTACAGTGACTGCAGTTATGATTCATTTGCACCCAGCTGCTCACTGCATCATACTGAGGTAATTCTAATACTTGTTTTTCTGATTTATATGTGGATGGCTAAGTTCATGTGTTAGTAGCAGCCAATGAAAAACCTCCATCAGAAAGGACAGAGGTTAAGTGACACAATTTAATTAAACAGGCTGATGTTGAATGATAACATCTGTAGATATATGTTTGGACTTGTAGTCTTTATTCAGTGAGGAATTTTGGTTAAAATTTTGGATTCAGTCACAGGACTGAAGTCGTTTTTCAGGGAGAATGAGTCACTGAAACTAAACAGGAGGAGATCTCTTAGCAGCAGGGGGGTGGACAAACTGAAGAGTAGGAGGGGTGGGCTCACTGCTGGGAAACACTGTAGGTTTATAAAGAGTGTAAGCTGGAGTGTAGTGATCCCCAGCTGGTGGTAAGTCACAGTAGGAGACTGGTAGAGTATTGAGGAGAGTGGGCTGCAGGCTTGTGGATGGAGGTGGAAAAACAACTTAACCAGGAGAACTGAAAATGAAGTAAACCAGACAGCAACCAACTGAAAAAGGACTCCCAGTTATACTGGAACTCAGTATTCACCTGAGAAAATTAATCAACACTTTGAACGCCACTCAGGTTATTTCTTTGTGGAATTAATTAATAGACGGACAGAACAGATAAGTAACCACTTGGCTGTGCTTTCATGCTGCATTGAGGGTTAGTTGGAGTCCAGTTTATCAACTGTCCATAGTCTCACTTAATGTTTAAAAAGTATGTAGCAGCGTATAAAAGGAGAGATGAGAGATTTTTGGAAGTCTAACTTTTACAATTGAGTAGCAGCTGAGGAGTGGTCAAAGAAATGAAGGGCAGCTGTGATTAGTAAGAAACACAGGAACTATTATTAACTTTAGTTTACTGAGTAACATGTCATTATGTCATTGAAGTCTTTCATTATTTCAGATTTTTAAAAAAAATCCACATTTAACAATACCACTGGTGTGGTTTATTCAATAACACACAAATAAGATGCTGTAGATACACCTCTGAAAGTATATATATATATATATATATATATATATATATATATATATATATATATATATATATATATATATATATATATATATATATATATACATATATATATATATTTTTTTTTTAACTGCTGAAGCAGGGAGCGGCCATCTTGGATTTGGAGTTTGGGATCATTTAAAGAGGGGGTATTATGCTTTCCAAAATTTACAACAGTAGTATTAATTAATGTGCAGATTTTCAAATAACTAAATGTTCATACTGTGTATAAATCTCTGAATCCGTCTGTTATTTATTTTTTTTTTTTAAATGATTCGTTCCAAAAGTTGCATCAGATCTTTATGAGACTTGCTGAAATTATTCCGATATGGATCTCCCCATTGGCTCATGACACATTTGAGGGGTGCGCCTCAAACACTGGAGTTTGCACTCTGGAGGATCTGCCTCTGGCCAACCAGAGGGAAGGAGGTTTGTAGAGTGGCCAGCCTTAAAGAGACAGTAATTAAAACAAGGCTTTTCAGCCAGAGGCAGACATCAGGGTTTCCTAAAACACTAGTGTTCGAAAAATTGGATCATCTTTCAGCCATGGATCATGTAAAGCAACCGCAGGATGAACCAGATGGTGTGATAAAGCCTAAAAGAAGCACAATACCCCATCTTTAAGTTTTAGAGTTTTTGAGGCAGAACTCCAACTCAGGGGGCATTACGATGTTTCTGATGGCAATCTTGGGATTTCCAACAAAAGATCAAGTGGAGCTGCATTATGCAGTTGTGTGTGGAAAAAATAAAGAATTTTATTTTAACTTCTTGTGCTTTACTTTTTTTTCATCATAAGTTTCTCAAGCTATTTACAGTGTGTCCCAAATGTACTGGCTGAAGTTGTTTTTGGCATTTGGAACAAGTTTGTTTCTTTGTGTTTCTGCTGCCTTTCTAATGTTTAAACGAAATATGTGCAACTAAAAAGGGCAAAGTGCAAGGAGAGATGGGTTAAATGTAATGTTAAAGAAGAAAAATTAACCATCGAAGTAGTAGTGGTTTATATTTTGATGTACTCTGTGATTTTCAAGGGTCTTTGTCACTTTAACTGTTAATTGCCTGGACACATTACAGAGCTATCTGCATCAACCTCTGCATTTTTTTTAATCACAGTTGATACATCTAGTCGTCAGATGGTAAAATAAGACATTCTTTTTCTGATGAGAGAGAAAATTAAAAAGCAATAAATCCGATGTCTGGATATTTCCATGTTTTTAAACCTTTTGTCATGCACAAAGGATACTGGTAATATAAATCACCAAATCATACAACTAGTGGGATGCATTCAAAACAAGCTCTTGTCTGTCCTTTTACAGTTCAGGGTTTCAAAACCAGCTGGAACTATTTGTTGCATTTGTTTCCTTCATTTGGCCTCTTTGGTTATAGGATGGTTTTAGTATAATGTCACTTCATACCCTGACTTCTGATGCACAGACGAACAACAGAGGTGTAAAATTGCAAATATGGTATGAAAGCGACAGAGCAAATTTGAACAATCACTCTGCAAATCATGTTTACTTGATACATGATTGTGAAGAAAATTTGATGAGCAGAACTTTCTTTTTTTGTGACATGAAATCCTCTGGAATACCTCCTTTAAGTGCCTGTCATTACAGATGCACTCCACCTCATCTGCTTTCTATGCATCACCTGCACACTCGTTGCACAGATGTGGCAGCCACCAGGGCCGCTTAGTTTGCATTTACAAATCCAGGCGAGGCAGGTATTTAGCATCCTTCTCAGGGATGTCATTTCTCTTTCAATCTCAAATCCTCGTCCCTGGAGAAAGGAGCTGATCATCTGGTGCTGCAATCCTCCCCCTAACTCGTCTGCCCTTGTTGTGTGTGTGACACTGGCTGATTTTTTCAGAGGAACACAGAGATCATGTGTTGTTTTTCTCATGCTGACAAGCAGAGGAAATATGTTTGCTGAGAAAATCTTCAGATTTTCAGCGAATAAGGTTTGTTTTATGTACAGTTTTACATAACATAAAGATGAGATCTAGGGCATCTTAAAATCTTCTAGAACATAAGAAATGGTGTCTTAAGTGTAAAACCAATTGCATCTAAAATTTATATCAATATGGCACTTTATGACATACAAAGACAACACAGATGATGCACTCAGAACATGACCATAAACTCTGCAGGGCATCTTTTTATTTACTCAGGGTTACAACAGGACATCTAGTGAATGGCTGTTTTAGTAGTTTGACGCCAAAGAATAGTTTATCAACTTATTTGAATTAAGCAGCAAACACTGGAATAATCTCTTATTACATTCATAAACAACTAACAGTCAAGTCATCTTCAAAGAAGATTCACTGAGGTGAAAATGCTTGACCATAGGGCAGCAGTAGTTTTGGGAAGAATAAATTGTCTCTTAAATTACTGGAAAAACATAAATAATAAAATAAAAACTGTCAAGATAAGCCTCTTATCACGATTCAAGAGGCTGATCTTGGTCAATGTGGAGATTTTTTTCTCTGCTCATTGACTTCATGGAGGCCTTCGTCAAGAGGTACAGCTGAAGTTCAGACTCCCACAGCCCTCCAAGAGAAGCTCTTCATGTGCATGAACAATCAACAGTCGACAAACTCTCAATTTATGACTTGTCCTGAGGTCAGCAAAATCTGGGATGTTTTAGCAGTTCTTTGTCTCTGAGTCATTGACACGGACGTGTTATACAAATACAACGTGACTTGGTCCTTCCTGACAAACATGGGTCAACCTTTAAATGCATAAGTTTGTTCTTCCAGAGACACGTGCTGTAGAAATGTGATTTCCAGAGCCTTTTGTTCATTCGTAACACTAAAGTGTGTGGGGTTTTATTTCTTTGCTAGCACTTTAAAGAGAATATTTATAATAAGACCCAACAAGAATCAGTTAGACTCCCTGTTCTCTGTAACTTGCTTGCTGGTCTTGCTTCTCAGAACACAGAAGTGAGAGTTTTATGACATAAAAAATAAATAAAATAAAAAAAAAACAACTTACATGAACAAATTGTTGGTACAAACAGAGATCGTGGAAACAGCCATTCTGAGTTACTATCGCCCCTAACTGTTTGGTTTACCTGGAATGAAAAATATGAACATAATCATCTACATGACCAAACAGCTTCAAACATATTTTGTTTGTCTTTAATTTGAAATGTTTCAGGCTCATTCAAGCTTCTCAAAAGCAAGGTCAAGTTTGTCACATGTACTGAGCGATTTGGCAGTAATAAATGCCACAGCTGAGCAAAATCTGTTGATTAATCTTGCCAAAACCTGTCTGTGTTAACAGAATCAGTTTTTATGAATTAAACAGGGGATTACTAATGCTTTGCAGGTTGGATTTGTTACAATACTACAAATATTTTGTCTATGCTAATAAATAAGATTGCAGCAACATCCTGGTATAATTTGCATTCCTACATGACTGGCACCTCTGTCTCCATCACTTCATCTTTTCTTGGGCTGCAGTTCAAGACATGTAGATTATGTGTCTGTGGAATATCTACAATATGGAAGAGAATTTTTACACTTAATAAAGAGCAATTCTTTACTGACCTTGGTTGTCCTTTTGGTGCTTTTGGATAGCACCAAGATAAGAACAAGCTAAAAATGTCAAACCATGGAGTCAGAGGCCAGTCAATTGGACTACATTTTACACAACCCTGTATCCTGAACTGCTTCCCTAAGGATGTCTTAGTGACTATAATTACTGCCCTGAGAGTTTTTACAGATTTTTTTTTTTTAAAGTGAATTAAACACTCAGTGAATTGCCCTTGCGTAACCTTGGACTGTGAGCATCTCAGGAGTTAAACCGTCGCTGGTGGTTGGTCCACATGAGCACTTTGGTTTGTGAAAATGCAAATCTTTCGGCCAAAACGTGTCTGCTGTGGCAAACTGGTTTCCTACAAACAGCTTCAGAGGGAGCAGCTCACAGAAAAAGCTGTTTACACATTGTTTAAGAAATAAGCCTTACACTTAAAGTGATCTAAGAGTGCCCTCTTAGATCACTCAACAAACTTAAACAAACTTAGGCTAATGCTTTAAGAGTTGGCTGAAGTTGTAAACAAGTGAAATCAGTTCACAGATATTTATTATAAAAAAATATCTGCATACTTGTTGGATTCAAATTTGAACAGCTCAAACAGTCTGGTGGCTGTTTTTGGTGAGATGGCCATTGAGACTCATCTGTCATGCCTGTTGTCAGCGAGATCTACCATTCCTTCTTTTAGAATATTTTATTAAAACGTTAAAAAATGAGCTTCACATTTTTTTTTTACTCTGGGAAAAGCCTAATGTGATGAATATGAAAAATAAAACTCAATTATGCTTTGGAATCATGACTTATGGCAGCCCTCCATGATGTTCTTTCACCAGTAAGCCTGTGATTAACATGAAGTTCTGATGATGATTATGATGATGATGATGATGATGATGATGATGATGATGATAACTGTACATAAATGACAATGACAGACCAAAGGAAAAGAGCATTGGTTAACTTGAAAAAGAAGGCACCAAAACATGTAAAGAGCCATGTCCCACAAATTAATCAACTTTTGATGTTCACATCCATTTGAAGTCTTTATCCACAGCTTCCCTGAAAAATAAGAAACCACACTTAGAACTTAGCTTTTTAATTTATTGGCATAAAAATAAACACTCATATTCTGAAATAAAAGCGCGTTCAGATGGCAGAGAAAAGTTTTGGCACAGCTCCAACAAGATTATATAAGCTGCAGATTTGAGGTCTACAGATGATTATACACTGACTCCAGAAGGTAAAGCTTACCGGTTAGATGCATGCTTTATCCCAACATATTCCGTTTAAAATTAACGTCCTGCAAAAAAAACACCCTTCACAACACGTTCATCTTTAAGCTTATACATTCAACTCAAAGGATGCAGTAAGATTATTTGATGATGCCATTTCTCATCTCCTTAGACTGCTCTTCAGGGAAAAATCCCAAACATTGTTAGCTGTCTATGAATCAGCTTAAAACAAGTCTGAGAATGTTTACGTGCAATGTTGAAACAGAAAAGTGTAGGAAGATTGGTGATTCTGAAGACCAGAAAACGAGAAAACTTGACGGTGTAGTTTGGGAAAATGTTTCACCGCTCATCCAAGAAGCTTCATCAGTTCCTGGTGAACTTCTAGCCCAGAAGTTTAATGTAACTGAATATGGACTAATAGTATGTATTTCAAGTTTTATTATGTGCAAGCATGGATATTGTGGGGACAGTTTTCATGCAAGGAATGTGCCTTTGACTTTCAGTTAACTTGATATTATCGGTTGCGTTTATTTCTGACCGTACGTTGACTTATATTGGACCCCATTTTATAAGTTTAAGGTGCCTTCTCTTTGGACTCTGTTAAACTCATCGTGTCCGTGTTAGGAATCTTGGGAATCTTGGGAATCTAAGGGTGTCCTTCTCTGTATTAATGACCCAGTTGTAATTAATCTTCATATCATTCTCAGTGTGTAAGTGGTGCTTTTGTTCATCCTAAAGTTCTTCCATCATTGGTGGATATAAAGTTTAGTGAAAGACAGACAGTTTCAGTGTTCTTCATAAAGTATAAAATGTATGAGCAGTTCCTGAATGAGCGTGAAATCTCCTCATAAGGCAAGGCAAAATAAATTCTAGAATTCTAGATACCAATAATTAGGTTGTTTATTTTGGACTACAATGCCAGAAATTTATATATATATATATATATATATATATATATATATATATATATATATATATATATATATATATATATATATATATATATATATTATTCAAAAATAACTTAAGATTCAATCTTCTGGTGCACATCGGCACCATATTGTTGAAAGAATAAGGACTCTGCAAGGAACTACATCTGTTATGAACAGCGGTAGGCTTATTAGCAGCCTGTGCACAGCCTGTGCAACAACTGTTCATTTTTGGCTGTCGAGTTTTGGTTTCAAGCAGCAACTTTCAACATTAACACTTATTCAGTGCTAAAACGGCAGTTCTATGACTGTCTACTTGAGGTTGGCTTTAAAAGCCGAGAAAACATATTTACGCCCATGTTAAAATGCCCACCATCACAGCTTACTAATGGTAATAATAATAGGTTTTGATTTTAATAGCTCTTTCGCCCTCTAAACTGTTTTGGGTCAAATGCTTTTTGTAACTTATTAAGTTTTGTTTTATTTGCGTTGTAAGTTTTGCACTGTTAGGCTGGCTGAACCAACAGGCAGACAGATTATGACTATTTGCTACGCTAAATGATTAGCCTTATCTCCACCTTCTTGACTTTTACTTACTTCAGGTTGAGATGCACTTCCAAATACACTAACCACCATCACCGGGCTTTAAACCTCTGCTTTAGAAACAAGAAGATGAAGACACTAAGACTTCATTCCTCATTTAAGTACAGGTTGCTATGTTACAGATACAACCTTTTTACAACCAAGTTCTCATACATTTTAAAAAAAAATTCTCCCTAGTTGAAACTTTACTTTTTGAAAATTCACAACATTTTTCTTGCATGTTTATAACATTACAACAAGATTCTTGTAAATTTATCTCTCACTTTTTTTAAAATGTCAATTTGTATAACCCTAATGTGGCCCTGATTCTCTGTGACAGATAGGAAATTATTATCAGTGCCTGTGTAAGTGTATCACATGAAGTAAATTAGTAATCTTAAAAGTCAAATAAGATGAGAACTGTAAGGCTCTGTCCTTTTTAAGGCTGTGTATGTAAAGTATGTGCTTCTGTGTGTGTGTGTGTGTGTGTGTGTGTGTGTGTGTGTGTGTGTGTGTGTGTGTGTGTGCGTGTGTGTGTGTGTGTGTGTGTTTCTTTGAACGCAGGCAGTCATTAAATAATCATCTTGTGTCTGACTTTGTTTAAATCAGATATGGAGAGCTTTTTTGTCCTTTGTGACATTTTGATCTTTGCTTTGTCATTAAGTGCGGGGATGTGATGAAATTTACATAGGCCTAATTCTTCAGCCTGCTGACAACATATTTTTCCAGTGACAGCCATCTTTAATATTTAGAAGAGCACTTTCCAAATGCCCTTCAACTGTGCCTGCAGTATTAATGTATCCTTAATGGGAGAGGTTCCATAAATGAGCCTCAAATGGAGCTAGACATTTTAATGCCTGCTAGAATGGCTGTTATTTCCACACTTAGCCATAATAATCTTTATTGCATATTTAATAAAGTGTTGGCTCATATTAATTGTTTAGCAGGCAGAGACTTCATTAAGTGGTTGTGAGGTTCTGGGTGGGTTTTTCCCAGTCTTTGGCAATCCTTTGTCCTTCTCATCTATTCTAGTTCCATGCAGCACAACACTGATTAAATGAATGCATTGTTACAGCTTCTTTTCATGCAGCTGCAGGAGGGAGGAATTTGTGTGTGAGACAAATAGGGTCTAAACAAGGAAAGTTGCTATTGTCATTGGGTAATTACCCTTTTAGTTAATTAATACCAGCATTTCTTTGTTAGATGCAAGTATGTAAGAAAGTTAACCAATGTATTCTGAGGCACAAATGTATTTGTTTGTTAAAACAAAGCATACTTTCCTTTTTCTTTGCATAGGAGACAGACTAGACAAGAAGTTGAGGTTGAGGTAGGACTCATAGATGGTATTCCTACTCAGACAGCCACTTATGTCAGTAATTCAAAGATGGTAAAATGTTAAAATGAAAAACAAAGGTAAGCGAACAAGTCTTTTGTGATCCAGCATACAGTTGTTTTTTTCTGTTAAGACCAATTTAAATAAAGAAATTTACAATACTGTTGTCCAAAAATATTAAAACAATAATTACTTCATTCAAGACTGTGTTTTGTCTCCACCATCTTTTGACATAACGGTCTGTCTCGTTAGCCTCTGAACAGTTACAAACTCTTCTTATCAATACCTTTGTCTTTCTGCTGTTTTGCACCTGTGTATCATTGTGAATGGTTCCATTTGGAATCACCTGTCAGTATCCTCAATTATTTCCCCCATTTTGCAATTTTAACTACTATTTTTAATATGACTATCAGTTTTCAGCTAGGACTGATGTTCTTTTTTTTTGTTTGTTTTTTAAGTGTACTCCCTGAATCTAAGACTTTGGGAAGTCAGTTACATCTCGATAAAAGCTACATTCAAACATTTCCCACTGGAATCTTTCCCTTGCGTTAAAGTCGCTTCCATGAAGATTCAAAGAAATTTAAAGAGAGAAAGCAGGAATGAGGACTTAAGAGACATTACACTTCCTTTTTCTCTGGAGCATCACATGGAGTGTCGTTTATTTGTGGTGATGGCAACGGTTAATCACCACTCGACCAACTGTCGGTCGCCTTTGTTAGCTGAGTATAGTGGTATGTATTAAAACAGAATGCACACACAGTAACAGCTTTTCACCTCTACAATCACCGGTTGAACAAACACTTTTGCCTGAAAACTTTGTGCATTCTTTTTTTTTTTCAGTTCAGCTCAAAACCAAATGGACAATTTCACCAGCAGAATGCATCAATATTAAGTTATTTGTCCTTTATTTGTATCCATATTTACGTTTGGTGACTCTGGTTGTGAACTTTGTAACTCATTAACAGTCAGTTTTCAAGAACACTTGAGAGGATTCATTAGAAGTAAAGTTTCAGGGAAACTAGAAAAAAAAAAGTCACATCTTTGTAACCTGACGCTCGTTAATGAGCAGCTCTGTGCATTGTTTAACCCTCAGGATCTAAATCCTGCCAGCGGGATCAAAATACCACTTATTTCTAAATGACTGGCATTTACAGACTGTTTGTCTAGTACTTTCATGCATCTTCTATACCACTTATCCTGTTCAGGGTCCCGTGTGGCTGCAGCCTATCCCAGCTGTCTTAGGGTGAGAGGTGGGGTACACCCTGGACTGGTCGCCGGTCAATCGCAGGGCTGACACACAGAGACAGACAACCTTTTATCCTCACACTCACTTGTGCAGACACATCAATTAATGGTTGAATATCGGGGTCAGGACTCAATAACAACTGATCTTTTGCATCTTGGCTTTAAAGAATCAAATTTGTTCTATATTTCCACAAGTTTTCAATGCACATTTATTGACTGCACCCTGATGTGGACGTCTTCTTTTATCAGAAACTATGGATGGCTGTGCACTGCTGAGTATGGTGCTGCTGCTAAAGCACGGTGGGTCTGTGCAGCGTTTTCAATCAGAAACATGAGAAATGCCAAGATATTTACAGGCTTCAGTTATCCTGTGTGAAGGCACCACACCAAAAGCTGACGTCAGGGGTAATTCTAAAATTCCCAGAGGCCCCTACGTAACACTAATCCTGAGTGAAAGAATACATTCTGCCATGCCATTTATTGCCAAGCAACAGAACAGATTCCATCAAGCTTTTCACATTGCTCAGTTTATGCAACTGACAGAAACAGGACAGGATACAGTGTGGAAGAGTTTGGGAGACTGCATATAGATATTTCTTGATCACTTCTCATGTGCTGTAGTGGCCTAAACTCTCTCTACTCTGCCTGGTGGCCAGTGCAGGCATGCCAGGGCATGAGGGAACAACAGGAAGTGAATGCGTTTGGACATATGGTATTAACTGGTTGCCATTGCTTTTAATGTTCTGATTCTGCTCCAGAACATTAAAATTTCAAAAGTTTCTGGTTTTGTTTCTGTTCCATGAAGCAGTTCAAAGCCCTGGTTACTACTGCTGGTTCAGCTGAGGACCAAGTGAAGGGATTTCATTTTAGAGAAGTGAGTCACAGGGACTGAATCCTGTCCCCAGAGTAGCTAGTTCTAGTATTACCTTAATTTTTTTCTCTCTATTGTATTGAGGGACTCAATTACCAGGAAAATGGCAGTGTGAAACATACTTTCCCCCCCACAGGATACAAGAATTACCACGGTAATGACATGTCAGTGAACAATTAATGCTTGGTTGTCATGTTGCAGAAGAGAGTACATCACCCTTACACCTTGTAATATTCACCATCATGCTCCAACAACTTGACATTGTTTACTTATGTTTACTGCATCAAGTGGAGTCATTTTCTTTCACAGACTACTTTCCAATCAGACTTCTGGAGCAATTATTGGAGAATCTAGGCTTTGTATTAGCTTTACACTATCATAGGCCCACTTGTTAACATCGATCATAATCACTTTAGAGGAGCGGAGCGGCTTTTCTCTTGTTTCTTTGCAGCTGCTTGAGCAGAACGATCAGGATGGTAGTACAATCCTGCATTTAGGAATAGGTGACTTGTTTACCCACTTAAAAACCACATTATCTACCCTCTTGTATCTCCAAGCTCTGAAGGGTATTAGACACTTATCTTTATCATTGTTGTGTTTAAATCTGATGATTTGAATTGTAGATGATAATCAGTGTGTTTGTAATCTTGCTCTTTAAATTTCTGCAGCAGGGGAAATTAATTCCAGTCAACTGACATTTCTGTAAAGCTCTCCATCACTTTGTTTTCTTGTGCTGCTCTTGCTTTTTCCCCATGAGACTGCATAAATAACGAGCAATTCAGCTCTGGTACAATACAATGCAGGGGTAAACAGCACTTTTATCTGGCCTGAGATGAAATTGAATTGTTGCTATTCCCAGTTGTCCAAAGCAATTGATGCAACAAATGATTAGCTCCACATCATTATCCAGCATAAACATGAGCTTACAATTAATAACACTTACATGATTAAAAACCTGAAAGAAGGTTTTGATAAAATGTGTTTTTTAATCTAATCAGCAAGTGTTTCATGATAAAGTATTTACTTTTAGCGAGTGCAGACTTTCGTTAGCCTTTTTTCTTCTCTCAAGCAAATTAACAAATAAGCTGAGAATCCAGCCTGAAAAGAGATTCAGAAGCAGCAGTGGGTTATGTAAAAAGAACAATTTGTCACGACTTGTTATTAGATGAGCAAAATGAAAATACTTTTTTTTCTTTGCCTCCAAAGGTCAATCTCACATAAGAGGGGGTGCCATAATTTTCGGACTCATTACGAGTCAACTGGAAAGAGTTGTGAATCTCAGTCCTTGCCTTTTGAACTCGCTTCAAAGACATCAGAGTGCTTAGCGATGTGGTTTGACAGCTTCACACTCATAAGGACGGGCTGATCTTTGTACCCTTTTACCATTTAATTCCCTGAATGGACTGCGGCTAATTGGAGATCATTATCATGACGGTATGATGTATTAGAATGATGGTGGCCCTCTTAAAGACCTATATAGACATTAGGAGGAGAGGGGAAAGGATGTTCTCAACAGCAGCTAACACATGCGGAAAATAAGACTTACACCACTACCTCCACAGTTCTGCAGGTTAACATGTATTACAGTGTGCATACAGACATGCTGCACAGTAACAGCAGCACTTAGGTCACTAAGAATTTGCATGACAGTATGAACTGGAAGTTGTCATGGCAGTTTCTTAACCTGAGCATGCAGAGTTAGTGAGGACAAAGCCAAACTGTGTCCTCCTGTGGGTGCACTAAATAGAAAGTTGATAAACACTTGAGTTAGCACCCGTGTGATTCAGCATGCAGTCTAATGTACTAAGTTTGATAAGTGAAGGGCAAAACCACCCTCATGCATTTTCATCAGCAGCCCCAGGACAAGGCTCAGACACACATTTCAATACCTCAGAGAGCCCTTACACAACAGATAGGCAGACTGTAGCTGTAATGTACATCCCAGAACAGCCATTATTGGAAAGAGGTTGTGAGGATGTCGTATTGAAGAGACAGTTAAAACGGTTTAATGAGAACTTGGATGCTTGCTTAAAAAATTTACGATAAAGGATAAACTGAGAGTGTCCGTCAATAGACAAGCCTCAGCAAAGACTTAATAGAACACCTAAATTTGGATTAAGGAGCAGCTCCACCACACTGTGGCTGTTAGTGTGTGCGTGTGTGAGAGAGAGTGTGTGTGTGTGCCTACTCCACACATACAGTACAGTGCTTCACTGGAGCCGTGTAATAGGGGTCAATATCTTGACTCTTTCCCTACGTAAGGCTGGTCTGAACCCTCCAACGCAACGTCTGTCTCAGCAACCTTTCCCTGACAGCAGAGAATGCCAGCTATAAATACTGCCAGCCAGGAACATGACAATATATCCCAAACCAAATACACAAATATGTTTTATGGAAGTCAGCAACCAGTCATCCATAACTGAAGTTGAGTGAGCATAACTTTTGCATGAAGGTTGTTTCAAGGAAGCTTGTTAAGCTCAGAAAATGCACACAAAATCATTTGCCACCCATTTTCCTTTTTTCTCTCTCTCTCTCTTCATCTCTGTCAGAATTGTTTGAAAGGGTTTGGTTCACATTTAAGCAAGTAAATAATGTATTCCAAAGACACAAATCATGCTGTGAATGCAACCATGAACAAGAAACCTTTTTCATGGAGCTTCATAAAAACATATATTTTTAGCTGTCAATTTTGGTTTGTGTTGCAAACAGAGAGAACGGAGTTCCAGTCTACCCATGAACAAAGTTTGTGTGCATAAAAAAGGACCATGGCATACAGTAGGCTACTTGTTGCCTACAATTCCTCGTGAAAAAAATTGACACTGTATTGACATAACCGTTGGTGTGACTTACAAGTTCAGATTATAATAACTAGCTAAATTTAAGACACTGTTATCTGGTAGGCCAATTAATGATAAACTGTTTTTGACATAGACGCACAATAGCGAACAGTATTCACCAGCAAGCCGATACACATTGAGTCCCTGTTTATTCAACAACCGTATTAGGATGAAACACTAAAGTTTTGTTGCGTTTCGGCCTCTCGTTTATACGAAAACGCTGTTTTACCCGACCTAAAATGCAACTTTTTTCAAAACGCCCTCAAGAGTGCAATTTTTCTGAAATGCTGTAGCCTCCATTGCCATATAAACAGTAAGCCAGAGTTTTCAGTGAAAACGCTGACATTACGCTACATTTCGGGCTTGCGCATTCCACTTTTGTTGTGGGAACTTTCAATGGCGGACTTGTCAGATTGTGCTCGTGCTGCTGAATCTGCTGACTGCCTTTCAACAAAATGTGCATCTGTTGCTCCACTTCTGCTCTCAGATAAGACGTATTTAATATATATGCCACATGATCAGCCCACCTCTTCTTACCTCTTAGACTATCAAAGACTCTATAGTCATATTGCTACCTACAGGCCTGTTATGCATATTATAGCATTTTCAGTCCCTTTCCATGTGAACGCAGATTTTTTTTCTCTGCGTTTTTTTTTTTTTTTTTTTTTTTTTTTTTTCATTTTCCAGTGAAACGCTGTGAAGAAGTGTTGTTGATGCTTAAATACTTATGACGAGATGTGGCTGTAAGCAAGCCAGGATGAAGACTGAACCACTTTTTCTTTCTTTTTTTTTTTCTAAAAATGTTACCACTAACATTAGGCAGCATGTCCTGTTTTTCACCTTGAATAGAATAGAATACAGTACAATAGAATACAATAGAATACAATAGAATAATAGAATTTAGGACTGAGTTGACTGAGGTGTCTAAATTTTTCTGTGAAAAATAAAAAAAATGGTTTTACACATTCTATCAGCTTTAAACTAGTTCAATGCTCAGAGATAAACACACAACTGGTGAGCAAAGACAACATTATCTGCAAACAACCTGAATTTTATTTAAAGTTATAAAATCTTCCTTCCTTCAGACCGATGCAGAAAACTTCAGGTGTTTTGATTTCCTGTCAATATAGACTATAAACTGCAGAGGTAACAGTGAGCCGTTTCATTTGGTTCAGTTCCAAAAACAATCACAGTGCTACAACTCTTTACTAATACATGTAATGGGGAAAAAACACATCTTTTGTTATGCTGTGAATTCAGAATCAGCACATAAAGATTGCTATTGACATTTCTACACCATTAGCTTACCCTAAGAAATCATTTATTAAAACAGTATAGATTTATTGAAATAATAGGAGCCAAACACAATGTGTTATTTAAACATATAGTACAAAATGAAAAGCATGGTTGAGTGACCGAGGATTTAATTTACCCTTTTATACATGGTTCTATAGCATCTGACTGCTCAAAATAGATTCATACAAAGATACAAGATTGCACTTTAAACCCTCAAATTCATGTGGGAGAAATGTGAAAGAATTGCAGTGAAGTCACATAAATCATTAAACAAGAAAGAAAAGGACAATCTGGGAAGAAGGTAAAAAGAAAAAATAGACTTAATCACCAATATATAATGTCCTGATATGAAAGAGGAAAGGGAGTGTATTTTTCTGTAGCCTGAAATTGCAGCAGTTAAGAAAATTATGTTCTATAGAGCAACTCTGATGGACTGAGTTCTGAATCAAAGCCAATTTGTCATTATTGTTCATTTGCATTCAGAAAAACATCTTATTTTGGTTGTATTCTTCACGGTAACTGCCTCTTAATAAATAAGAGGATGGTATAATTTAGAAAAATAAAGTTATTTTCTTACTTCAATTAAAGGCAAACCCAAACATGAGGCGAGCAGTTTCATCATTTATCATGAAATAGGCTGATTTCAGAAATAACAGGACACACACTGACCTATACCTTCAGCAGCATACGTGGTTTCTGACCCGGAGTAAAGCTTAACCGAGGCTTTTACAATCATGAATTGAAGGGTAAATGAAAGAAACACATGAGCGGCACAATCTTGATCCAAACCAGGGTAGTGATATGTGTAGTCCAAATATTCATAAAAAGCAATTGCTCTGCAGTTCCTTCCAGAAATCAGCAAACCACATTCAGCAGACCATCAGTGGGTGTACGATTTGGCAGAAAATGACATTATGATTTAGGGATCTGGTCCATGTGCTGGGCACACAATACAAAACACAGCCAGAAGAGAGAGAGAGAGAGAGAGAGAGAGAGAGAGAGAGAGAGAGAGAGAGAGAGAGACAAACAAACAAAGGCCATGTTACACTCTGCAGAGCAACACTGACGAAGACCCCGTTTGTTTCCATCTGTCTCTCTCTTACAGTCCACTGAGCTGTTTGTCTGTCTTATCAGCTGGTAGAATTTCACTCACTCTTAATTGATTTGTAATTGTGTCATTGCATTTCTGATCACCCCTGGCACTAAAAAAAAGGTGACTGAGTGTGTGTGTGTATGTGTGTGTGTGTGTGTGTGTGTGTGTGTGTGTGTGTGTGTGTGTGTGTGTGTGTGTGTGTTTCTTGTACTTTGCAATAAAATTGTTGCATTCTGAGTCTTATAGATATTTTGACTCTGAGTGTAGATGGAATAGAATAGAATAAAACATACTATGTTGATCCCCAAATGTAGTGTCAGTGTCCGGCATTGGCTTCATTAGCCATGTATGCTAGTCTGCCGGTTGTCCTTCTGGTGCTGCATTAGCATGGCCAGCTTGTCCTTCTCATTGTAGATTTATCCTACATTCTCTAAAATAATGGACGGGTTGATGTTGTCTCTTCTAGCTTGCGCTGCAGCACCAGAACGTGTCCCCGCCTCCTTCTCCTCAGCTCGCAGTCAACTTTGGACCAGTTAGCATCGACATGCTATGGGCAGCTAACACCTGAAGTCTTGTGTGTAAACAATGCAATCATGGCTACACATAGGATCCCCTGACAAACAGGAAAAGAAAAGGTAAAAACACCACTGCAAACACAACCAGTTTGGTGCCAGTCGCCAATTAATGAGCCATCAAAAATAATGACAAGCTCAAAATATGAAGATAACTAAAAAGATTTAAAAAAAGAAAAGAAAAACAAAGAGAGAGCTGCTGCAACAAGCTGCCACTCTTTCAGGTGCTAAGCAACAACTACTATGCAACTAGCTTAATATTAACACCCCCCCCCCCACACACACACACACACACACACACACACAGTTACAAATCCCTTGTATTGGCGAATAACATTTAAATGCAAAATGTCAAGCTTTCCATTTAAGACTGCTTTTATTGCATGATTCATTGTTATTGATCATGACTGATGTTCATTCTTCAGCTCACAAATGTGATTTCCATTTTCTGTTTAGCATTTGGAAGAGAGACGTGACAAGCATGCAAAAAGCATCTCTACGTCTTCTTTTCTTCCTTCTGGTTTTGGTAAAAGGGTAATGGAGATTTCAGTAACCTCTTAGATGTGTGGTTTGTAACTGAACACTGGCCACCCAGCTATTTCCCCAGTTGGAGTCAATTACAAGCGTCCTCCCTCACATGCACACATCTATGCTATGGGCTGCTGTCTGAAGGAGGGATGTATTTCAGTTACATCTGGGAGTTGGCGTGCACAAGCCCATGAAAAGGTCAGTATGCAGCTAATTTACTGGTGTGTAACTAATTTACTGTACTAATTTTTGGTCTCATCAGATGTTCATTGTGGGCTGATGGATTATATAAATACTTACCTCACTGATAATGTTATAGCAGTGCTAATATGCTCAGTAAATCAAAGGGTTGTCTGTGAAGGACTATTAAGGGCATATTTCAGTTTGCTGTTTTTATGCTTACATTCCCTGTGTGTGTCAGTGCAAGAAGCATGTCTGATGTGGTTTTTACTTTATGTAGTTAATAAGTCATGATAGATAAAATAAAGGACAAAGAACAATTTTGGATGATGAATCAGTCAAATAAAGACAAAGACAGACCTATAGACTGTTGCTATTGATGTCTAAAGTGAGTTGAAATGAAAGTTGTAAATCAGACAATTTTAAAGGAGACACTCACGACCCTCAGACCTTCGGACAAAGTTAAGCAGGGTCCAAGTAAACCCTTCAGTGCCCAGTCCCAAATCTGCCCTTGCAGGCTCTTAGGTTTTATGGTAGGTTAAAAGTCTGTGAAGTATGTGAAGTGCTGTCCCAATGTCATATCATCAAATGTGTTGAGCTTTCAGATACAGACTTTACAATGCCAGATTACACAACCTGTCCCATTCACAAGTGTCCTTGGAAAGGACACTTAACCCTGAACTGCACCTTAGGCTGTGTCATCAGTGTGAGAATGGGGCTATTTGATACTGATGGACTCTTTATACTGCAGCCCATGCCATCATGGTATGAATGTGGTATGAATGCGTGAATGTGCCTAAAAGTGGTTTGAGAACAAGAGAAACCAATATATAAACACAATCCATTTTCCATTGAACAATGGTACTCAAAGTACCCAGAGTTCACTGTAAACTTATGGGTTTAGTTTATTCGTTTATTTGAAGCAGAATTTAATAAAATGTGAAAAAAAAAAAAACTAAATCAACATGAAGCTGAATGAATGAAACAAGGAAAAGTTAATACAGGTATTTTAGACACTTTTGTCTAATCACGCCACATTTGTAGCACTTGTGTTTTTTGCTTCAATATTCATAATTTTTTTTTTTTTTAACAAAAAAATGTGTTTATACTTGTGTTAGCTTTTTGAATATTTAATGGAGCATTGTGTTTCCATTCAACTAGTGATGTCATGAATCGTGTCCCATTTCTCTCTCTTTTTTTTTTTTCATCTCAGGTCCCCGTGAACTCACTCCAACATTGCATTCTTGAAAGGATTAAAGAGTCAATTGGAAGGATAGGTTTGAAGGTTGTATGAAGCACTTGTCAATAGTATTCAGTGCTGTAGTCAAGTCACAAATCCAGTTGAGTCTCAAGTCTTCATTGATCGAGTACAATTTCAGTCCAAGTCATCAGAGGAGAACTTGAATCGAGCCATCACCTTAGTCGGGATCTGAGTCGAATCTTTATAATTAACATTATTAAATGATTCATAAAAGATGCAGTTTGAACTGACTGTATGACCTTGGTCCTTTTTGATGTGTAGGAAACACATTTTATTCATTAACAGTAGATCTGACTGCTCAGTCAAGATAGGATAGTTTTTCATTTATGTTATTTTTGTGTGACACTGTTCATGAATTTTACTCATTTATGTTTTTTTTTTAACTGTTTCTATTGTGATGTATGTCACTTTAAGATCTGCCTGTCTGGAGACCATTTATAAATTAGCTCTGTGGCTAACTTTGACCCATTGGTTGTATTGTCTTCTGCACTGCAGACTTTTCCTTGGTTCATAATAGAAGCATATGTTTTCTACCAGCTTGCTCATGATGGTATTTTAAGAAGAGTGTTGTTCAGAGTGAGGCATTTGACTCCCAAGGCCCTCGTGATTATGTAGTACAAAAAGATACTGAATAGGAAAAAATTTCATTTTTACCCCTTCAAATAATTATTGCCCACTTTATACATTATTGTTATATCATGACTTGTTTCTTACCAGATCCACAGACAGCATCAGAAAATGTTAAAATAAAAGATGTTAGTTGCCTCATGAGAAAGAAATCCTTCACTTCATCAAGCACTCTTATTTGTCAGGAGAGGCACTATCATGATGGCTTTTCTATGCTCTACTGAACAAGAGTTTTTATTTCTCTGTCTTGTGCCATTTGTTGTAAAGCTCAGAAGATTAAAGTCAGCACCTCTCCCCACATTGAGATATTTATTTACCTTGGGTTAAAAAGTTAAGCATGTGTGAAGGAGGAAGTCGCCTCCAAGGGCAGGTGTCCAGTGCTTAAATATAACAGCTGAAGTGCAGTGGACCGTCTTTTAAATGGAACATTTACTTAAAAATGTTACTTTTTCACATTAAGTGGAGCTGATACATTGCCAAGGGAGATTCCTCTGCCAAGATGTGGTTGCTAATGTAGCATGGCTGTGTTAGACACAAAAGTACACTACTTTTCATCCTTAATACCCCACTCAATGTAACTGATGATACCATGGATGGATTCCTACCTAATATGTGATTCTGAACAGATTGTGAAAGCATTTGTTAAAGGAGTCAAATAGATATCAGACAACTAAATTTGTTAACTTTTTGGATGCTGTTTTGAACTTCAGTACTGTGAAAACAAGACAGATAGTAGAGTATCGAGGGCTGATGGGCTTCTAGGTGAAATTTTACTGTATGTCCCACCACAAAGTAAAGGAGAACAAGGTTAGTTGTCACATTCATTATGGTTCACCACCAGAGCATTCTGTCTCTCGAATGGTGGTATGGAAATTCACGGTATTGGGATCAAAGCTCACTTATATAGTCTTCTCTGGAAAAAATTGCTTGTTAAACAGGTAAGAGGTAAGTGTAAAAGTATAATACAAACCAAAAAAAAAGGTAACAAAAATTATAGAAAACACACAAAACATTCTAAAATATGCACAGTTTCCAGGACTTTATTCAATTTAAATGTAAAAGATTTATTTATTTATTTTTTCATGGCAGCACATTCATTAAAAAGTGTTCCAAAATGTTGAAAGACATAAAGGCACAAAGAAAGAGAATAAAACAAACCGCAAAGCAGAGGGAAAGGTTTTGACATAGAGTAAACAGTGATCTTTAGTTGACATTTTTTTTAATTATCTCTATTTAATTTTTTTTAACTATCTCCAGCTTGTTCTGTGATCACGTCTGAAGGAAGGCCAGCAGAGCAAAGTTACAGTAATCCGATCACAGATGTGACACCTGTCCTTCCTTTGATTGTCCTAAATGCCTCTGTGAGACTAAATCATGCTCAGCTCTGCTCTTTACAGTGCCACCTGAGCAGCTACACAGATCTTGTTAAGGGCCAGTGGAACCGACAAGAACATTCACTGTGATTTAGTTCCAGTGAAGTGCACAGCAATCTTCAGGGTGCAGAACTCTGTGTGTGCGTGCATGTGTGTCCGTCTTTGTGCAGGAGCTAAGGGGTCAGGGTCACACTCCAAATCACTGAGACCCCAGAGGGAATAAACTGAGCCTGTTTGAAATAGTGCGGAGACAGGCTTAACCTATTTTTAATAGTTGCTCCCTCTCCATCATTCCCTTCCTGGACTTGTCATCTGGAACAGAAGGCTGCTGTTTTGAAGGTTAACATACTATCAATAAATTGAGTTTAAGTCCACATTGTATTTTCAGACTTGGAAGACTACAGCAGTTAGAACGTGCAGTGAATATGTCAGGGCTTGTCTTTCAGAGTTTTAACAAGATTCATAAAACCTAAAGAAAACTTAGTCTACATAAGGCTGTAATAAATAATTTTGAAGGGTGATTCAACAATTAAAAGTTAGGGACTGATACACACCTTGCCTGTTTGGTAATGAGCAGTTTAAAGTGGAAAACAGTGCACTACTTTCCATTTTACTGCTCCCAAACAACAGTACATTTGAGAAATTAATATGCAGCAGAAGTGACAGCTGCAAATTATGGCTGTTTCTCGATGGCGGAATCATAATTTTACACTACATTACAGCAGGTATTTACAATTCAGAGATGGAGGGTGCATACTTAACTATGTCAATTAAGAAAATAGTTGTGGAGATGTCAGATACTCCACTGAAGCAAATCTTTAGCAGGCGGGGATGTGCCATGTGTTGTATTATGACACCAGCTGCACCGGCTCCCCAATGGGAAATAGTTTTGATGTTTTCCATAACTGCCACTCTTCCGCTTCATCAGGATCCCTCAGACTTGTTTTGACAGGTAAACGTGTTGGTGCACACCTCGAGCGTGGGACATTACACAAGTTGCAGAAAGACTGACAGAGTTGCCTGTATTGCTTTAGGCGATATAGGGAAAAGGGGAAATTTACGTTGGTTTTGCTGTGTAATGCAGCTCAATAATCTGCAGAGGTACAAACTGGCTTCACTTCTTTTGCTGAATTATACAAGTTAACTTCAGTTTCACTTTTACTTTATTTTGAACTATACATAAAGCAAATGAAAGAAAAGTGATCGAAAATCACTTTTATGTGCTGCTAATTTCCAACAACAAATAATATGTATCAGAGGAATCAGTCAATCAATCAATCAATCAATCAATCAATCAATCAATCAATCAATCAATCAAACTTTATTTATGGAGCACTTTTCAAACCTAAAATGGTAACACAAAGTGCTTAACAAACAGAAAAATAATAAAATAAGACACCCCCCCCCACACACACACACACACACACACACACACACACACCACCCCCACACCCCCAAGTGCACTAAAATTACACAACAAAATCAGACTGTGTGCTGACGAACTGAGGAAAGGCTATCTGAGGAACACTGAAGGTAGAATTAGATCTTAAAACTTAGGGTAAGAAAATAAATTAACCAAATTAAAAGACATAAATAGGACTTTGAAATACTACAGAGAGACTAAATAATAAATATTAATAATATTGTACAGATGAAAAAGTAAATGTGTGTTAAAGATTAAGATAAATAAATAGATCAACAATAATGCAACAAGGTCTAAATTACTTTGTTTTATGCCAACATAATGAGGAAATATTTCTGATCACTTTGGCTGGAGAGGAACAAAAGGGAGAAAAAAAAATTAAAACATTGTTTTACAGCATGATAATTTGTTTTGCACCAATATGTCTTCCCCTTGAATATATCTTTTGTCACTTGCTTTCTTGCTTTCTTGGTCTTGTGTTCAGGCACTCAAAGTGTTTGGTTAAGGTTGCAGAAATATAATCTGCCAATCTTGAAAAGTCAACAGTATCAAGAAGAGTAAGGCACCATGTGTTGACTTCATTAACAGCAGATTATTTCCCCTCACTTTAGTTATTTATTTCATAATCGGTGCTATGCTCTGAAGTGAACCTTTATACCTGATGTCCAACACTTAGTAAAACTGCTATTTCACCTCAACATATCAAAACCAGGATCTGAACAATTGAAAGCTAGTTTTTTTGAGAAGAGACAACTGTTATAAAAGTTTAACGTTTAAGTTTTGCTTGCAGGGTTTTCATGTTCCAGTGCTGTCTATTAAGTTTTGAAAGTTCATTTTTAAATGATCAACAGCACCCATTCAGAGGTACAACTGACTAAAGCCAGATACAACACGCTGACTTTGCGTTTCATCTGTTACTCTTCCAGCTTCATATTCAGGGATTACAGATTTAAACAAGAAATACTCTGTGCAAAAAGTGCAAAAAATGCAGATTTTATTTGACTGAAGCACAACTTTAAATGTTTGAAAAAAAAAATCCAATTTCCATTTCAAACTATACATCTTTCCTTTGAGATTTTATGTTTCATCATGTGGTGCTGTAGGATGCCACTCAAAGGGGACCAGGTGAAGTTTGTCCAGCAAACCAAATGTGGTCTGACCAGCCCTGACACTTATCTGAACACATGTGAGAACTTTGAATAACATCCTCCCTTTGACTTTCATTCTATAAAAGAAAAAAAAAAACACTTTACACATTCAAAAAGATAGCAGACTATCATGTTTTCCCAAAAATGTATTTACACCCTCACGCTCTGTTTCTTATGTCTTACAAAGTATTGGATGATTGTAATATTTGCAGTAAGATCAAAACAAATTCACTGTATCTGAGAAAGAAAGACTCCAGGAAGAGCAAACAAAGCACAAACCTTCTCAAAAAGAGCATCACAAAAACAACAGTTGCCTTTCATACTTTATAAACAGAAACTTGTCCCAGGCACTTGAATGTGAACGGAGTCTTTGTTTGTGACAAAGTCAGCACAGCTGCATGGCAGCGGGGTACTGTATGCTAAGAGCATAGTAGAAGAAGAGCTGACAAGGAAGGCAAGTGTGTTAGAGGGCATCATAATAAGTGAGAGGTGGAAGTGAAACAGTGTCACAGGGTTGAGAGGAGTGTGAATGGAAACACTGGCCCTGCTTGTCTTGTCATTTAGGCAGACTCTCAGAGGATGGCGTTGTTTCCGGAAGCTTCAGCTTCCCCCTGCCGTTAGTACAAGACGTCCTCTCTGTGGCCGTTGCTGCTAACAGACGCCATCAGTCACACTGGCTCAGAAAGCACTCGCCTCCAATCTCACCACTGCTGTGAAGGCAACTGCTCGAGCTTGTCTCACAAATCTGCTCCTCAGTGTGCTCTGCAAGCAAAGACATATATTTACACACAGCCACAACAGCACACACACACACACACACACACAGACACACACACAGGAAGACACAAACACACACAGGATTCTTCTCTCACTTTGTCAGAACCAAAAAGCGCTCATACTGAATTTGTCGCTGTCCTGCTTTTTATATCCCTCTCTGTATGTAGTTGTCTGCTGGATTTACAGTGACAGAATCCAACTCGTGTCCTCCATGTTTCCTGGGATTACTGTCTTCATCTGAGCATTAAGGGCTCACCACACCACACATCCTCGAGTACTCTGTTCCAGGGAAACTAGTCCAGGGACCGTTTGGGGGATTTCAGTTTAATAATGATATAAAGTCCAGAATTAATTGTTTCTTTTGAGGGATTTTTTTTTCCCTGAAATGTACCTATTTTTCTTTCTTTTCTTTTTATTTCTCATTTAATACCAGAGTGATCACATGCTGTAATAGCTGCCTTTGTCTGTAGACAATTTAAATGTGCTATGATGCTGAGAGACAAAATGATCTGTGCTGACTGGATGTTCTCAAAGTTTTATGGTTATTGTTTGGCTTTTATGCACACTTCATTTTATGAGCAGGTTTGGATTTTTAGATTATCTTTTTATTTTTCCTTTAGTCAAATCTGTGTTCTTTGGCTCAACTGGCTCCGTGACAAATTCTGAACAGTCAAATCAAGAGGAGGAGCTCAAAATGTGTGGCATTTTTCAGAAAAATGTAGATATGTGGGTAGTGTGGTTAGTGGTTTTTAAAAATTCCAGTGAATTCATGTAAACATGTTATGTTCATATAATCACATGTAACCATGAAGTATATCTGATTGATTTACTAGCCAGGATGTCTAAAGGGTTTGCTGTCTAAAAGGTTTACAACCTTATGTGTTAAAGCCTTCATATAAGAGGACTGACTATCTTCCTCCATGCTTGTTGTTCATAAACAGCTGCACAGACCTTGAGGACTTTGTGTGAAAGCTTTGTGTGAACCTCTCATTTCCAGCCGAGGGAGGATTCCACTCTGGATACTGAGTGGCCCAGGGGAGCTAACTTTTTTCACTTCTTTACACCAGTGTGTGAGGAAAATAGAGACTCTTTTACGCACATACACAAATGCTTGTGTCTGTTACCGTGTGAAATGTATTATCATGTGACAAAGAGGTGGACACCAAGTTCCTATAAAATGTACACTGAAGAGATTTTCTCTTCAGCGAGAGGAAGTTGCCTTTGTTGTAAACTGCTCGCTCCTGCAGTAAGGTTCATTGAACGAAACTCTACTCTCTGTGTTCATTCTGCGTTGCCTGTGAGTCAGGGCACAGGAGAAATTTTCCTGACAGAAAGATACAAGTTGATGCGATAAAAAGTGATAACCACACCCCTTTATGTACAGCAGAGGGCGCTACCAGTGTTTGAATCCTCATTTTGCATCAATGCATAGCCAGCGTTTCACACCTAGAGGCAGCTTACCAAAGAATATTTGCCATCCATTATTTATTTATCCATATGCAATAAGAACCAGCTATTGAAAAAACATCTAATCTATCTTTTCCTCTTCTTACTTCTTGTGTATAAATATTGTGTTGTATCTCTGAGAATGAAAGAAAGATGTTGCTGATGCAGTGACAGTAACATAAGAGCTTATACCTCAACAGAAGTGCCACAGCTAATATATGTATATATTTATACTGTTATTGCTCTTTCAGCTGTTTTCAATTATTTTCTAACTTTCAATTTTATCTCATTGCATCCTTTCAAAATAAAAGCATGTTTGTCATCAAGAAAAAAAAAAAAAGATAAATTATCAGATTTATCTCAAATCTGCATCCACTGGTTTTGGCTCGTGATGCTTTTTCTGTTGCTATCATTCTCTGCTTGCAACTCATACTGTATAGATTGTTAATGGAGCTTTGGGTCCAAATTATAAATCTCAGAGCCTGTTTGACACCAGCAGCTAGAGGAGGTTTCATCACAACCACGCTTGTTGAACGTATCTCCCCTCTCTCTCTCTCTCTCTCTCTCTCTCTCTCTCTCTCTCTCTCTCTCTCTCTCTCTCTTTCAGCTGCTATTATTTATTCAGTTTGTTTGGCGGGACTCAGTAGCCGCGGCAGCCCCGGCCTGGCAGACCTATCGAACTGTGGCATAATAGATGTAATACATCAATGCGTTTGAGCTGAGAGCCTTTAATTAGGCCTTCCTGCTCGTTTCATCAATCCCCCCCTGCCCTCCCGGGATTTGAAGGGGGGGGGGCTCTGAGATGAGGAAGTGAAGGGTGGGTGGTGGTGGTGGTGGTGGGGGGGGTGATACAGAGAGGCCTCTGCATGTGAATCACTGCACCTCCATCTCCCCAGCCTGTTCCTTCAACTCCTCAGTGGGCTCTTTTGTACGCAAACCTGTCTTGCCCCTCAGCCTCTTGTCCTTCCCTCTGCCCAGCCCTCTGTCACTCATGTCTGCAGGGTCAGACAGCATCAAACGCTAATCCGCACCTGCGTGTCAATAATTAAAAACATTTCGCTCCTCAGGACTTGAAAAGAAGGAACCTTCTTTAAGAAATCAGCAGGGATGTTTAACATGTCTGGCTTTGCAGTAGTGTTTGTTTCTGAGTGTGTGTCTGTGTTACTGAGCCTGTTTACAAGCTTGTGTGTGTGTGTGTGTGTCTTTGCATGTGTGTAAGTGTGTGTGTGAAGCCATGACCTTGCTCCCCAGGTGCTGTTGATATGTGTCATGTTAAATAAACGCCAAGCAGAACCCAGCGGTGACCAGCGGCACAACTGCAAACACAGACCAATCTCCTGCTGATTTTGCCATTTTCTGTTTACCATTCCTGGCCGTTCACATTTCACATGAATCATAGCAACAACATTTGACATTTACCACAAGTTAAAATATGACCACACCAGAGCATATAACTGAAAGCCGCCAGCACCGTGGGGGCAGAGGCTGATCTAAGTAAGCCTAAAGTGAGGGCGACTGCTCTGCTTTTAGTGCCGTATGTTCCACCATTGATTTAAGCCACACATGCTGGGGACATGATGGCTCACTTTTGTTTCAGATGAACAAAAAGTCATTGGAATTCAATTTATGAGACTCTCTTTGTCAAGAATACCGTTTACTCAGGCAGACATTTTAAAAGAAATGCACGTGTAGGTAGAGTTTTGTATGAGCCTGTGTAAAATTCGCAAGACAAATCTGTGTGTAGAGCTGCATTCTTGCATTTCTAAAAGGGTATTGAGTTTTTGTTGAAACAAACAAACTACAAGGAGGTTCAATTGGTTTAAAACAAATCTTAATATTATATAAATCTTAAGTAATATTACCTTTAAGTAAAGACAAAACCTATGTGCTTTGGGTAACTCAAAGGATTGGACCTGCACCAGGTAAAAGCTTTGTCCATTTTTATTCATGGTGTTTGATGAGCAAAGAAAATCATGCACCAGTGGATGGTAAAGCTCCTGGGAAATCATGAAAAAAAGCTAGTGCCTTTGCAGATGATCTAAAATGCAATCTAAAATCGTCAGAAAAGCAGCCGTTTCAGTGTTTTGATGAATAACCTTCAGCGAAACGAAGAGGTTTGGCTCAACAGGAGAGTAGCACAGGGCAATTTCAGTGTCAGGATGTACTGTACCAACAATCATCCTGCACAAAGTGGTTAAATATAACCCAAAGTATTTTTTCTCCAGCTCAGAGCATATGCAAGTGGAAGCTGACAGGGGGTCCCTGTTCTTTAAACCTGAGAAATCAATAACTTCACCTAGGTACATAATGCTTCTTACACAGCAGTCTCCCAAGCATTAACAAAGCTTAACAAGTGTTTTATCAGGCAATGAATAATGTGTGACTATAACTACACAGAGGACTCTGCTTTATCATGGCGAGCACCATTTCTTAGAAGCATATACAACATGAAGAATTTTTTTTTCTTTTTTTTTGTGCGCAGCATGACGTTTATACACAGAACAAGTGCTGAGTTGAAGGCCAAACAATTGAAACACTGTGAGGCATATTCAGAGGAGAAGAAGCCTCAGAGCGGCTGCAGATCAGGGTGGATCACTTCAGCTTTTCTTAAAGCTATTGAATCAACTGTTTGCTGTATGAAAGAGCAAGGCCTCAGCAGTGGCCCACATCCCTGCACCTATTATCATGAGGCTTTTGCTGTAACAATAATAAAAGGAAGAGAGACAGTCGGTGAGAAAGTTTAGACAGCCGTATTGATGTAACAGCACTTCTTTCTTTGGGATGTGCAACTCCAGCAACACCGTGGAATATAAAGTAGATTTAGGATTAAGGAGAGTACATTTGGCACAGGCTTCATTATGAACAACACATGGCATTGATTTCATATCCATCTTGTCAGGGATGTGAAGAAATTTTGGCTGGGAAAAAAAACAAAACAAATAATCCCACATATGCTAATATACTAGCTTGACCATATTCTAAAAACCCCAAAATTGGACACCCTACCTGGCCTCTCGGAGATACTGCAAAAATACCCAAAGATACTCAAAGACGCCAAAGTACCTTTATACACTATTTAAAAACATTCCTTTCCTGTTTGACTAAATAAACAAATAAATAGATTGATAACATAATCATAAATAATGCCTGTGAAAAAAAAAAGTTCTTATCTGTGGAGATGTGGTTTCCCAAACCATTATTCACAACTGACACATAGCTGCCAGCTTTGAAAATAGTACACATTGCTTCCCTCTGGTCACGACCACAACAAAAAGAGGGGTACTTTTTCTGCAGTTTGTCTGTAAAGGTGCATTTACAGTCTGGTTCGGCTATTTTGGGACCTGTTCCAGTTTTAATCAATGGAAACGCTACAAAACAAACTGACCAGAGATAATTTTACAACAAAAAAAAGAGGACAGTTGGTCACCCCATTTTATACTGAAGCCTAAATGCATACGTAGATTTCATTGATGGTGTATGATATGGTGCAAACACTATAGAGAATCATCAGCACATGACAAACAGCCCACAGTCTGTTAATTCCACAGAAGCTAATCCCTTCAGTCTTTTACTAATATATCCATTACATGAGTGATGCTCCCATAAGCCTGCTACAGTGAGTAAATAATTCTGGTTAATTAAAGCCAAGACATCCATCTTTGCCTCGCCTTTGTGCGCTCACTCTGCAAAAGGCATGTTCTATTAATAAAACTGTGGTTATCACCAGTGTTTATGTAGTTTCAGACCTGTTAATTAGACTGTAGATTTCAAATGGAAATTAACAGCCAATAATTCATTTGAAAGGGGGAAATGGCACTTTATTTCCATCATGGTGCCCCCCTCAGGAGGCAGAGCAGCAGGGGAAAGCTGTGTGAAACAGACATACTCAAGTGAACTTTTATTGTTTTCTGTAAATAGATGCCCATGTCAGCATACACAGCATCTGCCAGGGGCTGATTGGTAGTTAATGATCAGTTAAAGGAGGCCCAAAGCTCATTTTGACTGAACACCAGTAAATTTTGTTTACTGCATGTTCATTTATGCTACTTTAACTTTTGTGACTCGAAAATGATCCATGTTTGAATACATATTTAATCCAAAGCAAACACTAACATGTCACACGGTCCAATGAAGAACACTTGAATTGTTTTTGCACTTTCTCTACAGTCCATTTACTTATTTAAAATGAGGCATTTTACAAGATCGAGTATATTTATTTACACAAGAGAGATTAAGGGCTTTTTAGCGGGCATTTGACCTTCAGTGATCTCCAATATATGTGTTCCAAATTTCCATTTAATTTTTATAAATGGGAGATTATATGGAGGCAGCCAATGTTTTGATTTTCTATTACATAGAAAATTAATTTAAAATGCCAGAAAAATGTTGATATTCTAACTAGCGTGAGCTGTCTCCCAGTATACCAGGACCTTAATTGATAAAGTCCCCAGGGCATTTCTCTAAATATGATTATACTTCGCTAGTGGATAATTAGGTGTGGGAAACACATTAGGGTCTTTTTGCCTCCTCTAACAACAAATTAGCACATCTGTGCATCTATCCCTCTATCTGTCTGTCTGTCTGCTTCCCTGGCTGTCCTTCTGTCAGGTCTGTCAGGTTTGACATTCTGGATGCATGAGAATGATACAAAATGCATACATTTCCTGAGCATACACTGAGCTGATACCAAATATGTTTAAGTTTAACTTCATTTATTTATTTATCTAAACTGTTGTAATTCAGGACATAAAGCTGACTGTGCACTCTTGTAGTTGTCTGCAGTTGTCTACATACTCTACAGTTGATGTTGATGATGTTTGGAAAAAAAAAAAAACAAATAACCTTATGATTAATGACTAATCGGGTTACATTTGTTATTAGTTGTGATCAGTGCTGTTTCCAGTCAAAAGTCAGCAGCATTGAAGGGATAGCTTTTTTAAGAAGGGTTTTATGAGGTTCTTGTTAAGTGTATTACTCAAAGGGATCTCATTCAGCTTGGCTTCTTTGTGGAGAAACCACGCAAAGAGCTGCAGCACACTGTACAGCTTTTGGTTCTGTGGGCTTCAAATGAGACAAAAATACAGCAAAAGTAAATAATGAGTGATTCTGACAGGGATGATGATATGCTGTTTGTTGTGGACAAAAGAGGGCACCTCTATGAGCTAGAGTTTACAAAGGAAGAAAGAGACTCCGTGGTCTGGTGAGGAGAGGGGAGAGTGGCCCATTGGTGATGTTTTGTCATCTTTGAGTCCATAAACTGAGAGAGCTAACTGCTGTCCTCATCATCCAGATTTCACTACTTCACTGAATGCCGCTGTTTAAATAAACATATACAGTACACTGTTCGCTGATGAAAGAAAGACTGAGCTGGAATAACAAACCCTACCATCACCACCATGTGTCAGATGAAAAATGCTCAGCCTGTTGACTAAAATTGTGTTAAAGTGAATATTAAAATTCACAGTTTGCTTAGCAAAAATTAAGTTGACTACATCACAGATCTGAGTGAAGCAGTTAAAGATTTTCTCATCTATTTTCATGGAGGTAGCAGTCTAAGCAAAGCAATCTATCCCTCCCTCCAGCAATACTTTCAGGCTGATCCTGGGGGATCCCGATACATTCCCAAGCCGGACTGGCAATATAACCCCTCCCTGAAGAATTTCAGAACAAAGTATACCTACTCTTAACGGACATTAGTGTTTAGGTCAAAGTGTCTGAAAGTTAGCAGGACGGAGGTGAGTGCATTTAAAGTCAACAGCCTAGCTTCTGTTCAGTCTCCCATCAGCATCTCAAAGAAGCTGATCTGACTGGGATCCCCTGTGGGTAATACACTAACAGTACCTCATACAATTCTACTTCTAAAAGAAACAAGGAGGACTTTCTGACTAGTAATACTACTTAAATATTAAGAGTGATTCCTCTGTGGCCTATAAAAGCATGTAAGATGTCAGGAAAAAAGGTACCATTTTGTCCAAATGGGGCACCAAAATAAACACAAAGTTCTTCACAGGAGCTTTTAACCGCTGACAATAAAATAAGGAAATACACAGTGCTGCTAAAAGTTTGTGAACTCCAGAAGACACGGTCACTGTTTTTGTGAAAAAAACAACAACAACAACAACAACATTAAAATAACCTTATTAAATGCACATCCAAATCCCAATTTGTACATAACAATTTTCTAATAATGAACATACACAGAAAGAGATATTTCCGTCATTTAATTCAACAAAAGTGGATTATTTGATGACAACAACTAAGAATCTAATATGTGCAAAAGTATGTGAACCCTTGTAGTTAGCAGCTTGTGGCTCCTCCTTGTGTTGCTGTTACTTCAACCAAGCGTCATCTGTACCCACTAACCAGTCTCTCACATCTGCTTATGGGGATTTTTGCCCACTCCTCCTTGCAGAACTCTGCCAGTTGAGAGAAGTTGGAGGGACACCTGGCATGTACCATCTTCTTAAGGTCTTGCCACAACATTTCAGTCGGATTAAGGTCTGGACTTTGACTGGGCCAATCCAGAGTACGGATCCTCCTCCTCTGAAGCCATTCCTTTGAAGTTTTGCTGGAATGCTTTGGGTCATTGTCTTGTTGCAGAATCCATTTTCGTCCCAGCTTCAACTCCCTGACTGATGGCAGGAGATTCTGGTCAAGAAATCCTCGATAGGCCTGAGAATTCATGGTTCCCTGGATAATGTGGAGTCGTCCAGGTCCAGGAGAAGAAAAGCAGCCCCAGACCTTTACATTTCCATCCCCATGCTTCACTGTAGGGAGGAGGTTCTTCTCTTGAAATGCAGCATAGGCTTTTCTCCAAACATGGTGGTTTAGATTGTGACCAAATAATTCTACTTTGGACTCATCTGTCCAGAGGAAGGACTTCCAGAAGGCCTCAGGTTTGTCCAAGTGCTCTCTGGCAAAGTTGAAACAGGCAGCTTTGTTCTTTTTTGAGAGCAGAGGCTTCCTTCTGGCAACCCTCCCATGAATGCCATGGCCTATTCAATTTTCTTCTGATTGTAGACACATGCACATTTGTCCCAGATGCTACCAAGGAGGTCTGCAACTCTCTGGAGGTGATATGTGGGTTGGCTTCTACCTGATTTATTATTTTTCTGGTGCTTCTGGGTGATATTTTTGATGGGCGTCCACTTCTAGGCAGAGTTGCTGTAATGTTGAAGGCCTTCCATTTGTAGATGATTTGTCTTACAGTGGATGGATGGAGCTGGAATCTTTTGGAAATGGTCTGATATCCTTCACCAGACTGATGGGCTGTCACTACCCTCTTCCTTATGTCTTTAGATATCTCCTTCCCTCTTGGCGTTGTTGATCCGTATGGACCTAAAGTGGTTTGGCTGGTTTCTTCTCTCTTTTAATTAGTGCTGGCCAGACCCTTTCCTAAGGATGTCTCATGCCATTGGTCTGCTTACTGATTAATTAAGCACCCACATGTGTTTCACCTGAGTCCTTTACCTGCATGACTACCAGTGCAGCTTGGGGTTCACTTACTTTTGCATCTACACCAATTCTATGTTTAATGTAGTTTTGGGGGGTATGTATACAAGTCCCTCTAAAAAAGTATATACAATTGATAAACATAAATCCAGCATTTCAATTATGAAAACTAGTGATGATAGAATAAGAAAATCATGACAAAACAACAGAAACATCTAAACTGTTCAAGGGGTTCACAAACTTCCAAGCAGCACTGTGTATTAAAAAGTGTTGAGTTGTTATTCATAAGATCAGACAGGACAAAATTTGAGGCTTGGGCCAAATGCAATATATGTGTGTGTTCTAACTTTGACAGGTTAATTAAGCCAGTTATAATAGCTACAGTTACTATCTCAGTCAAGTCTTCAAACATGCTAACATTTGCTGATTGGAACAGACAATAAATACAGTGCTAATGGTATTATGAGTCTTTATGTAGACACTGCAGTAGTAAATGAGATATTTCAGCCTCTAGTAAAGTTAGTGAACAACTGTGAGATAAATGGAGTGTCATTTTCTGACATGGCAGACGTTTGCAAGAAGGTGGAGCTCAGATCCTTGGTTTCAAAGGAAAGCAGCACTCTGTCTGATCTGAGATTATCATTCTTGTTTTTCCCATAACAGACAAATTGTATTTTTCATCACACAAAGTGGTTATTATGTACTCTTATGAGCATAAAGAAAGACGCCACATCATTCATCCTACTCTCTTACTTTCTACTATCACAACATAATGCACCCTCTGTTTCAGACCTCCACTTAAAAGTAGAGTCCACAGAAGTGATACAAATGAATATTATTATAAAACAACCTCTCTGTATGACAGCAATCAGCAATCAGCACTTTTAAATGCCAGTATATATGAAAATTAGAAGCCATTTTCTCAAAGCGACGACACTCTCCACAGGGAAGGAGGTGCTAATGGAAGCTCGAGCAGGGAGCCTTTATTTATACTTACACAAAAGTCATCTCAGAAAAAAAATCAATTTGCCCACAGCCCACATACCACACTGACACTTAAACACGACTGTCCTTATATTTTTGTTGAATTAACACTGAGCATCAGAGTAAAAATAATAGATTCTCATTTTGCTTTTTCTAAATAGAGACTCTCTCCCTGAGTTAAAGGCTGCGATGTGATAAAAGATGCCACAGATGAGAAAATCTGCTTCGCAAAGTAAATGTAAACTTGTTTACTCAGCAAGACTTCAGAACTACTTGCTCCAACTCACCATAAATTCAGATCTTAATCCAGGCTTAAGTGTGGAGATAATTACACCCTGGCTGTCATCTTGTGGGGTCACTCTAAAGAGAGGCTGCCTGTTTCACACATTATTTTCCTCTTCTGTTTCACTTCACACTGAACTTAAAAGGCTCAACAAAGTTAAACAGGTTAATGCTCAGACAAAGGCAGGGACCATTTAACAATGTCGAATCCAAGGGAAAATAATTTAAGGCAGGGTTCTTGTATGTGACAAAAGGTGCCATATATTCCATCTATGGAATATACCAGCAACGAACGAAATCATTTGCTTTTTTCCAGGCCAACAAAAGTAAACTGTAAACTGTCATGGTTGTTTCAAAATGAGCAACACAAAGAAACCTCTGAGATTGCTTTCTTTGTGCTTTAAGTTCCCACAAGACTTTCCTCTTCAGACTCACACTTACAGAAAAGACAAGCAGAACAACAAAATATCGTACACTATTCATGAAACAGAGCCCTAACTTTGGACTTCTTTCATCACCACGGCTGCAGATGTGGGTCATAATAACTTGAATGCCAGTTGTCAGGATTTGATGACTCCTTTTATGTGTCCGTTATACTCTAGTTTCAACCCTCCCTTTTCAATTTTTGTACATATTTGATTTTTATTTATTTTTTTTTTTGAATGCAGTCTTTAATAGTTTCCGTCTCCCTAACACAGACAGTGTGATGTGAATGTGTTTTATCATAGCTAACAAACACTTTGAATTGTTGCTGAACCTGCAAGACAGCCTTGCAGAGATTCTAGTCATAATATCATAATTAGGGAAGTTATTTTACTCTTGTGATCTCATTCTATTATAAAGACTAATTACTTTTTCAGCACCCCACAAGTCTGAGGAAGTTTTCAGAAACTTGCAACATGACTGGTATGTGTGGAGACAGCTAGCAGCATTTAGCAGATGCCCCGGGATAGCTGGTTAGCATCAGAGTGGGGATTTTGTCACAGCAGTTTTATTCTACAGTTCTTGCCGTCGTACTGATTATACAAGAGGAACATGGTAAAAACCAGCACAAAATTGTCAGTGAGATTAGTCCTCACACGGTTGAGGTGCCTCAGAGAGCAACAACTTATCTCTTGCATGAGAAAATATAAGAAGGGATTCTCTGCCTTGTGGGGCTTTTTGGTACTGCTGTAATATTACACTTACTAGACTCTGACTGTCACAAGTTCTGCCCCCACAATCTCCCAAAGTTGCTTGTTTGCATGTCCCTCACAGTGTGAAGTCTTCCCTGCGAGACGAGGGGGTTGATAGGCGCAGCAGGACATGAGTCTCTGCAGGCAGGACATGACAGAAAAAAAGCATGTTACAAAAGTCTCAGTGATACAGGAGCAGCAACCTGTACTAGAACAAAATTTGCATCCGTGTCAGTAATTTGTGCTGGAGGATGGGGTGCAGTTCTTTAAGGTTTTTGACTTGACAACTATCCTTCAACCCTTAACGGGTTTTTTTTGTGCTTTTTTTTTTTTTTATCTCCGTCTTGTGCTCATGCTTGCAGATAATATTGGTTTATTGAACCCCTCCATACCTGTTACTTTTGGCCATAACCAAAAAAATTTCACTTGGCTCTCTATTTAACTCTCAGACGAGTGCATCCTACACCTCTCTCAGGAAACTTTAAAAAAACACGAAACCAGTGATAATGGATGATGCATTCACTGAAGCTTGTAATTCTCATACACAAAATAACCCATATTAACAGTAACACATTCCCATTGTTTCACACGAAACAACCAAACATGTCCATTACAGTATCAACGTGAAAAACCGGGAGTGTTGGCAGGTATGTTATTGTGTCAATGCAACAGCGGTTTCTGGTTCTGGTTCTGAGATTTGATCTCCACCCCCTCTCATGCTTTGAGAGATTAACTTATGGATCACAGGTGACGTTTGATATCAGACGCTCACCTCAGTGTGAGAAATCAGGGGTGTGGCGTGAAAGCGTGTGAAGCCAATGAAATGCATGTGTCTCACGGCCAATGCGTGAGTGTTAGCAGCTATGAATTAAAGTATTACATGTCCAGATTTGCAATAGTTGCACCATAAAAACACTAAAACTTAGCCCATTCTCTCAAGTAAACGTATGTAGCCCATCACAAAAATTTTGTTAAGTTTTCAGGAGTTTTAGGCAGGTGTGATTACAGCTAAAGACAGCCACCTGCAAATCATTAAATCTTTATTTTGAACTGCATTTTCACAATGAGCAATAACGCTTTGTATTGCTTTGTATTCTACAATACATTTGTTAGGTGTCCCCAACAAACATTTGTAGTCTAACATGATTTGCTAAAAAATAAAAGGCTACAAAAAAGTATTGAAAGTCTTAACCCATATACAGTTTGGGTTTTTTTTTTCGCTGCAAAAAGACAGCATGAACAAAGCCGTGTCTGGTTGTGTTGCTTTTTCCCCATCCCCTTCATATTATTATCTCAAACTCTGAGTGCAGTAATACACTTCACCATGGGAACAAAAAGAGTCTATTTAACACAGTAAAGAGAGGGCTAAAAGACCCACAGCCGCTTTCCTAATGAGCCTTGTAAGACCTCGTGCTGTTTGATGTCTAGGACTGTTTCATCCAGCTCACACACCGTCTCCATTGCCCCCTAACCCTCTCTGTCCAAGGAGAGGACTGGCAGGCTGGCACCTCTCTGCCCTGAGCCCGCCCCCCACCAGGCCCAACCATGTTCTCCACTTCATTTACCTTATGCTGCACTCCTCTGCCAGACCGAGGCCAGAGGCCATAACGGAGACAGATCTGCACCTGCAAAGCAGCACCTCTTGGGATTAAAGCAGACAGTTAATTTTGTTTGCATTTTGACAGTGTGTTTTTAATTTTCCCTGCAGCACAGGTTTGTTGTCTGTGATCTCTCTGGACCTCTGTCTAGTGTGACCTATCAACGCCATATGGTCGCAGTTCTCACACCATAAAAGAGTCATATTCGTCATTTAACCTGTGCTAATGTTACCAGAAGTAAAGCTTTATTGTTTCATCCACAACTGTTTACCCTAAACATTTAGAATTCCCTGTTATTAAAGCAGTTTAAAAAGTAATCTATGTTTTTTTTCTCTAATGTCTATTGTTTTTGTAAATGGTTTTTGGCATATGTACACACTTTTTACGTATTTTAGGCTAGCTCAACCCCAGGAAAGAAAACTTTGGACAGATTTTCCCCTAATTCTGGTTCTGACATCTTTATACGATACTTTTAGTCACCGAGCTCATGCCTTTCGGCAACTACCGACTTCAAATGATTTCTAGTTCTCTTCAAGAGATTAAAGTTCAAATTTTCTGAAGACTTCACAATAAAAAAAAGAGAGAAAAACAGAACAAGGAGAAACAGAATGATGTGGTAGACATGCCATGCGATCAGTGTTTGTTCAGTGAAATATGAGGAGCAGTGAGTGTAGAGTGTAAAATAAAGGCTCTGTTAGTGTGAGTTCACACTGATGCTGAATGATTCTGCTGACACGTCACCACTACATAGTTATATGTTCATGCTGCATGTGTGAAATGTGACATGAGAAAATCCATACAAATAAAGAGACTCTGGCTTGCATTATTCATTGACAAGACAAGCTGTTCTTCACAGTTGCTGAGCGTTTGAGAGCTCATTGTAAATAACATTTTGCTGAATTTGCATGTTAATTAACTAAACCATGCTGTAAACATGGAACATGTTTTATTTTCATTTATTTCCTTCACTTCATGATAACATCATAGAATCTTTTTTTTTTCTTTGCTTGTTTCTCCCTTTAACACTTGCTGTCAAATCATGTAAACTGAAGCGGCTTTCGACAGCCCTGGCTTGCTTTGAATGATTCTAATTATCACCTATGATTGTTGTTGACCTCAAACATATGATAAACCCATAGACTGTATAATTAATGAAAATCACCCCGTTTGTCTCTGAAACAGAGTTTCGAAGCAAATCAAATGGTGTGGCCATATTGGAAATGGGACGGGCTTTCAGTCTCCACACTAACAGCTATACATCAGTCACGTGAGCTGAGCTTGACCTCTGATTGGGCAAACTCGCAATCTTATATCGTCTGTAGTTAGTGAAAATAGTGATTCAGATACGACACCTTTTTTGTATCAGTCTGTATACATGTTTATTTCTGCTGTGAAAACCGCTTTTTGTGGGCTCAGTGTGTATGTGAATTCTGGTTCTTCCAGAGCCTGCCTCAAATGGACACTCGGCGAACTGTAGATTTTAGCACTTACACATTGTCTCATATTTTCAGACCAGTGGTTGCCACTTGAATAAACCTGGATGAATAGAGATGTTTTTAGAAATTGTAAAAAAAAAAAGGCTAAATATATGTTTCCAATTAGCAAGAGAGTGTGTAGCTAAAATTGACTACCAGCCAGGTCAAAGTGACTTTTAAACGTATACCACCTTTTTATTTGTTTGCTTGTGTGATGTGTGTGCAAAGGTTAGCAAATTATGGGCACCTCAAAAAAAAAAACGTTCACATTCATTCAGGTAAGGAGAGATAAAAGCTGTTTTCACATTTGCATTTTAGAAATTTCCAATTTCATGTGAATTGAGAGTCCACACCCTCACAGGATGAAGTTTTCTCTGTCAGACAGGGTGGTGGGGGCGGGGATTTGAGATGTGGTTCTAAGGAGGCTGAAAGTGGGATCATACACAGAAACAGAATCCTGGGCACTTGTAACCACCAGGAGCTTATTTTTTTATAGCGAATATGTTTATATAAAAAAAATATTATCCTGAAATTATGTACAAACGATTTCTAGTAGAGTAAAAAAAAAACATGCACCCATTACTCTGGCAATACAAATGGAGAGAGCAGGGGAGGAATATATGCGGGTTCTGTGTCAGGAGTGTTGTTAGATAGAGGATTTTGGTCTACTTACATACACTTCAAAAAATCTTACACTTCAGCTTCATTACAGAGAACCAAAACATGATTGCCTCATGTCTACAGTACACTTACCCTTGTTTGTAACTGTTGCACTTTAATACATAGTAATATAACGTCCCTTTAGTATCCTCATAGTAGCTTTACATGATTTAGAAGGAAAAAAATCCATTTTTGTCACACTGGTATTGAAGAAAACCCTTATTTCAGCCTCTGTCTGAAATGCTTCATTTTAGCTGCTGTCTCTTTAAGGCTTTCTGCTCCACAAACCCCATTTGTAGTGATTGGCCAGTCCTCTGGAGGCCTGTTGGGGACAGGCCTTGATGATTGAGGCCCACCCCTCTTATATGTCACAAACACGTTAGTAGATGCTTCTGCAATGACCTCGTCACATTAGAACGTCTGGTGGGCATCTTGTGCTATTCTTAAAACAGTACACTTTGAGCAGTTTATAGACAAATTCAGGGATTTCTTCAACATATGGTTTAGTGTGGTTTAGTGTTGACATCCATCGTTTTGAGCTTTATATCCATGTTTAATATGGGAAAGCATGATAGCTCCTCTTTAAGTTGCACAACAAGACAACTTGGGACTTGACTTGCACTTGTCCCTCAAAAATCTGGGACACCTCAGTCTTAGCCTTTTGGGACTTCTGCACTTTTTTTTTCTTTAAATGTTTTTTTTTTTCCATTGTGAATCAAAACCTTCTGCAACAGGAGGTGGAAACACTCCATGAAAAAACACAACACACAGCTGCTGACCAAAGACTGAAGACCTGACTTTGACTTTCAAAAAGTGACGTGTGCCCATTTCTGTCATTCCCTGGCTGGCTTGCTTTTGATGAATCATCAGGAAGATATCCTGCTGTGTCCCTTCATCAGCTCACTTGACCTCACACGAAATTCTAATGACCAAGTGGGAAAGCTTATGACTACAGAGGAGGTGAGAATTTTAGCTGCATGTTTTCTATGTGTTTATGTGCATGTGAGTATACATGTGTATGTTTGTGTGAGAGGAAAGGTTGAGGGAGAAAGAAAGCCTCTGTGTGAAAGGGAGTGCCTCACTGTTATCTGTGCTGAAAGACTTAAGTCTAATTTAGTGCTGCACAATTCGTCATTCAAGCTACTGAGAGCAATCACTACATTTCTCTTCCCTCACACTCACTGAACTCTTCCCAAAGTGTAATGAATGGGTTTCTATGTGAGTGTGGATGTGCAGAATTTAAATGGCACAAACAGTGAATCACTGAAACTTCTGGTATGATATTAAAGAACACAAGTGTTATTTTTTAGAAGGTTTGCACATTAAAAGAGGGAACCTTTCCAAACTGTGGGATAGTAATGAAGTACACTGAGGTCCAAGAATCATTGAGTGCAAAGCTTGTCTTGTTTTATGTCTTATTTATTTAAAAATGGAGGATTACTGGGTTTATTGAAGCCAAATAGTTCAGGGGCTGAATTCAGATTTTTCTATTTGCCACTTAAAACATACCAGCAGCTAACACAAATAAACACATTTTCCCTCTGATTTTATTCCTCTTGTCTTATTGTAGCTCACCTTGTTTGACCAAGCTGTCTTTAACCTGACCGTCTTATTTTGTTCTTTTGGGATGAAGTTTCACCGTTTAATGCAGGTTTTGTAATCATTCAATAAAGATCCTCTAATAAACTGAATGTAATCTGAAAAGCATTCACCTGGCTTTGCAGAAGCATGACAACAATTCATACCTGTGATGTGTCAGATTATTTGAAATATTAATATTACATTAGAAAAACCTGTATCAACCTACAAATCTGCTATAAGAAGAATGTACAGCCTGTACTGAAATTTAAGTCAAATGTTTTTTTGTTTGTTTTTTCAGAGCCTGTGCATGAGCCAAGCAGGGAAGCAGACCTATTGAGATGGGAACAAAGCGGAACAATTGACCTCGCTAATGCTGAATTAGTAAACACAACAATAAGACTGCAGAATTCCCAGAGCAAACAAAAGCATGAGATTGAGTAATGCACTTATCCTCCCTCTCTTTTTCTAATCTCTTTATTTCTCTGAGATAAACAAGCAATGTTCCCTGCTGCTCTTGTGATCTTGGCAGATATAATAATAAAAAATAGTTATGAATGGAATAAAAAAAAAATACATTAAAACATCAACAAGAAATACCCTTTTAACATGCTATTTTTAGACTTTGTTCAACATGTTTTTTGGCAATGAAATCTAAAAATAAAACAAGTGATCATTACCTGACAAACACTTCTGATATTTCAAGAAGTCTTTGCAGGAATACTAGAAACTGGCCTGTTGTTCCATATTCAATGAACCTTGTTATTACTTCTAACAGCAAAAATGTTCCCATGACTTATGCACTGCTCTAACAACTAACAAAAGGTACGATAAGTCTGTTGTGTGTAACCTCAGAGTATGTTTACACCTCAGTCCACATGATAGCACATCCTGTGATGTTTGACTGTAAATCAGCAAAGCAGAATTAATATGAACACTTTGACATTGGAAAGATTGTGAGCCCTCGAGTCAAGCAAGCATTGTTATGCTGTTTTTGCAGAACACGTCATACACAGGGGAACACCTTCTGCTTCATATAGAGCAATGAATTACACACTAATGCTGCCATTTCCCTCACCTATTCATTCACAACCACAGCAAAGGCTGCCATGGAAAGTCAAGGCTCATCAAGATTGGATTTAACCCCAATCACAAGTGCCAATGTCTTTGGCCTGGAATTCAAAAAAGTTTGGATTTGAACAACAGATCTCCTGGTTCAAGTAAAACCCACTTAATCTCTGAGTCCCATTTGCTCCTAATCATGTCATTGATCAGTGGGTGTTATTCTTTTTCACCACAACCTTTCAGATGGTCGATTTAATTCAGGGTCTGGCAGACTGTCCGAGGCTTTATGCAAACTTGTCTGCTTGATCAACTCACTATTGATTGGCTGGATCTGTAATTTAAAAAAAAGTAGGTGAGCAAATATTTTGAGTTATGTTTAATGCAATCATTATGTCTTAAAAGACAGCTATTAAACTGTCAAGGAAAAGGAAATAACCATGTGTAGATTTTCATATCTCTTCAACTTCATCCACTGTGGAAATCCCTGAATCTTGAACTGCGCAAAATAGTCGGTTAAAAAAAATTGTGCACAAGATTTTTACAAAGATTGCTGAAATTCTGCCATCACATACTTTTTTGACTTGTTCATGACAAGTTTGGAGGAGTGGATCTCAAAGAGTAAGGTTTGCCCATAGCTCTGGGCAGGCCTTGATAGGGCTAGCCAATCAGAGGCAAAGGAGGTATGTGGAGTGGGGAGCTTCACAGAGACAGCAGCTTAACGTGTTTTAGACAGAGGCTGAAATAAGAATTTACTAAGACACCAATGTGAGCTACTACACTTGATGCCGCCTCTTTAAATACATAAAAACTTGTGACTCAGTCACAGGGAAAGTTTAGTGTTGAAAGTGCTTTCATAATCATTTGGCTTAAAGGTTTCCAACTACTTCGAGTCAAGACACAGAACAAAGCTTCCCCTCTTTGAATTCTGAGAGCTGGACAAAAGATCGCTGAAAAGGGTACTTGCTGGTCTATATCTAATATATTTCATGTACTAAAGAAAAAAACCTTTTGAAGAAGTACTACAACCCTGCAAGCCATTTTTTGTTGTTGGAAGGCCAAAGCAGAAATCTCAGAATAGGTGAAAAGTCTCGAGACCTTCTAGTTCCAGTGAGAATGTCTAAAACAGAATTTCAGATGACATGTAAAAGCAGTGTAGTAGATTTTTGGATTGGTAAAGCAAGTATTTGAACTACCTTCATTGAAATATTGTTGACCTTTAAAGTGTTTGCTGGCTGGTACACCTGGCACACACTGTTTGTGTGTGTGCATGTGTGAACTACACTTAGTTAAAACAAAACAAAACAAGTACCCACTCTTGAAAATTTGGCTCTGTGGTCAGAAACTGCACCGAGTACCTTTAAATAAAAGATATGAAAAATGAGTAATCTGTTTTAACAGATCTGCATATGAATGGGAACGGGAGCTGGCAACAGATGATATTTTGTTACTGAAAACGATCACATTTCTGGGGGCTGTGTTTGCTAAGAAAAAAAACAGTCTGTCTGGAGAGCAAAGGTGGAAGGATACATTTGAAGAAGGGAAATCTGAGAACCCATTGCTACAGACTGATGGTGAAGAAGCATTTCACCAGTCCATTAACTAATGCACTGGGCGTATATTGTCTGGCTTTGGAAGTCATCTTTCAAGTCTCTCATAACTATTTAGATGGTCAAAAGTGACACAGGAGAGAGCCTTAGTAACCTTAACAACCACACAACCTTAATCATCTCTGGCTTAATTGTAAAAACTTCAAAGGCTAAACCGTAGGCTGATGGAAGCTGATGGTTCCCAAATTGCATCACACACATAAACATGGCTAGTGACGCACAATCTACACATGATGAAAGTGAAGTTATCAATACTCTTGCGAGCTTTGACTTCAAAACACCACAAAACCATTTAGATGCTGATAAATTCTTCAAATGAAGTGGCTCAGAAGAAATCACATGTTGGTGAGTGGTCTGGTATCATTCTGTTTATGTTTTTAGTTCACACTCTCCATACTGAGGCTCTGACTTCATTTACAGTTATCACTCATGAATATGTCATTTGGGTATTAGACTTAATTTTGAATGAGGGATTGAAATGTCTGTTAGCGGGTCTGTTTTTGTTTGTAATAGATTTTCTGCCCCACTACAATTTCTGCTCTGGGCATACTCAAGCTCTCAATCTTTCAGAATTAATTCAGTCTGTCTTGATTGTAAATAAGGAGCATGCATGAGGAAAAGACTTGAAGCAGTAAACCACCCTTAACACACAAAAAGAAGCTTGCTTTTAGTCTTAAAATCATTCCACAGTAGCTTTTCAGATATTTCCTGCAAGGTCACCCATGAAATTGTATTCATCGTCCGCCCCCAGAAGAGCGTTCTCATCACGGCACAGGACATAAACTGTGTGTGACATCAAACACATTTCATTTTGCGCTCAGCATAGAAATGGGTTTTCTACATTTCACATCACTACTTTCCTTAAATCTGCATTGACAACTCAAAAACACATAAACAAGTGCCCGCACACCCACATTTCATCAAAGTATAAAGCACTCACAGGGTAAAATACAAACACACACCAGCCTCCCCCTCATCCGCTCACACACAGGAGCACAATTAAAAAAGACACCATTACAGGCACGCCTACTGTACTAAAACACAGCTCCAGTACACTTCACTGACTTGCCCACAATGACTCACTGACTCAGAATGCTTAACAAATTATTCTGTACCCTCTCTGTGGACTCTGTGTTCAATAACTGTAAAAAACACCACAAAATATTCTCATTAATACACAGAATGCCCAGAGATTCTGTCCATGAAAAAATCACAGGAATTATCAACAGAGGTGCCAAAGTTCCACCAAAAAGATGCTTGGCTTTTTGACATTGAGACTGAAACAGCTCTCATTTTTGAGATGGAGGTTTGGAGGTTATAGAAGCTGTGTTTCCATTACACTTTTTTGCAAAATAAAAGTGATATTTCCGAAGTTTCAATAAAGTTCAATCGCGCCTTGCCGGCGTTTCCATTAAAACTAGAACCGCACACAACTTGAGTAAAAGCTCGTCCCGCAAGATTCAATTTGTAGGATGCAGATTGAATCTCGCTAAAATACTTGAACGTACAGTCTTTAACCAAGTCTACGAACATCTGCAGAAGAACAACCTGATTGATGCCAATCAGTCTGGCTTAAGGCGTGACCGCACTCCTGTCAGTCACAGAACCGTTACGACTAGCTCAAGCTGCTGGTCAGTCCTCTGTCCCACTACTGCTGGACCTGCCTGCTGCATTTGACACTGTAAACCATCAAATTTTCTTTTCCACACTCTCTGAACTCTGCATCTCAGGATCTGTCCTGTCATGTAATGGTCATTTTAAGAGCTAAGGGCATTAAAATATTGTAACGTCTGTCCCGACTCTGCAATGATGACGACCCCGAGCACTTGTGTTTTTATTCACTGATCACTGTCAACTGTGACCACGCAAACTCAAAGCGAAAGATGAATGAAAATCATCAGCTCCAGCTCGCCTACTCTCTCACTCACACACACACACCTCTGCCTCTCCTTCCTGCTGCGCTCTGAGATGTCAAAACAATGTCAAAAACATCAACATCTGCACTGAACACATAACCAACAACAGAGCTGTTACTCTATGAACGCTAGAGTCCGTATATGGGGAAGTGGACACGTACTAGAGATTTCTGGGAGAGGATCGAGGCCGAGGAGGTGAGGGAAGTGCTTCGTTATTTACGTCCGGTGAGGTGTTTTTACAAAAAAGATGTTCCCATTGCACTTTTGTGATAAACTTCAATACTGAAACTTCTGAAAAACCACCTCATGAGAGTGTAAAAACATTTTTCAAAATGTTGCTGTTTCCTTTACCAATTTTTTATTGCAATATTTAGTTTTTTTGCACAATTCAAGGTGTTATGGAAATGCCGCTAAAGATAACTCATTGTAGAGGTACAAAGAACATTTTGATGAATGGTATGTTATTGAACTGTATGTTAAGTTGTAGGCAGTATACCAAAATGTTGTCATGGTGATTCCGTGATAGTACAGTGTTGCTTCAGGGCAACATTTCCATTTTTACATGTTTCCATTTATTAATTAGCAAATAAAGTTCATGAAACTATTAGATGTTAGGTTTTACTTGCCCATAAATATTTTTACATTTTTTCCAAACTGAGAAAGACCAGGTAAAAAAGTTTTCAGACAGTTTTGTGGAGAGAAATTGCTGAGTTGGTCCTTGCAAGAAAGTCTGCAAAAAAGGGAATCTGCATTAAGCCCAGAGAGTCATAAGACAAAATTAAACACTGCTAATGGTTCCTTAAGGTCTTCTCTCTCTTTTTAAAGCACTGTATGATAAGTGAGATGGATTGTTTGAATGGAAAAGGTCAAAAATGGGGATGCTGCCTACAGGCAACACTGTATCATAGAGGGTTCAGAGCAGGAGCCAGAACATGGTGCTTTATTTTTGAAATAACCAGACGCTCTATTCCTTTTTGTGTCTGTTTTCCAGTTTGGTCTGATCAGCTCTGCAAAGATTGACACGTTTTTGCAGCGCACTCTGGCAAAAATAGACTCACAGCATAACAGCCATGAACAGCCGTTGGTGGTTTGTTTTGTTTTGATCATTTGCATGCAAGACTTAAAATTGCTATTGCTCTTTTCTGGGTGCTCCCTGCCCTTCCACGTGCCTATGTGGAATGCCAAAGCTTAAGGTGGGTAGAGTACACCTCCGGTCTTTTTCATGTGTATACCTATAAAGCAGGGGGAGCAACAAAAGAAAAAAATACAGAGGTACAGAACAGAGAGGGCATGAGATGACAGGAATACAGCTATAAAGCACTCATACATAATCAAGCATCCATCTACAGTGGGGGAAATAAGTATTTGATCCCCTGCTGAATTTGTAAGTTTGCCCACTGCCCTGGGAAATTTACACACTCTAATTTTTATGGTTGTTTACTGGTTATAAGTATAGACAGAATATCAGTTGAAAATGCATAAAAACACACAGTATAAAAGTTATAAATTGTTGTGCATTTTATCAAGTGAAAAAGTATATTAGTATCAGCAGGGGATCAAATACTTATTTCCCCCACTGTATCCTCCATCTATCCAGCCATCCATGTATCCCTCCATCATCCATCCATATCTTCCTCAGTCATTCATCAGTCTTACTGTACAGTACTTTGCCGTCGTTTTACTTGTTTTATTGAACTCTTAGTTGCCTCCTTTAAGCTGTATTTAGATGTCTTTAAGGTTGCTGTCTTTTGTTTGTGTTACACCAAAATGTGCAAATGGTTATGTATCAACTCGTGTTATTGAATCCATTTTGGTTGGCCAATCTAAAATAAGATCTGTGGCTTTTGGATGCAGCTTCAAGTAGAAGCTGTAGACACTTCAGTTCACTTCATTTATTTTCCAACATCAGAGGTTGCTGCTTGGTGCAGAGCCTTTGGTATTCCAGGGAGAAAGTCTTACACACCTTGCTGCTAAGAAGCTTCTCAGCTGCTTCATCTCCCACTTCCAAGGATATGACCGGGGCTTTTCCCAGCTTTCTCTACTTCTCTCAGAGGACTTGTTGGTTGGGTTTAACGGGTCTCACTGGGTTTTTTCAACCCCTCGAAAATATTAACAGTCTGAATTCTCCTCCTGTGTTGAAAAGAGCCAAGGAATAGCTCAGTGGACTCCTCTAGCAGTTTGCAAGAACTATCTTGAGACTAACTTTAAGTTCTTAGTCAATACAGCCATGAACTCCCATCACCCCTGAGTTTGATCTCTGAGCCCAAGAATCTTGTTTGTTTCCTGACAACACAAAGTGCTTCCCCTAGATAGCTGTATCCATAGTAAATGCTGCAACCAAGAGTTTAAAGCCATGTGAGAATGATGCCATGAAACCGATTCTGTGGAGACAATCTCTCCTCACTTTTCATTTGGTGTAACTGTACTTTCTACTGTAACAAAGAGGATCTGGGAAAGTTTCTGGAACCAGTGAGCAAGTTTGGGTCAGCATGCTCAGATCCCCGACTGCACCTGCTGCCCAGCAAGCACTGAACCTTATCCCAATTATAACCCTGTGGCAGGTGACTTTTGGGTTTGCAGTACCATGCAATTTCTTCAGGTTGTGCTTGACCAAGGCCTAATAGGTCAGGGCCCAGCCACCAGACACATGCAGGCTGAAAACCACTGTTGTGTTTGCAGTGTTTTTTTTAAACATTCATTAATACCATAATAAACACATGCATAATTGTTTAATTTCTATTTTCCATACACCACAATTTTCCTAGTTTCCCATAATCCATCCATTCATCTTCTACCACTTATCCGGGTCCAGGTTGCGGGGGCAGCAATGTCATCAGCGAAGACCAGTCCCTGGCCACTTCCACCAGCTCCTCTGGAAGGCCAGCCAAGAGATATAATCTCTCCATCGTGTCCTGGGTCTACCCCTGGGTCTCCTCCCAACGGGGCATGCCAGGAATACCTCCCCAGGGAGGCATCCTCACTAGATGCCTGAACCACCTCATCTGACTCCTCTCGATGCGAAGGAGCAGCAAGGAGCAAGGAGTTTCCCATAATGCACAAGGTAAATTCTCCATTAATATCTCCCAATGAAAAGCAAGCTGTTGCTGTCAGTTATTTGATGTTGCCATTATAATAGTTCTCTTCCATGCCTCTTGTAGAGCAGAGGTTGTAGCATTAACCTCCTAGCAGCCAGGAAGAAAAGGGAATACTTCTAATCTACATTTCAACAATTTGATAGCCAAGAGTGCTCACGTGGTGTCTCCTGGTTGCAGAGCCTTAAGCCGTGCAATCTTTGAGTGAACAATAAGCTTTAATCTATTGTCTCTCATTACAGCTGGCCTTTTTGTTACCTTGTACTTAAATGCGAAAATTTGAATAAAGTGAATTGACACTTGAAAAGTGACAACAAGCTGTGGTGGAGTCTGAAAAACACTCTGGCGCTAATATAAATTTTGAGCATTGCAAATTGATAAACATTGACAGTGAGATTTATATAAGCGACTGTGGCAGATCTGAGTCAGTTAATGTGATTCCTCCAGCCTGACCCAGTCGCTGAGAAAATGCACCTTTCTTGACGAGGAATAACAAAAATTTGCATAAAATCCAAGCAGGGTGCAAGAGGGAATAAGATTCGTGACAGAGAGGAACACAACAAGAGTGAAGGACTAAAAGGAATGCTCATTCACTGCCCTCAGCCTGTACTTTAGCCAGCCCTCCAATATAAATTCAACCACAGTCCACAGATCATTTTAGCATTCATAAGAATAGTACATAAGATTAATACATAATGAAAACTCTTTTTGGCCTGACATATTTCTAAAGACATATTCATCATCTTATTCTTAGCAGTCATTAAATCCACCCACATCTATTTCAGAGGTCACTGCTTTTGTGTTTAAAATATCATAGATTTATCTCAAACCCTCTTTCAGTTCCTCCTTTTGGTGCAAGGTTAACACTTCAACCAGCTGAGGAAATAGTGTATGAGCATTGAAGACCGACAAGGGCACCTCTGGCGCTCAGAGTTGTGATGGATAAACAACTACAAATACAGAAAGATCACACCTCCAGGCTTCAAGTGATTCAGAGGCGGCAGGGAATCGACGTATAACTTAAAGCTTCCCACCGCTGCTGCTTCAGATGGCTTTTGCTGCAGCACTTTGACTTTGCTTGCTTTCAGCAGGAAGGCCACTTAATGTCAACAGAGTGGCTTGACAGAATTTTTAGAGTTGCCTGCATGTGAAACAAGCACAAACTCCTGTGTTACATTAAGTAACAGATTACACCAAACACCAGATAAGGTAGCGTTTGTGAAAGTGCAGGGGTTGTTAGTTCTGTTTGCAGAAAAAAAGACATGGATGTTTCTCACAGTTAATGCTGGCCTCTCACTTCTTTCCACTGTTACCATTCAGAACCTTGATCCTCTACATCCTACCATATGTCAGGAACCGTCATTACAACCTGCGGCATCATTTCAGTCCAGCTGGATGGCATTTCCTTTCACCCTCAGAATAAAAAGGAGTCACACGCACACTAAATCATCCAGGCTGGACTGAAACTCCCACTACCTTCAAATCTTTTAAGATACCATTTCTTGCTTTTAAATTATTCAAACCACTGCTGCTAGGTTATAAAGAAGATCCAAGAAACAAGACCACATCACACCTATCCATCCATCCCTGCTTTGACTCTGTCTGCTAGGACGAAAAGCATTTCCTGCAGTTACTGGAGCCTATTCGTTTGGCTGAACTTGCAAATGCTTTCAAGATGCACCATTAGTCTTCAGATATCAATGCTATGTCTCAGCCTCAGGCATCTTAAACAAATGCAAAAGGTCCCTTTTACATATGTGACACAAAGGCTTTCAGCTAAGTCACTGTTAGCCCATGCATAACCTATCCACTACAATATTCTGCTGAGTGTATTGACTGAGAAAGTGCTGAATTTTGCCCGGGGTGGTGGCAAAAAGAGGTCACACAGTGCAGCAGGACTTTTGACCAGGAGAAGTGAATTTAAGTTCACTGTGAAATTACAAGTCAGCATTAAACAAATATGAATTTCATATTATTATCAGAGTCGTGTTGTTTATCTTAAAGCTGTTTCTTGGCTAAAACGGGAAATTTAAACTATTTCACAAGAGAAAACACAGAGGAAACCTAGATTAGACAACATAGTACAGCAGTGATATTTTGAGGTAGGAAAAGTTGCTCATTTAGCTGAGCAATTGATCTGATAGTCCGACATTGGCTCGGATGGGTTTTCATGGGTGTTAGCAGTAATTCCTGTGTAACTCATCCAGACACCAAAGGGTTCTCTGTGCATCTGAATGAGATGACTTGTAATGAGAACGCATAGGATAACACCTCAAGAGCCACTTGTATTTGTGGGCTTATTTGTGTTAACACAATCCCTTGATTTTCAAATGATATTACACTGGTGCTACATTTTGTCATGAACACATCTAATTATTTTTATGCAAAAAAAATAATGAGATGCAAAGGGCCTTCTCACAATGACCTGGAATGAAACACATTGGATGACACCTTCAGAGACACTGATAATCTTGGACTTATTTACATTTATTAAATCCTTTGTTTGAAGTTATATTACAATGATTCCGTGTACTCAGTTATGCACATACCTTTTATTCTTGTATGTATATACATGTACTGTATGTTGGTTTTTCTGAAGCCATCTGGATCTTTTCACATGTTGTATGGCTTATCTTTGACAGCACTTAAACCATGTTGACAGAAGAAAAAGTGCAAAATTACACAACACATCTACCTTTGAGATACTGAATCGATTCTGACTATATATTTGTACTGCATTCTGATAGCCATGGTCTTAAATCCATTCATTCAACCATCTTCTGTTAGCACTTAATGCTAACAAATGCTTATCTTTTTTACCAATTTTTTTTTATTTTTATTTTGTACTTCTAACAGGAAAATTAATCATAAAAGAAAAGAACTCTAAATTTCAGGGTCTACAAGTTTGGATAAAGGGATTCTAACAACCAGTGCTTGAAAAAGGCCTTTCAAGAGATATAAAAAAAATAAAAATAAAATAAGCAGACAATGGTGAGTAAGTCTATTTCAGTGGGTATCATTGTACTACATGCATTATTCCACAAGATCCAGACCTACTGCTGTTGAATAAATTAGCATTATTTCACTGTAAAGAGCAACAGTAGAGTGATGAGGTAGAGCAATTAGCATGCATGTCATAGTCTATTTCATTAAAAGAAACACAGCTCATAAAAATTAATCCAAAACCGGCTTACGAGTGTCTGCAGAGACCTCTTCATTTCCAAATCTCTGTTTCTCCCACTGTTTCAGTGTCCTACATGTGTGTGACAGAACTGTTACAGAGACCTTGGGAGCTCTTGAATAGGGCTGTGAACATGTGTCAAAGGAGTCTCTAATGGGACCACCACACTTCTTTTATACAGTCCATCTGTAGCCCACACAATGAATAACAACAGCTCTTTGCAATATTGACTCCTCCCTGCTCCCCCATTTTAATCATTATGCCTTTGTCCTCTGTGGTAAAACGTCCTGTAGGAAACATTCCATTACTGTGTTGCTGGGGGTTGTGGGTGGAGGTGGGAGTGGAGGGCGGGGGAAAGGCTGCAGAGCAAGGGGCTCCTGTCACATCAGCTCTTTATTATTCATTCGGATCTCTTTCTTTTCCCTTCTTTAAAAAGGACCTTGATAAGCTATGTTTATTCATACACTAACCTTTTTAAATATTTCCAAGAGCTCTCCAACAAAGACCTACCTGGCATACCTAATACCTAATCTTTGTTTCATTATTCAGTCCTCTTGCTCTCACCTCTCACTTAAGATGCAATACATGAATTGTGCCCCCTCACTTCGTCTTTCTATTTGCGATCTCCCCCCTCGTCTCTGTACCTGTCCCCTACTTGCACTATCATTTCATTATTTATGTTTTCTGGCAGGCTTCTTTTTTTTCTTGGTCTGTTTTTTTTAGAAGTAAATTTCATTACTTTTGTCTTCTCTTTATTTTCTTCTACCTTCTGTCCCCCCTTTTTTCTGTGGCTTTCTCTCATTCAGAAGTCCTTGTTTCTGTAGACAGATCCCTCAGGGTAGCCTACTGATTAGTGTAGTCACCCCTCCCCCTGTCTCTCCACCTTCAGCTCACCTGCACGGTACTTTTTCCCCACTTATTTAAATTATTTATTGTAGCAAGCTGGGTGTCACTGTATATGCTGCTAAAGCATTAAAAACAAGGGCAGCGGTACGTCATTGGGTGTGTATTAGTGGTACAGATGGCGTTTCTCAATCTGGAAGTTGTGGGTTCCATCCCAGCCCTACAGTCTCATCCCAAAGTGTCTTAAGGAACCCAAAATGCTCCCTCTGTTGATCAGTGTTGTGTGGATGGGTATGAATGGATTAGCTAAACTGATGGTTTCCTACAATAGAAGTCTCTGCCACCAGTATGTGAATGTGGTGTGGGTGGGTGAAAGAAACTAGAAGTGTAAAGGCACATTGAGTGGTTGTTAGACTAGAACAAAACTATAGAAGTACTGCTCCATTTACCATTTGCTCTATTTATTACTATGCAATTTAATTTATTCTATGCATTAGAATATATTTAAATCTTTAATGAATAAAAAAATATTTTTTAAAATGGAAAAGGCTAAATGAACTGATTTTTTTGTTTGATTTTTTTGAAAAACACTGTTTGTGAAACCCCTTTCATTAAATGTACTCCTGAAATATTTAAAGGCACAATTGGTAGTCACAGAAAATTAGCATGACTTTGAATGTACCATCTCCTTAAGACTTGGTTCAGCCCCCAACCTCCCACACTTGGAACTCCCCAGATGACGACCATGCTCGCATGCACGAGCGGCATTAATTAGCAATCACATGATTGTGACTGATTTAAAACTACAGACTCTAAATCGTCCCCAGCAGATAGTTTTTGTTTGCACTTTGTTACCAATAATCCGGGTTATAAGTAGTTTTTCTGCCATTCTCCAGCTTACTGGGATCCCTCTTGGTTTGAATTGGGGCTACTTGCACGCTAGTCAAATGTATGCCCAGGAGGCGGGCAGAACGGCAGAATGGGGTTTGATTGGTTTAACAAATTGGATGCCAAATGGTAGGACTGGTTGGTGTGTTCCCAGGTTTACTCCTGCTGTAGACAGCAGATATTTTTCACTCTATTTTAAGAACACATCACGCATTTATTGCCATCGGGACATAAAGATCATTTTAACTAGAAAAACAAAAAGTGTATCTAAATCTGATTACCAACACTGCCTTTAAGGCATTTCAGGAGCTCGGCCTGCAATTTTGCTTAAATTTGCTTGTTCACACATGCCCCTGGCAGTCACTGCAGGAGACGAATCTCTGGAGGCAAGACATGACACTAAAAGCATCCCTTGTGAAGTACAGTGACATGTTAGAGTCATCATGGTAAAAGCAATAGAGATCTAAAGTATGATGACAGTTTTTGCATTTATATTGATGCTGCAAGCAGAGAAGACTAAGTAAGGGCTGTAAATCTGTGCTTAAATATATATATTTATATATACAACTAGCTATATGAAATTATCTGTAAGACGTTAAAATCATTCTCAAAATTAACAAAGAAAGAAAGAAAAAGAAAGACAGAACATTAGCCACAGCAGCAGTTTTGTTACTGTTCAGTAACATCAGTTTGAAAATCTTCAGTTGATCCTCTTTCAAATTTAGGTAGAATCAGTGTTTGAAAGTTTGGAAATGGTTAAAATACAATGTTTCCTTCCCTTCAGGAGTCACTGGAACAGAATTTCAGAGTGATTCTAACATTTAGCATCTTAATTAAGCTACCTGGGAAATCCCCACTGAGGCTGAAACTCCTTTTCCCTCTCTTTCTAAAAGTTCACAATCGTCAGTGCATAGAATCATGTTCCTGTCCAGCTCCATTTGTCTTCCATCAGCAGCTCAGCAAACCTTACTCTGCTCCTCTATTATACCTCCACCGCTTGGATAGATACAGTAGTTAGCACTTGCAGACATGTTCCTTTTTCTCCGTGCCCACATCTGCCAGACTGCCAGCCACCCATGATACTTGGCAGACTTTCACTGGCTGCAGCCAGCACTGTAGCAGCCCCACTGGCACCGCCAACACAATGCTAAAAGGTGGGCCAGCTGTAAGGCCAGATACTGATGTACAAACACAGGCGCTGGTCCCAGTTAACACAGGTAATCTGCAAGCTTTCTAGAGCAGCAAGGCTCCAACACAAACATGGCTCAGAGCCAAGAGAGGCGAGACACTACACATTCCCAATATACGCTGAGTAAACACTTACTACAAGCCTCTGCTTTCCAATAGTGCTGTTATTCAATGAAGTCTGCATGTTTTATACAACAACAACTGCCTGCAGCACAAACTCACTCCACATTTTTGTCATTTATAATCCAACTGTTTGATTCTGACTCGATCTGTATTAAAGACCACTGCCATGAAATACAACCCATAGCCGACCTTTGAACCACATCTCATCTTAAGTAAAGTAAATGTCATGGCAATGTGTCCATGAGCCAGCTGTTCAGAGCCAAAACAAAGACAAAGAGAGTAAGACATCTTCAGAGAACCATAGCCTAGCTTCTGTGTTGTTTTTTTCTACAGTTACTTATTGTGGGCATCCATTTTGACGAGTACACTTATGGAGACATGACTCATGAAACCCCCTCATCAAAAATACTGAAACATCCCTTCAAGTAAGTGAGTGATTCCTTCAGTGATATCAGCACCTACCTCTCCTCTTTGTTCTTTATTAAAACAAGAAAAAAGCGTTTTATTTGCTCTCTCACCTCATCATGTGATTATTTGGATTGAAGAAGACAGACACAAGCAACACCACTGACAAAATGGTGGAACATGAGCGAGAACCAGCAGAGATTCAAGCGTAGCAGGAAATATCTGTTTCAGCTGACAGCTATCGAGTACATCAGGGAAATGTTTATTAGTGAAATTAATTACTAATTTAGTGACTGCACCAGTTTCCAATTATTCCATCTGGGTTACTTTATTTTCCATTTCTACTTTCCTATGTGCTCTTGCATGCTGTCAGCCTCGCAGCGCTGTCAATCTCTATATAGATCTGCCTGTTTGTTTTTCCCTTTCTCTACCATTCTTCCTTCAGATGAACTGTCACATCCCCTCCGCTGAGCATCAATCCACTCCCTGCAATCTGCCCCAAAGTTACTGATGCCAAATCCATGACGGCCTCACTCAATCCACATTTTCCACCCAATGGGATTTGAGGACACATAAACCAAACCTTGCTTGGATATGCACATTCCCACTCGGACTCATCAATCAGGCCTCGTGGGAGCTGCCGTGCTCCAGATTGGTTTTTAGCTTTCCAGTGAATTGATTGAGAAAAAGAAACTTAAAGTAATGTGTTTGCCAATAACTTGCCACACCGGCTTGATTTGAAATGGCATTAGGCATCCTGACTGCTTCTACCTGCAGTTACTAAGGTTTTTTCATGCTGTTTTGGAACCCTCCAACCGTCTCCATAGACCACACAAACTATCAGACTATGTTAAAGTACCTTCCGATATTACCTGCTGCCTACCATGAGAAATAGGAGTTTGTGTGCAGCAGGAAAATGAGTGAATGTGAAGGGAAGTAGGAGGGGGTGAGAGACACGTGTGGAGAGAGTGAAAGCTCAGCAGCAAGGGTAGAAATCTAAAGGGGGGCGTGGGGGGGGGGGGGGGGGCTGCGATTCAAATGCTGCAATCTGACAGAATAATTTATTGAGTTTCTGCAGCTTGGTAAAGAGTTTCTGATAAATGGAGCGAGTCACACTGAACTGTTATCAAAAAATGAGAAGAGGGTCACAGCTATTGGGAAAATATATAGAAAAAAAATCAAAACTATCCATCCATTTGCTGTACCAGCTTATCCTTGAGGGTCGTGGGCGGGCTGGAGCCAATCCCAGCTGACATTGAGGTGAAAGGCAGTCATACTCAGTGGACAGGTCACCTGTCAATCACAGCGCTGAGTCTGAACTATACCCTTCAATTTGTTATTTAACCATGACAGACTTTGAAGGGGCGGCATTGTCTCTTTATCTGGTGTTTGATCAGTTGTTACTGATATGGAGAAAGTTTCATTCTCTAAAAGCTACAAAATCATTCTCTGCAATTCATAAATCAACATGAAAATAGAGAGGAGAAAAGTGTGACTCCAGATATTGGATTCGACTGATTAAAGATACATGCAGGATAAGTGAACCCCATTTAAGAGTGTGTTTCTGTATACAGATGAATAAAAAGGGAAAAAATAGGTCATTATGATTGAGAGGAAACATTAAAGAGAATAAGTTCAGCCAAAAACTTCATAACATCTTTGAGAGCTCTGCAAACAACATTACAACTACTTAAAACTTATTTTTAACAATTAAAAGTAGGGTGTTCACTCACTTGGAAGAGATGTTTCTGTGTGTCTCTGTCAGAGAAGGGGGACCTCGTTTGAGACCCCACAACCGGGATGAAGGCATGAAATTCAAACAGGGGTTGCCATACAGGCCAGGAACATTTCTTTTTCTCAAAATGGGATCTGACTTAGAAACAAGTTTGGTAGCAGACAAAGTGAAATCTAGTTACAAACATCTGTGCAGTATAACTACACCAATCAACCATTGTCTTTCATCCACTACCAGCAAACATTGATTCATTCATTCATTTTCTACCGTTCATCCTGTTCAGGGTCGCGGGTGTCTGGAGCCTATCACAGCTGTCTTAGGGTGAGAGGCGGGGTACACCCTGGACTGGTCGCCAGTCAGTCCCAGGGCTGACACATAGAGACAGACAACCTTTCACACTCACACCTTTGAGAAATTTAGAATCACCAGTTTACCTGATGAGCATGTTTTTGGACTGTGGGAGGAAGCTGGAGTTCCTTGAGAGAACCCATGCATGCACAGGGAGAACATGCAAACTCCACACAGAAAGGCCCATGTTGTCCTAACTGAGTGACCTTCTTGCTGCAAGGCAGCAGTGCTAACCGTTGCTCCACCATGCAGCAAACATGAACTAGAATTTCGAGTGGGTTGGACAGGACCGGATTGATTTACAGCAAATTGAAGTCTCTATGGCAACACCATGCCGGCTGACAAAGTTTAGCAATGAGAAGAGAGATCTGTGTTTTTCTCTGCTGAAAACAATTTCTTGGAGCTGGACTGGCATTAAGAAAGAGGAAAGAAGAGCGGAAGAAAGCTTAACAGGAGAGTGATAGAGCACAGGCTAAATGCTAACACATGAGCTAAAGGCTAAAACACGAGCTAAAGGCAGAAACATGACCTAAAGGCTAAAACACTGGTTAGTCTGTTGGTGATAATGTTCATTCCAGCCCACATGCAGCAGTTATTCTCCAGTGATCTGATCAAACTTGAGAGTCTGTCAATAAAATGAAGAGTGAGGTTACGTTAGCTCTGATTGGTAGATGAGCACTGGCAGGACATAACAAGGACTCCCAAACATTACACGTTATACTCACCGGCTACTAAAGTATGGTACGACACTACGTTTGTTTGTTTTCATGTTTCAAACAATAGCTCTATGTAACTTTTGATAAATACATTACCTCATTGCATTGTATCCAGTAAGTTGTCTTGTACAAAGAAAAGTAGTGTCAAAAAGAAGATTCAATTGAATTTAAAATAAGCATATCTCTTTCACAAAACAATAATATTACTTATTTCACAATTTATCACATTAATTTAATATAAGATGTGTAACTTTCATCAAATAAAAAAAAAAAAACGTTCCTCTATCAATGTGTTGCTGCTTTGTGCCTCCAGCTCATAAATGGAGAGCAGGAAGTATTGGTCTCTGTTGACTTGGAGTTTAAACTTCTAAAGAAAAATCAATTGGCAGACTCAATAAGAAGCTGTCTTTGCTTTGTCTGGTTAATATTTTAAAAGGGTTGGTCCAAGAGTTGGATAGTTTCCCCCGTGTAACCACTTCTGAGGATCCTTCCATGTTTCTGTAAAAGTGTTTTGTCTTCACACGGGATCAAGGTGTTCAAAAGTCTATTAAGTTCTTTCTTTGAGTCAACACCAGTCATTGAAAATGGAATTTCATGCATTAAAAGTTAGACTTCATTCTGCAAACTGTATATTATATTTATATGCTAATATAAAAGGTCTGTCCAGCTGAGGTGCGAAAAAAAAACCCATTGCCTTAAATTTTCCCTTCTAGATCCAAAGCCAAACGTGCATTTCACTGAAGTGCCATTTAAATTGAATCTGCTATAGGTGTTTAAAACCTCACAGTAATTACAAAAGAGTACCAAAGGACACAGAGAAGTTTTGGGCTCATGACACTATCTATAGAAGCTCCAGAAGAAGACTGAATTAGGTTTCCATTGTAGGGACATGACATTTTGAGCCTGGTTTCAGCTCTGACACTTTTTGATTTAGCAAACCTTGAATCCTACGCTGCTGCAGCAAGATTAGAGCAGAATGTCATCTGCTGCTGAATTCCTTATGTGAATGCCAAATATTAAAATATCTACAACAGGGTTCATCATTATAAGATTGCCTGACGGCTCTTTGTGGCACCACGTCCTCTGAGATTCTGCTGCTGACACGTTGGAAATATGTTTCATGAAAGAACTGTTTTAAGTGTGGCGCCGTCACAGGGCTCTGAACCCCCTCTGTCTGCCTACAAACAACATCTCTTTTTGGCGGTATTACAGGTGCAGCATGTGTTCAAGCACAATGATGAACACAATGAACCCCTTCCCAGCACACACATAATGTGCTGTAAGGTCAATTACTGCAGTTGCAAATAGATAATGTGCCAACAGCCTGATAGCTTGATATGGGTGAAGGTAAGGTTATATGATGGCAAATAAAACAGTGATTTGCAAAAGTGATTGCTTGCTTCGTAAACACTTTCGATGGCCACGGTGTGCAGAGACAAGTTCCCTGATTGCTTATTGATCATGAATGAGTACCTCAGTGAGAGGAGATCAGCTCAAGGTTACAAAGGTTGGTCAAACAGCCACCAGGCCTGGCACATTTTTATTATTAATACTTCAGCATGTTCATTTGTGGTGGGTGTATTCTTTGTTAAGCATTTTACAACACAACCCATTTGTTAACTTTTTCCATGAACGCTGTTGAACAGTCACACTGCTGTATGTGGTAATGTGTAGATGTGTAGGTTGAGATGATCCCTTCAGAGCTGATCAGTGATTGTGCATTTTCTTCTCTTGTAGCTCTTAGTATCCCACAGTTCATTGACTTGATTCATGACAATGACCTCATGGCATTGTTTTCAGAGCAGACCCAATATATGCTAATCTCCCAAAACAAAAGACCCAGTGTTATGGGCTAACTATATTTTTATTAAAAAAAAAAAAATCTGAATTTAAATGCACAGTCTGTGCTGTGGAAAGACTTTTGTTGTTTGAGGCATCTTGGTTTCCACTTGTATTCTGAGAAACATAGTCAGCTAGCATTTGAAAGATCTTTGCTCACATAAAAACAGCAAACCGTTGTGAAATCCGTTACTTAAATTCTGTTCTTATTTCCTTAAAGTGCAGGCCCTGTCAGGAGATGGAAACTGGTATTGAAATAGTCTCGCTGTAACACATTTGCTTTTTGACACAATTTAAGAAGAGATTGTAAGCACCAAATCAGTTATTTCTTAACGCTATTTGTGACTTATTTGACTTCTGGGAGCACCAGGCTGTAACTCTATACAAAAACTCTGGTACACAAAGCTGTGATACAGATTGAATTTACAAAGTTTGCTCGTTGTTACGTTTTGTACCATAGTGCTACGTTACTATGAAACGAGTCACTAGAGTTATAACTAGATTCATGTCTTTACGACAGTGGATAAACACTACTGATTCTAGATATTCCTTACAGCACCTTTAAGTTGTAAGTTGGACTGTATCACAGTTGCAACAGAAAATGCACTTTTGGATGAGAGTCGGTCATCACTTACCACTGGCTGGTCCCAGCATCTAGAGCAGAGGTCTCAAACTCACGGCCCGGCTGTGATACCACACAAATCTGATGCATTACCATCACCTGGTATGAAGCGTAGATCGTGGGCTCAAGATGTTTTCCTTTGCAGATAAAAAGAAATTTGGTAAACAAGCACACCTGTGATTTGTGCTAATATTTCCCGTTGTCTGCTTTAAAGTTGATACAGTCAAGACTTTTGCAGTGCTTAGTGATATGTTACCTCAAATGGGATAGGTGTTGTTTGATGCATCCAAACTGATGTAGCTGGCATTTTTTGTATGCTCAATATTTCTTCTATTTCATATTTGATTTTTTTTTTGTTTGTTTGTTTTTTTTATTTTGTATTTCTGTAAATAGAAACCCAGATTTTTTTATTATTATTATTTTAATACATCCACCTCCCCGTTTAACTTCCATGCAAATACCATCTAAAGCCAGTTCGACAGAAACACTGAGAAGTAGTAGTGGTATGACAGTCTCTGTATTTCTTGGTTAGAATATTGAAATTACTTTATTTTAAATTTAAAGCTGCACATGGCAGGCACTGATCTAATTAGTGAGATACGCTCACAAAGAGAGAGAGTATGAAAGAAACAGCATGTCTGCTCGGTTGGGGTGCATGGCTCAGAGCAGACGAGCATGTGTGCATACGACGTGCTTTTTCATGAGAAATAGGGGAGACGTTTTGCACTCTTGTGTTATAATCTATAGGTTCTTAGAGGAAAGGGGGATCAGGCAAGGATTGTAAACCATATTTCAAAGGAACTGAGCAAGATAAAAAAAAAAAAAAAACTTCTCAACATTCCTTTGCTCTCCTCCATTCCCCAGCTGCGAGTATCAATCATTCTCTAATATTCCCAGCATGTCTTCAGGGTCTCTCTGTTCGGGCCCTAGAGCCCAGCTTATGGCATCCTTCAGATCTTTCTCTCTTTCATGTGAATGCTCACTCCGATTCCAACATTTCCGACCAGCATTAAGATTTAGGTTGGGCTTTGACGTGTAGAATAGGGCTGGGGTTTTCTTTTGTGCTTGATGAAAATGCTCTGCAAATTTGAGAGGTCAGTGGCTAAAATGATCAGAATGGGGAGCAGCAAAGAAGTTCAGTTTAAGGAGAAGCATGTGAGATGAAGTAGAAGTCTGAACTCTCTTTGATAAAGTTAAACAAGTGCAGGGCGAGATGTCTTTATTCACAGAGAATAAGGACAAAGCAGGGCTTATTTTGAGAAGGGTGTAAAGAAAAATTCAAAAGCTTAAGTGGTGAAACAGTATTTCAAGTTATAGCTTTAGATTGAGGATTGTGGAACATGAAATAAATTGACTTGAAGTCACAGCCTCTCGTTTTGAGATTTCTCCAGCATGTACAGTAACTCATCAATTACTTGGTCATTTTAACAAGGATTGATCCTACAAATATATTTTAAGTGTCTAGATTTTTATCTCTTTACTATTGTTTTAGATTGTCATTATTTTTATAAAACTGTGACAAAAAAAATATTAAAAGGTCTTTGAAGGACATTTTAAAAGCAAAAAAAGTAACATTACAAGTAAAAAACATAAATGTGTCACTTATGTGAAGTTAATATTTTAATAACTACGCAATTAGCATGGTTCAGAATTTGTTCTGTTATTGTATGAGCAACAAAAGACGGTCAAGGGCAATTCCCCAGAAGGGAGTCCAACTTGCAAATATCTATATCTATATCTATATCTATCTATCTACACACACACCCTCACCGGCCACTTGTATTTAGGCATGTAGACATGGTCAAGATGATCTGCTGCAGTTTAAACTGAACATCAGAATGGGGAAGAAAGCTGATTTAAGTGACTTTGAACGTGGCATGGTTGTTGGTGCCAGACGGGCTGGTCTGAGTATTTCAGAAACTGCTGACCTACTGGGAATTTTCACACACAACCATCTCTAGGGTTTACAGAGAATGGTCCGAAAAAGAGAAAATATCCAGTGAGCAGCAGTTCTGTGGGTGAAAATGTCTTGTTGATGCCAGAGGTCAGAGGAGAATGGCCAGACTGGTTCGAGCTGATAGAAAGGCAACAGTAGCTCAAATAACCACTCGTTACAACTGAGGTATGCAGACGACCACACCGGGTGCCACTCCTGTCAGCTAAGAACAGGAAACTGAGACTAGAATTCATACAGGCTCACCAAAGTTGGACAACAGAAGATTGGGAAAACATTGTCTGGTCTGATGAGTCTCGATTTCTGCTGCGAAATGTGGATGGTAGGGTCAGAATTTGGCGTCAACAACATGAAAGCATGGATCCATCCTGCCTACTAGCAAAGTGTACCTAATAAAGTGGCCAGTGAGTCTACACACACACACACACACACACACATATATATATATATATATATATATATATATATATATATATATATATATATATATATATATATATATATATATATATATATCAGTGTGTGTGTGTGTGTGTGTGTGTGTGTGTGTGTGTGTGTGTGTGTGTGTGTGTGTGTGTGAGAGAGAGAGAGAGAGAGAGAGAGAGAGAGAGAGAGAGAGAAAAAAATCAAGGTGGGTTTTGGGGTTGTAGGAAATTCTGAAAGAAAAGTGGAAATAAAAGCACTCAGCACCAGGATGAAGTGAAGATCCTCATTTGCGTTAAATATTTATCGAGTAAGTGTTTCCTTCCCTGCAGCCTCAAGTCCCTCGTTGAAATTTTCAATATTTAACCAAGACCGTCATCTTGGGTCTAAACAAGTAATCTGTGTATCGAAACAGAACCCCTGTTACTTGACCTGAGTTACGTTGTGAGAATACATCATTTAGATAAACAATTACTTACTATTTGAAAAAATTCTTAGTTTGGGGCTTTAGATTAAAATGCAGCACTGTAGGGGTGTTTCACCTGTAGATGAACTTTCTAAGCTTGTTTTCTGATCAAAATTACCTTGATGTTAATAAAAATGTGGAAAACTGCCGTTCTTTAAAGTCTGAGAATAACAAGACAGACATGAGGAAGAGAAAGCAGGAAGGAGCTCTACTGTTTATTAATGAGGTAATGGAAGACTCTGTCATAAGATCAAAAATGTATCACATCTTCAGAGGACAGAGAGAACTGATGGCTGTGGGGAGAAAAAAAAAACATTTTTCCATCAACCATGGACATTATTTTCTCTGAAGAAGAGCCACACTTTTTGATCTTCTGACAAAGTATGCCAGCGCTTCATTAAATGGTGTCTACTGTGTGTGTAGCACAAACACTATAATGCTGGTATACATTTTTTTACTTTGAAGATTGGATTTTGCTTGAAATGTAGATGCATCATGGATCTTGCCCACCCAGACAACTTTGATGAGAAAAGAAGGTTCTTCATCTGACTGAGGAATAGTCTGCCATGAGGCCAGTATGGTTTCTAACTTGGTTTGGGAAGCTCTTGACCCTCCAACATTCCCTGGGATAGGACCTCTGAAAATGGGACATAATCACTGTGTTCTGCTGTTTTCTTTCATGTTGTGTGTATTTATATCAGACTCCAGAATACCACCGACTGCTGCATTTATTCATATCTGTCAGAACAATACACACCTTTGATATATTTTCAGCAATGAACAGACTTCATTAATATTTTTTAACACTGCTCAAACCGTACACAAAGAATGAAAATAACCAGCATTGAGTGTTAAATTACAATTTAATTGTTTAAACCTAGACTCCCATGTGGCAAGCCAAGCAGTCCGCTATTTTTAAGTTGCTTCAACTGGAGGGAAACACGAGGACACCACCTGCCGCCAACCATGAAAGTGAACAAGATTAAGCCGTGTGAGAGTAATTTGCTGCATCAGCTTTCCCTCCTTGTTTATTTGTTTGTTTATTCAAATTTCAGCTACACCTCACTCGGTTGCATGTTGTGTTTACGCCCCTCACTTTACTGGTGCTGCATGGCCACCAGAGGAGGTGCAGGATGACAAATGGGGGAGGAAGACACAGCGGGAGGTCATGGGGAGGTAGCGTACTACCTCTCGCTGGGTAAATAAATAAGCCGTGGTGCTGTCAGCACCGGCGAATATTCATCAGAATAATAGCCACCTTGGGGTTAGTTAAATGTTCCAAGGAAACATCAAGGTCAGTCTGTGTGCCCCAGTAACACAACAAACTTCAGGACATGTTTCATTTGCATTGTATGTAAGCAGCAAAGGCTTTAAAAGAAATTATGTTTATAAAGATGTAAGAAATGTTTTATTTCAGTAATTAAAACATTTTCTACCTACAGCATGCCCTTGAACTTGTGATCTGTATAAGAAAAATATGTATCTGTGTGGAACATTTTGCACTAAGAAATAAATCACCAGCAAAGGTGCCATGAAGAATATTGATCCTTTCCATACAACATTTTTGTGGTGTTGCATCTTACATTACAACAGCAAAGAAAGCTCCCCAGAGAATGTGACGTCTTGTGGACATGTCTTTTTGCCCGACATTCATTTTGCTCTTGTCACACAACCTGCCATCATTCAGAAATTGAAAAACATGTAAAATGTCTCCCCGGTGTTGTGTTTTCTGCATCCTTGGCTGCTCAGTTCTCAGTAAACTGCCTACAGAGGCTTGGACATAGAAGTCGAGGATGTTATGCACTTTGATTATTTAAGTTAATATGCACCTGAAGCACAGTTAGACTCTACTAAAGGGATATTACTCACACAAAGTACTGTCTTAATTATGCTGCGACGCTGTGGGTAATAGCATTTATGTGGTTACATCACCATACAGTTTTTAATCTGATTGAGGATTCTTTTATAAAATAAAAATTCAGACTTGAACTCCTTTTTAATAAATTATTCAAAGCTGGGAGCGACTGAAATTTAATGTGTTTATCTTCAGGTTTAACACTCAGCCATGGTAACATTTTAAATAAATGATCTTACCAGAATGCTAAGAAGGTTAAGCATTGGTTTAAACAAGCCTAACGTTTGTCCCTGACCCCGTTGTCTATTGAAGGCTCCCATTTTTTTGGGTATGTTTGTTAAATCAGGAAATGAAAGTATTACACTCAAAAGCATGTGCCTGAAATATATGTTATCAATTTCACTTTCACTCTGGAAATACCAGGCTTTCCATTTTAATAGACTGTGCAGGTGGAAAACAACTTTAGCAATTTATCACATTTTTAATGAGCTGAATTTTAAAGACTGAGAAGCAGTCAAGGCCTTGAGTTACAGCATCAAGAGCAGTTATCAATACATCAAGTAATTAGCATGCTTCTGATTCGTATGAATGAATGTAATTGCAACAGACCTCTTTCCCACTCGGACCTCTCTCTTAAATTTATAGAAATGGAAATTCCATCATGACCTCTTGACCCTGTGCATTATTCAGGTGAGCAGCATACCTGCTATTTCTCTCACAACATAGCCCAGGGCCACGGGTTTTTAGCACGTGTTGAAATCTCAGCGAGGCTCTGAAGAGTCCAGGCGGGGATTTATTACCCTTCACACACCCTTTTGGCTTCTTGAAAAATACCTCCCTTTGGATTAAATGTTAAAGACTAAGGCGCTCACATTTTGTAGAGAAACTAAATTAACCTACGTACCCTGAAGCTCTCTTCTTCTACCTCACTCTAAAAAGCCACAAAGTGCATAAAGCATAATGTTAATGTCAATGATACAGATGGAGAGCAGAGGCACTTTGAAGCCACCCACACAAACACACTGACTGCTCTTTTACATTAGACTATTAAATCACTGTGTGCATACAGTTTGCATGACAAATGTACCGTGCATTAGACATGGCAGAGTAGTGCCATATATAACTAATATCAGGCTCTATATTTTATGTAGATGTGCAGTTATATGGCACAAATTCCCTTGTCTGATTTCCTTTTATTGATGTTATTACAAAAGACAAATCATCCATAGTACAATGTCATTACGTTTTAATTTACCTCTATAGTCTTTTCAATGCATGCTACATGGAGCCGTTTCGCACATTGCATTTGTTTGCACTGGTTTTGAAAATTGCATTAAACCTCACCTGTTATTATTACAGCCGCTCAGCAGGCTGTAATAATAAGGTCTTGAATTATTTTCAAGGGTGAAGTAAAGGGCTGGTTGCTCATGGCAGCGTCAAGCTCAGTTTTATATATGCTAGGTAAAATGTGTTGATTTTATTGTAATATCCAACTTTCTGTCACCTGCCTTGGAGTACCTATATGATTCATTTAAATTTACCCTGTGTGAAAAAAAAAAAAAAAAAAAAAAAACTTTTATATTTTTTTCTAATGTTTTTCTTTTCAAAATGCAACATATGCATCTGAAGAATGTCATGGATTAGGTTGATTTTTAATAAAACATCGGATGATAATTACTGGAATAGTTTAGATTCTTCTTCTTCTTCTTATTATTATTATTATTATTATTATTATTATTATTATTATTATTATTATTATTATTATTATTTTTATATATTTTGAGATTTTCATTATCATATATTTTCCCTTTGTTTAAACTTTGCCTATATTTCTTTGCATATTTTTGCATCCTATGCTCAATCAATGGAAAAAGCATCATAAAAGCTGCACATATATATATATTTTTTTAATTAAGAACTAACAGGGACCTTTGCTTATATTGTCTTTTTGGGAGCAACAAAAAACACCATTAGTGTTTGTACAACTGCATAAAAAGTTGGTATGTAATGTTATTATAAGTGGATAATCAAGATAAGGGCTAACACTAGCCTCTATATGAGGGTGCTGATGGGAGATAGAATACCAACAGGGTGATCCAAGTCCCTGGTCCAAACCAAAAGGGTCTTGTTCACCCGAACTGAAAATTAGACCCGCACCTTTAAAAGGCCCTCTTTCTGACTGCTCTGTCAGTGTTTACTTCTCACTCAACCAGTCCTGCAACTTCACCAAAGCCCATACAGTGTTAGCCTCATGTCTCTTGTTAGTTTCTACCCTGCTGTCTTCCTCATATCTTCTTTTCTCGGCTGGGGAAAGATCAGCCAATGACCATTAAGTTAGCCAGCAAAACAGGAAATATCCTCCATGTTGTGTGCAAATACCATAGGCGAGTTACATCTTTGCAACATTGTCATTAGGAAAGTTGAGTTCATGAACTTTAAATGTTCCAGACTTCTTTCAGTGGACTGTTTGAAAGCGATGTGTTTGATTGCTGGTGTTGCTCTTGAATGATAACTGTTGTGATGAGGTTTGACCAATTATAAAGAAGTTTTACACACCACTGAGTAATAAGCAACAAAGCTTTATAGAACTTTAACAACAGTGCTGCACAATTATTTGTTCTTATGGCAACTGTGCTCTGCAGAAACAGCAAAGCGATTATAAACAGAGAATTTACAGAATGTGCAATGTTCTTTTTCTTTATAAATTTGCAAGCATTAAGTGTTTTTGTTGCACAGGAAACAAGCGTCATTAATGTAAAACACCAAAGCCAAAGCAGCATGTAGCTTCAAAAGTGAGGGTGAGAAACCCGGTGTCGTTTGCAGTCACAGTGGGGCACAATTCCGGCATCACTCTTTTCACGGCTACAGAGGATCACACCTGCAGTTTTGCCGGGGGTGACTGACAGCTTGAAGAGAAGTATAGGAGGAAAAATATCCCTTTCACAGCACAGGCTCAAATAAAGTAACTTGATGTGAAGATGAAGCATTAGTGCAGTCTATCAGACCAGTACCAAACACATATTGTTTAGTTTCTCTTTCATGTATGGCGTAGTTTCCAGCCTTGATGTTCTTTCAATAATAGGCTGCTGATGGCTTTAACAAATGAATAAAACATCTCACTGCATGTTTGCTCCTGTCTTTTATGGTGTTTTCCTTTTTTGGTTATTCAGAAAGGCAGTTTGGGGAGCAGCTATATTTACCATATCTCTCATGTTTTGAAGTTATTGGTACACAAGCCTGGGGACAAGCACAAAAAATCCCATTTTTCATTCAGACAAGAGCTCTGTGCTTGGCCCTGGATTTATGAAATACCCTCTGTGCTCAATTGCATTGAGGGTCTCGAATGTCTTAGATAATAATAGTATTTAAAAAAAACTCATGACTGACTTTGAGAACCAGTCGATGACCTGATGGTTTTCTTATTGATACTTGACATCAATACACTATGGATGTAAATTACACTCTTACAGGAATCCATCAGATACATCGCATGATGCAACCTCTCAGAAAGGTTTTAGAGCATTCCTTCAGTTTTTATCATCATCAGGCATATTTTAAATGTTTTATTCATATAAAAGTGTACATATATCTTTTAAGATAAGGATGTCCTAAACTCGGAATGGAAATTTAGCACCTGTACATTTAAATGGCACGCTACTCTATTTTACATCCCATCTCTACTTAGAGACATTTTTCACACCTGGGTAGCAGGGGGCAGGAATAATTACATTTCCTGAAAATAAAAAAAAAAAAACCATACTCACAGTATAGTGAAAGGATTCCAATTTATCAAGGCAAATTTTAATTCACACATCATGAAACCTGGATTAGGTAAGGTTCTGTACTGATAAGAAATAAAAGGAGGGTGCAGTTTTTACTCATTATTCTGATGAACGCACAAACAGATTAACGTAGTTTGCTCATGTTTCCAGAGGGGGTTTGGAAGCTATTCATTAATCTGTTAATTAATTTGTTTGTTTGTTGTTTATCAGTGCAGGCCTGTGGAATCATCACGTTGCATTTATTTATTTATTTTTGATGAGGGGTCTGTGGGGGGAGAGTTGATTAAAAGATTGAATCATATTAATCTTCCTCTTTCCTATGGAACGGCTTTACAATGAACTAGCTAATGCTGGAAAATTCAACACCATGGACCCTCATAAGGATACCACACAAAGATGTTCTGTATCTCGTGTAGGACTTAGTCAAAAATATCAATATCAACACGCATAAAATCTTTCAGTTGTAAGTGTATTACCCACACCAGATTCTGGTCAGCTCGACTGCTTTGTTGAAAACCAGGAGATGCCCTGTTGCAGGGGTCAATAGCTTCAGTGCTAGTTCTCTCAACAAAAAGACGAGCTCTGTGGGACCCCCTGAACTATCCCTTAATGTTTTTTTTTAAGTATGTTCATTTGTGTTAATATGTGTTTCTGAGTGTCTCAGTGTTTGATGTAGTGAAACAAGAATCATCAAGAAGCTTAGAAGCACAGGCCCATGTCATGAGTTCAGGCTTCATTGCATTTGGTTCAATTTTTGGAATTCTATTAATCCAATTTGAATGAAAAAAGGCTGTAACGCAGCTGCAGCCGACTGGTTACCTGACTCCTGTCTCTCAGAAACAAAGGAGTAAGAGGGGAGGTGTGGGGGCGGTGTTGGAGCACTGACAGAATTAGATGACTTTTATCCTGTGAAAAAGAGAAAAAAACAGATTGCAGAGAACAAAGTGTGCCAGTTTAGCTTTTGTCTAAATCTTACATTGAAGAGCTGATTCTTTTCTGTTAAAGTTGTTTAAGGATGCTTAACTACTGGATCTCTGGATTACCATACACGATATCTAACGAGATGTTTTCATTTTAAGTGTAGGAGTGTGCTGCAGGCAGTGATATTCGTATATTTCCAAGCCAGACAGTCGAGCTGGGGGTGGATGGGCCAGGGATGCACGGATGACAGGATGGAGGCTGCTGCTGCTTACCTGTTGAATGTGAATGCATGATACTGGAGGCTACCTGATGAGATAATTTGGTCCCACGTGAGCACACAACTGCAGTCTGCTTTTCAGCTTTCAGGAAACCCAGATCATTACCTTGAAACCAGCAAAGTAGAGGTAACTTAATGAATGTCTAACTCAGTTGGAGGGAGCATATTTAACAGGTAAGGTCACATACATGCTGAAATATACAACACTTTATAACTACAGCCACATACTTACCTTGCAGGCGCTGCTTTTTCGCCACTTTGCTCCGAATATTCAAATGAATTTTCAGAGATTGAGAAATAATGTCACTGTTGTTTTGTCTTTTTATGACGATCATTCGCTGATTTTGTCAGGCTCCTCTGAAATGAGCTGAATCTAAGCGGTAGTTTCTCTCATATACTTATACTGAGATCTGGCTGTACTTTGATGTGGATGTCAACATAAACACTCTAAAAAAAAAGCAAGAAAACTTCTGAATCCTGATGTCAAGTATGTTATGATTCAAACATGACTCAATAATGACAGCAAGATAAACTCAATAAATAAATCACGCTGGGCTCAAGTTGAGTGACATGTTGTTTCGTTGAAACAGCATTAGCAAGTACAGTTTACATGCCGGCAATACAAAGTTAGCATTTTAAGCTGCTCATCATATAACTTTGAAGAAAAGTGAGTTGCTACTTGAAGTGAATGAGGGTAAAACGAGCGTAGCTTTAACATTCATATGGTGCTGCTTCATCAGTGTGGGTGTTATGCAGACTGTCAGGGTAAAGAGGAAGCTGTGCTGGAAGGCAAAGCTTGAATTACTGATGATTCTGACTTAATGTTATTGTTAGTGCTTCTTGGCTTCTAAGTGCTGGTTTTGACACTAGGGACCACAGTGAACCTCTCAGCTGCATAGAAAAGCATATTGGTTCCCATGGGGTGGTGCTTTCATGGTGTCATTTAAATTCATTAAATAGAACTCAACATGTAACACACAACACAATGATCTTTTATTGTAGACTGGTGCACCCCAAGTATCCGACCTCAGACCATGTGCCTTTTTATTTCCAATCGATACACTTCCCTTCGCTACCATTACTTCAAGCTGAGCTGCGAACTGTCATCTTTATTCTGATGATAAAAAGCTCTATGTACCAGTACAGCCGGATGACCTTTCAAACTACAAGACTCAGAGGCATGTTTATCTGCAATAACAGAAACAAATGAGTATAAACATTCAGCAGCTCGATTCTGACAAGATTTAGTAAGAGTGATTAATTGTTAGAGCAGCACAATGTGGATGTTGTATTATTTTTGACAGCTGGGTCATAATTAGAGCTGCAACAATTAATCAAATAATTGATTATCAATTAATTACTAAATTAATCCTCAACTGTTTTGATAATGGATTAATCTGTTTAATTAATTATCTAAGAGAAAAAGAAGTTGAAATTCTCTGATTTCAGCTTCATAAATGTGAACATTTTCTTATTTCTTTGCTCCTCTATTACAGGCCTCAATATCTTTGGTTTGCAAACAGGACATTTGATGGTTGGACTCCAAGAAACATCAACATATTTCACCAGTTTCTGACATTTTATGGACCAAACAATTACTCGATTAATTGAGAGAAAAATAGATTAATTGATCATGAAAATAATCGAAAGTTGCAGCCTTAGTCATAATAGAATCTCAGGATGATTTTTGATCCTCGTTTTGTAGCACATGCAATGACTATAAATGAGGCAGGTTTTTTTCATGAAATATTGCGTAAGATTATATTCTATCTTTACAGGATATTGTATGATAAACAATAATGAGTACACTGACCTTCTCTGGACGTCTTATTTGTGGTTGAACACTTTGTTTCATGAGCAAAATTTTGTAGCTATGATCACAACAAATATGAAAACAATGTAAGTGAGCTTTCTATTCTGTTAACTTATGCATAACATTGGTTTTGGGTTCTTTTTTTAACCTACAAGGTCTCACATAGACTAGTGTTGTGGCACTTGAGTCCAGGACTCATGACTCATTTTGGTTTCTAGTGTATAGATGATTCAGACTGGGAGGGATGAGAGGAGGACTTGATAACTGAGAGAGACTGTTTTATCATTCTCTTTATTTTATTCTCTCAGTTCCCCTTTGGGGTCTTTGAACACTGGGGGGTGTGAAATGCTTTCGTGAATCAAAAACTATTTACAATTGCATATTTCACCCATAGTGTAAAATGCAAACAAAAACGGTGGTTACAGTTTATATAAAATCATGCAAGCGAAAAATGTCATATCTGTTTTTTAAAATTTCTTTTTTGCCACAGGTGACGAAGCCAGGTATCAATGGTGGCAGATTGAGGAAACACAGCAATATGTACATATTTGTAGTCTAATCTACTAATGATCAGCTTGATAAAATATTTTACTGTATTATTATTACTGTCTGTCTTTGAATTGACCTATTGGTGTATTCTTCCCCCAGCAGGGGGTCAAGGGTCTCTTGCTCTGCTATTTTGGGGATCCTCTGCTGACAAAGTTTGTGGATTCCTGGTATAAGGTCTGAAACTTCATTTAATTCTGGGAAAAGACTGTCTTGTGTTTCCACATGTATGCAAGTTCATGTGCAATTATGTATGGCATAAGTTCCTGCTAGGATCTCTAAAACAGTGTCCAATATAAAGATTTTACAGTAAATGCAACACTACATCTGCAATATGAAGAAAAAAAAAAAACCATCAAGGACAAGACAAGGGCCAGCTCAAACTTTTCCATCTGTACAGAATTCACACTGAAAAGTAAGCAGGATGAAGTGTTGGTATAAACTGGGACCATAATAGCTAAAAAAAAAAAAAAAGAAAAGAAAAATAACTTTAAATAAGACAAGAATTTTAAGTAAAGTGCCAAAATTGTGTACTTAGACTTTTGATTAGGTCACTGTTTGCAGGCCCACAGTAATTTTTGCAACCAAAGTCACTCGACCACCCCGCCCAAGATGTTTGATTGGTTTAAACCTTGATTAATAGTGGATGAAGTGCAGGTGTTTATTGAGTGTATTAGACACCTGCAGTGATCCTGAAAGACCAAATCAATAAGGAGGCCATAGTCAAAATTATGCCCACAACTTCACCTTGATTGTTCATTTAAATCTCCAGACATGCAAACATGTTTGATGAGAACGTGAAGTCATAAACTAAATGTGTTTTCTACACTCTTAACAAAAAGTCTGTTAATCAAACTGGTTATCATGAAGAGTTGTTTGATTATGACCTCTGACATTTTAATTTCTTTGATTTGTTGTTGTTGAAGAAAACCTAAAATGGAGATGAACTAATGGAGATGAATTTGACATTTGCATCTTTTAATTCTCTCTCTCTCTTTCTTTCTTTCTCTCTCTCTCTTTGGTCTTGAGCCTTGCACTGTGACTACGACAATGAGATGCAGCTAGTGTCTGGACTCATCCTGACAGGCAGTGAATGGAGTTGGATTCTGACAGGCAGTTGAGGTGGTCAGTGAGTCCAATCAGGATGCCTCCAGGGTACCTTGCTTTGGAAATTTCAGGGCACATCCAACTGGTAGGAAACCCTGGAGTATGGCCAGACCACAATGGGAAGATTATATATCTCATCTAGCTAGAAATGCCTCAGGATCCCCAAGGAGGAGCTGGAAAAGTTGCTGGGGAGAGGGACGTCTAGACTGCCCTTCTTAGCCTGCAGCCACCACAACATGGCCCAAGATAAATGTCAGAAACTGGATGGACCTTTAGCAAGTTGGCACAGCAGAAAGTTATGTGATCCATATTAACAACAGCAGTAGAACCAGATTGTTTTTTTCTTATTTGAGGAAGAACTTGTGAGTGATACACAAGGACAGAAACAAACAGACTTAAACTGACTGTTTAGTCAGTGACTAAATTACTTCATTTGCTTAGTTTTAGTTCATGTAAACTATAAGTCTAACCAAATTTCCCTTAAACAGAACCTGAGAAGATGTCACCTTGAAAAGTTAACACAGTTGTATATTCAAAAAATGGAAGTGGTAAATCTTACCTGAAAATGCAATCAATGTTAGACAAATCCACAATGAAATTTCTCTAATGTATGGAACTCTCAGTTTGCATTGAATAGCATGTGACTGTGGACACAGAGGCTACAGATAAAGAAAAGCACTTCTTAGACTGCAATTTTAAGACCCTTTTTGTTTGCAACAGCACCACCTAGTAGTCTGCAAGGACTGCATTTTGACTGACAAATAGTGTTTTTTGTTGGTGACATGAGGGTTTTTTTTAATGTCAAACCTCATCCCTAATGAAAAGGCATTGTATTATTTAAGTCGTATTTGTTTTAATTAACACATTCGCAATTCTGTGAGCAGACAAATTTTTTGACTTGTGTTGTGCTCTAAAGATTATCCACAATTCAGGGAACAAAGCTACCCAACTGAACTCTGAGCAAAACCTAGATCCCAGGGAGTGCAACCACCTGGTTAAGAGGGAACTGAACAGCCATCAGTGAGTAATACAAGTTTACACAAAGATATATGAAGAGAGTGGCCAGTCTGGCTTTGTCAAAAAGAAAAAAAGAAACTGAAATAAGCCTGGAAACCTAATGACAGTGATGGGACATTTGTCATATATCAACATTAAGCTCTGTGATTGACAGTCAGTGAAATGTAGAGTTGGCTGCACAGGTCTTAATAATATCCCCTTGGGCTTAACTCACTCTAAGTATTTAAATATACATAATTAAGGCCGGCCCTTGTTTATCATTAAAACCGGCTTTAACTTCAGTTCCTTCAAAAGCTTCTTTGTGTTCCCCCTGAAAAAGAGCCCCTCTTCAACCAACACTGAAGTGCTTTGATAATGATAATCTTCCACTTGATTCCCTTACTTAAGACTGAATGCTAACACTATTTGAGACCTCTTAGAAAATATCATCAGTTTGTTTTTCTTTGGCGCTAAGAACCCACTCACGACAATATGAGTTCTGCAGCTGCAGTCTGGAGCTCATCAGAAGCCTGCATCAAAGGAAAGGTGAGAGTGTAAAGAACTCTTTCATCCAAAACTAACTTTTATTTTAAGATATGTTGCTTTATTTAGCATATCGGAAAGGGGAGAAATGTCTAAGAAGTTATCAAAATATGGGATAACCAATAAAGCTATTAACAAAGTATCAACGATGGATGGATGGATGGATGGATGGATGGATGGATGGATGGATGGATGGATGGATGGATGGATGGATGGATAGATAGATAGATAGATAGATAGATAGATAGATAGATAGATAGATAGATAGATAGATAGATAGATAGATAGATAGATAGATAGATAGATAGATAGATAGATAGATGGATAGAGAAACCAACGAGTGGCATCACTGAGATCATGTCCATGTTTTATAAGCCATGGAACTATTTTAAGAATGATAGAAACCATGAAAATAATCAATAACTTATGCTACTTTGGGATGATATTCCATGAACCAAGGTACCTTTGAATACATCACAGACAAGTGCACCAAGGAGTAAGCAAATGAGCAAACGAATAAATAATCAAAAGTCTTATTGGATGTCAAAATGAACCGTAATAACATTTGAGTTTCTTTTTGTGTCTGTTCTTTCATGAAAGAGCTGTGAGAGCAGGCGGGTTTCAGTCAACAGTTTCAAACAGCCAGACACTGTCAGGGTGCACGGCCAGCAACAGGATGACAGACTGCACTAATTGGACATCAAGGAGCCGAAGAAACAATTAGGATTTTGTTTTGAATTTTTCTCTCTGCGTGCACACGAAATACTCTGTGTGAGAGAGCAAAGAGGATCAAACAGGTGACAAGATATCTGTGGAGAAGAAAAAGAAACATTGAAGGATTGCAGGAGTGTTGCAGGATTCATGTCAGTTCACCCAAACACATTTTAAAAAATATCCACAGCTCTTTTGCCTTTGGCAGAAAAGAGTTTCATATAAAAATGTCGAAAAGCAAAGGTTTATTCCCAAGTCATCCTGACATGTTTCTACAAAGGCGAGTCAGTTTTGAGCCTCACCAGTATGTATAAATTTGTTGGTGTTTATCTTATCAGAGAGGATGTTATTTACACTCTTTGTAAAGGAGTGGCAGCAAAATTCTGAGTGGCAGAAGATTTGAAACATCAGATGAAATGTATAAGAAATGTGCTGCTTGAATCACTTCCTTTAAAAAAGTACTTCTGAGAAAAGATCTTTTCCATTGTGTTTTTAAAGGGTATTTATAGTTGCAACCATTGTACAAACTTTTAAAAGTAGTCAATTCGTGGTTGTATCTTTATATAGTTAAATAGGGGCAACGCACACAAATAGAATAATTCTAAGTAGTAAATAAAAAGGGTTCATTACACCCAGACTGATGCTTGACAGGAAGGTTAAAGTTAGCGTAACTCTGCTGCCAGGGTTTTATCTCCAGCTTATTGATATTCAACATGAGTTCTGTTGTTTTCACAGTTGACAGAACTTGAACAACAAATAAAAAGCAAATATCAGAGGTTGGAGGCATGAAAAGTCCATCTTGTACATCTTTATGAAATCAAAGTTATCTCAATAGCCTACCAACAGAATATTATATCTCATAAGAGCCTCATTTTAAGAATCTATTATCCACAATGATGACTATCACATCCATTTGAGCTTCTAAGAGACAGCCAAAGGATAAAGTCTAAGACAGATTAGCATGTCTCTGTTGAGTGGCAGAAGGGGGAGACATAATTTAGGCAGTTGAGTTGATTCATTTTTGTAAGATGACTCTAGGCCCCTCAAGAGGAATGCAGCCGGGGTGTATAAGTGATATCTGCTCCATGGTTAATTCAGCACGATTTTCCAAGCACAAGGTCACTCATTGTCAGTGTCTGACAGAGACCCATTCAGAAGAATGAGATGAGCTCAGAGAGCGTTCTCATTCTGAGGCCGCAGCTCTCGACTCATAATTATCTGGATGGTGCAGGCCAGCGTGACATTGTCAAGGAATACAAAGCTGTAATCTCTGCCTGCTTCTTCTGTAATGAATTAACGCCAGTGGCGGTGAGACAGCAATGCATCACAGGCACAGATAGATTTCATTTTAGAGAGTTATCAGTGCTTCTATCATGGGAACAGCTCAAACAACATTGACTATTTAGAGTCGAATGACCTTTTCACCGGTAAGGCCTATGTATCTGGTGAATAGTCAACCTTTCATTCAAACTCACTGGAGTAATGTCAGGTTTTCCAACAAGTTTAAAGGCTTTTACATCCATGGAATAATAATGAGAGAAGTGCTGAGACCCATTTGTAAAATGACACAACAAGCATTCAGTTTTTTCATTCCCATCGTTGTAAGACTGCTGTCTATTTAGGAGTTCATCCGTTCAGACACTGTTACCTGTATCAAGTTGAGTATGCAGTGAAAGAAAAGAAAAAATCACAATTATTTCACACATTTATTTTTCTCTCAAAAGCTTTCCAAATTATCATTGACTGTGTTTGTCATTACCTTCTCAGATCCAGACGTTGGTAATAATCATACAGCCTAAATTGCAAGGACAACTCCACTTGCTGTCACTTCCAAAACCATCACATATCACTGTTTGAAGTTAAAAAAGAAAGTAAAATGTATAAAACTCACTTTACTCTTACTGACTGTCTGCAGTATAGGACATAAACTCTACCACCTCCATGTAAACAGATGAAATCAAAACAGACAAAATAAAAGAGTCTCAAACTTTTTTTTTTTGCAAATGGAGCGACGCCTGCGAGCTAGTTCAGGCAGACAACTGGAGCTGCGCTGCTCCACACGTCACATGTCCCACTCGTCATAACCTTCTCCCAATCATGTTCTCTGCCTCTCAGCTCAGCGGTCTATTTAAACTGGGGAAAATCTCCCATCTCTCCCTCTGCCTGTCAATGCTGCTGCTGCCCTGCATTTGTGTTACTGCATGTTCTTTCGCCCCCACCGCCACCCCAGCATCCACCTGCAGGCTCCGAGGGGGGAATCATCGTTAAACAAGACGTAAAAACCCTGTTTTTAACCTCTATTAACTAATGAAAAAGAAACATTTCAGAAAAAAAAGAGTTGAACACAGTACAGCCCAAATATCACCACAGCATACAGATGTGAGAAACATTTCTACGAGGTGTAATAATTTTTTAAAGTTTGACCACATCCCATCTGGAATGAATAGAGCGGCAGAGTTTTTGACTTGTTCTGCAGCCGGCCGCCAGAGGGGGCAGTTTTTGTGGTGACCTCAGTTTCAGCCAACCAAGATGACGTCCATTTTTTTTTACAGTCTCTGGCAAGTAGTGATGAGATTGGAGCCTGGCGCCAAACATGAGTTACAGTTAGGTCGTATTATTCTTATCTATTTCCATATATTCATTGCTCTAGGATCTTTAGCTTTAAGTTGTAATTTTATGCAATAACAAGAGACATGACACCATGACTGACAGCTCTGTTGACTAATGCAGCTCCTCTGGTGCCTTCTGCCAGATTTGCAAAGTAGAGGAGGAACATTCAGAGAAGATATAAACATGAGCACGAGAGTAACAAAATTTTTCCACAAATGTGAACATCTGCATAAAAATGGGACAAGATTCAGTTACACTTCTACCAACTGGACTATTCAATCAGGCTTTATTTGTTTAGCATTCTATAGACAAAGCAAAATCAACACAAAGTGTTGCACATACAGAAAAAAACAAGTGACCACACAAAACAAAGTGCATTGCCCACTCCGGGTTGGGAGAGACTCTTTGCCCCAAGTGAAGGAGTTTAATTATCTCGGGGTCTTGTTCCTGAGCAAGGGGAAAACAGAGCGAGAGATTGACAGACGGATCAGGGCGGCATGTGCAGTGATGCAGGCGCTATATCAGTCCGTTGTGGTGACTGGGGAGTTGAGCCAGAAAGCAAGGCTCTTAATTTACCCATTAAACTACATTCTAACCCTTACCTATGGTCACAAGCTGTGGGTAGTGACTAAAATGAGCTTTCACAGCAGGGTGTCTGAGCTCAGCCTTAAGCCTGGTTTATGCTTGACACGTCAGCATGGTCTGTGCAGCTTCGTGTGGACAAATGATGCCATTTTAGCAGCCTCACCCCCTCGTGTGGTCCTTGTCACGCTAAAAATTTCTGAATCACTCACGTCCAAAGATTTCTAACTTCTGCTCAGATGAAAAGGAGCTCCTCATGTCCAAAGTATAAAAAAATACTGGCATTTATATGATTCACTGCACAGAGATCACTGTGGTAACTGTTTGATGAACAATTCTTGTCGTGAAATTAATCAAACCCAAACGTGGCAGAGAAAGGAATGCATGAAAAAATGTTGTAAACATTGTAAACATATTCTACTCTAGTTCAGTACTGTGGTAGACGTGTGCTTGCGATACACCGCCTCCTGCAGTTTGGGAACAGTGCTAAGTGTAAAAAACCATAAAAGCCACACGCATTCTTTCGTGCGGATCTAATGTGTTTAATTTCCGTGTGTCACGTTCATGCGGAAAGCATAATCAGCCATTTAGAGATAGGGTTTGGAGCTCGGACATCCGGGAGAGGCTCAGAGTAGAGCCGCTGCTCCTTCGCATCAAGAGGAGCCAGATGAGGTGGTCCAGGTATCTGGTGAGGATGCCTCCCTGGGGAGGTGTTTCAGCAATGCCCAGCAGGAGACCCCAAGGTAGACCCAGGACACAATGGAGAGATTATATCTCTCAGCTGGCCTGGGAATGCCTCAGTAAGCCCCCAGAGGAGCTGGCGGAAGTGGCCAGGGACAGGTGCCAATGGTTTTCGCTGATGACATTTCTGCCACCAGGCCCCAGACCCAGATAAGCAGTAAAAGGTAGATGGATAGATGGAAATCAGATCATGGAAATTATTTGTCTCTTTATGAGCTCCAATTACATTAACATCTATTTCCATGCCCCTCTCTCTGCTCAGCTTGTGTCAATGTTCAGCACCAGTTTTCAAGATAGTTCCCTGATCAGACCAACAGTAGCACCAGTATGACATCCAAAAGCATTACATGATATGAATGAAAAAATGCACGAAATGTATGACACTGAACCAAAGACTGGACCCAATTTTCAAGACTCAAGAAACAGGTAAAAATTCACAGTCTGTTTGGGCTTGTCAACAAAAAAACAGCAAACACGAGGAAGAAAGTCTGGCACTGAAGGAAGGGGAGACAGGGCTTAAGTCCACACTGGGAGTGGGGATAACAAGGCACAGGTGCAGCAGATTATGACAATCAGGGGAGCAGGAAACACAGAGACAGGAAGTCATCAAACCTGAAACAGGAGACAAGGGTAAGTTACCAAAATAAAACAAGAAGCACAGGACAAGAAATATCTTTCTCAATTAATGGAATACAGTGTGTTTAGGTCCACAGTCTTGGGTTGGATAGGCATGCTTGGTATTAAACAGAAAGGTGCCAAATAAGTCAGACAGCATTGATCAAAAACGCTAACAAATGTGCACTGTGCTGTTTCGAACCACAACAATATGGCTCCATCAGCCAGTCCTCTCTGCGTAGGTTCTGGGTCCAAATAACCCTCAGTGCAAAACATTTCTGCCTGCTTTGGGATGTACTTTTGCTTCTCTTTTGTAGAATGGATAGAGTTGCATCAATTTCCAGTTGTAGGGTCATCTATCTTGACATACAGTCAAAGGTGCAGACAAGAGAGATTTTTCTCTTGGCAGGGAAAGAAAAGGAAATCAACAACAACAGTATAAATTATCATTTTATCAGTGTTAATGTACTGTCAAAAGTTCCTCACTCTATATAATGCACCAATATACACCAAGCAGTCAACAAGCTCTGTTTTAAGCGACAAAAAACAGACAGTACCAGATACATATAGACATCTCTGCTGTATCACAAATAGCTGTAGGGTATATTGAACATATTGTGAGTGTATGAAATACATAAGGAGACATATTGTTTTGTTTACTGAGTTGCCTGAGCCACAGACTGGAAGCTCTATGACACTTGAGGGCTTTCAGCAGGAGATTTACCTCTGTGCCTCTCTGCCATGTGTTAAGTTTGCTCAAACCATTGATCAGCACATTGACAAAGTTTTCTTTTTCTTGCAGTGTGCTCAAGGTTGACTCAGTTAAGTTGTGTTTGTGATACAATTATTGTGAAAAGTGCAGAAAGATGTGGGTGATGACAGTCTGCGTGTGTATGGCAAAATATTATCTTTGAAACAGACAATACACTAACAGCGTGGACGTAAGTGGACAGACAACAGACACCAGCCATGTTTAGAGGTCTTGAAAATAAGAGTTTATTTATTGTTTTGAAGCAATTTACTGCATGAATTATTAAATTAATGAGTGAAAAAGGTTCAATATCCCTGCAGGTGTGGATGAATTTAATAGAAAAATAGCTGGCATGTGTTTGTGTGTGTATGAAATGAGAGAGAGAGAGAGAGAGTGATGAAGGATGACAGTGTGCATCTCTGCAGCCCATTTCCATCCCTTGTGGTTCCTGAATAAAACACAAAACCTTTTAATTCTTTCCAGGGATTACTGTTTAGTTATAGCTCATTAAAAGAACATATTGGCTCCAGCTTTCTTGCTCATTACTTCAAACCATTAAATCAAGACAGTGCGTTACTGGAACAAAAACATGAAACCTTTAGACTGTTTTAAGACTGAGACAGCACTCACGTTTATTAAAAGCATTGTACTTGAATGTTTTATTGATGGCTGATTATTAGTGGGCTGTTGAGGATTTCACAGCCGAGTCGAACAGGCTTCTTGTTTTGGAGAGTTATCACGTACACATTCTACTGAGAACGTATAAAATATTTCTCTTTTGGTTTTAGCTTCAGCCCCAAGTTTTACTCATCTCACACTCTTACTCTCAGGGGTGTTCACTACTACAGTTATAGTCTTTTGACATACTGTGCTGCAGCTGCTAAAAGAAAATTACACATTTTAAGAAAAAGGAAGAAGAGATAATAACTTTTTCAACTATGCTAAATGAAAAGCAGCTCTGCTTACTTCAGTAGAGTAGGGAGATCAGAATTTAACCTCTGTTGCATGCTAAATGCATGAGAGAAGACTGTATAATGGCCTTTGTAGTCTTGTCAGTCTAAGGTGTAACATGTTTTACAGACGTCTCTCTTAAAATTTCAGTGGAATATGCTTTTGGCAGACTGTATCTTTTTTTTCCCTCTTTTTCTTTTTACCGGACTATAATTGCCCACTGTGACCATTCAGCAACGGGACAGTAAAATTCAAAGGAATTTGTTTGTCTAAAGTGTTGTATAATCTAAATCTGATCCAAGGTTAATTATACACTCCTAAAACAGAATCCGGGGTTTTGAACTTGGTGGCAAAAGCTACAGACAGAGAATTAACAAAGTGATACAAACAAGACAGAAACAACATAAATCAAACCTTTCATGTTTTTTTCTCAACCTCGCCAATGTTGCATGAGATAGGAATGCTTGTTGTTCATAGAAGTCTGCAGTTCCATTGTCTGCAATAACATTAACGGCAAACTATGACCTTAACCTAACATGCCATAATCTGCATATACAGCCAACACAAGTCATCAAGAAGCTAGGATTGTGACCAATCAGTGAGGAGAATATGCTTGCAACTATGCTCAGAGTCACTAAGCGCACACACAATATACATGCACACAGGTAGGAGGCTAAATGGGTCTACAAGCAGGTAAGGCATCCAATCAGTCCATAATGCCTGATTGAAATTATAAGATGGACTCTAGTATTCATAAAGGAAGCATCCACAAGCTCCATGATCAAAAAGGCTCCTGCAGCTTTGAACTAATTCAAGCAGAAGTGAGTACATAACTATTTTTGACTGACCTTTGAAGGCAATTAGCTAATTTCAGAATTGATTTTAAGATTTACTGCTCGTTTTTAAAGCACTAAATTGAATCTGATGCCCTGCAACATATTCTAAAAAGCTGGGACAGGGTCATGTTTCTCACTGTGTTCCATCACCTTTACTTTTAAAAACACTCAATAAGCGTTTGTGAACTGAGGACACTAATTGTAAAAGCTTTGGAGGTGAAAGTCTTTACCATTCTTGCTTGTTGTACAACTTCAGTTGCTCAACAGTCCGGAGTCTCTGTTGTTGTATTATGTGCTTCATAATGTGCGACACATTTTCAGTGGGAGACAGGTCTGGACTGCAGGCAGGCCCCGTACTCTTTTACTACAAACGTGCTGAATGTGTTTTGTCATTGTCTTGCTGAAATAAGCAGTGACGTCCCTGAAAAAGACGTTGCTTGGACGGCAACATATGTTGCTCCAAAACCTGTATGTACCTTTCAGCATTAATGGAGCCTTCACAGATGGTCAAGTTAGCCATGCCATGGGCACTAACACACCCCCATACCATCACAGATGCTGGCTTTGAGACTTTGTAATGATAACAACCTGGATTGTCCTTTTCCACTTTGGCCCAGAGGACACAATGTCTATGATTTCTGATTTCCAAAAACAATTTGAAATGTGGACTCGTCAGACCACAGCACACTTTTCCACGTCAGTCCATGTCAGATGAGCTGTTTCTGGGTGTTGTTGATATATGTCTTTGTCTTTGCATGGTAGAGTTTGAACTTGCACTTGTAGATGTAGTGATGAACTGTGTTAACTGACAATGGTTTACTGAAGTGTTCTTGAGCCCATGTGGTAATATCCTTTACACAATGATGTTGGTTTTTAATGCAGTGCTGCCTGAGGGGTCAAATGTCACGGGCACTCAATGTTGGTTTCCAGTCTTGTTTCTATGCATGGAGATTTCTCCAGATTCTCTGACTCTTTTGATGATATTATGGACTGTAGATGATGAAATCTCTTTAATTCTTTGCAATTGTACATTGAGAAACATTGTTCTTAAACTGTTGGACTATTTGCTCACACAGTTGTTCACAAAGTGGTGCACCTCGCCCCATCCTTGCTTGTAAACTACTGAGCCTTTCAGAGATGCCCCTTTTAGACCCAATCATGACACTCACCTGTTTCCAATTAACCTGTTACCCCATGGAATGTTCCAAACAGGTGTTTTTTGAGCATTCCTCATCTTTCCCAGTCTTTTGTTGCCCATGTCCCAACTCTTTTGGGATATGTTGCAGGCATCAAATCAAAATGAGTGAATATTTGAAAAAAAAATAAATAAATAAAAACTTAAGTTTATCAGTTTAAACAATAAATATCTTGTCTTTGTAGCGTATTCAATTGAGTATAGGTTAAACAGGATTTGTAAATCATTGTATTCTGTTTTTACTTATTTTTTACACAGTGTCCCAACTTTGTTGGTTTTGTGGTTGTATAACACAACATAATTCATCAGACAGTTATTTTATTTGTTATTCCGTTGGGTTGTGAAGCAAAGCTCCATAAATATTATGAAAAATGGCCCTAATTAGTGTAAATAGGGACATTTCTTTTATCAAAAACCAAGGCGCTCTCTGATTTATAAATGGTGCCACAGATCTCCTTAAATGATTGCTTAACTGTGTTCTTGAGACTTCCTTAAATTAAAGCGTTGCCCTGGGATACATTTCCCAAACCCCTCCAGCGCCTCATTCCAAGCCACTTTCCTGTTGTATAATTCATATGGAAAGATGTTCAGGGGCCACAACTGTGGTAATTAAGTTGTGTAAATGACAAGGTCATTAACAAAGTTTATATGGTAATGCCGTGCCCCAAAAGGAGATGGGCAGCGGGACCTGTCGTGTTGTGGATGCTGACCTCAGCAGGCTGCCCGACGGGGGCTGACGAGGCTGCAGTGTTGCATTAGTCAGGGAAATGTTAAACAGCAGAACAGAGGTATTTACATAGACACCACCAAGTCAGGAGGACTCTCACTGTGATCTCACATGTATTTATTTAACTCTGTTTATGTTTGAGGAAATGATAAAATGTCAACAATCAGGCTGCCGGTTATTTTTTTCTTCATGTGTGCTATCTGTTACATTCAGTGTATGCATGTATTTCCTACAACAATGGCTTATTGTAAGTGTTGAATTCAATAGAGGGATGGAGCCACTGCTTTGCTCTGCAGGGTGAAACAGCTCTCCTGGATATTGATGATTACACCCTTAATTCAAAGACCTCGTTCCCTTGTCCTGCTCCCTCTCCCTGGCACTGATGGCCTTGCTTTGACAAATCTAAAGCAACAGAGGGCCGACAGAAGCGCAGATACTGCAGTTAAGTGGATGTAAGTCAACCTGCCAATGAAGGGCGTCTCTTAATTGTGGCAGTCATGCGACAAATCAACATAAATGGCCCTGGAAATGTGGCCTTGAAAATCAAAGTGGCGTCGTTGAATCACACCTCTAAACGCAGGATTAACAAATGAGTGTTTTGGCCGTACATTTAGCTCAACATAACGGTGCCACTAATTCTTTGAAACACGTGTGCTACATTTCATTTGATGCTGAAATATGGACAGCTTGGGGTAGCACCTCACACCGTGAAATTCAATAACTCACCTTGCTAATTCCTTCCCTTTAGCAATGCTTTTTTTTCTTCTATTTGTCGACCCGTCCCAGAATTTCCGGCTCTTTCTTCATGCTCAGCAGGAGTTTTTTTTTTTGTTTTTCTCACTAAAATTACTTAGTTTGGCCATGATGAAAGTGCATTTTGTTCTAGATGAGCCTCCTAAAATTGAGTTCTATCCATTCCTGTGATTGCTTTCAGTAAATGTAACAAAATTAGACAATAATGAAGACTAATGGTTCACCTCATTTGGTTAAAGATGAAATTCATTTTGATTACTCTCCGGCTTTGCAAGGATTTTATGATCTCTCTAAATTAGCCATCGGCTGAAATGTTCCTAATAATGAAAATATCAGTCAAAGTCCACACCTTTGTACCATGAATTGGGTTAAGTATGAGTTATAACACATCTTAAATTGCTGCAAATTGTGAAGAAAACCTCAGATAAAATTGAAAAGATTGTAGTTTTCTTCCCAATTTGTGTTGTTTAGATGGCAGCTCTGTAGTTTAGTAAATCTAATGTCAGACTAAACATCTGGTAGCACTTTTTTAAAACTATATTTGCTTTGTTGACTCAAAAACACATTCCACAGTCTTTGATAGTGTCCATCTTTCCATTCTCTCCTAGTGAATGCTAATTAGCGGTATTACCTTTGTCAGATTTGATGCTGTAAGCCTCCCTAATCCAAGCTTCCCCTCAGACAAGCTCTACACAGTGATATATGGAGAGATAGAGTGAGATGAATGCAGTGAGAGACAGGAAGAGAAGCTTGTAAATGTGTCCATCACACACTAAAACACACACCCCGACTACAGATGAATCAAAAGGACATATTGTACATCAAAGCCGCAAATATGGCAGGAAACATGTTTGATGAGTCACCTACCTGTGACAGCCTGAGTGACCTGGAAACTACATTTGAAATGAAAAAAATGGTGCATTGTCTCATGGAAATAACTTCTGCGTTCTACTCATTTTTCTCCATTTTAGTAATGAGGGAAAAAAATTACAGTTTTTGCCAGCATTATTTGGAAAGTATACATATAAGTATATACACTCACCGGCCACTTTATTAGGTATACCTTGCTAGTATCAGGTTGGACCCTCTTTTGCCTTCAGAACTGCCTTAACCCTTCATGGCATAGATTTAACAAGGTTCTGAAAACATGCCTCAGAGAGTTTGGTCCATATTGACATGATAGAATCACGCAGTTGCTACAGATTTGTCGGCTGCACATCCATGATGTGAATCTCCCGTTCCACCACATCCCAAAGGTGCTCTACTGGATTGAGATCTGCTGACTGTGGAGGCCATTTGAGTACAGTGAGCTCATTGTCATGTTCAAGAAACCAGTCTGAGATGATTCCAGCTTTATGACATGGAGCGTTATCCTGCTGGAAGCAGCCATCAGAAGATGGGTACACTGTGGTCATAAAGGGATGGACATGGTCAGCAACAATACTCAGGTAGACTGTGGCGTTGAAGCGATGCTCAGTTGGTACTGAGGGGCCCAAAGTTTGCCAAGAAAATATCCCCCACACCATTACACCATCACCACCAGCCTGAACCATTGATACAAGGCAGGATGGATCCGTGCTTTCATGTTTGATGCCAAATTCTGACCCTACCATCCGAATGTCGCAGCAGAAATCGAGACTCATCAGACCAGGCAACGTTCTTCCAATCTTCTATTGTCCAATTTTGATGAGCCTGTGCGGATTATAGCCTCAGTTTCCTGTTCTTAGCCGACAGGAGTGGCACCCAGCGTGGTCTTCTGCTGCTGTAGCCTATCTGCTTCAAGGTTCGACGTGTTGTGCGTTCAAAGATGTTCTTCTGCAAACCTCGGTTGTAACGAGTTATTTGAGTTACTGTTGCCTTTCTATCAGCTGGAACCAGTCTGGCCATTCTCCTCTGACCTCTGGCATCAACAAGGCATTCTCGCCCACAGAACTGCCGCTCACTGGATATTTTCTCTTTTTCAGACCATTCTCTGTAAACCCTAGAGATGGTTGTGCGTGAAAATCCCAGTAGATCAGCAGTTTCTGAAATACTCAGACCAGCCCGTCTGGCACCAACAACCATGCCACGTTCAAAGTCACTTAAATCACCTTTCTTCCCCATTCTGATGCTCAGTTTGAACTGCAGCAGATCATCTTTACCATGTCTACATGCCTAAATGCATTGAGTTGCTGCCATGTGATTGGCTGATTAGAAATTTGTGTTAATGAGCAGTCGGACAGGTGTGCCTAATAACGTGGCCGGTGAGTATATTGCACAGGCTCATGGATATGGGATGTGTCTGGTTTGTATTAAGAAAGTTGTGTGCATTAACCATCTGTTAAACCTCCTCCATCCTTTTTTTATCAACATCACCTTACTTTCCACAGGTGGGACAGCAGATGTGATTGCTCCAAGTATTCAAACTTGCAAAGGAATGTTTTATATTAAAGATTCTGAAATGCTAAACATGTCTCACACTGATGCTGTGGTGAAGCTTGTGGGTCTTAATAAAAGACAGCATGATGGCAAAGCATCTCGCTTTGATAAGTTAGATATGAGAATGCTTGTGGAGCGAATGAGAAATTAAGTTTGTAGACATGTTGTGTTCATAACGTATACTGTTAACAGCATTAAATATTTAAAAACACTTAATAAAAGCTCAATATGAGAATGTTAATGTAATTACCGATTTAGAACAATATTGTACACTACCCCTGTCAGATATTAAGCTAATAAAGCATTGGAGACATGTATACCACTATTAATGCACCCTATTATTTACTTTCGGTGCACCTTGATTTTCAACTTTATTATCCTTATCAGGCCTGAGTCAAATCAATCAAATATATTGTTATTCAAAAACATCAAGCCATTTTATTTAACAAATCAGTACAACATAATCAAATCACAACCCATACACAGACACCTGGCAGCAGACTGAAGGTGAATCATACTGACAAAATGCTTTCATGAGGAAATTACTGTTCTGAATGCAAAGCAGCAGATGATCCAAAATGATGAAAATGAACCAAATGATCCAGTGTCAGTAAAGACAGGAGTTTACATACAGAGAATAATGAGACCGCGTGCAACTGGTGAAGAGGCATGAGGCCTAGAGCAGAAATGCCCTGAGGGTTTGCAAAGGGAAGGAGATACTGATACCTAATGGCATGATAAGGAAATCAATTTTATGTCTGCAGTCTTGTTTGCATTTGTTACTTAGAAGGATAGTTTTTTTATTTTTTATTTTTTAGTTCATTTCATTACCAGTTAGAAATACCTTACATTTTAAGATTTAATTTTAGTGTCACTGAACGAACACTTGATTCTGGGCTTTATAAAAACTTGAACATGTCTCACAAGATAATGTGAAAAAGGTTTCCATCTCCTCTCAAATTGAGACTGCAAGATAAAACTAATGTCCTGGAATAAGGCAGAAATAACAAAAAAGCTGTCTTATTATAAACTGCACTGTTTCTCTTCCTAAAAATGTACTGGGGCTTTATTTTCCAGCAGCCAGTCCCACAGCACCACGATACGAGGATAGCTCCCATTAAAGAAAAGAACTACTACACAATGAGAGTCAGCCTGGAGCCTACAAATGGGATGGAGCCTTTTTCTCTGAGCTAGGGCTATATACAAAGTCATTGTTAAGACAAAGATAATATTATTTCTTAGTCTTCAAATAGGTTTTAAACTCTGGCCTTGTAAAAGTAAAACACATTTTATAATATTGACTTTCACCTTTCATCAAACTAAAGTAAAGAGCAAACAAGCTGAAAGAAAGACAGAAAGTGAGCTCGTCTCTGTTACTCCACTCATCAGACAATAGTTTTCTCTGCATATGTAAAACCTGACTGTGGCTGCAATTCAGAGAGGGGATTTATTTTCAGCCTGTGCGGATTTGAAATGCACATCCAATATAAATTTTCTGAACACTCTGTCTTTGGGCCATTAGGAACGTCCTTACCATGAGAGGGTCGCACTGTAGAGACCAGGAGGGAGAGAGAGAATAAATGCGCTCCAGTTCAGCAGAGCAAACCTCTGCAGGAGACATTCTGCTCCCTAGTGGACATTAGGGTTCATTTTCACCTTTAGTTGGTGGTTTCTCCTGCATGTTGAAGAGCAGGTGAGTCATACCAACTTTGCGTGCACTGGTACTGCAAAGAGATACTGATTCATTGCAGTCCAAGCACATTTGCATCTGTGATGTCTGACTGTCCAAGCCAACATTTCATTTTGCATTGGAATTTGTCAACTATTCATCTGCTGCTGCAGAAATAAAACAGGAATGGTGACAGAATGAGAGGCCAGGGATTTCTGTGGATTCAAAGGCTGAAGAGGGCTGACATACTTTCAAATTCAGGAAATGGTTGTAGTAGCAAGCAATGAAAGTGCAGTGTTGCCTTTAAAATCAAAAATTGTTCTCAAAATTTTATTAGAGACAATTCTTGTTCAGCCATTGGCACTGCATTCCAAAACACAAATATAATCTTGTTGCAGAAAAAAGTCTGTAACATTGTAACCATCACATGCAAAGGAGATTTAAACATTATCTCTTATTCATGTCATATGTATTAAGAACAACATTCTTTTTAACGCCACTGATACAGAGCTGTTAAATACTACTAAATCACTGCTCAACCATCCTTAATTATTTGTGCTGCAGACTCAAAGAGGTCTTTTCAGTGTTTGCTGTTTTTCCTGCAGGAAAAAGACTTTTCCAATCAGCAAATGATAGAAAGGATTGAGCATAGAGGCTTTTCCTGTGCCAGAACAAGAATTAATTCCAAACAAAAACCGCAGCAATACAACTCAGGTTGTTTTGTGACATGCTCTTGTAATATGCTGGCACTATATTTGAAGAACTGGTCTCAATCCAAACTGCTGTAGGATTAGTTTACTGCTTCGAAGTGTTACAACTTTGAAAAACTTTCAGGCACTGCTGATCGACATCCCCTGCTGCCCCCAATGTTAGGCGAAAAAAAACACTAACAAAGTCCCAAATGATAGAGTGCCCTCTAAGCTGACATGAGGTGCATGCTCACCACGCAGGTCTACTAAGATGTCCTTCATGTGGAGAAACCATAGACTGTAACATGACAGAGGAGCCTCTGGGGTCCCCATCAAGTAGAGAAAACTGCATGTAAGATCCTCAAGGACACTCTTCATGTGGACAAACCTGATGCAGCACCCTCAAGGATGCCCTTTATTTGCCCTGCATGCGAGGAGAGGATGTCTGACCTTGTCCACCAAATATCAGGGCAGTGCCGGTGCTAAGTCTGGCGGAGCTGTTCTTTTATTATTTTTATGATCCCTGCCTGTAGACAGCCTGGCTCCACCAATGCTTCAAAAAGCCTTGGAACCATAGCAAAGATGTGAAATAGCTACAACCAATCAGCTGAATCAACTGGACATCCTGGGTCAAATTGATACGGCAAATTTGAAAACATTTTAGCACTTATCACTGGAAAAAAAACTTCAAAATTTGTTTCTTAGCAATGGATCTGCCATCATTTCAAAATGCTGCTGATTTTTCATCAAGGGGGACATTTTCAATTGGTTTCTTCCTTTCAGATGTAACAAACTTCTGAATTAAATTGGAGACAGTCAACAGTTTTTTCATCTCTGCGGGCCAAACGTGGTTTTACTATAACAATGGTTAGTTTGATTTTTTTGCCCCTTCAGCAATATTGTTGAAATAATCAGTGCTTAATACAGAAACTGTTTGTTTAATCAATAATAAATCAATCAAAATGGTAAAACTTTCATCAAACTGACATATATATATATATATATATATATATATATATATGTATATATATATATATATATATATATATATATATATATATATATATATATATATATATATATATATATACTCAACAGGTGTGTGTGTGTTTGTGTGTGTGTGTGTGTGTGTGTGTGTGTGTGTGTGTGTGTGTGTGTGTGTGTGTGTGTTAAAAAAACACCTTTTTTCAATGTAAACAAAATTGTTACCTAAAGTCCAAGAACTTGAAAGTAACCCCTGATGGGACAAAAAGAAAATGTCTGAGTTGTAAAAAAAAATTGAAGGTACAGGGTCATGGGTGGCTGGAGCCTATCCCAGCTAAGTTAGGGCGAGAGGCGGGGTTCACCCTGGACTGGTCTCCAGTCAATCACAGGGCTGACACATAGAGACAGACAACCTTTCCCACTCACACTCATATCTACGGGCAATTTAGAATCACCAGCTAACCTGATGAGCATGTTTTTGGACTGTGGGAGGAAGCCAGAGTACCCGCAGAGAACCCATGCATGCACTTGGAGAACATGCAAACTCCACACAGAAAGGCCACCAGGGGAGCCAGGATTTGATCTAGTGCCCTTCTTGCTTGGAGGCTGCAGCGCTAACCTTTGTGCCACCGTGCAGCCCGGTAAATAGTTTTACTGATCAAATGATATTTGGTTATGTGGGATATATTCCAATCTCTCCTCCTTTATCCTCTGAGTGTGTGTGTGTGTGTGTGTGTGTGTGTGTGTGTGTGTGTGTGTGTGTGTGTGTGTGTGTGTGTGTGTGTGTGCAACTACCTGTATTTTGTGTCGTTCCACTGCAGGTGTGTAATAAACACAAAATTTACCTGAAACAACAACACTCCAAATTCTTGAACATCACACTGACTGCTCTGGGTGCATCCTGGACAGATGTCTGTTAAAGTTTGTGGCTGTCCCAAGAGGCAAAACCAGGTCCAAAACTATATGAAGTCCATGCAGAAGGGCTCAAAAGAGGCAGTTCTTTGATATTACACTTGAGGCTGGCTGCAGAAACAATGACAACCAATGGAGGGGCTCAGAACTTATTTTCAAAGTTATTAAACTTAAGAGTTTTGCCCATATAAGGGCATGGTTGGCTTGGCTGTCTGCAAAAAGGCTGAAGGCCTGCCACTTTGCCTAATCCAAACTTGAACAAAGCTAGGTTGAGGTCAGTATTTCAAATAAATCTCCTGGGACAACAAGCTTCAAGACTTTGCATCAGCAAATGAATGACATCATGGACACTATGTTTATATGTTACACAGTCTATGGGCACTTTCCCTCTAAAATTTTTGAAAACAAAGTTAACAATTTGTGGTGCCTATTGTCAAACAGAAGCACATGTAGGTGAAAACAAGTGCAAAAAAAAAAAAAAATCTAATAGGGCCTTATACATTAAAAAAGACTGTCAAAGAAAGTTTTCATTTCCCTCACAGTCCAGACACAAGTCTTAAAAATCCAGTGTTAAGACAGCTGAGTGCCTTAACACTGGATTTTACGAAAGAAAAAACATCCAATTGAGTCAGTTTGAGCAAACTAATTTGTTGATTTGTTTTTTCAAAGAGATAATCAAAGTATATCTGGAGATGGACTCTTTACTTTTTCTTTATTGCTCTTTGGACCTTGCTTTCTCACTATGCTTCTATTTCTTTGTTATTAGGAGTGTTGTATGCAGTGTAGATACAGTGATAAATGATAATCTGTAGTCAGATTTGATGCTTTCAGGATGGTGGTGATGTGTATTTGGATCCAGATGACGCTCTCATCTGAACTCTCTATCTAATTACTCTGTGTGTGAGAGCTGAGGCAGCTCAGTTAACTGCTGTTTAATCTCTCTCAGCTCTCATAACAAAGCCGTCAATCTACCCAGGTCAACAAAATGTTTCTCTACTCACAGCTAATTGGATGCCATCTTTGAAACAATTACAGATAATGTCCTAAATATTAGACTTTGATGACATAATAGTATTTCTCACAGTGTACAGAGGGCTGTGAGACTTTAGTAAAGCACAGTGCTGCTACATTTGGGCCATCTGGACAATCAGTGATGTGAAAAAAATGATGGGACCTATGTCATATGGAGTCAGGAGAAATAGTAGTTACCCAAGAACTACTTTTTAGATGCGTTATTTCTTGCTTGGTGTGAAAAATGTTACTGATAAAGATAGATATTTAAACTCTAAATGAGAAGCATTTATTTCAGCAGTGAGAAGATGAATTCTTTAAAAGTAAAAACTTTTGAGAGTTGTGTTGGCTCATTTTGTGTTAAATGTTCTGTAGGTCATGTCATAAGTTAATATTTTGTTCTTTAAATCAACTATATTTTTTCTAGTACAGCTTTTTGTGTCTAACCTTCCAGTTCATTTCATTCAGATACTTCAAACTATTAATTTTCTTGAAAGTTAGCCTCTTATACTGCATCACACATTGTATTTGAGTTCCTTCACCTCATTCTTCACATCATCCTCTATTCTCGAAACATCTCTCTGCCTCTGAAGAGATCACAGCCCTTTGTACTATAACACCCTAATTGAGCGCTTTGATTTCTCTCACAGCTCTTGAAAACATCACAGTATGAGTTTATACCTTTTATCAGATGGTTCCAGACTTCACAGCGGTTGTGTACGAGCTGTTATCGGATGATGCAATCAGCCGAATGAGGAGTCGTGTTTTTGAGACAAGGAGACACATTTGAAATCAGCCAAAGTCGTCAGTCTACACATAAATAAGATACATCAAAACACTCACCCCAGCCTCTCTCTCTCTCTCTCTCTCTCTCTCTCTCTCTCTCTCTCTCTCTCTCTCTCTCTCTGAAATCATTAAAATCTAAACCACAGGAGACGTACTCTGCAGCTCGAATCCCTAATAGCCATGGAAAGGCTTCACTTTCTGATGGATGGCAATTTTAATTGAAGGCTCAAAACTTTCGTTTAAAAACATAAACATCCCAGCCCAGTGTTAAGCATCAGTCTTTTGATTTATTACATCTCTCATTTTCAGCTGGCCCTTTGCAAGTTTGGATTCACTAGAGATTGGTGTTTTGAGGATTGGATGGCTGTAGTTATGAACTCTCTGTGGGTCTTTCAAAGGGATTTTCTGTGTGATACAGTTGCTCGGTGCTTGGTGCTGCTGCCTCACAGATGGATAGAGATCAAATCCCACTCAGATACCACATTTCTGCACTTATCAGCCACTTTACTGTTGAACCATTGAAAGTGGGGCTGTTCATGCATACACACAAAAAGTCAAACTCAAGAGCAACTATCACACAGAGGAAATGGTACCAAGGGATGCTAAATGGGTATGTCACAGTTCGATTTTGCAGCCAGTAAAGAATCTTAGAAACTATAGATCCATCCATCCATTATCTTTTATTTTCAGGGATGCATTGAAATTTTGGCCACTGATAATTTTTGGCCCAAAATGTCCAAAAAATGCCTATTTGGTTGTCACCTGTGAGGGTTTTTTTTCATACTGTTTTCAAGGAAAATAACATTAATGTTATCACAGCTAGCATTAGCATCACACATAGAGAGAACCTTTTGAACAAGCATTTGAAAAGAGAAGAATGTTCTAATGTGTTTATCCAAAACAATCCAGAGCAATTGATGGCATCAACACTGAATTTACAGCACTTAACACCCTTAAAAACTACTGAGGCTGAAGGTCTGGACATACATATGTTTTGTTATTATGGATGTAAATGCCTGATTTCTGAGTGCGTTGGCCCCTTTTTTCCCGTAGTACATGAACTGTTCTTTAACATCTGGTGAATGATTATTGCACATGGAATGAAAGTATTAGCGGTGTAGAAGAAGAAAACCACAAAAACAAAATTAATTTAATTTTAGGACTTAAGTGACTGTGATTGATGGAAAGCACAGCTTCCCAGCTCTCAGTCAGAGTTGGAATTTTTTGACTTGGGCAAAAACTCAAGGACTTACTGCAGTTAAGCATTTTCACAGTATTTCCATTGTTTTGCTTTGCAAGGCTACGTCACATGCTTGTGATTACCGTAAACAACCATATATCACTGGAAAGCACAAATTCTTAGGTTCTTACCGTTTGAATTTTTCTGATAACACTCCGGCCAAGGTAATACAACGCCGGTGCCATCGCATTATGCAAAGACCATCCTTTTTTTCTGAGATGTAGGACAAATGATTTCACCAGCTAATGGTATGTTTTGAGCAATATTCCCATTTGCTAATACTTGGCCGTCATATCCCTACCTGCTGTGTGATGTCATCTCCACAAACATTAGAACTTTTGCCACTAAGCAAGGGAGAACACTGAAATGCTAAAATGAAGTGTTTCAGACGGAGGCTGAAAAAAGGGTTTCCTGAAACACCAGTGCTAGTGTTGTGCTACCCGAGACCGGTCTTGGTCTCGAGACCAGATTTTGAAGGTCTTGGTCTTGTCTCTGTCTCGGGCTGGCTGGACTCGTGATTTTCCGTCAAGACCGGTCGAGACCAGCACTGATCTGGTGATACTCAACTTTGTTAATGTGATAAAAAAGGAGAAGCACTCTAATGAAAAAAACAAATAGATTCAATTCATGTGTTATTTCCCCCGTCATGACTGCAACCTTCCCGCTGTTGTGACTGAGGGACACACACACACACACACACAGGCGAAAGTGAAAGGTGAGAGACGTGAGTAAGGAGGGCCCGGAGCATGATATGTACAAGACATACTCCTCATTCAACTGACAAATTAACATTTTATTATGAGATATTTAAAGTAATTCTGGGCTTATCAGTGCCTGTCCGATATTTACGAATGCCCGAATGCCCGGGGCAACTTCACAAAGCCGACAGGCAAGCAAAACTCGTAAGGACATGCCTGATTGGGCAAGCATGACTCTGAGCTTTTCTATTTTAATTGTATTATTTTCCTCTCTCGTTTCTCATACGGCACTTTAAATCTTGTCTTTTAAGGAGTTTTTGGACCTTTTTTTGGTTCATGCGCAGATTAATAATAGTGTGATTGACACGTGTGTAAAACCCGCTGCTCTTCAAAAATAATACCCTGATCATTTGTTTTGCCTTGTGATTTATTATGCCAAAGCTACACAAAAAGAGTAAGAAAAATCATATTAAGTTACTTTTGTTTTTCCAAAAATGTGACTGCTGGACTTAAATAAAAAATTGCTGAGAAAAAAAATAGCCAAAAGAAAAGCCAAACAAACCTGTGATTTGAATAATGGAAAAGATGCCAAATCACAGGAACTCTCTCCAGCTCAGGCTCTAATAACAGAGTTTTTCTCTCCAGAGGAAAGCTGCTGGAGGGGAATTACAAACAGTCAGTGGGGAAGATATTAAAGCCCTGGATTAAATCCAAATTACTTCCTTAAACAAAACGGTAGCTATAACAACAGTTGGTGGTCCTTGACTCACACAAACACACACACACATACACACACATGCATGTGGACAAAAAGCTCACATATTTAGATATCACTGCAAGTAATCAAGATTTTATTCCCTGAAACCAAAGAATCTTTAAAAAAAAACACTCTCCCGCTGCAGTGATTAGACCAAGAACAGTCGGACAGTTTATCTCTCTCATGTAGAGCTCAGAAAATGCTTTCCCATGAAGTATAGCAAATTACATCTGAGGGGGGGGGGGGGGGGGTGTTCCTTTTCCCAGTGTGGAGTATAGAGATTCAAACTGTCATCTCAATATAGATACTTTCATCTTGTCAGGTATCTTTTATATGCACAGTTATAAGAAGCAAATGGACCAAGATATGCCCCCACCGACATCTGAAACATCAACACTGGCTTTGCTTTTTAAAGGTTTCACCACTATCTGGGTGAAAGTGCTCAAAGATATATTCACAAACTTACCTGCCTGAAGCAAAGACCCTGTAAATACATGCAAAAGATTTCTTTAAAAAGTACAAGTTTGTCATATTTAACAAAACAGATTTGGTTGAAATGAGATACAATATCTATAGGTTTGTTTAAATTGGTGTATTACTGTCTGAAAACATAAAATATTTAGTTATGGTTAGCTAAGAAGGAGCTTTCATCTTGCACAGCCATTTTTTCTATCACCAAACAGTAATGGAAAACAAGTAGCCATGATTCTTGTCAGTTCAGAAGTGGTGTTACAGAAGTGTGCGTATTCCCATATAACTACCATCACAGGTGCTTTCATGGAGATGTTTTTTTGACTTTTAGATAAGTAAATCAGCCATAGGTTGAAGAAGAACTTATAAGCTGGTGTTTATAATGACATTTCATGCTTAATTTAATCAAATATTATGGTAGTTCTGGCCATGTGGGGCAAAAATTTTTTTTAAAAAAAATTGGAGTTTGGAGGATTTCTGTGGAAAACAAAAAGTTTTTTAAACCTTGCACATTCTTTAGTAGTCAGTTTTTACCCACAGTGGATGGTAATCATCTTGACCCTGCTTGTGGAAGCCAGTGACAGCAAACAGTTTAAACGTGATCTGCAGCAAATTCCCCAACTGATTGAAAAATCACAGCTGTGGAATCTGTATTGTTCAAAATGTAGGATATGTTTTGAATTGTGATGTATTTCCAGCTCTCTGGGTCTAATGTATCATTTTTTGTAGAAATCAGTCACAATAGAAAAGTATTTCTGCTGGTATCATCTTTGTTTTGAGTTAACATTCTGTCCTGAGGTTTTTCTTTGTCTGAATGAGGAATACCAATAATGTTACATTCACTTACTATGTAGCTCACATTTCTTGGTGCAACTTCCTCCCTCCTGTCCTCTTGCTGTATTGACTGACATGGTGTGTCTTACTGTTGGTGTGTCTGTGTGGCAGCTGTGGCAGTGGAGAACAGAAACAAACATCTGATTTACACATTCAAATGTGGCAGATGAAAACGTACATCCAACAAGCCTCGAAGAAAGCAGCTTGTTTCATCCAAACATCCAAGATGTTACGTATTCTCTCCAGAATTTCTCTCCCATGTAGATCGCCTACAACCCTATCAAATAATATAAATAATAAATGAGAAGTAAACTCCATCAATTTGGTATTGTCAAGAAATCCAGAGAGCAGACTGTTGCTGTTTTGTTTCTGTTTTTACCTCAGGCTACGATGAGCCCACTTGTCAGTGTTCCCTGGGAATCTCCTTCTGTTTTGTGTGTTACGTGTGTGTGTGTGTGTGTGTGTGTGTGTGTGTGTGTGTGTGTGTGTGTGTGTGTGTGTGTGTGTGTGTGTGTGCAGTCATGCAGGATTTAATTTATTTTTATTTTTTTATTCATGGGGTGTTGTGCACTTACATTGTGTATATTATGTATGCTTGGTGGTACCTTTTCAAACACATGTAGATTTGAGCTTGATGTGAGACGCCCACACATGCACTTCTTATATGTTTGCATGTGCAGAAAGCAGATCCTCATTGAGGATATGCGTTGCAAATTCTACATGGTTTGACATAATAACATACATGAAAGTTGTGAGATAGCGGCATACTTGTATTTGCATTTGAAATAGAGGGTGGTTGCACAGATTATGCTACATATGTGTGCTTTATTCTGGAGAGCCCCCCCCCACACACACACACACACAATAAATATATAAAATCATCATCAAACAGCAACATGTGCCTCTAATTCCAGACTTTTCATTCTTAGCAAGCGCTTGGACACGGTGGCACATTTCAGGATCCCTCCTGGTTTGTGATGAGATGGAGATGGATGTGCAGGGGTGTAGAAATAAGCCCAGACTTCCCAATGAGTATTCCCCTCACATGTCCCTGACCTTGAGGTGAGCTTATCCCTGACCAGTGTGCAAAGCTGCATGAATTATAATATCCACCTATAGTTCCAGACTCAGCCTCTACTCCAACCCAACAGCAGCAGGCCTTGAGCAGCTTCTCCTCCTTACCTGAGACCAGCAGGAGCATTTCATTGCAGTTTAACTCTGCTCATTGAACAATGAAGTCCTCAGTGAAGTCTTAGTTCAGGATTGAAAAAAAAGCAGAGGAGTCATAGGGGTCTGCAGGTGAACTGTCAGATCATGAATATTGCATATATGATTTTGCTATCATGAAAAACTAGAAATGCTAAATCTGATAGTAATGTGTGGTTCTAAGCAGTGGTTCAAGAAGTCACGTGTGGTAGATGTGATTAGATATTCCAAACATACTTTCTTTGGGCCTCTTTGTGTAGGTGTATATATATATCTATATATATCTATCTCTCTCTCTCTCTCTCTCTCTCTCTCTCTCTCTATATATATATATATATATATATATATATATATATATATATATATATATATATATATATATATATATATATATATATATATATATTATTTGTCATTTTAACATTTAGCATGTATCGTAAAAATAAATGAGTCACTTAGGGTCCAAAGCCACTTGATAACCTTGGAGAAAAAAAGGTTCCTTGTCATGTTTTTTCCTGGTTGAGCACTATGGTGACTTTGCCAGATTTCCCTTAAAACAGCTGCTGTCAAATCATAGCACAGATGGAGGATGTGAGAGTGAAACCAAATAGTTCAGTTTTGGCCAAGAAATCTGAATGCTGAGTGATGCAGTAAAGCTTCTTAAGACTGAGGACAGCTGTGTGAGCTGGGTCAATAGGTGAACAAATAAAGTCCTTCTAATAAGAGTCAACATAACCAAACAACTGTAACAATGGTTGCAACTCTTTCACCCCCAGTTTTGGACAGATTTTGCAAATTATCAAATGTTCTCCACAGGCACTGACATTTAAATAATTTAATTCACTTCTAAAGTATTTAAATTCTTTGATCTTCTAAGGTCCTGTTGTGTTCATGTGTCAAAACGATAAGGGCCAAACGGTTCTTTCTCAATCATTTTTAATCCACGTTTGAAAACTGCTTAAGTTTTCTGACCAATCAGATGCTGCGTTCCAAACTTTCCACAAACGAGGGGCTGTGTAACAAGTGTGAGAAACAAATATATCTATCTGGAATCTCAATTTCATTAGGTACAGTTCTCAAAGTGGATCTGTCATGCTTTCCACCAAAAAAAAATTAAACTAGAAAAAAAAAAAAAAAGAGAAGGAGAAAGAAAGAAGAAAATAAAAAAAAGAAAGAGAAAGTCTGGAAGATTACATCTTGCAGATCACATATTCTAAAGGCTGTGGCACTGGTTTTGTTTTATATACTCTGCTGTCTGTGTCTTTGCACTGCTTCCCATGTCTGTTTGTGATGTAATGTAATTATATCCATCTTGTCTAAAAGAAAATTCAGCTCCACATTCCATGTCTTAAAATACACACCAATATTTGTTCGCACAGCGTTCACTCAAATACAGTAACAAGGTACATAATGTGGACTGTGATAAATTTAAGGCCATTAGCAGACAGGGTTGTCGCTCTTCTCTATGTCTTCACTGCATGTCATGTCAGATGCTGCAGCCGTGCTGTCATGTTTAATTGGTTGTTCGGCCTTTTTTGTGTTTTCTTGTTTTACTTTATGGTTGGAAAAATAAAAATTTATTTGATACTTTGCTTTCAAAATAGATTTGACTCAGTTGGTTAAGAAATAAGAAGAACAGACCAAGGAAAAAGTTTAATGAAAACGAGAGCAGGCAGTACAAAAACTGTGACGGCTGCCGCACTTTAAATTATACTGGAGACAGCAATCGTGTTCTGTTTTCATGCAATATCTCTCTTCCTCTCCATCCGTCTGTTTCTCCCCTCTTCATCCATCTGTCTTTCCTGCTTGCCTTTCTGCCTCTTCTGTAACCCTTCCTTATATTCCAGCACTCACACACACACACACACACACACACACACTCACACTCTCACACTCACTCACTCACTCACTCTGCCTTATCTGTATTCCCAGACAAGGCTCCCTGTTTGAGCTGTCATTATAACCACTTTGAATGGCCTAGCTTCATAGCGGACGAGGAGAGACATGCTGTGCCCAATCACACAGCACTTTCTTCCTGTCCGATAGACGCATGTTGTATTTCATTCTGGGCAAGGTAATATGTATTGAAGGATTTGACTCCCAAATCCTCGAGTAACTGAACATAGCTCAGAGAGGGTTGTTTTTTATTTATTTATTTTAGATAAATGCTCCCAGACAAGGCAGGTTTTCAACTTTTAAGAATGTTTGAAGAAGACGGATTTCTCCACCCAAAAGGCTCAATTATTTCTCTGCCTGCAAAGAGGCGATCCGTCTGTAGCCCTTCAGAAACTGTGGGTTGCTTGGAAAACTTGCAGTAATTTAAATGAAGAGGTGTTTGATATCTTATGTCACACATGCTGGTACACACTCGAACTAACAACATACTTTAGGGAAAAATCCATTAAACCACGTTTTAGAGCTGAACAGAAGAGCTAATTGGACAAGAACACTTGTTCACATTTAATCTTATTATATCATGCTGGTTACCTACATACAAGACTTGAAGAATATTACAAAACAACCAAAAATTTGGAGTTAAATCCAAACTGACCCTTGTTTCAACAAAAGTCAGATTGTGCTTCCTTCAGATAATACCAAGAAGAAACATTTCCTTAACATTCACTGAAATGCTGATGATAATTAGTGATACTAATTAATGAAACTAGAAAGCAGTCATCGAACAAAACTAGAAGTAGGCCTTGAAAACAAAGAACTGGATGGCTAGATTTTTTTTTGCTCTGTTCTGGCAACATTGAAATTAGTGTTCTAAGCATCAAACAATTTCCTGCAGAATTCCATAATATCTGTGTTCATTTCATTCCCGTGCTCCCTCATCTGTCAACACCCACCAGCTCTGTTATCTAAGTGCAGCACAGAGCAGGACCCCTAGACAGACCTGCAGACACATGACACAAGAGGATTTCCCATAATACTGTGAATCAACAGTTTTCCATCCGAATGATCTTCTCCTCTTCATCCCCACTGACCTCTGATAATCTCTAACCACTGACTCAAGACCTGGTCTGGCTCATTATGACAGTTTGTTGATGTAGTTATGCGATACATCATCTGGCCTTAACACAAAGTGTTTTATTCTGAAAAATTAACCAGTGTTTTAGTGTTGTTTTGGTGTCCAACTTCCTGTCCCCAATTATTTGTCACTCGTTTTCTGTTCCTCTTCTTTTCACGTCTTGCTGCAAATCCGAACACTCACCAGTATAGCCAGCTGACAACATGGATTGGCCTGGATGTTTACCTTCGTAAGTCATGTTAAGTCACATGCATTTCTGAGAAATCTCACGTCTGTGGAGTCTCCACTGTGGAATCAGTTAATAAAAGTCAAAGATACTGTAACCAGATAACTACCTCTGGAAGCTGTAATGTCATTACAGCTTTCCACCTGTGTCTGCTCTCCACACAGACTGCTTCCACCATACATCAAAGCAAGCTGATGTGCGATTGGTCAGATTATAAATGTACTGTTAACAAAACCAGAATAAGTCTCCACTTACTTGTGAACTTTTATTTTTCAGTGGAAGCTTTAAAAAGATTTAAAGTTGAATACTCCCCAAATGTAAATGTCAACACATTACTAAGCTACAAGAACAGGTGTGTATGTACTTGAGTTTCCAGGTGAAGTGCCGACTCTGTATATGTATATATTCAGTTACATTTAACACTGAAAGAGATAATGCCGGCTGAACACACTTCTGTTCAACCTTATGTGACATTTACATTTTACTTCTACAAGCAGAATGAGCCTGAGGATGCAGCAGGTAGTGGTTGTGCATGAATGAGTGAACAGTCATTTTGACAGTTGGTAGTAATGCATAAAGAACCTGCAGGCCCAACAGACCCATTATCCCAGCATGTGCTTTGACTTGTCCAGGCAGGAGAGGTGCAGGTGCAAATAATTTTGTTCACAACGTTCTCGTAAGTCTTGACTGTGAACCTGCATGTGAGAAATCAGAATCCTGGAACAAACTTTATCTATTTTAATGGTGGTAATCACACATCTGTTTTTCCTGCTGGGACAAAGATGTCTGAAAAGGGGTCCGCAGAAGATTACTGGAAACTTTTGCGAATCAAATAAAGTCTATTCAAAGGGGCTGTGAGGACTATTTGGAAAAGCGAGTGTTTTTCTGGTAGATAAAGACTCCATTTCCCATGAACACTTGCACCCACTGACATGAGGATGTGACTCTTACTAAGGTGTGCATTTGTTCTGAAGCAAATGAATGGAGAGCAGATCTTCTTTTTAACTGTATTTATTTGTTCAAGACAACTTTTAACCTGATTCAAAACGATGAGGTGATGTATTTATTGTTTAGTTATGTAGCACTATTGTTTGAAATGTGACAAGCAAACTTTATAAACTTTGCGTAGTAGCCGACTACGTTAAGCTCTACTCACAGCCCAGTGCCCTAAGATGTGTCCGTAACTTGTAATGTTAGTGAATCCTGGTTATGTCCTACAATTGTTCATCTACCAACTCCAACCCCACTAAGCGGAGCTAACGTAGCCTCACTCTTCATTTTATTGACAGACTCTCAAGTTTGAACAGATCACTGCAGTAAAACTGCTGCATGTGGGTTAGAATGAACATTATCACAAACAGCTTACCCTGTGTTTTAACCCGTGCTCTGCCACTCTCCTGTTTAGCTTTTTTCTGCTCCACTGTCCTTTTTCTTTTTGACAGTTTAGCTCCATTGTCTAGCTTTAGTATAAAATCCATCCAAGAAATTGCTTTTAGCAGAGAAAAGCAGATTTCTCTTCTCACTGTTAAACCTCACAGACCTTATTCCGCATTGAAAATTGATTACATTCAGGCATATATCTAGAAGTGAGAATTTTTCAAGAGCACTTAGAAAGTCCTAACTTAAAGACAATTTAAGAAATTGAAATGAGGACCTCATGAACAACTGAAAAATAATGAGAGCAGTCAATAACTTTTGAAATTCAAATGCTGGGTCTAATAATGTACTTTTTAATTACTTAAAGTCTGAGTCAGTCCTGGAAAATAATTGAATATGTTGACTGGATTCCAAAATAACTATTCATACCTGGCTGAGCGTTAATTAAAATCCCACCTGTGACACTGCAGGCTGACACGAGTCAAAGAAGTAACTGTAGCTTCATATAGATGACCACTGCATGTGCAAAACATACAGAAATAATCAAGGTGGCAAAGGACTTCAGAAGCAAATTTACATGGCAAAAGTCAAGGTGAAAACTTTCCTCACCTTACTCTCAGCTGCAGTAATTATTTTTCATCCCCCTGGTGTTGCAGGTTTTCCAATAAAAGCTATCAGTTGTAAATGGTGGGCACTCACTCATTCAGGACACGAGGCCGGTGGTCAATATTTGTCTGATCCCGTGTTTGAATGCAGATTAGGTCTGCTGCTTGTTCAGAGGTGTACTTGCCTGTGAATTAGTTTGCTCAGTTGTGGCAGCACCTTGTCTAATTGCAGGTGTTAATGCTAATTAAGTTTAAATCAAGTTCACTCCTGATGCTATGGATTTTATTCACAGCGGTGAAGACACTCCTGCTTTAAACGTAATGTCCGTTCAGTGGCCTCACACATACTACCTGGGCAGTTGTGGTAAAATAGAGCTGTTGCAGTTTGTTCATTGGGCAAGCTGCAGCATTTAGGGAGAGAGAATATACCGTATTTTACTGACTATAAGTCACACTTTTTTCGTAGTTTATCTGGTCCTGCGACTTATAGTCAGATGCGACTTATATAGCATATAAATGAGGATCTGTGTAATTGGATATTTTTATGGGAAAATATCACAAAATTCATACATGAGGAATATTGATGAGGAAATATCTCTGCAGCCCTGATGGCTCTGTGTGCTGATGGAGGCTCTGCATCTTCATCTTGGACAGCCTGACAGCACCTGGTGTTTAGAGCCCGATAACATGATTTATAGAAATAAAAGTTCACTCATGTCTGTTGACAGTTTTTCGGGATTTGAGTCATGAACAAGTGTCAAAACTCCCATAACATTTTTAAGTGTGTGTGTGTGTGTGTGGGGGGGGGGGGGTTAATATACAAATACTTACTTATCAGTTAGTTCTATGTAAATAGTTCTCTCTGGAAATACTGAAAACTTATAGTCCAGAAAATACGGTATGTAACATAAGAATGTACCCAAAACAGAATCTACAAATGCATTTAGATGTCTTTGATATGTACCAATATACATGATCCAATCTGAGATTAAATACTCCCTCAAAATAACAACCTCAATACTCTTCAGTTTTGATGTTCTCCCTGACACAAGAGCCACCAGGCTTGCAGGTGCATGAATTAACATATAAATGTCTGGCAAGAGACATTTTTGTAGAGAATGAGCTCTCAAGGAGGGAATAAGCAGATTGGGTGAGAAAGTGCCTGGAGAAGAAGCGTCTCCGCAAGCAATTCTTTAAGACAGAAACACATTTTGGCAATCAGATCCAGTTGTTTATTTCCTCGTTCCATCAGCCTAAAAGGAGAGACGTTAGACTGAGACTTTCTTGCTCCACAGCGGCTGAAGGACTAGCTGTCAATCAATTAATAAATCAATCAATCAATCAATCAATCAATCAAATCCTTATTGGCAGACTCAGGAGTCCATTTAAAATAAAAATAAAATAAAAACAGGGTAAAAACACATACGTTTGCAGAATGTTGAGAAAGTCCAGGTTGATGGGTGCTGAGCTGGTGGATGAGCATAAGTGACTTAAATTCATGCATGCAGCCACAGGGAGTCAGCGCAGAGGACTGAATAGTGGAATGATGGGAGCTGCTTTTGGCAGGTGTTTCACAGCATATTTGACCATTTGAAGAGGTCCAATAAATTCGCCTGTTTTATTAGGCAACTGCTGGATGAGACTTACATTTTAATGCAAATATGGATCTGTGGTAACAAGTGGAAGCAACGAGATCACCAAGAGAGTGAAAATAATTTAGAAGTGCATCTTTTGTGGCTTTATCCCCTTCTGCATACTTTCACAGTTCATTAAGTCATTTAAAATGGGCATGAAATGGCAATCTTATGTGCAACATGTACAAACAATTCTAATAATCATTTTGTAGTAAGCTCACTGTGCCAGTGAGTATGTATGTTCCCTCTATCAGCAGTGAAGTATTGCAAGACAGCTTCCAGAAGTCTCTGCAAGTGCATTAAGATGATGTGTTGATGATGCAGGGTGTCATTAAAACTGTCTTCACCTGTTAAAGGAATCAAATACTAACATAATGTAATGACTATGACTATTTTCCACCTGATCTCACAGACCAAATAAAACAAAAATGAGAAATCTGATTTATTTTTGCTCTGTTTGTAGTGTTTAATGTTATATGCAGTCACATGTGTACAGTTTGTCACCATCAACAGTGTAAAATCCAGGTTTAGTCTGATAATTCTTTCCTCAGCACTTGTGAGAAACGATAATATCACCTTGTAGTAATTTAAGGTCTGTAACGACTGGTGTTAATGTGATAATAGGAAACATCTTCTCTCCAGTCTTCCCACCCACTGCGACTAAACTTCAAGCTGTTGCTGCTTCCTCTCTCCATAACAGTCAGCTGAACATAACAGCCCGGTTTCTTCCTGACAACGTGAATCCAAGCCCCCTCCTTCCCCACACTGCTCACCCTGTTTCAGGGAACAGACACTCTGAAGAGGGATGTTTGTATAGCAGATGAACGCGCAGAAGGCACAAACAGCCAGACATTCATAACAAACTATGGGTGGCTGTAGCACCGCAATTTGTTTCCATTTAAAACACTAAGGCAGAGAAGCCGTGTTTAAAGTCAACAAAGTGTGCATACTGGTGCAAAAGGATAACTGGGGTAAATCCTGTTGGTGTGAAACTCTGCCCCTGTAATTGTTATTGTAAGGTGTTACAATAAGTGTAAATATTTGGCTAAACAAGGGCAAGAAAGCATGGTGTTTGCTCAACAAAGAAATAATTTATTTAATTTTTGTAGATAATATTACTAATCAGAGATGTTCTTGTGTGTTAGGTGTTGCTTGGGGTTCTGGAGCTGTTCATTCCCAAATCCAAGATGCACCAACTTCTACAAACTAATTTGAAAAGTTACAAATTCAAAAAAATAAGATAGTTAAAGCCAGGCTGTCGTCATCTTACAGAACCCACCCTGTTTCTAAAAAATAAAGGCTGGTGACTGCTCTGGTCTAGCTGAGAACTCTGCGTAATCGTTTAATACTACAGTGTTTCCAGGCCAGAACTGTTTGTTTTAGGAAGGTCAAAAAAGGAAAGGAAATCAAATAACCATGCTGTGTTGTAGATCTATAAAAATGTTAGCACAGGGTACTGATTCAAGCCCAAGTGAGGGGGAAAATGCGGTGAATGAGTCTGAATGAATTACTCATTTTCAGTTCAGTGAAAGAATTCTACTGTTATTAAATCCAGTTGATGCTACATGTTTGTTCGATTCTTGAACTCACATTGATGGCTGCCTGCTGTTTTTGTTCCATTTCACTTGTTTTAGAGGCTGCACTGTCTTCTCTGGCACCAGATCTTTTTTTATCTTTTGGTACATTTTTTATCTTGCACTAGAGAGAAGGAAAAATATTGCTCACCTGGAATGTCACCTTAACACTAATTGACACTTATAGTGGGTGGGTGTGCCGCTGTGCTGTGTTCTGCTTGAGCCGCATGCAGCTCCGGCTGCTGGTACTCTCTCTTCTGTGTGTTTCTGTGAGTGCAGACCTGGCAAGAGAGACTGTTTCCTTTCTTTTTAAATAGTTGAGCAAGCCACAAGCCTCAGATATTTGCCTTTGATTGCAGCATATTTTAAAAAACTGTAAAACCTCTTCTTGGATGTGCTCTTTTGCCTCTGAGATTAAAGGGTCAACCCGCAAAGAACAGAAGTCGTTTGTACTGCAGCCAGATACTATGAGAGAAACAGTCTGAGAGGTTACTGCGTGTTTGCAGGCAGGTCTTACAGCTTGTGCGGCTATCAGAGCCAGACAGCGGGTGGTAATGACTGACAGCTTGTATTTTATCTGAGATTGTCTGGCCGATTTTTCCTTTCTGTTTATTAAGCAGGTGAACTAAAAACAAAGCCGTAAAGACCAGGCTCAATTTGAAAACAAGCCCAGAAAAACAAAACTGGTGTCTGCCAATATTTCTAAGCAGTGTTCAGTTAGAAAAAAGCCTTAATGTCTCTGAACAGAAGTGCTTCTGGCAGTGATGATGTGAAGTGTGCTATATATATACATATGTATATACAGTCTATATCATCTTTCCGAGGCCAGGTCATTCTTTATTTCTTTTGAAGTGTAAGTAATTTTCTGCGCATATGTTGAGCCAGTGATTCATTTAGCATATGAATGGGTTCTGTTTTTAGAGACAGACAAGCTAAAGCTGTGTCAGCCATTGTGAAGTTTTAAAGTGGCACTAAGCTCGCCATATGCAGTTTAATTCACAGTGTAACAAGTGTGTGGTACCTGATATCTCCACTGTTAAAAGTAGCAGCAGAAACTTCTTTTTACCAAAATAAGAAATGTTCAGTATAAATTTGACAGTATGCTGTCTTGGCCCTTCCACCCTCCACCTCCCTCCCGTCCCAGCCCCTCCAGGTCTTGTTCTTTGCTGCAGTTGCTCCTAAATCATTACAATAGGACTGTGAAGGGATGCATGCAGAAGGTTTTCACAAGTGTCTCATCACCATAGTTACAACACAAGAGTCCTGTAGGCGTTTCATCTGCTCTGTTCAAGCCTCTGTCCAAAACAAAATGTCCTGATGGAGCAGAGGGAGCTGAACGAGGCTTGTGTGGTCTCTTTTTAATAATAATAATCACATCTCATAAAGTCAATTTGGTGGATTTTGTAGCCTATCGTTTTATATGTTTGTCATTTTTTAAAATTATTTTCTGGGACTTTTTCCAAAAAGTAAGTTGTTTCTGATTAACACTCACAGAGAAGACGATGGAAACAGCGCTCAGTTGATTCATTTTTGAGTTCATTTTAATCAAATGCTGGTTCAGGATGGAGTGTTTTAGTCAGTTAGAGCACAGCGGGTCAACTTGACTTTAACAAATACAAGTAGGACAATAAAAAATTGCAATAATAAATGAACATTTGAAAAATAGATATGGATTTAAGTTAAGACTTTCTTCTAATGACGTTTCTTGTTTCTTTTCATGATACTTACTTAAAGAAAAGCATATCAAAGTAAGAAATCTATCTAGAGAAGGTGGAATAACTCTTTTAGACTGAAATAATACTGATGTCTCACTGAACGGATCTATAAAATCAACACCAAAAACTATTAATTACCAATACCAATAGAGAGAGTTAGACAGGCACAGCATTACTTGCCAAGTAATGTTGGTTTTTGGGGTTTCTGCCGGTGCCAGAACAAGGTCAGCTCAGTCTCTGATCACATAAGTGGGACATAAGCATGCAACATGGCACAAGATCATTGCCCTAGATGCTTGATTTTCCTAATGGGTCATTCATCAATTGTAATTTGCTAAGCTAATCTTTTCATTTAGTCCTGTGAAGGGAAAAAAATGACCCTCGCCAATTCACACTGATAAATGAACCCATTATTAACGTAATAGTAAATTGAGAAGTCAAATTAAGGTGGCAGCTCGGGGAACAAGGACCCGCCCATAAAAGAAAAGTGTCAACACTTAGAGCATGATCCCTCACCTCCTTCAGCAATTAATAACACTGAAATGTATTAGTAAAGGTCGAGTAGAGCATTATTTTACACAAGTGTCACCCAATCCTGCATATCCCTGCATTTCAGCTGCTGATTCATTTCAGAGGGCGGTTTTATGTTAGACAAGGAGCACAAATACACTGTGAAACACAAAGATGGACCGGGGATAATAAGAGGATCAGATACTAAACAAAAAAAAGTAAAGGATTTTGCATCTAATGAGAAAAATGGGATGCATTCAACAGACTGTATGAAAAGACCCTGCAGACCTCACACAGGTGTTTTTACATATTCTAGCTAATAAGGCTTCTGCTCAGGTTAGAGGTGGCAGACCTACAGAAAAAACTATAAAGCTCATGAGGTTGCACTGAGATCTAAGAGGTGCCTGGTTACACTAGAAGAAATATTAAGTGAATTAATTTGCAAATGTTCAGGTATGACTAGCCAATTAGAATATCATGGAAAAACTTCTTTTTTTATCTCATAATTTGATTCAAAAGGGTAACTTTCACTATTCTAGACTCATTATTAATTGAAGTATTTCAAGCCTTTGTTTGTTTGAATTTTGGAGATCTTGGTTTAGAGCTTAAATCAGACATCCAGTGTCTCCAATTATTAGAATATTTCCTTTCCATCCAGGTCAGCTGGCACGGTCCAGCACAGTGGTATCATGCTCAGCAAACCATTTGGTGGTAGTTTTGGCACTGTGGGCAGGTGCTGAGTGCTGATAGAATGAACATTTGCACCTCAATGAAATTTGTCAGTGGAGGGAAGCATCTGTCTGGACAGCTATGTTGACTTTGGGCTTGATTAAAAGGTGCCATGCTGTACCAAGACCAGCATGGCACCATGACATGGCAGCCTAAATCAGCACAGACTGCACAAACTTCACACAAGAGTCCAAAAACCTCAGATTCTGTGCCTCTCCATTCCTCCTCTCAACTTTGATTTCCACATGAAATGCAAAATTTCCTTTCATCTGATAAGAGCACTTTGGACCACTGAGTAACAGTCCAGTCCTCTCTCTCCTTAGCCCAGACTCTTCTGACATTGTCTGTGGTTTAGAAAACACTTGATATTTGAAATGTGACAGCTGTAGCCTCTTTTCCTGAAGAAGTCAGTGCATCAAGAGCCACCACACACAGGCTTTTAATCATTATTACTTTTCTTTCTTTGCTTGAATGTGTATCTGAATAGTCAAACCAATTACCAACCAATTACTTCTATGTTAGGTCTGGTTCACCTGATTTAATAATAAAAGCAAAATGTAAAATCACACATCCACGAGCAAGTCATCTGATTAAGCTGTTGCAATGACATGAACTCATTCCATTACAAATTTTCTTAGTCAGAAATGTTGGCGGGCTTGAAGCTGTAAGCTGTAAGTTCCCCTGCACTAACAAGTTCAACAAAATTAACATTACAGTGAGTGAGATGTCAGTCAAGCTGGATTTCTCCCACACAGTCCTGAGAAGCTGCCTAATCAGTCAGGATGAATACCAGTGTGTGAGTGGGTGTACATGGAGGCCTCTAAATCAATCCAGTTCTATCACCACAGATGCTTGCAGGTTAGTTTAGATCAGGGCTCACCGACACAGAGCATTATATCACCACCTACAGGTCTGTTATGCATACTACAGTGTTTTCAGTCCCTCAGCGTTTCCGTATAAATGCAGGTTATTTGCGCTGTGTTTTTTGCATTTTCAAGTGAAACGTTGTTGTGTAAACAGGGTTTAAGTCTCAGGGTTTTGTTCACTAGCGAGGGGAAAAAGGGAGCGAGAGATTGACAGAAGGATTGGGGCGGCATCAGCAGTGATTCGGACACTACACCGGTCCGTTGTGGTGAAGAGGGAGTTCAGCCAAAAGGCAAGGCTTTCAATTTACTTGTAAATCTACATTCCAACCATGGTCATGAACTATGGATAGTTACAAAAAAAAAAACAAGATTGCAAATACAAGCAGCCGAAATGAGCTCTCTCTGCAGGGTGTCCGAGCTCAGCCTTAGAGAAAGGGTTCAGAGTACAGACATCCGGGAGAGGCTCGGAGTAGAGCCGCTGCTTTTCCTCATCGAGAGGAGCCAGATGAGGTGGTTCAGGCATCTGGTGAGGATGCTTCCCGGACGCCTCACTGGGGAGGTGTTTCGGGCATGCCCATCTGGGAGGAAACCCCGTGGTAGACCCAAGACACGTTGAAGAGATTATATCTCTTGGCTAACCTAGGAACGCCTCGGTATCCCCACAGACGAGCTGGCAGAAGTGGCCAGGGAAAGGCACCACTGGTCTTCGCTGAGAGGATGGATGGATGGATAGATGTGAGCAGTCACTTCAGATAGTATTACTACTATTTCTGCTGTTATTATTGTTATTATTACTATTGGTAAAAAGTGATCTGTTCAGTTTTGTTATTCAGGAAGTTTGTATCAAACAATTAGCCCTTCGTTCTACTCAGTTCCCCTGAAGTAGCCCTCAGTCTCATAAAGGCTGGTGACCTCTGGTTCAGATTGTAACACAGTGATTTCACACTCATGTCTTAGTTCAAAAGTTTAAATTGTTTAAAGAGTCATAGGGAAGGCAGACAAAGGGCTGCATTTCATGTTATCAGATTCAAATTTAGCCAGACAGAACTACACCCAGTTTGTTATATTATATAGTGAGTTATTTTCCTTACATTAGTCAGTGCTTTGTAATTCTTCTGCAGTATATATTTTCATATCTTTTCAGGATTTCAGTCTCTTTCTGTCAAACAAGTTGTGTTGTGCCCCTAGCAAAATTTTGCTGAAAATATCTTTTTTTTTATTTTCGTCTTATCTATAATTGAAATTGCATTAATAGGCTGCAAATGAAACTGAAATGATGTTTATAATTCTTAACTTGAACCATTAGTTTTAGAACGTTTTCAGACTGCGCGAGCAGAGTGCAAACAGCCTTATTTCGGCTACAGCTTCTGACTGTAGATGATCAGAAAATTGATCAGGCTTTGACATGCACAGGAAAAAGCAAAAGGCATCACGCGTCATGTACACTCAAAAGAAGGAAACGTTGACTTTTATTATATTTATTATCAACCAGTTCAATGTAAACGTATCAGGTAAGTTTAAAGCAATATTTTCAAGTTCAACTTAGTTGACCCTGAAATTATTGTTATCATCTAACCTAATGTATTTAAAAGGAACCGGTCGTCAAAATAAATTTAATTAAAGTCTTTGTTTGTTTGTTTGTTTTTGTTTTTTTGAGTGTACCTCAATGCACACAATTGTGCTGTACGGTCACATGGTTGTCTGATGTTTGGCTGATATTTTGTAGCATGTGCCAGGCACATAAAATGGGACAGAAATCTCCAGTAAAGGACTTAAAGCTGACAACAGCTTTGTGTGACCATGTTTGAAGCCAGGTGTTTTTGTGTTGTGTTGTTTGACTTACAACTGCAAGTAGGCTACTTATCTGTATTTTTCTTTTCAAATTCTTCAGCTGAAAACGCAGGTAACCACACAGTTATTAATTTGAAAATGATAGTGTAAAAACAAGAATGTCATGTTTTGAAGAGTCCCGTCTGCTTCTCCACCAGAGCTGCCATTCTCAGCTCCTCACAGGAGTAAACACTCATAATCAGTGAACCTTTGCCACTGACCTGAATCAACCCCAGCATAACAAAGACACTTCCTTTTCTTGCTTGCTCAGACTGGGCTATTGATCCTGACAAACAACACATCTGGGCTGTGTTGCAGTCATTCTACACATCTCTCCTCTAGTCTCAGAAGTTGCCTGTATCAACAGATCCCTCCTTTCGCGATGCAAAGTAAACACACTTTGGAGTTTACCTTCAATGAGTGGTGCCATAACAACTCACTAAATGTTTGTTCAAGTAAGGTGGGGAGAAGACCAGGAGGGAGGAAGGGGGAGAGGGGGGATGCAGTGATGATAAATCACCAGTGAGGACTATGTGAAGCTGACAGTATTACATCCCTGGACTGTTCCTCAGTAGGCAAGGTGAGACTGTCTATCGGTGGACTGCAGCTCCCTCTGTGCCTGCAGGAAAGGCAAAATTAGGCAATTACAGGCAAATAAATCTTGTATCCCTTGACAGGAGCTTTCAGAGTGTGAGTATAAAATGGTGTTAGGATTCAGATGGAGTGCCTCTGTGCACCAGGACTTAGGAGTGCATGATGTACTCTGCACAACATACAGAGAGGTCCTTTTCTTTTCAGTTACAGCCTGTGCTGCTAATTTTCTGTGCTGCAGACCATGAAAAACACAAAGTAATTTGAAATCGGGAAGCATATGGCACCATAAAATAATTCATAGCCAAAGAAAGTTGATTCTTTGGTATAACGTTTCAGATTATTTTGGGTTGTGACTGCTGGGTGTGCATGTGGAGATAAAGAAACAAAGGTATCTATTTTTACCTAACAGATTTTAGCCCCAAGGGTGTTTCACTTATGTGACAAACCTACTTATTAAAGTAAAAAAACAAAGTCCCAAAATCTCTTACGGTCTTATTAGTCATACTCTAATAAAGCTAGATTTGCCTGGAAACTGTCAGTTCCAAAAGGCAAGTGCTGCTAAATCAAAAGAACTGTTTGTGTGTTTTAAAAAGTGTAAGTCAGTCAAAAAGTTGTGCAAATAAGACAACTCCCCCCACAAAACATGAGCTAATATTCATCATGTACTGTGGCGTGGATGGTCTGGTGGTTGGGGTTGCGCTCCATATAGGCGGAACAGCCCTTGGGCCTGGTTCAGGTCCGGCCAGTAGCGGCTTTCCCACAACTCGCCCCCCACTCTCACCCTCTTTCCTAGGTGTACCTAATAAAGTGGCGGGTGCGTGTATGTCAACTATTTTCCACATATGCATCTCCATAATAGCCCCTGACCCTACACAACATCCCAGCTGCAGCCACTGTAAAAGCTCACACAGCCATAAGAAGCAGTGATGGTAGCCCCGCTCCACTCCTGTGACCCCTGTCTTGCAGGTCGAGCGGTCCGTCATGCCCTTCTAACCCGACTATTGTCTGGACTTTCTGTGATGATTTTAATGGGTACTTGTGTACTTTGCAGTTCCACTCCAGAAGGATCTAACGCAGTGAGGCGTTGGATGTTTTCCCTGTTTGCTTTTTATACACTGTACCTAACAGGGGACGACATCCAAGCATTCAACCAAAATGGCTGTGCTGACGGTGTGCCCGTTGATATTCACGGCATGAAATCATTTCTCACTGCTCCTGACTTTACCAGCAGATGAGGTGAGGCTGGAAATTGTAAAGATACATTTAATGATAGTGAAACAGAGGAATAGTTAGTATTCATGAAGAGACATGCCACTCCGACGCCTGCTCTGCTGCGGAGGGACATGGCTGGCCAAACACAGCAGCTTGAGGTAAATGCACAGAGGTAGTTTATAATGTTTGGGAGCCATAAACATTCTGCCCTTGGCTCTTCCCTAGCAGACGGACCATGGAGAATTTTACTACTGCCATAAAGCATGTTCATCTTCTGCCTCTTGCTTCCCCTCAGTTATAACACACACAGAAACACGCATATACACAAACACACTCACACATCGCCCATCCCTGTCATATTTCAAAAATACCTCATGCATTAAAATGAAGGAATGAACGGGGAGGTCTTCTGTAAACAGAGGGGGCTACAGTTCTCACCGAGGCAACACGTCCACTTCATACATACAAAAAACAATGAATGTGAAAGGGCTGCATATTTTAGATAAATGAATAAATGATTATTAATAATTATAAATAAATAAATAAATAAATAAATAAATAAATAAATGTATTCATTATAGTCTTAGGGAATTAAAGGCTGGGCACGCCAGTAATGCACTGCAAATATTACAACCGTTCTGGGGCCTATAATAACCATTTTTGTACAGACATTGCGTCACAGAGGTGTAGATTAAACTTCAATAGTGTCCCCTTGGTAAAATCTCAAACTGATTGAAGTGTCCCCCCATTATATTTCCAAATATTTCACAAGTAAAACTTAACAAAGTAATTCCAGGAAATGAAAACAACACTAATGAAGAAAGTCAAATGAAAAACTTTCTATAAACACAAACAAAGCATACAGTATGTGTTTTCTAATATACACATACCTGCATGTATTCTGAAGTACTGAGATTTTGATAGGATTTTGAAAATGAAGTTAAGATTTTTTAAAAGCATCTAGATCCAAATGGACGTGATAAAAAATATGGCAGGCTGTACCAGAGGTGAAGTTAGTGACAGAGAGCACAGGGGCTATGAATTAATTAGACTGCCATCATGCTCCTAGTATTGTAAACAAAGATTTTGCCCTTCTGATATGCAGACACATGCATTTGACCCATTATAACCTGCGCTGAGATGACCCATGAGCTTTGCACCAAGTCACCCCAAATTAACACTTAATTAATTCAATGTATACCCCAAGTTCATGATGAGTTATAAAGAGGACAGCAACAAAACACTTTAAAATCAACAATAGTGGCAGCACCAGGCTCATGATGCTGAGTGCCATCAAGTTAATAGGCAACTGTCTTTGCATTTTATTATTTGTATTACATATTTGCATTTGGGAACAATGCATTCAAAATGATCATTAGCCCACACTTACTGCATTGCTTTTTCTCACGGTATCATAGTGTGTCTGATACAAGTCTAATAGTTTAATCTGTGAGATGGAACGGATGCTATGAACCGATAAATTCACCTGCTATAATCTTTAACACAGCTGGCCTCCTGCAATAAGGAGTCAGCTGCAGTGCTACTACTTAGAATGACATTCATACAAAAGGCAGCACATTCATTAACACACCCACACAACCAGGATATTTTTAGAACTCAACCTGTCAATTTAGTATCAAGAAGATGGATTTCTCATTTATATTCCTCATCTAGTATAGTAAATTCTCTTTAGCGTAAAGGTTGAGTGCACTTATTAAAAGTTGCTTTGGAACACAACATCTGTCAAATGAATGCAATATAATTACTGCAAACATTTTGTTTAGTGAAACTGTAGCCTTCATGATAACCTTAATTAAATTTCTATTTTTAGAGGATGTTTCTCAGCGGTGAGGGACAACCAATGGGAACCAGAAGATGCTGCGTTAAATCGACTTTATGTGCAAGTCTTTAGGCTCTCTGAGGCCTGGTTCAGCTTAACTCATAACCACAAGCTTTTTATTGAACTTCTCTGCGGCTCAATATAACTTTGATTGAAAATAATGCCAAAAAACACTCTCCCTACCTGTCATGTTTCTCCCAAAATCCCCTTCTCTAAGTGCTACTTTTGGAGAGAAACTTTTTAACTGGATTATAGGCTTCCAATACTTTGACTCATGCCACCCCTGGTCATAAAGCATTACCAATGACATCAGATTGTAACTTCTGGGGACTGAGTGTTAAAATGTCAAAATTTATGGCCTTGAGAGTTGTTGAGATGTTCAAATGGACTGAGAAACAATCCCTGGGGCCATGCCTTCCGTATGTCCAAAATGAAAGTTGCTGACAGAAAGATTGGAAACAATTATCAAAACACTAAAAAATGGGAAGATAAAAAGAAGATAGATAACACAGAGTACTGAAAACACAGCTTCATATTTAATTAATGGTCAAGAGAACATCTTCAGAATGTATAATATGAAATATGAAAAGGTCTTTGAGTAGATTTCACTGTTTGGAGAAAAAAAAAACACACATCCACTGGTTTACTCAGAGTTTGATAACCAAATATACTGCATGCTCAGATATCAGAAATTATTCTGCACTATTGACTCATTTGGGCTTGAAGTTCAAAATGAAAAGAACTTCAAAAAGTCTTGACAGAAAGGTTTTATTATCATGTCTACATCTGAAAGATGTTTCCCATTTGTGGAGGCGGAGTATGAACAGAAGTGGAATAAAATTTTGATGATTAAGATACTCTTTTAAATTTTTTATTTTCACTTTAAAAGTTGGCTCCATCTTACACTGATGCAACAAATATACCACAATAAAATCCACAGAGACAAATTTTATTGTGTGAAATTGTATTTTACCCATGACCAAGTTGCTTTAGTGCACAAAACATGTCGGGATAAAAAAGTGTGTGTAGAACGCCACTATTTAACATTTCTCTCAGATAAAATCGTTAACATGGCTGCTGCTTGATTCAAATGACTCCTCATGCTTGAGAGAACAAAAGATCAGCAGACATGGTTGGCATGGCTAAAAGCTAACTTGGTTGTTGGCGTGTACCCAAAAAATACCATCAAATATTAAATATGAGCATAGCAAAAACTGACCTTAAAAAGGGGTTATTGTGCTTCTTTTTTTTTTTTAAAGTACTGACCCTCTTGCATCTCTGTAGGAGCATTATATGATTCACAGCTCAAAATATTCCCTATTTTTCTCTCACACTGGTGTTTTAGAAAACTGATAGCCTTTGTCTGAAATGATAAATTTTAGCTGCCGTCTCTTTAAGGCTCCCCACTCTAAAAACCCTCTTCCCTCTGATTAGCCATCCCTCTAGAGGCCTGTTTGAACATGGTTAGACCTTAGTGTTTGAGGCCCACCCCATAACATGTCATAACAGACTGTTACAGCAGTTTACAGAACAATTCTACTTTTCTACAACATACAAATATGTAGCAGTTTGAAAATCTGCACAGTTTTAATACTGCCATCCAGCCTTCTTATTGTACATCCATTTTTCAGACATAGGCAAAAATAAAAATCCCTCTTTAATTTTGGCAAGCAAGGCCATGGCATGATGTATGACAAGTAAACTGCTTGTCATGCATCAGATTCCAGATCTAAGGGTGGAGCTCAAGCACGGTTCCCTGAGGGTCACCATTTAACTCCAGGAATCTCTGAAACCAGACATTTCTACCCTTTGCACTCAGTTCTATTAGACCAAGTGGCCACCCCTCAAGGACAACAGACCTCTCATGAGGGTCTTAGGGAAACTTGTAGTCCTCAGTATCAATTATAGGACAGATGTCACATGAGAGTCCTCAGTAATTAAAAAATCATTTGACTGCCCCTCTAAGTGTGATTTCAGTGGAGTGTTTATATTTGAACTGAAATAGATCAGAAAGAGAGGACAGATGGGCTGTTAGTTGGTCTGGAACTTTTTGTCTCAATAGTTTTAGTTGTTTATAAATTCTACAATTGACCTATGGCCAAATCGCGCCGTAAATGCGATGAGCCAATCACAGTGTGTATAACAACTCTATACACTTGAGCATTCTCTGCCTGGTGATCCGTTGAAATGCATTGCAGAGAGTCTGTTTTCATTCGGTTTTATGAGGTTTTTCTTAGATTTTAAGTTTTAAAATGTCACAAGGTGTTCATAGGGTAAACGCAACTGACACAAGATATCCTGAGAGGTTGGGTAACAGGGTGTATTTTTTAACCCTTTCCTTAAGCCACATGTCATCCGAGAAAAGTGTCTCCTTTGGATAAAGTTGTGCAGTAGACCACATCAACTCAACGTCAATAAAATTAAAAAGGATGTTTACGTCTGTTCTAAGGTAAGCAACCATCGTATTTTAGGTTACATGTTGTCACTTTGCTGGAAAGAAATGACACTAGAACCACCACAGCAGTCTGATGGACAGTTTGGGGTTTTCTCTAATGTTAACTGATGTTAGCCTTACGTTAGTTCCTAGCCGTGTTATTAATGCTACTTTGTTTGTTAGGAGTTCACTGACTTATTTTGTTCTAGTTTTTGTTCTTTGGTGATCGTCCATCATTGTTAGCTGTTGTCCAAAGTGCTGTAGTTAAACTAACGTTAGCATCTGGACCTTCATTAGCTTATCTGTAATTGGCCAGATCACAAAGGTTGACAAACATTCTGCTGAATGATTCAATGTAAACACTGTAGCAATAAACTAACGCAGAGGCACTCTTGGTAAAGATGGTAAGAAAGCTGTTATATTTTTCTCATGACCAATTCTGATCCTCTGTCTTGTTGTCTGAGACGGTCATGGAAACAAAATGCAGTTTATCATGTTTTTACTGGGACCTGTAAGTTTTGGCTTGAAACTAAAGCTTTATATCTACCTTCTCAACTGTAAAATGATTAAAATATCCTTCCAATGTGTGGTTTAGACCCTTTTGGTGCCTTCTAGGTGATATAAAATCCCTCTGGCTTCAAAATCACTAATGATGTCCTGCGAAATGTCTCCTACTGTGACACCTGCCATTGCGCCTGACGTTAGATGTTCATTGTTTGTCTGAGTGAGTGGCGGGGGGCATGGCTTAGCCATTGGTCAATTGGCTTATTGTAAGCAAATATGTTTGAACTACATTTTCAAGGTGTGACTAAATATCTTTTTCAAGGTTTTGGAACGACATGTTGTGTTTAAGTTTGAAGCTGCTCAGCAATTGGGCAGATCATTAAAAAATATGTTTTCCGGTAACCTGCTGTTAACATTATGTGCATATAAACATGTCAGATATTTCGTTCTGTTCCCTAGCTTGCAGAGATAAAGGTGAATTATGCTGCTGTCTGAAGCTTCTGACTGGTGTAACTTGACAATTATCGTGTCATATTCTGTGCTGGAGATGTGACTCGCCTGAGTCATCCACTTCCAAAAATCACACTGACTCTGATTCATCCCTTCAAAATTTTTGATGGACCTGCCTTTGCTTAAGTAAATGTATAAATGTGTTGCATTAGATAGAAGAAAGAAGTTGTCTGACAGTTTGAAACTGTGTTACAATGGCTGACAGGGAGATAATGATGATAGCCTGACAGACTATCATCATAACACATTTCTCTAAGGACTAAACAAAGACAAGCCTGCGTGCATCTAATTAATCAGCAATCAATCAAAGACCAGCATTTTAAAAAGGACATATTCCTTTTTTCAGGCTGCATGCTTTTAGTGCATTTGTGATGGCTAACAAAGGAAGAGGAGACATGGGCTAATGGCTACTTACCAAAGTCAATGCAAGGAACCAAGTAAAGGTCTCACAGCTGCTGTAAGGTATCATGCAGGAGTATCAATCAGTGAGTGATTTGTCAAAAGTAGACTTAACATTTGTTTTTGTATTTTTTTCCCTACTTAAACTTAGAGTTCGATATAAGCCTGAAAAGTTTGTGTCTGATGTTGTTCTTATTCCCACTGTTTTCGTAAAGACTCATCTTCAACAGTAATTAGACACATTGTGTCACTTACTGCTTTAGGTGTCATACTATTTGTAGACAAAGTAAAGCTGATGAAATGCTGCTTTCAACAGAATAATGTAAGTCATAAGTTTGAGTGGTGATTCAGTTACAGGAAGAAGTTAAAGGTTAGACTCCCACATACTGTAAGCTCCAGGCTCTCTGAAGCCTCAAGGATGATATTACAATAAAGTCTGGAGCTGTGTGCAGGAGAATCTGAAGTAGTTAGTTTTACATTTTTTTAGTCAAGCAACAACATTTAACCCATGCAGTAGCAGCATATGGCGGCAGTGCCCTCCGATCCAAAACTAAAGTATAATGTGTTCTTTGTTTGGATTATTTTTGAACAATATCTGTCATCCTGTTCCACTTCATTATGGACGAATGATTAATTAGCTGCCTTTTTGTCATTGGGAGCACTTTCACTTGTGTGCTTTTCTTTGTTCTGGAGTTCAACTAAAACAAGCTACACAAAAGACAAAGATCTTTATCACAGGGAGAAACTTTTGTTCTTGCTGACCCTCGTTGGTTTCACATCTCGGCTTGGTAGAAAGAGAAACCTTAAAGGAAGAAATGAAACTACCAAAGACAAATGTAAATGTGAATTGCTGGCCACTTTAAGGAGATGTTCATGCTACTTTGCAAGGAATTAAGAGACTTAATAGACAGAATAGATATTAGAATAGATAATAGATAGAATAGTCCTAATAGACCTTATATGAGCCCCATACACTGAAAAAGCCAGATTAAGATCTCAATTACAGTCATTAAAGTCAGAATGACATCTGAATTGCTTGTATAGAGCCAAAAATCCCTCTCTCTCTCTAAATAAATACATCAGCCAATAGGGTACTGAGCTTTGCAGTCACAGTATTGTGACTGAGGGGCTGTTGTCAACAAATATCCTAATGTTGCTCAAAGTAAATGTTCAGGAAATACAGAAAATGTGAGCAATATTCTGTAGCACCACCTTCTGAAACAGTTTGTTCTCAGATGAACCTTTTCTAAAATCAGATTCTTAGTAGTCCACTTTTAGTCATCATCATTACGCCTGTTTGATCGCCTTCATCTTATCACACATTCATATCACGTTGTAAGGCAAAATGTGGCCGGTGGCCATCGCTGTCCCTGTTTGTAGCTGCTTCTGAAGCTCAAACTGTTGCTTTGTAGAGATGTCCCACTCTTTGAAGCCTCTCCTTCTGCCACTGTTTAGTCCATAGAGGTGAGACGGCTGTGAGGCCATCACAGGTAGACTCAAAAAAAATAATAATAATAAGTTCACATCAGTATACTCTCTTGAAGTGACTGGTATGAATCTAAAAGTGCAGTTTTTAAAGATATCATTGCTACAAAACAATTTTTTGTGTACAAAGTTCAACTCTTTTAGAGTCTCTAAATCTAAAAATTCCAAAAAGGAACATTCATCACAGCTAAAATTTCACGACTCCTCGTGTTCATGAGGAATAATTCAACATTTTAAGAAAGCTTTTAGAGCCAAAAATTAACAACTCCAGCAAATAAATCTTTTCACTGGGTAAATGTTTTATATCAGCACAAAAGAGTTACCAAAGCTGTTATGATTAGACGTGTGGCATTTAGCTTGTGTGGGAAGGGTGGCAGAATTTGGGCTGTAAAAAGCGTCGGCTTATCAGTTGGAAAGCTGAAGGAAGCAGCAGGTGTGTGCCTGTTGCTAAGCAGCACCAGCAAATTTCAAAGGCAAAGCTGAAAACAAGGCCTGAATTACAAATGAAAATAGCACTAAAAGAGTGATACCTTTTGTGTTTTGTTGTAAAGGTAGAACATAGGAGCAAAACCAATGCAGAGAAGGTGTAAGAGGGCAGCTGCAGCTCAGGCGCTGGAGTGGGCTGGGACATTAACTGTAGTGCGTTGCTGAGCAGGTAGCAATTGGGGCAGTTAGCTACATGGAAATATTCATGTTTGGGTTTTAAAATATCTTCTGAGTTTGAAAATATTTGTCGCACTTTCTTGGAAGAATAAAATTGGACTGAGAGTCACTTTCTGTGATGTGCTCTCCTCTCAGTAAATGATTGGCTGGATGACATAAGGGTCACCAAATACTGCGTGGTCAGTGTTGCATCATTAAGAAACTGTAACTCTGTAACTCCCTAACTAGTAGTTTATCCAAGCAGCAGCCTTCAAATGCAAATACATGAGGAAGTGCTCAGAACTGCAGTTCAATGTGCATCCACTTGAGAGTGGCCCCTGAAGTACAGACCACCTCAACCTTTTTCCTCACAGTACTTCAACAAAACCTTGGTCAAGTCAACATTTTCCAATATGGCACCTGACAACAATGGGCTTCTAACCTCTGCTTCAGAAACAGATTGGTGACATCGTGTAGACTGTGTACATCTATTATACAGCCTATGTGTGTTTATATTATACAGGTTCTTTTCAAAGTCAATACTGTTACTGTTTATATGCTTTATGTCAATGGATCTTCAGCTACTCAAGATATACCGTGTAACTCTGTGGCGAGGTCACGCTTCAGCACACATTATATGCTGTAAACACACAGTATGGCTGGTGATCATGAACTCTGTGTCTTGTACAGAGTTTGCCCTCCCTCTTTGAGTTAAAGGACAAGAAAAAAGTGGTGAGTTGTAGTCTATTGAAACTTTTTCCACAGTAGTTCTAACCAAACAGCGTGCATCCATTAAGCTGGTTTTCCAACCTTTATCCACACAGCTAATGTAAGTTTCATCAAACTGGTGACCTTGCTGTGAGGCTGCAGCACTAAGCATTGCACCACTGTGCAGCCTGGCAAACATCATGTTATATATTAGGACAGTATGAAATAATGCTGAAGCTATGTTTTCTTGAAGTGGCTCAGTCGTCTCAATCAGGAGTTTTCTGATTCAATTCAATCCCAGGTCCTGCTGTCCACATGGCAGCATGTGATGTGATGAAGTCCTTTGAGTGGTCAAAAGATTAGAGAAAGTGTTATATCCACCTTTTTCCTGACTACCCATAGTTCATCACGTTTTCGGGTTTTGCTTTTCCGGTTGAATGTTTTGTTTACATCGCCATGGAGACCAAAAAGCTGATGATGTTAGCCTAGCTATCATACTCAGGCTAATAATAGGCTTTTAAAAGCAAGAAAGTGACAAAATGAGCAAAAATCGGAGGTGAAGTCATGGTGAAGATGTTTAAAAAAAAGTTTTACACTGAGCCCTGTCTAGAATTAATGATTTCATGCGAGTTGTTTTGAGCTAGCTTGCCGGCAGCGGCAACTGGAAGTCGCTAACTGCAGGCAGAAGTCAACACCCATAGGCCTCTGAAGAAAAAGGTGGATAATCACCGTTAATTTTTTTCCTCCAGAGTTACTAATCACTTTTTTAATGCAGTGATTTATTAGTTGTAACTTTTTGACTGCAGTGACTAATATCTACAACTTGCATATTTGAGTAACTTGCCCAACACTGTGGGCTGCAGATTTGATGTTGAATCTACACAAGCCTTTAATTAAACCCTGTCATTCTTGCACAGATTTAAAATGAAGCATGGATCACAAATCAATGATGAAACATTTAGGCTTTGAGGCACATCAGTGGTTTCTGGCATCGCCGTGTCTTTCTCAATCCTGCCAAAAAAAAAAAAAGAAAAAAAAAAAAAAAAATTAAAATAATGCAAGAATTTTTAATGTCACATGACAAATCACTGCTCTAAACTGGGATGAAAGATCCTTTAGAAACTAATTTCAAGCATATAAATCAAAAAATCAATGATTTCAGAGTCTTTAAAAACTAAAAAAGTGTCCTTCTTGAGTAATAGACTGAACTGTTTTTGTGGTTTGTTAAAAGTGGTTGTGCTACTTTACATTACACAATGTGCAGTTTACTGAAAGCAGCAATAGCTTCAGCTGAACAGTTGATAACATGTTTGAGGTGTTTAATCATTACAATAGCAAAAAGCTGGAAAATAAGACTTAGAAATTATTAGAATTTTCTTGCTGGTGCACAAGAAAAGCATTCATTTCTTTCAGGTAATAGTATATAATAAAGTTAACAACAGGATTTTTTTTAACAGACATTTTCACTCAAGGCTGCCTTCCAGTGAATTACTGGATACTGAGCTGGCTCTCTGGGGCATCAAGTATGACTGACATCACTGAGCGAGCCAGAAAGTAGCTCTTGGGTCTCGTTATGAAGATAAAGTGATGCCTATACAACTTGTTTCAGTTCATCCTTTACAGATAAGCATGTTATCTATTTTAAACCACACTGATCCCTGTGAGTTACAACGTGTAAAGTGATGAAATCACGCTGCAATTATGTCTTACCACGTCCTCTGAAGTTTATCCACGCATATAGCAAGTTACCATCTTCTAGCTCGAAGCACACACAGGATACAAAATACATAATGCCATTCACATATTCACATATTCACATATTCACCGTCTATAAAAACCCCCACATCAACTTTTATTTTCAAACCATGTTTCACCAATCCAGCCTCAATTTGCATTTCAGACTGTGTTTGATGTAACGTTTCTTTAAACTGGAGCTATGAGGATATCAGCCCAGCATCTTTAGAAATTATGTAAATGCAGGATGTTAAACTATGCAACGCACAGTTCATGTTCAACTTTCCATAAGTCTCAGAGAAAGTTGGGAGCCTTTTTTTGCGTCAAAGAAGAGCAGAAATTTTGTATGGGAGGATGACGTATCAGTGAGGATTCAGACCTCCTCGCCGAGCAGTTATTAGCAGATGTGGAGTAAATGAATTAAGACCACAAACACGTCTTTTAAAAATGTGAACAAAGTTTTATTGCAAAATCAATCCACATATCCTGCAGCAGCCAACAAGCTATCGGCCAAAATCAGATTTGTATGAAGATTTGCATTATTCCTTCACCCATTTATGAATACAGCTGAAGTGTCTCTATTAGAGTGATGTTTTTGGTAGAAATAGAATCAATTAATTAAAACCTAAACACATCATAAGCCAACAATACCATAAGGATGTGTATCAGTATCGTCTACAGAGGAAATGAAGCAAGTCATCTAAAAGATAAAGTTTTGGCCTGTGTTTCAAGTCCCACTAATCAGTTTTCATCTCCTATCTGTCTGTTCACATGACAAATTGACACATTAGCCTCCTTCTTTGTAGCCAATCAACTGCCAGTTTGCACATATGTGATGGCTCCAGTATAGAGTCATGCTTGAGTCAGATATTTACTCCTGCTGCACATGCTTTCTTCAGGGTGCCAGAGTAACTGATTGATACATCCATCAGATCTGGAGTACACTGGCCCATTGCACCACAGGATATAAAGCTCAGCTCCTTGGAGCCCCTCACTTTCCTCTCTCTCGCTCTCCAGCTCCTGCACCAATACAGTTTAGGTTGATCCTTAGTGTTTATAACACCTTCCTCTGCACCATGTGCACACACCCACATACACACTACTGAAACTACTGATTTCACACACTTCAAAACCATTGTTATCTTTCTCTGTACTTCCCTCAACTTGATACGAAGTATGCTATGAAGTACCTCGTGTTTTGAAAACCTGTGTCTCCTTTCTATCCATTGTCGTAGCCCTTAGGCTCGGTTATGGCGCATTGCATGCTTGAATCAGTCACTTAAGGGTTAAAGCTCTGGGGAGACCTCATCAGAAATATCTGACATGACTCAACTTGTCAGATAACGGTCTCAACTATCAGGAGAGAAATTCCCTTACTGCAATAAATGAACAGTTTACTGTGGGACCTAAGATGAAAACTTGTTTATCGCACCACACCAGATGTTTCATGTATTCACTCAATAATTGCCGTATGCAGATGTCAATGGGTAGATGTTTGACTACCCAGAATTGCCCTTTTCCACTGTTTTTCTGTTCAAAGTTTTGACACCACAGATTCTATAAAAATCAGCATTGTTCAAACACCACCAACCAAATAATAGTTTCCACATAGTTTTATTTATGTCCTTAGATATGAGAGCTACCTATATTATTCAAAAGCCTACATAATATTCCTTTTATGTACATAACCATGGTAAAGATAACGTGTATCCTTGAAAAGCATTCATTTGCACATCAGATGCCACTTGATTCAGATACACACATTCAAACACACACAGGCCAAAAGAAAAACAAGTACTATAAGCGAACCACAGATGACTATCAATGCCACATCCCACAATCCCTTTCTTCCTGCTGTGGCCCTCCTCTCTCTTCTATACAAAGTGCTGAACTTGAAGGAATATTGCTTTTCTGAAATCTCACAAAGTGTGACCTTACTCACAAACATAGTCACTCAGCCGCTGCGCGCGCGCACACACAAACACACACACACACACACACACACACACACACACTCAGATGAATACAGATATCTCCCTGTCATGTCAGATATACTGCTCGTCCTCACTGAGCTCCAGTCTAAATCAAAAATCCATTATTAGTTTCATTCTGTCATCGGTCATAATAGGCCCAAATCGGAGATCAATGCATCATGGCGAGTTAATAAATGAGAGCAGCAATAAAAATTGGCTGATGGGTACAATCATGATTATGTAATATTCTCACTTAACAAGAATCCTTTTTATGACACCGACTTTGTCAGCGCTCTTTGATCAAACTCAAAGACTGAGCCGGGATGAAACTTAAACTGCAGAAAATGAAAGTAAGAAATCTTTATTGCTGTGTTTGATGTTCATTATGAAAAAAGACAAAGCAGACAATGGAGAGAGACGGGAGCAAGGCAATGGAGGGCGATGGACTTTTTTTTTGCCAATTTCAGAAACATCCAACTATCCAACTAACTATCAGTGGTACCACTTGAGCAGGTCCACAAATTTGTTATTTTCAAGTAATAGTTTGATCAGTTATGTTTCAAAAAGTAGCATCAAAGCTTCAACACATGATAACACTGCACGCTGGAGTTGTTCAATTTGATAAAGCAAAACAGAACAAATGCCTTAAAATCTGGTGTTCAACACACTTTTTTTATCCCTTTTCATCTAAAAAATAATCTAATCATTTCATAAAACAGTGTAACCGTAATTTAAAGGTGTAAAAAATGAATTATTTAACTGTTTTACTTTATTTTACGGAGAAATGGTGCAATGCTAGTTCTAAGTTTAAGAAATTTGCGGTCAAACTGCACTTTGCATTGAAAGTCACCCTGCAGAATGTGTATTGTGCAGCTATTATTCCACTTTAGGTTCGTTATGACAAATAGTGACAAAGATCAGGCAGTCTGCCTTGATTTATCACAGCTTTTCTTCCTCTTTAGGTCATAACTATGCATTTAAAGAAAATACTAGTGTACTACTGAGATATTGTTTGTAATGTGACCAAGACATTCGATGGGCTGAAATGGAAGATGGTGGGGGTGTCCACATCTGCAAATGCTACCATAGGCTGAGCTCAACTACAATACTTGTGTCTATAAGGTCTGAGAACTCTACCAGGTAAAATCAGATGATACAAGATGGAGCTACACAACTCTTTTTCTTCTGAGAGAAACCAGAAACAGACACTGATTGGACTTATGCTCCAGATATGTGGGTACGTGTGGGACAACAGTTGGGACAGATTAGCTGATCCACACTCTGAAGGCAACTTTATCTTCTAAGAGAAAGAAAAGAGGCTAAAGTTGAACCAGGATTTCTGCCTGTCAACTGTGATCAACACTAAACACTTTCCTGACTCCGCCTCCAAAGTGTAATCATGACTGTTGATACCTGATCCTCCAGTCCAATATCCAGTAATGAAAATAAATAAATAAATAAATAAATAAATAAATAAATAAATAAAAGTAAAAAAACTAACATTCCTCTCTTGTTCCCATGTGGATGACTGAAATCTGAAAAAGTCAGTGACCTAAAGTCAATTTTAGACAACACAACTAAAACCCCAATATTTCAACTTCCAAACCTTACATCAGACTCAGGATGTGGGCTCTTGTCTGAAGATCAAAGCGCTCTGCTTTAAATGTGAACTCTTGACTCTTCGTGCCTGAGATGTCTCTTAGTTCTCTCTAAGAGACCTGAGAACAACAAATGTTCACAGAAAGGAATGAAAGCAAAAATGCAGTTTGAGGTTCAGTTCGCAGTTCATTCAAGGCCTCTCAACACCATTTTGCTAGCATTAGTATTTACATCCGATATATCCAAGGTAAATAATGCATTAGGGTATTTTTATTATTTATTTATTTATTTTGTCTTTTGGTTTTCCTTCACCCAAAGGTAAGCTCAGAATCTCAGATTGCTGAGCAGCTTTGGTTAACCAGAAAAAAATAAAATCTGGTCATCTTTCTGCTGTTTTAAAGTTTGATTTCTGCTCCCCTGTGTTATTCTCTCCCTGATAAAATGTAAAGCAGCAATTGAGTCGTAGCTCACCTAGGCTGCCTATTTATACTACCATGTCAACCAGGAGTAAATTTTCATGCAGCTTATCTCCCACTATATAACACCTAATGACTAAAAAGGGGGTGTGCAGGATGTGCGGCAGACTCTGATAAACGTGATCAGTTCTTCCAAACGACTGTGCTGTTGGGTGTATTTTAAGACTATCTGGGTTTATGTTCAGTCCCATTAAAGTAAGCTTACTGTTAGTGATTTGACCTTCAGCTCCTCTGTCACAAGCTGGGAACCCAGAGTTAAAGCGACATCTCACTGGCATCCACTGACAGCAGATGAGGAGGAGGGGGTTTAGATGTGTGCATGAGAAAGAGATATTAAACCCTATGAAGCCAGACTGCACTGACAGCTCCTCCGCTCCTCTTGTTTCCTGTTCTTTTTCATAGCTCATCTCCTCCATTGTTGTTTTCCTTTCCCCTCTTCATCATCATCATCTTGACTATACAACAGGAAGCTTTCCACCAAAGGGGCTACAAAATTGCTCTTTTTCTTTACAGCCAAATATTCAAGTTTGTGTGCAGTTACAGAAAATGTGCGTGTTTGTTTTCTCAAGTAATCCAGCATGCAAAACACATTTCTAATGTTTGAAACCAGTGGGAGCTTGAGATCAAAAGAGATCAAACCCAGGGAGAGTGTGAATATCAACTCTTTAGGAGAAGTTAAATCACATCATTTTAGTGCTCTTTTTTACCCAGCAGCTATTTCTGAGTGAAACTTTCTGCAGCCTGCAGAACAAACAGCATCTTATTTTGTAAATGTGGATCTGCTAATTGTTATTCTGCTGGCTTCATATTGATTTATTCACCAACAGCTGGGCACAGACAGGGGTTTAATGGGGAATGAAACCCTTTAAATCTTTTTAATTTCTTTATAACCCACCAAGTGTATTTGTGTTCTCTGGATTTATATCTAAGACCAGTCTGCATGAAAGTGTCAATTATGAAACAAACAGTTAATAAAACACTCGTGCTGCATCGTCACAAAGATTCACACCCAATCAGAGAGGCAAAGGCAGTCAGTTTGTGGGGAAAAGATACTGTTTATGTAATAAAGCACCATAACAGTTAACCTGAGGTTATATATCAACTAATCTGCAGCTTTAAAACGTGAAGTCAAGTACCTCAGCATCTCTTGAGAGAGCAGATATGATTACTTCATGCCAAGGCAAAACTAGAGGGTGTAGAAACCCTTTCAAACTAAAGTCATTCAAATTAAATAACACAGGCAGTGCTGATTAGCTTTAATGTTTTTCATCAGCTAGCTGTAATCTAGGTGAAAACAGCTTCCCAAAATTGCCACTCTCTGGTAATAGAGAATCATAGAAGGTGAAACTTCTTTGAAACTCGACCTGGCAGACATAATAAAGCAAGTCTGCCTGTGTGCACATGAGAGACGCAACCACTTAGCCAAAATATTAGTCCTGTGTGCTGGAAGTCCACTGGGAAATTATATGACTTGTTTATTGACCATTTGTTTTGTTGTGAAGGACAAAAGGTCTTCCACTCCACACAGGGTGAGTCATGTGCTCTCTGTCTCTCTCTCTCTCTCTCTCTCTCTCTATTCATAGCAAAGGACGGCTGTGGCTCTGTGGATCAACGTACCGCTGACTTTTATTTGGCTATATGATCTTTCTCTCTGTTGAAGTGATGCCTGGTGGGCCTGTTGTCCAAAATGAAAGGGATCAACTGAGAAGATTTTGTAGTAAATGAACTCATTTTTGTGTATTAAGCCTGTGCAGACGCTCTACTTTTTTCTTTAATTAATTATATCCAGGTTTCGCTTCTTCGCTGGACTGTTGAATAAATAATAAGCCTTTTGGTTCTGTTTTCTTGAGGAAATATCTGTCTCTCTGGCAGCTCAATGCTCTGCGGTGTATCCAGGCGAGCTGCTAACTTTGTTTGCTGTGTGACGCTGTGCTGGGATTGTTTAGTGTGTAGAAGTGGACAGAGCCACTGCGACGTCACCGGACACTACTAGTGTCTAAGTGTTGGCAAATCCTTCATTAAACACTCCAGGCCAAGGCTTGTTTATCTGCAGGATAATTTTCTTATTGACGACAGTGTTTCTTATGAATCAATTTGAGCTGTTAGCTGCACAGAGTTGGATATTTACAGGTTCAAAAAAAGCTAAGGGAGCGTGTGAAACAGCAAACTTGCTCTTTCTCCGTCTCTCTCCACAGAAGTGGGCAGCTGGTGCACAAAGGAACAACTAGAAAAATTAAACACCCAGGTCTTTTCTGTTAGGAAGCCAGCCACCTTTTCTGCAGGAAAAAGATAATCCTGATTCACATGCACCGGCTGCTAAAGATAAATCATGTAAACTTGACAAGCTAACAGGCCAGGTATGACAGGGACAGGAACAGACTGCATGCCATTTAGTCCTGACCTATCAATGAAATAACACTATAATTCATCATTGGAGATGGAGCATGGTGTTCTTGGATGGTATATTCAGTCAGCTATGCAACACGCAGCAGGTCTGATATTTGCATGAGGATCTTTATGCTACAAACATGGTCGTGGGATAAACTTGGTGACCTGTGAAGCATCCGTTGAATCTTTTTGTTATTCAGTGAAGACCTTTAGCTACTTAAAACTCTATATTGAAGATGTAGATCGTACAAACAAATCCCATGACTAATCTTCAGAATCAGCCTCAAGTGGTCATTTGGGGAACTGCAGGTTGTTTGTTTGTTTGTTGGTTGGTTGGTTGGTTGGTTGGTTGGTTGGTTGGTTGGTTGGTTGGATGGTTTGTTGGTTGGTTGGTTGTTTTTTTTGTTTTTTTGTTGTTTTTTAGGGGGGGGGGGCACAAAGTGTCCCAGAGTGATTACTTTTTTTATTTCAACTTTAACTCCCCTTAAGCAGTCCAAAGGATCAAAAATCAAGGTACATATCCGTCTTTGGCCAGGAACTGTTGCCATGAGTTGACAGAAAGGAAACTTCTCAGTAGGGTTGGGGTCTGCTTACTCATACAACTGTCATCCACTTACATTATGTTTGACTTTTGCCAACTTATAGAGAGTTTAAGTGAGGTCAATGTGTGTTTTTTAAATTTTACCACTATTCCCAGCCAACTGATAAAATATAAAAATTTGCATGGCCATTTGAGATAGACCACAGCCAGAAAAGAAAAAAGGGTCCAGCTACAATTCTGAGGGCAAATATTTGTTGCTGATAGAAACATTTTTCCATTTAGTTTTTCATCTCTGTGGGTGTGACTCTGTGTCCACACTCAGCGCACATAAATGTGCATGTGGACACATCCGTGTGTGCTCTACTGTGTAAATGATGACATCACTTGCATGCAAGGTCTTTCACACACACATGCCTATTTGGCCCGGCACAAAGGCATGCACACTTCAAAGGCGTGGGGTTTGGATCAAACGCAGTGGGTTCAGGTAGGTGGTGAATGTACACAACTCTCTGCATGGCTCTTTTCCCTTCATCTGTCGTGCTTTTCATGTCTGTGCTTGCAGGAGCCACATTCACTACAACACTTGAATCTTAATGGGCACAAATGAGCTGGAATCAAATGAAATTGTGATTCAGATAAATCAGATGTTGGAACCGGAGTTTGAAGCGATATTTCACAGTGTGCCTTTGGTCATGAAAATCATTTGATTTCAAAAGGACTGAACAGGACAGAGTGTAAAAGAACTCTGTGGACCTTTAAAGCTGATGGCCTTTCAACAGAGCCTGCTGTAAAACCACAACAGTGTCTATTCATAGCAAAAAAAACAGTCTTCTGCCCAACAAAAGACCTTCTCTTTATCAGGAATTGTAAGTTTTTTGAATTGAGCACAACTTTAGGTTCTGAAAACTAAAAGTTGTATAAAGCTAACAAAGCAAATGCTCGCAAGAAAGAATGATCACCTTTGTGGGACTCAAGGGAACCAGTAGTATCCAGATTTGGTCCTTCTAAGTGAATTCAGATCCAAGCTAACGTGGTTAAGTGCCACCTTAAAAAAAAACTTGCATGAAGAAGCCACTTTTTCCAAATCCCAGCTGCTACCGAGTCGTTCAGACCTCTAAATTTATTCTTGAAGTTTGACTCGACTCCCTTTGGGACCTGAAGGTCAGAGGGGAATGGGTGAGCGGCCTCTATGCTTCTGCCCCCCTTCCTCTTCTTTCTGTCTCTGCACTTCACCCATGGGACGCAGAGAAGGTGAGAGGGGGTCACACACCTCAAACGCTTGGCCGACTCTTTGTCTAGTTGCCAAAAAAAGGAAGGTGGCGGGTTCAGATCTAAATCTGTACTCAGGCTAAACTCAACTCTTCAGCAGATTCTCAAAAACTGAATAAAAGTAATATCTTTTTTTTCCCTTTCTCAGTTGAGCTTTTTATGTTTTCTTCCTATGTTTTGACTCTGCACGCAGTTAATGACTCACTGTTCATCCTTCCTAAACTTGCAACTCTGGAATTGCAATATGGTGTAGAAAAACAAGATCCCTCTGTTGGCCTTAGCTGCTTTTGAAATTTTAGTGACTCAACTACCTTTGATTTCACAAGGATTTTTATATCGTACTATTTTATTTTGCAAAAAGACAGTTGAAAGTTAAGAAGTTTTCAGAAGTCTTTAAACTTTCCAACACCATTCCCTGCTAACATCATAACAATAATCAAACTCCCCTTCCAACCCTGCACACTCCTCCACATTCATCTCCTCAGCTTCTGTCTGTTTCTTATTAAACTCCTAATGAGATGTGATTGATGACAGAGTTCCTCGTGATTAAAAAGAGCTGTGACAGAGATGGTGATGTTGTTTGGAGTGCAGAAATGTCACCATGATGCCTTTAATGGCTTATTTTCAAATCTCTTCTGTGATTTACAGGATTGCAAATAATTTAATATGCCCAGCCAGTAACATTGTTGTAATAAGCCATCTAAAACAATTTATTGGATGTTCTCCCACAATAATTCATGAGGGTCATGCATGTTTTATGAACAATCAATCAAACTCAAACAGCAGGCTGCTGGATAATGAGGAAGTATAGGGAGGAATGGGGTCTGCTCAAGCTCTGAGATGGAGTAGGACGAACAGTGCTCTATATGTTCGACTTTAAACACGGCATTCATTTCCTGTGAGGATGTGAATTTCCCTGCATCTCTTCATGAGTGGGAGTGTTTATCAGTCACTGACAGAGAGGGAGAGTGCATTTGCATGAGTCAGTTTCTTAAAAACATGCGGGAGACTCTGACATTTTTGACATTTGTCCACAGATTCATCCAAGACAGCTTTGTGCATCAGGTAGGCGGGGAAGGTAGGTCACATCTACATCCATTATAGAGATTTGAATAGCAATCAGTCTCAGACAAAGGAGCTCTGAGGGCATTTTATGCCATGATGCCCGAGGTGCTCTGGGCAGAATGCTACAATCAGTGTGCAAACCTCCAGGTTGTACGTATAAGAAAGGACAGTGAGCAGGTTAGAAACCAAAGCAGAAACCCAACAAGGTGAGACATTCATGTCAGGGTCTTACTCACCCTGAAGGGATTCTATGTCACATAACAACCCACTCACTATACATTATCAATCCTCAATCCTCAGCTACCAACTAAAGATTAAAAAAATCTCATAAGGATGACCCAGAGATGACTTATTGATCTAAAAAGGACTTCTGTTTACAGCTACAGAAGTATAGTTCTCAGACAGAGACACTGAACTTATGAATTTTCATTCACTTCTCTGTTGGCGTTCCTAACACCGCCAAACCCTGTTGTGCCATGACTTCCCCTTTTTGTTGTGCATTCTTTATATTTGGTGGATTTCTCTTTATTTCTTTGGGTTGAGAGTTTGTCTTTATGACTTGTTTTCAGTGATCCATGTTTTGTGGTGTTTTCAGTGTTTTTATTTCTGTTTCCTGTTTTATTTTGTAGTCATTGCTCCCTGTGTTTCTAGTTTAATTTTAACTTCCGTTAAACTGCACCCATACTAAGCCAAAAAAAACTCCGCCATTGGCTGCCATTGTGCAGTCAGAGTCTGCGCAGTAGAGACTTACGAGGGAAAATCTGAGTGGAAACAGGTGACAAAAATGTTTTGTTTTTTTTTTTATTCAGACCATCTAATCTCTTCTTAACTGTCCATCCTGATGTATGCTATTATTCCTGAAAAAACTACACATGAACAGCAGCGGTCAATCAACGTTAAACAAGACGTAAAACTCAGTTTTTAACCTCTAATAATTAATGAAAAAGAAACAGTTCAGAAAAAAAGGGGACCTGAACATAATGCAGCCCATTCATTCATTCATTCATTCATTTTCTACCACTTTGCAGGGTCGCGGGTGGCTGGAGCCTATCCCAGCTGACTTAGGGCAAGAGGTGGGGTACACCCTGGACTGGTTGCCAGTCAATCGCAGGGCAATGCAGCCCAATATCTAAATATCACCACAGCATACAGATGTGAGAAACGTTTCTACGAGGTGTAATAAGCTTTTAAAGTTTGACCACATCCCATCTGGAATGAATAGAGAGGCAGAGTTTTTGTCTTGTACTGCAGCCAGCCAGCAGAGGGGGCAGTTTTTGTGGTGACCTCAGTTTGATGTCCACTTTTTTTACAGTCTATGGTGAAGACTTGCAAAAATCTGTTGTATGTCAAAAATCTCTCAATGTCCTTCTGATTCAGGAAAATTTCTCAGTAAGCATCGGACCAGTCTACAGGGCGGTATTAGACGGTCGGTGTGACAGAAGTGATGTGATGTGAAAGAAACATCACTAAAGCTTCTCACTTCTCTCTTTACAGAGGAGGTAACCATCAACCTTAAAGGTGACTGTTCACTTCTACAAAATTTAAGTCTATAAAGAGCACTTATTAACTTTTTTTAAAACATATGTGGATCATACGCAAAAAGTTTCCATTAGCTGTAAAAAAAAACACGTTACTGTAATATAATCCTATTCCTTTCCAAATGTTTTAGACGTAAAAACAGGACTCCCCCTTTTGAGATTTCCCTTCAAAATATGTTGTGTCTCTACATGAATTTAAAATGCAACTTAAACCAATTAAAATAATGAAGGACCAAAAACATAAAAATATACCATCACTTTAAAGAATTCCGCACTGAAATACAATAACTATTCTCCACAACTGACCTTGTGCACCCTGTGGACCCAGTGGACCCTATGGACCCTGTGGACCCTGTGGACCTTGTGGACCCTGTGGACCCTGTGGACCCTGTGGAGGTGGTGGCTGACATGAGAATCAGAGTCGGCGTCAGACAAAATTCAAGGGGGGGGGGCATCAAGACAACAGCAGGGGGGCACAACGTCTTGATCATGACTGGATTTATTCTGTATAGCTATGTCTATGATAGCCATTTAAACACACATCAAGAATCACTCAACAGATTGTACAAAGTTCAAATTTACGCCCACAGGAAGGCACTAAACCACAGCTGAGAGTCACGCATCTTTCTCTCTCCTCTCCCTCCGGTGTGCACACAACTATGCGCGCTTTAGCGCACCAATATTAAACACATTAAACAGCGATTAAACACGAAACGTTTACGTTAACAAGGAAACCCAAACGGTAACAGAACTTTAAAGGTACCTCTAATTTAGAGGGGGAAAAATGAATTCTAGGACTTTAATGTGATTTATTTTCCTGGTCTCGCCCTTGTGAAGTGGGGGGGCACAGTCGATCTACTGGGGGGGCAAAGCCCGCGAATGCCCCCCCTTGACGCCGACACCGATGAGAATTATGGCTAAGCTGACTCTCTGATGGACATCTTTTTCTAGTTGACATCTATTACATTATACTATTTATATATTCTTGGAACTTTTGCACTTTACACTTTGTTTGCTGCTGTGACTCCTGAATTTCTCTTCGGGATTCAATAATGCTCTGTTCTGTTCTGTTCTGTTCTGTTCTGTTCTGTTCTATTCTATTCTAGTTTATTTTGTAGATTCTTTACAAAGTTCAAAGATAAAAAAGAATAAAGAAATCCATCAGCTGCACCTCTGCTTTCCTGAAACTGAAAACCAGCGTAGCATACTACATTCAGACCAAACAGAGCAGTCACACAACATACTACATTCAGAAGTAGTATGCAGTATGCAGTGCTTACTACCTACTACTTTGACATGCCGTAGGTAGAAGGCAAATTTGAAAACAGTCTGTTTCCTTCAGTCTGTGTCAGTTTGTTTCATCTATTGTGGTGGTACCCTGGACTCCGGTGTTTTATTTTCTTGTGCTCCAAGTTTTTTTTGTTTGTTTGTTTTTTATATATAAATAAATTAGTTGGTCTACCCCTGTGTCCTCCCTCTGTTTGTTTACTCAAATTGTGACAGTTTGTGGTTGCTTTATTTTTGTTTCTGTGCTGGTTTCCTCTTTTTTGGGGGGTAAATAATAATAATTGTGTTCAACAAAAAAGTTTCATATATTAAAGATACTTTAAGATGTTTACTCAAAACCACACATACCCTCTCATATTGGGTTTAAAAAAAAGTGTGAGGGAATTCTTGAAAGGTTGTGTGATTTATCTTCAGAGAACCACAAATGTCGGAGCACATTTTTTAGTCATCCATCTTTTAGTTGCTGAAATGGTTCACTTTTCCTGTCAGAAATGTTCACAGAAAACAAATGTGTCAATTTTAAGGTTGCACTTAGAGGGAAAATCTCAGGATCTCTGGAGACATTATAATGTATGAAGCAAAGATTTTATTTTGCACTTTTGCAAATTCAAAATGTGCTTTGGGTGATGTGTTGACTGTAGATGAACACACAGTCAATGACAGTGCGAAATAGGAAAAAAAAAAAACTTTGTGTGTGTGTGTGTGTGTGTGTGTGTGTGTGTGTGTGTGTGTGTGTGTGTGTGTTGCTGGAATCAATGAACAATGTCACCAAGTCCATGTCTTTGAAAAAAAAAAAAAACTTGCTAAAGGTCTGTTAGCAGAAAGTTTACTGTGTTTGAAACAGCCTCATCAATTTGGCCCCAAACAACAAAGACCAAGAGTGTTAGAATGTGGGCCAACTTTATGGGTTAGAGGTGTTATAAAACTTTCAGTCCATAGAGGCCACATGGTGATGGTAACAAGTAATTTAAAATCCATATAATACCAATAAAATAAATTGTTGGATATTGACACAAAAAAACAATCTTTAATAATTGTAAAAAATTACAAAAAAAACAAGTCTTTCATATCGCTTGGAGTTATATCTTATGCCGTCTTGTCATGTGTGAAAGTAAAAATGGAAAGGTGATGACTTCAATTTCACTTAAAATATAAAAAAATGGTGACAAATGTGAGTGTGACTGAGTTTTTTAGGGAAGTGTATTTCTGCAACATGCAATTTGTTACTCCCCATCCGTGCACTTATTATAGGACACAGAGCTCTAATCTTCCCCAGGGGACATGCAGTCACTTGCTCTATTACCTGCTCATTATTGGGCAAGCTTCCAGATGTATGTGACCATGCTGTAGGTAGAGCTAATCCTGTAGCGACACAGACGCTCAATTGATTGCAGTCTGATCTCTGTCCAAGGCTCTCCCGCAAGGTGCAAATGGTTGCTTGTGAGAGAATTTAACCTTCTCTCAGTGAATTGATCGAAAGAGAGACAGAGCAGGATGTTCCGTAAGTCCATCCTCACTACAGAGCGATAAAGCATCAAGAGACAATCATGGACATGACGTCTTGTCACAGACATTGCATTGTTGTATCATCATGTCATTAAAGAACATGGAGCGAGACAGACACAGAGAAATCTGAAGGATCCTATACAATTTCTGTTTCAAAACATCTATTTTCAGTTGCATTAGTCAACACGCATGATGCAAGGTCATGCAACGTTCTTCTTGAACGTAACATAGCTTCTCTCTTCATCTTGAATCCAAACTCAGTATGATCTTGACGTAAACAAATTTCTTTGAAAATATAAATCACTCAAGACATTTTCCTCCGCAGAAGAGAGTGGGTTCAGCCTCAGGGAGCATGTTTGACACAGGATACATCTTTTTTAAGGAATGACTGTCACTATTCAAAAGTCTCAGATTTAAAGGACTGAATTTTTCACAAGAAGAGAAATAAAGACATTAAGAATATTCAGAGGTACTCCGGGAATGTAAATCCGGGGAGAGTTTGTTCCAAAACTGGTATTGGCAAAATTCATGGCATTAAATGATACTAAGCACATTTTAAGTCATGCCTGAAGTGCCATAGTAGATCTGAGGCTTCCAAACCAGTTTTGTCCCAGCTTCTTTGGAAAACTCTGACAAAAAGAGTTCAATTGGCTTAAAATGACTAAAGTCATGAGATATATCTGTACACCTCTGAGGCAGGATGTCATCAGATCATGATCATGGACTTCAGTGCTCAAATTTCAAAGAGAAATGTTGCACATCCACACGTCTCACCTCTACACACGTCTCACCTCTACACACGTCTCACATCTACACATATCACTTATTGCTGCATAAAATAAGTGTCTGTGTTAATTGCTGTCGTCATAACAATAACAAAAGTTAACAAGTGCAGCTTTCCAAGTACCCTGAACATTTACCAAAGCTGGAAAGGTGTTCATTTACAGGTTTCAAGTTGTCAGGTTTGGAAACTACACACACACACACACACACACACACACAAAAAAAGACTTCATATAACTTTTACGTCATGAAAAAACAAGGTTAAAAGCCAGGACTCAGAAAATCCACACTAGAAACCTTTGGACACTGGGGAAAAGTGAGGGGAGACAGGTTTGAAAGACTCAAAGATCTTCTTCTTCTTTTTCTTCTTTTTGGCAACTGGCACACAACAGCTAAGAGCTTCAGTGCCACCTATCAGTGTAAAGTGATAGGGGTTTACAATCCACCTTTTCTAATTGGGGAAAAAAAAGTGGAAATTAAAAGTGAAGGAAAAAGTAATTTATCAAAACTAAATCTTCTTAATCCAATTTGTTCTATTCAGGTATTTCAGCAAAAGTCTACAGCAGCCATTTATAAAAGGTATGTAAACTGTTACATATTTTCCTACGTTACGTTTCCTTTTGCTTGGTCTATTTGGTCTCAGTCTCATATCTTGGACCCCACAGAAGTGAGGGAACACAGAGACTAAATGGAATAAGTGTCATAAACACATACGAGACTATCTATGGTGGGGCACACAATCACAAAGGATGGAAAGCTCATCAAGTTAAACTAGACTTGACACTGTCTCTCTGGGAGGAAATAATAAAAAAATAAAACAAGAACCACGACACAATAAGCACAATGAGGTCAAAATTGACAATAAAATACAAGAAATGCTAATTCAAAACCAGGCTAATACAAAACCAACATGCTAATCTTTACCAAAGCAACTCATGACATGGATTCTGCAAATGCTTTGACAAGTACTTCTTGTGAGGCGTACTGGTGTCCTTTCAATGCTGGAACACATGTTCAACATGGTCTGCAGGAACAAGCTTTTAACCAACACATTATGGGAAACGGGCTGAAACAGCTTTTAATGTGTTGCCTGGAGACAGTCGGCATACAACAGTAAAGAAACATTTTTTTTCTGTGGGATATATCGCAAAATAGACCACCTACAACAGTGCCTTAAATAGGTGTGACCTTTATGTTTGGTTAAATGCTTTCTGCGGTGTTTCACAACACTTAAAACAAGCTCTGAATCATCTGAGAGAGAGGAGGAAGGATAGAGGCTTTTTTGGCAAAACTGACTTATATTTTAATGTGAGTTAATAGTTGTATGCATGTTTAAAGCAAGTACATGTGAAACAGCATCATTTCTCCAAATGTTTTATCAGCCAGTAGATTTTCACTGAGCAGTCTGCAGTGATTAATAATGGCTCTGCAAAGGGTTACCTGAGGAATAACAGATAAGCGATGCTGGCAAATTGCAGTGTAAACTGTGAGGGTTCAATTAACACTGAACCAAGTGTCCCTATATTGCTATGCTGCAATGAACATGATTGACAGATGGGTTGTGCAGGAAAAAGGTTAGAGGGGCTTTGGAGGTAGCAGTGGAATTATGGGTTTGGAGGGAGGTGGGGTAGCTGTGAGGCAGCGAGCACAGATCACACTGGAGATCAGACCATGCTATCCATACCAATAGGCTCATGCCCACACATCGCCGTACAAATCTCTACCTCAGTAAATTCACTGCACACATGGATGCATTTGCACACATGACAAAAATCAGCGCAAGGAGGAAATCTTTTTTCCCCCTCTTCTCCCCTTCCTCTGCACATAAAGAATTTGTTCAAACACATTTACACATGCATTGAAAAGGACCTGCATGGGCACACACGCACCTAGCTGGATCACAGGCTATAGGGGCCCAATGCGTCCCCTGTTTGCAGAGCAGCTGGGCTGGGTCATTATCATTTGTGAACTGTGACTCACGCTGACATTGTCTGGATGGTCAGCTATGATGGGGTGGGCATGCTGCGACATGCTCCAGGTGACTCTTAAGGGGGATTGTGAGTAGCCGGCAGCAGTTTACAAGAAAAATAAAGACAAGAAGAGGACAGACACGGAGATAGGAGCAAAAGCAGGGTGGTGTGACGATTTATAGAAAGCCTCTTTTTTTTTTTTTTTTTTTTTTTTTTTTAGAAAGATGAGGAAAACAGATGCAAGAGTTGCGGAGGGAAGAAAGGCAGGAGGAAGAGGAAGGGTTTGATATTGCGAGGGGAAAAAAAGAACAGAAGGAGGAAAGCATGGCAAAGCAACAAAGAGAAACTAAGAAGAGGAGCAACCCATTTTTTATGTGAATAAAAAGCCCAACGTCAGGATGAGCTGAGTACTGAGCCACAGTCTTGTCATCATGTCCCTTTTTCTTCCCGGAACAACCTGTTTGATGTGTACGGAGTAATATGGAGAACAGTGGGGGGTATCCACAGCATCAAAGAGAATTTAAACCACACACTGGCCCATTATAGTTTGCTTTATATATGTGTGTGTGTGTGTGTGTGTGTGTGTGTGTGTGTGTGTGTGTGTGTGTGTGTGTGTGTGTGTGTCTGAATAATAGGACCTAGATGTATGTTTGTGGGTTTATCCACACAGCACATCACATTATTTGATTGTATCCTCTTTCTGTGTCGTGACAATTATCAACCAGCAGGTGTTCTTAGCCCGATGTTTTTTAACCACCAATCAAAACCCAGCCCCCTGTCTGTTGTTCCATCATTGAGAGTAACAGCGGAAGTAATAACAATGAACTCCTTTTTGATGATCCATGACAGAAGAGACGAACGAGAACCAGGGGGACGGCATTTGTTTTCCGCAGCGCTCCGTCGCAGCTACTCAGTTCACGCATCGGCAAACACGCTCAGCTCTGTGGTGGAGGCAGGGAGAGAGGAGGTGTTGAACAGAGTGAGGAAAGAAGAAGAAAAGTCACTTCTATCCGGAGTTAGTTGATGGATGTCTGCTCTGTTTGGCTCACAGCTCACATGAATAAACATCCAAAGTAGAACCTGCGTTCACTGCAGGACCTCCAAATGCAGACCTCTGATTCTCTAATGAGATAAGGTTTAAAACAGTAATTGAAAAAAATATATCTGATTTTGGCTTCTGCTTTAAGGTAGTTTTAGTCCTTCTTGAATATTTAATATGGTGTTTTGAAGGGTACAGTTTTCCCTTATTGATTTTTCCTTTTCTACTGAAAACAAATTGACAGCACAAGTGCCTACACCGTGGTCCCTATCTGAAAGCCTACATGTTATTGCAAACCGTCTATTTTGCACCTTTACAAGACAGAGAGGGTATGTTATCACCTGATCAATAGTTCCAATCGACAACCCTGCAGAGCTTTTGGCGACCTTTTTCCAGTGTCTTACAGCTCTGCTCAGTGAATTATGGACATTAATTTTCAGTCATAATTATGAGAAATAGATTTTTCTTGTTAGCTTCTCTCTGTCTCCCTCAGGCAAGGCCCACACTGAAAGTGAAACCTATTTTTCTTTCAGTATTGGCCGACAGTTCAAGGCTGCCGTTGTGCTGGACAGCTTGGGAGGATCAGTATTTGAATGTGAAACATTGCTAAAAATCAGTAAGTATGCAGAGTCATGTTTTTTGGATGAATAAACATTGGATCAGTCTTCTGGGGCAACATATCACACATGGCTCTCCTAATTCTGTTCTCTAGGACAAGTGAGCAGATACTGAAAACTTTTAATAGTCTGATTCAGACTGTATATCTGTTATTTTCTGTAACACAGAAATTGAGCAGAGCGTTAAAGTCATTCAGTTGAATACATCTACATACCCAACTGGCAAACAGCAAAATGTGCGCTCTGTTTAAACGTCTTTAGCCTGCCTTTTCCTTCCACTTCCCCTGCAAACTGCTTTGAAACCTAGCATCTCCTTTCATATCTGGTTTAACATGTACTGTGTACGTTTTCACTGGTGCCTGCTCTGTTCTTAATCTTAAATCAAGAAACATTACAGGAATCCATATTTTGTAATGGTGGATCATAAGCAGGTTGCAAGAAGAGCTTCAAAAAAAAAAAAAAAAAAACAGGAGTATGAGACAAAAACTAGAGTTGGTGATTTATTGAAAACTGCATTCAAAAACTCCTCTCGAGTGGCAGCTTGTTGCAGTAGCTCTTTTCTTGGTTCTTTGTTTCTTCTTTTTTTTTCTCATCTTTCCATTTATTATCTTATTCCGACTCATCACTTTTTATGGCTCATTTGTTGGCGATTGACACCAAACAGGTTGTTTTTGCAGTAGTGTTTTTATTGTTTTTGTTCTTGTTTGTCTAGGGATCCCTGTAACCATGGTTGCATGGTTTACACATGAGACTTCAGCTGTTAGCAGCCCGTAGCATGTCAATTCTAACTGGTCCAAAGTTGCCTGTGAGCTGAGGAGAAGGAGGCGAGGACCCAGGCTGGTACTGAGGTGCAAGCTAAGAAGAGGCAATATCAACAAGTCCTTCCATCCATCGTTATGGGGAATATAAGATCTATCTACAATGAGATGGACAAACTAGCAGTGCTAATGCAGCACCAGAAGGAATACCGGCAGAGTAGCTGCGAGCTGCTCACGGAGATATGGCTTACTGGACACAAACACCACACTGTGAGAAGACAGGATACAGGAGAACAAGACCAAACAGACCCTTTGGACCCTGTGGACCCTGTGGACCCTGTGGACCCTGTGGACCCTTGGAGATGGTGGCTGACATGAGAATTATGGCCAAAGTGATGTCTCTGATGGACATTTTTCTAGTTGACATTTATGATTTTACACTATTTATATATTGGAATTTTTGCACTCTACACTTTGTTTGCCGCTGTGACTTCTTCTGAATTTCCCTTCAGGATCAACAAAGTATGTTCTATTCTATTGTGTTCTATTCTATGAGCGTACCAAAAGATGTAGCCTAAATTTAAAAAAAAAAAAAAAAAAAAAAAAAAAAAAAAAAACAGGCTCTATGAAACTGAACATATCAAACAAGCAAAACAAAGTACAATTAATTTGATGATTGGTTTATTTACAGTGGAAAACCAAACAAAAGAGGAAACAGTAGAGAACAGGCTTGAGAGGCGAGAGTTGCAGAGACTGTGAGCAACAACAGAGGCTTCAACAAATCTGAAGATGGTGTCTGATGTAACGGCTTTAGTTTATGGCGCTGTTTAAGGACTGATGGGTGGGAAAGGAAATGTCATAGACTGACAGTGATGAGGCAGGATAACTCACTTCAAGCTAATGCTTGAGTTTCCACCTCGGTGTGTCTCATATCTGTCCCATTATTATCTTCTGACTCCACTTTCATGTTGAGGTAAATAAAGCAGACCTGTTAGGAAGTCTGGAAGTCAAAAATTACATAAAGCACGTTGCTAATTTCCAAACAGACCCCATATGTGTCAGTTTAATGGAATTAGAATTAGAAATCACGTTGATTAAGAATATATTGTGAACAACAACAAAACAGGCACTAATCTTAGATCAACATCTGAGACAACAGGACTTTAATTTTGAAGGTAACAGCACAACAATTTAGGACATAATAGTAAGCATGTAACACACTTAACCCCAAGAGAAAAAGATACTTTCATCACACAGCATACTAATCTGCACAGAAATGAGCAGAATTATATCACAATGAACAGTAATTCAACTTCTGAAAGGCACAGTAAGCTGTGGTAAGTGTGTTAATTTCTTTACACCTTGTTATTGAATACTCAACACCTCAACTTGTAAAGCTTTCTTGTGATTTGGTGATCTCAAGTCCAGATGATCGAGCTCCACTCTGCTATAGAAACCATGGCACACAGAGAGTGGAGTATACCTGCCTGCTGTGAAATAATGGAGCTAGCGGAAATGTTACTTGAGTGTGAGTGATTACAGGAGGCGTTGCTCGTTATAAGAAGGCTACAGGGCTGGCTGTGTGAGTCTTTTTTTAATTTTTTACAGTCATTTTTAATAATACAATTATTCGTCTCACAGTAATAAAATATATAGTGACTGGGTTGTTTCTGCAGCGTAACCACTTTGTGTCAGGGTCCTGCTCACCCTGCCGTGGTTCCAGTTGGCTATAACATTCTAAGTAAGCTCTGATTGGTCTTTTACAGTTTGAAGGAAATGTGCAACTAAACACTCCACCACGGTTACCAGCTGGCCGCCAACTTTTTCTGTCAGCCATCCAAAGCTGAGCAGATAGCACGCAGCATGTTCAGAGATTCTCTGTCGAAAACAACGGCCTGTGGCAGCTGAGGACTGCATCAATGGGAGCATTGATACAACATCAAAACATTTAAGTCCCAGGCTGTAAATCTGAAACCCTAAATGAGATGAAAGATGCAGATATGCTCTGTAGAGCTGAGAGGAAGTGCAGATTTTGGAGTTGATCCTCTGTGGTTTCCTTACTTAGAGAAGCAGTTTATAAACATGAAGGAGGGGATTTGGTTTCAAAAATATTTCCATAGATGTGGCAGAGACAGCAGGTCACATCAGCTGTTGTTAATCAGCGTTTGTCTCGTGTTTAACTTCATAACAGCCCAGAATTTAACTAGTTTGATAACTTTTTATAAGTTTGTGTTTGTGGGGAGAGAACCACAACACTGTAAGACCACTCAACGGTCTATGAGTCCATCTGTAGCACCAAAAATATAAGTAAACTGACTGATTTCTGCATCATTGTTCAACTCCATTGTATCAGTCAGTTTTGTATGAATCTTAACCTGCAGTAGTTGGAGCAGGGGACCTGGATGAGTTAAGGTGTGTCAGTAGTCCATGCTGTTCACTTTATTGGATAATTAATATTTTGCCCAATGAAACAATCTGACATAACAAAGGCAGATACCCAATATTAAAGGACTCCAATTAAGATCAAGGCCAAAAAGTATTGATCAGGACATCCTTAACAATGACTGTAGAGCTCTAATGCTAATGCCTCTCTCTCTCTCTCTCTCTCTCTCTCTCTCTCTCTCTCTCTCTCTCTCTCTCTCTCTCTCTCTCTCTCTCTCTCTCTCTCTCTCTCTCTCTAGTCACTTCAAAATAAATGTTCCACATGTCCCCAAAAGATCTTGCTTCAAAACCCAAAGGTGCTTAATGGTAGTTCAAGCACAGCAGTGGGGCATGCATTAGCTGATTGGATGAATCAGAAGCTTCACAATCACTAGCTCATTCAGCAGCCGTGTGACCACAAGCTGACCAGTAACATCCAATCAGATTGGTACAGGGCGGTCGGTGTAACCTCAGATTCATCACTAGTGAGTTTCTGCTGGTGCTGTTTGGTGTCACGGCTTCCTGCACCAGCTCAACCAGCCAATGTGAAGCTGTTTATTGAAAACAGATGAATTTTAAGTTCTGTGTTTATTAATGGAGGATTTGTTCCTCACTGCTGCGCAGATTGTTCCAGCGCTGCTTCAGAGAACACAGCTGCAATATGAGTATAACCCTGAAAACATTTGCAATAAACGGATGAGCCCTGAAGTTAATGTCTCAATCCTGTTCAGCTTATTTGGGGAACCTTGCCACCAAATGTATAACCCCCACCCCATCCCCAAGGAACATTTTGTAAAGATGGAGCAACAATGCAATTCACTCACTCACAGTAATGTTGATTTAGAAGTTGTTGAGTGAGATGTAATGTAAAGTGAGCAGGTAGTAGCGCAAATTAGAATGTGGACAGAGTGAGCCAGACCCTAACACAGTAAAAGGGTCATCATCGTCGTCATTGTCGTTGTTGTCATCATCTTCATCTGTGATCAGCAACTTAATCTGCTGCTGCCTGTTGTCTGATCTGATGTGCTAGACTTCTTGATTCTAAATATCCCACCGAGTGAAACCATGAAAGAAAGAAAGAAAGAAAGACAGAAAGAAAGAAAGAAAGAAAGAAAAGGCAATAATTACTTCCCCAGAACAGACTGTCAGGTTTTTCCGGGACAAAAACTCCTTTACCCATGAACACTGTTACCCATTGCTGTAAGAATGGGACTTTTGCCAGTTAGGCTTGAGTTTGACTGACGAGGTAACGGATTTGTATGCTTTTTTTGTGTGTTTGTTTGTTTTTTGTTTTGTTACCTCAGTTTGTGGTGTTTTTTTTAATTTTGCTACAAGTATTACTACAAGATAAATCCAAGAAATCATTTTCTTCGAGGAAGGGACCAGATCTTGCTTCTTGGTCAGCTCACTTCTCATTGCTAAACTCTGCCAGGCAGCATGTCATCAAAGAGACTTTTGGTCTACAAGTGATAAATGGATTTCTGTTCCCCTGGGAATATCTGATCTGACCACAGACTGGAAAATATGTACAAAGACTGTTTTCAAGATCATTTGCTAAGTCCTCACAATGCCTTTGAAGCTTTCAGCAACCATCTGATGAATTTATGCCAGTTTAGGCATTTTTGAGTAGAACATGATGAAGAGCAGAAATAATTGTTTGATCAAATATGCAATATTTATTGTTTCTTCTGTTTATCACATTTATCACCTCAATTTGTGATTTCAGTTTATTGCTAAGACTAAGTCCCTTCACTCTCTCAAACATAATAAGGTAGCCATTTGTATGTATCTCTGATAAAAAAAAAATAGGTGTTTCTGCATTAACAGTTATAGGTCACACTGGTTGGTGTGACTATTTCTAGGTGTTGACAGAGAAATACTTGCTAATTAATGCATGAATTATCCTAATTAGGACCTCATTAGCACACATGATTATGTGTAATGTATCATGGTGATTATAGTGGGACATGCTGTTTAGCTTGTTTAAGGCAGTAGGAGAGCTAAAAGGGAGACAGGCAGCAGGGGAGATGCAGGACACAGCTCCACAGGGTTTTTATCCCGTGCCAGCAGGGTTAACGGTGAGCTGTCTCTCAGCAGAGGCCAAGAGACACTTATTCCTGCTTAGACTCATGCAAGCTGAATCCATTTCACAGGGCATTTTATTCAAATTTTTTATTCTTGGTTTGACATATTTTTATTTGAGATGCACTACTTTTCAGTGAATATTCAGAGTCTTTATGAAACAAAACACAGCATTTACCTTTAAGATTTCCAGCCGTCCAAAAGTATTGTAGAACATTTTTCCATCAGGAACACTCTCCTCATAGACTTTAACCATTTATTGCCAAACGGAAACACAGTTATAGTTGGCGTTATAGGCCCTGCTTTTCAGAGAACTCCCTGGGTTAGCCAAGCAGCCTGCTTAGGCTTCCCAGGGAGTGTATTACAAAATCGCCCACATGGGTAAACACATTCATAGAGACTTAATAAGAGGAGGAGGGGGTGGAGGAGGCAATGTTCAAATGACAGTTGTGGAGTGTGAGTAGCGTAGGTGTACCAGGGATTAATGAGAGTGAAGATGTGTTTAAATGCACCGTCTCATCGTAAGAAAGAGCTACGATTGGTTGAGTGGGGTTGAAAACAATGGTTCAAATATCAGCCTGTCAGCTGATAACAGCTGGGTGTGTGACATCTGTGTCCTGCATGAACTAATATAAGCTTCATTAAGTGAACTGGTTGCATAAGAATACACGTATAGATAAGTAAAAGACATAACACATCATAAGTGCAAAATTAAATTATCCTACATGTAAAAATCTCAGTCAAGATCAAATTAATGTCACCTGGACAAGTGGCTCAATAACCTTTCTTTGCACCGTGGTGAGAGCTAATGAAAGTCTGAGCAAAGTCGAGGCTCAGCTGGAAGCACGTAACTGTGTTTTATGATCTAAAATGAAAAATCAGTTGGCGCAATATGTAGCGTGACGCTCTGGGATGTTGAAGTTTTGAGCAGATTGAGAGGCTCCACTCCTTTATTCAGGTGAAAAGAAAGCTTTCTAATAGTGATGATGTTAATTTTAATATTCCCGGAGCTTAAAGACTATATGAGATTTCTGAACCTGAGAGGAATGTTGTGTTACAGTGGCATTAATTTAGATGATTTAATGATCAATAACATTCAAGTTATGGCTCTGCAGAATGTGTTACGAAGAACATGTGCATGTTTCAATGTTTCAATCATTTCTCATGATGACAACAGTGAGACTCAGTGCATAAACCTGTCATTTTTTTTTGTTGATGCAAGTGTAAATTGCAAAAATAAAATTTAACAATTGATGTTAAAAGTTGCGATATCAATTCTTACCATTACACCTCTGTAGTATTCCTCATAAATTATAAATTCTGTCACTTAAATACACACCAAAAAATGAATGCTTTAAGTCATCACCTGAGGTACATTCACGCAATTTTAATGGAGAATAGTTCTTTGCAGTTACTATTTTATGTAAGAATCCAAAAAGATTTTTAAAAATAAATCATCGCCGAGCACTGAGTGATTGCCCTAAAATGTTATTCATCGAAAGGTAACTTCTCCACATCACATTTTAACAATAATCCATTCACCACTGTGCAGGACTAATGCAGTATTATACCGTGTTCATTCTGAAAGTAGCAGCCCCACCCCTTAACTACATATTGATCCTATCTGAGCAATTTAGCTCTGCCGCTCTTCCCTTTATCTCCCCTCCCTGGAGGAAAAGCAATACAGCCTCATCATACACACCGACACACAACAGCACATATACAGTGACACGCATGTACAAGTACACACACTCTGGGTGTGATAGAGGGAAATGTGTGTGTGCAAGGGGGGTCACACTCCAATACATGACTAATAGACTGTCGACATAGATAAATGACTTTTTAAGTAACAGAAAATTGCTCTGTATTCCATTCACTGAACAGTAGTTTCCTCTCTTCTCTCTATCCATCGTCCTTCTTTCTTTCACTCATCCTCTGCTCATTCATCCTCCCTTTTCTCTACTTCTTCATCATCATATCTCCATCCACACACACACTCCTCATCTCTACACCTTTGCACTGCCGTCCTTTCTCCTCCACCAGTGCCTTCCCTTCACATTTCAACCCGTTTCCAAAGCAACAAGTAGCAGTCTTTTTTTTTTTTTTCCTCCGACTTCTTCTGAGTTTTTTTTTTTTTTTTTTTTTTTTTTTTTTTTTTTTTTTTTTTTTGAGTGTGAGACAGAATAAGATCTGGGACTGCACAATAGTGGAATTATGCAAATTAATCCACCCAGTGACAATGGATTAGAGCAGTCTCTCTCACAGCTGACAGAAGGAGCTCTGAGAGTCACTTTAAAATGCTTCTTCTCTCACAAAATCAGATTCACATTCACGCTGAGATTTCTGCCTCCACCTTTTGCCTTTCTCCAGCCTGGATGTTTGAATAGCTGCTGGATCTGTGTGCCGTGTAAACAGGCCTGACATCTGAATGCTTTATGATAGATGCAACAGTTAAAAGAGCGCACACAGAACCTTTGCACTGCTTAGGAAGATGTTAATATTGAATGTTGACACCTCTGCTCTGACAGAGAAGTCTCAAAATGCATGTTTTCACAGTGTGCCTGTTTGGTGTGTGAAGGTGTGACAAATTATGTTTTGATGAGTGTGGCAACCTGTTTTCCTCCTGTCAGAGGAATAACGCATACCTGTGCCACTCCCACGTCTCACTAGTATTTCATTTTCACCTTTTTATGTGTTTAGCGCCTCTGTGGTTTTATTTAACATGATCCATATTTCTTTAAAAACAATTTTAAAGACGTAAGCTCCGTTTCACTTTACCGCATGAAATCAGATTAGTCTTTCCTGTGTGAAACAAAGATCTGTGAACCTGACAGCCTTTTTCACAGCAATGTTAAATTATTAGTCTTTGTTACAAACACTGCAGGCTCTGGAGAGCCCATAACAATGGCTGCACTTATTCTTTGAATTCTAAATGTGTCTTTGTCAGGAACACACCGCAGGCCTCGGCTGCTCAATCACATAACAAACAACACGTGGACTCTCTGGGGGGGGGGGGTTCTTTTATTGCAATGTGGGCAAATACAGGAAAAAAAAGGGCTGAAAATGTATCAAAGTCACCAACAAACCAACAACAGAGAAAAATAACGGTACAAACGGTCATTTAGTTTGTCTTATCATTGATTTTGCATTTACACTCCCGCCGATCGTAAGCATTGCTCACCAGCTCTTGTGGTGATTTAAGAGGCTAAATCTTCTCACATCACTCCGCACATCAGAGACACTGAAGTTGTGACTTTTATGTACAGACGTTTTTTTTACAGATTTACACAAGAGTCCTCGGCCATCCCAGCAGCTCTGAGGCTGCACTTAGTCACAGCCGTGCTCAAAGCTAAATGCTCAACACACTGACATGATCAAGAAGACAATGCTAACATGCTGATGTGCAGACTGGCAAGTCCTGTGCATGTCGCCATGCAAACACTCATTCTTGAAGAGGAAAGATGTCAAATGGTACAGTCAGTGAATCCGAAAAACTAAGAGGGCAATAAGAGCACAAGGCTGGGTTCGAGTAGAGGCTTGGCTGATTTTACAGGCAGGTGGGCACTTTGTAGGAGGCTACAGTCGTACCTCCACCTCTTTCCTCACTAAAAGATTGATTAAAAAGGGAGGTAACAACTTGGTGAATGACACTGTTGAGCTTCAAAATGACAGAGACCAGTCAAGCGTTAACCTCTGATCCAAAAAATATGACGCCCATTAGGAAGTTCCTTAAGTTGCAGTTCCTGAAGAGTCCACTTGAGGCTGACTTCAGAAACAACAAAATCCACATAGACTCCAAGCCAAACTTACAGCCTGGTTTTACTTCATCCAAATCAAGCTTTATCAGTATGGCAACTGCTGACAGTAGGCTTCAAAACGGTATGTAAGGAACAAATGGGTGACATCACAGAGACTACGTCAATACACTATACAGTCCATGGTTTCAGCCCCAACCAAAGACTGTTTAAAAAATGGGCTTCATCTTGCTCGGCTCGAGTGAGGTTTCCACAAAAACTGCTCCCCCTAGTGACTGGCTGCAGTTTAGGTCAAAAACTCAGTCTCCCTATTCATTCCAGCTGGGCTGTGGTCAAACTTTAAAACATCAGTACACCTCATAGAAATATGTCTCATAGCCGTGTGCTTTGGTGATATTAAGATGTTGTTGGGCTGCACTGTGTTCAGGTCCTCTTTTTTCTGAAAAGTTTTATTTTCATTAGTTATTAGACGATAAAAATAGGGTTTTATGTCATGTTTCATGATGACTGACAGTTGCTGTTCTTGTGTAATTTTTCAGGAATAGTAAAATGCGTCAGGAAGGAGAGTTAAAATAAGTTCAGATTTTGCAAGAGAAAGAAACAGAACTTTCATTCGTCACCTGGCTCCACTCAGATTTTCTACTGCTCAGGCTACTGCTTTGGTTTCAAACCACACAATGGTAAAAAGGCAGCGCCAAGCTCACCATTCTAGTCAATGGCCCCACCCCAGCTCAGTGTGTAGAGGCTACCTAAGAATACAACAGGGCAATACATCAACATGTTATGTCTAAAATTAGTGCTGGATTATGTTTGATTATCTCTTTTGATGCAGGAAAGACAAAGGCATCAACATATTTTCTAATGTTTGTATTTTTATGCTTAATTCAATCTGCCCATTTATCTTTGTGAGGACTCACAATGTTTCCTGCAGCAGCATAACACTGTGTTTGGCATGTGGGATCTGACTTGAAACTACACTCGGATTTATTTCCTCTGCAGAAATTTCAAGGAGGGGTGAGGTAATACCTTCAACCCCCCCCCAGCCATAGCCTGCAGGTGGATGCTGGGGAGGTGATAGGGCTGAAACACAGACCGCATAAATGATAAATGTAGTCTCTGTGATGTCACCCACCGCTTTCTGAAGAGGCCATCTGAAATCCAACCGTATTGGAAATGCTTCCTCCAGCTCTCGATCAAAGAGGTGGAGCACAGACGGGCCTTTAGCCTCTAAGTAAACAGCCACAGAGCGCCCACCTGTCACCTGTTTGTAAACTCAACCATGCCTTGAATTTATGCTAATGTATGCAGAACTGTTAGACTTACTGTTAACAAAACAGATGAGTTATAAAGGTTCCCCTCTCATGCAGTTTATGCAAATCTGTTTTTTGAAACAGGCTGAAAACCTGTCTGTATGTGTTTTATTAAAAGGACTCTTAAGCTTTGGCAGCCTGAAGTGGACCCTTAGAGTTGCACTTTTTTGCACTCCTGGAACAAATTTCTTTCTCAACCCAGGAGGTTGTATCATTGTAGTACTTGAGCATGGCAGGGGTTGTAATGACAGAGAGAGAGAGAGAGAGAGAGAGAGAGAGAGAGAGAAGTTTGCAGCTTTAATTGAACCTCAAATTTGGAGGATAAGTTTGTCAGGCGATTGTGGAGAATGACAGATGTCAAGTGTGAAATTAGAGCCACTCAGGTTGCCTGCCTGAACAAGCATGCAGGTGTCGCTCCATAGATAAATATAAAGTACAGCTGAGGCTGATGAGTGGTTCATCATCTCTGTAAGTTTGCTTATTGAAGCAAATATTAAACAGTTCAAGGTTTTGATCAGTACGGTACAACTGGACAAGTCAAGACAAGTCAGTGAAGTGTGCAACCTCTCCAGACTTAGACGTTACAGGCTGCACCTTTTGTTGACACATTTTACCAAAAACCGATAAAATTGAGTTTTGCAGTTCAGCACTCATACAGGATTCATACATTGGAGATATTTCCCAGGGACGTCTGGGCTAAATATCAGTGTGATCCATCAAATAGTTGTCGAAATATTAAGAATGTGGAGGGGAATAAGTGGATGACTGTCCAACAAATCCAACAGTGCCATCCCCAAAGAGAAAGCATTCATAGATGATTGATAAGCACCACGGAAAGTGAAATTCACAAAACAGAGCTGTGCTGCGAAACCAAAGGAAAGCATACAGCTGAAAGTGAAATACCTTGAATGTTGACATATGCTCCTCTGTGAAGGGGATGTTTTATAACAGAAATATCCTTTTCATCATACTGACTACTTGTTGAATATACTAACACACAGGTTCATGCTCTGCTGCCACAAAGTTTACAGTAAACATTTGCATGTTCACTTCCTGTATGTGTTTGCTGTCAGTGCAGATGAATTACAGCGCTTTCACAGCCATTCTTCTGCGTCTGTGCAGAAGTGATCAGTGTGTGCTTAGCTGTCTTGTCAGGAGCTTCGGAGCAGCAAGACAGCAGGTTTCTGGTGTCATGATGTGGCGCATGCTGTGAGCCCTCAGGTGTATATGTTCGTAAAATACAAAACAAACAAGATTAGTGCCCTTTCTTATATGATAAAGCATCTCCTCTGTGCAAATAAGCAGAGACACTGCAAGCTGTGTTGACAGGAAAACTCTGGAACAGGTGGCTTGTTGCTGAAGAGGGACGTGTGTGTTGGGGGGAGAAGAAAGTAGCAAGAGTGATAAGAGGAAGCTATAGGAGGAAAGGGAGAGGCTCAACACTTTGCACTGAATCTGTCTGCATCCCTTCCCTCTTCTTTCTGTGTGGGTCTGATAGAGAGCAGATTTCATAACAGCCTAATAACACCCTCCAAGGGGTCTCAAGATTCAGCAATTCCATCTCTGCAAGAGCTGCCATCATCTTTACCTTGACAATCCTGCCCCTGTCAACAGCCGACAACCCCTGCCACCCCTGAGCCGCCTGATATTGACAATAAAACAGGAGGCAGGATCAGCGGGGGGTGGTGGTGATTGTGTGCGTACATGCATGTACGTTTGCGTGCTGGTGAAAAAGGTCTAAGAGTGGACATTCAGTCCCAACAACACCCAGAGAAGAGGTGGGATTTTTGCACCTGGAGGCTCCAGTCCCGCATGGCAGGATAAAGACAGATTTCATGGAGGCATGGAGAGAAATACAGAAGCAGCCGCACAGAGAGAAAATTGTATAATGATCCGCGTTGTCACAGCCATGACTTTTGGACAGCTCTGGTTACTCTCAGTACACTGCAGACGAGATGGAGAACCGTAAGCCTTGTCATGCATCATAAATGCAATTCCATATGGGAATGGAGCTCTCGCACACAAAAGAGAATAGGAAATCTGTGCACCTCTATAAAGAAGAATGTATTGCTTTTTACGAGGTAGCACAGGACATATTGTGTGGCAGGCCTCATAAACACACGCATGTTTCTCTTATGAGATTTTTTTTCCAGGATTTGAGGGAAGGCTGCACAGAATGAGGAAGCAGGATTAAGAGGCAGAGAAGCATAGACACTATTTACATTGAAATGGCTGCACTTGTAAAGGAGGGAGCGGACGAGGAGGAGAATCAGAGAACAGAGGGGGAGATGATGTGATCTAGGATCTGAATGTGAATGGGGAGGGAGGTTGAAGGTGCAAGCAGAAATAATCATGTGGCGGATGTTTGCACTGATAGATACAGGATCAGCATGCATGCCATTTTGCTCATCCCTGCCCCTGAAGGGCCCTTCTGTGGCAATCTCAAAGTCGTCTTTTTTTCCTTTTTTTTTGTACTCCTTCTAATATTTGCCGCAGAGGTATCAAACAAAAAGTGGATCTTGCAAGAGTGAAGGAGTTTTCATCTCTCTGTCTCTGGTGGGATTGTTAAAGTAGACAGTGTCTATAGATCTTTGGGGGGGTCATGGCATTCAGAAACCTCCATTTGTTGGCGCCATCATCCCCTCGGTAACAATAAAGGACAATCAGTGTGTGTGAATCAGCTTGTGGCAAGAATCTGGACCCCTGCACCTCAGGGTGAAGACCCCATCATCATCTTTGCTTGCTGCGCAGCTCTGGTGAGGGAGCAGCAAGGCTTAAGACATCATGCTCAGATTTGGCAGTGCTTACTTTCAGTATCTCTGGCTCTTTCTCCGTCCTCTCCCTGTGACTTAGCAGCATCTGCAGTGAGGCTGATCAATAGATCACACCAACAAGAGGTCTTGAGGCCAATTAGGCCAGGAGTGCTGGTGTCAGGCTGCGTGTCAATACTCAAGCTTGTCTGCCCTTAGGAACAATGGTTAAGGACTAACAGCAGAGAGACACAGCTGAGTGTGTTTGTATGTGTGTGATGCAGACACTATTTTACATTAAATGATCAGCAGCCCATCCAAGAGAACTTCTAGCCCATCTTAAGCTCTTGACCCCACCCTGTTTGCTATAAATGCCTCCTTCACTCTAGGGTCTGCTCCTACATACTAAACGGAGCAGAGAGTGTGATGAAGGGCGCCTGATCGAATGTCATTGTCGTGCTTTCATGCATTATACTTTAGCGCCCTCTGTTGGAGCAGGAGATTACCGCAGGGACTTTTTTTTGCTCATGCACCACTGTTGATGCAAACGATCTTTTAGTGTGCACATTTTTAACCAGTCCCTGACAGACAGTAATTGTCATCCCCTGAACCCAGCATATTACAGTGTTAGTTTAATTTCCCCTTGCCTTCAGCGAAAAAAAAATCCCTCCAATCTGAACCAAACCTGGAATATAATTTATCTATGTCTGATCCCTATCTTGGATTAATCATGCAGGTGAATTAGTTAACCCTAATTGGAAAGTTTCTGTGGGGGAAAAAAGGATGGATTGTATTGAAGGTTCATGTAAGGGGAGATACGATCCAATTCATTCAGTATTGGTTTGTAAAGACTTGTGGAGTGATAACTGGAAACCTCTCTCTCTCTCTCAAACACACACATACCTTCTCTTCCTCTCTATGACAGTCAAGTTAATTAAAGTGGTTGCACAATCAGGTACTGGGAGTAAAGGCAAAATAAGTCACCCTCAGGCCAAGAACTTTAAATCTTAATCAGACATTCACTAATTAAACTTTATTCAGCTACTAGGTTAGGGGGGAATAGAAGTATTTTTTTCTCTACAATGCTGATGTGTCAGAGGTTGTACGCAGTGTTGACATCTCATGTTTGGTTGTGGCTCTAAATAAGACAAGATGCATGTGGTTGTGATGACTAAGTGCGTGCATGCAGCACAGCTAATGTTTTTAATTTGCCATAATGCACACGCAGGGTTCAAGCCTGTGTATGATAATGACTACATTAATACATAAAGAGCACCTCCATCTCCTTCGATTGTGAGATGTGAAGCTAAAGTACCCCCTCAGCAGGTACGCCAAAGTACCCCCTCAGCAGGTGCTGACAAAATGCACTGATTGGGTCAAGACATGCTGCCTATGTCAATCCCCTCACATTAACCAACACACACTTTTAACTAACCGATAAAAATACACCCAGTAGTTGATATAAAGTGACTAACCAGTGTGTGTGTGTGTGTGTGTGTGTGTGTGTGTGTGTGTGTGTGTGTGTGTGTGTGTGTGTGTGTGTGTGTGTACTGATCACATCTTTCCTCGGTTCCTCCTCTGCTCTGCTAATCCGGTGCACAGTGCTGCAGGGTTTTGAAGCTTGCATTTGTAAACAGATGAGAATCAATCACCTTTAGAACATCAAATTACTAACCAGCATAAAAACTACCGTATTGACCCAAATAAAGGACAACCCGCTTCTTTCTTTCTTATCTTCAGAAAAAGACTAACAAGCCGAACCAAAATTTACTTTGTTTAAAGACTGTCAAAACTGTTTTTTTTTTTGTTTGTTTGTTTGTTTGTTTTTAATTCTGGGAAAATCATTGAAATAGACTGCTTTCATTTTTGGCTATAAATAGTACTATACATTATTTATGTCAATGCTCTTGTTAATCTCTTGGAAATGGTGGCTTTGAGGACCATGATAAGCTTTTCTTTTACAGTTAGAATTTTTTAGGCATTTTTTATGGAAAGTGCCATCTTTAGACATTACATTCCGTGACTTCATATATTTTGGCTGCCAGGCAGTTGTTAAATGTCTCTGCTGCATAGACTCCTTTCCTGTTTGTAAACAGTGATGACATTTCTATGGCTGCACGCGCATTTTGGCAACAGAAGTGCTGCAGAGTACGATGGCTGGTCAAGGGACGTGAGGGCGATAACCATCAAAAACACATTTTTTATCGAAATAACACCAATTGGACAGGTGGTAAACGACTCGCAGGTTTGTCAGAAATCAGTGAGCAGATGGAAAACATCAGCAAGTGGACAGACGTTCAATGGACAGATGATTTTACCCCAGAGAGGAGTTTAAACACACAAGTCACTCCATGCTTATTCCTGCATTATCCATTGACACTGAGTAGACTGTGAAATATAAAGACATGAACTTGGGACAATAAAGCAGAAACCCTCCAAAACCAAAAAGAGCAGACAGAGAGCTGAGTCTGAGACCTGGGTCATAATAAAGGATCCAGAAAACTACGTCCAGACAGAGAACTGCTCCAAATCTATCAGAATATTAATGCTTTGATATTTTCAGATTACTAATCAGACTGGTTCTTAGTTTGATAACATACCTTAGTTTAATGTTGAACCTTAAATCTGTTTCTGTTAATCATCATTTATAGGTTCACTTATTATTTCCTCTCCATAGTGAGTCCATATTTGGTCATAACCTCGGCTCCAAACCAACTTTTCATTAAATACTCAAAGTAAAAACTGGATTTAGCATACTAGCCACTAATATTGATTATTGGTGCTTAAACCTGGTTCACTGAGGTTGGATAGAGAAGACACATTTAATATCACGGCTGTAGACGTCACTGGTGTTTCAGTGTAAAGTATGACCCTGTTAAATGGTGACTCTCAGTCAATAATCACTACTACATTGGCCTGAGAGTCTCCCATAAACACGGTCACTCTTTACTCAAAAACACTGGTTGCTCTGTAACACTCAAAACTAGATAACATCTAAAACAACATTAAAATAACATCATAACGTCACCTTAGTTGTCTGTTAACTTGCCAAACTTTTGATCCATTTTTGCTCTGAACGATCTCCACTTTTCATCTCCTGTCATTGCATCTCTACTGTGATTGACAGATCACCACAGCCACAGTGAGGTCATTGGCTTTATGAAACACTGGCGTCCTCTGCTGTTCATGTAGCAACCCTCAGCATGTGTCAATGGTTAGAGGGGGCAGGCAATAAGCCACCAGAGGGAGCACTAAAAATTTTGGCTTCACTCTGGACAGTTGTTGTTCTGTTCATGGTTTTATACACTTTTTTATGTTTGCCAAAATGTTTTGTAGTTGTAAATTCTTTTTTAGCACAACAGCATGACTTCTTATGTTATGGTGCAACATTACAGTTTCATTGAACAGACCCTTTGGTGCAACACAACAGCTTCAGTTCTGACTGGACACAGTTGCCAACAGGTAGTGCAAAGAGGCACTGAACATGCTAAATTAATCGGGGGGGGGGGGTTGTTGTTTGTTTGTTTTTTTCCAATCATTATCAGCATCATCACAAATACAGCAATGCCATTATCGTCATTATGAATATCCTAATCAACATCTGTAACTTCCCTAATACCATCCTTATCATCATCAGTGTCATCAACTGTTTTCACTGGGATTAGATTAACATCATCACCACTAAGTGTTGTTATATAACACAACTAGCAAATGCCGTAATTGGTTTAATATTTATGATTTGCCATCAAAAATGTTTCTGCCAATTCAGCAGATATATAAAAAAGATGCCTGCCTTTAAATCATCACATGACAAGCAATAAACATAAAAAGTTGAAATCATATGAAGTCACTGCCATCAAACCTTCCTGCTTCTGTAGCTAATGTACCTGAACATGTCTCCGCCCACAGAGCTCTTTATGGCAGTGTGTGTGATTTCAGATGTACCTCTGTGTACAAAAAGAGCCATGAGTTGACCTCAGTTTCAAAGTCATGATGTAAACAACAATACAAAAGAAAAAAGTTGTAAACATGCTTCTAAATTAAATAAATTGTTGTCGAGTAAATTATGACTATTTTTAAGACATAGCCTTCCAATGTTTTCCCATGAAGCACTGAAGGTGTACTGCGACACCAGATGGCAAAAGTAGGCTAATGCCAAAAACAAAATAAAAAATATGCCAAATGAAATTAGGCTTCTAGCTTGTTTTTCAAAGCTTGACTAACCAGTTATGTCACAACAAATCCTGCTCAAGGCAAATACAGGCTTTGGTGCTGCCTCTCTGGCATCTTAACTGCTCTGCATGTCAGTTCAGGCCATGAACAGCAATCCAGCCATTCTCAACCTGGGGGACTCCAAACTTGGAATTCAGTTCATGAATCATGCAGACCCCAGGCTCCGGCATGAAATCACTCATTTGTTCCATTTTTCCATGGACTGAAAAAGTTGGACCATGAACGCCACAAGCTATAGCAAGAATGAGGATTTTACTCGCTTGTAATGCTTTCAGGAGCTACCCACTTCGCTGCGATTCTATGAATAGAGAGAAGATTGGGAGCAGGACTACTACATGGATGAGGGATTGGGGAAAAGAAGAGTGGAAGAAATGTACAGCTCCATCTCTGAGAAATAATTTCATCTTGCATGTGAAGGCACTTCCTGGAGAGTGTCCAGCCGAGAGACAGACTGCAGCCTGTGGTTATCTGGTGCTTTTTTTTCTGTTATCAGTGTTGTAAAGTTTTACAGCACAAAGGTCCTGATGGTATAAGGTTCAAACACACCTTAACTTCCGTTACACAGACCTGTGTCTGCTGAACATTAAGCATAGCAATTCAAGATTAGCCCAAGTAAAGATCAGGATTAACATCTGGAAATTGAACAGGTAAGCTCTTTAATCTTTTACTCATTGTAATCCACTCAATGAACACAACAATCATGGCATTATTGTAGATTATGGAGTAATTACTGTTTTGCTTTTGCAAATGAATACTCATCTTTGCACTGTGATCATGGGTTACACCATTAAAGTTAACTATAAAGCAAAAAGTATAAAAGGTTTGTCCTATACTGTGTTCTATATTTGGTATGTGAAACTACAAAGCTATACACTAGGCATGTTCAGGCAAGAGGAAAAAGTGGAAGTATGTTGCCAGCAGGGAAAGGAAGGAGGTAACGCTAGGTAATCATTGACACAGCAAAACTGTTGACATTTCCCGCCTCATAAAAAATAAAAATGCCTCAACTCTAAAAGGGTACGTACGCTTGCATGAATGTCAGCGACGGTCTTAAAACAACTCACTTTACAGGCCGTCAATCAGGACTCGGAGTATGAAAAATGTAATCACTGTGGGTTGGGAATGTTCCTGCAATGTAAGCACTCTTTAGGACGTTCAATCCACACGTGGGGCTTTTTCACTCAGCTGTCAAGGAGCTCAGAACATGAGGGTAAAAAATCTTTAACAGCAAATCCTCAAGCTAAACTGAGAGCAGTGTATCAACAGAGAACAAATCGAAAGGTTCTTGTTCGAGAGCTCTCCTCGACAGAGAGTGAGAACCACTTTGTGGAGTCTGCATGTTGTGCAGTTAGTTTGTATTTATCAACACCCACTCTGTCAGGCATGTTCAAGTCCCTGCTTGTGCACTTTTACAGCTATATTGCTGAGGTGAGGTCACAATATTAACAGTACAACTATGCTTTAACTGACTGAGTTTCAGCATTTATAGCTGTTTGATTCTTATACTCTGTCTGCCCTCAGCAATAAAAAGACTTCAGCCACAGTCCATGGTTCTTCTCTTGCCCTAATTGTGCTTCAGGTGACTGACAGTGTTCCCACACCTTTTAATGTATTTACTCCCTCATAAAGTCAATACACAGAAGCTGTTTGTCAGGAGTGATTACGTGATACAAAATGTCTCATGAGGTTCTCCTGATCCCTCCTCACCTGCATAAACTCAAGGCAGAGGTGTAAAGAAGAGCGAGGACGGACCTGTTTTAGAAGCACACACCCATGCACACACACACACACCCACACATCTCACCACTGCATGCTCTGAGGTTCCTGCTGTTTTTCATTCTCCACAGGTCAAAGGGATTTTCTGTGAAAGCCGCGTGTCACAGCGCACCGTCATCATGCATAAGCCAACAAAAGGTAAGATCTCAGCAGGTAACACAGCACTGCTCTCCTCCTGCTCCTCAGTGCTCCATTTTCACTTTCAGTTTCATTTTAATAATAGAAATACAAACGTTATTAAGGGTGTGAATGCTGTTCTCTCCTGAAACACTATTTGGACATGTATTAGCATTTGGCTTAAACGTGATGTCTGTCAGTTAATATGGGATCACATTTTCAAGCAGTGTCGTTATCAAGGAGGCTTTTGGACAAGGGATGTCTTGAAGCAACTCATTTAACATTCATTTAAATGGAAATTTTTAATTCTACCAGTTTAAGAAAACACTCAGTATCACTGAATTTATTTTATTGACAAAGCACAACGTCACAGTGTGGGCAGATTAATGTTGGTTTGTGATTGTGGCTACAGTTGGCAGAGCTAGCACCACCAGTCTGAAGGTAACCTAATATGCTTTATTTTGAACAACTGAAAATGGGAGATGCAGTAAGATAAGTAATAGATATAAAACACTTTGATGTAACCCTCACTGTATTTTATATAACCAACGGGCATCTGTGTCTCAAGAACATGTCTGACTCTGTTATATGTGCACAGCGTGAATTACACATATTAACACACAAGATTAAGAGGATCCTTCTTCTCAAAGGCCCAGACTGTATTTATCTTTATACTATAGTCTTGCCTGTATGAGTCACTGTTGTTCACATGCTCAGCTGTTACAGTTTAGCAATAATGAGCTCTGGAAGTGTTTGCATCATTCCAGCAAGATCCAGCTTTCTTACTTTAATGTGACTCATTATTTGAGTGAGTATGTCACTTAATCTTACCACTGCACATAAGGCTTTTGTGACAGCAGGCTGTATGGATAAGGATACAAACTTTTGTGACTGCAAAATTAAATGTGAACTCTTACACGTGTGATGCTTTTTAACTTTTTTCTTTTTAATTCTTCCCACAGATGATATTTATGCATATGCTCTGTCCAAGACTCTGACCAAAGTTTCATCACCTGCAACAGTAGGACTCTACTCTTCATGTCAGAATCGCATCAACATGATCCTCAGACAGATGGAAGGTATATTGTCGCTCTTTCTCAACCCTGTCATATTGTAACATTATCTCTTTCTTTAAACAGTCACTAAAATGAAGAAGTATGGGATATTAAAGGTCTTTAAAATTCTAATGCTGGCACTAGGAAAACAGCAACATTTAAATAATTCACATTTTGTGTTTTTTTGTTTTCACACCTAAATGTTTTGCTGCAAACATAACTGAGTGTGAAATCGTGGCATGTTGACAGTAAAAACTGCACCTGTTAGCAACAGAAATGCAGCAGCAGCATGCAGTGCCACAGGCATGGAAAACTTTCAAAAGGTATGTCCAAGAAAAAGGTCAACGGGAGGTACAGAAAAGAGGCATTTGTTTACTAAAGATGGCTGAAAACAGGGAAAAGCAGACTGTGGGAAATTCAAGAAGACTTGGTCTGGCTGAAACAAGAAGGGCAAGTTGTCATTTGAGTTTCTACCTGTGCCGAGTTAATTAAATTTACTGTCTTAGCTTTCTCCTAACTGGAACCTACCACGTCCCCAGCTACATGCAGGGGGAACTCAAAAGAGAGCAAGCCCACACAATGTACAGCATGACTGACCAAATATTGAGCTAAGATTTATCTGTGTTACTGATGTGAAAATTCACTTATGAGCACATCTACTGTACATGAGAATGTGTTCAAAATGTTATTAATTAAGGTGAGGAACAGAAGAGTTTCACCTTTTAGTCTTCATTGACTTACTCCCCCTGGGAATGATGATGCAAACCTGTTTTCACTTTTCCTGACTGAGGAGCTAATCTACCCAGAGATCTTAGGCAGAACAACAAGTTTCACAAGAAAAAAACTGCATTTTTTATGTCACAGGGTCCAAGTCTTAGGAAACACAAAAGAGCTCGTTATTCATAAGACTTAATATACAGCCTAGTTGAGATACCAAAAAAAAGACACAAAAAAAGTGTTGGCATTGACTGTGCTGCTGCAAAGAAACTCTGCTCTATGTTTGAACCAATGAATGACCTGTGCAGCACCTCTGAGCGTGTGCTTTAATGAGATTTTCACAACTGAATGATTGATTGAAAAGCGGACATTGTATTTCTGACCCGCAGGCCTTGAGGGGCTCTCTGTGGACTGAAGCAGTGGTTTTTTTTTTTTTAGAACAAGGGGCCCCCAAGGGTGGCTAGGAAGTGCTTGGGGGTTGCAGAAACAAAGAGGAAAGAGGAGGGTAATGGAAAGAAATAAAAATCAGCTCTAAAATTATTTGTGTTCATAACTCTTTAAAAGAGAAAATCTTCCGTTAATATATTATATGCAATATATATGCACGTTAAGATGTTGCACATGTAGATAGATGAAATCCAACTGATAAAAGCCATGGATAGGTACTGCCTTGAATATAAGAGGCACATGATTGTACATTTTTTACAAGAATTCATTCATTACAATGCCCCATACAAATGAACTATTTCAAAACAGCCACTTGTATTTCGAAACTCTAAAGGTCTGAACATGAAGTTACACATTTCCACTTTATAAAGCGTTGACACTGAACAAACTGAAGAGACCACATGTGCCTTTCAGTGGAGACCTCCAAAAGGAAAGAAAGGTTTAAGGTTGCCTCTTTGTGTTCTGCACAAGGTCTTGCAGTATACATGGTGTACTGTAGGCTGTCATAATGAGGGAATTTTTTTTTTCCCGAACCTTGACAAAAAGTATTACACATGTTGGACCAAAATTCTACATGCCCATCATAACGACTGGATGAAAGAAATTTCACTATACAGCTGATAAAAGCTGTCATTAACAATCATGAAACAGTACCCGTGAGTGAAAACAGACTGGATTCTCCTCCCCTGGACAGTCCTCATCATCATCATCATCATCATCACACTCCATCTGTGGCAGCATGAAGTCAAAAAACAGCAAAAAAAAAAAAAATAACCAACGCCAACATGATCCTCTTCCCCTCATTTCTCTGATATCAACGATGATGCAGTCCCCAACCAGCTTTAACTCTATAAATCAAACTGACGTGTCGTGTTCCACTAAATCAATCTGACACTTGAGACAAGTGCTGAAGTGACAAAAGATAATATATAAGTTAGTTTATACTCCCCCACATATTCAATCAAAACAGCCTGCAACCATACGCACCAACAAGCAGCAAAGGTCAGTGTCATCACTTCGATCACTTCATCCTCATTACGTCCATGATAATACAAAGAAACTTAGTTTCTTATACATCCTAATATACCGCAAGATAGATCAGTGTCTCTATTATTCAAGTATTTGTTTTGTTTCTTCAAACATTTTTTTAATGATAAACTCTTGTCACTGGGATCAAATTATCACATTTCTTTGCATAGGACTGTTTATCTCTGCAGAAACCTCGGGCTGTTTATTTAAATGTAACTGGTGTGTGGTGAAGTGCCTTTTAAAGGGCTTTATAAAAAAGTTTTCAAGAGCCAAATACATACATTCAGCAACATGGTAAATGGACTGTGTTTATATTGCGCTTTCCCCAGTCTTTTGGCCACTGAGAGGGCTTTCACATTACATGTCAGTTTATCCTTCTGATTGAGAGACAACAAACTCCATCACTGAGCCACAGCCATACAGCTTTTTTCATCCTCCATAAGCATTCTGTTTTTCCTCCCATGTAAACCCCTTTGTCCTACAAGCAGCTTGTTAACTTGCACTGATGGTGTTTTTTTTGTTGTTGTTGTTGTCTCCTTTCAGTTTACATGAAGCAAGAGACTTTACGTATTGAGAATGAGTACAAAGGACCCAAACCCACAGTTTCTGGCTTTTTTGCTCTTGTTTGCCGCCTGCTCTTCTACTCACCCGTTTGGACTCCGGAGAACCAGCAGCACCACAACATCAGGTTCATTTATGTAAATTTCAGTGCCTGGCATTTTGCAGGCAGTGACCTGCTGTGGGCTGGGATTGCCTTACGACTGTTACACACCATGCAGATGAGATTTGGGAGATTACAGATGATACTGTACCGAGTAGCTCAACACAATGAAGACGAAGAGGTCCAGGCGAAGGTTTGTGAACTCTTTTCTTTTCTTTTCATACTAAGGCAACATGTGTCCGAGTTTCTGTCCACACCACTGACGTTAACTTGATGAGATACCTCAGATCAAGGGTGAAGCTCACAAAGAATAAACCGTCTCCAGAATTACAATGCTACTGTGGCAAAACCAGATCAAACAAAACAATAAAAAATGGAAAACTTTCTTTGTGACCTAGCTGCTCCTTTGCACACACAGCAAACATTCCAACACACACACACACACACACACACACACACACACACACACACACACACACACACACACACACACAAACACACACTGTTAAAATGGTTAACTCTATCGTTTGGTTTATGTTAAACTATTTTGTCTTAAAGTGACTGTGAAAAATAATAGGTCAAATAGGAGCAGAATGATTTGTTACATGACGTCAGCATTTCCTATTTGGTGACCACCATCATTTGATTGCATTTAGACTCTTTAGAAGCCAATTTGTTGATACTTTTCCTCTACTCCTTGCAGATCTGGCTGCAAATACTTTAATTGCATTTTATTTCATTATTTGTTCCACTTTTATTGAGTTTCAAAAGGGAAACCTACAACAAGCGTGACTCTTTCTTTTGTCATTTTTCTTTTCCAGATAATCGAGGACAGTCCCAATGATTGGAGGTCCAAAAAGATCTGCTGCTGCCCTCTGTGGTCCCTCTGCCTGTTCATTCTCTTAATACCAATTGTAATACTGGTAGCCATATTGACTGTTGGATCTCTCAAGTCTGAGATGAAACCAGGCAGTGAGGAAACAACAAACAGCAAGGTGGGGGTGCTGGAGGGTCTGATGATCGCTTCTATTGGAGTCCCTGCAGCAAGTGCAATGAAGTTTGTTTTTGAGATGGTGAAAAACCTCATCTTCAGCGAGGATCTAAACATCCGGAGGGGGATGGATAATGACAAGGTCAGCAGCAAGCTCGGCTTCATGAATGAAGTGAGGAAAGAAATATGGTTTCTGACTCGCTTCATCCAGTTTATGGAGGTGTTCGAGAGGAGGAGGATCCGCGTGGTACTCAAGATTACAAATCTGGATCGATGTACCCCTAAGAAAATAGTTGCAGTTTTAGATGCAATTAATATTCTACTTTCTGAAGAGGAGAGTCCGTTCATCTCCATCCTGGCTGTCAACCCAGAAGTTCTTGTACAGAAGGTGAACTTTGCAGATGGAGTCTTCAGCAAAGAGGACAGAGCTTATGCACTGTTGAATGGCATTGTGACTCTGGCCTTTACAGTCCCACCCGTGGGTGATGATTCTAAGCACAGTTTGTTTTACAGCCTGACAAGAAATTCAAAAATCATCAGAGAAGAAGGTCGTAGAGCCAGGGCTCTTAACAACAAATCTACATCCGATGTATCTTTAGTGGAGATTGTCTTGGAAACCAAAAAAGAGTCAAAGCCATTGATTGGTAAAACCACAGCAGCAGTGGATGTTGATGAGGAGGAAGTGGAGAAGTTGGTGGGGAGCATCCTGACCAGCAATGACAGGAATCTAGACCAGTACATGGTGGATGATGCCATTTCAATGAGGAGGGTGATTAACTCCATCCGAGTGACTGTGATAATCATGAAAGCCTTAAAGAAAGAGCTTCCTCAACCAGTAAATATTGCAGCATGGGTGGTCTTGGCCAATGAGTGGCCCTGCCGTCTTAGCTGGATCATCCAGTGTGTGGAAGATGCTCAGCAGAGAGTTGGTATGGATGCTAAGAAAGTGGTCAGCATCGATGACTCAAAAACCTTGTGGGATGTCTTCATTGAGTCCAGGGCGGAGCTGTATGTGATGAGCCCACAGATCGAAGATCTCCTCGATCAAGACGGAGATCCTGAGATGTTTGAGAGGTTTCTCAAACTAGATTTCAAATTCACTGTGAAAGATCTGAAGACGTTTGAAGAGGCGACAGTGAACCTGGATCATTCAGTCCGGAAAGAGCTGGCTCAGATCAGAGGCACATCCAGGCTGAAAGATTCTGGCTGGATGAGGGATCTTGCTCCTCTTCCAGTCACAACAATCATCAAAATGGATAAAGAGGATGTTTGTGAAGAGGTAAGAAACGTCTAGAGATTTCAAACTTGGACTTAGTATTAACCATGGTTACTGGCAGTAACAACAAAGCCCCTGTAATTATAGAAAACTAAACTTAAGCAGCTATTTTAAAACAATCACAACAGAGGAGCATGTTTCTTATCCGATCAAACAAAGAAACACTGTTTGCATTCATTGAAATGCAAAGTCAGCCAACAATTATTTACACCGTTACACCAAGAGCAAAAACAAGACAATTTTCACACAGCGTGAGTATTTTTCTGCACAGCAGACAGGAACAGTGGATTCAGTTTCCCTGCTGAGCAGTCTGAGGTGTACAGCTTGTTGCTGGCAGCTCTTCATTCAGGCGCTGAGTGTGGCTGCTCCTTCTTGGTCTGCTAGGCCCTAAAAAAATCAACCTGATGCACTCTAAAACCAGACAGTGGACAGACAACTGTGTCTGATCTACAAATACAATGCATTTCATTTACTGCAGCTCCTGTGTCATTCAGCAGAAGATACAGAGCTGACTGAGCTGTCTAAAAATCCCTCGGTTGTACTGTTCAAGAACATTACTTAGAGATGTAAATATTTACTGAATGTGAAAACCTTAGTTTGAATTGTTGCTACCTCAGTTTGACATCCTTTTGCTGTTGAAGAACATCTTGTGTTCTTGCAGAACGGTGCAAAACTAAACTGTTCAGACTTTCAAAAAGGCAAAAGAGAAAGTCATTTTATATCCTCTCAGTCCTATAAGATAGTATCAAGGACTTTATATCCTCAGTGTGTCCATAACATTCAAATTTTCTTCTTTTTCCCAGCTGAAGAGGTTGGGATACCCTGATAAGTATTTTGATATTGTGAGAAGCCATAACCTCAGTGGTCCGGCACTGGTCTTTGGTGATGCTGATGACCTTAAGAACCTCCTGAATATGACATTTGGTGAATGGGCAACATTCAGACTGCACTTCCTTCCACATTTACCTTCTCATCTCCGACCAGCCCGCAGGAAAACTCCAGGAACACTACCTAAGCCTCAGAACCAGCTGTCAAGACTATATGCTGCTCATCATTACTCCACTAACACATAGACTCTGTACAGTTATGTTCACAGCTCCAACCCCCACTGTGGTAAATAACTGCAAGTGGGGAAGCTCTTCAGTCTCAGTGAGTCTGATATCCCTCAGACTTTTTTCAATGTGAAAAATGAATCAACATCTGTATTATACTCAATTTCAAATGTGTGGGGTCTATTATAAAATAATGCTGTTGTGTTTTTTTATGTAAAATGTGTTTAAAAAGTAATTATCAGGAAGACTGTGAAATGCTGTGTGTTAACCAAAGAAAACACCAGAACTATCCAAAAGTTCTCAATCCTTCCCAAAACTCCTGAGATGTAGTTTTGTATTTTGGATGATCTTCTACCACAATGTACAAAAGAAGAAGCTCTGTGACTTCTTCTTTTATGCTTCACTCTTTGCCGCTCATCACTAATAGTCTTCATCTGACTATTAACCCGGCTTAGAACTCTGTATGGGTTTCTGAAACACAAAAGTGCTTATATGTGGGTTTTGAATGCTCAATTTCTGTCATATTTTGCTAGTAGCAACATTGTTTTGCTTTGCCAGTTAGTACTGCTGTTTTTTTACTTTGTTTACTCAGGATTCAGTGAATGTGTGCTATTAAGTGTGTGCCTAGGCCAAAAATCCTGAGTTTTTCAATCTTATTTTAATACCATTAATTAGATAACGAACAGTGCACTTCTCTTTTCTGCAGAGGTAGCAGGATTGTACATCAGAGCCAGACCCATTTTAAAGGGTTTCCTTTTTTATCCATGTATACTTTCTTTTTCAACTGAAACTCACTGTGATGTGCTAAGAAACACTTTATTGATCAGTAAGACACCAAAACAGTGTATAAGCAGCAGGAAACTGTTGATCAAATGCATGCAAAAAGAAATGTGAAGTCTGGCAGATGAAATGTTGGCAGACATGTAAAATAATAATTAAAACTCATCATAGCAAAAGTAATTACTCGTCGTGTGGTTCTTTGACACGTTACTAACAGCCCCTGTACTATGCTGACTCATCACTGATATTTTAACATCAGAGCGATGAAAAATCAGCTGAGGGCTCAATTCATCTGGATTCCTTTTGACCGTTTCCCTCAGAAAGCTGTAAACGTTAATCTGTCTAAAAATATCAAACAACCCTGAGCATTTACAGTTCAAGCAGAAAACAGTGGTGCATACAGTGGAGGTGTACGGTTAAAAAAAAAAGGCATCTTCTGGGTTAGAGTGAAAGACATTGTCCACTTGTGAACATTGTAAATCATGAAAGTATAATTCAAGCTATCTTTAAAAACTGGAGTATAAAGACAAATTGGACAAATGACATCAGTGAGTAATTCTGTATCCACACGATCGTCACGCTATCATCTGTAGGTTGCATTTACATCAGTGTTACCACATCCAGTGGATTATTTTATTCTTAATGGTATGTTGATACTCTCAGGTGCAGCTCATATCAAGATTTAAACAGGAACCTCTTCTGTATTTTTAACGTTATAGACGACAGAATCCTAAGGAACACAGTAGCAGATCTTCAGTGTTCATACACAGTTACAAAAACAAGTAAAACTCTGTTTTTTTTTATATCATTCGTCTACTTAGGATACATGATATGAGGCATAACCTCAACTGTATGTCAGTAACATGTCAACTATTATGGATATTTTAAGACACATAGTTTATATGTTCAAGGCACAAGGATAAATAGATAATAGATGGATAATAGCCCAAAAAAATTGTTTTCAGTTCAATAAAGCGTTAGATCAGTGTTACATGTAGAGGGTACCAATTATTCTCAGGGTAAAATCTAAATAAATTGAGACACAACATGACTTATTTAGGGAAGAACAAGGAAGTGGGAATGTGTATAAAAATTATATGAAAATTGTTTTTAAAAAAAGAAGACGAAGAAGAAATACTAAAAGGCAGCTTATGAGAACAACACAGTGATAATCATTGAAAATTAATAATATTGGTATGTACGGGTTTTACACTGGTTCAAGCAGCGGTTCTTGATGCAGTATTTCCAGAGTGATGGCTGGAAGCCCCTCACTTGCGTCCCAAAGACTCAGCCAGTTTCTTGAGCCTTTTCTTTAGCTCCAGGGGGAACTTCTCATAACACTTTTTACAGACCGGCTTCATGTCAAATTCAACAAACTTGTTCCTGGAAAGAGGGAACACATAACATTTCTGTACAGCAAGCATTACTTATGTGTTTATACTCAGCTTATATCATTAAATAAGGTATAAAAAAAAAAACCTGAAGACTAAACCCTCTAAAGTGCTGGAATTAAGAGCATGATTTTCAGGGGCAATGCAACATTTTAACTGCAGTTATAATAGTTCTTTAAAATAATCAAAGCTTATTCAATAAAAATGATTCTCATGCACTGCAGCCCTTCTCCTTGGAATCAATCAATAAAAGGAATTGCACAAACACAGAACACATGCACATACATGCCGTGGTGTGAAATAAAAGAGACAACCATGCCATATTGTCAAAGGAGTAAACAGAGGACAACACTGGAAAAAAAAGAGGAAGGCAGAGACAGCACAAAGCAAAAGATGGAGTGCTGAGTTATAAAGTATAAGAACTCTACAGACACACAGCAGGTTTTTTCTTGCGGTCTTTGGCATCACGCTCACGTCGGGCCAGACGGCGTTTCAGCTCCTCAGGCATGCGCTCATAGCAGTGCTTGCACACTGGCCTCAGGTCAATTTCGACAAACTTATCTCTGAGTTACCACGGAGACAGCAAGTGAAGCATGTATGAGGAGAAATTAGAGGAAGAGGAGAAGAGGAGCCAGAGAATGAACTACACAAAGACAAGACAAGTACCACACTGAAGGAAAAGTGTTACATACGTGTGTTACAGAGAAGTGAAAGGAAGCAAAGAATCAGTGGCTACAATTGTACATCAAAAGTTAGTAGAAAGAGTCACTGAGGAGTATCATCACTTACTTGAGAGTGAGTTTTGTGTTGCAGGTAGAGCATGAGAAACAACTGACACACCAGGCCTTGTTCAGAGCAGATACCACTGATGGAGTCACAAAATAAGCAAAATATTAATCAAAACGTTTGTTTATCTTTCTAAAATAAGAGTGCTGGCACACTGGTACTCACCATCGCCTTCAATCACACGGTTGCAATGATAGCACACATCTCCAAAGAGCTGGGCAGCAAAGAAACAACAAGATGAGACATACAGAAACCTAAATTACTGATAATATGAAGCAATGAGGGACAAACAGTGCTGTGCTACCGGCACTTTATTCAACCTGACCCCTTTTTTCTCACCTGGTTGTAATGAGTCTCACAGTAAGCCAGCCCTTTCCTCTCATAATGCCGATGACCGAGGAAAGGCTTCTCACACTTGGCGCATACAAAATGCTGTAAACAAAAACAAATGAGGCTCAGGGAGGAAGGGAAAACTCTTAATGAAGGCATGTAAAAAAAAAGAGCAGATGTCAACACACATGGAGTGGGAGCTGATTTTCTTTTAGTAGTCTGAATAATAAAAATTCCATAAATATCACATGAATAAATGTTTGTGTAGACTTGAGCTGTGAAAATAATATTACCATAGCGGTCTTTGATACCTTTTGTTTTGTTTAATTCATTTCTTCTATTGTATTGGAACAAATGTCTCACAATATTTTGAAACAGATCTGCTCTTCTGGTGCCTACTGACGGAGCTCCTGGAGCTCTAGGACACAATCACTTCTTCCCAAACAAATACCAAATCATAAACACGGCAAACCAGCTCACGGGTCTTTAAATAAACTCTTCAGGGTCGTTTTGTTGAGCAGGAGCAAACTCTGAAGTGAACTGGCCCTTAAAATAAGCAGGAAACCTGACATAGTTTAGGTTGTACTGATCATGGTCCCAGTCCTGCCAACAAACCTCCACATGCCACTGTTTGCCCATGGCGTTGACAACACGCCCCTCGATGGGTCTCCTGCAGGCACCACAGATTGGTACACCCATCTTGTCATGGCATGGCAAACAGTAGAGCTCTCCCTTCAGTTCCCTGGCTTCAGCCGTCAGCTCCTTGCTGTGGACAGAGACAGATAAAATGATACAAATAAAAGAGGTAGAAACAGGGTTTGACCTACAGAGGACCTGAAATATATTTTGACACTTAAGATGAGTTGTTTTTGTGCTAAAGAGTACAGAGGAGTGGAAAGAGACTGACCCACAGTTGTTGCAGTTGAAATGGTCGGGATGATAGGGGTCATTCTTAAAGATCAGGGGCTGCTCTTCAATGATGGCATGACACTTCTGGCAGATGTACTTGCCCAAGCCCCGGGCTTTCTCGCGGTTATGGCACGGGCGACACAGGTGCCTGAGGTAAGACCAGGAGAAAAATATTTGAGGCTGTCAAAAAACGCTCTGCTGCCTCAAATTATGTGTTGACATGCTCTGTCACAGCTGCTTAGAATTCCATTATTTATAAATACCCAAATGTACAAGTCACCAGGTTGGCGTGTGTGTAACCACCTGCTTTGCAGGCTGTCGTGGAGTTATATTAAGACTATAATAAGATGGGATACTTACCTGCCAGCGTTTTTGACAAAGCCCACATCCGCAAGCACAGCCTGGCAAATATCGCAGCAGAAGCAGTCCGGGTGCCAACTGTTGTTCATGGCCTTAATAACACGGCCAATAATGAACTCCCCTGTAAGAAACCACGAGTGAGAGATCAGCTGAGGCAGGACGAAGTTTGCCTTTTCCAGTGATGTCAGGACTGCATGCTATTTTCTAGGTAGTTGCAATACTTTCGAATGAGCACTCCAATATCCAGTCCTGGCGTTACCACAATGCACTGCAGAGCTTCCCGTGTTGTCCTCAAAGAGACTCTTAAAAAGCAGAGTTCATTTTAATTGTCCATTTAATCTAATTACACCACGTTGATCTCTCTCTGAACACAGCAAAGAAGTGTTTAAATAAAGCTTACAAGGCACAACGTGCACATTTGACACAAGTGGGAGTTTCTGAATTTAAGTATGAGCAGACATTAAGATCAGGGCAGCTGATCTTTTTCACTAAATACAGAGCTCAGATTTCCCATAATGCACTCTAAGAGAGCACAATGAAGGATAAAGGTTTTGCTTGCAAAGCATGGATGAGTTTGGAAAAGCTCTCAAGCAAACACGGAGCAGCACAGTTTTAATGGGTCAAAAGGGAACGTTAGAAAAGATTCACTGCTGGAGCTGCACTCACACGAATGTAACTGTTACAACAAAAAGGGCATACTTAGTCAAAAATAATGCACGGAACCACTCTGTGCCAAAAGTCTATGCAAGAGTTCAGGCCCACACAAGTTCCCTAACCAAAACATCCCTTTATGCCCAAGTGCTAAAGTCTAGTTTCAGTCCTCACATTCAAAATGTGAACAGGAAGTGAAACACTTGATAGTTCTTACTCTATTATCATAATTAAGACTTTTTTATTTTATTTTAAATCTTTACAACATGAAGCAAAGTGGTAACTAGAGACCCCAAGTCCATGTTAAACCTAGTTAGCTCATTATGAGAAGACCTAATGACACTCACCACACTGGCGACAGCAAGGAGCAAAGAGCATCTGAAAGTCATGTTCACAATATTTCCTCCCTTCAAACTGTGAAAAGAAAAAAAATCACATTCTTTGACATATTCAAATAATTCCCTGATGAAATCAGAAAAATAATTATTCCACACTCAGAGCATTTATTCTAGTTCATCGTACATTGATTTCTGTTGATTTGTGAGATCAGTTTTAAAGATCATACCTCGTAGAAGAGTCCTTCAGGAAACTGCTGAAAACACTGAGCACACACAAAGCAGTGCTCATGGTACAGCTCTCCATTACTGTTCACAATCTTCTCAGTAGCAGCAAAGCCACTTCTACATCGCTCACAGGCCGCACTGGCCAGGGCATTAGCAATGCTGCATCATGAGACAAGATGATAAACATTACTTGTTTAAAGTCCCTGTGAAACGTTAGGCTGACAAATAACTGGGATACAAGGCTTCACAAGTGTTTATCATTTGTCACATAACTTCTACATTAAGTGCTGTGCGCATTGCAGCAGCTGTCACCATGGGGAATGGAAATAATACGTGAATCAGTTGAGGAACTCAGTAACACTCTTACTCAGGGCAGAGTCATCACCTAATTTGGTAAAGGAATAGAGATAATGGAACCAGGCGGAGGGACACTGCAATTCTTTCACACACATTGTACAGAATGGGATGTACTTTAAAAATAAATTTTAAAAAAAACCGCTTGATTATGATCTCTGGATGTTTTTAGCATGACCAACTAGGCAAATACAGACTGAGCTTTTGCACGGAGATGTTAATAAGAGCTAAACTGGGAATACATAAACTAACCCAATGAAATGTAAGTTTTAGTTACTTTTAAAGCTCCACTTCCAGACATATTGATAGCATTCAACTCTAATGTGACTGTCTATGCTATTTCAGATTAAACACAGTCATTTATATACGCTCAAAAGAGCGACTCAAACATAGACCCAGAATAAAAATGGATAACTGCCAAGTCTACTGCTTTAACAGCTTATTAGCTTGTTAGCTGTACAGCTACTTGGCACCAATATAGGGAGGTAACAACCAACGTTGTGTTGCTGGTGTTAGTTATCTATATAGGCTAAAATTGTATCAACTGTTGAACAAACTTCATGCAATCGTCCATCTTAAACTGACACTGAAAATAGCAGTTTTGCACTCTTTGTCGCGTAGCTTAGCAGTTAGCTCACTTTCCCCTCTTCATTCACTGCGACGTTAGCCTTAGCTTGTAGCCTCAAGTTGTATATACTAACGTTACTGTGAAGCGAAAGAAAACAACGAAAACACCTACCTGCCCGTCATTCCAGCTACCCCAAGCATCACCTTCGACCTCGACGAATAAATAAAACTAGCTTTTAAAATGACATTTATAGTGTGCTACTCCCTCTTGTTGAAAGTTGTTTCAGGAAATCAGACCCGTCTCGCTCTGCGTCGTCTCCTCCCAGGAGAGCAGCGGCCGAGCTGAGCTGGCAGCGGGGCGTCAGGCCACCCACACAGGGAGTGTCCGCCGGAGATAACGTCAACACTCTCCATGAGATCTGCTACATCAAAATGCTGGTTTGCTGATGGGACCGTCCCAGATAAGAATGCCGCTGGTATGGGCATCGATGTAAAAGCAGCATAGATATCACTGAATTCCAACCAATACTAGGCAACAGATGATCAGACGTAAATCAAACTGTAATGCACTCACATCTGCATCAAATTGTGCTGTGCTGCAATATTTCTGATCTGTATTTCACAGTTAAAATACATGTTGAAATATACAGCAATTATTTTATCACATTTTTTAATGCTGAGTTTAGATTCAAGTTTGCACGTTATAGCTTCTCAGCTAGTAGTATAGTTTTAATCAGTCACCATAAAATTTACAACATATTTCACTGTACAGATACTTTAGCAAGTCAGCAGTTATATACTGAATGATGACTGAACAGGCACAGGCAGGAGTGAAACACTTATTCTGATAAATCATTAAAATTTACACATTTCAAGAACAGTTTTTGCAAACCATTTTTGGGTGCATCATATTTTTTTTCCAAGTTCGTACTTAAAACTCCACCAACAGGAACACATCTTCTTTTTTATACCTTTAATGCCTTTCTGTACACTAAATTTACAAACACCTCTGAAATCATATTAGCTCCCCCTGAATGTAGCATACACTTAAAAAGAAACATTTTTGGGAAGAATAAGTCAGTAAAAATGTTTTGTGATTATATTTCATATTTATATTCTTGGGAAACAGCATCAAAAATATCATACCATCCTTTTACACACACAAACACCCCAGAGTGCTGCTGTTAATGACTTCAGAAGCTCTGCTGACCCACACAGGAGGACCAGGGAGATTTCAGTTGAATTAATTCACCAAATTCTATAAACTTCAAACAATTTTTAAAGGAAAAAGCTAATTTACCAAAGTAAAAGAAGTAAAACAGGGCATACTGTCAAGTAGATTCATGTCTACTTGACAGTAGTTTTTTATCACATAGATGCTTCTTTCTTTAAAGACAGCAGAGGTGTCATAATCATTCATTGAACAAATGAAAACACTTATGTCGGATGTATAGCCATGTCTCATGTTGTATCTAAACTACTTTTCTGAACCGTCAAAGCTTCCAAATAAAAAACTCCCTCCTTCATATTCATAAATATGCCATCCCTTCTTTTTGTTTTATGAGTTCCGTCCTGTTTACAGCTGACTCAGAACTTACACAAAATTTATAGAGCTCTGGCACAATTATGAGAGCAAGCTTTAAAATATTAAAGTATTTTTTATATAAATGTTTACATACATTGTTGTTAAATCTTAACAACTGACACTATTTGTAAAAATTGTGTGAAATAATAAAGAATTTACATGAAGCCACACCACTTGATTTCATCAGCTCTTGGTCTGTACTAAGAGCACTACCAGCACATAACCTCTCAGAAGAAATATCTCTTATTGCCTTTTTAAATCCTTAAAGACTTAAAAATTTAATGAGCTGTGGGTGGAAGAGGAGACAGCGCTCAAGTTATACCTTTTATCGGATTTCACTTAATGGAGCTATTATTTGAATGTGTGCTCTCTCGCTTGTGTCTGTTTTTATGTTTGTACTTGTTGATATACCTTCTTAGAAAGCATCCTGCCTAGAGGTAAGTGCAGTTTAAATAATATTTACTTGTGTTGTATTGCCACCCATTTCTTTAGCCTTTAATGGACCAATTTTCACACAGTTTAAAGCCTGGTCCAACCCTTTGACTGTTAGCATGGGTAAACTACAGGAACTTTTCTGACATTTATCCTACTTAGAGGTGGATTTTTTTTTCTACCAGTTAATATGAGCAAAACTGGCAAATTCTTGACCATAAAAAGAAACCATTACATTCTCCAATAGTTTGGACTAATAGAGGACAAAAGAAAAGTCTATAAGCCAGTGTGTTTACTGAAAGAGCTATAAGGTGATAGCTCACACACTGAAACAGTTAAGAGCACAAAGCAAAACCTCATGTCTGTGCTCCAAAGGACGGACTAAGTTTCTGAAAAGTGCAGCTACTTTTGGTTTACAACTGGCTAAGAGGTTGTGAAAGCTGTGGGTCTGGCTTTCCGCTGGTTTGGTTCAGATTGAAAAAATTCAGTCCTCAAATGATTGTCAGAGGATGAGTCCCCAGAATTTCATTCAATCCTGTCTTTCATTCCTGGGGTTAGAGCAAGCAGCAACCTCCAGTCTGAAAATAAGAGACAATGCAGAAGTGCTAAAGTCTGCTGTTCCTCGAGTGTCCACTTGAGGCTGGCTCTGGAAATACTGGAAGTCACAGACATACACACCAAGCCACAAAAAGCTGTTTTCATGGCCAAAATAAGCACATTTACAGCATGGTACAGAGAATGTCTCCCATCTGAATCGCTAATTTCACTAACGGCACACTCTATACGGTCTTAAAAATACAGTCTATGGGTTCAAGTAAAATATCAATATTCACTTTAAAGACATAAAATATGGCAAAAACATTACAATTCTCCACAAATGTCATCAAATTTCTGACATTTCATCCATCTTGTTCCTAGTGTTTTCTTTTTGTTTCTCCAAATGTCACGAGTACCAAATTAAAATCCACTATGTATGCATTATATTTGTGATTTATGTATGAGGCAAGCTGGTCAGCCTATTCAAATCAGTCATGATCATCTTAGTATGTCTCAATCTTTTCCCAGTCTTCAGCGTTTTAATTTTTTTTAGTTTGTACTTTTCAAAAAAACCTGCACACTGCAAAAACTGAAATTAACGCAGGCGTTTCTATCATATTTTAAGTAATAGATGTCTTATTACACTTTATATGAGCCACATTCAGTGATAAGTCCTGAAAGAGGCCTGAAGGATCAAACTGATGGCTGGGTTGCTTGCTTACACTTGTTTGGAGTTCAGTTTTTGCAGTCATATTTCTCTTATTAACAAAACAACTGTTCTAAAATATTAAGTTTGACTGTTTTCCCTACAGCTCCCTTAAGTGTTCCTCGCAACACAGACTGGAACTACACTCGTCTTTTTGCAGATGAAAATGTTAAAATGAGGGAAAACAAAATCGAAAGTAAGGAAAAACAGATCTGGTCCTGGTATCAGTCTGACACAGACTCACAAAGTTAAATCTGATAGTGCTGACAAAGGACTGATCCACAGGACAGAGGATAAGTGAGGAATTAAATTTCTCATTTTGTAAGTTGCCATCAGTCGTTAGTCATACCTCCAAACTGCTGAGTCACTGTAGTTATCTTCCTTCACGCTATTTTGGCTCTGCCTTGTACAAAGCTCCAACCTATGTTCATAAAAAGTAATAAATACATTTACCATCCCATAAAATAATGATATGAGCCCCTTTAAATATATTTTATTTCATTTTAGTTTACAAAGTTAGAAAAGCCTGAAGTTGACTTAACATAACGTTCACCCTCATCCTGAAAACAAGGAACAGAGAATGTTAAACTATGAATAATATCTGCATTGTTATTGGGATCTAAAAAGTTGGATTGGTGCATCTCTAAAAGCCACTTAAAGCAACAGTATCACACTTTAGTTCAAGAACAAGAAGCATATTTAAACAGGCAATTTTAATGGAGCTATGAACTTTACTCAAATCTTACACATCTTTGGGAAAAGTACAAGCGGTCAGTTAGCCTCAAATTACTCGTCAGTACAAAACAGCCTCGATCAGCTGAAATAAAACAGCACAACATCACTGTACTCTCTATATAAAAACATCATACTTCAGCTTTTGCTTGAACATTACAATACTCATCTATAAGCACTGAATAAAGATGCAGTTAATATCAACCACCAGATGGTCTGGTGTTATAAATACACGATAAAATGTTCTGTTAATAAAGGAGTAAGTCCAACACAGAAAATTAAGACATGATGGGTCCCATTTACAGAGAGACAACTGAAGGAAATATTTGTGACATTGGTTTTTTTTTTTCAATCAACATTTGCAAACAACAAAGGATGTGAAGTAATAATCAGTTCTCATTGAACATGATGATTTACAGACTTGATAATTGCACAGTCCAACACAAGGTGCTATCTATCAGCACAGGTAAACACATGCTTGATAAGTCCCTCTTCGGATAATGTTCCACTGTAATTTTTAAAAACATCAGAGAGACATAAACATTTCAATCTTACATATTTGTTTACACCAACATTCAGCTGCCATACACTGTCCTGACTCCACGATGAGCTCATTAACACACAGTCTGTACAAGTTTTGAACAAACGCATAACCACACACATCCACATTCTGAATCATGTGGAAAGTTTTAAAACAACAGATGAAGATTAAAAATTCTCTTTAATTATGTTGCTCTGACAATTTGAGCTCAAAAAAGACAGAAAGCTGACTTTCAATTGCATCGTATCTTAAGTTTTATGTGAAAACACAGGCTTGTCTTTGCTCTGTTTAACAGAAAAGGTTAACACAATAATGAGATTTTGTCCTCATGATAAACATCAGTTTGTTGACGTGTCTACATTTTTGAAGCTTTGAATGCATTTACCTCCAAAGTTTACTTAACAAATCATAAATAAAAACATTTTTTTGTCCTGAGGTAAACGTAGGATAAGACTGTCAGTCGTGCTCACCACCAGCTTTAGATTGTCTTGCAAGCTTCCCAAATTTTAGTTTTTTATTGATTAAAACAAACGCAAATTTGGGTTTAAATTCTTGTTACCTAAAATTTTTAACAAGATTAGAAATTAAATCTATTAACAGTCATGAACTACACAAGATGACTTTAGAATTGGCAGATATCGTGACGGGCTGCAAACTCTGCTTTCTTCTGTTAAATTTGGGTCCGTCGCTATAATCAAAGTGCAAAAGCCTATCGAAGAGTATGATGTAGACCTGCTCTACATGTAAAGTGTCAAGAAAAAGTGAAGTCATTGCAGTTTTTTTTGGTTGAAATCAGATGTTAACAACGACCAGATCAGGAGTACAGATCAGGCAAAGCAGAAAAATCGCTTCTCTAAATTAAACACAAAAATATGTTCAAGCAACACTCTTCTTTATATATATATATTTATATATATTGTATATACAGTATATACAGGATTTAATATTGGCCAAAGTCACTTAAGAGCACCACCTTCACATATAGCTGGAGGATGAAACTGCATTTCGATTTTTTCAAGTTAAGATGCTGTGACTGAGAAAAACATCCATCAAACACCAAAAACATGATGAAAGAAAAAAAATGCTTGTGTTCAACATGAAACCCTTGGTGTAATTTTGTGATCCAGGATGTAAATGTTAATTATTATTATTATTATGCGTCAGACTGGATCAGGTTATGTAAAGTAACTGGATATCAGCAAATTTTACATGATGATGAAAAATGTACTTTAAGTGTCTGTTATTCCCAGAGAGAGAAAATGGTGCTAAATGCCTTGACAAGAGACAAATAAATTCAGATATAAATTTAGATATAAATATAAAATCATATATTATTAAATGATTTAAAGGAGCTGGAATCAATGTTCCTGTGGCATCACTTCAAAAAAACACAAAGAGGGGAACTCACTGGTGAATTCAGGAAGGAACAGAAACAAACACACTGTGTCTGGGGAAAGGACTTCCACTAAAGCAGGAGGAAAAAAAGGAGCATTCGCAATCCAGAAACTCACAGATGAAACACACACACACACACACACTCGTACTCTCACAAAATCCTGGACTCTAAATCTCCTCCCCAGGCTTTACCAGGTAGGCATCATGTCTGGGAACCAGACGCGGCCCAGATGCTTTGACACCTCCCAGTGGATGTCGTCCAGCCCGTAGCGGTGATCTGGAACCAGTACCTCCTCCATGATGGATAGTTGTGTCAGTCTGTCTCCGCACATCTTCACAAACTCCACGAAGGCGCTGCAGGACACCTCACACTCTCCCAATCCGATGGCAGACAGCTGTGTGCAGCGCTGGGCGATGCGAATCAGCTCCTCGTCCAGTGGCCGCAGCCCGTTGGCGCACACCACCAGCTCCACCAAACGAGGGCAGGTGAGCCCGACGCGGCCCAGCACATCTTTGCTGACGGAGCGGCCAAAGTACAGATGCGTGACGGGGATTTCATCGCGGAAGAAGGGGCCGAACTCGTCCTCGTAGAGGAAGAAGTACATCACCAGATTAAATTTAGGAGAGTGTCGCACCATGGCGTCCCAGCTGCTCTTTTTGATGCTGTGGAACTGTTGCCCAGGATTCTCACTAATCACATCGATGCGCAGGTGCTCAAGGTGGACATGCTTCTCAGAGGAGAGGGCAATGAGAAGTTCATCGCTGAGCAAATGGTAGTTGAGGGCCAGTTCTCTCAGGCCGTGACACTGATCAGCCACACACAGGATGCCTGGGGATGAAGAGAAGAGGAAGTTATAGGAGACTGTAAATCCACACAGCCGGATGAAGACAAAGCACAGAAAAAACTTGTTGGTAGAAACTTTCCTTCATCTTCTCAGAGCTTTGAGACTTTCTTTGATATAACATTAATAGATGTGTAAAAATACTTCTTTATGAAAACCCTGAAATAACTATTTTAATGCTAAAGTCTGCTTCCATTACTTCTTTCGCCTTCAAAGTCACACAGCCCTAATTAACTTTTTGGCTGCTTTTGAACATATTTTTGTATCTCTATTATTACTCCTCCTCAAATAAGAGCGAAATCCTTCTGCTAACAATACATGAGGGACTTCTGTTCAAGACTCACACGCAATGTTTGCAGCAACTCTGCGCTTTAAGAGTTCTTCATCCATTTAATCCTAACAATTAGTGGTATTAGCATTTCTAATATCCATTCCCTCTGCTTGTCAGTACCTGCTGGGGAAACGTGAGGGCAACTGCTCATCTTCAGCAGTTTGAGAGTGTCGCTGTTGTTAGCCACAAGGACTTTGAGGGAGGGGTCATCCACAGGGGTGTCATCGATCTTCAGGGAGGAGAGGGATTTGGAGTTGACGAAAACCACCGTCAGGGCTGAGATGAAGTGAGACTGTCCCAGGAAGCAGAGGAGAAAAGACGTTTCACTCCCAAACACATTAAGCAATTCAAACGACATCCAGTTTTTCAGTTTCATTTGCACCAACACTCACTGGAGGGAGCAGAAATGTCGAACATATCCCTTTTTTTATTCCCTAATTTTTCTAATAAAGCCCTTGGAGCTGATTACACTCATTAAAATTTCACTTCTTAAAGTTGCCTTAGTTTATAAAAGTGCAAATAAAAATGCAAACTGCAGAAACTTTGTCACTCGAGGATTTAAACCTAAAAATATGGCGAGCGAAGTCATTTTTATCAGACAAAACACAGATCTTGGTGCAGGTTTTGCTTCAGAAACATATCATTCACCATGACCAGCTCTTTTTTTACATTGACTTGGAAATTATAATTATTTTTGATTCCTACAAAATGTTAAAGTTCAGAGATTCTTTTGTTAAAATGCATTAACTATGATGACTTATAGTAAATACATGTTTGCATGCTTCAAATGTTACAGTAATCAGAATCCAGCGAGTGACTTCCAGACGGTGCAGCACATGGGTTGTAAGACAGTAGCAGAAATAATAGCCTCCCTGAGGCTCACCTTTGGCAGCTCCATGAAGCTGGGCCTCGCTGTTGAGATGAGCCCCAAAGTTTTTAAAGAACAATTGACGAGCTGGGAGAGGATGTCGCACGCTGCCTCTGCAGACTCTCTGCTGCTGTCCACCTGAGTGTCACAGAAGAAGAGAAACACTTTCGGTTTTACGAGAACAGAAGAATCCACTTCCAGTACACTGTACCTCACCTCTCTAGACAGACTCAGGGTTTACCTTGAAGCTGACATACTGCAGGTGGTTGGCGTGCCTCTTGATTATCTGTTTGATGAGGTCTGGGTGTGTGGCTTTCAGGTACGAGCTGGCCGGCTGAGTCAGCTCAAACTCAAAACACCGCCACAGCTCCGGCATGTGAAAAGCCTGGTTCCAGCCCCGGCATACCTGTGGTAAAGGCGGTGAAGTCAAAATCTGATTCATGCGATCAATACATATTAGAAATGATCGACTACCTTGTTTGGGTATACTATGGGACCATTCTGTAGCCGTAACAAAAGATGAATTGTGAATTTTTCACAACCTGAATTATAGCTTTTTAGAAAGGTCTCAATTTTGAAGATCAAAGAATAAACTCCTGGTTGCAAACCTTATCCTTTTTCCAAACACTAAATCTTACAAACTGAAAGAATTTCACACTGAATCAGTTTTTTAAGAGTTTGATTGCACACAAGGGTTTGTGGGCAAATAACAACAACAAAAAAAGTGTTTCACAGGAAAAAACAAAAACCGTTAATTCATCCTCAGGCGAGTCACCAAAAGCCTGCTGTTGGAAAAACAACAACTACAAGAGTTTGATCACGTTTATCCCCCTGTCTGTGTCTGTTAGGAGCCAAACTGAATTTTGATTTTTAAAACAAAAAAAAAAGTTACAAGGATAACAATGAAGAATAACTCTCATTTTCATTTGTAGCCTGCCTCTATTTCACACAGACCAACAAGTTCTTTTTCCAGTATGAAATGGTGTACGATAATCCTGCATTCTCACACACAACTATTAACCTCAAATCTTTACAATAAGGTTGAGGTTACCTGAGAAGCGTAAGCCCGATCCAGAAGTGGCAGGTACTGGAAGATGTGGAGCAGGATCTCCTGTGGCAGACACTCCCAGTTGGCTCCCTCCCCTTCACAGTCTTTCTCCCTCCTCTGCTTGCGGGACCGTTTAAGAGTCTCCTGAGACCCTCCGCTGGTGCCACCTCCGTCCTCCTGCTTATTGCCTTTCAGCGCACGTTTCATCCTGGGTAAACAACATCCAGATGGTTGGGCTGAGTTAACTTAATGAGAAAAAGGAACTCTTCATTAGCGGTATTATTTATGTAGGGCTATTTTGTCAACAGACCTGACGTGCTTAATAAACTGAATGTTTGTCCATTTATCCTGTTAATAACAAGCTTACATTGAATGTCTTGTAGGTTGTTGCATGATGACACATGCTATACAAGTGAACCAACACGTGTTTGTACTGCTCTGAGTATTCGTAATCAGGTAGTCCCTCAATTATTTACTTTCTCAATGAGAAAGTAAAATTGGTGTTGCATTTGAAAGCATTTCTGCCCTTTTCTGTGTCAATAATAAGCAGGTAATTTCAACACATCCTCCACCATCTGATGTAGGTCTACCCTACTCTCTCTCTCTCCTCCCCAAACTTCCTGAATCTCTTCAGCTTTCCTGTCATATAAACTTCAAAAAGCTAAACTATGCATCTAAGAAAAAAAGGGGAAATCATATAACTCAAGATCTGACAACTAGATTGCAATTCTCTTGCGATACAAACTGAAGATTACAGCTTCCATCAATCTCCACTTTTTAAGACATCATGCTAAGAAAAACAATTTTACATTACAAAGTTTTCATGAACAAATCAGTGATGAGCTCTAGATGGAGCAGTGAGTGACATGTTTTTAACCCCAGTGCTCCCCAAGCTCTTTTAGAAATCTCGCCAAAATAAAACAATTCATATGCAGACAGTGTTTTTCTAAGATTGAGAGCATCGTCGTCTGTTTGAAATAAACCGAATTATGCAGATGAAATAAAAATTAAAGGGACACACAAATGTTACGCATATGTGCTTAGTTCCAATAAATAACTCAGACCAGAAATGAAAACACAGCAAAAAAAAAATCATGACAGTTCTGAGTTGCTAAGCCAGTGCTAACACCTTTTTAGAAGTGTAACCACTTTCTTCATAACACCTTCATAATGGTTAAAGCATGAGTGGAAGAATACAAAAAGGGTGTACGTGTGCGTGCGGGCGCACGTACGTGTATGTGTACGTGTGTGCGTACGTGTTTTCCAGTGAGTCTACTGGCTCTACCTCAGAATGAAAACATTGTTCAAGAAGGACACGCCTCCCCTTGACTCACCATCTGATCAGTCCAATATGTAATTCACAAAATAAAACTAAGCATCTACTCATTAAAAACACATCTAAAAGAACATTTACACCCTGTCTTATTATTTACGCAAAACGTTAAACAAAAACACGGATGATAAGATCACTGCGCGTCCACGTCAAGCAGACGACTGTTAGCATAGCCGAACCGAGCCTTGTACCGTGCTAACGAGCTACCTAGCAAACAAGTTGTTGTCAGTTACAGCTGATTGAAAGTTACACATGAGTAAGCGTATCATAAACACACAGGTTTAGTTTATAGCTGTTATTCAACAACCTTGTTCTTCTCTTACCTGGCTTTTACCACCGACTGTTGGTTGTTTATTAGAAAAGGCGATCAATCAACGTCAACCGGGTCCGACACAAGTAAACTGCGTTCGAGCTGGTCGACCGATCAAACACATTGGACCATAGGACAGCACAGTGTGTCGGGAAGTTAGCGAACACTGACTAGAAGCTTAGAAAGCACGTTTTTAAGAAGTGTTCTCGTTTTCTGAGCGCCTGACCTAGTTTCTTTTCAGAACTCTGCTTCAGTAGTTTGCCTATCAGCCAAAGATGGCGTTTGTGTTGCTGCGTCGAGCAGTTCGTGGGCTGGCCGGCCTGCGGTTCTAGCAGACTGTCGGCAGAGGGAGCCGTTTCACCATTTACCCTGTGGCTGAGTTGTACATACTTATATAGAACAGCAGGTGTCGATATTGAACCATTTAGCATGGATTTAACAATCAACCTGTTTAACTATGTTACACGAAGTAAAAGTGAAAGTTGCAAAGAATATAGAAACTCAAGTAAAGTATAGATCCTCCGAAAATCTACTTAAGTACTGTAACGAAGTACTTTTACTTCTTTCCTTTACACCACTGTGATCATGTAATCACAGGGCTTTTGTATTGGGATCATGGGAGCTGAAATCATGTTTAAATTATCATATATATTTTAAAGATAGTCAAATGTGTTCTGAATCAGGTGGGTGCTTTTTGCATGCTTCACAATTAGTGTTATTTCGCATGATTTTACAACCAAAGCCTCTGTCCACGTTTTGTTCTTTGAAACTAATGCATTGTTTTTGCTTTTACAGTTCCAATGGAGGGCAGTTGGACTCCCAGCACACTTGTGACTGTATCCCTTGTTGGCAAAGAGACTTTTAGGAAAATTCTTCAATTCAGCACCACTGCAGAAATTGTAGATGCTTGCAAAAGTTTACTGACTTGCAGTGCAGAATGTGATAAAATTCTAAAGTCCAACAAAGACTTTAATGAATTCATCAACACAGACATGGAGGATATTGTCCAAAATTTGGACAAATATCACATTTTGCTCAAGTCAGTCAAACCAAATGACCCACACATGGCAGCATGTTCACCTGCTCTCAGGGACAGATAGATCAGAGAGTCATCTGCGTAGTTGTGATAGGAAACTATTTGCCCCTGTTATAAGCGATGGACTTTTTGTCTTTTTAAAACAGTTAGTGATAGATCACCATCAGTTGTTTAAAAACCTTTATCCAGACAGACCGCTCACTCCAAAACATCACTTTATGACTCACTATTGGCGCATCATGCTAAAGTTTGGCCCACTTCTTAAATTATGAAGTATGACTCAACTCAACTCAAACTTTATTTATAGAGCACATTTAAAACAACCTCAGTTGGCCAAAGTGCTGTACAAACACAAAGCAGAGTCTAAAATGGTCATATACATCAGGGGTCCCCAAACTTTTTTCCTGTGAGGGCCACATAACTTTTCCCGCCTCTGACGGGGTCAGTTTGTAACAGAAAAAGTGTGTCGATCACAGGGATGTCTAAACTTAACATTTATTGTTTTCCAGAAAGCCACACATCATCAAATATTAATAACCCTGTCTGGAATCTTCACAGAAAAAGTCAGGAAATAAATAATAATACTGTTTCTGAAATAAAATTACCCTGATAGCGGCACAGACTGCAGAAGGGTGGAATAGAATGTCATGTTCTATGTAGGGCTGGGTGTCAATCAAAAATCTTCTATTCCTGTAGCGATACCAATACCGTTACTTGATACCGGTTTCTGAACTATACTTTTTTTTCTATACAAATATTTGTATCAGTTCTAACAAAAAGAAAATTTCATTACGTTATGGGACAAATCTTGAATTTTATTTTTCATCTACATTTAATTTTTTTACTGTGAGCAGTTATTTTTTCTATCTTCTTCCTTGAAAAAAAATAAAAAGTAATTTTTCATTGCAAAAGAACAGGTGCAAACAACTGATAGGTTAGTGTATACTGAGTACACAGCAAATGTGTTAATAACTATAAATGAACTTTCTTCTGTCCTTTCTTGTGTTTGTTAATGTTAAAATAAAAACCCTCATCCTTTATTTGGGCTTTCGACCAGCAAAAAGGACCTAAAAGAGACAAACATTTGCATAATTCATTTGCACGCAGTCGTCTGCTCTGGCTAACGTCTTTGTAACAGCACCTTTAACTTAAATATAACGTGAACATTGTCTTGTAGTGTTTTGTTTGCTATATTAAAAAATGCTCCATGAGTTGATCATGCAGTGGTGTAAAAAGTACTTGAAAGCCTAACTTGAGTAAAAGTAAAGATATCTCACTTTAAACCTACTCTGGTAAAATCAAAAGTCACCAACTAAAAAATGACGAGTAAAAGGTTAAAGTAGCTTAAAATAAATGTATTCAAGTATCAAAAGTAAAAGTACAAGAAACAAAACGGCAAGAAAAAGTTATTTCTCTCACAAGCTTTATTCAGATTTATTTTCCATCCCTCAACTCCCTTCACCTCCTGCTCCCTTCCTTTCTCCTACCTTCACCTCTTGCTCCCTTACACTTTCATTTTCCTCTTGCTCTCTCCCTACATCCCTCCCTCCCTCCCTCCTTTTGCTCACTCTCCCTCTCCTTTTCTCCCCTGCTTCCTCCTTTCCTTAACTAAAGTCCACAAATTTGTGATTCATCTTCAGCAGAAGCTGGTTTTCAAAAACTGTGAGAGTTCAGCCGTGCTCTTCGTGGGCTGAACAATAGTCCTGCAATGCTAAACAGTCATTCACAGGCTGCAGAGGCAGGTAAAGGTGTGTTCAGCTTCACAGACAACTTGCAGACAGCAGGGAACGATTTCAGTAGGTCCATCTGGTCTGCTGTACAGGCCAGGTATGCATCCATCCAGTTGCTTTGAGTCACTTGAATCTTGGTGATGAGATGTCCTCAGGGCAGAGAAAAAATCCTCCTCATCGGATGAACTGGATCTGGTGGCATCACCTGACAGAAACGAACGATCCTCCATGTGCTCGTTGATGTAGTCCATCCCTGAAATAAAGAGAGGGTTAAAGTAGCATTAGTACATGTAAAACACCATCATCATCAGGAGGCTAATATACATTTCCTTTCTTGTTTTCATTATCAGTTTAAAGGTTTGGTATCATACAAAACTGTATGCATCAGTACTTGATTTTAAAAACATGAATTTAAATCCTGCTAAGTGTCAGAATGTATAATTTTCATTTTATCTTACCCATTTGGATGGTGGCATCATCTTGTGTCCATGTAGTTCGGAATTTTGGGAGAAGAATGGCTTCAGCAACCAACTGAGGATCTGTCACCATTTGGCCAAAGCGGTTCTTTATGCCCTCTTGCAATGCTTCAACCAAAGGCTTGCAATACCTCAGTGACAGTTTAGCTCGGTCCAACTTGGTAGTCAACAGGCTGATAGTCGGAAGAAGCCATCCCATATGGGCATGTTTTTCTGCCTGTAAGATGTTCATTGCCTGGGCAACTGGGCTCATGGTAGTGGCGTACTCAGTGAGGAATGCTAGTTCAGCTGGATTGAACCTGTAAGGAAAGAAAACACATAACTGTTTTACTATTCTGCATAAATATTTTATTTGACCTTTATTTTGCCAGGTAAAAACACAACCTGGCAAAATTGCATATTTTATTCAATTCATCAGCAGCTTAGAAAATATAAAAGTCAGTTTTACATCATGTTGGAACCAAAAAGTGGTCAAGTTCTTTTGGTGGGCTGTCAATTTTTATTTATTTATTACTTTTTTTTTACCACAAGAGGGCAGTAGGCTAGTGAGATGTGAACAGGATATGATCAGATTTGTTATTTTTTATTTAACCTTTATTTAACCAGGTAAAAATAGATAGTTAATAGTTAAAGGGGTCAAAAGGTTCTTAAGTGCAAATATTTATAAATATATATATTTTTTAATGTTAGGTGTTAGTAAATAGTGTGTATATTAACATGAGTCAGGGACGATCCATCAACTGAAGCCACGATATAAGCATTAAAATGTCTTAAAATTAAATTAAAAAACTGCACATAATAGTTCAAACTTACATTGGGACCTTCAGGTCTGTGCAGACAGTTCTTATGGCACCCTCACCCTTGTCTTTTTTTATCTTGAGCAGCCTCTCCACAGCCATGAACAGCGAGTTCCACCGGGTGACATTCGGGCGTAGTAGCTGGAGGGAACAGGAGTCTTCCACAGCTTCAGCTGCTAGAGTGGATCTCCCACATTTGTTCCACAGTGCGTGACATTTGCTGAATGTAGAGCGATACACTTTTTTGTAAGCATCGCGTCACATCTGCTTTTGCAGCATCGACTGTAGAGACCAAGTTTAGTAGATGGCAAGCACAGCGTTGGTGCTTTGGGAGCTCAAATTCCAAGCCATCATCCTCATTCAGGATCTGTGATACTTCAACAAACTCCACTTCCTCCACATCCTCCTCCAAATCTTCCTCAGCTGTTTCTGCACCACAACAGACTTCATTGTTGTTTTTGTTCCTTCCAAAAACGCTGATTGAGGAAGTTGGAACCGTAATCGGTTGTTGTTCTGACAATTTTGTTTCTGATCTCGTATTCTAAATGGATCTCATTGAGTGCACAGGCTAAAACATCAAACGTGTGGGAGCCTCTCAGCTGCCTACAGGCTAGAGCTGCTGAATGTCTTGTTAGGCTGTCTGGGTCAATCCAATGAGCAGTCACACCGATAAAGCTCCTTCTTCTGACGGACCAACAGTCTGTGGTGGTGGCAATGTGGTCCACACTCTTCATTGCTTCAGTAACCTCTCTTTTCATTTTATTTGCAATATCTTCAATTCTTAAACACAGGGTGGGCCTGGAGATGATTTTGGCAGTAGGCTGAAGATCACCAATAAATTCTCTGAATGCTTGTTGCTCAACAACAGCATTCAGAGCTGGAGCCCTGTGACGATGTACTTAACAATGGCTTTGTCGATTGAGTGTTGGGACACGGACCTGGCATTCACCAATTTGGTCTGTTTCAGGGTGGGAGCCTCACTTTCTGCTGCCCGTTTTCTTTTAAGTGACGTCAACTCATCGTAGATTCTCACATGGTTAACATGCTTTCTCTGCATTAAAATAAAAAACATAACATTATTAGTTTGGCATATGGATTTTTGACAAGTTTCCATGCACAAGACTTGACTTTTTTTCAATGACAGGTAGGCGAGTTTATCGTAACAATGTTATTTCAGTTATCTTCTAAATTAGCTTGACAGTTGTATTGAACAGAATACATTGAGACTTACAGTCACACTGCAAAAGTTGGGATTTCTGAACATTTGAAATGTAGCTGTACTTGAAAGCATCTAAAATGTTGGCTAGCAATCGTACTGAATGTCACAGTACGTATTTGTGACCCAAAATAAAACGTTTTCAGCCAGCAAGATTGCCAATGTGACTGCTTAACATGTTAAAAAGGGCCGGCCGACTTTTAAACGGGAACAAACGTCCATTTTATTATGGTGAGGAAAAAATGCAATCGCTAGCCCACGTGCACTGCGATGGTAAGCTAGCAGAGCATGTGGGCTAACGAGTTGGGTTAATAAGTAAAATGCTGGCAAACTATGTTAATAATGACAATATGGTAATTATACTGCAACTAGTTCATTTACTTACCGCAATGTGTTTTTTTTTTTAGGTTTGAAGGTGAGTTTTGGAACGCCAATATTTCGTTGTTTTTCGGGAAACACAGGAGGCACCTCATCCTGTAGGATGCTCCTTTAATCCCAACAAAAGCGAACATGTTTTTTAGATACGGCCACGGGTGTCTGTCTTCTTCTGTTCCTTCTGAAGCAGAACAGGCAGGTGGTGGTTCGGCGGTATCTCCGCTATCGCCAGTGGACGAGCTTGCTTCCATCATGCTATGTGTGTTGTGCTCACGCTGAGGAATATTCACAGCAGCGTTACCAGATGGGAAATATAAAATTATCGTACCAGAGCCTCAAAATTATAGTATTTTGGGGGAAATTCTCGTACACCCGACAAAATAATCAAAATAACTGATAATGATCAAAACAACTGTCTTATTGTTGCGCGAAAATCACAATTGATCAATCTGTTTAGTGTCCTACGGGCACTTTTGTGGGCATTCATCGCCCTGCCCCACATCAGCAGCGTTTGATCAGCAGCTCTAGGCTCCGGTGCTCATTTTTCTCTCAACTGTCTGACTTCCTCCTGACGGAGCTCCTACGACTGTGATTGGCTGTCAATCGTTCTGAGACGAATGACACTGAAACTATGATTGGCTGGAAACGTCACATGATATAAGATGCATTTAGGGTTTACGGATAAATCCGTCAGACTGGGTTCGATCTGTAACAACGACACGAAATTGTCAAATAATCGTACATTTAGCCTTTTTTGGAATTATTGATCGGCATATAGGCTGTGATAATCAAATGACCAGACAACTATTTCGGTGAATGACTTCTTTAGACTTGGAAACGTAAGTTTATAAAATTAAGAGCACTGACAGTGCAACAGACAGATCAGCTAAAGACCAGTTAACAAACTACTGAAAATTAGTACTCCTAATTCTATGTAACTTTTTGGTATTAATGTCACTTATTTTCAAATTTGAGAGTTTGCGAGTCATGTGACCGCAAGGGCCCGGAAGTTGTTATAAATACCGCTGAGCGAAAACACACTCAGTTTACTTAACTGATGGCTAATACAAACATAACACTCGCAACCACTACATACACAAGACCACTAGAATCTGATTAGATAAAAAAAATAAACAAAATAAAAGTCCTTTTTTTATATTTGAATAACCCTCAATGTTATATAATATTGTTTGAACAGGTGAGTTTCTACCTGAACGTTCCATGGTTGCCATGGGAAATTCTGTCGTTTGAATCCAATCGATCCACTTGCTCGTGAAATTACTGATCGAAATTACTGACGAGGATTTTTCAAGCAAGGCTTTCTTCGGAGGAACACACATACAAAGGATTTTTCTTTTTTAACAGGACACCGGACCATCTCCAGAGACCATCTTCAACGCGATATAAGGGCTTTTCAATAAAAAAGTGAGTATTATTGACTTTTTCTGATTTTTTCGAATGCCTGAACAGATGCTAATATTGTTGATGTTAGCTTAGCCTTGTAGAATATAAGTCATCATGTCAAAGTTTGTGGTTTATTCATAATTTACAATAAAGCAAAGTATAAATTGATATAATTGATCGTAAATTTTGTTAAATATTTCGACCTCTGTCCCGACATTTCCATGTTCTATGGTTGTTAAACGATATCAAAACTTTGGGTCAGACCTCTTAAAAAAAAAACTAAAAACACCAACAAACAACTATTTTTCAACGGGACTTAGACAGAGGAAAAGCATCCACAGAGGAGGGACTTCCTCTCGGAAGAAAACCAGGAATTGTGCTCTTTTTATGACTACATTTACCATGTTTTATTTTTCGGAAGTGCTAGCCCAATTTCAATGCTAACTTTGTTTTGAAATTCCTTTAACTGTTAAATAGTAAGACTGAATTAATTGAAATAAGACATCATGTTACATTTCCTTTTCTCCTTGTCCATAAGTGACGGGATGCAAGTGACAACGATAACATTTAGCACATGCTTGGACCATAAATGTATGCTTCTTCATTTTTCAATCAGTTCTTGTTTACATTTAAAAACTTGAAAATATTTAAAACATCTTGAGCAAATCTGTTTGATGGCATCTGAGTATCAGACTTAACATGTTTGACTCTAATCTTGTGGCAGATATCTATTTTAAATTTAATCTTAAAAGCCTATTCTCAGGGATTAGTTTCACCTGGGGACCTCTGATAATTTGTAATAATTGCGGAGGACGTCTGTGTTTATATTCTCCTGCGAATCGACCATGTCTGTAATTTGTAAAGTAAAAATTCCAGGGCAAATCCTCAACCAGGTTTCGAGACACACATAGGTCCTCTGATAAAACTAATCCAGTCTGAATCGGCATCTCTGTGATTTCGGTGATAAATTTATTTTTAAGATGGTCTCAGCAGCTTTTTCTGATCATTTTCGGTCAAATATGATTGAGACAGCGTTGGTCATTCAAAACGAAGGTTTTAACATCACTTTGGGTAGATATAAGATGGAATGAGACTCTCTATTTACCCTTATATCAGAGGTAAATAGGCTTAGTCTAATATATGAACGTAAATATAACAATCAAACACAAGTCACTTGTCTGTCACTATACACTGATATTAGGTGAACACAATTATGATAATAACAAATTAAACATACTTCAGTCAGATATTTAGACAGCTCCATAACTTAAATGGGTTTTAAAACAAGTGACCTAAAATATGATTTGGAGTCTCTCTCTGCGCGCAGCAGGTTGGCACTGACGCGCTGTCCAAGAGCGCACAATCATTATTGATTAAAAAAATCTGGGGTAGAACTCAATAAGGACTGATCTTTTGAGTAGTAGCTTTAAACTATTAAGTAAATTAAATTTGTTTGGCATGTTCAGAAGTTTTCAATGCACATTGATAGAAAAAGTTTGACTGGAGTCGGATGTGGACGTCGTCTTCTTTTATCTGAATGTACAGCTGGCTGTGCGCTGCAGAGTGAGGCGCTGCCGCTCACGCACAGTGGGTCTGTGCAGCGATTTCACTCAGAAACATGTGAAACAACAAGTTATTTGTAGGCTTTGCTTATCCCGTGCCAGTGCGCCACACCAAAAACTGATGTCAGGGGTAATTGTGAAATTACCAGAGGTCTTCACTTATTGCTAATCCCCTGCGAATAATACTTTAGATAACTTTTACAAAGAGGTGATTAGTTTGGTGTTAACAGGGTCTCTGGAAAGTTCACGATTTTCTGTGCTGACTGCTCACAAGATGCTTTAATATAAAAAGATATTTACATAATAATGGTTTCCATATGCTTTTTACACCCATGCTAACATGCTTAGGGCATCCTGTCTTTTTTTTTGTTTTGTTATAGCCTGAGGATGAAGCAGCGCTTCACTTGGACTTCGGTCCTTATTCCAGTTCCCGGCCGGCCCAGCAGCCCACGGCTTGTCCTTCAGAGGGTCCCGGCACCAGCCCCCTGCAGCAGCTCCCAGCCTGCCCGGCACCCTGGCTCTACAGGGTCATCAAGAGCAGCAGCTGAGGCTCTAACAAAGCGGTGCAGGAAGACACTTTCAGCTCTGGGTGAGTATGTAAAAGCCTGCCCATTTAAAAGAGCGAGAGTGCCTAAAGGAGCTGAAGATTCTGGCCAACAACCACCCACGCCACCTTGCATTTCATTCAAGCTGTGGCAGCCAGAATCAGATATGGCAGCATTTCTTGACCCGAGCCCCCTAGCACCACCTGTGGAATCTAGGGAGGCTCTTAATGGGGGGCCCCCCAAACCAAATGTGGCCCCCAAAGCTGACAGAAATGCATGGATCCCGAAAGCAGCTCTGGCCCCCAAAGCTGCTCCTCACATGGTGCCTCCTAAAGCAGCAGGGCCTCAGCTGCCGTGGGACGCACCAGAGCCAGAGTGGGCTATAAATGTCAGGTTTGGAATGGATAAGCGTGAAGAGTGGTTTGAGAGCTGGTGGAGAAAGAAACCAGCTGAGGAGAAGAGGAGGAGAGGAGGAGAGAAGAGGAGAGGAGAGGAAAGGAATGGAGAGGAGAGGAGAGAGGGGGGAGGAATGAAGAGGAGAAGAGAGGAGAAGAGCAGAGGAGAGCAGGTTAGAGGGGAAGAGAGGAGAAGGAGATGGGATGAGAGGAGAGGAGGAGGAGAGGAGGAGAGAAGGAGAGAGGCGGAGGAGATGAGGAGAGAGAGGAGAGGAGTAGAGGAGAGGAGAGAAGCAGAGGAAAGGAGGGGAGAGAGGAGAGAGGAGAGGAAAGGAGGGGCAGAAGGAGAGGAGAGGAGGTGGAGAGGAGATGAGGAGAGGAGGAGGAGATGGGGGAGGGTGGAGAGGAGAGGAGAGAATTGGAGAAGAGGGGGAGTAGAGAGGAGAGAAGAGGAGAGGAGGAGGAGATGGGGGAGGGTGGAGAGGAGAGGAGAGAATTGGAGAAGAGGGGGAGTAGAGAGGAGAGAAGAGGAGAGGAGGAGAGGAGGAGAGGACAGAAGTAGAGAGTGGAAAGGAGGAGGAGAGGAGAAGGAGAGGAAAGGAGAGAGGTTTATAGAGGAGAGAAGGAGAAGAGAGGAGAGAAGAGGGGAGGTGAGAAGTGAAGGAGGAGGAGAAAGGAGAGGTGAGGAGAGGAGGAGGAGAAGAGAGGAGAGTTGGGGAATGAGGAGAGTAGTAGGAGAGGAGAGGAGAGAAGGAGAACAGGAGGAGCGGAGAAGAGGAGAGGAAAGGAGAGGAGAGCTGGAAGAGAGAGAAGAGGGGAGGCGGAGTGCAGGAGAGAGAGAAGAGGAGGGAGAGTAGAGTTTGAGAGGAGAGGAGAGCTGGAGCAGAGCTCGAGGAGAGCTGGAGGAGATGAGATGATGAGAGAAAAAAGAGGAGAGAAGGAGAGAGAGGAAAGGAGGAGAAGAGCAGAGGAGAGGAGGAGAAAGAAGAGAGGAGAAGGAGAGAAGAGGGCAGGAGAGGAGGAGATAGGGGAGAAGGAGAGGAGAAGAGAGAGGTGTTAGAGGAGGGGGAGATTGTGGAGGTGGAGGTAATGGAGGTGCGGGACAGGGAGGAGGAGAAGATTGTGGAGTATGTAGAGGTGTTAGAGACGGAGGTGGAGGTGCTTTAGGTGGAGGAGGTGGAGGAGGAGGAGAATGTAGAGACTGAGGAGGTGGTGGTAGAGGCAGTGAAGGAGGTGATGGTGGTGGTGGATGTGGAGGAGGAGATGGGAGGAAATGGAGTGGCAGTGGTGGAGAAGAAGGTGGTGAAGGAGGAGGTGGAAGAGTTTCTGGTTAAGGTAAAAGAGGAGGAGACAGTGGTTTTGGAGGAGGTGGAAGATGGAGGAGCTGGAGGAGAAGGAAGAACCCAGGAGAAGAGGAAAGAAACAAACAGGAAGTGGATCAAGAGAAGGAGGTGGAGGAGGAGTTAAGGAGGTAGACGGCGACGGAACGGAGACGAGGAAGAGAGGAAAGGAGAGGAGACGAAAGATGAGGAGACTGAGGAGCCATTTACACAACAACGGTTTGAGGACCGAATTAAAAAAGTATTTCCCCAGTTCAGCATCTCGTTAAAACTGCGTTTTAGCCGACCTAAAACAGTCACAGTCACATGTAGACAACAAGCCAGGTTTTAGTTGATGTCACGCTCCGTTTCGTGCGTGCATATTCCACTTCTGTTGTGGGAACTTTTAATTGCGTTGTAGGATCCAGACAACAACAGCGGTTCAACAGTTTAAATTAATCTTGCATGAATAATCTGAAGTCCCTGACAGCTCCCATGACAAAAAACAAATAAACAAACGTGTCGGATAAAGATAACAGAGAACATAAAGTGATTAGAACAGAGTCAAACAGAATAAATATTATTTGTCCTCCAGTGTGGGGGGGTGGTGGCGGGGTGTTAGATGCATTAGTCTGCATTAATCTGAGCTCATTTTAGATAAACAAGAGTTATGCATGTATATTTGAAAAGTAGGTTAAAAAATGGTTAAATTGTTAAATTATCTGAAATGCTTGACAGCTTGCGTGACAAAAACATTTGTCAAAAAATAACGAAACTCGTCAGATAAAGATAACAGAGTACGTAAAATAACTTAGAGTCAAATAGAATAAAGATTATTTGTCCTCCAGTGTGGGGGGGTGGTGGCGGGGAGTTAGATGCATTAGTCTGCGTTAAACTGAGCTCATTTTAGAGAAACACAAGAGTTAAAGACTAAAGTAGCTTCAGAGTGTTGCGCCGTTAGTAAAAGTGCTTCAAAACTTAAAATCAAGAAAAAAAGACAATGTACAAAAAAACCTCGGCAGCAAAGAATATAAAAAATGACTGTGACTTAAATTAAGATGAAATTTAGCAGCGATGTATATTTGAAAAGTAGGTTTAAAAATGGTTAAATTGTTAAATTTTCTGAAATGCTTGACAGCTTGCGTGACAAAAACATTTGTCAGAAAATAACGAAACTCGTCAGATAAAGATAACAGAGTACGTAAAATAACTTAGAACAGAGTCAAATAGAATAAAGGTTATTTTTCCTCCAGTGTGGGGGGGTGGTGGCGGGGAGTTAGATGCATTAGTCTGCGTTAAACTGAGCTCATTTTAGAGAAAAACAAGAGTTATGCATGTATATTTAAAAAGTAGGTTAAAAAATGGTTAAATTGTTAAATTATCTGAAATGCTTGACAGCTTGCGTGACAAAAACATTTGTCAAAAAATAACGAAACTCGTCAGATAAAGATAACAGAGTACGTAAAATAACTTAGAACAGAGTCAAATAGAATAAAGATTATTTGTCCTCCAGTGTGGGGGGGTGGTGGCGGGGAGTTAGATGCATTAGTCTGCGTTAAACTGAGCTCATTTTAGAGAAAAACAAGAGTTAAAGACTAAAGTAGCCTCAGAGTGTTGTGCCGTTAGTAAGAGTGCTTCAAAACTTAAAATCAAGAAAAAAAGACAATGTACAAAAAAACCTCAGCAGCATAGAATATAAAAAATGACTTTGACTTAAATTAAGATGAAATTTAGCAGCGATGTATATTTAAAAAATAGTTAAAAAATGGTTAAATTATCTGAAATCCTTGACAGCTCGCTTGATAAAACCATTTCTCAAAAATAACGAAACTCGTTAGATAAAAAACAGAGTACGTAAAATAACTTAGAATAGAGTCAAATAGAATAAAGATAATTTGTCCTCCAGTGTGGGGGGGTGGTGGCGGGGTGTTAGATGCATTAGTCTGCATTAATCTGAGCTCATTTTAGAGAAACAAGAGTTATGCATGTATATTTAAAAAGTAGGTCAAAAAATGGTTAAATTGTTAAATTGTCTGAAATGCTTGACAGCTTGCGTGACAAAAACATTTGTCAAAAAATAACAAAACTCATCAGATTAAGATAAAAGATGCTTTTAAAACAACTTAGAACAGAGTCAAATAGAATAAAGATTATTTGTCCTCCAGTGTGGGGGGGTGGTGGCGGGGTGTTAGATGCATTAGTCTGCATTAATCTGAGCTCATTTTAGAGAAACACAAGAGTTAAAGACAGAAGTAGCCTCAAAGTGTTGCGCCGTTAGTAAGAGTGCTTCAAAACTTAAAATCGAGAAAAAAATATAACCGTTGATGTACAAAAAAACCTCAGCAGCATAGAATATAAAAGATAAATGTGACTTAGATTTAGATTAAATTTAGCATGCGATGTATATTTGAAAAGTAGGTTAAAAAATGGTTAAATTGTTAAATTATCTGAAATGCTTGACAGCTTGCGTGACAAAAACATTTGTCAAAAATAACGAAACTCGTTAGATAAAAAACAGAGTACGTAAAATAACTTAGAACAGAGTCAAATAGAATAAAGATTATTTGTCCTCCAGTGTGGGGGGGTGGTGGCGGGGTGTTAGATGCATTAGTCTGCATTAATCTGAGCTCATTTTAGAGAAACACAAGAGTTAAAGACTAAAGTAGCCTCAGAGTGTTGTAACATTAGTAATAAGGCTTCAAAACTTAAAATCAAGAAAAAAAGATAAATGTTGATGTACAAAAAACCTCAGCAGCATAGAATATAAAAGATGACTGTGACTTAATATTAGATTAAAATTAGCAGCGATGTATATTTAAAAAATAGTTAAAAAATTGTTATATGGTTAAATTATCTAAAACCCTTGACAGCTCGCGTGACAAAAACATTTGTCAAAAAATAACGAAACTCGTCAGATAAAGATAACAGAGTACGTAAAATAACTTAGAACAGAGTCAAATAGAATAAAGATAATTTGTCCTCCAGTGTGGGGGGGTGGTGGCGGGGTGTTAGATGCATTAGTCTGCATTAACCTGAGCTCATTTTAGATAAACAAGAGTTAAAGACTAAAGTAGCCTCAGAGTGTTGTAACATTAGTAATAAGGCTTCAAAACTTAAAATCGAGAAAAAAAGATATAAATTTTGATGTAAAAAAAACCTCAGCAGCATAGAATATAAAAGATGACTGTGACTTAATATTAGATTAAAATTAGCAGCGATGTATATTTGAAAAGTAGGTTAAAAAATGGTTAAATTATCTAAAATCCTTGACAGCTTGCGTGATAAAAACATTTCTCATAAATAACGAAACCCATCAGATAAAGATAACAGAGTACATAAAATAACTTAGAACAGAGTCAAATAGAATAAAGATTATTTGTCCTCCAATGTGGGGGGGTGGTGGTGGGGAGTTAGATGCATTAGAGTGACAGATGTCTGTTGTCCTTAATACTTATGTAAAATCAAATTATATAAAATAAAATTGTATTAAACAGTATAACTTTAAACCTTCTCTAAACATACAAAAGGACAATCTGATGTCTTCATATTAACGAGAATAGCTGTACGCGTTGCTCAGGACTATAAATCAGTCAAACGTAACATAACCATTAATAAAGTCATCCAAAACTGGACTAATCAAACAAACAAGGCTTCAGCCTCTTTATAGGTTATCCTGAACCCAGTTGGATGAAGTCCTCTTCAGAGAGGAACACAACACTGGACGAGGCTCAGAGTCATTTGCACATCATGTCCAGCAGGTGGCAGCCTAACAGCTTTGGTCAGCTGAACATGTGAACACTGAAAGAGAACAGAAGTGGACACAAAGGTAGAGAGAATACAGCGCCCAGGAAACTATGCTTCTGTGTGCAGGAGCATCAAGACCATCAGCACAAACTCTAAGTCAGTCTCAAATGATCTAAAGCCACATCAGAGCCTCGTGTTGGAAGAACACACGCACCTCTGTCCAGTTAAACTCCATCCTGTACATCCAGTATGGGTTGAAGTTGCCAGGTGATGCATTCTATGAGCACCAGCTCTATGATGACAGTTTGCAGCTTTCTAGCACATCAGCTCCCTCAGCAGCTGAACCTGCCATAGAGAACCTTGACCAAGATGACGATGACTCACTCTTGCTGTGAGTTGGCACAGCTTCACATTGTTATAGTTTTTTTTTTCTAATGTCTCTTTTGGTCCATTAAGCTTGTTACAAACAAACGCCCAAAATTACAAAGGAAAAAAGATAAAAAATTTTGGTAAAATGTGTTCATGTTTTAATTTGACTTAGTGCTATGTTAAAAAAAAAGAAAGAAAACTAAATCATAAAAATTGGGGAAAAAAAGGGAAATAAAAAACTAAACCATAACTGGAAAAAAAAAAAAAAAAAAAAAAAAGTAATTCCGCCAGAGTGTCTCTTTTGGGTCACTTTTGCCGGTCCCAAGCCCGGATAAAGGAGGAGGGCTGTGATTTGACATTATAAAAATGTAGTTCAAAACATATTTACAGTGTTATTTACTCAGTTTATCTCAAATAAGCAATTATGTAAATTACATGTGGATGTCATTTAGCAGCTTCTAGTGTGGCACATGTGGTGGTGAGCGATCTTTATCATCGACACATTAAATCTAATGAAGTTTTGATAAAAGTCTTTGTTTGTTTGCTGTATTTTTTTCTGAAGGATTGAAACTCTTGACCTTGGTCACTTGCAGTGCAGAAGGAAACTTCATGGATAAACCTGCAACACTGAGGCGATGCCCCTCTCATACTGAGACATATAATAAGATGTACGTAAGTAAGAGAGAAAATGGGGCAGGGGATGGTCTGCCCCCTTCTGTCAATCATTTCAGTCATAACTAGAAGGAAATCAGAACTGTATGTTTGGCAGCACCTTTTTTTATCAGTGGACTTTTATTGGAAGCAACATTAGTTTTTACCTGAATCGTTATCATTTCCTTTATCATATTTAAATCGTATACACCTAATATATTATCACTTATCATTAAATTAATGCTGTTGTTAATTGATCAGCTGCATGTTTTCAGACTATAAAACTAACTGCTATATGCAGGATAGTATTTTTATGATTTGGAATTTTTGGCTTATTCTTAAACAAACAAACAAAAACTTTAATGTGATGGAAAAAAATACACATAAGACAACACTGATAAAGAAAATATGTTGTGTGTTTTCTGCACAACTACTTTGTTTAGTTATTATAAGAACTTTAACTTCCCTTTCCTGTCCTTTCATCTTATAACCATGTGTACAAGCTGCTTTAAAAGGCAAAGTTTACCCAACACGTATCAGTAAAGGGGTTGGGGAGCAGCAGGACTCCTTGTTGTTGCCCATTGGCACTTGGTATTTGCAGAGTAGCAGTTAAACGATTTATATTTAAGGCCCGAGCCTGAGAATCGGGGCACAAACTCCAGTGCCCTCGTAGACACTGGAAAATCAGCCAAACCTACTGGTTTGAGTTACAGGTCTGAATTTCAGTGTGCATAACCAACATGCCAAAAAAAATCTCTGATGACTACCAAACAGGAAGTTCAGAAATTGGAATTAAAGTCAAAACAGATGTGTTGAAAGCTATGCAACAACCAACATGTATATTTACTTTTCTATAAAGTAATCTTTTGGTTACAGTATTTGGAACAAACTACTAAAATAGATTTCAGCCTTTACAAAGAGTATATTGAAACATACAGGCAATATTGTATTTTCCTTGTAGAGTCTCATTTTAGATTAAACATTTTAGTCTTTCTCACTTACATAACTATTACACTGAGGAGTATCATATTCCCACAGCGATCCCTAAAGAAAGTGGTTGTAGTCTCAGAAAGAAGAGCATCAACTGAACAGGCACCAAAAAACAAGCAATAGTAATACCCATAGCACTGTTTCCCGATTTCTGGCCCTTGTTTCAGAGAAAGTGGCAGTAATTGAAAATTGTGTTTCACAGAGCTTAAAGTTGGATTGTTGTTAGATTTTTCTTCTTGGAACAACAATAAATTTAAATCTTGTACTGAATAAAATGTGTAAAGAGGGCTTTTTCCAAGAGAAACAAAGAGTGGAACATCTCTACTTCAAAAGACAGAGAGTGGAATCTCTGTACAGCACCATCTCTTTGTTTTGTTTTGGGTTTTCTGTGTGTGTTTGTGTATCTTTTGATTCAAGTATTACATTTATGATTTATGTCTTTCTGGCAGAAAAATACTTACAGGGTCCAAAACTCTGTTTCATTGGCATCCAACACAAACAATATATTGGGAAAGCACTAGAGAACAAAGCAGTGTTGTGTGATAAGAGGCCTGTAAAGAACTTTCATCATGATCAAATATTGCTGACTTGAATTGTTTTCAGTGTTTTTGAGAAGAGTGCTGTGATGATAAGGTCAAAATCATAACTCTAGCACTCTGGAGGAGGCAGTTATGAAAGCTGGGATTTATCTGGACACATGTTGTTCTTGAGATAGGTTTTCTGCTCTCAGTTGTGAATCATTGTGAGAGCCTTTTTTTAAAGACAGATTTTTTTTTTCTTTACAAATGGCCATACAGGTATCTTATCTGGATGCTACACTCTGTTGTATTAAGTATGATGCAACAATGGGATAAATAATGTTTTTTTTATGATCCCTCCAGGCAACTTCTCTGTTCAGTTGCTGTCAAGCCACAGTATCTACTTAATGTGCAAATAGTCTGTGATTTGTCGAAAATATGGATTCAAACATTTTGAAGCATTTCTTCAGACTGTCTAATAAACACATCAATTTCATTTTTATTTGTTTTAAATCATCTGTTGAGTTTTATACTAATTATTAAGTCATTCACAATATGTTACACCTGTAGTTCAGTCCATCTGTGTAGACATTTTATTATAGTCTATGTATTTTAGTCATTTAGTGCCATCTTGTGGTCAAAGACGTCATAACTTTTAAGCAACTTCAGATCCCTCCTATATCACCATCTCCAAGCTGTAAGGAAGGTAAAACCCATAGATTATTAAAACATTTAGCCTGTAAGGGCCTCAGAGACTGACTTCACTCCTCTTTATTTTACCAAATAAAAAGTTCAGAAATATATTCACTCATCCATACCATTTTTCATTTTTAAAGAGTTATAATTCGGATTAAAAAAGTGGGCTCTTTGAAGTTAGTCCAATGTTTTCTTCCAGCACAACACCCCCAAGTGTAAGAGGTAAAAGGCTGATGTGATAATAAGGATTAGCAGCATTAGAACACATGAGCTGAGCTTGAGAATCTAAAAACAACAACAAATTAAACAAGGAAAATCTTCATGATAAACAGATTAAGGTAAGGTGTATGTTGAATGATTAAAGTAGGAACTATGTTGTAAAACAAATATTTACATAACCTAAACTAATTATATTTTGTCCCCATCACCCAAAATGCTGCCAAAACAATAACATCCTAATGAGGATGTGAAGACAAGAGTGTGCAAAACAAATTACCACGTTAAATAATGTAAGTCTGTTTAGAGGAAGGTTAAAAGAAGATCTTCACTAGCCTCTGCATTCCTAGCTAAAAATCTCACCTGCGTAGAATTGCTCTAATATATAAAAAGAAGTAATGACAAGTGGACTTTTTCTTTCTTCCAAATCATTTTTATTCAGTGATGTTTTCCTTTTTTTGTGACTCAATTCAATGTGACCACAAAATAGTGTGACATTAGCTGGGGTATCACCCATGTCATCAAGGAAGAATGGATATAAAATAATACTAAGAGCATACAACCTTATCTCATAACATTCTGTAAAATATTGGCATTTACTAGATTTTATGACTATAAATATAAACACTCATCATCCAGAAGAAGCGTTTCTGAAGTGATTCCCGACACCAGCAGAGTGAGAGCAACAGAGGTGTCAGAAGTGGACGGTACAGTCCCGTGGTGAAAGTTAAGGCCATTTTTGGAGTCTGTCATTGGCAACACTTACTGTAGACCTAACCTAATCTATGTCTGAGCAAAAGGAGCGACTGAAACATGAAAGAGGAGGCAGAGTGGGAAGAAACAGAAGATATAAAGAGTAAGTTCAGTCAGGTACAAAACCTTCATGAGTCCAGTAACTGGAGGGGTTTACATTCTTAAGCACGCACCTTCCCTTCATGAGATGTAAATCATTCTTTGGTTAAAGTGAAACCAGAGTTACACAGCATGCAGAACAGATGGAAAAGTCAGAAGGTTTGAAGAGCAGATGAGGGATTTTAAAGGACAATTCAAGTGTTTTTGTAAGGTTTAGCTCAATTACAAATCTTGTATCTGAAAGCTCTGCTAATCAGTGATAAATGAGCGTAGAGTATCTTCACATTTTAAGATGGATTTTCCTGCCCGCCCGCGTAGTCACTGTTTTCAGTTTATCTCCACATCGTGCGAAGTTAGCCCCCTGAAATTTGTTTACAAAGAGCTCAGATTTTACATACCACATAAATAACTGTCTGCGTCATAGCTTGGGAGTTTTACAGGGAGGAAAAACAATGATTTGAATAAAATACTAGATCAGATTGTACTGTATGAATAAAGTTTGAATTAAGATCCTTGGTGAAAGAGTTGTCCACTGAGTCTGACAGGCTAACAGGCTTATACGAGTATGCTGCTCAAAAGGTGGAGAAATTGAGATGTATTTTCAGTTTGAGACAACTTAAGCCTACAAGCTCAATCTGCCACCGTGTTTTCGTGAAAGTATTGCTTCATTGTGATTGCTCAGCAATGTCAAGACAGCAAAAACAAAGAAATTCAGAGAAATTTTATAAAATGTGGTCTTCAGAGATTTGCATGCAGATAGATGCTCACTTGAGATTTCTGAAGTATAACTATAGAAATGAAAACCCAAAGTTGGCAGGTCGTAAATAATAAAGGAAATGGCTCATTGTGATGTGGTTAAGTGATGGTAAATCAGAGGAGAAACTAAAAACAATCTACAAATTAAAAGGAAAATAAAACAAACTCACGATGAAATCCTTTAAATGGCTATCATTTCATTCCACTGGGAGAAAAACCCATGTACACAGAGAATGCTCAGAGGTACACATAAAGTCATCCATAAAACACACACTCATGAAAACAACAGTGGATTTCTTCAGAACTGTGTTTGAGATTAAAAATCTTCCAAATTGAAACAACTAAAAACTTCCAAATAAAACATCTGTCCTTACACTCTAGAAGACATGCATATATGCAAAATACATCACTTAGAATAATATTTGTATTATATACCTATTGCATCTTAATATATTTATGTTAAGTGTGTATGTACATTACTTTTATGACACTGTGTACAACTGCAACATTTTAAATGCTGCAGAGAAACGTCTAACACTGTGTGAACATTTTACAATGAAATCAGGACTGAACCTCTTCACGCTGCCCACAACTGCATCTGTTTGTTAGTGAGGTCTGCTGGATGGATTTCAAATGTGCTGCTCAGAGAACTGCAGTATGAAGTGGGTGGCCAACACCTCTGCAGGTAGGTGTATTTATTGCTTCCACATACCTGTCAAGTCACTACAGGCCAGCATGCAGTACTCAGACGCATCATACAGCAGATATGAGCTTTGACACATTAACGCCAAAAACTAATGGAAGAAAAAAAACTGACAGGCTACTGATTCTGCAGCCAACACCCTCACACTGTTTATCATGCCATTAGGAAAGGTAAGGTACGAGTAGAAAGGCACCTCAACACTGATTTGTGTTCGCAAGTCAGAGCCTAAATAGACAAGATGAGACTCAATCTTATTCAGCTCTGCGTGGCTGGAAAAATCAAAATATAAAAGATGAGAAGGTTTGTCTCGTTTCAGAGAAGAATCAGGCAGAGAAAAACTTCAACAGCAGCAGCTTTTTTTTTTTTGTCTCCAGAGTCATATTGGCTAGTTAAGAGTTTTTTCTGCTCTGAGTCAATGGGGTTTCATATTTCCCTCCTAGGGTTCATCCTTGCAGTCCACAGTGGCCCTTTTACAGTATTTACACATAACAATGAGGTTATTTGTATGATATAGAGTTCAGACAGCTGAAGATGGCTGCAGAAGAACTTCCAAAGTGTGTAGAAAACACAGAAACAAAGGAAAGCATCCAACTAACAGAAGAAAGATCTTAAAGCCTTGGCAGGAGTTTTGGGCACTAAAAATGATTCTGATAAGGAGTCGATGTATCAAACCATTCACACTCAGCGTTATCCCTCCTTTTGGTGCATCTAAATAGAACATGTGACCCTGAGGGGCATGAAAATAAAAGTTGCCATGTAATGGACCATGTAATGCCACTCTGGATATACATGCATGCGAGTGTGTTGAGTGTGTGTACGTGTGTGTGCGTATAAGTGTGTGTGTGTGTGTGTATTATCCTAGAATGGTGTGTAATCTGCAGGGTACATGACTGGGAGCCAGTTCTCACTGAAGGTGGCGCAGTGTGTCCATCTGAGGTGACGCATGAGCTGGAAAAAGACAAAATAAACATGGAGCGATTCAGAGCGAACAAAGTGAAGAAAGCAGATATTAAGAAATAACACGTTGAATTAATTTAACAGTCACTGCTCTCATACCTGGATGCAGTTCCTCATGTTCTCTTTACTTGGCTTCTCTTCCACCATCTTTGAGGCGTATTTTAAGGCTCGGCCGTACATTTTGTTCACAAGAGCGTGTTTGTATGAAAACATCAGCACCTGAGCAGGGACGAAAAAGGTGAAGAAACCGTGCATTAGCTCAATAATCCGAAGCAAGCTCACATGGCTACTTGTTCACGTCAGAATCTGCCCCCCACCTTGGAGTCAGTCAGCTCTGCCCACTTCTGCACCTCCCAGAATGTGTCCATGAGGGCTTTAGCCACGTTTTGTTGCGAGTCGTCAGAGCTACTCGCCACCTGTTCCACCACCTCCTCAGCTGCTGTCTGTCCTGTGGTGACAGCTGCGGCGCCATCCTGTGGCGCAGGAGGGAGCAGGAGCTGGTCAGCCAGAGCACAACCTTTCCTGCACAGAGCATCCAGAAGAGAAGACTTCTGCTTCTCCATGTCACTGAAACAAAGACATTGAAACAGGGATGATTAAGGCCTCAGCAGGTATATGTAGCGATATATTACCAACTTTAAATGCTCAGTACAGTAATGATATTGCCTGATATCATCTGTGGTTTGAGGTAGTGGGGAAGTCATGCGATAAAAGACCACAGGTAGGAATCAAACCCAGTGAGACATCAACTTGTATCTGGTTATTAATTTACTTTTGGCAAGAAAACCAATTATGTAATAATCACACCATTCTAAAGATTTTTGTTGCTGCTAATTTGTTGTCTTTTTCTTTTTCTTTTTTCGGGGACTTACGTCTTGATAGAAGCAGCATCAGGCCGAGGGTCGGTCTTCATAGTGAGGTAAACAGCTAAAGCCGTCTGGTCTATTTGGGAGATGACAATGTCTGCAGCTGATGCCACCTCCTTGAGACGCTTCACTCGCTCCTGCAGACAAATGAGGGAAGGAGAAATGATCGTCAGCAGAGGTTGCTGCGCTGTTTTGACTTCACCATCAGAATCGATGTTTGTGGAGGCGAGTTTATTCAGAGTTGGTGTGTACCTTTTCAGAGTCCAGCTGATGCAGCCTCTGCACGTGCAGCGGGAGGTAATCAGAGTAGTTTTCCCTCAGTTCATCGTAGATGGAGCTGGAGTCCAACCTGAATAGCAAAAAGGGGGAAACATGATATGATGGATAAAGACTTGAAAGAGCGATGTGTTTGTGAGAAAACCAGATGAGCTGCAGTGCTCACTTCGTCATCCACTGGATCTTCAAGTCTCTCATTGCTTCTGCAAACTCATCCTTCACGTCTTTCTCTTTGTCTGCCTCCTTGTCCTTCTCCTTCCCTCCGTTCTTTGATTTGTTGGGAGCAGGGATTAAATGGTAGATGACTGGAACAATATCCTGTATGGGAACACAAAATAAACAGCTCGGTTAAAAAGCGATAAACAATACTCTGAACAAAATCTATGAGCTCTTTTTCTACTACTCTGAATCAGCATCTTACATAGTCACCTTCATTCTCTTTAGTTAGCTTTCTGTCTCATTAAAACACGCTTCTTATGACCCAGTTTAACAAATTTAAAATGGTGTTCATTGATCGTTACAGATATGAGTAATCTAACTGACCACCAGAAAACGTTCACCACGCTACAGCAAAATGAAAACCTATTTAAGACAACAGTTTTGTATCTTTTCATACAGCAATAATGACATGCTTTGACATCAGTTATGTTGTGACACAAACTATAAGAAATCCCATTTTAAGTGAGGAAAAAGCCATTTTCCTGATGGTAGGAGAGCAGAGGACGCCCTGTTGTACAGTGTTTTTAGCTCATCCAGTACCTTTTTAAATTTTCCTTGTCGTTTTGCAGAGGCCTGCCCCTGGTGGTCAGAATAACACACAGTAAGGAAGAGACAAAACAAACACACCAAAAAGGATTCTTCTTTTTCTGCAGTTACTCTTTCATCCTCATTAAAGACACTCACGCTGACCACACCTGTCCATCACAATGTTGAGGTAAATGATGTCAAACTTTGGCTTCTGTCTTTCGCTCACATCAAACAAATATGATTGACTTGTTTTCCTACATCAGCTCTACTCAGAGGCTCGAGCACTGTTTCTCAGTTATGAGAGGCTTCACAGCAGCAATTTGACTTGACAAATCAAAAATTCTTGTTTGTAAAAAAGTTCATGTCTACAGCAGAGCAATGTGGGAAAAATATAAGGGTTTTTTTGTTTTGCATTGAAGCAGTTGTGTCAGGCAAGTTCACCAGATGACAAAAGAAAGCTGTTAAAACAAAAGTGCGTAGATGTTTGACAAAAAGTTCCTGCAGCCCACAACAAAAATAATGTCCAGAAATTAAATATTTTCTGTTGTACAGACCAAATACCAGACAGCATCGGGTGAGCACATCAATGTTTCTTTCTTGCATTTCCCTTTAAAAGCCACGTTCAATGAAAGAATGAGGATAGCTAGCTGTGCTAACTTTACAATGCTAACATTCATCAGTGACTAGAAAGCAGAACTGCAACAGCTCTAAATTATCATGTAATCTGAATTTGTGAAATCGCTCCGATCTGAAGACGGCACATGGAACAAGAGGTCTGGGTAACAAAACCTGGAAAAACTTTTTGGCACCAACACAAGATTTCACTTATTCCAAAATGAGTTCAATTCAAATGATTCAACTTGATGAAAAAAATGGTTTTCAGATTTTTTTTTTTTTAAAGTAGTAATTTAGGTATGATGTTGGTGCCAAATCCAAGATGCTACACTGACTCATAAAAAAAAACAGTTAATACTTAGCACAACTGACAAAAAAATAATACCATGCAAGTTCAGGAAACACAGCAACCAACTTCAAAAGACTCGACTGCTCATCTTTGAAGATGAGATGAGATAAAACACATTAAAAAAAAAAAACAGAACTGAAAGCGACAATCATCGACACTCCAGTCTTCAACCCTGTAGTTCAGGACGACGAAACTTAAGTGAGTGTTTTAATGCCTACATTTCTGATTTCAATCATCATTTAGACAGCAGTGTCATATCTACAACAGTCGTAAAAGCCTCTGATGAGTGAGGAGTTTGAAAGAGTCATAACTTTGGATCCTGAGAAGCAGGGTTGATTACTTCGCAATAAAAAAAGACAAATGAGGCCACTCACTGCTTTCTTGCCGTACTCGCTCTTGGGGACAACCAGAGAGCCTAAAAGATAACATCCAGGACTCGTTCCCTTTGGGATCCTGAAGCGGGGGAGAGATGAAAGAGAGGAAGAGAGTGGTAGAATGAGAAGATACAGGAAGATTAAACAAGATTTGATCACATTTCTATCCTTTTCTAGAACAGTGAACTGAATGAAGTTGGCTTTTAACCATTCTAACCTTAAAGTATTTTTACATAATAAGCCGTTCTATATGAAATAAAAGAAAACCCTCTCCATAAATTTACTCACTTGTCATCTGGCAAAGACGTGACATAGAAGGGCTGTGAGGCGCCTGGGCACAGGGTGACAGAATTAGACTTCTTCTTGGCCATGAGGGCAGCACGATGTGTCTCGTAAACATCCAAGCCGAGTGTGGTGGACAGACGGTGAGAAACCACAAACGGCAGATCCTTAAGGCGCTCTAACTCGCTGGATTGCTCGTGGCGAACCTGCAGACGCACGGTGAAGTCGCCCTTTTCCAGTTTCAGTGAATACTAAAGAGGTAAAAAAACGAAAAGGAAGGAGACGTGAACATGACACTCCTGAGGCCCAAACATCAGGGAGATGTAGAGAACTTCAAGTTCTTCATGTTTACCTGGTGTGGGTAAGCGTCGCCTGAACCAAGTAACCTTTTGTTTTGATCAAACAGCATCCAGAGCTGACTGTCAAACTCAGACTCATACAGAAGTTCACAGAGCATGGGACAGCTGGGGGTAACCTCTCCACTCTTAGGCTGTGGATCAATAAAAATAAAGACTGTAGAAACACAGAAAGAAGAAAACAAACAGCCATTCTGATCTCAAGTTGAGTTCAAAGTACCTGGTGAAAGCTGTAGGTGAGAACAATCTCATAGAGTTGTCTGTTATTGGGCAGGACGTCCCTCATCCCCAGAGCTTTAATCTTTGAACTGACAGGCCTGGAAGCAAAACAGGGCACAAACATTTACTGCAGTGATGTGGAACACACCAAAGATGAGAGAGAATGTTTTTTTGTTATTGTGATGATACCTGAGAGGCTGAACCCAGGACTTGAGGGTGATGGTTGGGGACACCTCCTCATACCTCAGAGGTGATGACACTTCAAAACTTGTTACTCCCTCTGAGGCGTGCTGGCAGACACAAAAGAGGGTTGCAAAATGAAAGTGATGGTCTCTGAGTTGGAAGTGTTCTTGTCTGTGTTGATTAAACGCGTGTGTGTGTGTTCTCGGCTTACTACGTGGAGCGGTGAGGGAGAAGTGTGGAGTCCGTGGAACGAGATACTGTAGTCCACTGTGACGTCTCCCAGGCTCGCCCACCATCGAGCAATACACAACTCTACTACCTTACCTGACTGGAGAGGAGACGGATGCACAAATAAGAAATAACCCCACTAATATGGCTTTTATATCCTGTTGTATATAAATGTTTCAAAGAAGCATACCAGCACAGGGAAAGCCTCGGTTAATGAGCCTCTCTCTAAAAGTGAAGAGAACTTGTAGAACTCGTTGGCTCTGTACGCCTTCTGTTTGACCAGGTGCACCGCGTGGAGAACAAACTTTGATGATACATCTCCTGAATGGGAAGTCAGAGTGATCTCTGTGGGAAGGAGAAAAGGAGGCGTAGGTGGAGGAACAGGAGAACAACAGAGAGAGCGGATATAAATAATGGGCAAAGGCAAGAGGTGGAATCAGAATGCCAAGAAGAGAAAAAGAAAGTGGTTTAAGATTAAAAACAACCTTCATGCAGATCTATCTTCCCTCTACACTGACTTCTGATGAGCTGACAGATTATCTTTTTCATGCTAAATGAACTTGAACATTTTTTTGCCACTCCTAAGTATAAATCAATTCGACAAGTTAACAAGATACAGCAGCATGTCTGAATGAAAATTTCACACAGACGTTGAAGAATTTATATATTTATATATGTTTGAATTGCAATGTATCAAAATCAGGTTTGTGGCCAAGTGGTTTTATGAATGTTATCCTATTCTGCCATATTTGCCGTATTTTGTACGAGGGAATAAGAGGAGTCCTGCATGTTAAAAATGTCATGTGAAAAAAAAATGTATGAAAAAAAATCTTTACAAATTCAGAAAATCTGACTATGATTGATAAATATGGAGACGTCGGTAGCACACGCTGAAGTGAAATTTATGATTCAATTTATAAATCAAGACAGACCAAGTTACGACTATTTGTAATTCAGATTGATTGCACCATTAATGACTGCCAAGAGCCCACAATGAGGCTGTTAATCCATTATATCCTCTTCCCATGGTTAACATCATCACACACACACTCAGACTGACCCGCCCATGAGGCTCCCTGAGGAACTGTGATGAAGTGGCGTCTGATCTGGCCCGGTCTAAAGTGGACGTCTGTGAAACACAGCTCCTGATTCCGGCCATCTGTCACTCTGTCGGATCAAAGTGAGAAAAAAAACAGAGAAATGAGACCCAAACACAAATTACTGCAGGAAAAAAAAACAGCATGAGATGAGAACTTACTTTGCAGGGATAACAACTGTGATTGGAACTCTGAAAAGAGGGCCACAGGTTGGAGCTGCTGTGTCGTATCCACACACCTGAGAAAGAAGAGGAACAACATTAACACTCTTAGATTCAAAGGCGATGATAATCTCTTAATCGTTCTCTTTATCGTCCTGTCTCTACCTCCGTGTAGTGCACTCCTTCTCTCAGCCCAACTGGGTCGATGCGGACATTGACGTGACGACACTGGTTCATCAGCTCCAGATGAGAGGGACACTGAACCCAGGGGGCGGCACATGTCAGCGCCAAGTGTAGCTGCAAGGAGATTCTCTCAGAGTTTCCTGGGGTGGAGATCACAGAAAATGAATGATAGTAAGAACAACAGCACAGGTAGAAAATGCTTTATAGGGGTTGTGTAACTATTAACAGTACCTGTGTTCTCTGGAAAGATGGGTTCGATGCCTACTCCGTGATCTGAGGGTGCAAGAATTTGGGCTGGGTCCCTGAGGTAGATGCCTCTCTGCGATCCAACACTTACTGAGAAGCCCAGATTGCTTGTGGGTAAAGAGGCATGTTGAGTGAGGTAGTCTAATGCCTTGTCAACCTGAAAGAAACAGACATATAGCTTTATTTTTATTTAAAGAGTTGAGATTATAAAATTATTAAAATAATTAGAGCAGGCTCTTTAGAGGTTAGTAAGCAGAGCAGCAGTCAAGTCACCTGGATTATTCCATGGCCCTGTGCAAACACCTCTATGTCATCAACCTTCATTGCTGTGTTTTCCAGCGCTCTCCTCACAGCAGGAACAGAGGGAGGGATCCCGCTCTGCTTCAGTCCTTGATTACACAAAAACACATCAGGTTAGTATCCTCCCACTTTTCCTCTCACGTAACATCAGTCCTTGCCCATGGAGTCACCTGAGAGGATTAGTGCAATGCCTCCACAGGCGTTTGGTGACGACATAGATGTGCCGTTCATCAGCTGAGTCCCACGAAGAGTCCAGTTGGGAACAGATGCAATGGCACCTCCAGGGGCACTGATGCTGACTCCCAGGGCCCCATCTGTACTGGGGCCCCTTGAGGACCAGGTGTACTGGTTGGGAGGCAGCTTCTCCCTCAGGGAGTATTCTGCCACCATCATGTCTGGGGTCACATATGCTCCAACTCCTATGAGCAGAGGACAGCAGCAATAAGAAGCCACATCCTTCACTTTACGTTTGCATTCGAATGTTGAGCCCTTTGTACCTATGACGCTGCTTGTGGTTCCCCCTGGGCAGCCAACTGTTGAAAGGCAGGGGCCGTTGTTTCCTGCACTTGAAACAAACATCACATTGTGCTTCTGCACAGCCTCGGTGATCACCTCGCAAATCCTCCTGAAAACAACAACAAAGAATCTGTTACCATGTGTGCAAAATAAACCCACACAAACACACTCCATTGTCAAAGTACTTACCCAGAATTGGGCCAGTGGGTGGCTTCCCCATAGCTATAATTAACTAGGTCACACTTGTAGTTGATGACTTCAATCATCTTTGAGAGACATAAAATACAAGAATGAAGTAACAGAAAAATTGACACAATCATAGACAAACTGACCATTTTTACTTCAAATTGTGGTAAAATTTACCGCACGGATGAGTCCTGTGCCGGTCTCCATGGTGCTAAGGCGGGTGTCTCCAATCTTAAGAGCCAGGATTTGGGCACCAGGGGCCACACCATTGCGCTCAGGTTCCTCCGGGAAGTAACCTGCTGCAATGCTTGCCACGTGTGTCCCATGAGCTCCTTGAAATGCAAACACTAAAGGTTAGCCTGGAAAACACATCATCCTGCCTGAACTCACTCTAACACCAAACATCTTTTCATTTTCACTAACTGGGTTGTATGTAGGCTTATACGCAGTATGTCTTACCTCCACTGGTGACAATACAGAGAGTGTTTCCCTCATCGTAAATATTGACAGAGTAGTTGAGCATCTCGGCATTTCCTAACGTGGCATACTCTTGAGACTCTTTGTACGAGCTCAACACTGTGGACTGGGACAGCTCTCCACACTCTGAAGTGTCGACAACGGCCCTGAGCAGAAAAGAGCAGCATCAAATAATGTAAGAAACAAATGAACTTAGGTAAACAGTGATTGATATTGAGAAGGATAGGTAAAAACTAGGATTTCATTTGGCTTACTTCCATGTGACGCCGTCATGCCAAAGCACACAGTCATAAACAGGACCAGGATCACTGTACTTCTTTTCTAGCGATGCCAGCAGCTCTGACTGACTCTGCAGCTCTTCTTTCTGCAACTTCTCCATCTGAGGAGTGTTAGGTATCAGTTAGAAAAATATGCATTTCTTTAACTATTAAACGCATGGAAACACTGACGGGTACACAGAGGAATCAAGTGTAAAGGTCTGACCTGTGAGGGAGTTGGGTGAGAGAGGTCAAACTCTTCCGTCTTGCGTGAGACTTCAGCGAGTGCTGCTCTGTGTGGGGGGTCCCACATCTTCTCCTTTCGCTCTTTCTAGAACAAATAGAAAATTTCAACATTATTTTTCATTATGCTAAAACATAGTTACAGCATTGAATTAGAAAGCAGATACAACCCTACTTAAGTATCAAACTACATTAAAGCTTGAGTTCAAGTCTCCAAAGATCTGGCACAGTGAATGCCACCAGAGCCTTAATCTCTTTGTACAACCACAGAGTTGCACAATGAAACTCATTACACACTCAGTACAGTAATAGTGTCAGGTCTCCTTACCTGTATTCTCTCTTTAAGGGCCTTGGGGAAAAATTCATAGCCATTTTTAACTCCAATGCGATACTTCCCTGATGGATTGACCCAGGCAGGAGGAATCTGGAAGACACAAAAATACACTGTGTGAGACAAATATGAAGACAAATCCACTTAGATGCATGTCTTTGGTATGGTTAGATTCAACAAGGATCTTACAGAACTACAGAGAGAAGTCATAACAAACCCCCACAGAGGATGGGAGATGTCCTGCAATGGCTCATATCAATGTCACTATTCTTTACACCTTATCACATGGGCACATACCTTGAGTGTTCTACCAGAGAGGCCAGTTATAGTCCCATCTTTGGGCTCTGCCAGTGTGGTCATGTTCACATCACCGCTGCCTGTTGTATCGATGATATCTATAATCTTTGGCTTCCCCTCAGTTGTAATCTAAAAAACAGAGAAAAATGAAGCATATGACTGTGGAAATGACGCATATATGTTTAATGATTTGTACAGATCACCATCTATTTCAGACATCACATATCTTAACTGAAAATTTGATCTGCGATCTTTATTGAACGCAAATCCAGAACCTTGAAGTGCCGTGCAAATGCAATACCTCCCATACCTTTGTTTGTTTCTACGCGATTAAGAGGGTCCGATTCAGTCGTTACTTTTGTAAGAATAATCGAAGCAAGGTGACGGGGTTAAATTTATAATTAAATTATACGAAATTAAATTAATTATAACTAATTATACAGCCTATGGTTAAAATATATGACTATCTTAAATTTAAACTTATACCTTATAAAGCACCCTTGTTGCATTTAACGAATTGCCCAACCACTCCGGTGACAAATGTGTAGCTAGTTGACCAGATTCCGGTGTGACTTGGCAGTTAACGTGAAGTTATGGCTCGTTAACCGACAATGATTAAATTACATGTATTAGTGTACTGATTAAATAACTTTAATCGTGTCTTTGTAGCAGAGCTGGCAGAGTTGGCAAAAAGCTGATGGCAAAACTGTAATAAGAACGGAAACTGGGAAATGTGAAGCGAACAAATGCTGCTGTTAGCCACTGTGCTATCCCTGCTAACCGTAAATCAGTTACTTTTAAATAAGAAAAGCACTGACACTAATTTTGAATACCAGGGAAATTACCGTAAACTATTAACTTTTTGTTGATTTGGCTGTCACAAAATATGTTGTATCAGTTGAATTAGTTTCGTGGTGTGTATAACTGCCGACGCTAGCCAGCTAGATGTAGCCGTTTGGCTGACTGTGTACATATTACGTGAAGGAGTTGGGCCTCTAGCATGCTAACGGTTAGCTTTTACCATCTGGCTCGAAGCGACCGTAGGACAGCCGGTAAGATTTACCTGCATGCCGGGGGCCCCGGGATCCACGCCGGTGTCGAGGATGGCGATAAGCACCCCTCGGCCATCGTACTCGGGGAACCTGGTAAGATAAGACGAGGCGCCGGTTTCTTTTTTGGGGAGCAACCCATGAAAGGGGAACGGTTCTTCAGTAGAATGAGCAGCCATGATAAAAAAGAGCGACAATGAAAACAAAGCAGCGAAATGGGGAAGAGATCAGACCGGTGGGAGAAACGGGGAGGTGAGCAGTTTAAAGGGGCAGTGTGGGTCCCTGTGCTACTGTTATTCAACAGGCACTCAGCGTCATGTGAAACGAAACTTACTATAATAATAATAATAATAATAATAATAATAATAATAATAATAATAATAATAATAATAATAATAACTTTCGTCGCATAAGATAAGCACACCTGTATCCTCAAGCTTGGTTTCATCTAGAGGGAAATGTCTGTACTCTTATATTTTGTCTTCAGAGGCCCTAGTTCACCATGTTCAAGTTGTTGTGCCACAGATTGAGCAAAATGAACCTGGTGTGAATATTGCATCCATTAAAATACTGTTAATGACAATTTTAGGCCATTCCTGAAAATATGTTTTCATAGAACTCAACTCAACTCAACTCAAACTTTATTTATAGAGCACATTAAAACAACCTCAGTTGACCAAAGTGCTGTACAAACAAAAAGCAACAGTTACTCAGAGCCACTAGTGATGCTTTTATGACCGTTTAAGAGGTATTTAAGAATGTTTACAAATATTTTCAGTCATGCTTCAACAGTATAATGCTTGGAGAATCATTAGTAATGTGGAAAGCAGCTTTTCATCTTCAGTCTGCTTGTTTTGTATTTAATACAAAGAGGGCAACTTTGCTCATCATTTAGTCCTAATGTTGCACATCAAAGCATGGTGACACTGACTGTTCAGATGTCCTCAGTCATGTTTTAATTTTTGCAAACATCTTCTGAGCTCTTTGTTAGATTTAGAATACAAACATCATTTTTATGTAAGGTGACAGAGAAGTACAGTGTTTGAATAGATTTTAACTTTTAAAAATGGGCAAGGTTAAACAAATACTAATGAAAATCTGTTCTTAACCAAGTTTAGCATGGCTTATTAGCTATAATGTCTGGGAACACATTTCCCATTTTCCCTCTCCTGCAACCTGGAGGGAAAAACAGCTAAAGGGAGAAGTTAACAATTGGTCCGGACAGCAGAAGTTTGCAACCCAGGGTCAACCTCGGCCACATCACAAAGACTTCCTGTCTTAAATTCAAAGTCTGACAGGAAGAGTCAATTGTAGGATTCTGCCAAATTTGGCAGTGCAGAAACAAATCCTAACTTACTTCTCTCCATCTTACCTCAGCTTAAGCCTCTCATTTCCACCTACTGGCATTTCACTTGTGTAAAAGCAATACTGCAGCAGCTGTTTGGATTAACCTAGTTAACTTATATTACCTTGAGGAAGGTGAAACTTAGGTCAGTCGATATTATCCTTGAGTTAAGTGAGGGTGTTTGAGGACACATCAAACCCTGTGTCATACATATGATACATTTATTAGGGAAAGGGTTCATCTGTGATGAACTTTTTTATTCTAAAACTCATCTGCATGTTTGTAAGTTACTGCAGGCAGAAAGAATAATTCTAATTTCATACTAACTCAGCCTTATTATGTGAAAATCTTTTACAAAATATCTACTGTGTGAAACTGGAGCAGTCAACACGTCATTTCAATCTTCCTGTAAGCACACTCTGATAGGTGCACACTAGATGGTGCTATGTGACTTTGTGCTTGTGTGAGACTTTGCGCCTAGTGTTCTTTGACGGACAGACAAGCCTCTCATGGTAATGTTTGCTGCTCAACTTGGAAATGAATGAACCCTTTTTGTTGCATAGTCAAGACCATGATACACAATATGGAAGCTACTTTTCACTATTAACCAGTTAGCATGTCCTTATGGCAGCATCACTCCTTTACAGAGGAGTAGAGAGGAATTTTGAAAATTTCATCTTGTTGCATAAAATCTTGAAAACTTTCATTTTGTTTATTTTCATTTATTTCATTTTTTTCCTGCAGTTACGCAGTTTAAATGATTACACACTCCTCATAAAATTACAAAAATTTAAGATTTCAGAGTCAGTAGAAATAATAAAGCCAGTAAATGAAAAAATAATGTTTTCTTAGTGTCAGCATGATTTACATATTTGACTTACAAACAGGGATGTTATTTGCTGGTCTGGGGCCTAACCTGGTAGATCTGAGAAGTCAGCTCAGCTGTGTTTGGTATACCTATTTAGCCTGCTGCCTTTGCCTGTGTAATTTACAGATCACCTGTTATTATATAATCTTTCATAACATTAACAAAAAAGTGTTTTCACCCTTTTAATTCAGTTACAAGCACAGTCTCCCTCTGGGAGGGCAGAGTTTGTTATATCTGTACATCTGCATGTGTTGCCAATTCTACTGTCTCCACCATTAGCCTGCAGCGTAATTTCTGTTGTAAGTGCTTGTAATATTCTGTTTCTGCTTTTACTTTTCCCCCAGATGCATGTCATCTTTTTGCTGAAACAAAAATACAGAGTAGAAACACCACATTTAAAATAACACATCAGATCAACGTGGATTCTCTGCATGGGTGAGTCAGATGAATGTAAGCTAACCATGAACCCAGAGGTGTTAAATTAAAGTTCTCTTGATGTTCTTGCCGCTGACCAAATCCTTTGTTTTCCTCTGACATTTCATTCATGCTCATTCCATAGAGATTTTTCTTTTTTTCCACATCCATAATACAGGGATTAACTCTGCACATGTCATTCACCATCTGTTCAATGTAGCACGCTGTCTCTCTTACATAGTCTATATCCGTATTGTAAGTACATTGTATGCTGCAGTGTGTGGTTGCACTAAACACAAGTCAGAAGAGAGGGTTAGGTGCAAGGGAACAGTTATTTCTAGTGCGCCAACGCCCTCAAACACTGCACTGGTGGCTGCTTGGTGTGTAATAAAACAACAGTGAGCATCCTTTCACTAATCTGCTTAGAATCAGCATCTGCTGTCTCTTCCTCTTCCCATCAGCAGCCTTTCATTCTCACGCATACAAAAACTCTGTTTGATGCCATACTCATACTTGGACACAAATTTGAAATTCTTGTTTACTTCAATTTTTGGCTCAAAATAGGTCAAACCTCCAAAGTAAGAGGGGGGTTTCTCGGCTTCTCTGTTGCACACATACAGGCTTGTGGTTTACCACAGGGTGTATCCACTTCAGCTGAACTGAAATAAAATCTGTCTTTGAAGCTCTGTTTCTCCGTGTGAAGTCGTGCACACAGCGACAAAAACCTGTACTCTCCTCCTCCCACGTTTTCTTGTACATATGACTGGTTTGCTCGGTATGTCATGACAGCAGCAGTGTGCGACTCTTGCATTGTACCCATGTGACCAATCTGACATCTGTGCATGCAAATCTACAGTTAGGAGAAGATTTTTGCATTTACCAGGTTGAACCAACTTCTGGTGACATTTGAGCCTGAGTCAGTCACCCATCTGGCTACAAAACAAGACAGGAATAAACTGCCCATACAGTTTTTAGAAGAGATAGTCAAAGGCACACAAACCATGCAGTTAACTGCATCACTGATAGGAATGCACATGGACTGTAAATGTTTACACACAGTCAGCACTGGAACAGGGATTCTTCAAGTACAAGTACAGGCCATCCATTCATAAATGTAAACGTAAAACATTTACACATGGAGCTTTGCTTTTAGAGCAACAAAATAAAAGTTGCTGTTGCTTAATTTTCTAATATTGTTACATTTTGTGTCATTGTGTTTTATAATATTGCTGTATTAACAATTTGAGATACAGTTGGTATTTATTTCTACAATCAATCATCAAGTTATTTGTTTTCTATTATTGATCTACACTGGCTGAGTTCGTATACAGTTAATAAACTAAAAGCACCAATTCAACAATTCAAAATGTAACCCTCCCTACTTAGGTTAATGCACACACACACAAAAGTATTAGTTCGGCATATATTTGGCACAATTTGCTACAGTACTTGCACACTTATTTCAAAAGCAGTGTCTTACAGATGTAGTATTTTTTTTAAAGTTAAACCCTTTTACAGATGATGTACATACAGGTACAATGTTTCTAAAGTAACATACTGCATATACATGAACAAAAAACAAGTTCTGCAAGTCCTTGATACTAAATTTAAACGAAACAGGGTGAAGGGAGGACGCTTCTTTGATGGAACTGATAATGGCAAATATCTGACATGAGTATCCAACTGGAAACTTCTTCCGTCAGTTCCTAGAGAGCCAATGGGTTTTAGGATGAACTTAATTGAACCAAAGTAAAAGTGTGTTGAAACTGAATACAAATAAAGAACTTGAGTAAAAGATACTGAAATCAAAGCTGTCAAATAGTTGGTGCAACATGTTTCTTGTAAATTGGACCAGGAGTTAAAGTTTAATAAAGTGGAACAACTCAGTCAGGAATATGTGATATAAAGTTGTTTTTAAGTGCAGTTTTTGGTGGGTTACCTTGATTCTTGTTTCAGCAGCTTTAGTCTCTCTATTTAAGGGTCTACCAGGACAACAGTAGTGACGAGACGCTTAGCCTAATTAGATTTAAAGCTGTTCTAAAGGAGTCATGGCTAATCCTTGGCAGAACTGTCCCTTCTTTAAGACAGGCTGTCCGACTGTTCTTCAGCCCCACATCTCCACAGGGCTTGGCTCAGCCAGCTGGGTTTGTGGAGTGTCCCTGACTGGAGTCAGACTATTTTGGGGAATGTAGTCATAGTGATGTCAGAGGTGTGGCTCAGTGGGTTCAACTGTGTGGGCTGCTTATTACCCCTGTGTCTGAATCACCTGAATGGATCCTAAATCCAGTCCAGACTAACTTCCCACAAGGCAGATCAGCACCTTGTGTCTTCTTCTTTATGCTGAGTATGGCCTAAGGTCAGAGCCAACTGGGAAACAGGGGATGATTTTTTTTGTTGATTATTTCTGACTAGTGACTGAATTTCCAAAAATTATTCCATCAACACACAAGTTTCCTTTAGGAGCTGCAGAGCAAGTTATCTTTAAGTTAGTAAGATGAGGCTCTGTTTGTCGGTACAAAACAGAATTTTAATCTTATCAATGGAACTCTGACAAACATCATTCTTTGACCATAAAAAAACAAAATTTGCAGCTTTCATAAAAATTTAAAACAAAAATTTAAACTCTGTCATAATCTTGTTTGGGATGACTGCTTGTTAGCTGCAGTAGAGATTTGCATGTTGAAGGTAGCCTCCAGAACAGAATATTTCAATTATATAGGATAAGTTAAAGAATAGAATGCAAATGTACTTTATTCTGTAATAATTTTGATTTCTCTATTTGTAAAGATGTTTTGGGCTGTGGGGAATGAAATGACAAAGAACAGAGCAAGGATTAACAAAAGTGGCCAAAACAAGTCCACAGGACTCGTTTTCTTTTTGTCTACTCTTTCTAATAAAATCCCCATATGCCTTTATTCCATACTTAAGTTACCAATCTTTTATACAGCCCGGCAGCTCAGGTCATGTAGAGTAAGTACACCTCTTTGGTCCTTAGAAATAACAGTTTAAAACCTGTTTTTTTTTTTTGTTGTTGTTGTTTTTTTGCATCTGCAGTCATTCTGATGTAGAAAACAATCTCAAGAGCCTCAGTGGAGTCAGGCTGCTGCTTCTACATGTGGGGCCCTTGAAAGGGGAGCAGCACTAACACTCACTGCACAGACACGTGATGCGTCACTGATTCTCAGTCAGGGAGGCAACAAATAAAAATCTGATCAATGGGGAAATGGTAGTTTGTTTAGCCTGTGGCGGTAATTCTACTTTTTAAATCATTCAACATTATGAGCCAGATCTTGTCAATGCAGAGACAAGCCATCCTTGTGACGTTGTGGCTGTTGTATAAGGGGTGAATGATGCCCAAGGTGAGCGTGACCAAGTTACTGTATGAGGGGTTGTTAATGAGGAGTGAAACACTGACACTGCTGTTTGGGGTTTTGACAGGCCTCCTGTCTCAGTGTGACAACATGATGACATGTAGATCACAGGTTTTGAAAGGGGACACTAACTAACTTGTATGAATATTGTCTGTTTCATTTTAGCATGCATACAGACATCAAAAGAAAAGCTGCTTTTAGCCCTCTTTAGGATAAGAGACATTTTTAAAAATGAATAATTTCCTACTTTTGCCATAGGATGTGTAATCATGGACGTAGTCGGTGATGTCATCCATCTGTTTCTGAAACAGGTTTTTGAAGCGAATCAGCCGGCGCGGCCATATTGGAAACGAACAAGGCGGGATTTGAGTATCCACAGTAACAGCCATAGGGCATCCGTCAGTCACGTGAGCCAAGCTGTGCCTCTGATTGGACAAACTTAATTTTTTTTCTAACTCAGCAAAGATATTAGAATCATGAGTTTGTCCAATCAGAGGTACAGCTCAGCTCATGTGACTAATGGGCACCCTATAGCTGTTAGAAGGGAACCTCAAAGTCTACGTCATATGCAATATGGCCCTGTCCACCAATCGGCTTCATTTGACTGTATCAGGAGCAGAGGGGTGACATCACGGATAGTATGTCCATATTTTATAGTCTATGCTCTTGACAGGTATTTTAAACAATAACGGGGGGGTTAGAGGGCTTTGTCAGACCAAAACAACTTAACATGAGCCAAAAGGTCACTAAAGTTGTAATCCTGTTCTCTCTCTCATTGTGCTGGCCCTGATGAAACTGGCTCCGTGTAAACAGATGCTTCATGGCGACGTAGGTGGGCCATGTGTCTGCCTAAAGTCTGGTTCATGTTGGAATTGCGTGGAACTGCGCTGTACTGGCCAGCCGAGGAGTGGCACTGGGGGTTATAAAAGTAATCGTATCAGATCATAAAAGTGTGGTATCACCCAGCACTAGTCGTTAGTTGTTTATTTGTTCGTTTGTTTACTTATCACTAGAGGAATGTTGTTAAGTTTTGGTCTGGGAGGGGATTGTTGTGAATATTATTCCTATTTCACTGCAAATTGAGTAGCACCAGTACACCAAGTCAAATTGTATGTGTAAATGTTCTTGACAACAAAACAAGATTCTGATTCTGATTCCCGTTGACTCACAGTGCTAAGATGATGCCTTGTAGATAACATCTGCATAACTTCAGTTATGGCTTTAATTCATCATCCATTATCATTCAATTAAATTGAAAATATTTACATAAAAAAACAGTTTCATCAATGGTGCCACTGCCTCCTCTTGGTAGCATGGATCACCCTCCATACAGAGTTAGTGGGCGGTGTCTTTAGGAGCCACACCCCCACCGCTCTCGCTGCTGCTGCTGCGGGAATCGAAGCTGAATCTGCTCTCCTATCCCTAAGCAGCCAGCAGCAGCAGTAGCAGCAGCGGCAGCAGCAGCAGCAGCAGCGTCAACAACACTGGTCGGACAGGAGTATGATCGCTTTCCGGAGAGCATAGATGTGCAAAACCCCTGGATTATCCGCGTGCTGGAGAGCCAAGAACCGAGCACCGTGGAGGACTGTTTTAATCTAGTCTTCAAAAGGAAAGAGCCACGGGTGAAGCATGGCGGTAGAAGAGGAAGGTCTGCGGGTTTTTCAGAGCGTTAAAATAAAAATAGGTAAGGAGAAAAATCCCTACCCCCAGTCTGAGCGCCTCAATGGATGGCTCCATGTTAACGGGCCAGGCTCGCTGTGAAGGCTGGAGGAGGAGGTCTTATCTGTCTTGTTCCTGCTGTTATTGAAATTCAAATCACACGTTGTCTTCTTTTCAGAGCATGGAGCTGAAAATTTGAAGATTAAAAAATGTGTAAAGGGGGGGGAGCAAAGGGATTGAAAGCCTTGTGGGAAATTGTGGGAATTTGGCAGCTGGCACCAGAAGCCAGCTCTACATGATCTGAACAGGCTGGCTGATTTTGAGCAGACTGTGCGACATAAAGGCTCCACAGCTGCACAGTTCCAGATGCTTTTTCTAGTCATTTCACATCAAATAAAACCTTTATTACACCTTAGCTTCAAACACCCATTCATGAAATCTTCTTACCCCCCCCCCTCCTTCACATTCCCCCCTCACAATACCTTTCCTCCTGTTACTGCTTCATGCTTAACTGTCTAGCTATTGATTGTTAGCCCAGATTTCTATATTTAGAAATGTAGCTGGTCCCCAGTGGGTACTCTCGGTTTGTAGCAGGCATGTGGTGCATGAATATCTTGTGAATGGAGCCATGAGGAGGCTGAGTGCGGTTTGCTATGGAGGACAGCGGTTTTATACAATTCAGAAAATGGCATGACTGAGGGAAGTTAATTGGGATGGAAAGGAAGAAATTAATTTTCCAGATCTTGAGTTGGAGTGTTGCAATTAAATTATGGTTAATGGGTCTAACCACATGTATCACGTCTTTTCAAAGACAATAACAAGACAAAAAAGAATCATATTTAAGACACTCTCTTCATGTACACTATAAATATCAGGGTTTCAATTTATGATGACGACTTTTTTAATGAGTTGATTCAAATTATGAAACAACTTTCTAATATAATTACCAATACCAATCTCATTTTCCATTTGAAATAGTTTGTTTGACTAACAGTACAGTGTTACAGTGCTAAAAATGAATTACAGCTGCATATATTTGTACTTTTGAAGCTTTAACCAGAGGAGTTTTGGCTGTTTTGCTAGATGCAACATTATGATTTCAATGTAATATGAACAATGTCTGTAAATACTTCAGCTATTCCGTTTAGTATTACTACAACAACAGAAATAAAGCTCATATTGTATTCTATAAAACAATTGATAACACGCCAAACAAAACAAGGTGCTTTCAGAATATAAGAGTAATGATGTAAAAAAAAAAAAAACTGTCTCAAAGCTTTAGCTTGAATTAAAACTATAATCAAATGAAAAAGGATGGTCAAAACATGAAGAATACAAGACAGCTTCCACTCAGTCCTTCTTTAATACTGATTTTAACATTGCATTGGTTGTATTTAGCACATGTATTGTTCACATTAGTTCCAGTTGAATATCCAAACATTCGAACGCAGCCGTTACTTCCTCTCCCCGCTCACACTGTTATCAGAGGTCAGCCTGGGATGTTTTCACCGACATCCGGCACCCGACTCGTCCTCACTGACTGTGCTTTCTGCTTTGTTTTGACTCCAAACATGGGGCAGAAGGGATGAGCAGAGGAAAAACAAAATATTTGTCACAACAAACACACACGCTCCAGGGCTGTGTATTGATGCCAGCCCTGCACAAAACCCCTCCACTGGTCTCTTTTCCAGTTGAGCTGATATATAAAGTGGAGCTGTGTGTATTTAAGCTCCTTACCTGCTGTTAAAATTGGCTGCAGTGTCGCCCGATAAACAGCTGGAGAGAGAACCACTCCAAGCTATCATGCTCAGACCTGAAACCCCAGAGAGAAGTGGTGTTGAATCACAAAGGCTTTGTCAGATTGCTGCACTTTCTGAATGAACGATCAGTCAGCCGGCAGCAGTGAGTCTGTAGATGAAAACTTAATGACTGGATGACACATGTCTTTCAGATACAAGCCCCTTCACTTATGATGGAGACAAAATGCAGCCTGGGGGATGTTTTCACAGATTTATTAAAGAAAAAGAAACAATGGGATACGCCAGTGGTTTTCAAAGTGGGGGCCATGGCCCCCTGTGGGGTTGCCAGGGGGCACAACGGGGGCTTCAGAAAATTGGAGCAAAGGGGAAAAAATATAATCAAATATTTGTATTTTTCTATTTAGTTATTCTTTTTATATAACCATTTGTCCTGAACGTACAACACGTAAAATGTCGTAATCGTCAGACTCTTAAGTTTCTGATTTGTGAAAGCTCAAAGTCCACGTCATATCTAAGATGACCCTGTCCAATGATTGGCTTCATTTGACTGTATCAGGAACAGAAGGGTGATGTCGTGGAGACCACGTCCATGTTTTATAGAGTCTATGCTAAGAACTCATGGCCAACTAAAATTCGAAAATATGAGGCAGCTTATTTTCCTGTATGGCTTTACAGCCATACAGGAAAATGGTTATGATTGCCCAAAACAAGTGTTTAAAACCTTCAAAACTTCAGAATCACTTGATACAAAAACACCCGTCAGAGACTGAAAGAACAGTAGACTTCTTTAGACTTAAAGAAGAGCATTTGGCCAGGAAATCTGCTGCATTCACACAGCAAGTTACCTTGCCCGGGCGGGCCCTGAAAGCATCATTTTTAGCATCATATCATGAGCCAAAAAAATCATAAATCTGTTGGTTCACAAGGGGGTCCCCGGCCAGAAGCTAATGCTGTTTGGGGGGCCTTAGCATGGCAAAGTTTGGGAATATGCAATTGTTAGAAGTAAGAGTGACATTTGAAAATGAGTAAAAAATTGTAGGCCTGAGTTATATTAGTTTGTTATTGTGTGTTTGAAGCATTTTACTGTATTAATTTGATTTAATTTTTTTTGGTCAAAACTAGAACAGCTGCAATAATTTATCATCAATTTGTGCAATTTAACAGTATACTTTTTCTTAGTAGCTTTCAAGCAAAAATGCCCCAGAAACTTGTTGTAGGCCTCTGTGAAATGTAGTTCAGAAGCTCTGATCAAGTTGAAATAAGGTAAAATGGAAGGAACTAAACATTGTCTTAGTACAGTCGTTGTCTGTTCTTTTTTTTAATTCCTCGACGGTCATAACACGGTAACATTGTGAAGGAAGTCAACTTGAAAGCTCTTTGAATTTGTCCTGACTTGTTATTTACATTTAATTGACATCTATGAAGAAGTTTTCATCACTTCCAGGCGCTGACTCCTCAGCCTCCTCTCTCTCCCTGCTCTTCAGTAACATCGCACTGTGACAGCAGAAGGGTTTACGCTCTGTTGTTCCCTAGCAGCAGTCACACTCACTGTCAGTGTGATCCCAATGTAGCTTTTCTCCCGGTAATGTCGGTGTAACGCTTGCATCATTGTTTTCATCAAAGTCTTGGCCTCTGGCATGAGACTGTGGTAGCCTGATGACTCAGAGCTGAAAATTAGCCCCTTATTTGTCAAAAGCTGAGGGAGAGAGAGGGGACCCTGTGATCGTTTAGGTGATTACACTGCTCTCAGTTTTCTGGAGGAACACGTGAATTTCGGAAACCGAACATGACCACTGGGCCTGAGCTTGTGCTGTCTGGGGAACGCAGGAAACAGGAAACTACCCCCAATTCACTTCCTGATTGGCTGGAAGAGACTACAAAAAGAATTGTGTTTTTTCCTGCATGGCAACAAGCTAACACAAAGCAGATGTAGTGAGATGCAGAGTGAGGGACAGAGGTGGTGTCTCTGTACGGCAGTGGGCTGTGCTTGATCTGTCAGCGACTGTGTTCCTGCCAGCACTCACAGAGATGGGAAGTCTTAGTGGCACAGCTGGAGTTAGGACCCTGCTCTAATTAGCACCAAAATATGAGCGTTTGTGACTACCCTGCCACTGCTCGGCACACTGACAAACTCAGATGGATTCATGGCACTGGAAAGGGCATTAAACCGTGGCATTATGGTGCACAACACTGTAATCGCTCATTACTTACACATCTAAAATCTTATTATAATTTTTGTGCAACCATACTTTTCTCAGAGAGGAGATGCTCTGTGCTGCTTTTACAGCATTAGCACTAAAACCATTTACTATAAATGCCCCAACAAAAATAAATTGAGCAAAAAAAGGCATTACAGGAATACTCAGAGCAAGCAAACAGTCACAAAATGTGCAGGGTTTGAGATAAGTGAGCGTTTAGACATCATGGATGCACATTAAATGCTACTTTTATGGGTTTTCTTTCTTGCGACTGGGGAGCCATTTATGTCACGTTTTAGTAGAGAAGATTCAGGACATATCAGACTGAATTTTGATTAGTTTATGAAATGATCCACAAATGTGTGCCACGGTGGAGCATAAAACCAAGCTAACAGGCAAAAATAAGCTCTATAGAGTGAGTCTGTCCTATACACAGTCTTCTTGATCTTACTCCAATTAGGCAATAACTTATTTGTGGCAGCTTTAAAGCTGTGTAAGTTAGAGAGGTAAGAGAGGTAACTGGACTTTTAAGGGTTAAGTAAAGTTCATGTTGTTACTAGATGACACGCCAGATACTTCTGTGGAACGGTGAAACAAAAAAAGTGTTATTCTTTGAACACTTGCAAACAATGAGGTGTGCAGTTGTTTGTGGTGTGTTGTGTTAAAGTTATTTTAGTTTGTGACTAGCAGTATGTGTACAGGCTTAGTGGGAAGTGACAGGATTAGCCTGAGAGAAGATGTGTCCTGAACATGCCACCCTCAGCTCCCATAAGTTACAGTCTTGTACTATACTGAGGCTTTTAGGTGTTCCAGCAGCTCTGTGTTTTTACTGTTTAATGGCATTGCAACATTACTAGGGTACTTCTGGACAAAGTAAAGAGATAGTGTCAAGCTGAGAGGACCATAGTAGTTGAAATGTTCTGTAGAGGAGGTGAAGAGTTGGAGGTCGAGGAAATCCAGGCAGCAGAGGCCGGGTGACTTAGCCTGGGAGGGAAATGCTGGTTTGTGAAGACAAAGCCCCCCCCCTCCTTTCTTTGACAGCTGGCCAATAGAGGTTCCCAAACTTCCTCCTGTCCAGACTGTATGGGAGACATCGTGTGACGGGGAGAGGGAGGGCAGGAATGTGTCCACGACGAGTACTCCAGATCATATTTTTTAGGCAAAAGAATGAAATTTGTCAAGACAGATAAACAACCTCCACGAGAATATGACACTATTGAGTCTAAAGAAGTTGTGTGCATTCAGAAGCACACATACCACCATATTTATGTATTATATAAAACTAGTTCATTTTGTCCTACATGGCCAGCTTTCTGGGAAGTGTAATTTGCTGTAAACATGTGTGTTGACTGTTGAGACCCAGAAAGTGTTTAGGTCCAGGCAGCTTCAGGCTGGCGGAATAATCCAGGTTGGGTGCAGCAGCTCCCCAAGCACTCGGTAATGGAGAACACAGTACCAGGAACAGTTGGACAGTATCAAGGAGGGCCAGCATACAGAGTCAGCAGGGGTAAATAAAGGGCCATGGAGTGCCCCTCCTTCAGGATGTCCTTCAGATGCCCCCACAGGAGAAGACTTTTGATGAGAACATTCACCAGAAAGTGGAAAGATTGGTTGACTACATTTACACTTCAGTTATTTTCTTATTGTATTGTTATACTCAGGGTGGGGAGTTGTTTAAATTATTGTGCTGCTTTTTCATGAATCAGCAGCTTATATGACACCAGCAGTACGCATTTGCCGGGACACGGGCCCCTGTTTCAAGTAAAAACAACATATTTGACAACGAGCTGAAGTCAAAACAGCTAGCATTAAGTAACTAACTGGCTAGCCAGGATATGTTTGTTTGACTGATGCTAACAGGCAGTAGCATCAGACAGACAACAGCTAACATTAGCAGTCAACAACCTGATGCATAATTTAATTCAACAGTGGCTTGAAGCTAATATTTTTGTTTGGTAATGTGACAAAGTATAACAGGAAGGATGCAAATTTCCTTGTAGCATTAGCAAAAAAAATTGCCTCGCAGCTAAAGAAGTACTAAAGTTGTGTAAATGAGGAAGTGGTGAGATGCCAGTATCCATGATTAGCTAGCATGTTGTTTTCCATCCAGGCATGACATTCAGTCCCTCCAAACTTTTACTTTTAATTGGTTTTTAATTTCTAGGTTAAATCAGGAAGGAGTGAAGTGATAATAGTTAAATTATTAGTGCAATTAATAGTTAATTTGTAGAACTTACAATAGGAAACAAAGAACAACATTATCACTGTTTTTGAGCATCTTAACCCGAGTATGAAATCAGAGGACTATGACCTTGGTGTGAAAAGGGCGAACTTCTTTTTTGTTTTGTAAGAAAAAGTTGCATAAAAAAGTAGCAGAAACGGGTACATGCTCATAATGATTGAATAAGGCATTGCAACAGTTTCTATCCCCTGGTAACACAGGCAATGTCATCTTGCCACACACTACGACTCACACCCTGCTTACTCCCTTTCCTGTGCTTGCAAAAGATAGCATATCTTCTCACCACTGTGAATGCCAAGACTGAAAGAGTATGTGCATGTAGGAGAAAGTTGTGCTCAATTCATACACTGATGCATTTAAAAGGAGTTTTTAGTGTGAGAGTTATGGAACAGGACATGGACTGTATGGAGTGTTGTGGTTTAACTGAGTCCTGTCCTTCGGTTTGGAAAGACTCTTACATCCTGAGTGGACATAACCGCATTTCTGTACACAGGTTTCTAACACGAGCACATTTTCGAGCTGATTTTCTCTCAACTTTGTAACTGCACTGTACACGCCCTTTTGCGTGCATGTTTGTGGGTCTGTATTTGTTTTGCTCAACTTTTCCATTGAGACTAACCAAAGTGTTTGAACATTAGCTGCAGGCAGGCTCACTCAAGATGCAGAGTTTGATGAGTAACCGAACAATAGTTTATCACACATGCACACACACACTGTGGTGTGTGGGACTGTAAACTCCCCCTTTAATCCCTCCATGCTCTTGCTTTTCATGCTGCTTTGTTGACTGTTGTGGTTGTGCAGACCTCTGCAATAAACAGCTCAGCTAGTTTCAGTTGGTGAGGGTTCTTTATCAATGTTTCTGGCAACGAAAGAGATACATTTTAGTTTGAGATTCATCAGAAGACAGCTTTTGTATTTTATATTTTCAGACATTTACACTTTATTGTTTTGGCGACAACATTTAGTGAATGTATGCTGATAAAAGTTTCATCCTGCATCATTTTTCTGCTCAAGGCACCTGAAGCTGTGTCTTCAGAAACTGGACAGTGAGGCGGTGGATTATGTTGCAGTTAGGTAACACTGTCACTGTGTGACATCAGTGTGTCTGACATGCAAATTGACTGCAGCTACATGTTTACTTATAAGGGACAGAAGTCACACATTTTCAGATGGGTGGAGGGTTTGATGGTGAAAAGATTGGCCTGGTATTCAGCCCATTATTTCATGTTTATAAACTGAGTATTGCCTCACATCATCTGAAGATGAATTGACTGTAACAGTCAGGGGTAGGGAAGTATGCTGAAGAAATATTCCAGATTTTAATTGCAACTCTTTGAACTTGTCTTGTGACTTGCTACAGATTTGTCTTTTCTGGACTTCTTAGATTTTAGACTTAGAGCTTGCTTAGACATACGCAGAAATTTGCGCTCCATATCAGAGTGTTTTTATTGAGTACAGTACTTGGGAGTTTTTATTTAATGCACTGTTGTTTGGTCAGTCACACAGTGCCTCCTGTAGCATTGCCCCTCAGGTCTGAAATCCTGCTTCATCATCCACAGACCTGTCCTCTGATCAAGGCATAAAAAGTAACTGTAAAGAAAAAGAAATATAACTAATTGTCATGTAATAGAGTCAGAGTTTTTAAAGCGACTGAATTTTTATTTCTTTGAATGAAATGGAAATCTAAATTTTAGCTAATTGACCCAGAACTCTGTCAAAACACCTAACAGGGCCAAACACCAGATGACAGAGTCAAAATCAAAATCTGTGTGCGGCTAACGTTATCTGCTAGACTATCACTGCTAGGACAGTGATTGTGATTGTCTATATGCATGTGCTGGTTACACATTGCTTTGGTTGACTGGTTTTATGCCACTTTAACCAAAAACAGTCCTTATTCATTTATATCTTGTTCTACGGTGCAGTTTTACACCGTGTGAATAGTGTGTGAATATTTTGTGATAGTGTCAAAAAGAAAGAGCTCTGACTTCGTTTTTTCTCAGTTCTTGTTTTGACTCCTGATTTGGGAGCATCAAAGGAACTGAGCATTCATTGTGGGATAATAAATTGTCATCATGCAAGTTTCACTCTGTCTTTCCATTCTCACGGTGTCTCTCTCTCTCTCTCTGCCTGTCATACTCACTCGCACAGACACACTCGAACACTGCCACTCGGGGGTAACTGGGTTGTTCTCTGCTTTTAAACTACATCTTGGATCCAGTTGAAATTCCTTTCTCCTCATCTCATTTCCTGTTGTAGCTTTCTCCAGAGTGAACCACTCCAGTTTTCTATCTGACTGACTTCTCTCTCTCTCTCCCTCTCTCTCTCTCTTCATTCCTTTCCTTGAAGCCTGTGTTTCCCAGGCCTGTAAGTGAAGCAAACAGCCGCTGAAAGCATTCACGCCTGTGTATCCTCGAATGTGTTCATGTCAGGGAAGATTAGAATAAGGAGAGCAGCGGTGCCTTTGTAACTGTACATACGAGTTTGGTCGAATTAAACCAGTCACCAGGAGAGGAAGGGGAACAAAACTAGACATTCACTGCTATTTCAAACACTTGAGCTTCCTCATTTCTTCCTCGTTCTCATCACTTTCCTCCCCAGGGATGAAGTGGTTAGTAAACCTTTTTAGATTTATTTCCCTTTAACTCCTGCTCCTTGGGGTTTTCCTTTCATCATTATTTCCCTACAATTCTTCTGCTAAACACCCCCATGTTTTTTCATGCACACCACCACAGCAGCCTCACACACGTGCCAAGAGTGTGTGGCTTTGCTCAGATACTAGGGCAAGATATTCTCCACGGGCAGCCGCAGTGGTGCCAGATTAAAAGAGAGAGCTGCTGTTGTTTTTGTTTTTGTTTTTTTTTATGTTCTGCCTGTTTTGAATCTGGAGGAGGGTAAATGCACCCCCTCTAGAGAAAGTAAAAGACGGAAAGATTTTCTTGCTCCATTAAAAAGGGGGAAGCAGCCAGAAAAAGAGGAAAGTGAAATTAGGTTAAGACTAATTTTGAAAAAGAAATCGAAAGCGGCTGTGTGTCACGAGCCCCACATCAATGAAAGGGAGAAAAAGAGGTTCAGATAAAGAGAAAACAAGAAAGCACATGGACCATAAAGAGAGAGGATGATAGGCAGGCTGAGACAGAGGATTACACACTCTGGTTTTATAATAAAGTCTCTAATCCCTGTGTGTTGAATGGACGGTTACTGGAGAGGCTAAGCCTTTCTTTCTGTTCTCGACGCACTCTCCGTTAAACACACAAACATGCAAATGTAAACACAACACTCATCCCTTTTTTAACACGCAGGTGACACTTTTATAGGGATTATTTTTTTACATCTCCGTGCAGAGAGCGGCATACACATTGTCAAAACACTCAGCACCAAACAGACAAACACAAAGGAGTTAAACAAACAAGGGGACACAACATCCATGATCGCATATACAAAACTGAAACTTGTGCGCTCCACCCTTATTGTTGTTGTGTGTTTCCTGTATGGCTGACAAACTTTGTGGGTGCTGCTTATCACCTCATCCGCACAGACAGCTGTCCAGCACTTCCTTCTCCTCTTAACAGGAAGCTGTGAGATGTCAATCTTTGTGTGTGTAGCAGTGCTAGTGATGGGGCTCAGGCTGCTGTAATCTTTGTCCAACATGGAAAACTTAACACTTTAAGGGGAGTGTGTGAAGAATAACTTTCAGGCCTTACATTTTTAGGAGGAGTGTTTATATTAAAAGGCACAAGTGTGAACATACAGTTGAGGTTACAGCTACAAACTGAAAACACAGTATCTTGTTACTGTTTTCTGGCTGAATCCTGCTCAGACTTACACTAAGGTTTGATCTTTGAGGAGGCTCAGGTTTGATCACTAAGGTTTAATTTTTTTATTTTCTTTAATTTTCACAAATATGTGAGAAAATGTACCAAGTGAGGATGAGAAACAGACATCAATGGTTAGGTTTAGTGCATTGATGTTCAATTGCTATGCATCATTGACTCAAGTATACAAACCAGGTGATATACCTTTTCCCAACTGTTCCAGTTTCCCACCTGAGTGAGGATCCACCTACGCAGAGAACTTTTCACCTGCGTTACCACATCAATTTAAAAAGCAAAACAATAAAAAGGACATGACGTTCACTGTGATGGATCACCTATTTTATGCACGTTTCAAGTCTCAGCAAGTTGATTTTCATGCCATATCGGTATCAGTTGAAACCTCCTGTTGTTGAAAAATGTGCTCATCAGTCCAAGAGAATTGAGGAGAAGTTAGCAGAAGTTTGCACAAAACGCGTCTTTTGAGTCAAACATTCCCCAAAAAATAACAAAAAAACTCAGGAGCAAGGGGTGGATGAGGACGAGTTCAGGAGTAAAATAAACACAGCAGAGTGAATGAGAGGGGAGCCGAGGTGAGGAGGAGGATCTAACAACAGCGGAAAGTAAAGCGATAAAGACAAAGATAAGAGTGTGACGTCATCGGCCGGCTCCACACATAAACGCACACACAGAGTCAGGAGTCTGTAGCAACAAATTTCAGCGGTGCAGTGTGTCATCTCTTGCAGCTCAGGTGTCTTTATTAACTAGTAAATGAGTGTTGTTGTTGTGAATTGTTTGTGTAATCATCCGCTAGCTGCCTCCAGAGGAGCAGTCATAACAGCGTGTTGCATTACAAACCCCACAGAGGGCATTTAATCACCTCTGTTTGTCTCAACATGGTTTTATATTTATCCTCCGGGTAGAATTATGAACCAAAGGGAGACATTTGCCGAGCTGATGGCAGATAAAAGTGTGCACTATTAAAAAGTTTAAGAAACAGAACCTTGAAGAAGAGCAGAGGGAGCTTTAAAAGCAAGTCTTCCTTTTATATCTAACTAATATATCGAAACCAAAGATCACCTTCCTCTGCTCTCTGTTACAGACTTGGAACAGCAGCAAACACTCCTCACTCCGTCCCGGAGGATCTAAAATGTGCAGTTACCCTGTAGTTCAACTTAAATCACTTTTATTGCTTTTTGGTCTAATGTTCCCGTGAATCTATTTGGAACAAATATAAATACTTTTGATTTCCAACAATCAAGGACATCTTTACCATCCCTGAGGGGCAATTAGTTTTACAGCCTTGAGTTGGACAGAAATAAGACAACACATGGGACATTTGAAAAGAACACAACGGCAATAAATAGATATTAGCAACATCATGTTTAACTTATGAAAAGGCTAATTATGGTCTGAGCTCTTCAGTTCTTTTTGGGCTGCAGTTCCTCTAGTGGCCACTTGGGTCTGCCTTCAAAAACACAGGAAAGCCCCCGAGCCCTTATTAAGAAGCCTATTTTTACACCAGGGTTAAACATGTTTACAGCCTGGCAAGAAGAAAATAAATTCAGTCTTTTAACCTCATTTCTTTATTTGTGACAACTGAAGGAGGATTCGTTTTGGGATTGGACAAAGAATCAAGTCTGAGAGGTATGGCTGCTGAGAGTGTAGATTTTTGACGAACAGGTGGACATTGCAGCTGTTTGCCAGGCAGCTAAGATATAACTTAACTTCAAATATTTGCTAGTTTTGAGATCAGCTCAAAGTTTGTTGGAGCAGCGACCACCATCTTTGAGCTTCAAAAGGCCTCTTCAGGACAGGTCCAACAAGATGTTCATAAACAGCAGGCGGTTCATCGATGTCTGACCGGGCCTTCATAAGAGGTCTAAGCTTAACACGTCAGTCAAATGTTTCAAATCACATGACTACTCATCTTTTACAGGATACAGTGGACATAATACAAGGAGGAAAAAAAAACAGATAGCACTGCAGAGAGCACTTTCTCTGCCTTATGTTATTTTGGCTAAATACCAAGGAAGTGTAGTTTTAAGCAGTTATTTTCTGTAGACTGGACTTCTTTTTTTTTTTTCAGATTAATGCTCATTTAGAGCACATCCTATGTTTATGCATTGACAGAATAGGGAGTGTGACTCAAAATAATCCACAGTGTTTAGATGCATTGTGACTAAGAGCCCTACAGTCACTCATCCTTGCACAGTATTTCCGCTACAAACTGTATTAACCTTTGGCTAAAAGAGGCAGAAATAAATAATAATAAGATGAGGTAGCCTTTGAGTTAGGACATTTCAGAAGTGGCCTCGTGTACCTCCTTTACTCTAAAGTGGCCCTGGTGTCGTAATTACATCAATGAATACTTCTCAAATATGTCAGGAAACACATGAGCAAAGTTTACAAATACAAAGGAGAAAAAAACTGTTTGCCTGAATAAAAATGATGTATATATAATGTCTCATTATTCATTTCCATTTTTTGCTAACCAACTGTTACTCCTTATACTTCTCTCTTGGGCTGAATTTTTGAGTTATGAGGGGTTAATCCAAGGCTTTGTCTCATGACCTGGGGGTGATTATTGATCAAAATAATTATTAGTACATCACATGTACCTAAATGAAAAAATACCTCACTGTTAAATCTGTTTGGCTGATTTACACAAAGCTAACCAACGTGAGCGCTCTCCTCTTCCTCTCTTCAGGCTTGTAAACCTGGAGAGCGTATATAAAAAGCACTGCTGCAAAGGAGCTCAAGATTTCTTCTGCAGGGTGTATTTAAGCCTTTTCCTTGTGCTGCAGCAGAAGCTTTTGTTCTTTACAGAGGCTGTAGAAATGATGATCAGTTGCTTTTGAAAGTTATTTTTAGCTCCTAACCAGAGGGGCAACAAAAACCTACACCTCAGAGCAGATGCGTACTGCATTTCTCAAGTTTTTACTGCTGGAGCATTAAAACAGAGGGGTTCTTTATGTGATGGAGTAATGACTTAAAGGGGCCGTGATGACTTTCTAAGTGATCTGGAAAAAGTCTCACTTCTGTATATATGCCTGATCGTAATCCACAATTTAAAATGAGATTATCAGCGCCAATATAGGTTATTTCTAAATGCTATTTCTTAGCTTAGGGTCTGACAGGACCGGATTGATTTACAGCACATTGAAGTCTCTATGACAACACCACACGAGTCGAGCTGCAAGTGGCGCTGAAATAGCCAGCTGCTAAACTACAGTACAAACTCACAAAGTTTGCTTGTTGTCACGCTTGAAACAACAGCGCTGCATAACTGTTGATGAATACCTTATCTCGTTGTGTTGTATCTAGTAAAAAAGTTGTCTTGAACAAAGAAAAGTAGTGTTCAAAGGACAATCCAATCCCAATTCATTTCCAAAACAAACACACGCCTTGTTGAGACTCGTCATCACGACAGTGTGCGCACGATTCCAGCCAAAGGGTGTCGCTGCAATCCACTTCAAACAGACAGTCCTCACAGCCCCTTTCATGATGTATTAAAAAAAGACATAAAGAAGTAAAAAAAAAAAAAAAAAAGGAAGTACAGCTTGGATTTATTGAGTTACAAGCCAAGGTTTTTGTGAACCTCCCATGAAGAGGAAAGAAAGTCACCTCCCAGACTCATGCTGTCACTGTGGAGGAGTCTCTCTTTTACAGCCAGAAATAACAGAGTGAGATTTGCCATTTCTCAGCTTGTCGGCTGCACAGGAGCATCAGATTCTCGTGTAGATAATAGAGCGTTGTTGAAGCAAACAATGACCGTGTTGGACAAACACACGTGTAACTATAGAGCACCGAGTCCGGCGGGTCCCCAGGGTGAAGAGAAAGAGACAGAAGGGAGAGAGAGCAGACTAACATGGATCTGCTGCTTCATAAAGGAGGATGTATTGCTCCTGAGGGACGGCTGCAGTACCACCTGTGTCTGTTTGTGTGTTTCTCTGTATGTGTACATCTCGGTGGGTGGTTGGACTACATTCCTGTGAAAGGGAGTGCTATCTGTCACACATGTTTGATGAACAGATTGAGCTTCAGCGGGACTCTGGAAATGTCCCACACAGATGTTTTCATTCACAGATCTGACAACACGGACACACACGCACATGAATACAGTCTCCACACGTTTGGAGCATTAATCTATAATCTGTGTGATTGTTTCTGAAAACTAGCAGACCTCCTCTCTTTATACGTGCTGTATGAAGGTTATTCAAGGTTATAACAGGTGTGCACTTACATAAAGCTGTTTTCATTCAGAGCTTGCGTGCTTCCAGTGCTCTTAAATAAGTAATCACTTGTCGCCGTTTGGGTGAATGACCACATTGTTTTTGCTTGTGACAGCGTTTCATGAGCAGTAACCACTCACTCTCTCTCCTCTTGTTTCTGTTTTGCAGGAGAAGCAAAAAACATCCCACCATACCCGGGGCCAAACAGGATGAGGGACTGCTACTGCACCGTCAACCTCGACCAAGAAGAAGTCTTCAGGACCAAAATCATCGAGAAGTCACTTTGGTAGGTTCAAGACTCAGTTTGTAAGAGATTTAAAATCATGCAACACGTCCTGTGAAGCCAAACTTCAGGGCTCAGATGGCACAAAAATGTTCTCGGAGTATTTATGTAACGTCTGAGATGAGATGATTTCAGATTGAGCTCACTGGGTTCGGCCTGATGTGCGAGTTCAGATTGCATTTTGTTTGGTCTATCTTCTGTATGCCTTTGATTAATGTACATTTCTTACATTTTTTGAGCAACAGAGTTGTCATCAAGGTATGTGCGTGAAACAAAGCAGCGTTCTGAGTAAATAGTGGGAGCATCACATATGACAGGCCAAGCTTTGAAAAGAAATACACAGGAAAAAAAGATTGTAGAAAACAATATAACGGATTAGACATGACAGGTGCTTGATAAATTGCGAATAATAAATCTGAAGATTTTATCTATTTTTAAGATTTGTTTGGCTGTTTTTACAAGGAAACAAGTGAAGTTAAGGGATTACAAATAAAGCAGATCATATCCAGTGAATTATGCTGTATTCAGATTTAGAGGAGTTTTGTTAAAGTCCTCTGTCTGCCTGTTCACCTCTCTGTCTCCGTGCGTCTGTGAGCTGCAGAGGAAATCAGTAATTGTTAGCAGCCGCCCTGAGGGCCTGGCTCACGAGCTCCTCATTCAGCTGATTTCTATGGTTGTCATTGAGGTAATGCAGAGTGTGGCGGTTGATGTACCTTCCAGAGAAGAATCACAAACACGCCTTTTGTTGTGGGGTGACACATGACTCATGACAGCATGTAAATACATGTGGTCTGAAGTCAAGTGATTAATCAACGAAATCAAACACTTTGAAGCAAAAATAATAATAATAATTTCCTGTCATGAAAGAGCTGCATGTGACGTTGGCATACCATAAAGAGTCTGCAGACTTTCTCACGCTGTAACGCAAAATTTGGGGTTATTTTCCAGATTTTTTCCAGTTAAGAGCATTTCTCAGAACCATGCGGGTTTGACAGCTAACATCTTGATCGAATGTGATTCTGACTTTAATGATACGCAGCATTTCATTTGTGTGTACCCCTTTAATGTCTTAAATAGACTTAAATTCACACTCAAAAACATGCTACAGAAAATAAAAGCACTTCTTTTTAAAAACCTTATTCAGTCACTCTGCTCTTCAGGAGATGAAATCTTTGAACCCCCTCAAACTCTTTCATCTTTCATGTTTTTAGTCAAATCTGGAGGAGAGTGTCTGATTCCTGTCCCTGCTGTCTTCACTCTCTCCTTTAGTCCGTTCTATGGGGAGGACTTCTACTGTGAGATCCCACGTAGCTTCAGGCACCTCTCCTTCTATATCTTCGACAGGGACGTCTTCAGGAGGGACTCCAGTATCGGTACGTAAGCAGCTGTTGCACTTCAAGAAATAAGCCAGCATGATGTTTGTCACAGGTTCCATTTGATTTGTTCATGCGGTTTAAAAGGTTGAAACTTTGTTGTTTGTTGTTTACTTCTCTTTTGATTCCTGGCAACATTGTGTGATTACAAGACCAAAACTTTTGTTTTTCTGTATTACAGGCTTTCAGATTGACAGTCACACCTCTGTAGTTTAAAAAGTGTGTGTCTGTTTTTTTGTGTCCGGATGTTTTTATCAGTCAATGGGTGGGTCTCTTTGCAAACCGACAGATTTTTCTTTGTAAACGTGTGACCACCAACCACAAACTGAAAACCTCTCCCATGGAGTCATTTGTATCATCAACGCAATCAAAACTCTTGTCTGTGTGTGATTTTGGGTGTGGGAACAGAAAAGAGACTTTCCAGTTTCAGTATAGAAGTGACTGGTTCATTTCCAGTTCATTTATCTCTATAAGCACTTTGGGTGTCATCTGCACCTGGTGCCTGAGTGCTGTACACAAGATTGACATGTATTTACAGATGATTAGTCACACAGTTACAGAAGACGGAAAGGGCTTACAGTGAGTAATCTTAAAACCCTTTTTCTCCCTAACATCCTAGATTTTTAAACAAAATGTACCTTAACACTCTAAAGCTATACACAGACTTTAAGAGAGATGTGCTGTTATACTGATTTTCTTTAGTATGTAGGGGAACAGTTCAACATATTTTTAAAACGCAAGGTCAAAGAGACTGAAAACAAAATGTAGAAAACAAAAACATCTTATGCTTGATGAACAAACCTTACATCAGTACTAATACGCACCTTTACATGGTGATAACAGGCATCAAAAATAAAGTATCTAAAAGTATCTATTAGTTTACCAAGTCTGGGAAGTTTAGCCGTGACAAACAAGACCCATCTTGACCATAATTTCTGAAATTTATCCATTTGTTAGCAAAGTGAAAAGATCATTTTTCTGTTTTCTATGCCATAAATCCCATTAACTATTAACTATTATTTTCTTTGTCAAAATTGTTGTGTTGTGGATTTTTGACTAGAAACTTCTAGTTGTTGGACAGTTTCAAAAAAGGTGCAGCATCTTGGCTTCCACATTGTTCCCAGCATTCTGGATCCTCTCCTGTAAGATAAGACCTTTGCTTCAGGGTGATAAAAAAGAAAAAACTGAACCAGAGACGCTTCCATCAAAATTCCTTCCATGTATGTGAATTAGTACATTTCCATTGAAAGTCACAATAGTTGTGCCTTTCTACGTTTGAGACAGTGAAGTTGTCTTCTTTTTCCCATTTGTTTTTTACATATTCAGTTGAATGTTATTTTTTTTTGTCATGAAACCTTCATATAGTCTAGAGATGAAACCTGACACACCGTGTTTTTAATGGTATGTTACTCACATCGGATCACGTAGGCTTTATGGGAAGTGGATTTCTGTTTTGAGCTCATTTGTCTTTATGTGCTGTATCTCTTTGTGTGTGTGTGTGTGTGCGTGTATGTGTGTGTAGGCAAGGTTGCAGTGAAGAAAGAGGACCTGCAGAAATATCACGGCAAAGACACCTGGTTTCAGCTCCAACCTGTCAGCGCTGATTCAGAGGTGCAGGTCAGTACAGAGAGGATACACACACTCTCACATTTAGAACAAAGAACTCCCTCTTGAGTCTTTTTCTTTCAATTCTTCAGATTTGTTTTTGAAGCTTCTCCATAAAACCATCTGACAAATGAAGTCCCCACATCTCTTGGTGCTGAACAACATGTGTCTGATTGATGAACACATTTGGCACTGAATTCTGCCTTACATTTGTCATCAATATCACTTATTTCTTCTTTTTTTAAAGCATTATGTAAAACTGCTTTAGAGCCCCAAAGAACAAACCTGAGATGCTGCTTTAAATAGATGCAGTAAATATAGCATCAGAAAGTTATCACTGGGGAAGTGAAGTTCTTGTTTTCTTATGTATTCATCTTTAAAGCTGCCACATCAGCCTATATTTGCATAGATGTGTGATAATGTGTCTGCATTAAAGTTTCCAGCAGGACAGAGCCCAAACAAACACCCTCCTGAAACATCTGAGCTGCAGGGTCAGAGCCACCCACTGCCTCGAACTGTTGATACTGTCTATCCCATTTTTCTTTTTTACTCATAAACACATCAGCGGATTAAAACATGACATTATGAAAATCACACAGTCTTATGCAAGAGTTGTAGAATGGATTGGAAACAGGGATGAAAGCAGGATTCACTAAAGCAACAGTAACATGTTCTCAGTGCCTTCTTGAGGTGTGACTTTCCCTTAGCTTCACATACTTATGACCTTATTAGTAACCTCGAGGTCAGACTGACAGATGATTAAAAGCATGTTTGCACAATTTTATGGCTGCATTTGCATTTTAATTTACTCTGACATACGGTTTGTCTGAAGTGGAAAGAGCACCTCCCTCTGGGTCTCTGCAGCCAAAATATAAGATGGTGCAATAATAAAAATGAAAGAAAAAACTGAAGTCAGGAGGAAAAAAAAGCTTTGTTTATTTTATTTTGCTATTTTCTGCTGCAAACATTTCACATCCAGCATTCATAAAATTGTCGAGTAATCAGGTTTGGAGCGGTGCATGTTTGTTTAATACATGTGCTCATTTTCTGCTATTCAGTATTCAGCAGTCTTTCTCACCCACACACACTCACATATGCGCGCACAAACAGGAACGCACGTACACACTTCATAATGCCACACAGACACACACAGACACACACACACACACAGTGACAGATAGTCAGATCCACAGCGAGCAGTAACATCTGCAGACAGATGGGTGTGTGTAGCCCTGGAGCAGGGATCTGAAACAGAGACACATTCATCCGAGGAGCGGAGAGGAAGGATGTGTAAGAGAATGAGAGTAAAGAGAGAAGGCGAGGGAGATGGATCAAATGAAGTAGGAAGATAGAGTGTCTCTCTTCTCTTTTCAATAGAGGACGCATTGTTTGGCCTGTGTGCACATGTATAAGTGTGTGTGTGTGTGTTTGTTCCCTCTGCTTGAATCGTCCAGAAAGAGAAACGCCTGTGAGTTTGCATACTGATGCTGTTAATTAATGGAGCTTTTCTAGACAGCTGCGCCGCCACACTGTCATTATGTCATTAATCCAATCACTTCCAGGGTAAATAACTTCAGCATGACTCCAGGCTCGCAGCTATATTTTTTTCTCCCTCCATGTGTCTGTTGCAGGAATGCTGCTTTTTTAACGATTGTGTGCTTTTGATGGCAAAGAAATGTTGTTTATGTTAGTATGTTGGTTCTCATTATGGCGTATGGATCGAGCCTCGGTTAGAAAACTGCTTCAGTTATTTACAGTTTTATATAATTAAGGAAAAAACGGCATCACCCAAGACAAAGTGCTAAAAAATTGCAGTTCTTTAAATGGCCACTTGAGGCTAGACCCAAAATGAGTCTTTATGTTAAACTGACCTACTTTACATCAGAATTAGAACACGTTTAGAGCCTGTTTGTCTTAATACCTTGATTCCCTGGTCATGAAATGTGTGCAGCTGATCCATTGAGACAGACTGGTTTGATGTTGTTTCACTGGCTGTGTAGTGAACACTCATGATATGCAGGTTTGGAGGTAGGGCTGAACAATTTTGGAAAATAATCTAATTGCGATTTTTTTTTTTTTTTTGGACCAATATTGCAATTTTTTGGAGGGACGTTTATCTTCTGCCTTATTCTCTGAACACAAGCAATAATGATTCTATTGTATGACCAACACAACAAAGGATACTGTCAACATAAAAACTTCTTTCCTTGGTGGTCGGGGTTTTAGTCATGCAGTTGTCATACATGGCCTTGCGTTTCTTCTACTGAAGCCATTTTTAAAGATGTGAACAACACAACAAATCAAATCTTAGCGTGGCTGAAGTTGTTTTCTTCATCCCCTGGGATTTTTGGCTGTTGGCAAACCAGCTGAAAGGTGCATTACTGCCACCTACTGTGTGCATATCTCGTAAGATTGCGTCTGTGTGCATCTTTTTTTTTTAAATCGCGGCCTTTGCAAATTGAAAATTGCATTCTATTACATTGCAAAGTTGGTTTAAATTTTATTAATTCTACAGCCCTATATGGAGGTGTTTACAGACGTATATTGATACAAGCGTGTGCATTAAGTGTCTGTGTACTTGCAGGGAAAAGTGCACCTGGAGCTGCGTCTGAGCGAAGTCATCACAGACAGCGGAGCAATCAACCATAAACTGGCCACACGGTGAGACCGCATACACAAATATCCAAATACACACAGTCACAAACACATCTATACATTTTTCTTTGGGTGTTTCAAAAACAGACATTCTCAACAATCATGGATGCCATCATTTTTAAGCATCGTCAGTCAGACATGATGTGAACTGAATACAGTCCCACAGATGTAAACCAACATAGAGGCTAGCCTCGTGCTAAGTGATAGCAGATACCTGGAGGTGTGTCTGCAAAACTTCTCTGCAGCTGTGCACATGCATGTTTTTTTAAGTCCCCCTTTTTCTGTCACATGTTGCTGCTGGTTTATAAAAAAGCTCAGGAGCTAACATTAGGCTATATCTGCAAATCACTCCTTTCTTCACTTTTACATGACTTCCCATCTGAAAGCCTGCCAGTAGAGATGCATAGAGGGAACATTCACCGATCATCACTAATCTTTTTCCATTATCACAGTCTAAATGTGTGTTAGTGTTTTTGCTCCACTGAAGAGTTTTGTTGGATCACTGTGGTGGCTCAATTTATGCAACTTGCTTCAAAATCGCTCAAAGGTGCATGGCTTGTTTCCCAGCAACAGCTTCAGACTGGTACAGAGCTGGTTGAAGGTTAGAGCCTCTCCACAGCAGTGAATCTGTTTCTGAATGTGTAGATCAATATGTAGTTTTGTGAGAGGTATGTGCTCATAAATCTGCCCCACATAGTGCCTCTCTGTGTTGTAGCATGTGAAAAACGGTTGTACGTGCATGTGGTGTGTGAACTTCAATTCAGTGTTTGCAGGAGATCAATGGAATGATTACGGCGGGATTATTTCGTGTTCACATGTGTGAGAGCCCGTTTTCTTCCCAGATCTTCTTCTGTAACATGCAGCAGTAAAGTCCAATGAGTACCCAGCGTGGCTCTGTTCCCAGAGCGCATTGTGGGTAAGGAGCTTAGAGCAAGAGGTCATGTAGTCAGATTTCTCTAGGAAGACACGTGGACGAGGGAGGCAGAGTTGCGTCCATTCAGCTCTACAGAGCAAACCAACGAGCTGAAAGAGAGAGAGCAGTCTTTGAAGGTAGCAGATAATTGTGGCATGTCTAATTTTAGACTGCTACAGTGGAAAGGAGCATCAATTCAAAGAAAAAGAGAATCACAACATGTTTTTCTTTTTTTTAATGTTGATTGACACCCACACTCTGAACTTCGCGTAAGAAAACGCGTTAGAATTTGCCTTTCTGCACTTTCCTGACAGCTTCTGTGAGGAGTTTTTAGTTTGGTGTAAAACAGACTCATATTTATGCTGATGTATGTTTGTGACCTGCAAAAGCAAACAAGACTATCAGTTTAAATATTGACTGCTGTTTTTAAGTGTAGTTATTTTACTGTCTGAATCTACTGCTGGGGTTAAGCAGTAGAACAGTGTTTTATTTACATTCTACACAACAAATATGAGTTTGAGTATTTAAATAGAGCAAAGGGAGAATGTTAGTAAAAACACCTCAACAAACAAAGAAAGTAAAAGCATTCTTTGTTCTCCACAGGGGGCGCCAAAGCACACACACACAGGAATTACATATGTTCAGTTTACAATGAAAAAATACTAACACAGAGAAAAGTACCTTTACAGGACTGATGTTTGCTATGATAATCATGTAATTATCAGATGGCCCCATAACTTACATTTTTTCTTCTTATACTAATTACAGTTGACACTTTGTGCTTAAGTTGACTCATTGGTTTTAAAAGAAAAACATTACATGAAATTTATGCTACATAGTCTTCATATTTCTTTATTTTCATCTTCAGTATTCCTTTCCAACATGAGCCACATTACCACTCAGCCACCAAGAGTTCAGATGGATATTTGTTATTTTGAGCTTTTAGCAGCCAAGCAGTTTCTAAGGTGTCATTTGACAGTGGCCCCAAAAGCCCAGGAAATGCCATTGAACTCTGTTAAAATTTCCACTTTGACATTTTATCGCAGAATTTAACATGTTTACAGACTCGTTTATTTATTCCTGCACACTGAGATGTTAAGACTGAAAGTTATGTAGATCTTTGACTAACTGTTAGCATGGTTGAGGTATGTCAGGAGGCTATAGGCCTACCCCATCTCCACCTCCACCTCTTAGAAAGCACGTCGTAATCTCAGGGAGACTGTGTCCATGTTTTATACCGTCCATGTCAGCAGCTAATGTAACCTAAGCTACACCACGACTTAACATTAGAGCTACAGAAGACTTACTTACAGATCTACCTCCTCTTCATTTCCTAACTTGTACCCTCCAGGCCTGTGCAGGCTGACTCAGGTGACACCACTGAGTCAGTTAACCAGATTTCCCACACCTCATTATACAGCCACCAAAAGCTTAAAGCAGCATTTTTGACATAGCGGAACCTCATCAGCTGTAAACAAACTGTTGTGTGTGAATTATTGATGTAACTCTTTGACGTGTTTCTAAAGGTTACAGCCATCATTATCTCAGGACTTCTTCCACAACTGGAATACATGAAATTAAAGTTCAAACAAACACACATTTATTTATTGATTTTTGAAGATCTTCAATCCGCTGCTGTGATTTTATTTAGAATTTGGATTGACTTGTATATCTGCTCTAGTTGGCCATCACTGACTCTGACTCATGATCATGTCTGGTTCTAGCGTGTGATTTTGGCACCCTGATGTAATTTATTTCCCATCATATTCTCAGAGAAATTGTTTTTGACAGGATACGTGGGTGCAGAAAATGAAACAACCCATTAACCCAATATGAGTAATGTGGACTAAAACAAATAAGTCTGCGTTACCACCGCTGTCTGGCATGTCAGCGCCCACAGCCATGAAAAGAGAGAGAGAGAGAGAGAGCACTGAATAGTAGGCCAAGCAGGGGTTATATAAACAAGCTTATTGGACAGGAAGCGCTCTGGCATTAGTGTAGTGATGCTTAACCCAGCCCACTCCTTATTCCTTATTAGGAACCTGTGTGTATGTGTGTGTGTGTGAACCTGTGTGTGTGTGAACCTGTGCGTGCGTGTGTGTGTGAACCTGTGTGTGTGTGTGTCAGTACAGTTGTGGGCTGTGTGGTGATTTGCTGTGTAATTCACCATGTGCTGTGAATAGTGGTGCATCACCATGACACACAGGAAGTGATTCGTCCCGCTGGGTGTCCTGTCCTGTTTGGGTGCTAATCCCCTTACAGCATGATGTCATCCTCACCCTGACACACAGGAAAAGACACAGAGAGACAGACAGGCAGATAATGTCATATATATGTGCTCATAACAAGTTTTTGATTTGTTTCTAGTCTGTTGAGACTTATTACACTTTTTAGACAACTTAGTAAAAGATTGTATATACATACATCTAAGTGTTTCTAAGAAAGGGTTAAATCTGTGTTTCAGTCCTTGTTTTTGGTAAATCAAGACTTTCCCTTGATGATAAGCAACTTGCACTTTTTGAATGACAGGACATGTAACGTCAACATACATTAAGTTGCATTACATACAAAGTGCTCCACATTTCCCTGACTGACATGTTCTGTCTGGTAAGAGATGTGAGAGCTCTTCTCTGAACCATCATTTGTTTCTTTCATATATGCTGTATATATTTCCCTTGCTCTCTGATCTCCCCTTTTTCTACAGTACAGTCAGGATTCTGTCCAATTTATGCTCCTCTCTGCTTCCTCGTTGTATTTTGTCTTAACAGTGCTCTTTGTTCGGTGTTTGTAGTCGCTGGATCACACAGGATTTAAAATTGGCACAGCTCTCCGCCAACAGCTCAACTGGAATTACTTCCCTCCATCTCGTTTCATCTCTCCTGCTCTCCATTTCTGCACTTCTTACATACAGACACACCTAACATCCACACAAGGGGCCATTTTCACACAGTGGAAAAATATCATAGAGCGTGCTTGGCCCAGAATTTACTAGCAAGGACTCCCAGCGTGGGAGTGTGTTTCAGTATGAATGGACCAGATGTTTTATGTCTGTGAGAGGAGGCGCTTGCTGCTGTATATGACGCTCTCTTTAGATGTGGTCTTTGCTCATTGTGCATTCATGTTGAAGGTTTACATTGATGTTACATATATCAATGTCTAAAATATGTTGTTTAAAAGTATTTTAAATGTTAAAACTTCTGTTTAAAAGTTTTATCAGCCAAATATTAATTTTTTGTCGGCTGTAGTATGAACTAAAATATATGGCTGGAGAAGCAGTCTTGTGATGTTTGATCCTGTGTTTGAGGGGTGATGAAAGCACTCAGACTCATGCTGTCTTTATTGGCTGTGAAGCTAAAATGGACCAGGAAAGATTGGGGGTCAGGTCCTACTAGTATTTTTAGTATCAGTGACCCTTGAACATTTATATTTTGTTGGAAACCAGATTAGCATGTTTTAGAAGTACCTTGTGGAAAGCTGCTGTCTTTATTGGTCTTTTTAAATCATCAACTTTTAGTACCATTTGGCCCTGACTGCAGAGTGCCGAGGCCACCGGCTGAGATCTCACTATGCTAATGGTCCATTAAAATTAGCATCCCGTTAATGTGTTACAGGTGTGTGAGTACAAGTCTGTGCAGTCTGCTTATTCATTAATGCTTTGTGTGTTTCTACAGAGTGTTGGAGTGCCAAGGCCTTCCAATCGTCAACGGCCAGTGTGATCCCTACGCTGCTGTGTCCTTACTTGGACCTTCCAGGTGAGATCTCCCACACGATTCAGCCTGATTTTACTCCTCACCTTACAGTTATGTTCAACTTTAAATAAATAAATGGACTGACCTTCGTCTGCCTTTCCACTTCTCTCAGGTCAGAGGCAAAAAAGACCAAAGTGAAGAGGAAAACCAACAATCCACAGTTTGAGGAGGTTTTCTATTTTGAGGTAAATAATAATAATAATAATAATAATAATGATAATAATAATAATAATAATGATAATAATATCTACTCAAGGACACCTTGCAGAGTGGTTAAAAACACAATAAATAAAATAAATGCAATAACAATAAGAACAAATAGAACAACAAGTAAAGGAAGGTTAAAATAGTTCAGTGAAATTAAAGCGAGAACGCAAATATAATCGTGTTCAGCTTGGTCTAGGAGAGACAATTACTCTCTTTTTATTTCTTCACACTGCAAAAAACTGAAATCTTAGGAAGTGCTTTTGTCTTGATATTAGTAAAAATGTCTTTTTAGACTTAATGTGAGCCTCATTCAGCAGACCAGTCCAGAAACACGTCTCATTTAAAGATATTTAAAGACATAAATCAGCTCTGAATTGTTTGTAACAAGTAAAAAAATATCTGCCAGTGGAGTAAGTGAAAGTTTCTTGTATTTAGACATTATTCTAAACTTGATGAGTAAATTTTTCTGACCCCACTGGCAGATTTTAAGACACGTCCCTGGACTTGTCTGTTGAATGTGGCTCATATCAAGTATAAAAAGGCAATTCTTACTTTAAATAAGACAAAAATCATTGCAACTTGAATTTAAGAGTAACTTTAGCTAACATAATAAAATGAACTTTCTCTCAACTAAACTAGTAAAATGGTGTTGATTTGAATGAGAGGAGGTTACTGTTTTATTTGTTCTGTGCCAAATTTGTTACTATTGAGGCTTATGCAGAAAGTACGCAGGGAAACTAAAGTAGATAATATCTCATCAGAAGTGTCACGTGGATCGCTGCATGTTTTTCCTGTCGTATTGACTTTTTAAAATACATGAAAGTTTACATATTTATTTATCATTTGTACATTGATTTTTACATCAATGTACAAACATTACAAACATTTTTACATGGAAAAATGTCTTGAATGTTCTACATTTAGTTTGTATTCATGAGTTTATATTTAGAGGTATTTTTCTCTCTCTCTCACACACACACACACACACACACACAATCTCCCTTTCACACTGCCCCCGTTAACCCTCGCTCTGCAGCAGCGTCGACATTTTTGTGTCGCCCCTCCCTCAGGCAGCAGCACTACAAGACAGCAGGACAAGAGTATGATTGATTCGGACAAACCACCAAACAATCTGGCCCATTGATTTCTATCTGACAAGACCGTTTCATTTATTCCTCACCACCACATGAGCAGAACTCTGCCTGAAGCCCCCCCGATCTGATTCACACACACAGAGGTCCACATCCACACGGAAACGCAGCAGTCCATCATGTGTATCCATCATGTGATTGTTTCCAGTTATTTTTCAGATTGAAGTTTCTCCTTCTTTCAGGCACATATGCACCCACTGACATCCTGATCATACTTTCAGTCTGGGCTCAAGGTCCTAGATAGCTCCTTGTGATCATTTAGATTACTACATCAGCTAGACTATCAGAGAATAAGACTGTCTGAAGACAGTCACGGTGATTATCTACTGTTGTCTTGATCAGTTTTCCCAAACAAATATGTAAAAAAGAAAAAAAAATGCTTGTTCCAGCTTTTTGAAATTAAAGGATTTGCTAAAAGCTGTCTTATTCATGACAAAGTGTTTGGTTTTTGGACTCTTGGTACTAAAGTAAACGCCCTTTGAAGTTGTCATTTTGAGCTCTGCATAACTGTAGTAACCGTTTTTGGTCACAATATCCAGGTAACGCGGCCGTTAAGCTACACAAAGCGGCAGTTTGATGTTGAAGAAGAGGATGTCGACAAGCTGGCGCTGAGGTGAGACAGAAGATGCCTGAACTCTGTCTTTGTGCTAAGCCTGACCCGTTATTTGAACTGTACTTTGTGCTCTGTGCTCAGGGTGGATCTGTGGAACGCTAGCAACCTCAAGTTCGGGGATGAGTTTCTGGGTGGTGTGCGTGTTCCTCTGCGGGTCCTGGGTCAGGCAGGGGTCCACGATGCATGGTTAGTCACACACACACACACACACACAAACACACACACACATTTTTTTCTGTTTGAAGTTTTTTTTTCCCCACTGAATAAGATCTCCCCCTGCTGGGGCTGGGTGGGTTTGATTTCATCATCAGCAAGCCTCTTTGTATGCTGTGCTGTCGCTACATTCTCACCATAGCAACAAGTATCAACACTGACAACAGACTTGCTTTAGAGTTTTTATTCAATCAGGGTTGATTTCACTGAGAATGAATGGTTTGTTTTTCGAGACGCTGACAAACAGACTTTCGTAATTTCTCTCACTCTACAAATGCTTTTAGAATTCATTCTGTTTTTTACTCGTTTGGTCTCAAAGCAAAGCTTTTTTGTGATTTAGGACGGTGTCTAAATTTGTAAATGAAAAGTTATTGTGCATCAGTCCTCGTACAGTAACGTTTCCTCTGTAATCATCGGGGGTCTCTGATTGGTCCAATCAAAGAGCTTTTTAATATTCATCTCTTCAGGTACTTTCTCCAGCCGAGGGAGAACGGAGGGAAGTCAGTGAAAGTAGAAGAGCTCGGCTCTCTGCGTCTGAACATTGTTTACACAGAGGACCATGTTTTCCCCTCGGAGCACTACACCCCCCTCAGAGATCTACTGCTGCACTCCGCTAACGTAGGGGTACGTGTACATGAACGCTTCTCAAACACATCCTGCAGCTTTTTGTGCTATTGACTGACTGTGTTACACTTCACTGTCTGAATACTATTTGTTCACTCCTCTCTGTTCAGCCTGTTTCAGCGTCTACGGCTCATATCCTGGGGGAGGTGTGCCGAGAGAAGCAAGAAGCTGCCATTCCCCTCGTGCGACTGTTTCTTCACTACGGCAAGATTGTGCCTTTCATCAGCGCCATAGCTCACGCTGAAGTCAACCGCACACAGTGAGTGTCTCATCATCTGTAACATTTATGTAAAACTAAGAACTACTGCACAACTATTAACAGTTCAGTCAGGCATCAACAACCATTCATATAAAGTGCTGGCCTTTGATCACAGCGGAAGGAAATGGATTATGTTTCCACGTTTAAATTATGTAGCTTTTCTCTCCTTTTTTTTCTTTTGTCTGGAGTACATGTCTTCAATATAAGCCAGCTAAAAGTTCAATATTCTTGAAATGTGATTAATTTCACTGCTTTGTCAAGCACAGATGTATTTAGAAAATATCAAAGTGACTGCAGAATTGAGGTCATCAGATTTTTGGCCGTATCACCCAGCCTAGCTTTTTGATTTAGCTGTGCAAATTCAATCTGCCCCAATAGCACAGTTTATTAAATGAGTCATAAAAAGATGTGCAACAGCAGCCCCTTTGCACCTGTCTCTGCAGGGATCCTAACACCATTTTCAGGGGAAACTCACTGACTTCTAAGTGCATTGACGAGACCATGAAACTGGCAGGAATGCACTATCTGCAAGTCACACTCAAGCCCATCATAGATGAGGTATGCTTTTCTCCTTTTGTTACCGGATGTCAGACTCTCTTTCTCTCTTGATTTAACTCAGATCACGTCTTAGAATATCTCGCTTATTTAATTTATTTTTCTAAATCCACTCAGATTTGTACGGAACACAAATCCTGTGAAATCGACCCAGTGAAGCTCAAAGAGTCGGAGAACCTGGATACAAACAGGGTGAGAAAATCAGTTTGTTGTGTGTGTTTGTGTGTTTGTGTCTGTGCATCATCTGACCCATCTGACCCCACCCTTCAGGAAAACCTCCGCCAGTATGTGGACCGGATCTTCAACGTCATCACCACCTCTGGCGTGCGCTGCCCGACCGTCATGTGCGATATCTTCTTCTCATTGAGAGAGTCCGCTGCCACCCGTTTCCAAGGTAACTGGCCTGCTGAATGACTCAAAGAGAGCGAGGAGGCATGCTGCTAATAAGGAACAGGAAACAGATGATAAAGAACAGGATGTTCAAGATGTCCAAGGACACTTTATTCTTTTTGTGCTCTGCTATTTGTGTCAAGCCTGAGAACAATTAAGACTCCTACACAGTTTTTATGAATACATGTGGACGGCTGGTGTCGTATTCTGTGCTGCCCCCTGTTGGTGGACAAAGGACATTTACTGTTGCTGTAAAACATGAGGGACAGCTGCTTCACAGGGTCATATGTGGAGTTGATTGGTGTGTTTGTGTCACATCTCACATCTGGTCAGTGCTTTATTTGCAAAAGAGCATCTATGTTTATAATATGGATTTACAACTCATCAGTTATAACTTTATAAATACCACTTTTGGCTTTGAATGAACATTTAAAAAAACATGCACAAATGTGCGTCTCAGTCTCTAGAAATATTTTTTTCTGTCTCTAAGAATCGATCGAGGTAAATGACTGATCAAACACTCATATAGTAAACATCATTTATACACAACATAGACCAGCTTCCAGTCGACAGAAAACATTTTTCAGTGTGTGTGTGTAGTGTCCTGTCTTCTAGTCTAGTAATATGAGGTTTGTTTAAGATGTTCTTGTGTCTCTGATCCTGTTTTCTTTGTCTTGCCGTCTTATTTTTCTTGCTCTCCAGTTGATCAGGATGTGCGCTACACAGCAGTGAGCAGTTTCATTTTCCTGCGTTTCTTCGCTCCAGCCATCCTCTCCCCCAACCTGTTCCATCTAAGGCCGCACCATCCAGTGAGTCTCACGTCGAAAACAAACACACAGTGAACATGTTTACATAGTTATGAAGAAGAAGGAGTAGAAATTAGAATATGCAGCATACTCTGCTGTAAGTAAGAAAGCATCTTTGTCATGTAATAAAGGGAAGAAAAATGTAATAAAAAGGGGCTTTAAGATACACTAAGAGCCTCATGTATGAAAAAAATGGTTTGTTCTAATTTCAAGCTTCCCATAAAGAAGTTCACAAATTTTTTCAAACAAGATCTGCCAAGAATGTTTTGCTCAAATTTACAGACAGGTTCAAAGTTCACTGTAAACCTTGGAAACAGTGGCCGTTTGGTACGTCATGTTCCAAGGAAAAGTTTCTACTTCATTTCCCATGAAGTATTTCTCATTTCTGTGTGTGTAAAGTTCAAATCAACACTGGATTTGTTTGCTTAAAGGGCCCACGCAGGCTGTAGTTGTTGGTACTGTGCTTTTATGAATTTGTCCAACAAAAACAGTTGTTTTTTTTCTGGATTTGATTAGTTTTTTTCTTTTTCCTCTCAAGGACCCTGCCACCTCTCGAACCCTCACTCTCATCTCCAAGACCATCCAGACCCTGGGAAGTCTTGCCAAGTCCAAATCTGTGAGTATCTGTGACATCAGAGTGTTTTTCTCATTTTTATTCCTGCAACTAAACCAGACTTCATTGTTTTTTAGTGTAAAGAGTTATTTTCAGTACATCTTACTGATCTGTCTCCCTCTCTCTCTCTATCACTCTCTCTTTTTTTCCCTGCTTTTGTTCTTTCCCAGGCCAATTTCAAAGAGTCTTACATGGCTGCATTTTATGACTACTTCAATGAGCAGAAATATGCGGATGCTGTGAAGAATGTGAGTGCTCGGTTTCTTTCCTTGTTTCACAGTGTTGAGACACACCGCTGAATTTTCTTTTGTTCGGCATGTCAGATAAATATAACCTGAGAAGAACAGGATATGAAGTGTTTTTTATGCTCTGATTTGAGAGACAGTGTGAGCTAATAAAGTGAGTTAATGAAAGTTATCACCATGTTAAAAATTCAAATAAGGCATCCGTTAATTTCCTTTGCAGTTCCTGGATCTGATCTCCACCTCTGGCAAGTGGGATCAGAAGAGCATTGAAACACCAATTATGCTCAAAGAAGGGTAAGAGGCCCCTTTAACTAACATTAGTATGAGGTTAATAATCCAAACTAAAAAAAAACAAAATGTTTGTCTGTAAATACTCTTTCTAATAAGTCTGTTAAGAGATGATGCTTCTGTACTTTTAGTGTTTTGAGGAGAAAAGTCTTTTTATGTCTTTTTCATTGTAATCACATTTTTCTGGGTTGACTTTTTTTTCTAGTGTTTCCATTCTGCCTGTAAACCTTTTTTGCTCTTATCAAGCAGCCTCTATGTTTGTGGTCTAACCATCTCATAAAGGTGCTCTTCTAATTTTTAGTTCAACTCGTGAATGTGGATTTAAGTTAGATATCACACTCTCACCTGGAAGACATCATGTTCCCTTAAAGCAGCTGTGTAGCATAACAGAAAACAAGCGAAAACTGTATATTCACAACATTATCTACATCTAAATAAATAAAAAATCAGTAATGAATCATTCTTACAGTTTAAATTCAAAAAGATGTCTTTTTTTGTTTCATGAGGTGCTTTAAACCATACTATTTCATTGCGTGGTGAGCGGCTAAAAGTCACAAATAGGTAGCATATAACCTCCTGTAATTTAAGATATTATTCATTTTAATCAAAAACATTTGTTAAAATTGAAGAAAAAAACAGGATGTTGCATGTTAGTTTGTTTGCCATGTGAGAAAAAATTAAACAACCGTTTTAAATTTTTAACGCCAAGCAAAGCTGGGCTAACTAGCTGCATGCTGTGGTTTCATATTTATCTCACAGACACAAGAGTGATGTTAAATGACTTGTCAAGCTCCCTCAGAATATACATAATAATATTTATCAGGTTGTCAAAGTGGAGCTTGTTATTATCTCAGCACATCTGCCTCTTGTAGTGTACAGTTTAAGATAAACCTGAGGTCTAGGGTGAACCTGATAATGTTTCTGATGAGGCTGTAAAGAGCAGCGGTTTCCAGTTGACAGTAGATGTGACAGCATCTTGCTCATCCCCACCCTCTTTTGTCTCTGCTACCTGGGCGTAGGATTGTAAAACTCACTATAAAGAGGGTTGATGGGAAGGGGTCAAAAGGCACAAAGGGCAGGTAAGAGCTTCTCTGTCTAAAGGCTTTGCCCTTGTGACCCCCCCTCCTCCGTGTGTGCTCTGTATCCCACCCAAACCAATCCGGCCATTTTTCCTCCCAACATGCGCTACCGTAGCTGCTGCTGTACTTGACTTTATACCCGGCCCTGTGTGAAATCCATCAGCTGTCCCAGCATCTCACTCTTTGTGAGGGTGATTTGAACTCTTTGCCTCCAGGGTCTGTGGTGGTATAAAGTGAAGTGTTAAGCTCTGAGCCTGCTTATGAAGGAGGTGTCATGTAGTGCTAGCCATGCAAGAAATGCTCGGTGTAACTTCGAGCAGGGGTTGGTTCGTGTACAAACTATCTGGGATCTCATCTCTGACCCTTAATGAAACCTCTGCCTATACCGTGACGGTGTCACCACATTAAGTGTTCATGTTGGAGAGTCGTATCTTTGGTGTTTGTGCTTCATAGTCAGTGTATCCTGTGGCCCTTGGACTCTGAAACAGAGACACCCTGGTGTTTGCTCTCCCTGTTTAGTCCTTACCAGTGGTTTCACATGTTATATCCCAGTCACAACTCATAATGTATACCAAACATCACAGTCAAAATACTTTCAAAATAAATTCACAGACATTTTATTGATTTTAGGTGGCAGACATCCACAGGTTCCATTTATTTAATTACCGTACTCTCTGAAAGTGAAACCAGTTTGGAAACATCTGTGAAAAAGGTGATCTATGATAAAGAGTTTGTTGTCCACTTTGATAAGTGGAGAGTCACAGCTTTAAATAAAATAGAAAGCAGAATTTAAAGGGTTTTTTAAATCGATTGTAATGATGTGCTTAAAAAAATGAAACCAGTGGATTAAATCTGCCTAAAATCCTGTTATGATCTGGCAAAAGTGAGTCATATCTTAGGTGCAATTAATGGATACTTTATGAGCACTGTACTGAACATATACAGCAGAGATGAACAAGAGAAACTGCAAGCATGTGAATGCAACAAAATATTTAGACCACACATCTACAGCATTCCTTTAACCAGGATTAAATAAGAGTTACAGCATACTTTATTTGCACTCATAAATTCAGGTAATGCACTGATTCAGCGGTGTGCAAATATGTGAGGGATACATTTAATCTACATGAAACGTGCCTCTCTGTCCTGGTTTTCACTGGAATTTTGTCTCACTGCTTTTTCCTCAGATTTATGATCAAGAGGGCTCAAGGAAGAAACCGCTTTGGAATGAAGAACTTCAAGAAGAGATGGTTTCGCCTAACCAACCACGAGTTCACCTACCACAAAACTAAAGGTGAAGTTAAAGGTTACTCAGGGGCGTCTTACAGATGTATTGTTTCATCGTCCTGTGACCTCGTGCCAGGATCAGCAGCAAGGAGAGAATCTGCTGAACGTACTTTCTGAACACAATGTGCATTCAGCACATGTGGTGCTGATTATGTTACTGTGCCAGCAGAACACTTCTGCTGCATCCAAACAAGCTCAGGAAACAAAAGAAATCACATTAGATGTAGATGAAATATCAAGATGAGGTGGAGTGTATCCAGGATGCATATGAAGAAGCCTCATTTCTTTACAGTTAGCTGCAGTGCCTCATTCTTTCCTGTTTCTCATGTCTCCTGTGATTCCTTCTACCTCCAGGTGAGGGCGCTTTGTGCAGCATCCCTATTGAAAACATCCTGGCAGTGGAAAGGTTAGAAGAGGAGTCATTCAAGATGAAAAATGTGAGAACCACACACAGCCGCCTCACTGACACCTTTGGCACTTGGCCCAAACTTTATAACAAGTTTCCAGACTTCCTCATAACGCTCTGTCTTCTCTTCCTTCCTTAAGATGTTCCAGGTCATCCAGCCAGAGCGAGCACTCTACATCCAGGCGAATAACTGCGTGGAGGCCCGGGACTGGATCGACATCCTGACCAAAGTCAGCCAGTGCAACCGCAAACGTCTGAGCACCTACCACCCCTCAGCCTACCTCAATGGACACTGGCTCTGCTGCAAGCTGTCAGCAGACACAGCTCCCGGGTGCTCGCCCTGCACAGGGTATGTCAGGTTGTGTAAATCAGGTTACTTGTCTTTATTCCTCTTCTCTTATGCCCCCGTGTGTCTGTTTTCAGTGGCCTCCCAGCAAACATCCAGCTGGATGTAGATGGAGACAGAGAGACTGAAAGGATCTACTCCCTGTTCAGCACGTACATGACCAAGCTGATCAAGATGCAAGGTCAGACAGAGGCAACTTTCAAGTCTATTAAGCTTCCATGTGTAAGTTTTGTGTTAACTCCCTTGTTGCCGTATCTTGCAGAGGCCTGTGGCAGTAAGTCCGTGTACGACGGGCCCGAGCAGGAGGAGTACTCCACCTTCGTCATCGATGACCCCCAGGAGACCTACAAAACCCTGAAGCTGATTATTTCAGCTGTGCAGACGCTGGAGCAGCAGCACACCAAGTACAAACGGGACAAGTTCAAGAAGACAAAGATTGGCAGCCAGTATGTGTTTATGATTCTTTCCCACCAAATCTATCACTAGTGATATGCAGGAAAATGCTTGATTATAAGTTTCTAGATGTATATTTTAAGCAGAAAAGCTTCTTTTGTGGGCCAGCAGGTGGAGCAGTCACACAGTGCACAGTGACTCTGAATTATTTTACCTAATGCTGAATATGACAGAGCTAAAATGTAACACTTTGATCATTTAAAATATAAACAAATCATACTTTCATCAGTGTTTGTCAGTTGTTTTGAAGATCGTGCCATCTCATAGCGTACATTAGAGTTTAATTTGGACCTTTTAGAATATTTTGGCCTCTGTTTCAGCTCATAATGTCATAACTAAAACTAAACCCAAGCAAGAAAAAAAAAACATCTTTCTCTCTTTCTCTTTATTTCCTCAGGGAGCATCCAATAGGAGACAAGAGTTTCCAGTGCTACATCCGCCAGCAGTCTGAGAGCTCTACCTACTCCATCTAGCACCGGCCCCGTGAACTGTTTCTATGATGCCAGCATATCCTACTTCACTGCTAAGAAGTCCATCATCAAAATGCTCTGTGTCTGTATTGAGATATAAATGTCTAAACTTCCTTGAGACGGAAGTTTTTGGAAGCAGGTGAGAGTTGTTTGGAAACGAGTTTGAGGATGAAAGAGTTAAAAGTCCCGATACCAGACGAAATGAGCTGAAGGACTAGATGGACTTTTCTTTTGCAGCCTTTTTTAAGGTGCATCGCTCCACATTTGGAGAACAGACCTCAGATCAGCAAGAAAAAAAAAGAGGAAGAGTTGTGGATGAAAGGAGGGATATAGAGAGATAATCATACCGTACATCTTTTGGGACTCCTTTCTGTGACGTGACGAGAGAACAAACAAACGTTTTCACTGGACAGTTTTGACAGTGATCAACACGCACTTTAAATGCCTCCAGATCTATGGATGAACAAGCCTCACAGCACACTTTCAAAAAGCTTATTTTATCTGTTTGAGTTGTATTTGTGTATCTTCATGGTTGTTGAAATGTGCTGTTGTATTTCACTTTAGGAAGAAGGAAGGAAGAAAGGCCAACAATTTTCCCTTTTTTAGGTGGTGTTGTACCCATGTACCTGTTTTTATTTTATTTATTTTTTATTTTGATTTGTTCCCCTACCTCCTCAGGAAGGCTGTGAAGATAAAATGCTCACGAGAAAGGGATTATTGGGACCAAGCACAGCCAAGAACAGCTCGATGTTAGATATCAAAATCACTGCTCAAACAATGATATCCCTGAGTTTTAACTCTAATCATCGGTGTGCAAACTCACAGTTACATTCAGAACTTTTGTGTTTTAGTTAAAAACTTTTTTCAGCTGTGGTTTGATATCATACTGTGGTGCAACAAGCTCTTTTCTCATTCCACTGAGTCAAAGAAACATGGATGCCTTTGTAAGGTCTTTGAGCAGATTTCTTAGTTTGGCTAAGTTTATGGACATCAAGTCTCCGCCCTCTTTAAAGAATACACCAATTAAGATTAAAGATTAAATCATTTATTATCTGTGATCCAAAAAGTTGGATTATTTCAAATTTTAGGACAAACTTCTGATTAGCTCACCCATGTTCAGGATAAAATGCCCTGTTGAATACAATAATTGTTAATGTAGGTTAATGACGGTTGATTTTCACATTTATTCAGTCAGATTCAGTGTTTAAATACTGTATGAAATGGAAATAACTATGTGTTTAAAATTTTCAATAAGTAGCCACTTACAGTTCCATTAAATGACTCAGTTTTTGTTACCTTTAGCTAGCCCAAACTGTATAACAATCGGTGCAGATCATTAAAACATGAAATTATAGTTAGTACAGTAATGGTGTGAAATCAGTGTATTTTTCTTCAAGAGGAGCTGATACTTGTTCCTGATGTTCTGTAAACTCAGCTGGACTAAATCTGCACTCAGACGTGTTTAAAACCTGATTATCTTTTAGCGGGTACAAGAAACAATTCAAACCAAACTATCCCTTCAACTGTCACAGACTAAAAACCATGTCAGCACAGCTGATTCCTCAATGTTTCCAGCTTAACCTCTAATTATTCCATATGCTAACATTTTAACTGGTTTTGTCCCCACTTATAGTTGTGATGTGGGTATTGTGATACAGGTTGTGTTGCCCTGTTGGCTGCCTAATGATATAAACCCTCTGCTCTGTGAGTTTAGCTCTGTCTTACTTTGAAAATGCCGCCCCCTGTAGTCGAACCCTTTTCTTATGCACTCCTCTGAAAAACTGCCTGCTGTGAATCTTACCAATCAGCGACCCAAGAATCTGTTGAAGGTACAGGATGTATTGTGTTAAAACGTTTGTGTTGTCCTATGCATTTGCTTTCACACCCATCAGCGCTCACTTTCGCCAAACCAGTGCATGTGAAGTTCAGCTGTGATGGCAGCGATGGTAGCCTCCACAGTCACCTCTGTGCGAACAGGTGACTTCAAATCATGATTTTGATTTGCATTGTCCAAAAACAAACTGGTTATGTAGCCTAGTTGTTCACAGGATCCAAAACAGTGCCAGTCATCACTTTTATAAAATTCTCTTTTTAGAAAACACAAAAAATAATCACAGCTTAAATATGTGTGTTGGTTTTTTTTTTTTTTACATCTCAAAACTGTTTAAAAAAAAAAAAAAGAAATTACTCCAATGGCACCTTTTTCTTTGTCAAAGATGTTGATCTATAAGGAAGTTTCTCAACAGTTTTGACTCCGTTTTCTATCTTTGTCTTGTCATACAGAGATCTTGCAGTGTATCTGAACTGAATGACTGACTTGTGTGCGTGTGTTTGTAAATGTGTGTGTTTGTTGGTAAATTCTTGAGAGATTGAAATGATGGGTTGTATTGCCAATGAGTTGAGAAAACCCAGTGTTACAGGTCAGGAAAGGTAGTGTCCCACTTAAGCAAAAGAGAAAAACACTGCCTGTAATTATACCACAGAGTCGAAAGACCGTGGAAACAGCTCCTCTGCTCTGTCCTGATCTGGTGTCTCTCTTTTCCTCTTGTATAGAACCACTGCTCCTTTTTTAAGGAACCTTTGCCAATGTAATCTTCTCAAACTACTTAACGTACTGTATGTAACACAGTAATAACATTGATGAAACAGCGTTGCTTTAACCTCTGAACTTTGGTGAGTGTTTGTTTCCACCAGTCACTAACTCTCCTCAGGTTTCTGAAAATTAGCAACTTTTATTTTTGCCAAAAACCAAACACCAAACGGTTCTGTGTCTCATCTTTAACTTGGTAATCATATTTATTATCATTTTCTGCAAAACCTTCCCAGAACCATTGGCTGAGCTGTTGGAGCAATGGCGTTTACCGTAATGGTTACTCCTCCACTCAGAAGCCCACACAGGAATGACTTATGCAATAATGTTGTTTCAGCATGCAATACTACGAACAAGCCCTCCATAAGCCCTTCAATCTATCACAAATTAACGCACATCTGCAGCAAAATGCCTCTTTGGATGAACGCATATTATAAAGGGAGAACAGTGTATTTTGTACAAATATTTTAAAAGTATTAAAATAAGCCTGTTATATGTGTACATAAAATGTTGGATGAATGGTGAAAATGTTATGTGTTTTTTTTTTCCTGGATTACTAAATGAAACCAATATTAATGCAAATTCAAGTGTCTGTGTCGTTTGTTGAGCAGTTTACCCCACACTGTGCACAATCACTTCAAGGACTTGATTCAGTTTAAAAAGACATTCTGTTAAAATAAAATCAAGAAAATGTTATTCGAGCTGCAGTTCTGCACTAAACACACACATGAGGAGAAACATTGCAAACAAATTACTGTTTTTACACCACAAGCCTCAGCAAATGCAAACTAAATACTCTGATGCCAAATCAGTGTGAACCCTTCTGATATGCTTGCTGGGGTGAGAGGATTAGCGTGATTATTAGTATTATTATATCCATTGTTTTTTTTCTCCAAAGCCAAACATTTGCAAACAGAAGTATTAACATCAAGTACAGACAAATGCCTTTTGAATTATGACAAAATATCTCTGGGAGTTGTCTCCATTTGACTTTTATCATGTTCAGTGATTGATCCTATTACAGGATTTCATTCTGCAGCTGTGGATAGCTGACTGTTGTCTTCAGGTTTGACTGAACATAAAATTTGACTATTATATTTAATATCTGAATATACTTGGAAGCTTTTTTGAGCTTACTGTCCCAACTCTTTCCTCCCATAAATCAGACTTGATCCAATGTTCTTTTTTGATAAACGCAACACGAAAAAGCTTGGACATGCATCAATGCATTTGATCTGTTTGTTTACAGTTGTTACCAGTTAAATGTACAGGTAATTGTTTTCTGGCTATCTCTGCATAACTAATAACCCAAAGGTTGCAATAGTACAAAAATATCAACTTTATGTTAAGTCATGGTCTTGCCTGTCATAGTGACCAGCTTGTTGCTATGGTCATCTAGATTCCAAAGAAACATTCCAGCTCAGCCATTATTACCTTGGCCAATGATAATTACTGCAATGCAGATATTCAACATATCTGCATTGCTCCTATTTTAGAAATACTGCTTTTGGTCGGCATAGGGCCCATTTGATGACAGGAGGTGACGCAGTACTACAGCATATTAGCATGACAATGGTTCCATTTATCCACTGTATTTATGAACTATGGGAAAAAAAGTGAAATCACACACACACACACACACACACACACACACACACACACACACACACACAAAAGAGAAATGTTTTTTCTTTTTTCTTTGCATTTTCTGTTTTGTTTTGCATTTCCTTTTTAATTTTTCTATTCATTGCGTAATAAAAATATTTTTATTGTGTTTTTTTATTTTTAGTTTTTTTTTTTAATAGTTTGTTTGCTTGCTTGCTTTATGGAGTCGTGTTTTGCAACTCAGGGCCACCGTATCTTCGCTTGAAAGGCCAGTATTTCCATTTTAAATAGTTGTATTTGTTTAGTATTTTTGTATATTCGTGACTTTTTGTTAACATTAATAATTTACTATCAGTACTTCCATTAATCTTTTTGCCCCAGGCCTTCTGTGGTGTATTTAGAGCACCTATTTTCTGTCTGCAGCACATCAGCAGGTTCGCGTGTGAGTAAACAATACCAGTGTGGCAGAGCGTGTAAGCAGCGCTCCCTAGCTGCCTCCCCTCTCTCCCCCGTGGATCTGCTCTCCTGGCGGCCCCGCCACTCCTCCTCCCCCTGCGAAAACACTTTCGGGAAGAATAAAGTTTTTTCCCCCCTCACACGGACCTGTACGCAGCCAGCCAGCCGTTACTCGGAGCCAAACCGTGGCCTAACAGGAAGAACAGCTCGACTATGTGGAGAAAGAAGCGGGCACTTTGGGAATCCGTGGCTTGTCTCGTGTTTCTCGTGACGCTCGTCGATGCTTATCGATGTAAGTATGTAAGTGTTAGAGTTTTACACTCTGAGCTCTACGTATTGGAGTAATTAACGGAACAGCCCGTTACAAACTAGTTGTTGTCAGTGCCCCAGATTGAAAGCAGCTTTCAGCCCTGCTGTGAAAGGATTTCGGCACTTTTTGAACAACTTTCAACGTCAGAGCAGAGAACAGAAAGAATTAGGGGTCAGGACTCCTTTCTACACCGTCAAACATTGCTGGTTAATATGAGCAGCTTGTTGCGACCACAGAGGGTCATTTCTGGGAAATAACGGTTTCGCAATGACCTTTTTTCAGGCCAATTCATTGAAGAGTAATTGACCACTTTGTCCGCAGAGACAACTGCCTCATCTGCCATCTGTCATGAGGACACGGGGGACTGACATTCCTGCTGGGATCAGTCATGTGTTATTTTAGCAGCATATGCTTTCTTATATCAAACACATATGTGCAAGAAACACACAGGAATCTGCTAGTTACATGCAAACAATGTGAAAAACAAGCAGCAGAAAATAGCTCCACTCAAGGCTGCATTTGAATGAATGTTTGTGTTTCATGTCTGTCCAGTTCTGAGCCAGAGCACAGCCTCCCAGTTCCTGAGCAGGTACAAGAGAGCCAACTCTCTGTTTGAGGAGAGCAAGAAGGGCAACCTGGAGAGGGAGTGCATTGAAGAGCTGTGCAACAAGGAGGAGGCCAGGGAGATCTTTGAGAACCAGCCAGAGACGGTAAGAAAATCAGAGTACTCCTAATGATTAGCAGGATTTCTAACTCACTTAGCTACATCTCTGGAAATGACACACTATGGCACCTATGAAGACAAAGAATAAGTGGTATCAGAGACTGGTTAGGCAGTGAAATGACTGACATTTGCAAAACAGCTGTAAGCTTCTGTCAAACTGTCTTCTGTGACTCTTCTTTTCTTGACATGCACTTAAACATCTTTTATTTCCTCTTTTGTTTTGTCTTTGCGTTTTTTTTTTTTTCTAGGAATACTTCTACCCAAAATATGTTGGTAAGTTTGTGCATTTTCATCTCATTTGTCAATATGTGGTACCAGCTTTTCTGCCCTTCATTTTCCTTTGATAAAACACAACATTTTCTGCAGCGTGTCTGGGTTCACACCGCGTCGGCATCCCCAGCCAGAACTCAGATTCTGCCATCCCATCAGATCTCCGTACCTGTGTGACAGGTGAGGAGCTCCGTAGTGGAAGAAGAGTGCATTTTAAATGTCACATATTTTTGGTTGATAATGGTTAGCATCACCCATGATGTCTTATTATTTTTTATTTTGTGTGTGTGTAGAGATCAGTAACCAGTGCACACCATTTCCATGCTACAAAGAGGGCTCAGAGCGCTGTGTAGACGGTCAGGCCTCCTACACGTGTGAGTGTAAGCCTGGCTGGAAAGGGCCACGCTGTGAAGATGGTGAGTCCTGACACATAAATTGAGACTCTGAATGATTAACTTAGACACTCAGAGTCTCATATCTGACACTGCATAATAAATAATGTATAACATGTCTGATCTGGTATTCTTGTCATCTGGTCCATTACCTGGCAGATATTGATGAATGTACAGATCCTGAATTTCCAGCAGGATGCAACCAAAAATGTAAAAACTTTCCTGGCAGCTTCCATTGCATGTGTGAAGAAGGATACTTCATCAATGACAAGATCAACTGCGTGGGTGAGGCTTTGTTAATAACATTATGGTCTGCACAGTTTAAATATCATTTTTATATTAGACATAAGACAGAGAAGTACAGTTATACGGTATAAGTTCACAGCTGGTGTGTGTATGTGAATGATGGCTTACATCAGACCCCTGGGAAAACAATGTGTTCCTCTAGAAGAGGAACATATAGTGTCTCTACGCAGCTGAGATAACAAAACTTTCTATTCGGTGTATTATTCTTTTATTATAACTTCCTTTATATTTATCCATATGGAGGAAAGAACCCTACGCACTTCAAAACAAAACCTCAGCCGTCCAGCTGTTGTCCTCAGGGTTTGTACGAGTTGTTATTTCTAAAGCTGACCTGAGGTGACCTGTTGTGAAACAGATTGTGAAAAGCTTCTTCTTAATGCTGGACACAGACCACCACTCTGGTATCTCTTATATTACACAGCATATCTTAGATCTGTACTATCTTTTTGGCAGTTGCGGCAGTGTTTGTCTACTACTTTGCTGAATGCCTGTTGAGTTCAAAGTCTTCACAAACAGAAAGAGTCAGTCTGGTAAATTTGTGTTTTTTCATGTGCTTTAGTAGTCATAGGGTTTACAGCTTTCCTGAAGGGAACAGTGACTTCTTATGTCGAATTTAAAGAAAAATAAACTGACTGTTGTTTTTATTTCATGGAGCAATAATTTCCTCTTTTAACTGACTGTTTTCCAGATATCAATGAATGCCTCTTGTATCCGAGTATCTGTGCAGAGCCTGCCAAGTGTGTCAACACACCGGGCATGTATGAATGCCAATGTCCTTTAGGTTTTAAATACAACTTCACCTCCAAGACCTGCAATGGTGAGATTTCTTATTAATGTTATATAGGGCTGCAATTAACAATTATTTTCATAATTGATTAATCTATAGATTATTCTCTTGATTAATCGAGTAGTTGTTTGGTCCATAAATGTCAGAAAATGGTGAAAAATTTTGATGTTTCTTGGAGTCCAAGAGGACATCATCAAATGTCTTGTTTGCAAACCGAAGATATTCAGGACTGTCATAGAAAAGCAAAGAAATGAGAAAATATTCACAATTACGAAGCTGAAATTTGAGAAATTGGACTTATTTTTCTTATATAACTTAAATTGATAAATCGATTCTCAAAATTGTTGACAATTAATTTAGTGATCGATTAATAATCGATTATTGGATTAATTGTTCCAGCTCTCATGTTATATAATATACTCACACACATTTCTTCAAGCTTCTATCAAGAACTTTCAGTTTGCGTCAATTTTCGTGCACTCTGTGGACAAACCAGTGTTACATCCTCTTTGCTGATCTTGTCCCAGACACACATAAGAAGTTTCACCAAAAAAACTCACAGTGCTTTCTTTGAACGAAACAACCTTCATACTGTACAAAATCGATCTTTATGAATACGAGCCCTAACCTTGTGTTGTACGTCGCTTTGGAAAAAAAGCGTCTGCTAAATGAAATTGTAGAATTGTAGAGTTGTAACCCTCACATGAGATTTAAAGAGTGCACCATGTGCAGTAAATGCACCATGCGTGTTGAGAAACTCCCAGATAACATATTCTTTCCTCTCGCTGCAGATATAGACGAGTGTGAGTCTGATGTGTGTGACGGGACGTGCTTCAACACAGTGGGCAGCTATGCGTGTCACTGTGATGGTCGTGAGGGTCTTCGTTTAGGGGAGGATCAGCGCTACTGTGAAAGGATCCCCGTTTGTGTGGAGTTGGACGACTACAAACACTCTGAGATGCTTTACCTCGGGGACCAGTTCGCCGGCCTTCCTGTCATCTTTCTGCGCTTTCGTCTGCCGGAGAACACAAAGTGAGGATCTCACACACATTTTATAAACTGGTAACTAAAGTTTGGACTGCATCAAGCCAAAGACTTAAGAGCTTGACCAGTAACAGTAAACATGGGAAAAATGGTCAGATTAAACTAAACAAAGAAAATATGCAGCTACAAATCTTACAGAAGCTTCCAGGATGTTCGGGGGGAATGGCAACCAGCTGAGAACCATGCTATGCAGCTCAGCCTCTGCAGGTCTTTAGAAGTGATATTCAATGTAAACTTATTAATTCAGCTAACATTTATTTATTTTTTTACTTACTTACTTACTTATTTGCTTAATAAATTACTTAACTTTAATAAAGTACTTTACTTTAATTTATGAAAAAGAAATGTGTCAGGAGAGGTCAAGAAGCCAACAGGTTTATGCGAGGACCTCACCTTTCTATGAGTAAAAGAACGATCAAGATTTCAGTAAGAACACAAACTAATGTATGCCAATTTTTCACTTCTGCTTGTCAGTGGCAAGTTCCACGCCACTTAATTTTTTTTTATATACCAATATGAAATAAAAATCTTGTCCACAAAAACATTACAAATGATGTTAGTAAATGTGAGTCAGTGTTTTTTTTGTCATTTGGCTAAAATATTGATGCAGACAATTCATAGAATATCTTATAACTTTGTCCTAAAACTAAGAAATGAGTGAATACATTTGTTCCTAAAATTAACTTGATGGAAATTCAGAAGGTACAGTATTTTAAACTTGTTCTGTCAGCTTCTGGAAAAATATCTGTGGTCTAAACAAAGTAAAGATGTTTTAACATCTTGTGTTACATCATCGATTGAAACGGGAAATACCTTCCTCATGATATTTACTTTATGTCCTTTACTTTATGTACTTTATAAGTTTTAAAGCCTAACTGTGGTGACTCTAAAGTCACCAAAAATAATCTTCTCAACAAAATTTGCAAGCATTAGTGTATTTTTGGCCACAGTTCTTAATTCCTGTACTTTCCTAAAATTAACAGATTAATCTTGTTTCCTTTTCTGAGGTAAAAAAAAGTGATGACAACTGTTTTGATCCAAAAATGTGTCATAAAAGTAGCACTCCAACACAACACATTTCTGTTTCTGTTCCCTCAGGTTTGCAGCGGAGTTTGACTTTCGCACTTTTGATCCAGAAGGAGTTGTGCTGTATGCCGAGTCGTCCAACGCCTCATGGTTCATGCTGGGGCTGAGAGGAGGTCGCATTGAAGTCCAGTTCAAGAACCAGCACACATTCAAGGTCACCAGTGGAGGCAAAATCATCAATGATGGACAGTGGCATGTGGTAAGAATGACGCAGGGTCCAGTAACTCCCAACAGTTGCCTTGTATCTAACTTGAGTGCTAATAAAGCTAAAGTAATGTAAATGATTTTGTTGCGTTATAAAGATCTCTGTGGACGAGCTGGAGAACAGCATCAGTGTGAAGATCAGCAAGGAAGCTGTGATGAGCATCAACAGCCCTGAAAGCCTTTTTACCTCAGTGAACGGCAAACTAGAAACCAAGGTGTACATCGCTGGTCTGCCGAACCGCACTGATAACGTCATCAAACCTGTAAGCATGCACAAACAGCTCAGAGAACAGATAAAACCTGGTTAACTTTGGACCAGCTCCAATCCTGCGTTTGTCTCCATTCATCTCCATTAGATCAACCCCCGACTTGACGGCTGCATCCGGGGCTGGAATTTAATGAACCAGGGGGCGTCTGGGGTAAAAGAGGTCATCCAGGAGAAGAAGAGTAAACATTGCTTTGTGTTTGTGGAAAGAGGCTCTTTCTTCTCTGGGGCAGGACTGGCACAATTCAACATTGACTACAGTGAGTAAGTTATACTTTATATATACATATGGGGAAAAGGAGGCTCTACAATTGATCTCTTCTTCATTTCATGCCTAGTTAGCAGCCATAGCAACAAAGGAGTAGGGAAAAAAACAGTTTAGAGCATGATTTGAAACAACCGGACTGTTTGCAGGCATGCATGTGTTTTAGGGTGGAAGGAAAGTGAAGCATCTGGAGGAAACACGTGGACACAAGAAACAGAATTCCAAAAAGTAAGGCCCCAGTTGGCCTTGGTTTACTTAGAGAGGAGATCTGACTAAATGAAGATCAGTACAAGTGCAAAGTAGAGGGGAAGAGATCGTCTTTAAGTATGGTCTTGGAAATTTAAAAGTTATCTGCAGTAGTTGATGTGTTCTTTCCTGCAGCTGTAGTTTATCCACAGCCACAGGGTCATTGAATTTGAGGTTGAAACTTGACAATTTCAAAAGGTCTTATTTGCACACTGGTTATGTTCTGTGTGTGTAACCAGGTGATTCTGGGAGCTGGAATGTGGATGTAAAGATGGACATACGCCCATCCAGCAGCACAGGCGTTCTCTTCGCTCTAGTCCAGAACAACACAGTCCCTCTGTCGGTTGCTGTTGTAACACAGGGAGACGAAGAAGCTGTAAGTTGAGTCCAGCTGTGCACATGTTCATCCCTGTATGCTTCAACACATATTTAGCTCAAGTGAGTGATCTTCCTGTTTCAGAACCTGCAAGTCTTCCTGGATGGAGCCTCTGTTGCAACACTGGACACGCTCATGTTGTGTTACCCAGATCGTCTGATGGTGCAGCTGAACGTAACTCCCACAGAGATCCAGATCTCAGCCAACTCGTCCTCAGTTACTTACATTAAATCTGAGACCCTGCAGAAGGCACTGGAGCATCTAAACAACACCATGCAGAATCCTGTCAGTACATATATAGGAGGGATACCAGGTTAGTCACAGCAGAAAGATGGAGTAGAAAATGAACTTATCTCAGGGTGCAGAATATAAATAATCATTTTAGTATGAACACTTAATAGTTCTCAACTAGAAAATAAAATTTCGCTTAAAATTAAAAATAGGAAAATATCCTTTCTATTGCCCCAATCTGGGGCTGCTAGGTCAAGTTTTAACCTTTTTTCGCATGGAGCACATGTTCTATACATGAAGTAAAAGTGGTGCCGCTACAGTTAAAGTTTTGACCAGATGATGGTGCTGTATGAAAAGTTTAGAGATCAATGATTGTTTGCACTAAAATCATGCAAAGCCTTGCATAAGTTGGTGGTGCTTCCCTTGACTGCACAGAAGTAGTCTTGAACTTTGCTTTAGTAGTTTACCTTTTATTCTGCTTATTACATCACTGATACAGTTCAAAGGGATTAAAGTAACCATCACGTCTCCCTCTTGCTCCCGTTTCAGACAGTGTCCCATTACCGTCCACCCCTGTGTCAGCCTTCTACCACGGCTGCATGGACCTCACTATCAGCGGAAAGCAGCTGGACTTTGACGAGGCTCTCAGCAAACATAACAGCATTAAGTCTCATTCCTGCCCTCCTGTTTCTGCCCCTGAGAGTCATCCTGATGCAGCACACTTGCATAGAAAGTGACCTTAATTAACAAAGCTTCTTGGGGACATTTTGGAAAGATATTTGAAGGGTGAGACGGAGGAGGGGGATGAGAAAGACATGACAAGACAAGGAGATAGAAGTAGGTTGTCATAGTCGTTTTCATCGACTTTCTGCGATGGGTTTGTTTTAAAGTTTGTCTAATGCTTTTATCCTTACAGTATTATTGTTCCTTTCCTGGGAACATCATCTTTAGTAGTGATGCTCAACGAAAGCTGACTTGCCAGTGAGCCGGTCAAAAGCTGGATGGTTGAATGACGTAGTTGTAGCACTTTGTTGCAATGAAATAAATGTAGGAAATGTTTAAAAAGAGCTGAGCTCTGTAGCATACATTCCTTATTGTGAGCAAGAGATGTTTTATGTTAAAGTAGGAAAATGAACAAATGGTCTGTGTTGACCAGGCTTTGGGATCACCTGAACCTTTATCCCTGTTGCTGAATCATGGTACTATCTCAAAATCCTGTTTATTGTTGTTAATGGTTGGTTTGCAAAATAGAAAGCTCAGGCTCAGGGTACAGATCGGTTTTATTTTATTGTTTATGCATCATCTCCTTCCCAAGCTCAGCCTTCCCTAAGTGCTGCATTGGTTTAATCACATTTAAAAACCAGGATGTGTCTTTTATTGGTTCCTAGAACCTACTTTGGTTGCAACAAATGTATACACATTACATTTTTGCTGATCTTGAAGACTTCATACACCTTATGTGTGTTTTTTGTCCTCGTCTGCAGAGTTCTCTTCTTCATCCCACATTAAGAATGTATCTTGTATATAAAAAGGCCATCATTAATATATAACTTAAACAGTTGTTCAGTGTTGTCCTTGTGCTTTTTGTTTTAATAAAATTGACCCTTGAAGACAGCTTTAAATATCTTTATTGTTTTTATCCAACATTTCTTCAACGATGTATCATGAAATGTGTTGGTCTATCAGTTGACTTTCTGATTCTCCTGTATAATCGCCCTTGTGTTGCTTGCACTCAGTCACTGGTGACACAACAGGCTTATACAGCAGTTATATACAAAACTGGCATGTTTGCCTCTCACATCAAACATTTTGAACTACATTTAGAGGTTTTCTGCTGCGCTGTCATATTCTGTTGTGCTGCTGTATACTACATAATCTTGACTTTGTTTATTTGAGCATTTATTACAAAAACTTTGTTGAGAAAAAGCTTTTATAGTCATTAAAACAACCATGAATCTTTGCAGAAGCACTGCAGCACTCTGACATGTTGGTTATACTTCTCATTGTAATCATAACACTCTCAGCTGAGGTCACTGGGGCCACAATTAAAAGGCTGCATGAATCTGTGGCTGACAAAACATGTTAGTGATTGATCTGTTAGACATTAACTGTAACATTAGACATTACATAAAACATGATGAAATCATTCTCATGCATACATATTTGATACTAATTCAACATCATTTCAACAAAACCATCAGTTTCATTTGTATGGTATCTTGCTCCTCTTGTTTCTTATGAAGCATGAAAGTGACACACCTCAGCCTACTGGACTGGATGCACTAATGGGAATACAGAGGAAATGCAAGTGAAACAAACTAAGTTTTGTTTACAAAAAGAAGTGAACGATTAAAACAGATGTTAGGTCAAAACACGCTCAGGAAAAAAAACAAATGAGAAAGTTCTTGGGAAAAGTATTTTGTTTTTTCCTGGAATGAACTGCCCTGAAAGATATTTTTAGATTTAGAAAAAACTGCTATGATTTCATGGCAAAATGACAACAAGCTCTTAGATCTATCAAAGACATTATCTAGTTGGGAAAAAAACTAGTAGATTAATATGTTCATCCATGTTTAAGTTATATATGTTACGTTAGCTTTTTGGAGAGGTTTTTTTTTATTTTTTGTTTTTTACTTTTTCCCTATGTATCAGCCTACCAAACACAAATTGGTTAAAAGTGGATTTTTTCAGGGCAAGTATTACATTTTTTTATTATTAGTGGGGCAAATATACCAATTTTATTAATTATTATTTTTCTCTTTACCTTACCTTTTTACCTTTAGTTTCCAAAATTTTTATTTAGTATTTAATAATTAAGACTAAGTATCTCATAATTGCAACATAGTTGTTCATAGCTATGACTTTTTAAAAGGTAGGTCTTAGGTTATTCTCTTTTTAATGGGAAAGTTTCCCTATTACTATTTTAATCATTATTAATTTTTAATTATTTTTTATTTTATTTTATTTTATTTTTTTGTATCTGACGGAAACGGGCATCCATTCAATCAAGCAACTACACACGCACATTAAAGGAAGGGAGGGAGGGAGGGATAAAGGAGAGGTGTGTGAAGGGTTGCATCGTTACGAACTCCTGCCAGCACTTTTGTGAGCTACTCCCCCTTCTGAAGCAGCAGAGGCGTGCAGTCTTTCTCTCCGCAGAGTGGGGACTACAGTCCGGACAGGGGCAGAAGCGAGTGGGGTCAGAAAATAAAGTACAGACCGCAATGGGGACGAGCTGAGCTGCAGAAAGGAGATAACGACCGTTTGATTTATCTGGTTTGTGAACAATATGCGGGGATAGCGAACGACAGTCAAGCTCGCGACGCTCCGCGGCAGTGATTTCACATCAGAAAACGTTAACGGCCAACCGTCGGAAGTACCTGAGAAATACCTGCAGTGTTTCGGCGTGGGGGTAGCCCAGACTTATTGCAAGCAGCAGTGACATTGAAGGACTGAGGGGGACTGAGAGGAAGAGAAAGGTGTACAGGAGAAAGTTTCAGAAGCTCGGCTTAGACTCAGCGGTGAGACAATGCGGTTGACCCCGACAAAGTCCCTTTCATCAGCAACCCTGCTGATTCTGCTGCTCGTCCGCTGGTCCGACAGCAGTAAGTAAACAGTGACATGCTAGCTGGCTAGCTAGCTCGCTAAGTCCCCTTTGACATTTGTATTGCTGCTGATGATACATGCTCCAACGTCGCAACGTTTCGCAATCATTCGCACATATTTTGTTTTCTAGGACTGCAAATATTGCTTAATATAGAGTTGCTTGACCTTTTATTGCACTTGTATGGTAATTTATGCAAATTCGGGCTGTCTTTTCTCTCTTATTTTTAGTTTCATTGTCTCCGCATGAGGCAAACCAATTTTTAAGCAGACACCGGAGAGCAAATCAAGTTTTCGAGGAGACGAAGCAAGGACATTTGGAGAGGGAGTGTGTTGAAGAGAAGTGCACCAAAGAGGAGGCCAGGGAAGTGTTTGAAAACGACCCAGAAACGGTGAGTAACAAAAAAGTTGTGGTTTGCGGACCATGTTTTATGCAGGTGTCTTTCTGAACTGAAAGTACAAGCCACACTTTACTCTGACAAACCGTTTAAGATCGCACAGTACTGGAAAGCTTGTTTAAATTATCACTGACACAATGTTAAGTGAATGATTTTGCTCTATGAGCCATCTCTTGTGATTTTTTTCTAAACTTCAACTAGGGTTGTTGTTGTTTACAACATGTTCACATTGACTACAGATTGATGACTACTATGTCAAAGCAGACTAATGATTCACTGTCTGGGCTGCTGGTGTTCATGCTCCAATAAGTCCAAAGTGCTGATAACTGTCAGACCTCATACAATAATACACCCATGTCAACAACTTGAATTGATTTCATTTATTTGGTTCTCACAGGCTTTGATCACCTCATCTGATTTTAAGGTTGTGAAATGCTGTTTGTGTTTGGGCACATTACTTTTATTTAACATGCATATCATCACTTATGGGTATTTTGACCCACTTTACTTTCAACTGCTGACTTTGGTTCCCATCTTAATATGTGCAACACCTTGATATCTTTTTTTTTCTTTTGACCATGTGTACTTCTGTATTAGCCTTACTGTCAAACATGCATGTGATTCTGACTGGACTCTTTGGGAGCTGATTAGCAGTTTCCTGTAAGAGAATGAACATGCGGTAGGTTATGTATTTAACTTAATGTCACTAATCTGCATTTCTGCTTCTACCAGCCTTTACTGCTTAGTATTTACTCAAAAAAAACCCTCAAACACAGCATGGATTACTTTCCAATCTACAGTCATGAATGTGTAGACTCTGTGTTAATTTATTAACCTTTTCATCCATTCCGTTCATAAGTCCAAGTAATCTAGAGGTATAAATGACATAATGTGTCAGACAACGTGCGACACAGTGCTGAGACTGTATTCATTAGCCGAGGACTTGTAAGCTTGTAAGCAGGCATCTTAGTGGAGCGTGTCCCATGTGTTGTTTGTGCATTTTGCCACCAAAGGTATATGAAAGTGTTGGATTTTTTTTCTCCTTTTTTTTAGTACGGGCTCTTGCTAGCTTTTGGATGCTAGCAGGCAACAAGTGCCGCCTGACATTTCATTTGCTTTGGTTTTCATATTCACAGTTTGGCTGCTTTGTTTGACATAAAATCTTGGCTGTTTGAGATTTTAAACAACCTGCTAATGATACGCTGTCTTTAATGAAAGCCTGAATGTTAAGCGAAGTGAATAGTAGCAGAGACGGAGCGCAGGAAGCGATCGATGACTCTGTGATTACCTGTAAGATTAGCCATAAAGAAAGTCATCATGACAGCCTTGGGACGGAGGATTAAAGCAGAGTTGATCTGGGCTCAGACTTCACAGGAAAAGGTGAAGTCAGGTGACGTCCCTTTCAGTTTGGTTACGGTCAGCTGGATGCACACCACCAGTAGGATAGCATTTGCGTGGCTTAAGTTTTATTTCAAAGCTGCAGTCTCATACATGGCTGCATTATTCATCCTGCAAGGGCTTGTCTCTGACTCTGCATTTTCTTCTGCTGCAGCTTCCTGGCTCTGCAGAGAGAGGGAGAATGGGGTGTCCCTGGATACTTATGATTGTACTCAGAACAGCACGCGATCACACCAACTTTTGGGTCTCTTACATGTTTAATAGCCTTTCAAGGGAGACCGATAGCTGGTAGAAAAAAAAGCTGAAAGCGGCGTCAGATTGAAGTTTGTGAATAGAAGAACACTAGTTCAGTCTGGGTTCTCAATACTTGAGGATCGATTTGTTGCGTGTGGTTTCTGCTGCATTCCCTGTGCCTCAGGAGTCCCCAAATTTTGACCCAAATCTGGAGGATTACTGCAGCCAGGAGGTGGGAGGGATGCTACTACTATCAGGAATGCAGAGAATTTTCAGGGAGCCTTTGGCAAAAGGGCAACACCCATTACAGACAGCACTAACACACAGATTACAGAATAATCACACTGTAATCTCTCCCTGGGTCTTCACCACACACATAAAGCACACATACAGATGTCCCAGGTGAAAGTATGGATTACTTAGAGATTTACTTCATCTTCAGTGAGTGTCAAACTAAAACAACTCAAAGATAGGGTAAGGTGTGAAAAGAAACCTGTGAAGATTTGTTGAGATTGTTTTGCTCTGTTTGGATTTCTGTTTGTACCACGGTGTAACCTCATCCCTCTCTGTTTTCATCCTCTCTCCTCGATTCAGGACTACTTCTATCCCAAGTATTTAGGTAAGATATCATTTCTCTTGAGCTCTTCTTATAAACTCATAACATCTGCAGTGATTGATAACTTTTTTTGACATCTCCTTGACTTTTTCTTTCTTTTCTGTCTAGCCTGTTTGACAGAGTTTGGGGATGCAGAAAAAAAGAAGCAGGATCTGATTACATGTGTCCACAGTGAGTTTTATACCTTATAATCTGCATGCCAGCTCATTTTAGAGCTTGATGACAGAGCTGTCTCCTCCTCACCCTTTCTTTCTGTTCACTGCATGTGAAAATCCAGCTCTCATTACATCCAGAGAGAGACAGCTGATTGTAGTGCAGGGTGAGACTGCACTGCAGTATCACTGCTCTGCATCACACAAACACAGAGAGAAGATGATGATTAAGAGCTGAAGATCTGTGGCTTCTTCTGGTCAGATATTGCAGCCTGACACTCCTGACCGGTGACTTTAAGGTGGTCTGAGTGGGAGATGTGTGCGTAAGCCCAGGTATCCATGAGTAACATTGCAGCACTCTGCCTTAGTGATGCTGCACATTGGTGAATGGGTGACACACCCCTACATCGTCACATTCGAGCTCACTCTCGCTCTCACTGGATGACTGCAGCAGCTCCTTCATGACGTGACAGAATAGTTTGACGTGAGTGGAGCACGGGATTTTTGCTGCATCAGGATACAAGGAGCGACCCGGCTTCGCTGCTATTGGCTGAGGAACCTCGAGGGGGGGTTTCCATGACTCAGCTGCAGCAGCATGGCACGGCAGCTCTTTTTTCCCTTTTTTTTTATCCATCAGCACACCCTGTCTCTCTCACCACCTCTCTATTTTATCTCCGGCACTCAAATCTCACCCCATCTGGCTCCTGCTCTGTTTCATCCAGATCATCACATACCACACGCTCCCTTTATGAAACGTTACTGATATGATATTGTATAAACAGGGCAATGGTTGGGAGAGATAAAAGCTTCATAAATGCACAGACCAAAAGCTGGTTTTGTTGTGAGCACAGCAGGCTGGGTTTAAACTCCCCCTCTGCTTATTTCTGTTCTGTTTTTATCACAAGTCCATGTAACCTGAATAGTTGCTGCTCTGTAAACTTAAGAAAGCTCATAAGATCACCACTGCTTCAGTCTGCAGGGTATGATTTATTAGATTAAGATTTAATGTGCTGTTGACAGACCTCTAAAACTTTAGGCAGAAGAAACAAGACTCCTGCTGTTCCCCCTGCATGCTCATAAACTGCAATAAATTACAAACGAGGAGCTGAAAAAAAAGTCTGGTTTATGTGATATCTGATTATGGTATTAAACAAAAAGTACTACTGTAAAAGTAATAAAAGTAATACTGATACCAGTATTTCCAGTTTTACTGCTAAAGGCTTATCTTTACTGATAGACCTCCTTTAATCTACTTTTGTTTGCCTCTTACTCAGTTTGAATCTCTCTGCTGCGACCACACATTACTTGAAGCTTGTGTGAGGAACTTTCAGTTTGTGTGAATTATGATGCCTCTTATGGACAAAGCAGAGCTTTTTATCTCTTTGCTGGTTTTGAACAAAGGGAAATATCTGGCACAGAAAAATGAAGATTATGCCGACATGCTAAAAGCTGCTGTTCATCAAAAATCCACTAGAGGCTGGCTGTAGAAAGACAGGAGGACACATCAAGCCAAAAAAAAACCAGACTTTTACATCATTAAAAAACATATTTACAGCCTGGTTCAAAAAACAGCCTGGGTCTGATATGCTAATTTTGCTAACAGCACACACTGTACGGTGGGTGAATTTTTTTCTAACTCAGCGATTTAGCCGATATTACGGTCAATCAGAGGCTCAGCTCAGCTCACGTGACTGACGGGCGCAATCTAGTTGTTAGAAAGGAAGCTCTAAACCCACATCATGTCCAATATGGTCCCATCCAATGATCATCTTCATTTCACTGTATCAGTAACAGACGGTTGATGTCGTGGAGACGTTGTTCATATTATATAGTCTATGGTTTTGACCTGTTCATACCAAGTCGATTATTTCTCACATTTAGTCACGTTCTACTTTATTATAACAGCCCAGTGAACAACTCATCGAGAATCTTTGTATATGTGAAAAACTGCAGATTTAGAAAGAGGAAAAATAACTGGATTTGAATTGTCAGCATTTATGTTCATTTTCTTGTTTGTTTCTATTTTGGTCACACAGAGGCATCAGTTTTATTTTTAGTCTCTTTCATAACCAGTTGAAACTCCTCACAGAAGCTTTGCACAACAATTTAGCATCACTGTCTTCTGTTTTTGGACCTCAGGAAACTGTGGTGGAGGATGTTTTAATGAATCATCTGACAGTTAAACTTTTTCATGAATGGATAAAAGTCCATTATTGTAGCCATGAATAATACATCACTCACATTTGCTTATGTGTGTAAACCGGTATACTTCTTAGAATTGAAATTTATTGCACCCTTAAACGATCTGACATTTAACCTGGAAATGCATCATACATTTATTTTCATTAATTTACTAGCTAATAGGGCATAAACTTATAAAGTCAGATCAGCACCTTGCTTGGATCTTTTTTTGAATGTTTGTGTATTTTCATACTTTGATGTTATATATTGTTGGTTTCCATCAGAGTTTGTCTGTCTTTAAATGTCAAGTTTCTCAAAGCCTAAGTCTGCAGCTGGCATTACTGTGTAGCACCTAGAGTTGTAGACAGCGCGTTAGCTTGCTGTCAGTGTAAATACGCCCAACTTCAGACAGATACTATCTGAAATGTTGAAAATGAAGCTTTTTATATAATAAGTTCAATCACAGTGGCTTTGTTTTCACATGTGAGCTTATCTCTCTCCTTTCCCCTGGTTTTCTCCCCATGCTGTCCTTTTCTCTCCGTGCTCCAGCAAACATGCCCAGACTTGTCGAGCAGTCAAAAACACAGCTTGGGAAAGGAAACTGTGTGGGGAGAGAAAAGATTTACACATGTGCTCACTAACACAAACCTGCAGCGAAAGGGAAAGCTGAAGTAATTGTTTTCTTACTGAAAGACTGGCTGAACAGAAAGAGAACAGAGAGTTGTATTTCAGTCTCAAGTTGTCTATTTGTGAGCCAGAGGACAGGTATGCTGGCAAAGATGGAATTAGGGCATCTCTGACAGAAGAGCTGAGCCAGCATTAGTCTATTTATATTGAACTCCTGATATGCAGAATATAAGAGATGCCCTTCCTCTGTCTTGTTTTGGTGTACAGTTACACTGATCGTATTCATCCACTCTACAGACTTGATATTAAAGTAATTACTACTCTACTTTGTCTGTGTCTGTCTGTCTGTCTCTCTTCTTCCTTCATGCTGCAAGATATTCCAGACCAGTGCTCACCTTCCCCCTGTAACGCCAGAGGTACAGTGCGCTGCGAGGACAAAAAGGGCGACTTCTTGTGCCACTGTTTTACAGGCTGGACCGGGGCCACTTGTGAGACAGGTACTGCCATCACTATGAAAAGTCTTTTTAAGTCTTATCCTTGGACTGTGTGCTAGAGCTCAGCAGAGTTCAGTTTTCAAAGTTTGCATCGTCACTCAGTGTCATTTCTAGTGTCTGTGGATGTTTTTTTATAGCCTCTCTGACCTTGGTTCTTTCTGTCACGCCCGTCCCAGCAACTGATAGAAAGATCCTTCTTCCCATCACTCTTATTAGTCATACTTTAATGTTTTCAAGTTGTTTTTTGTCCTTGCACCTCTGCTTTGTGTTTTAATATTATTGTGCAGTTGGAAGTGTTGGTGCTAGCACACCTCTTCAACATCAAACTGCTGCTGCTGTTGTTAATGATGTGTTAATGGAGTGTCAGGTCAATATGAACTGCATGTACGAGAAGCTGTGTGTCTCTTTTAGATGTCGTAGCTAGTTGCTGTTAATAGATGTGGGAAAAGGCTTGCATCTCCTCGGAATAAAAAGTGAAACTCAGTGAGGGATTTCACTTTTTAGAAGGAGGAATGTTTCTTACTTTATGTATATGCAGCTACTGGAAAGCCCACATAATGTAAACACAAGTACTGAAGGAGAGGGGGATATGTTTCCCTGATTTATGGCACCGCTACCATTCCACACATTTCCACTGTGACTCATCCTGCCACCTGACTGTGAGAGGAAATCAAAACAGATTCAGTTTGACTCGGACACAGCCTTTTCCACTTGAAGACCACACTCCTCTAAAGCCTCAGCTGCAGCGCTCAGCTGCAGTGACATACTGTGTCGGTTATTTGTGAGGCCTTAAACAAAGTAATCATTCACAGAACTTTTAAGTGAGCTTTTTGAACTCTCAGATTTTTACTGCTGCAATTTAAGATTTCAGACTTTCATAAACTGATCCTGAAGTCCTGGTGGAAATCTCCACACCAGCCAAACTACATGATGTCGTACACATCCCATGATGGTGATTTTCCCTGTACTCACGTTAACCACACCACCCTCCTATTTGCAGATGTCGATGAGTGCAGCAAGCAAAACGGAGGGTGTGACCATGAGTGCAACAACACTATGGGCAGTTACCGCTGCTCCTGTCACCAAGGTTACATGTTGGTGGGACGCCACATGTGTAATGGTAAGCCACAAGCAAAAGATTGCTAACGAGATCTTTACAGACAAAACTCACGTTGTTTGACGAAGTTGGGAAGGATTCTAAATATGAGTTTTTAAATGGTTTGTGGTCCGTCTAGTATTCCAGTGTCAGTGAGGGTCTGACTGTTACATAATGCTAATTGAGCATTAACATCATCTTAACAGATTAGCATCTACATTACCGCCCTACAGATCCTTCCATGTTGAAAATCAAAAGCAAAGTAGAGAAAGTCCAGGAAAATACATCTTGACATTTTATTTAGTGACACTGCCAATGAGAAAGGGGATTTGGTGTGTGTATTTTTATTTAAATGTGTTTAGTGTAGTGCTAACAAATATCCATTTAGGATTGCATGTCCTCATCTTGGTTCTGTTTAATTTTCTCTAAATTTCTGATCACATTTTGTTTTTTATTTTTTCAGACGTGGACGAGTGTGAAGACCCCACTGTGTGTGGAACGGCGCGATGTGAGAATAACGAGGGCAGCTACAACTGTTTGTGCGATGTCGGCTATGCCTACGACAACGAAACCAAAAGCTGTGTTGGTAAGTGTGTTAACATGCAGAAACACACATCGGGCTCATGAGAAGTGAGTGAAAAGCAGCTTCAGCCACAGCAGGACTTGATGCAGCTGTGTTGTGGGGTCAGGAAAGGAATGCAGAGACATTTGGAACAATTTGGTATACAAAGTAGGTAACAGGTCACTGTCTGTGTGTCTTCAGACAAAGCTCAGGAGGAACACTTCAGCCCAGTGGACTGATGAGGACAATTTAAAGCAGTGTCATGATTTACAAATATGGAAGATGTTTCTTTGGTTTGAAGGTGAAATACATTATTTTGACTGATTAGAGTTGCCGTAGGCACACAGAGGGATGCTTCAGACATGCAATCATTTCAAGACTCGAGGACAGCCTCACCACGCTCAATCATCAAGTAGTTTTTGAGCTTTAAAATAAAGTGTGTAAGAACACCAGATATACCCATATGCACTTGATCTCACTTCATTCAGAGCACGACACATTATGCTTAGTAAAGGCTGAAAAACTGCTGGGTTGTTATCTAATAGAATAAATCACTCATAGGAACCGTTTTCTCTGCCGTGGAAACCAGACTTTTCATAACCTCTGTGCACCTCCTCTGAGAATTAAAGTTTATTATAGCTAACCTTCTCACGGCCATTTAAGGTTGTGTACGGAGCCGGGAGATACCACCCAGTGAACGTCAAAGACCACTTGACTCGAGTGTTGTTTGCATTCCTCGATATGTTGACAGGAAGGTCGCCTGATATTTCGTACATGCTTGTGAAACTGATGTTTTTGAGACACTGGAAGTTCGTGTTGTGCTTAATTCCTCCACTGCTGGAACTCATCTTGAGCTCTGATTCTGTGTAGCACTTTCCATGCAGCTCATGAATTTCACCTCTCTTGTGTTTTCTCTCTCCTACCTGCTGTCAGATGTGGATGAGTGTGAGTCAGGTGTTTGTGCAGAGGAATGTCTGAACACTCCGGGGAGTTTCCGTTGCTTCTGTGATGGTCGTCAGGGCATGAAGTTGAGCCAGGACCACAGGAGCTGTAAGGTGAAATATACATGAACTGTGGTCATCTCACTAGTTCAGCCTTCACTTTATAAATTAAATTACTTGATTAAATAATTAGCAAATCATAAAGGAGAAAAAAAACATGATTTCCAGCTTGTCCTCTCTCTGTGTTGAACAGCCTCTGACTCCCTGTATGTCACCGTCCCTGAAGAGGAACTCACGTTCTCTGTATCTTGGTCGCATGTTCAGTGGTGTGCCAGTGGTGAGACTTCGTTTCCGTCGCAAGATTCAAACTGGGTGTGTTTTATTTCCATCCTCAACACTGGCTACAGTTTTTATCTGGAAATAATGTGGCATATACTCAACATTAATACCTTAAATACAGAAAAATACAAGTGTGAGCCCTCAGAATGGTGCTGGTAAGACTGGTTGAGCGTTTGATGAAGAAAATATGAGTTTACACATTATTTTATTTTGATTCAAGTAGTTAATCTTTTTCCATACTTATCAAATGTTAGTCTTGGAACAAAACTTTTGAAGAAATTGTACAAGTTCTGTATAGTTTCTTGATTTGATTGCCTTTTTAAAAAAAAACAACAACAAAAACAAAATAATACAGATAATTAAAATCCCTTCCAATGATTTGCTTTTAATTATGGAAATTTCTGCTTTCACTTTCAAGATGCACTTCAAACGACATCAATTGTGTCTGTGATTATCAGTAAGTAGTCCGTTTATAATTTAGCGCTAAGCAATCCCTTAAAGGTTAAATCCCAACTCAAATGATAAATTGGTTCAGAGTCTGAAAGGGAAGTATTTTTGACCATAAGTAGTCACTCTGTGAAATTGCTCTTGCTATTTCTAAAAATACTTCTCGTATCAGCTGGGAAATATGCCAACTGCTTTGTTTAACTGCCGAGCAGAGAGCAGATAGAACTGTTTTTGGTCACTTAAAGGAGTCCCTCCTGTTTTTCTGCTGCTGTTATATCCCATCCTTTTTCTATCTTCCAGCTTTTCAGCCGAGTTTGACTTCCGCACCTACGACCCTGAAGGGGTGATCTTCTTTGCCGGAGGTCACCTAAACAGCTCCTGGATTGTACTGGCAATGCATCATGGGAAGTTGGAGCTGCAGTTGAAGTATGGTACAGTTAGCAGGGTCACCAGCAGCGGGCCGATTGTCAATGATGGACAGTGGAGAAAGGTTGGAGGTTTCATCAGTAAAACACTGTGTACATTAGCTTCATAAGCTAATAAGACGTTTCTAAGATGTCTTGTTTGTGTCTCAGATCTCGGTGGAGGAGCAGGGCCGCAGCCTGGTGATTAAGATTGACAGGGAGGCTGTCATGAAGATCGCAGTGAACGGTGATCTGTTTACCCTGAAGAAGGGGATGCATGAGCTCAACCTCACTGTAGGAGGAGTCCCTTTCAAGGAGGACGGTCTTGTCAATCAGGTTTGTTAATCTAAATCTGCTTGTGTGTGTTCTTGTCCCAAAATAAGATGTTCTTTCCATTTCTTAACTGTTGTGTAAATGACGCAGGTGAACCCACGTCTTGATGGCTGCATGAAGGAGTGGAAGTGGTTGACGGGTGAAGATACATCCATACAGGAAACTGTTCGCTCCAATGAAAACATGCAGTGTTTCAGCACTGAGGATCCTGGAGCGTATTACCCCGGCTCAGGCTTTGCTCTCTTCAACATCAGCTACGGTGTGTTTGTGTTACTCAAGGTTGGGCTTGGAGTGATGTAACTGCGCCTACTTGCTTCTTTCTGAAGTCATCAGTCAGTGTTTCATTTGTTTGGGTTTCCAGTTCGTTTGCCTAAATCATCTCCTTCTCCTCTGTCAACAGTTTGAATCATTTTCTCAAAGAAGTTTATGTTCTCTCGCTCTTCAGATTCACAGAATCTGAGTGTCCGGTTAATACTGCGTCCAACCTCTGCGATGGGGGTGCTATTTGCACTCGTTTACCAGGACAGAGTCCCTCTGTCCATCGCTCTGGCTGACTATAATCCCGTCATGGATGAATGGAGAGATGTGAGTATTTCAAAGCGTAACCTGTTTCTGTCACCGTACATTTGATCTCACAGTTGACCTTTTGCGTGTCTCCAGTTTATTTTGGTATCTGTAGATGATGTCATCATTGCCAGCGCCCCTGCACCTCTTTGTGATGGTGACAGTCATGAAATCAAGGTGACAGTCTCAAACAACCACACCCTGCTGCTGGTCGACAGCCATCCTGGAAGGAGTGAAGAAACAGAAGTCCCTGTTGATCTTTTTTCACAGTCCAGCACTTTTATAGGAGGCATACCTGGTGAGGACACACACATTTATTAACATGTTTAGTTGAGGGTTGTCGGTTCCTTTGAGGGGGAAGAGTCTGAATCTAAAACATGGTGGGAAAAAATAAGTCATCTGAGCACTGATGTTTTCAAACTCATAACTGCTTATTACCATTAATACATGATCTAAAAATCGCTCAATCTCTAAATCCTCCAGAGGAAGCGTTCTTTGCCCCTTTACAGTCTCTAGAGCATCAAACTAACAAATATGATCTCACTTAATGTCTCGTGATTATTCTTAATTCCTACAATTTATGAGTGTCTCAGTTATTGTTTACTGAACACTTAAGAAATGATCCATAACCATAACGTCTGCAGGAACAGGCCGATGAGTCTCAGTCAGATAAAGCTCCAGTAATGTCAAAACTAGAAACAAAACACAACAAGGACTTTGTTTCTCTCACTTAAGTCAACACCTTGATGATAGTTTCCATGTTTTCATTTGCTGCTGAAGGTCTCAGTTCCCTGAACAAAGATTTTTTGCACTAAGCTCCTCCACAGTGCGTCTTGGTTAATTGCTATGTTGACATTTCTCCGCCTCAGATGTTCCTCTGGTGTCCACGCCGGTGTCGGCCCCCTACAGTGGCTGTATGGAGGTCAATGTCAACGGACGGTCTCTGGACTTGGACCAGGCCATCCACAAACACAACGACATCCGCTCACACTCCTGCCCCCTGCTGGACTCTTTGCAGTGACAGCAACCAGTCTGCCAAAACTGATCCATTAGCAGTTCATTGAGGCAATGGGGATAATTTCCAACATATTTATGAAACTTGACCAGTGAGGGAATGTTTTAGATTGGGATTTTTTTTAAAAATAGAGCAGGACCTGGCACTGTGGTGCAGCTAGAGCCTTAGCCCAGGAGCCTGTCTCTGTACTGAGATGATACTGCTGCCTAGAGGCATTAGCAGGGAACGTCACCGTACTGTAAATCAGCCAATCACCAACACCTCTGCTAGGCAGAAGATATGGGATTAAATGCTGCTCAACATTGCCTCAAAAACTGCCCATGTATCACAGCCTTGTTAGCTAGCCCATAAGAACACACAGGGCCTTATCAAGATCAGTGTCACAGTGTGTTGGTCTTCAGTCCGCCTATCAAACATCCGGTATCCTGTGCTTGAATGCAGATCTGACTGGAGGGTATATAGGCAAGGCAGCATTCTTGCTGCTTACGTCCAGTTCACCTACAGTAGGGCCCATGCTCGCTACGCTTGAAATAATCAAGTGCTTATTCTGAATCCAATAAAATGACTTAAAAGGGACCAGAAAGGTAGCCTGACATCAGCTACCAAACCCAGAGAAAACACAGGAACATGAGTTCAGAGCTTTTTGAGTTATGACTTAAGATTCAAGCAATATTATTTTTCCCTAATGAGCTGAATCCTCTCCTTATCTGTAGCAGGGAGGCGCGGCAGCAGGCACCACCGAGTGTTCTGTAAAATAAGAAAAACTTGCACATTGTTGCAGGTAGAAATGGACTGAAGCCATTTTTCAGTCATTAATTTCCTTTTTGATTTCGCAGCACTCCATGTCTGCCTGCAACTGTAAAAATCAACCATGTGCCTCCAAAGAACAACTAACCCAAACTTCGTACAGCTTCCCTCAACAACAGGAGAATCATTTCACAAAGGTGCAGTTCTGTAACACACAAACCTAGCTAACGCTTGCCCCGATGAAATCTCGTACTCGCTGCAGCAAGCACACTATGCATTCATCTGTGTGTAGTTTTACAATCTTGTAAACAACTGATTCTGAATAATCTTTCATCACAAATCTCGTCACAAAGGCCCCTTCTTTCCCTCAGAGACACAGACTCACAGATAAAACCTGCCACAAAGCAACTTGAGGATGATCAATAAGTCACAGAAGCACAGGGACACAGGAAGGGGCCCTCTCCACGAAGGAGGGACAGTGAGCACTGCATCGAACGCACCACACAAGCTACTGAGAGTAAAAGAGTGCGCTGTAATATACTGAATATGTAAATAACGTGACTGTACAATGCTTTGTAGAGGACAGAAAACAAACACTACCTTATGCTCATCGTTTAAGTTTATCCAAAGTCAAACAGTAACCGGAGTCTCTCAACTCGATCTGCTTCTTTGAAAAAAAAAGTTTGAGGGCCAAAAAAACACGAGTGTTTGATGGAAATTACGAAACTGTGAGATCGATTTCCAGGTAAGAAAATATATATCATCATCACCTTTTAATGACTCAGTTTTCATTTGATTTTATAGGTGCTACGCAAATCAAAACTCAATAAAAACAAAGAATGTTAAGGAGCATTGTGATCGAGAATGCCAAAGGGCTCCAGTGTTGTTTTCCTTCCCTCTGTTACGTATCGTTTCTAGTTTTCTGATGAATGAATGCCAGAATATAGAGCTTGACGAGTTACGTTTGTTTTTATCATGTGTTGTATATTGAACTGTAGTTTTTATTTTTCACTTTTACTGCCAGTACCTGTAGGCTGCTGAGAGGAGTCTGCCTTTGAGTTTCAACTTCTTTCAGCAGTGAGAAATCCTATTTAAGAACAAGAATAAAAGCAGTTGTATGAACATCATAGAGTAAAAAATGTATTTTCAAAAGAATGCTTTTGTATGCTGTGTGGTTATATGTTAAAAGATAAACTTCATGGGTGTTGCTTCATGTGTGGCATTATTTTTTGTTTTGGACGAGCCAGAGCGTGTGTGTGTATGTGCATGTGTTTGTTTGTGTGTGTGTGTATGGAACTGATCAAGATTTTACGCTTGTGAATCCACCTTTTATTTGCAAAAAAAAGATGTTTTTATGACACACAGTCTCATTGAAGTATAACATGTGGAAACACTTGGAAACAGCTGAAGTAGTAAACAACAGGAAATACTTAACAGGTGAAAGGGATCAACCTTTCCTTTTTAGATACTTTTAGCAGCTAATCTAACAGCATGTGTATCACGTGAGACGGGTAGGCATCGTCTTTGTTATTTTGCAAGTAAGCATAAAAATATTTTCCAAATGTGAATTTTAATGAAGCCCTTCTCCACATGTATTTGTAGACATCGGTGAATGAATGCATCTCTGACGGATGTCTTTAATACATAATGTATTCAACAGCAGCAGCTACAGATCTGCATCCTCCAGCAGTTAACATGCGCCATCAATAATACACAGACTCTAAAGTGCACATTGAATGATTCACAGGAACATAAAAATTAAAACTAACAGCAGTATCTTCATCCTTAATGCTCCTCTTCACATCTCCAGAAAGCCCTTTAAATTGTACGTATATTACTTAGAATAGCGAGAAAAAACACTGGACCTGTTACCCAACCTACACAAGTTAAAACAGACACAACAATCAGATCACTGTACTACTACTACTACACACACACACACACACACACACACACACACACACACACATACGTGACATGTATCTGGAGAGCTGAGAATGTTACATTTTGGGGAAAACAACCTGATTTAGTTTATTGCTGGGTGTAAAGGTGAAGTGAACAGTTGCTTCAGGATCACCTGGTTACATCAACCACGACCAGTCCTGCATTTAATCCACTATCTGTTGGCAACACATCATTTTTGTAAAGATCGGGTTTTCAGAGGTAAGGTAAGGTAATATTAACCTGCAGATGTCCCTCACTTTCCAAACATTTTGTCTCAAACATGTCGATATAAATATATTACGTATCTATAAATCTGCCCTCCTCAGTGTAACCACATGAAACATCAGAACAGAGAAGCTCAGAGTGTTTTCTCTCTACATGGTCACCATTGACATGTCTTGTGCTACATCCACTCTAACCAAGCAGGATGAACTTCCTCCAACATGGCCTCCATGTGTGTCTGAGGGTTCAGCAGGCATACGGTGGAGGTTTCTCAAAGGGGCTATAGGATGATCCGTAGAGGACGGGAGCGTTTGGTGTCAGCATGTAGCCCCCCGGTTCCTGTGTGGCTCCCTGGGGAGGCGGTGGCTGGGTGGGAGCGTTGGAGGGCTGCTGGCTCTGGTTCTCATCAGACAGACCGGAGTTGGAGGCGGGGACCATCTGGGGAGTGGTTGGTTGCTGATAGTTGCCGTTATGCTTTGGGAGAACAGACAGGGAGTGGTGGGTGCCAGAGGTATGTAGAAGTACAGCCAGATATCTAAAAACTGTTTTTTGACATCTTAATGTGGGGTGTGCAGTGTGGTTGCCCTGGCAGCAGCCACAGAAATATCATCAAACATTGCAAGCTTTTATCTCTCATGAATCTGTGAGGAACTTTTCAACTTTTGAGACATCAAATCTTTGAAAATTCTCAGCCAGTTCTGTACAGAAAAGAAAGAGAATTTTCAACCTAGTAACTGTCCAACATCCATCCTCAGGGGCTCATAAGTTTTATCTGTTTAATCAAATTTCCAAACATTATTTGGATGTCTCAGTTTTATTCACAACAATTCACATAGTCAACTTTTGCAGATAGAACTTTTGCCCTGCTGCTCAGCTGGTTGCTGTCCTATTTGACTGAGAGGCAGAGTGAAACTTCCACATGTCAGGAGGAGCACATGTGTTACTAATAGGCTTCACAAAAGCAGTTTGATTCATGTATACCAGAGAATCATGAGAATGAGCACGTATGAAAAGAAGTTGGACTCTGAAACTGAAGCAGCTACGTATGATTCAGGATATTTATTTCAGTGTACATTTGAAAGTGTTTCTGTCATGTAGGTTTTTTTTCTGGCCTTACCTGCATGGGCATTGGATAGTTGGGGTAGGCAGGCAGAGTCTGTCCTGAAGGACAGTAGCCATTATAGGTGAACATGTGCTGAGTGGGGTTGTACAGAATGTGCGGTGATGGCGAGGGACTGGGAGCCATCGGAGGAGTCGGCTTCTGCTGAGAGAGGATGGTAAACAATGGAAGTTAAAGTGAAACACACTCTTCATTTTATTAAAGGTGACTGAGGATGACGGGCTGTCGGTATCATAATCATAGAGTTGGGGTCATTAGGACCCCAATTACTGCAGCATATTCTTTGCTTAAATGCTGAAAATTTTTCATTTAGCACTTTTAGTTTGACAGATGACGTCTGATTATGTTCTGTTCGATCATCAGTTTGAAGCACTTTCTTGCATTTTTTAAGGTTTTCCCTCTGGTCTAAATTCTTGCTTGTGTGTGTGTCGCTTTGGACACAAGCGTCTGCTAAATGAATTGTAAATTGTAGAATTGTAGTTTGAGCTTGTGGTCAGTGTGACACATTTAACCTTACAGAAGCTTTAAAGCAAACAGCCACTCTTTAATCCTCCCTTCTTTAAATTCTATGCGGCCCCATGTTTCATTTCTTGTCTCTCGAGTAGAGACAACCTCTGATTGTTTTTGGTCCCTGGGCTCCTCACCATGTCCTTGTATGCTCCAAGTATGGCTGCTGTGATGATGCCGAGGAACAAGCCCATCACGTTGAGCACCACTGAGGCCCAGAGCAGGCGGTGCAGGTGGATCACATCCCAGCAGCTGTTGACCCCGGTGAACTCGTAGTACTTTGTGTGGTGCTCAGTGCTGGAGGAGAAACAAAGCGTGGGGTCAGAACCGTTGTATTGTTGCAACAAAAAGAAAACCAGTTCACATCTAAAAGGTTTCTTTATTTCAAATCTACCCGTCAGGAAACCTGATGCAGAGGTAGTTATTTTATAAAACTTTCAATGAGATATTTATCAGTCAGGGGGACTTTGTTTTAGAAACATTTCTTTTGGTGTGTGAACTCCAAAAATGACTAAATCTTATTATCTTTGAAGGTGGATAATGGTTTGGTTTCACAACCTCTTGTTTTCTTTTTATTAAAAATGAATCAAAGCATAAAATCTCTACTGTAACAGTCAGTTTTACTTGAATTTTGAGAAACCAGCAGCATGTGTTGATCCTCACCTTTGACAGTTGTACAGGTAACAGCAGTAGCAGGTGTTGCTCCTCAGTTTCAGCTTGCACGCTTTTTCAGACGCACGGCACGTCACCTGTTACGACAGACATTTCCAGAACTTTAACCGGTCAATTCATCAATGAATCATTCAATCATCCATTATTCTGTTTTTATTTATTTTTTTTTGTTTTTGTTTTTTGTTAAATGTGCCAAATTATGCCACAGTGACCTCATGATAACTATAACATCTAAATTGTGGCTGTGCTGCAGTTAGTGCTGTTGCCTCACAGCCAGAAGGATCCTGGTTCGATTCCCCAGCTGACTGTGTGAAGTATGCTTTTTTTCCCCATGCATTTGAGGGCACCCGACATCCTCTCACTGCTTAAAAACATACTCATCATGTTGATTGGTTAATCTGAATGGGTGAAGCTTTGTGTGTTGGTGTCAACATGTTAGCCCTGTAATGGGCTGGCAACCCCTGTTCAGGTTGTCCGATGACAACTGGCGTACTGTCGTCATTTGGCCACTAGATGTCACTGTGCATTATTTAATTGTGCACCTTGAGGCTACGAGCCCACAGAGAATGATCTCAGGTTGACTAAAGAGGAACTTGATGTTCATCATCTGCATCATTTAATAGACAACTACTGCGACACAAACTCAGCGTAAACAGTGTGTGTATGTTTGAATGACCTCAGAGTAGTAGCTGTCAAAGGCGTAGCCCGATCCACTGGTGTAGAAGTCACACCTGTCTTCCAGTAAGAGCCTTGTATCCTGGGATCGTCAGAAACAAATGAAACAAACAGTCATGATCATTCAGTTTTCTTTTAATCAACCTGACAAACACAAACACTGTTCTTTTATGTATTTATTTGTGCATGTTTGTCTTTGAAGTTGAATTCATCTGTGAGTCCGCACATCCACCAGCTTTATGTTTCGTGCCTGATCTGAATCCCTCCAATGCACCGCACTATAAAACCCACAGCAGTGAACCACACTGGACTTTGTATAATGTGATTGTGCAAAGCATGAAGGTGCAATAAATATGAATTTTACTGTCCTGTGTGCACAAAATGAAAATATCTGCAGAGGCCCTGATGGCCCCGATGATCAATATCAGTGAGTGTGTGCCAGGTGCTGAGACGTCCAGCTTTTTAAACACTCTCTGGTCCAACTCATTAAGACGCTCATTAAAATTCATGAGGCTGATGTGACAAACAGAAGTGTCCATGTAACCACGCAGAGAAATAACACCTCACATGACCTGCACTTTCTGTCCAAACAAAAACATATTACTGATTTTACTTAAAAAACACTTTTTATATGTGACTCCTTCAACCTAAGACTGGTGAAACACTTTCTTTCTTTAACTATCTGTCTCAGGGAAACAGTTTGAATGTAAGGCATCACATTTATGCATCACAAAGTAATTTCTTCAGGAATACGGATTTCCAGATGAATCAAAGTAGCTGAAGTTGTTTTGGGTGTCTGTAACTGATTCTGAATAGGTGGTTTTTCATTGTTTTCTACATTTATATAGTAACCAGTATCTTATTTAATGCCAGGGTCCTCTCATGATACAATCTGAACACCTAAAACTTGTCCTTGCTGATTTAAACTGCCTTCACCTGTGCTTCTTTCATTTTCTACAAATTTGATCTATAAACATCCAAATCATGACCAGCCTTAAAATCTCCTCCTGCCTGTGCATCCTTAACATAAAGTAGCAAAATGCAACATGAACATCTCACTGGAGGAAACCTTCCACCTCTCCTTCTGCTGCACTAGACTGAGCCGTGTGTGTGTCACACCAAACATGCACACCAAGCATTGTCAAGTGAGCTGTGTGTTCCTCTCAGAGGTTAGACACTGACAGCCAATAAATATAAAAATAAAAAAAATAAAATAAAATAAAAAATTAAAGGAAACAACTTGTGTTTGCCCTCAACTGCTCTCACTACCACAGACGTGTTGCTGCTGGTTGATGGGAGTTTGTTATTGAGTTGCTGTGACTGGCTAGTTACATTCAAGCTAATGCTGATTGGCTGTTTGATTCAGATTGATTAAAAAAAAAAAGAAAAACGGAGAAGAAGGTGAACACATTAATTTGAAGCTTTAGTGTGAAGCCTGTAGTCAGCATCTGTTTTGACGCCCCCTGTGGACAAAGTGGTTTTTACTCATCCTTTCCTGTGAATAACAGTTGTGTTTCTGCATTATTATTATTATTATTATTATTTTTAAAATAAGATGCATAAATCATAAATAAGCTTTGCCATGTGCAACACACCTTGTGACAGCCTGCCACAGCAGTTTTAGAAATTCAAAACAACTTTTTACACAGAGCAATGCTTCTTGCTGATAGTTTTGTTTGCTTTTGTAGGTCATGAAGAGACATAAGTGTTGGTTACAGACTGTTTGATAACCAGCTAAAAGTCCTGATAAGACCTTTAAAGGACTATCAAATTAGAAAATGTAAAACACATCAATCAAAATGTGTTATCTGAACCTAACTCCTAATGAAATAGTGTTTTCTACTGCGGCTTTAAGACAGCTGGTGGTCTTATGTGTCGCCTCCATCAGTGTCATATCTAAGGGTAATGCATAACAAGTGATCCAGCTGCTTTACTATGAATTCTTAAAGCTGTTAATTTGACGCCTCTCTCTGATAAATCCTGGTGATGAGCTGAGGAAGGTGAAAGTGAAGCGTGAAAGTGAAATTGAATCTCCTCTGACACTCTTGGTATCTGTGTAACATCATCCCACATGTTGAATCAACCGGTTCTCAGGGTAAGTAGTAAATTAAACCATGCCTGTTAATCCAAGTAATGGAGACTGCAGCTAAAGGTTTCAGGCTCTTGTCTGCTAGATCAACTCCTGATATGTATGATATAAAAACAATAACATATTTATAGACTCTGGGCAGTAAGGATGCTTATTAAAGCTACTAATGAGGACAGATAAATATAAACACAACCTGCAAGTTGATGATTTCTGTCCTCACATAATGAGTTGATGAACTGATTCTGTTTTGTAGTAAATGAGGCTTTTTCCTGTTTAAAAAGAACAGGATAAAGAAATAGAGCACATATCATATCTAAAGTCCTGTTTGTATTTTTTCATGTGCGGCATCATAAAATTAAAGTCCTCAGTGTTTTCTTGAACTTTTGGCACATTTAATCAGCCCGTCTGAAACAGCCAGCTCTGTCTGATTACATCTGCAAAGTTCCTGATCTTAAAACGTGTCTGTCAGTGCCAGCACTGACCTGTAGCTCTGCAGCAAACCTTCATTTCTGTCTTTTTAAGCACAGTCATATTAACATGAGATACTTGCAATGAATTCTGAAGCGATGATACCATCCACAATGGCACAGAAGAAAGACGCAATCACTCCAATGCTGATGAATATGATCGCTGCCGTGAGCTGAAGACAGGTGGACAAAAATGAAAAGACAGAAAAAGGTTAGGAATCATATGTTTACATTTTTTAGGTTGTAGTTTGTGTTATTTGAGTGATAAAGATTTAACGATGACTGTTTTCAAAAAGTATTCCACACACACACACACAGGTTTCTGTGAGCTCAGTGTTTCTGCTCATGTGTGTCCTGATTGGTCGTCTGCAGCGTCTGGGCTGCAGGACGATAAAGAGAATGTACGGCTTCTCACTCTGCCAACACAGAGGTGCTTTGTGGGTAATTTATAGTCAAAGAGGCAAAGTACAGGAGACAGGGATGGCCTTTTGTGCCAGCAAGGTCAATCTCATTCTCCCAATCTCAGACACACACACACACACACACACACACACACACACACACACACACACACACACAAACTGTTGCACCATCTCATACTGAGTCACATGCTCCTATAAACACTGTCCAAAAATCTAATACCTAATTAAATATTGTTAAATCTACATATGAAAAACGAGGCACACACACACACTTACACATGTTCCTCCATGTAGCTTTCATTGTCAGACAAAGTAATTTCCCACACACGCACACACACACACAGAGCAGACCCAGCTGGCTGATCGCAGATGTCGGATTGTGAACTTTATCGCTGAGCATCGTTTACTGTCTGTTCAATCGCTCCTCCAGGACCAAACCTGCTGTACTGAGCCAGCAAATTAAGCACTCTCTCTTTTTTTTCTCTATCTACTGTATCTATACATCCCAGGGGGGCACAGGAGTAAAATATTTGACTAACAATTAAGTGAAACAGCAAAAGAGAGTTTTGGTGAACACGTAAACTGAATATCAAGAGTGTACAGTTAGGTCGTGACTTCCCCGTCTGGATCACACCAAAAACTTAACAGTTAAAAAAAAAAGTACTATTTAATTTTTGCAGATACAGAAACAAAAGCCTGTTTATGATGCCAAGTTGATTTGTATTCTAATGTTTCTTGGTTAATTTGAGCCGAAAGATTAAGTTTATAACCCTCTTTTATTCAACCCAAAACATTAAGTTTTTACCAAAAAACAGAAAGAATTAAAATTATCATAGAGAGACAAGAAAACTAATGAGCCCATATCATTTAAGACACTTTGGCATTTCACATGAAAAACTCACAGTTGTGTGTACGTGTGTGTTTGTGTGTGTTAAAGTCAATGGTGTCCAAATTCCTTGTAGTTTAAATGTTAAACACCTGAACTTTTGTCATCACCTGGGAGTACCAGAAGCTCAAAACAAGAGTCAATAACAACAGCAGAATACGTTGTTTGGCATTGACGGAGAAGATTTGGCAAATTTTTCATGGTTACAACTCTCATACTCAGCTCTGCTGCTCATCCCACAAATGCATGTTTTTAAACAAATGTGGCTCCTTCTAAAGGAAAATAAACAGTATTTCCAATGGTATAAGATTTTTTGTCAAGAAGCAGTGTTATGAGAAACAGAAATGTTTATAACCATGATAGGATACACCAGATCATCTAAGGCTACTTAAAGCAGCTGTATGTTTAAGAATAACACATGAAGGCAGAGAAAACATTTAAAGATTTTTTTTTCGACAAATTTTCCTCAAATAGTGAAATAAGAGCAGAGCTGAAGAAGACAATTTTTCCTCTATGAGGGTTTTATCTGCCACGGGCCCAGACTCTCCAGTTCATTAGCCGTTTAAATGACTCTGCTTTTATGGGCTGTAAGTGTGAGATGAGGCCAGCAGCAAAGACAATAGAGCCTGACAACTGCATTACTTCACATTACCTTAGCGCCAGCTGCCAGCACATAAAACACCTCAACACACACTCAATATCCCAAACTCCCCAATCTCCCCAATGCAACTGAAGCAGAGAGGAAAATCAAATACTGTAAAAGATTTAAGACACAACGGCACATTTTGACACTTTTCTGCTAATAGATTATGAGTCAGAGAGAAAATATATTGAAATAATATAAGTATGAGAACAAAACTAAATAAATTTAGTCAAATAAAAACACACTTCTTTTCTATGTTGCTCTGTACCTTTTTTCATACATTTAGCTGATAATGCCTTTTTTTTTACCACTACCTTTTGATTTAAACAAAGTGAGCTGATGGTTGAATATTTACTTTTCCTTAATACAAGAGAAATCTATTTATTTACACTGCATTACTACAATCTTTAAGCTCTTCCTACTTGGTTAGCAAAGGTCACATTATTAAAATACATCAGGGTTTCTGAGAAGTTTAGTTTTTTATTTATTTTGCTCAGACAGGAAACCTACAAATACAGCTCTTGCATCAAAGTACACACCATGGGAGGCACACAAGTACGTACTCTGCATCAGTACAATGTCATGGTAAGCCAGTCAGAGCAAGAGTTCAGGTATAACCCCAATTCCAATGAAGTTGGGACGTTGTGTAAGACGTAAATAAAAACAGAATACAATGATTTGCAAATCCTGTCTAACCTATATTTAGTTGAATACACTACGAAGATAAGATATTTGTTGTTCAAACTGATAAACTTTAACTTTTTTCCAAATATTCACTCATTTTGAATTTGATGCCTGCAAAAAAAAGTTGAGGAATGCTCAAAAAACACCTGTCTGGAACATTCCACAGGTGAACAGATTTATTGGAAACAGGTGAGTGTCATGATTGGGTATGAAAGCAGCATCACAAGCAAGGATGGGGCAAGGTTCACCACTTTGTGAACAACAGCGTGAGCAAATAGTCCAACAGTTTAAGAACAATGTTTCTGAATATCAATTGCAAAGAATTGATGGATTTCATCATCTACAGTCCAAAATATCATCAAAAGATTCAGAGAATCTGGAGAAAATCTCTGCACGTAAGCAGCAAGGCTGAAAACCAACACTGAATGCTCATGACCTTTGACCCCTCAGGTGGCACTGCATTAAAACACGACATCACTGTGTAAAAGATTTCACCACATGGGCTCAGGAACACTTCAGAAAACCATTGTCAGTTAACACAGTTCATCACTACATCTACAAGTGCAAGTTCAAACTCTACCATGCAAAAACAAAGACATACATCAACAACACCCAGAAACACTGGGATGGACTGACACAAAGTGGAAAAGTGTTTTTGGAAATCATGGTTGCGTGTCCTCCGAGCCAAAGAGGAAAATGATAATCTGGACTGAAAGCTTCATACAGGCTTTGGAGCAACATATGCTGCCATCCAAGCCACGTCTTTTTCAGGGACGTCCCTGCTTATTTCAGCAAGACAATGACAAGACACATTCTGCACGTGATACAACAACGTGGCTTTGTAGTAAAAGAGTGCAGGTACTAGACTGGCCTGCCTGCAGTCCAGACCTGTCTCCCACTGAAAATGTGTTGCACATTATGAAGTGTATAATTTGACAATGAAGACCCTGATCTGGACTTAAGCAACTTACAGTAAGTTGTACATCAAGCAAGAATGGTAAAGAATTCCACCTCCAAAGTTTCAACAATTAGTGTCCTCAGTTCACAAACGCTTATTGAGTGTTGTTAAAAGGAAAGGTGATGAAACACAGTGAGAAACATGAGCCTGTCCCAGCTTTTTTTACGTTGCAGGTATCAAATTCAAAATGAGTGAATATTTGCAAAGTGAACAAAGTAAACAAAAAGTTTATCAGTTTGAACAATAAATATCTTATCTTTGTGGTGTATTCAATTGAATATAGGTTAAACAGGGTTTTCAAATCATTGTATTCTGTTTTTATTCACATTTTACACATCTCAACTTCATTGGAATTGGGGTTATAATAATCAATAAGATTACCCATTCATGAAAACAAAAACAGCATTATTAACGCTATTGTTTTTAACCCTGTTGTTCCCAACACTGATTGAAGGTGGAGTTGGCTAAAAAGTTTGCTGTCAGTCTAAGGCTATCTTGGAATCAGATGAAAGCTGATAGGTTCAAAAATTGATGTTTTATCAAACTTTTATACTTTATTCTTTAAGGAGGAGGAAAAGTATGTACAAAAAATTTATAATGAATTCCTAACCAAAGAAAATGGAACATGGAAATGCCAACTGAAAAAGTCCATCTTCAACACTGTAGACAACACGTCCCAGTTTAGTCTTTCTGTGATGATTCTTTTAACAGACATGTTTTCAATAAGTGCTGAAAAATCAACACTCTCAGTACAAAACAAAGACACAAAAGGAAAGTATCTGAGAGGATCGCAGACAAAAAGAAGTTTTATAGAAGTCAGTAAAGATACCCATCAGGTTATGTAATTAAAGCCGCTGACCGCTGCAAGGTCTTTTCTCCTGCTCAGCGCATCAGTGACCAATCATGACCACAGCTGGACACACCGCTAATGGGAACTTGTTGGGTAAAATACGGCCCTTTAAAGCTTCACTGTTCTGCTCTCCTGCGCTTCAAGGTGACCAAAAGGACAGCAGAGCGTAAGTTACAGACAGTGACTGCAGGACAGGAGTCTGGAATAAAGAGGACGGCCACATGAAGCGATGGGTCATAAAGACATCTCACAGCAGTGTTAGTGCAGTGAGGAGAGGCAGGGAGAGACTCTTTTTTTCTTTATTTTAGATCATTTCATGCTTCACCGTCATTTTAAACACTTTGAAGGATGAGATAAAGCTAAATGAAAAATGTTACACGAGTCATTAAGATTTTTCTGAGCTTTATTTGAAGAAAAATTACTGGAGCCAACCATTCATAAAAGGGGCAGGTCCTATCACAAACGTGCAAGTAAAATATACTCACACAATAAAGTCTTGACATAAAAAGTGCTCCACCGCAAAACTTGAAAGTATTTAACATAAATCTGCAGGTTGGAGAACTACGAGGGAGTCAAAAAGTGTTTTTCCTCTGCTGAAGTGAAACTGATTTAAAAATATACATGTCAGCAGATTTTCTACTGTGGATTTTATTTCCTTGAATCTAAATTCAAATGAGAAACAGCAGGTGATAAATATTTCCTCTGTCTCTTAGCATCCAACAACCCACCAACTTTTGTTTGTGGTCCGAGGAGCCAACAGAGTATTTGATGTCCAGGAAGTACAAGACGTTTCTGAGCTCTCAGGTGTCTGTGGTGCGACAGTACAGTTAGTTGTTCTTTAATGAGCAGCCTCCCTAAACCAGCTGCAGGCTCTCTTGTTACAATATGCGCCTCAAACACAGGAGGAAAGAAGACACCTGCGTGAGGAGAGCATCATCCACACGGCCTCGTAGAACACACTGAAGATCGGTGACCCAACCATTAAAGTTTAAAGCACCAAACTGGGAGCAATGTTGGTGAGGCAGATACAGCAGGAGGTGAACGCCTTCATCACTGTCTTTATTTGTGGTTACAAAATTTCATTGATTTCACAGCAGAGAGTCAAATGTTTGATTTCTTCAACATGGAACCCATCTTTGTTTTTTGTTAAATGATACTTTAGACTGAACTTCGGAAACTAAACACTTTCTACATGTTTAAAGAGCTCTGATGTGGGTATCTGTGTAGACCAGATCAGATGGAGTACACTCTTGGGTTGCGTAAGTTAATGACACTGTGAACGGCACATAAAAAATTTACAAGATACACTGATACACCAGTCACTGGCAAAGGGAACATGTTGGCTCGTCGATAGATTTTTCCCATTTCTCTTAAAAAACACACATCACACAGAGAATGTCTTTTTTTTTTTTTACCAGTTTGACATAGTGGGGAAAACAATATCTTGAAATGTGTCATCGAACCTAACTTTGGAAAGTCTGACCAATTACAGCCCACATCACAAGATTTAAAGCAAACAGGACCACGGTTTTAAAGCAGCAAACATTTGGACTGGTGGTCCAAACTTGTAGAGCGACCAGTGGATTACTGATGTGTACTCTGGAGGAGACCACAAATAACATCCATAAACACACTTACACTGAACATTTATACTCCTGTTCACAGGACTCATTCATTTCCAATCCCAAGGCCCCGCTTTAATGCAGAAACATGCATGAAAAACAGGAGCTGGTGTGTGTTTTAGAGTCAGGGGACATCGCAGAGGATAAGCAGAAGAAGACAATGACCCTGTCTTCAACACAGACAAAACAAATGAAGTAATTCTGGACGTCCTCCTCAACCCACAGCCCCTCACAGTCAAAGTGACTGATGGGAGTGGGATGTCAGGTGTCCGTCCCCTGGTCTCCACTACGACCAAGAAAGAAGCAGTTTAGTTCATCAGCTGACTAAAGAAGGGTAAACTAGAAGGTCAGCCCCTCGCCAAAGCTGACAGAGGACTCATTGAAAGTATTCTCACCAGTCACATCACAGGGTGGGTTTGGCTGTGAGAAAAGGACTTCAACAAGTCATCAAGACTGCATGCAGAGTCACTGGCTCTTTCTGCAGTCTTACTCTTCATTTCATGGACACACTTTTCACACATGATCCAGTGAGCATCTCTACACACAAGACCTGCTTCCACAGCTGCTTCCCCCTCTCGACAGCAAAAACTGAAATCCAAGCAAGGTGTCTTATTTTTAGTAAAGATGTCCAGAAAAAAATGATATTAATATTAAAAAAATGACACCTGTATTGCTTTTAAAGAGTGAATAAAATCTGCCGATGGGGTAAGAAAACATGCTTGTAAAGTTTCTTTGAAATAAGAATAATGTCTTGATGAAAGAAACCGGACAGTTTTCTACATACAACAACAAAAACAACAAAAAAGTGCTATAAAAAAATGTAGAGTTTGTGCAGTGATATATATACAAATCAATGGTTTTTTTCTATTCCATTCATTTCTGTTATTTTCTATTTTTACTATTCTATTCTTAGTTGAACAGAGCAGCACTTTGATGATATCATACCTGTGTCCCTGTCTGAAACAAAGGAGCCCTGTCAGCTACTGTCCAATACTAATATAATTCCCCTCATGTTATTGTAATCCACAGCCAATCACATTCCCTCATCCTGAGCACGAAGCCACTCATGTACGTCGACCCCTGCACAAGGACTAAGAACACATTACCCCATCACTGGGTAATTTGATTTGCTTCTTGCTCATAATGGAGTAATTTGACAAAAACAGTTTGGTGGATTGCAAAGTCTGAAACACAATACTCTCTGTGGCATATATGTGCTGTTTCCAGGAACAATGGCTCACCTTTTAAAGAGGAATATTTTAAATATATACTCATAGAGGTCACATCAGAAGATGACACACAAGAGGCTAAAACTTGGATGTGACTAAATGTTTCATGATGTTACTGTGAGAAAAAATGGAGTCTGAACCCACAAAGCATTTTCTATGAAACATATTAAATCCTTTTTACACACAGGAAAAACAAACAGACTAAATATAGCTGCCTAAAAGCATCTTTGGTGAAAATGTTTGCTCTGTACAAACGTAGCACATTGTTGGCCTTCTTGTTAATTTGCCTGTAAATTCAGTATTGAGTCTCTTTTTAGCTTTAGAACTTTTTTTCTGATTGCACAGTGTGCAAGTGGACACGACTGCAGTCATGATTTTGGTTTACCATTATGGAGCCTTAAAGTGGGGGTATTGTTTTTTTATAATTTAAATGTGGATAAAAGTGGCTGGCCTATCAGAAAGAGGTGGACTGTGGAGTGGGGGGCCTTAAAGAGACAGCAGCTGAATTGAATCATGTGAAGCTAATACAGGGGATTAAAAAATACCCCCTCTTGAAGTTTAGCATTTTAAACTGTATCACCTTTTTTTAGCCAGAAATGATCATGTATGGAAAAAATGGAACAGGTGAAGAGCAGAGCAGACTGACACTAAGTATCTGCTACTTTATTAACTTTTTATTTTCAGCCCTTAAATTGTGAGCCCTGCGTGCAGGCGTTACAATTTCTGCAGGTGCATCTTAACGACCGACTCCCACCCTTCCTGACATGTCAGTCTCTATTCTCTGCCCTTTTTCTGTGACTGGAAAGTGAACATCCTGCTCTGCTAAAGAAAACCTAAAACTAAAAACTAATAAATATTTACAAAGATAATAAATCAAGACAGAAGTTGGGCAGTTTTTCACATTTTTTTTTGCCTGATTCAATCTTTTCTTTTCCTTGCATTTTTTTTAGAACTAGTACAGTCGCCCCCTGCTGGCCATAAAAAATAAGCTATCTTAAGAACAGCCATACTGGCTTCACTTCTTTTAATTTATCACAAACTCTGTATATGAATGAAGTAACATCAGATTACCACCTCCATCTGTCACTGTACAAAGTATATTTAAACCATGAGACATCATATAGCAGTAGACATCTGTTTTATTTGCAATCATATGGGACACTGATGCGACTGAGGACATGTGGTAGAATAATACTGAGAATACCCTCAGGAAATTAGAATCACAACAATATAAACATGTCCTTTGATGAGTCCTATACCAGCTGTCATTTCAGAAGTTTCTCTATTTTTGTCTCACACTTTTGAGGCAAGCTATAGATTGGTTGACTTCGGTTGTGAATGAAATCTGTAAAGGTGTAATAATAAAATCTTCTTTGTACAGTGTCTCCAAAAGTGTTCCACAGACTCACCATAGGTCTGCGGTTTTCCACCAGGTGGATGCCGACAATACCCAGAAAGGCTCCAAAACTGAGCTGAAGGTGGAGGTCAAAGAGGTCACAAAGAGAGACATTAATCACTGATTTTTTTGGTAAGAGGTAAAGTACAGAGAGGTGACTGTGACTCACAGTGATCCCAGGGTAATATCCAGCAACAGGAACATTGTCTGTGCGAGTGGCAGAGATCAGACCCACCGTCAGGACCACTAAAGACAGGGCCAGCAGAGATATGGTCACCCATAGAGCTGATTTCCTCCGGCGCAGGTACTGAGCTAAGGATAAACAAGAGACAGAAGCAGAGTGACTTTCTTTATTTTTTACACATTCAGAAAAGTAACTATTTAGTTATTTTGAGTTTTTTCTCTGTTTTATTCTGTTAAAATAGCTAAAACCTAAATATCCAGTGGAATTCATGCATTTGAAATTTAACTTCAAGGTACAAAATGAACTAAAAGTCTATTAAGTCTGTCATTCATATTTAAGATAAACCACAAATAATATTAAATTATTTAGTTGTTTCTAATATGAGTAAAGGTCTCCCAGCGTACATCTCAGTAGAGTAACAATAAACCTGTTTGTGAGAGCACATGAGCAGAGTTGAACAAGGCGTTCCCAGGAAATAAACTTCATATCAAAGTACCTTCTGGATCCAGGATCTCTGTCGCTGGTTGTTGGGTTGCCTGCTGTGTTTCCGGCTGCTGCATGTTTTCAAAGTCCAGATGAATGAAATGTTTACAGAAAATGTTAAACTAGTTAAACTGAAGGTCCGACGCTGCTTAAATTTTCTGATCAACTGTTTTTTTCCCCTGTTGATTCATCAATAAATCCTCCTCATCCTCCACACAGAGCGCTCAGCGGGAACAAACTACGAGGAAGATGCTGCTGCTTCCAACTCAGACGTTTAACTTTTAGGTAATGAATGAAAACGTGTCACGTTTTACAGCTACAGTCTATGGTCACGAGCAGCCGACTCCGGACACGGACAGGTTCAACTTTTGTGTATAAGAGAGAGAGAGAGAGAGAGAGAGAGAGAGAGAGAGAGAGAGAGAGAGAGAGAGAGAGAGAGCCAATCAGCTCCGTGCCTTCTCCTCGGTGATGAATTATTAAATTAATTTTCTTACATAACTTCGTTAATTTATCAGCTATTAATTATTAATCAGCCTTTGTATTAAACTGAAACAAACAGTGAAGAGGTTAACTCGACTCCATGCCTAAATTTAAGAGAGTAAACAGTTTTTGGTTGGTTTATTGTCTTCAGGTTGCTCAACAGTCCCAGTGCTGCATAGTTTAGATTGAGCATTGTAGAACAACGCCATCTGGCGGTCGTTTGCATATCATTTTACAAAACAGGGTCTTCCAACACACAAACAAATGTCAAAATTGACACTTGAGGGGAAACTAATGCTGAGTATTTTTTCAAAAGTGACTTTAGCAGTTAACTTGAAGATGAAGATGAAAGAGTCAAATGACATGAGACTCTTTACAATAATTTCCTCATTAATAGAAAATCTATAAATACTATTTACTGATATAATTTTAGGAGTGACAAAACTTTTTCTTAAGCTCTTGTTAAATAAACAGTTGATCTACATGTACTATTTTAATTACCAAATGTCATATTTTTTTCCCCTTGTCTCCATTTGTCCCTCCAGCTGAGAAGCCAGCCGCTTCTACATTTTAAGCCAGCTTAACAGCACCTCTTTTCCAGGCTTTACAGAAAAAAACAGCAATGGAACGTAAGAGCCATGACGATAAAATATATTATAATCCAGCACAAATCGTATGTAATTGGATCATATGACCTGGAAGCTATTGAGCTAAAATGCTACAAAAATGTTAAAATGCTATGCTATTTACAGTTATAAAATCATTAAAAATATTTGGAGTGTTTAAATGAAAAACAAAATGGTGTGTGTCAAGCAGCCAACATAGTACTACAATACTGATTTGGGGTCAATAGGTCACAGGACCTGGAAGCTAGTGAGCTAAGACGCTAATGTTTACAGTAAGTACCGAACTGAAGTCCAGCACCCTGAGGCTGTACACTAAGCGAAAGGAGGGAGGCCGAGGACTAGTGAATGTCAGAACCACTATCCAGGAAGAGACAGCTGGCCTCGAGGAGTACATCAGGAAGATGGCTTCCACTGATGACCTGCTAAGTGAATGCCTCAGGCAACAGACGCCCTGTAACAAGGAGGAGCTGGAGGGGCTTGTACCAGGCTGTAAATGTTTATTTTGGCCGTGAAAACGGCTTTTTTTTTTGGCTTGTGTACGTGACTTCCGGTACTTCCGGAGCCAGCCTCAAGCGGACACTCGAAGAACAGCAGACTTTAGCTCCTCCACATTGTCTCATATTTTCTCTTTACATTGATGAGTGTCATCTTGAGTGTAGAAAGTTGAAAATGTTAAAACCCAGGTTCCCATTTCCAAACCATGACAATGTATTTAAATGTATTTATTAATGACAGCAGTAGGATCATTTTGAAAATCTGGATCTGTACATCTGGGACCCAGGCGGACGGGACATGGGCATGCAGTGATGAAGCCAGGAACATCCCCCCACCCCATCCCCCCACCCCCAAGAACCAAGCCCCAGAGGAGCACAGGAGACCACCACCAGGGAGCTCAGGGACGCCCCACACAGAGCAGCACCCAACAAGCAGCCACCTACGACAAGTCCACAGCAAGCCTGTTCACCATATTTGAAACAAAACTTAAACCTCAGGCTGTTCTAGCTTATAGTTTGGAGTTCTAAGGCACAGTATCATAGAATTGAGGTTTAAATGTCTTTATGTTTATGACATGAAGCTTTGATCTTAGAGAAAAGAATTTAAAGTACCAAACAGAATCACTGTGAGTACATTTATTCTAGTTTCCCACTTATGTGACATTTTTAGACAAAATAGGAGTGAGAAAGAAATACTTCTGGCTTTACTTATTGGAAAAATTACTGAGATGCTTGATTTTATTTGGTGTTAATTATCACACTCACAAAACTTGTTTTTTACTTAAAAAAAAAAACAAAAACATTTACACAGAAACATGAAAAACATGTTTGAGTATTCATTCTGAAATGCTTGCTTATGGAACATCATGAGTTAAAATTTTGATATGTGAAACATTGTCCAGCTCTGTAGACAACAACTGAACAAAAGGTGATTAAATTACTGTCGGTATCTCACTACCTTTAAGAGCAGCACCATAGAGATAAAATGAAATTTTCATGATCTCCGTCTGAATTGAAATATTGATCAAAAAGGGGGACATCATTACAAACACTGACAGTAAACTGATCCATTTAAAGCAGATGTTTCCATAGAGAAGCTGGTTTAATCTCTCAGGACACTGTGCAGGTGGAGGACTTGGCCGGCTGCTCCAGGATGGATTCAGGTTGCAGATCATTGGGCAAAGTCCCACCCAGTCCCCAGACTGTGAGCTCACTGTAGACCCCCATCTCGATCATCTCCTCCTGCCAGGGGATGGAGATGTTCCCTGAGGCAAACTCACTGAAAAACTCCCTGTCCCTGTCTTCCAGCTGCACACCTTTCACCGTGGAGAAGGCCCCGACATCGTCGATGTCCTTGGCATAAACTGTCTTTGAGTCTGGCACAAAGGGAGGAGGAAGAATCCCTGAAGGGACACAAAACAGGACACAGTTAGTGAGAATTCCCAATCTGAGGAAGCAACACAACTTCAGTGTAAATGTGAAGATTAAGAGTTAAATATAATAATCTGTACTTTTCAATCTCCTCTCTCATTTTAAATACTTGTAACTGATTGTCTAGTAGTAAATGTCAATTTTACTGCCAGACGTTTGTTTTTGTGCGTGAAACAGACCTGCATTAAGTTTCCTCCAGTTGATGTGTCTGAAGAAGGGTTGCTCTCGGAGCTCATCACATGATCCGCTCTTGAAGCCGAGCCTTTCGTCGACCTCTTTCAGCAGCAGACCCTCACAGATGGACCGGGCGTTTTCACTGAACTTTTCTGGATAAAATACTGGATCACTGAGGACGCGTTTCTTTACCACCTTGTTCTCCACCTTAACAACAGCACAAAGAGCAAAGCTGATGACAGTCCAACTGATGCGTTGGCCTTTCTATATTTGAATCAAATTAATCCTTTTCATCATTTAATGCAACAGGAGTCAAACCTTTAAAGGGAAATTCAAACATTTATTTTGACGTAGCCTACACTTTATCTGCAGGACAAACAGGTTTAATTACAGTAAACAACCAGAGTGATTCTTCCTCCACCGTGAGCTTCATATGTCACTGTAATATCAGCTTCAGGCCACAAGAGGGCAATGCTAAGTCACATAATCTTACAACATGCAACAGGAAAAAATGTCAAAGGTCAGAGTGTACCTTCTCTCCTCGGGACCTAAAGGGTCCTTTTGCAGCCATAAACTCATACAAGGTGACCCCCAGAGCGAAATAATCCACAGAGAAGCCATACTCCTCTCCCCTCAGCAGCTCTGGAGCCATGAAACCTGCAGGGGGCAGAAAAGATGCCAAAGCCTGATGGTTACAGAGAGGATGTGGTGGAAGATATGAGCTAAAATGTTGGGATATTATCTTTGAACTGCTGAACACTAAAATATGCTCCTCTGGAAATAATTTAACCTTTATTTAACCAGGTGAAAAAACCACTGAGATCAAGACCTCTTTTGCAAGGGTGACCTGGCCAAGAGACAGCAGCATCCTATTAAACAAAAGGCAGACGGGAAACAATACTTTGATCTGGTACGCTTAACAAATGATGCATCTGAGATCACAAAGCTAAGTTATCAGAGTGGCTCCTAACTCACCAATCATACTAAAGCCTGCATTAAACCTCATTTTCTTCTTTTTATCTGCATATCTTTATTTTGTCATAGATATTACACAGAAATGTATCTGATCTCCTTCTTACATAAATTGAATTAAGAGTAAATACAGGTCCTGGCTAAATTTTGTAGTCAGGATTCAGGACAAAACACTCCTCCAAACAACAAAAACAAGTGATTAAAAAACTTGACTGGATGATATTTAAATTACATATTTATGCTTGGACTGTATCTTGGAAGCAGTTGCATCATTTCAGCACCGTCTTTCAGGTCACACTGCTTGAACAAAGGTTAAGGTAGCTATAACTTCTGTACACACTGCAGCATGTGTTTCCACATGGGACAAAGTAAACGTCAAATAATCACAGAGTAACAAAGACAACCTTTGTGTGGCTGTGACTTTTGCAGAACCTGCTGAAGGAGAACAGATACATGTTGAACTGTACCTGGAGTCCCAGCGTAGCCCTTTGTTTTCACCCGATCTTCAGCTAGCTCCACAGCCAGACCAAGGTCAGAGATTCGGACGTTACCTGTGAGAAGAAATAGCAGCGTGATGTCAAGAGATAAAAAGCTGACATGCAGATGGTGTCTCTGAAAGACATCCTTGTTGAGGTTATTTATCCTAAATGAGATTAGGGGGACAAGACACACATTGAATGTCTGAAATCACACGTTAGGTGAAGGTGAACAAGTTCTTAATCATCATTTATTAAAGTGTACTCATCTGCGGTCACATGATTTCCCAACAGCACAATAAAAGACAGAACCCACGCCTATACCCAGGAGTCCGACCTTGATTATCAAGCAGCACATTCTCTGGTTTGAGGTCTCTGTAGATGATCCTCTTCTGGTGGAGATGCTCCAGGCCCTGGATGATCTGAGCGGCATAGTAGCACGCCCGTGGCTCATCAAACCCAGGATTGTCCTCATCTACGTTATAAATGTGATACCTTAATGTGATAGCAAAGCAGAACAGTGAGTGAATGTTTTATATGTTGCTTCATACTCCAACTAAGTGGCAATATTTCACACAATGCTTTCTGTTCAGTGAAAAATGAAATGAATTTCTAAGGTTGGGATGCAAAGAGTTAAATTAGATTCAGTTGGTTTATTATGTGGGATCAAAGCGAAGAGATGGGATTAAAACCTAAAAACTGCTGATGCAACTTTCTGTGGTTGGCATGTCTACGAGGGCTGAGAGTGAGATCTAACCTCAGGTCTCCTCCGTTCATGATTGTCATAACCAGACACAGCTCTGTTTTTGACTGGAAGGCGTAGGCCAGCGAGACAATGAACCTGCTGTGGACTCGAGCCAGGACCCTCTTCTCTACCATCGCCCCCTACGGGACACAGGAAGGCAGCAGCTATGAGTGCATGTTACTGTTCACAGCTTCTTTTTACATGTTGTGATACTACTGACATGAAATCAACTGGCTTTTTTAAATGAAGGAGAATTCAGTAAAATGATTTGGAACCAAATCTGATGCAAAATTTGATCCGTTCAAGCTTTTCCCACACAACAATGACCCTTAAGGTCAACTACACCAACATGTCATGACAACAAAAACATTTATCTCAACACAATAATCTGAAACATTTCACAAGCTGCAAACATAAACAAATCACAAGAATGTGATGCAAAAAACAAGACTATTTTACAAAAGCCTGAAAACAACTTTTTAGTTTCATAAGATCTTTTCACTGGCTGTAACAAGGTCGCCGGTTTGAATCCCCATTCGGGGATGTTCTTCCCCTGCATTCCTTCCCTGCATGTGTGGGTTCTCTCTTGGTACTCCGGCTGCCTCCAACAGTCCAAAAACATGCTCATCAGGTTAACTGGTGATTCTAAATTGACTGTAGGTGTTAGTGTGTGCGTGAAAGGTTGTCTGTCTCTATGTGTGTCAGCCCTGTGAATGACTGGCGACCAGTCCAGGGTGTACCCTGCCTCTCGCCCTAACTGAGCTGGGATAGGCTCCAGCCACCCGCGACCCTGAACAGGATGAGCAGTGTAGAAGATGATTGAATGAATGAATGAATGAAAATATAACTTTTTAAAAATGTTTTTGCTTCTTTTCTTTTTTTGTGCATCATGTAAAATGCTTTTGATGTTCAGTGAAATGTTTGTGCGGTTGACCTTCAGAGCCACCGTAGAATTGAATAAGAAGGACCGAGTTTGGATCCAAATCAGTCAAGCTTTAATAGCAGCCAAATAGCAAGGCATTTCCATGTGGTCTTTTCAAGCCCTGAACTCTGTGTCAAAGACTGGGACGTCAAGCCGCCTCATATGTAAACATAGATGGAGGGATACCTCACTGTGCATGACAATCTAAAGCTGAGGACTTTAATCGTGTAAGCTTCAGACGGTCAGGTGATATTAAGAAAGGACCTGACTGAATTCCTCACCTCAAAGCCTTTTCTTTTCTTCAGCCTTTTCTTGTTGAGCTTTTTGCATGCGTACAGTTTTCCCGTGGCCTTCATCTGACAGGCAGAGACTTCTCCAAAACCCCCTTTCCCCAGGACACGAAAGTCCAGAAACCAGTCCTCTTCTGTGGGCTGCATCTCCAGCCACTTCCACTGCAGAAACCTTTTCAGGTACATACTCTCTAGAAAGAACATGTAAGGTACCTCCTGCAGAAAATCCAACACATTCTCCATGGTCTCATTGAGCAAGTCGTCCCCGGCTTCCTGGTGTTTCTCTTTAACCTTTGTGATGCCGTTTTCAGGCAGGAAGGAGCAGAAATACTTAGCCCCAGGTTCCATGTACCTGGACAAGATTTTGCTGGCTTTCTTGACCCGATCTTCATCCTCAGCCATGTTGTATTCCTCAATATCCTTCCAAAGACGGCAGGTGCCTTTATATTCATTGTTGGAGTCCAGAAACTCCTGAAAGAGTCGTTTTCCGATGGGCTGCTCCACACAGACGGTCCTGAAGCCGAGGTCTAAAGTTTCCCTCAGGTTCTCACACACACTTATGTGAGGAAGCTTCAGGCGAGAGTGGTACTTCTTGTCTCGGTTGGATGTTGGGTTTGCAGTGCCATCAAAGCTCCCACGGGCTGATATGTAGGCTGAGTTGGCAACCACTGTCGCTAGGCCGCCAATATCCATGAAGAAGGCAGAAAAGTGAAGAGGATGGAGGGAGGAGGGATATGGAGACAAACTAAAACGAGAAACTGTTGGGTAACAGATGAGACAAAAACTTTTCAGACAAAAACAAGCTGTAATATTTTCTTCCAACAGCACTTCAGACAGATTCAGAGAGGCCTGTCTCTCTGCTTGTTGCAGAGTGAGAAAGGATTCCCATCAGTCACATCTACCTGACTCATCACTTTCTCTCAGAGGGATTTATCCACAATGTAAGCTAACTCTGTAATGCTTCATCTTCTGCTTATGTGCTCACAGTAGAGGAGGAGACGGGAAACAAAGAGTGAAACAGACTCAGAAAACATGATGGAGAAGAGAGGCGGGAGATGAAAAGTAAGAAGGAGAGGAAGGAAATGTGGTATGCATGTAGTGGGTTGGTAATGATAGGAATGGAGGGGAGCAGAGGGAGACTGTCTCAGACAGAAATGAAGGACAAAAGTGTGCATAGAGAAAAAATACTATGCTACAAACGGTACTTCTTTAAGATACTAGTGATATAAGATTTGAGTGACTTTCTCTAACATTCTTTTTCATTCTGTGGGGTTTGAAAGAGTTTAGCTTGGTTAACATCATTTAACTTCAATTCAGTCACGATCTTAAAGGTTATGTTTCACTTTGATTTACAGACATGTAAAAAGAAAAAACAACAACAAACACAAGAAGGGCTGCATGGTGGCGCAGCTGTTAGTGCTGTTGCTTCATAGCAAGAAGGTGGCCTGTTTGAATCCTGGTTGGGTTACGGTGTGCCTTTTTAGTGTGGAGTACGCATGTTCTCCCCGTGCATGCATGGGTTCTCTCCAAGTACTCCAGCTTCCACCCACAGTCCAAAAACAAGCTCATCAGGTCAATTGGTGATTCTAAATTCCCCGTAGGTGTGTGCGTGAAAGGTTGTCTGTCTCTGTGTGTCAGCCCTGTGATTGGCTGGCAACCAGTCCAGGGTGTACCCCGCCTCTCACCCTAAGCTAGCTGGGATAGGCTCCAGACACCCGTGACCCTGAATGGGATAAGCGGTATAGAAGATGAATGAATTAAAAAAAAAACACATAGAGGCTCTATGTGCAAGTTTATGTTTTTGGAACTCACTCCATATTATACATATGACTGTTTTCATGAATTGAGTGAAAATAGATGCAAGATTCTTTAAGCTGCAAAAATGAATCATTCTAAAAACAATAAAGTCTTACTTGGTGTCAACATGTATGTATCTTTAGCCACTAGCTAAACCATAAGCAGGATAATATACATTTAGGACGTAGCTAAGACCATTCTGCTTTGTTGTGGTCTTGCCTCACCCTGTCGGGATTCTATTATGCATAACCACCAGCTAATTACATTATCCACATTATCCCTTTAATAAATATCTACCCTAACTAAGAGGAAGATTAGGGAGTGTGTTTGTGTTACTTACAGATCTGCTGACTGTACAGTCTGCAGGTTATCAGCTTACACTGTACATGTGAGCTCACATGTATGCCAATAGACACTGGGTAATAATAGCTCTGATGTTGATCTGATAGACTCACATGAATGAACCATGTGATCCTGCTCCATTGTTTTCAAGCAGAGGGTGTAATGAGGGAAAGAAAGCTGTGAGTTGAGGAAGTCCAGACTGCTCAGTGATGCTGGACCAGATCAGCTCTGTCTCTTGGAGCTGAAGGGTTTTTAAGTAGTTCACCTGATGAATTCAGATTAATGTAAAATTGTTATAAAATCAAATTATGTCAAACAAGCCTTTTCTTGGTCAGTGTATTTTTTTTTTAATAAATAATCAAAATAATTACACATGAACATTTTGATGAAAACAGCATTTCACCGTACCTTGAAGCCTCAGTGATGGGCACCAAAATGTAAACTCAAACAGACAGGAAGTTTAAAAATATCCCTGTGTTAAACTGCAGGAAACAAAGGTAAAAAATAAAAAATGATGTAGCTACACATACATACATACATACATTTACATTGCACATGATAAAAGATGAGAGTGATAAGAGTTTACACTACGAGATATTCTCTCTCAGTGAGATCAAACCCCTCAGAGTGTGACTTTTAGTGCAGAGTAGGCACGTCAGTTTAACATTCAATGGTATCTAGTGCAGAAGTTACAGTAAACATGTGATATCCTTTCTCTATTTCTTAGCTATTAATTATGTGTGTAACTCCAGGGTTCATATAACAGCCCAACAGGAATGGAGAGTGCTTAAAGACAGCTAAGTAAAGACATACAGATATTTCTAGTCTCTTTAAGAGGAACTAGTGTTTAGCCTAAGTGTAATTACAGCTTAATTCACAGTTGTCTGAATACACTTCAAGTACCATCTTCTACACATCAAATGTCAGCTTTTTTTGAATCACAGTTATGATCAAATTCTGCTATTTGCATTCATCTATATTTGAAGGCAAGCGTCAGAAACAGTTGTAGTTGAGATTTGGCCCCTGTGATTCTTGAAAGAAAGAAAACCTGTAGAAACACTTAAGATGTAAAAAAAAAACACAAGCAGCATCATCAGAACTGGAATGATGTTTGTGCTTCTCCACAAAACTGATGGAGAGGAGGATTTCCTCTCTATGACTTGGTCGTTTTAGAATTTTTGGTCAGTGAGAGATGGGATTCAGCTTATGTTGTATACAGTAGAGGGTTTCAGCACATGTGAGTACATGCCATCTGAGGTCCAGGCTCTTTTAAGTGTAATGATTTAAACAGCTAATATTTCTGTGTGCGCACGAACACGTAAGCCTCCTCAGGATGAACATCAATTGTTTTTTATGCTGTCTTTGCTGGCTTTGTTGACACGCAAACCCCAAAGCCACTCTGGAATTGTCATGTGATCATTTTGCGATCAGCCCAGGGAACAAATCTGCGTGTGGTGACTCTCCACAGCACTGGTGCAAGCAGCAAACTGAGTGTGGTGACACTGAGAACCAGAAGGTACACCTGAGCCCAGAGAGACAGAAACAGGAAAGTAAGAAAATGTATAATTAGATGCTTGACTTTGATGAGAACATATCAACTATCAAATAATAATCATCATGAAGCGGCAAATAAGAAATTTAAATTTCTGCAATCATCATCACTGACCTCTCTGGAGATGATGCCAGCACGGCGTGCTCGGCTGCCCAGGACGAAGGAGAACTCGCTCACCTGAGCCAGACCGGCCGAGACCACCCAGCGTATGTGTCGAGAGCCCGGAGGCAAGATCACTGACAGCACCAGTACGGCCATCAAAAACTGGACAGAAAGGAGGGGTCAGTAGGAGGAAGTAAAGGTGTGCCGATTACAGAACAGAAGAAGAGTGCTGTACCTTCATAATGACCAGTGTGAGCGTCAAAACGAGCAGAATGGTGAGCTCGTACAGCACGAATGTTGGGAAAACATGAAAACCTGGAGCGCCAAAAAACTCAGATTTAGTCACAGTAACTTGTAGAGAGGTGAGTCTGACACTTTTTTTTAACAAGATAAAGCTGAATTAAACTGTTTCGGGTCTCACCGATTGAGGCAAAGAAGATGATGGTGAGGAAATCTCTGATTGGCTCAATGCATCCCATGACCTCACTCGTGACCATGTGCCCCTGTGTAGACAGTAGAGCTCCAGCCAGGAAACATCCCAGCTCCATCGACACATCCAGAAAATCTGTTACCTGCAGAAGGAAGGAGAGAAGAATCAACACACCAACCCTTCCTCGACAGATACAGAGAAATGTCAGCCGTTATTTCACCCAGCATACCGTCAGCATGAAAAAAACAAAAGCTGCCATGCCCAACACCAGGATCTCTTTGTTCCCTTTGCTCTCAGCGTGCAGCTTCTTGTAGTATGGGCCGATCACGAATGATCTGAATAGCAGACAGAGCAGTATCACAGCAACCAGAGAGCCCAGGACCTGAGCCAGCAGAGTCAACACACGGAGACTGCCAAAAAGGAAGCTGTGTTGCACAAAAAGAGCACATGTCAACAAAGTGCGTGCCTCTGAGTGTGTATATGTGTGTATTTGACTGATTAACTAACCTGTCCAAGTCACCGCTTTGGGCCTGGATCAAAGTCGGCATGACAGCGATGAAGAGACCGAGCTGAACATCTTGCATCACTAACATCCCAAGAAGAACACTGCTGTAGTCTGGATCGCCTGTTTTAAAGACAAACACAAAAACACACATACAATAGTTTTTGTTGCTCAAAGTGTTCTAAACATGGAGCTGAAGTGTTGCCCCTGCTCTATTTTCCTCTCAGGTCTCAGCAAACCAGCAGTCACAGCAGAGAGTTATAACCTCTTTCGAATACAATGCTGTGATGTGCATTCATGTTCACTAAGTGCACAGACATACCATCATACCTTCTTTGTCCCCTCTGCTCCCCCCTGCAAGGAAGCGGGACACAAGTGGAGTGCTGGATAGAGAGAGACATGAGGAAATGAAGACGGTCTGGGTGGGCCGAATACGCAGAACTTGTCCCCACAACAAGCCGGCTCCCACCATCAGCAGACTCAAGGAAAACGTCCCCTGAACTGAGGTCTTCCAGACCTAAACACAAACAAAACCCATCACTGGGGCACTCACTTTTGCCAACTCTTTTTTTCAGAAACAACCAAAAATATAAAGGTATAATGCTCTGAAATTTAAATTTAAAATTCAACTGAAACCCCTGAAACCTGTTTACGGGTGAAAGAAATGTAACTGACAAATGTCAATTGCTGTATTCAATGCTTCTCAGGACAAAAAAAAATCTGAAAACACGCAAAAAAAAAAAAAAAATGATTTAAGTGGTAAATTACACTGTAAAAACAATTTTAAACCAACTGACCCTAAAAATAAAGAGAAAACACTGATGTCTATGACCTGCATGCTGACCTGCTAAGAACAAAAAAAAACAAATTATCAAGTTTAGAAATAAAATATTTTAAATGTACTTTGAGATTATATTTCATAACAAATAACATATTTCACGTGTACATTTGTATAACTTCAAGGAGGGTGAATTATTTAACACTTGTCATGATGTTGTGGTTAAATCATTTGACCATTTAATTTTACTGATTCTTTATTTGGTTATAAATGGTAGAAGGTCATATAAAATACTACAATACCCGCAGAAATGCAAATACACATTCAAACAAATATTTAACATGTTGTTTTAACAAGTTTAAAGCAGGTTTTTGATACCAACCGTTATTTGTCACAGTCCCTTACCTTCCGTAGACGCTCAGGTGAGAACTCCAGCCCCACCATAAAAAAGGTGAAGAACACACCGAGCTCACCAAGAGTCTCTACCTGAACCATTGACTGCAAGGACACAGAGACAACAGAGACATGAAAGACTATGAATACCTTCAAATGATGTAATGTTATTTAGGATGAACGGATACAAACACACCTTGATGCTGTTGAGACATGACGGACCAAGCAGCACCCCACAGATGATGTATCCAAACATGGGAGGAAGACCAACCAAAGTACAAACCCAGCCACAAGGAAGGGACAACATCACCACCGACACCAAGTCCTGAAAGTACACGATGAATAATTCTCATGTTGGGAAAAGACTGAAGAATCTGTAATATTTCAAACGTAGGGGTTGTATCATTGATCCTGTGTGTGACGTATGAACTGACTTTGATGAAATGATGGTCTGCTCGAGGCATGGTGGAGTCTCGAGGCTTGGTCAGAACGTACTGATTGTTCTGAGAGTCGATGAGCATGCTCAGTCCCAGATCATCCTCCACCTCCTTCATCTGGGACTTATTCTTCCTCTTCCCATTTTTCTCCTCATCCTCCACTCTCAACACGGCCTCTACATTTACACCTTTCATCTGTACAACACAATGTGTTGAGATGAGACGCAGTTAAACATTTTCTATTGGACATAGCATAAATAAATGTTTTAGCTATCACATGCCTTGTTTGCTGACCTGTTTGTTGTTGTCAAAGGCATGCTCCTCTATCTCCTCTTCCAGCCGGTCTGCAGCCTTTCTGACGTCCTCCAGGATCTCATCCAGCATGGACAGAGTCTTATTCTGGGCTAACGCGTTCTTCAAAGCTTCCTGCTGATGCTTCTCGGCAGCCACCAGTTCCACATACTCCTGCTCCTCCTGAGGGGCAGAAGCCAAACCCAAAGGACAGGTTTGGAAAAACTAGTTTAACATGCAGCACTCTCACAGGACAGATATTAGCACACAGGATATGACATTACTCTGGAATACAGGTGAGTGTGAGGAAATAACAACCACAAATGGCTCCAAAGTCAGACAAAGTCAAACTTCTTTGACTTATTTTACTTGCTGAAATGCTTTTTACACTGGTGTTCAGCATGCCTCCTTAACATGCCTATAGTTAGCACTCACTCATAGGCAAAAGAGCACACAGCCCTCATCCATACATCCAGTTGTGTAGACTCTTCCTGTCGCTTTGGTTTACTCTTTTTACTGTTTTTCACGTTTTACTGGCTTCTTTGTGTTTTTCCTGGTTTGTATTTTGTTTCTTCTTTTTCTGTGCTTTTGTGTTTTGTGTATTTTACCGTTTTTATTTCTGCTTTTTGTTTCACAGTGAAGCCCTTTTGTAAAGTTAATTCTTTTTTTTTTTCAAAGTATCCCATAAATTAAGTTGACTGGACTGGATTGCACTTTATATTTCTCTATCTCCAACCAGAGACACTGAAAATGACTGAGTACAGCCACTCCTCCAGTCACTCTCTTGGGAATCCATAAGAAGCTCTGCAGACCATGAAGCTCTCACCTTTATGGCTGCTTCCCTGAGAGCCTCCAGCCGCTGTCTGCTGGTCTCTTTCATGTTGACCACGTCCCTGTAGTCTCCCTGCAGCGCCCTCTGCAGGCTCTGCACCGCCTGAAACACCAGATGCTCGCTCTCATTCAGCTCTTTCTGAAAAACCTCCAGAGTGTGAACCTGAATGCAGACAGATAAAACTTAATCATTACAGTCATTAAAAAAATCTGACATCCTGTTGTAACCAAGCCTGTGCATTCTTGTTTTGAGCTGTTTGAAAGAAACATCACCACTTCAGTAAAAATGCTAAATATTTGTTGCCCAAAGCTTCTTCGGTATAGGTCTTGTATGCTCTTTGTGTTTTGTATCCTTTGTAAACTTGTTCTGCATACATACTTGCCCCGTGTATTGAAATGGGAACATTAATATCCCTTTTTAATTTCAAGACCTCAACAACAACATTTCAAAGACCTTAATAAACCTTTAAAAACAGCAAAAAAGGTGTGGCTACAGCTCTTATCTAACTAGAACATCACCTGTCTATAAGTGAAACCTGAACTCGAAGTTTGACATATGAAGCTGTACCACTGATGAGCCATTGTACCTAAAGACAAAAACTAGAAGAGCCAGGGACAAACCCTGAAAGCTGCACCCAGTACATCTCACACACTCCCCAAGACTTCAAACTGTGTCTTAAGGACTGTAAATGAATCTATCCCTTAATCACGTTCTCACTCTGGTACCTGGAAGTGCCTCTCTGGTTCTGAAAGGCTCTGGTCTTTCCCCACAGCAGCAGCGGCGGCTGCCAGCTTCTTGACCACCACATTCTTCTGACGCAGTAGACCCACCAGCTGCTTACAGTTTCCTGCCAGCCAGCTGTGGCCTTGCACGACCCCTTTGCTTCGATAAAGCTTGATGGCTTGCTGTGCCACCTGGTTTTTGTGCAGCACAGCTAGTGCCCCCACAGTGCCGAGGCACAGCAGCCAACCCCAAACTCGCATCCAGACCTTTACTTCTGTCTTCACCCAAGGGTGGAGAGTGATGAAGAGAAGGGGACCTGGGAACAGAGAGAGAAAAATTTGAAAGACTACAGTAAGATAATGATTGATGATACTTTGATGCTCTTGTTGTAAACAAATCAAAACACAAAACTAACACTGATGAAATTCATCAAACAAGCACTTCTTCTGTATCTACAGACTGGAACTTCTAATGCCTCCATTTCTCTGTACTTTATGGTGTAACTAGTGTCTGGGGATACTTAAAGAAACATTTTTTTTTTACTTCACTGAAGTGCTTGATTTCAAAGGTCTAGTTTCTTTTGAAGCTGAGAAAGACGGGAAGTACTTGAAATTGTACTGACATGCTTGTTTTGATCTTTTAGTGGGTTCATTAATTCCACCATAAATAAAGAAACAAAATATTACCCACTTGTGCCTCTTAAAACAGTGACAGTAACAGCATTTCTCCTTAAATTTGAAGCCACAATCTCCTTTTATGTGGACACTCAGTGCTGTTGTACCCCTGGAGTCATCTCAAGAGATGTTTTAATCTTTAAGTAACAGATGAAAGCTGAGGTACCAGCTGTGTATACACACTTGTGGCCAGTTTTACTGACTGCACTAAGGGCTAAAAACACCTTGCACTAATGGCTTTAGTGGGCTGACTTGTATGAGCACGTCACATGAACAAATTCCAGTAGCACTTGCTATTCTGCTTTAACCTGATGTGATGTCTCAGTTCTATCTGAGCTTCAAATACAATAAAGAAGCCGGCTGTTCTAATTTAAGAGAGACTCTCTCCACCTTCACATAAGGAACTCAACAGAGCACTGATAAAGGCATTGTGACAAAAACATTCTACTCACACCCAAGAAGGACCACACCTTTTTGAGCATGTGGTAGGCTGAGGGATATTTACTTTCCAGACTCCTCCTCTATCCTCCTTCCTCCTTCCTAGAACTAGTCTGCAGCCTTTCTGCTACTGTTAGTAGATCTATGAAACAAAAGAAAACAGTAATTAGACGTGTGAATTTAGAAATACATTTCTTATTCATTAGCCTAACACAAACTGGTTTATATTCTAAACTGTATTCTAAAAAGTGACTACTGCCTATGTATGGCTGTATTATGAGTAAAAGGTACAACATTTCTCTCTTAAACAAGACAAAAAATGACAAGAAGTTTACTCAGTAAGTTTGTTGTATATTAAAAGCCAGAAAACAGTCATACTAATTGAAACTGATTAAAATTACAGTACTTTCCACTAATGATGCTATTGACTTCTGACAGGTTAATACTATATTTGTTCACCAGCTGCCTGGTGGTCGCTCTGTACTCATGCATGCTCATAAAACATCTTCAGACAACAAACTGACTACTTATAAGGTAAATATGAGAACAAAATAGCCCTGAAAAAAGGAAAAGGTGACAAACAAGGCTAAAAACAGCACCAAAGGAATGGGTGACGAGCAGTGAAATCATAAATTCCAACACTTACTGACTTAACAAAGTGCAATGAACACAGGAATAGAAACATGTATAAATGGTAAAAGAAAAAATATGCGAATACCTGTCAAATGCGTGCACAGGGCTGGCTCTCGAACCAACTCCAGGACTGAAGGAGAAGCTGAAGCAGAAGGGAACAATCATGCTGTTGTACCACACCACCACCTCCTCCTCCAACACCCCTCCTCCCCTGCCACATAGCCTCCGAAGCCAGCGTCCAAACAGGCGTTCACCAGTTTACTCCCCGACCAACTTCATGTTTACCTCCACCTCCTCCAACTCTTACTAACGCTTGACGTGCTAGCCAGGGGATGCTAACGTTTCCGCGCCCAGGTAGGTACATCGATTTACTAAAAACTCTGGAGAAGTTGGATTATCTTTTAGTGTGTATAAAGTTCAACCCGTTCTCTAAAATGGAGCAGCAAGTAGAGCCAAGTTAGGCTCTCAAATTCCTCATAGCTGTCAGACCAGCTCCAGCCAGCTGAGTTCACACACAGAAGCTAACACAACTCTGCTAGCCTGTGCTAAGAAGCTGTCGTGTACATGAATAACAGCTGCTGAACTGAAGCAACGTTATGACTTCATGACAACTCAGAATATCAAGTTCACAGATATCAGAGATGAAAATGAACAAGTTGTACATTGTTGCTGGAGTAATATCACGGTGACATAACTTTGATCCACTTGAAGATTACTTCCGAAACATCTTAACAGCCGCGATATGGGAGTTGTAGTTTTCCGACATTTCGTCCGAGCAGCACTCAAACGGTGACTGTTTGACAAGTTATTACTACTCCCTAACTATTTAAATAATATAATAATGATATGTATTTAAATGTGAAACATCAACGCAACGCCCAAAAAGTTTAAAGATATCTTCTCTTTAGCTCGAAACAAGTACGGGTAAGACAACTCTTACGAAGTTATACTGCCATTTTTTTTGTTTGTTTTATTCTGTATTAGCATTTTTTTTTTAATAGGACAGTGCACATCAGTCAAATTTTTCGCAAACACGTCAATATAAAGATGCCGGAATTAGCACAATAGCTAAATTTCATCCGTTGTCCCAAGGCATTGTCCATACTATTCGTTTCAGTTCAGTGTTTTTAAACAGAAGTTAACTTTTTTGCCTTGAATGTCACCAACTACGAAAACGGCTTCTAAATTTGGGGTGTGCAGAGTTAGAGGAATTAATTACCTCGAACTACATTTCCCACGAATCCATTGCCCGTGCAGTAGCGCAGTTCGTTTCGCGCGTGCGCACTATGGGTAATTGGATATCAAGCGGGCCAAAACAGCGTGTGATAAAATGGTAGGTAAGATTAAATTTGAGAAACTGGGGCAAATCTTAAGCTCCTTGAAACAAGTGCAGAAACCGATAACGGCTCTATTTACTGTTAAGTTGACGCACCGATATTAGGATTCGGGGTCTTCCCGAAGTAAGTGTCGCATTGTCAGGTTGATATGTGTGGGGAATATGAGGGAAATGGAAGGTCAGTTATTGGTATTTAGAGATCGGACGCTCACACTACTTGCGGCACGTACCTTTCCCTTTTTGGTAACCCGCATGTGCTCCTGCTGCCCCGGGTCAGGAGAGAGAGTCTGCAGGATCACACGTCCCCTCCCCAGGAAAACTGGGTCGCAAAACACTGGCCTGTCACGGTGCATTCGCTGTGTGATCATCGGGTGGGTCAGTTCTGCAGTTCTGCATAAGACGTGCAATCCTCCCAACTGAGTGTTTTGATTAAACTAACTCGATGGGGATAGTTTGGAAACCAACGGAATATTGCAGCAAAGCAACTGGAAATGACTGTTTTTATATATTTGTGGTTAATTGCTGCTACATGCGTGGTGTAACCCTTACTTTTGAACTGACCTTAAAATAACAACCAGCCATCGGTTTTTGAAAACAAAAAGCACCAAAAGTCATTGCAAGAGGAGATTTTCAGGAGAAATAAACTCTTAGCGCTCTTAAGTTTAGGTTGTTGTGTTGTTTGTCTAAATGTTAATCTGTGTAGGCTACATCTGTTAAACCTATGGCTGAATTTCTTACTGGGTGAATTTAAAACTTTTCCCAGTATTCAAGACCTTCAGTGCGCACAGGGCCTCAGGTTGCATATATGCACACCACTGAATCAGAATAAAAACTAAAACGATGAAAGCGACTGCATACAATGGCATACAAAACCATTTAATGTGAGAAATGTTTTCTTTCTAGTCTGAGGTCAGTTTATGTATTGGTCATATGGGTCTGGGAAAAGTGAGAGTGTGTGAAAGTCAGGTTTATTCAATCCCTGCATTTACCTGTGTGCCTGCTTACTTTACAGCACAAGTTGAAGTCATCACAGAAGGACAAGGTTCGGCAGTTCATGTCCTTCACGCAGGCCGGGGAGAGGACAGCCGTGTACTGCCTGACGCAGAATGATTGGAAACTAGAAGTTGCCACAGACAATTACTTCCAGAATCCAGACCTCTACTACAAAGAATCCATGAAAACCTCAGTGGACCGCAAGAAGCTGGAACAGCTCTACAACAGATACAAAGGCAAGTGCTGGCGTCGTTAATGTAATATTAGTGCAGTCTACTCGACAACACTGGTCTGCTCACTGTTCTCTGCTGTGTTTGCAGACCCACAGGATGAAAATAAGATAGGCATCGATGGGATCCAGCAGTTCTGTGATGACCTGACTCTGGACCCAGCTAGCATGAGCATACTGGTGGTGGCATGGAAGTTCAGGGCAGCCACGCAGTGCGAGTTTAGCAGGAAGGAGTTTTTGGATGGCATGGCTGAGCTTGGGTAAGCAGCATTAGAGCTGAGACATCATGTGCTGTAGTTTTAATCAGTTGTATCAGAGGATGTGTTGATTAAAGTGTATTGTTAAAATATAGAAGTATGTGTTTTTGTATATTAGGATAAAATAAATCTAGTTTTCTTATAAGTTTGAGTTCAAGAAAAACAATATGTATATACTTCCTCTTTCATCTGTAATAAAAGAAATTTGAGTGTGATCTGATTTATTTTTTCTTTACTTTTTCCTCCAGCTGTGACAGTCCAGAAAAACTCAAGTCAATGCTTCCCAGACTGGAGCAGGAGCTGAAAGACACAGGAAAGTTCAAAGACTTTTATCAGTTTACCTTCAATTTTGCCAAGAATCCCGGCCAAAAAGGTTTAGGTAAGCTAAAAAATATGTTAAAAAGGACGTTAAGTTGTGCTGTTTAACAAAAAATACCCTGATGTCTTCTTATAAACTTTCATTTGTTTGAAAATGGTAAAAAACTGAACTATGAACGTGTATTTATGTTTTGTGTCCTAGACCTAGAGATGGCTGTTGCTTATTGGAATTTAGTTCTCACAGATCGATTTAAGTTCTTGGATCTCTGGAACCGCTTTCTGCTGGTAAGAGGACATTACTGTTTTCAGTCTGTCACTTATTTTCTGTGTCAGCAGAATAATGCTAAAAAAACTAGAAACACATTTCCAGGAGTGATACAAACACACTGCAAATGAAGAAGCAAAAGAATATCTGAAACCTCATAATACAGACAAAGACATTGAAACCACAAACAGTTTGAAAATGAGCATGACTTCTTTGGCGCGTTGTTAAGAGGTGTCCCTGTGTTGCATTCAGGAGCATCACAAACGCTCAATTCCAAAGGACACGTGGAACCTCCTGCTGGACTTTGGAAATATGATTGCAGACGACATGTCAAACTATGACGAGGAAGGTGAGGATTTGAAAGACTTCTCAATGAAAGCTATTCATTACAGCATCCAGGTCTTAACATTTCAACTGTTAATTCCCTGGTGAAAGATGATCACTCACAGTTGCATGCTGAAAATTCAATCAGTCACCCCGATGATCCCTGACTGCATCGAATGTCATGTCAAAGAAAGGACACAGTTTTTTTTTATGTGTAAATGTGAGAGCCCTTCTTTTTTGACCTACAGTTTAATGTGCATCTATCAAATATATCTGAGTTATGTTATTTTAATGGTTTTTCTGATATTTTTAGTGGTTTTCTAACTCAAAATCAAGCATTTAAAGTCAACTCAGCTACATTTCAGGCCAGCAGATGGCACCTTCAACCACCAAACTTTTGATAAATAAAGTAACGGGTTAGATTACATGTCCGTGTTTTCTCTCTTCAGGGGCATGGCCTGTCCTCATAGATGACTTTGTGGAGTTTGCTAGGCCGATTGTGACGGGGACTAAGCGCAACATGACATAGTTTTTACCCCAGCTTCACCCAGCGGACAGCGTTTCTCCTGATTTTCTTTTTGTTTGAATAAGGATTTTTATACATGAGCCAAATACAGACTACTTCTCAAAAAGCCTGTCAGCAGCCTGTCTCCAAGATCGTTCTTCCAACTGCATACGATGCCTTGGCTGGAGAGCGACCAGAAATGTCAGCTCAAAGCGGACAGCAGCAACACGAGAGCGAGAGAGAAAGATGGACAATGTTTTATGTTGTTTGTTTCTGTCGTCTGCTGTCCTGGACAGACTTTGTAACTGCAATATCAAAACGATGGGACCTGTTAATCCCACCACTCATCGATAAATCATCAATAAGTTTGGCTTTGAACTGCTGCCGTGGACTCACTGACCTGAACCCTCGGCACAGTGAGGAGAGACAGCATTGGTGAACTTTCAGCACATGGAGAGGATTAAGTTATCGATGCAGTAGGACGTGGCCTCATGCATTGTCAATCGTGAACGACACAGTGTGTAAAACCTGCATGTGTTTGTCGACTGGTGCAAAGCGATGGATGTTTTTGATGTGAATGTGTGGAGTGAAAGTAATTACATTATTTCCACTGAAACTGTGAATGTGGAGCTCTCGTACAATCAAAGAGAGCAGAGGAAGGTGTGTGTGTGCTACTCATGGTATATGTGTGTGTGAATCACTATGTGTAAGGGGGTGTTTAAACATTTTAACTCATAAAATGCAAAAACTTTTCATTTGATTTTATTACAATTAAGAGTCAATAAGTTATGATCAGCCTGCACTGAGCAACAGGGGAAAGGATTTTGTATTCACACTGAAAACTGGAGACGGCAAGACGTTATTTTTTTTTTAACAGCATCTGCAAATTTACCACCCTTACAAGAGTTAAATTCTTTACCCATAGGAATGAAAATAGATTAAATTAAGGAGGAATGATGAAATATATCTGAGGAAACAAGTAGTGGTATTAAAATGATAATCTAGGATGTTCAAATGCTACTAAATGACATTTTTGTTTGACTTTTGTTTTGCAGTGTGTGAGCTGCTGTACACAGAAAAACTGACTGGCATGTTGACTGTTTTCTATAATTCAGGTGACGATGACTTGCCAACCCTGCAAACTGCACTGATTTTACACTTTTTTTTCTGTTGTAGGTTTTCTTATCAGATAGCACTGGATACATCTACAGAACCATTCAGTTTACACTTGAGTAGAAGTGTTAAAATGAACGACTATACCCTAGCCAGAGGTGTTGTTACTGTTTGTTTACACTGACTGAGGCATTTTGCTGAATAAAATCCTGCTGTAGAGGTACTGGTGGTGTGTAAAAGTACCACAGAAAGAAACCCACAGAACAAACAGGTCATTTCAAGAACACTGCTTTTGCTGCCATCTAGAGTCGGCTGTGCTGTAAATGCACTCCTTAGAGTACAACGCTTCATGTGATCAAAAGTATGTTTAACATCCACCTGTATTGTTGGTCATAACACTTGAGCTTTTTAAAATGTGTGGTTTAAGTTGAAGTGTTGCTCTTTGAGTTTATTTTTAAAAACTTCAAAGGCCCCTGTGAGGTCCCTATCTTTAGAGCATGACAGAAGGTAGAGCGCTCAGGTACCCGACGTCCTCTCCCTGTTATGAAGAGCAGCAGGCAGCTTTCTGAACATAAATCAGTATTCATCAAACTCTGACTATTCTGTCTTCTGCTTTTTGTTGTCACAATAATTTGAGTATTTCCCTGCATCAAACGTCTCTGTCCTGTCACACTCCAACAACACAGGGAATCATTTACCTTCAGTTTTCCTTAAACCAACAAATAGATTTGAGCTTTCATATTTATGTAGACGGACGATGGTGTAAAAGGATGAGTTGGTGCATCAAAATGGAAAAAAGATGGTCCAGGATAGACATGAGAAATTTGCCTCAGCTCCTGCGCTGTCACTGCAGGAAGCCAGAATAATGTTGGTGCAGTGAAATACCCCATAAATGGTCATCATGGTACTTTAAATATGATAATAATAATATACATCCAGTATGCAACAAACTTGGTTGAAGTTCTCAAGAAAACTCAACCGAGTCCAGTTGTCTTTTGGATTAAACTTGAAGGTTAATCTGATTCATATGGTGACATTTCTAACAGTTGAATGTTTTCGACTTAATGATTTGACATCCTATGTAGTTCACAACCAAGAGGTCTTTCAGTGTTCAGTTTGATAACACAGTACATTTAGTACATGTTTATTCTGTCAAATGTGTGGTAAACCGTTTCCAGTCATGCAGATCTTCTCGTCAAACAGTGTTATTTTTGCTGGCAAGAAAACAGGTATTTACAGAATGTTACGTTTTGTCTTAGAAGCAAACCATACCTTGTTTTCTTTAAGGACAATTTCAATAAAGCATGTTGTTTTTAACAGTCTTGTGAACGCTGCAGTGTTTTGGGGGAACAGCAGAAAGGTGAGGCATCACGTTGTTTGTTTTATGGTCAGAAAAGAACTGAGCCAAGGACAAGATCCCTCCCCAATGGGTTTAAAATGGGCTTATACAAGAATCCATGACTTTACAAAAGACTTACACAAGAAAACACACAACAGTTCCTCACAGTGACCCTTCAGATTTTTGGGAAGGAGAAAGCTGGTGAGCAGGACTTTGTGTTGAAATCTCCCAGTTTATTTATTTGTCTCAGTTGGATACGAATCAAGTAAATTCACAAGTTTCACCAAGTGCAGATAAAAAGACAAAAAAAACATTCAGATACAAAATAAGTTCTGAACTCGGTTTGAATACTTTAACTGAATTGGAGTCATTTCCTTGTAAAACTATATTTTATTCCAAACCCAATTCAATGAAGTTATATATCTGAAAATAGAAAAAATGTAAAATACAAAATAAATAAATAAAAAAGAATAAAAAGTTCCAGTGTTAAACCTGTTTAATTACATTATGAAAAGTATACGGACATTTAAAATTTGATGTCAGTAACACCTCCATTAAACAGCACTGCAAACATTTCTTAATTTAGGAGATTTTTTTTTTTTTTTTTAGATTGTGAAATGTCCCAGTCTTGTCTAACGTACGATTCTAGCTGCAGTGTCTTCCCCAATGAAGACACTGTCTTGGATGGCAGCATATGTTGATACAAAACTTGTAGATAGCATTCAGCATTAATGTTGCCACCTCAGACGTGTGAGCTACCCATGCCAAACAAAATTCAAAATAATAAAGTACAGTTTTAAGTTACTTCGGATGTTCCTCCAGGATTTCTTTTTTTCTTTTAGCGTCACACAGCTTTACTGTTTTGTTGCTAAAGTTGTAAATTAAAAACGGAATCAAACTGGCCATTTGTGTCACATAGAGCAGTTGATCACATCCTTAGGGGCTTATGGGTATTTTTTTTTTTTTAAATACTTTATTTAAGGATTTTCTTTTTATACAAACACACCCAGTAACATCACCAGCATTAGTAGGAGTAGCAAAAAAAAACTCCTTAGAAAAAAAGAACAAGACCTGGGTACAGAACAAACAAGACAAAAACACACATACACATGGGTGGGAGTCCGTCAAAATCATCAGTCATCATGCCAAATAAAACAGTCCGAGCATAGTATGAGCATGACATAGCAGCACACATCATAAGAAATGCATTTAAATATTATCTAACAAGACCAAAAATGGTTTCCACATTTTCACAAAGTACCTGTTAGAGTTCTGCTTGTTAAGACGGATCTGTTCCATCTTAGCAACAAGAAGCATTTCGTTGAGCCACCTTTTGAAACATGGGGGTGTTTTGGACTTCCAGTTGAGTAATATCAATTTTTTAGCAGCAACCATGCCTGCATTAAGAATATGTCTTTTGTGGGAGGGAAGAGGCCTTGTCGAGTCCGAGCTGCCGAAGATTCCTAAATTGAAGTCTGGCTGGATGTTTATTTCATATTGTTTTGAAAACCAGTTGAAAATGTCGCTCCAGAAATTATTTAGTATTGGACAGTACCAGTATAAGTGTGAGAGTGAGCCTTCTGCGGTTCCGGGGCTTATGGGTATTAATTGAAATAAATATGTTTACATTTATTCTGAGATTTGCTATAACAAAAAGTAGCAATAGTTAAAGGAATGGATCGAAATGAATCCCTGTGTTTCTCATGAGAAACTACTGACCTACAGCACAAGTTTGAGTGCCTGTAAAATGTCAGCTTAGCAGCAGTTGTCCCTTATCAGGTTGCATTCTTGCTGCATATCATCATCATCATCATCATCATCATCATCACCATTAGCTCTTCTGGTAATGCTTTGTCTACTTTTATTTGGATAATGCTGAGGGCTGCACCCATTAACAAAATAAATGGAAAATTTAAGGTGTATAAAAGGTCTGGATATCACAGATTTCATGTTAAAAATCATTAAGGGGGGGGGGGGGGGTCTAATAACATTAGGATGGAGTTAAAAGTAATTCCTGGATCCAGTGCTCTTAGCTGAAGAGCAACTAGTGTCAGAGGAGGAGATGATTAATTAAAAAAAAAGGTTTAAAATAGTGAGGTTAGGATTAGGAAGTTAAGCCTCACTGAAGGAGGAGGCACCGATGGGATGATGTTCCATTCCTACCCTGCTCCCATGGGACTGGTGGGATGTCAACAAGGTCCAGCACCAGCTGACAAGCTTTCAGCCCAACCCAGCAACGCATTAGCATCTCTTCTAGTGAGTCCAGCCCCCTCTTCACCAGTCCACAACCAGTCATCCAGTGTCCAGGCTCTGGTGCCATGGGGATTGCCTTTTTAGGAGACACCTGATCACAGCTGAACCCTCCGTCCCACAACACAAAGAAACTGTTGCTGATGTATGTGTGTGCCAAACCCCCATATCTGAGGGTTTGTGTTATTGTGTGACAACTGATGGGACACTAAGAGAGTTGTGGGGGCGGGAAGGTGGTGAGGAGAAGACTGTAGTAACTCTATATCCAGAGGGGATCTTAAAGCTTCCATTTTCATCAACTTCAAGCAAGAGCTTCATTCTGGGAACATTTTGGTTTTTCTGTGATTAGCTGAGTGAACCGGTGTGAGCTGACTGCGGTGTTATGGAGAAATTCAAAGCAGCCATGGTTCTGGGTGCAGCTGGGGATGCCCTGGGCTACAGAAAGGGTCGCTGGGAAAGCTGCATCTCCGGCAAGAAGATCCAAGAAGAACTGACCTCTTTGGGGGGACTGGGGTCCCTGAAACTGGACTCTGATAACTGGCCCCTGAGCGATGCAGCGCTAATGCACATGACTACAGCAGAAGCACTTGTTACAGGTACATTTTAAATATTTGTTTTACATTTTGAAGATTTACACACCAACCATATGTCAATTCCCTGTTCTTAAATGCATACATCATTAATTTTTATCTTATTTCAGTTCAATTTTATTAATATTTGAGCATCAAACCTGCTCAGCCAGGTGTTATCTCTTTCTACATTTAGAGTGATGAGAATAGCTTCTCCTCCTTCATCAATGGAAGCTGCTAATCACCCACTGGCAGACTATCTCTGCATAAGAAAAACCCTGCTGCCATACCCATAATCCATCCCTGTGACTGGTCACTAAAAAACAAAACAAAACATCAGTGACTTAATCCATACCGTCACCCAGAAGTCATTTCAGGCTCTCTGCAGGGAAGCCAGGAGTCACCGGGACAGAAAAGTCCAAAATAGACTTACTTTGGAAAAGCTGATCCTTGGCTCCCCTTTACTGAACAATAGCAGCTCGGTAATCTGCTGGTATCATGTTTGGCTGCATATGTGGATCAAAGCCAGCTACAGCAGCTCCGTGAAATGGTGATGACATCTTGTGAGATTAGGAAGCCTGATTTAGACACAATGACTGCACACAAAACATACACACACTGCAATAAATCTCTGAATGACGGAAAACACAATGGTGACCTTGTAGTATTGTTCATCTCTCATTGATTGGCTGACTTCAAATATTGTTTGTTCCAATCTGGGGCGAAAAGAAAAAAAAGATAATGCTGAATCAGAGAGACACAATCCTAATTTCTGCTCTTTTTGAACATTGAAGGATTTTAAGAAACACAGCCTGACAAGTTCTGCTCTATCCCTCCTCATCCTTTGTAACAAAAACTAAACCATAGTCCAGTCTGGAGGTGAAGATGTCTCTCATCACATCCAGATCACCCAGTCAACGGTGACACCCCTTCCTCAATATTGTCTTTCTCCTCTCACATACAGTACACAAATAAACATATTCTAGCAGGATGGCTGTGGGTAGTCATGGAGGATCCCTGTTGACCTCTCAGTGTGTGGAAGTGACTCCACTCACTCTGAGGTATGCTGGTCCTAATCTGCGGTGCAGCAAACTGAGGCTAAACTTAGCCCATCACAGTACCACCCATATCGTCTTGCATGCCAGTCATGAATGAGTCTCAGTCTGTGTTTGTGTATGTGTGCGTACAGATTACTGGTGTCTGGAAGACCTGTATCGGGAGGTGGTGCGTCTCTATGTGGAGGCCATGGTTTCTCTCCAGGGCAGAGCTCCGGATCCTGCCACGGTTGAGGGATGCGTTCACCTCAAACCTCACAACTTCCTGCTTGCTTGGCATACACCGTTTAATGAAAAAGGCCAGAGGAGACTTTAGATGTTATTACGAACAATTTATAAACATACATTATAAAAATGTGTATTTTGACGTGTGAACATATGTCCGTGTGCAGGGTCTGGCTTCGGTGCAGCAGCCAAGGCCATGTGTGTAGGTATGAGATACTGGCAGCCTGAGAGATTAGACAGCCTAGTGGAGGTCAGCATTGAGATTGGCAGAATGACCCACAACCACCCAACAGGTGACAATATTATCACTTTCTAACCTTTCAAACAAATCCCACATCCCACTTGCGAGTTCCTATTGGCGTCATTCTCTGCTTAAGGTTTCCTCGGCTCCTTGGCATCAGCGCTCTTTGCATCCTTCGCCATCCAGGGAAAACCTGTTGTGAGTTGGGGCCGTGAGCTCATAAAGGTTATCCCTCGGGCTGAGGATTACTGCAGGAAGACCATACGACACATGTCGGGTAAGATTGAGCTCGTGTCCACGTTGGTGTTAAACAAAACAGAATGTGTGGAGTAACTGGGACTTTCCAATGCAGAGTATCAAGAAAACTGGTTCTACTTTGAGGCCAAGTGGCAGTTTTACCTTGAAGAGAGAGGGATTGAGAAAGAAGGACAGAACAAAGCTTCACTCCCTGATTCATATGACGCTGAGGAGACAGACAAGGTAAAGACATGCATGAAGGCGCAGACATTAAGAAATGATTCCCTTTAAAGAACAAGTGTCTGTCTGTATTCTGTCTGTACACAGATGTACAAACGCTGGAGCTCAGAGGGCCGCGCAGGCCGCAGAGGTCATGATGCTCCAATGATAGCCTACGATGCCCTTCTGGCCGCAGGCAGTGACTGGGCTGAGCTGTGCAAGCGAGCCATGTTCCACGGAGGTGAGAACCACGGTACCTGTAAGATCTTCTAACACAAAGACATGCAGCTGGCTTACTGTGACCTCTGTGACATGCTGTTGTTTTAGGTGAGGGGGAAGCCACAGGCCTCATTGCTGGTTGTCTTTACGGTCTCATGCACGGCCTGAACCAGGTCCCTCAAAGCCTGTACCAGGACTTAGACAAAAGACAGCGCCTGGAGGAGCTGGGAGAAGCGCTTTACAAAGCAGCATCTGCAGAGAAGTGCATTGACAAGTAATTATGTTCTTCACTGGCCTGAACCCTGCTGGCTGCACAGAGGAACTGCACATGACTCTAAAACCGCCTGCCTTTGTTCTTCACTACCCTCAGTCCTCCTCCTGTACACTGATCCGTTCTAAACCAAAACAGCTAAATTGCCTCAGCTGGCAGCTGCAAAACGTACTTCACTGCAAGTATTTCCTCTGGAAACTGCTCTCATTTTAAGTCCTCTGAGAGCTCGTTTTGGCCTCTGACAGCCTCAAAGTGTCTGACAACATCACAGAAAGAGTACACTGAGATAGGCTTTCTCTCAGTTTTATAGTTTTCTTCTCTGAAATAATTTTTATAAAGCTAACCTGTATTAACATGAAACAGTGATGTTGTCAAAAAACGTGCAAACTTAAGACAACCATGTTCGGCTTTTAAGACTAATTTCTCTTCATAGAAATTTCCAGTATTCTTTAATCTAGATTTTTATTTTGAATGCATGTAATACATTTGGAAATTTTGTAATGATTTTAACTTGTATGCATTAAATTACTGAGGTGTCGTAATTCTATCTTATATACTGTGATCTACTATCATTTGCACTGTGATGCTTTTATCAGGTTAAGTGTACTGTATTGTGAAAGTGCTATAACATGGTGAATATTGATATATTGATATCAACATTAAAATGGACTCAGATAACCATGCATGAAATGCCTGTCTCTCTTTGTTTGCTATCTTAATTTTCTACCAAAAAACCTCTTCTTGTGACACAACCTTCCTCTACAAAGCTCTGAACTAATCTGTAACAAGTTCACTGTGCTGGAGCTTTTCACTTCCAGTCTGAACAAGTACTGGTTACTGTCAGTAAAATCATGTGGGGAAAGATTTACAACTCCTGTGAGGAATTTTTTGTTGGTAAAATTGACTCTCTAATTCAAAAAAGATTATTTCATTAGTACACCTTTAAAAAAATCTTTATTCACCAAAGATAATAAAATATTATACATTTACAGCAGGGTTTCTTTCGTTAGAAAACAATACTTGAATGTGATCAAAGAAATAAACCTCCCTGTTTCGTCCAGAGGAGGGACCAAATTCAGCATGTGTTGAAGTTTCTCACAGGAAAGATGAAAGTTAAATACCCTACTGAGACTACTTTAATTCATAAGAAATCTCCAGTTCTGTGATGCCAAGTTTTGGCTCAAGCGTTTGAGATATTTAATGCTCACCTTCAAGGAAACAAAACACAGGTATAATTTTATATTTTCAAACTGCTAAGGTGTTAGACTATAATTTTTAAGATAAGCCCTGTGTGGGGAAATAACAAAGCGTCTCCATAGTTATTCATATTTATGATGACCAACAAATACTTCAAGTTGTTTCCATTTAGTCAATATCTGTAACTAGTTTATGTTTAGCTGCAGATGCAACAGGGATTAAGCTCTGCATGTCCTCCATTCTCCATAGATTAGATTCACGGAAAGCCGGTATCTGCATTGATGCCGGTATTTTGAGGAAGTTGTTAAGGGACCGCAACTGTCGCCCCGTCCTCCGAGGGATTCTGGAGACTCTCCTGCATTACGTAACCCAAGATCTTCCAAAGCTGACCAGAAGAAACCTCAAGGGGTTGGAAACTGGTGTTGGAAAACACACAGATTGGCCTAATCAGAAAACTAAGAGCACAATGGAACGGACTGGAAGCTGCACTTTTGTTCACCTCCAGGAAAAACCTGCAACAATCCTGGAAAACAATGCTGAGACTTGTTCCAAGATCCCCCGCTGGTCAGTCCCTCAAAAACAGACTGGAGATGAAAAAACAGGAAACTTAACATCTCGGCGCCTCACTACATTCCAGATCCTCCAGTCCAAATTCACAAGATCCACGCCCAGACCTCCTCTCACTCACCAAAGGGAGGTAGGGACTCTTTTTCCAAGCAAAGGGCTTGGAGGTAATGTGAATCACTGCCAAAACAGCGAGCATGACATGCATGCAAAGACCCACACTAGAAGAGAACTGGGGCTGAAAAGAGAAAGCAGCTTGAAAGATATTGTAGCAAAATTTGCCATGGCTGAACAAAAAGAAAGGGGACAGAATGAATCCAAAACACAGCCGGTCAAACCAAGACTCATTGGGAAAGGGGTCCTCCTGACGTCCTTGATGGAAAGATTTGAGACGATGGCCACTGTGTCTAAGGGAAGTGACTTCAAGTGTTCCCAGAAAAAGCCTTCTGGGGGAGTCAAGGTAACAGGTCACGTTAAAGACAGGGTGGCTTTTCATGAAAGGCAGCACCAACAGGAACAAACCGTTAAAATACAAAACCAACAAAAGCAAATGAGAAGTAAATCTACTGGACAGCAGTCAAAAGAAAAGAAGACTACAAACAGGGGAGAACAAAGATTGAGGAAAGCAGTGCTGGTTCCTGCAAAAGTGGACTCAAATGCAGAAGATGTAAAAGATCTAAAAGAAAATCAAAGGGAGCAAGGAAGTCAAATGAGTGACTGGAATTCACATCCAAAGGCTGAAATTAGTTTGTTTGAAGGTCATGTAACAGATGAAGTTCATGAAACAAACTGTGAGAGAAGGAGGTCTGGGGAATACAGTGAAACTCACACTACAGCAGAAGAAACCATCTTAAAATATGGACATCTAGAGCTTCTCTGTTTAGCATCTGTTACTGAGAGCTCACTCCCAGAACCTTGTTGGCTCACTCCTCAAGTGGAGGCCCACAGTGAGTGGCACTTCGCTGCCATCAGGAGCTGTGCTCCAGAGTGGTCCATGTGTGTAGATTCCTCTGCAAAAACACACTCTGTGGAATCATTAAAGAGTTCAAACTGTGAAGAGAGACCTAACTTGATGATTTCTCAGAGAGCCCAACAGAACTCTTACTGTGATTCAAGTACACGTGAACCCTCTCCTTCAGTGACTGAAAGAAGAACCGCATTAAAACCCCAAACCGAGGAGCTTTCTACATCTACAGATCCTACAGAAAAAGGGACGACAGAGGATCTAAATCAAACTAAAACTGTGACTAATCAAAGAACACTGCCAAAATATCCCATCCCATATGTTCGTAGATTTCACCTACATGAAAATGTTGATGATCAGACTGATTCCTCCCTTCAGTCAGCCCCAGAAACTGTGAATCCCTCGGCAGCCACACCCTCTGATACTTCTGAAACTGTTCAGAACACAAGACTGGTGACTTTTCAGGACATTAACCTGTGTCTTCATTATAATGAGAGGGTACAAACTGGAGAGAATCCAACAGAGGGAAAAGAAACAGACATGGAGGATACCAGTATGACACAGAGTGTAGGAGTTTCCAATGACACTGAAATTAAGGTGCCACTTAAAGGAGAAGGGAGTTATGCTGTATCATTACCTACAGCTCCACCTCAGAGAGACAGTCCAAAAGAGAGACCCAAGTACACAACAGTCAACTACGGGGATCCTTCAGTCAAGCAAACATATAAACCCAAAACTATACGATTTACTGACACCTTTACATTTTAGTTGAGCACCTCGGACCAAAAAAACGAGACAAAGAATCTCATAACTGCAACACTTACCTTCCATAAGATTCATAAAGGGGTTTACTATAATGTTTCAGATCTCAGTGTATTGTTATGCATTTCAACGGTAAGCTCCTTAAAAGCTACAGAAATAAAAATGCAGTGGCAACAAACCATTCAGTGGCCAAGACCTTGATTGCAGCACTAACACTGCAAACTAATTTCCACAATTTGATACAAAACGTTTGTATTCCCCAATACTTTTCTTGCAGCACTTTTCGTGCCTCCTCTTGGTTTTAACACTCTTAACAATACAGGCTGCCATAAAAGAGAACACATCAGCATGATCATTATCACAGAGGAAGAAGATGTCAAAAAAAAGCTTCACACTTTACAGGTTTATCTGTCAAGATTCAGTTTCTTGAGTTTAACATAACTTCGTAGCTACTGTCAGTTTAAGGTATGAATGATGTTATTCTATAATAAATGTAGTTCATATATTTTTTTACAAACTTCTCAAAACCAGAGTGGAAAGTATGATATTCAATTTGTTTTTTAATACAAAATATCTGCAAGAAGAAGACTGGGCCCTTAAAACCGTTCAGAATGAAGAAAGGTTATTATTTTTTCATCAAATGAAGACACACTCACACACACGCAATGTCTAACTAGAGTTAGACTGTCAGATAATAATGTCTGTCTGCAGCATATTAAGTAGTTCCCTGAAACACTTAGGTCTAATGCATCCATTTAAAATACAGAGAAGACTGTCTAGAGGAGATGAATGGCTGCACACAGCAGGCCAAACATCACTGGCTGGGAACACTTCCTGTTGACATATCTGACTCCACCCACCAGCAGGATTACACTACTGCAGAAGCATTTGGATTTATTCTGGAATTTTACAAGAGGATAAGAGATAAAGGGCTACATTATCCATCATGTGTCTGTACCAGCTTATCCTGATTCCCTCTGCTTTGCTCTGCGCCTGGTGCTTATGTGGAGTGTGGTGTGTTTAATGGGCTGTGTGTATGTGAAGCAGGACTTCTACAATCAAAGTTTAAAGTAGCTTTGTTCATGAAAAAATAGGGGACTAAAACTGTTTAATTGCTTGTTTTGTAAGATATTTCAAAAGAGGGAGGAACTGCTCTGTTTATGAAATGGAAATTTCCAGTAACATCAAAGTGTATGCCATGTTCTAACCCTAACTTCTCTATATCACACTTCCAAACACACTTAACGTCCCTTTTGTCAATTACAGGTCTTAAGAAACTAGAACAAGATGATGTTCAAGTAAGCAGTAAAGCACTCTCGGTGTCATCTTGGGAAAGTGGGCTCACAGTGTTTGCAGCTCTGCTCCAGATACTCTCATTAGGACATAATCAAATCAAAGTCTGGTGACTTGATGTAAAGTCTGAGCCATGTTGATGCTCATCAACTTCAGCATGAAAAGAAAAGCTTTTACTTCTCTGTGAGATTTTTCAATTTATTTAAATTTTTTGAGTTATTATTAGACCTAGTTTTATACTATATAGTTAATAAGGACTCAACAGTGAAACGGCATTGGCCATACAAAAAGGTTAGAGTTAGGTTAATTAAGTTGAAAGAATTTGGGTGAAATAGTTTTGAGGTCATCTTTTCACTTGACTTAATTTGTTAATGTTCAATTACCTGCCTTATCTGAAAACACGGAATTACTGTTAAGGACTATGGGAGTCCTTAACCCCTTAGCAGCACAAGTGTTTAGCTCCAGTTATTTACTAGTAAATATAAAGCCCGAACGAGCACATTTTTAAAACAGATGTTTACCTGTGCTACGTGGCGCCGCTTTTACCACTCCTGCTGCCTTTACGTGTCATCGGAATTACAAATCCTGTTGTAAGAAGAAACTAGTTTTTTTTGTACTGACCAATCATGGTGGATGAAACAATTTGTGGTGCAAGCTGTATCTATGGCAGCAGTTATTCATAAAATATGTCTTATGGCAACTTAAAAAGGTCAATGAGTACATAAATATTACATGCAGTGGTCACTCAGTGCAAAAACAAGGGTGGTCGTATATTTATGGAAAGTAAAGGTACAACTGAAGGCATGCATAAGTAAACAATTAATGAGGTACTGAATGACTGATGCGCGAAAAATTACAATTTTAACAGATCTAGCTTTATTTTAACGTCTTTAAGTAAATACCCGCAAATACTCAACGTTACAGGAGAAAATCAACAACAGCAACAGCAACAACAACAACAACAACAACAACAACAACAATATAACAGTTAAAAGCTAAAACTTAATAGCACATTTCTTCCTTTTCGTTCTGAAGGTGAATCTCCAAGTAAAGGAAAGTCCTCTGAATGCCTCAAACACTTGGCCATCACTGAGGGGCTCTGAAGCAGGATGTTACGGGAATCACTTGAAAGCAGCATTAGCTGTGATTGACGTGCGTGTCCTGGGACGGACGTCACAACTTAGAAATCTCCCACCGAGGAGTAAATCACCAACAAACGGAGGTGTGAATTTGTCTTGATGTGTTCTTGGGTCAGATTCGGCAGCGGTTTGTACTCTCTGTGTTAAAGTCTTGATTTTAGCGCCACAGGCCGTCTGGCTGTCCATGGAAGAGAGGGAAAACCAGTAGCAGCAGGTGCATATGGATGCCGATAAAACTCAAGGCAAACTCCGCTCTCTCCACATGGCTTCACTGAACAATGGCGAATCTAATTGAAAGAAACTGGGGTGGCTAACTTCTTGAAGTAGAGCGGTGGAAAAGCGTGATGATCTTTCTTCGTGGCGTTCGAGAATAGCATGTTAATCCCAGGAAAAGGCAGCGTCTTGTTCCCTGTTCGTCCACACGCCAACAGGGATAAAGTGAAAAGTTAACGCTACATTACCTCAACTTGAAGCCGTGACTTTTTCGACACTCATGTCTGGACCGGGCTTGTTTGTTCACCCTTTTTTTGGAAACACAAATTGGTGGATAACGTAGCAGAACTTAAGCAAAGATTTTCAGTATAATCCTGGAGTAGAAGAGCCTCAATGGAGAAGAAGAACAAGGCGAGCAACGAGCCCCGCTCCGCTGTAAACGGTACAGCCAAAGACAGAGTGGAAAGGTAAACGTTAGCCAGCATATGTTGGAAAAAAAACACACGCAAAAAAAGTAAAAATAAAAATTGCTTTGAATTTTTACAGTCAAAGATAGTTAAATAACTAGCCTGGTTGGAGAATTAAGTTGTAGCTAATTACTCCATTCCCAATTACGTGTAAATTGGAAGCATTAATTTACTATATTTAGCCTGTTACGTAACTCGTTAGCCGACAGGTAAAAGCTACTGTCCGAGTGTGAAATTGAAGCCTCGCGAAATTTGCAGGAAATTGTTTGTATCGTTGTAACCGCGTAAAATTCAAATTGATATAGAAAACAGTGTTTTTTTTCCTACTACATATTCCTTCAAGCTGTTTCTTGTATGAATGGAGTCCGAGCTCTAAATACTCATTTATCCTGAAGAGAGAGAGAGAGAAAGAGAAAACAATTCTATGAAGCTAAAGCTGTAGTATAAATCCGCTTTAGATTATTATATTAAGCCTTTTGCGAAAGTATTTTAGAGAGATGTTTAGTAATTGGACAGTATTCTTGAAGGCTTCAGTTTAAGTGTTGCAACTGAATTTAAAGGATATTTTACTTTTAATTTACAGACATTTTATACCAGTAACACTACTTTAAAAGCCCCTTTATGCTAGAAATTTACTACTACTTAGCAAGTCATGTGGAATAAGAAAGGAAGGCGTTACACCTGAAAGCAGGATGTGGTATTACAAACTCTAGATCTTTGCCTCAAATTTGTACCCCACCTTTGTTTTGGCAACAAAACCACTCCGATAAGGAACATCACATTTGCAAGATGCAAATCAAGTCATTTTGACCTAGCATTTGGGCATCACTCTAAGCCTGGAATGTGTTTAGTGCATCAACTTTTATAAAATCTGAAATTCTTCATCATGCTTCAAATAAATGCAGTAACTCAACACAGTGCTGCTTTGTTGAGGCTCTTCCTCAGGGATGACTTTGCTTTTGAGAAAGAGCTAAGCTAGATGGAGATTATCTTGTTACCTAAAGCGCTAGGTTTAGCTATCTACACACACACACACACACACACACACACACACACACACACACACACACACACACACACACTTTTTTTGTCCAGAATCAGGTTGTAGCTTCAGAAAGTGTAAGTAGAAGTGTTAAACAATAGAGATCACTTGATAAAAATAGCGCTATTCGTCTTTTCTTTGTCCTTCACTGGTTTAATGTAATTTAGATAAACCTTAACAAGATGCTGAGTTTGTGTAAATGACTAGAAGTAGATGCTACATGCACCAGCAGTTAAAGGTAATTAAAAATGATGACAAAAACAGTTCAGATGATCAGTTCAGTTGTAATTTAGCCTCAAATTTAGCCTCATTAAGCTGTGAATGTTCAAATTTCAGTGCCTCAAAAATGTTTTATGCTGATTACAGTTTCTAACTATGTTTTTTTTTTCTCAGTGTGGATCCGTATGGTTTTGAGCGCTCAGCGGACTTTGATTATGAGTCATATGAGGAGCTCATGTCTGAGTATCTGGTTGTGCTTACTCGGCGCTCCATCAAGTGGTCCAAACTGCTGAAGGGGAAAAACAAGGTGCAGAAGAATGTCAAATGTAAGCATGAAAACTGCACTTGCCAGTATCCCTGCAGAGACAGAGAGAGAGACAGAGAGAGAGAGTGTGTGCTCCCCACTAAAACTGAACTGAAATGTCCCTCCTCTCTCCCACAGTAAAACGTTATGTGCGTAAAGGGATTCCTAATGAGCACAGAGCTCTGATCTGGATGGCAGCCAGTGGGGCTCATGAAAAGTTAGAGAAGAACCCAGGATATTACCAGTCCCTGCTTGGAGCTCAGCATGATCCTAGACTGGTGGAGACCATCTGCACAGGTCAGAGTGTCAAAACAGTCTCACATTCTTCTACACTGTCACTTTGACATCCATGAAAGCCTCCACATACTTCACACCACCAACCTCAACTAGCGTGTTTAGCTAAGTTGTAGCTGAACCGACCTTTCTGGGAGAGAAAAACTTTAATATAACAAAATCAAGTGGCTATTAATACAAATAAATTCTTATTAAACCTCCCCTTTTTGGAAATCAAATTCTACTGGTATCATGAGCTTTTCATTCCAAAGTGTAAATTGTTTTTCTTTTTATATCCCCACCTATTTGTGCAATTTGATAAAAACAAAATCATCTCCACCTCAAAGTGCAACTTGGAGGCAGAAGCACTTTTGAGAGATCATGGACCTTTATCTATCAAAGATAACAGGGAATAAATAACAGAAACATTCAGTTTGGAGTTTAAACCTTATTTGCTTTTTGCTTTTTATGTTAAATATTTGGTCTTTATCTTGAGGAAAAATCAAAAAGAAGATGAATAAAGAAAATAGGAGACATGGATGCGCAGCGGTTTGTTGTTTCCTTACCCTTCTCTTAATTGGCCTCATTGAATGTTTTTCATGGTTTGTGTGACAAACACACGACTTTATGACTAAGTGGAAATGAGATTCTATGAGACCAACTCTGTGTTGATGTTTCCTTGTGTGAGATACAGACTGGGCATCGAGACAGATAATTAGGGAGTGCTGATTTAAGGTTCTAGGGATGAAATTGAAGAGAGGCTAGGCAGGGATAGAGCCTTAGATATGAGGGTGTTTCAGGTAATAAAACACTGCACAGGGCTTCATTATAACATGACAAGAGATGCTGAAGGCCTGGAAAGTTTTCACAGCTGTGGTCAGTTTATCCTTCTCAAACAATTCTTACCACAAGTATCAGACTCATGTAACTAAACAAGCTACCAGACACTCATGCCTGCATTGCGTATTTGACTTGCTAGTAATACATCATCTGTGTTCACACATGAAAGTATTAAAGTTTAGTTCAGATATCTTTTGAATTCAACACTTTTTTGTGCATTTTTCTCACAGACTTGAACAGAACATTTCCAGACAACGTCCAATTTCGCAAGACATCCAACCCCTGTCTGCAGAAAGCTCTGTACAATGTGCTACTGGCTTATGGCCACCACAACGCCACTGTGGGCTACTGTCAGGTAATGACCGAAGATGCAGTTTGAGGTGCATTCTGCATCATAACAACGTTGGTGCACCTTGTCATAAAGTTATAAAAAAATCTTGGATCATGTTCAGTCATCCAGTGCTGGTAATAATGGCTTGATAAATCATGTATTTCATTCTGATTGCTTATTTTAGGGCTCTATGCCTGATATTGCTCTGACAGATGAGGGTCATTTTTAGAGTGGATTATGGAACAAAACATGCACAGCTGAATGAAATACACTCTATAAGTATTGTAGTATAAATTTACATCAACAAATTAAATTAAAATGAGTAGAGTAATAAATGTCTACAAATACATGGTCATGCCATTCTGGGAAGTGACTGCGCAAACATCCGGTATGTATGAGCCTTATTAATTTCTGTTTAAGTCTGTGTTGTTACAGCTGCCCATCACTCATCATTTACATTTAAAAAGAAAATTTCATTCACCAGAGTGTCAGAGGCTTGATTTGCAATTCAAACAGGCAGCAAAGCTGTGACGAAGGTTACGTCTCTTGTTCTACATGGATCACCTTTAAGCGTTTAGTTCCTTTATAGGATTTAAATGTTTTTAAACTTGTGTTAATAATCTCAGCAAATTTTAAAAGTCTAAAGCATATCGAGTGTTTTTTCTTCTTAAGCTGTTGTGTTATGTGCAGTGAGGTTGTATGAATGAAATGATAACCCCTTTTAATGTAATTAATTTAATAAGCTGCTTTCTTGTAATCGTGTCTATATGGATATTTTTTGCTTTCTTCTGTATCATTTTCTTTGAATTTTCGTAAAGAGCCTTGATAAACCACAGATGCTTCATCACAGGAGGTTAGCGTCTCAGCTTCTATCATGAATGGGTTAATAAAAAGCCCCTCACTCTGCAGGCAGGATTATCAGGTTTCTGTGTAGTAGTCTGAGTGTGTCTCTCTTTTGTCTTCAGGGGATGAACTTCATAGCTGGGTACCTCCTCATCATCACTAAAGATGAAGAAAAGTCCTTCTGGCTGATGGACGCTCTGCTTGGTAGAATTTTACCAGGTGTGTGTGTGTGTGTGTGTGTGTGTGTGTGTGTGTGTGTGTGAACATTAAATTGCCGTCAGGACTGTACCGTGCAGGTGCTCTGGTTGTCCCAGTCTCTTAACTAAAAATAACCCTGTGTGAGGTCACTTGATCTTCATCTGTGCATGGCTTCAGCTCTACAGTGTGGTATTCAGCATTCAGTCAAACGAGTTAATGTTAATATTAAAGTGTGTAAAACTTTCAATATGTGTGTGTGTGTGTGTGTGTGTGTGTGTGTTTGGTTGAAGACTACTACAGTCCAGCCATGCTTGGGCTGAAGACGGACCAGGAAGTGTTGGGGGAACTGGTGAAAATCAAAGCTCCCAGAGTCTGGCAAACCATGGTGGATCATAACGTCATGTGGACCCTGGTGGTCTCTCGATGGTTCATCTGCCTCTACATAGACGTCTTACCTGTGGAGGTGAGTGTGTTTGTTCGCGTTTCACTGCATGACTAAAAGCAAAGTCCTGAGGTTGGCACAGTATTTTACTTGTGCAATTAATAAACAGATATGTCAAATTTGTATTTATTTATCTTTCATGTCAATTTTATGCACATGTAAGGGCTGGGCCACTAGAAGAGAGCGCCTGCCGACCCCTCTTGGTTTGTTTATGTTTGTTTATTGTTGATTTGTTTTGTGTAAAAAGAACATTGAAAGTCATAAAAAAATAAACAATATGTCTTCATGTGGAGGTTTAATAAATAAGAATATTCAGGACAAATTATCCACTTCATACACATGATGATGTATTTATGTGCATAAACATTAAAGCTGTTGTTTATATGTACTAGTTATCTGTCAAACAATCTCTGCCAAATTACCAGCAGTTTGTTTGTACCTGCACTGACCAAATGTAAAAAGCTGCCTTTTAGTTCACCTTTCTCTGAAATTGATCGACAATCCGTGTTGTTGCTAATTCCTTCTGTCGGCCTGGGGAAAGGTGTGGTCTGCTGGGTTTCTCTACAAATACAAATAGAGCTTCACTCTGGGTGTAACACATGCAGAGGTTCATTCAGTTCCCTGAAACGATGCACAAGTTTCTTATCTTCTGATTGCTTCAGTGTTACTCCAGCAGCTGAGGTTTTTCTCAGCTTCACTTGTTGTTAACAGTTATAAGTGTCCTGACCTTGTTCATGGGAAATGTAGTGCACAGACGCAAATGAATGTAGCTATTTCTGACGAGAGGCCGAGTTCTTCTGCTTACAGAGTCACTCTCGCAGTTCATCTGGATGCATCACTCTCAGCAGCGGCTGACAGCTCCTTGCAGAGCAAATATGGAATCTTTAAGTTGTTGGTTAAACAGCCTGCAGTAGTTCCTACGGTAAACATCTATTTGAATAATTGCAACAAAGATCATCTGCAACAAATGAAGAAATTTCCACACTCTATACCTCACCAGCATTGGTAGATGCATGTTTCAAACCTTATTTAAAAGGATTAAAATCTTGTAAAGTCTTTAGTAAGGAAGTGTAACAAAGTTAAAAAGAAAAGTGTCAATGAAAAAGATCTGATAGATGGGGTCAAAATTGTGATACGATGGGAATAAAGAAATGCATTGCCATCAGAATTTCTCACCATTTCCTCTCTGTTTTTGCCTTTTCCTCTCAGACAGTTCTGCGGATTTGGGATTGCCTGTTTTACGAGGGCTCCAAGATCTTGTTCCGTGTGGCTCTGACACTGATCCACCACAACGAGGCTCTGATCCAGCAGGCCCAGTCCCTACCAGACGTCTGCCAAAACTTCAAACAAATCACTCGTGGACCATTTGTGGATGAATGTCACACTTTCATGCAGGTAAAAGGACGGGGAAGTTTCCGGTCACTGCTTGTTTTTGGCATTGTCTGAATTCACTGAACACCGCTTGTGATTGGCTTCCTTGAACTCTTTAACTCTGTTGTTTTTGTCTTTCCTAGAAAATTTTCACTGAACCAGGGAGCCTCTCTATGGCAACTCTGACTAAACTTCGGGAGACGTGTCGCTCTCGCATCATCGCAGAAGAAACTTGAATCAGACACGACAATCTCATAGTCAGATTACATTCCTCTGGGATCAGGACCCAGCAGCTACTTTGCACTTTTTTTACTGACTCATTGTCACACTGACAGAATAAAGTGTAACTTCTCTGAAACGGATGATCACACAGATTAAGGATAAAGTGATGAAGATGAAGACGAGTTGTAGCTATGTGTTTTATTAACTGATAGATCTACTCAAAATGTTTGTCTTTTTTGTTAGTATGTAATTATTTTTGCACTTTACTCCATAAAGTCAGGCACACGTTAGAGACCATGTCAGATAAATGATGTGCTGCACGCTGTAAACACAGCCACAAGGCCTGCTAAAGGCCTCCCTGCTGTAGGTGTTGAGTGTTAAATGACACTTCCTAAACATTTCAAATCTCTCTCGTATCATTCCTTATTCTGTTCAAGTTTTTGACCTCAATTTTTAAAATGTACACATCAATCCAGCTTTTTGATGGATGTGTTTATCTTAGCACATGTGAAAGGGCTGCTTACCTAGTCTTTAAAAACAAAAAAATGGAAACATTAACCAGAATAATCTCAGCGATGGTCCCGGGTGTCACTACTCCATGTAACACACACCAGCTCAGAACAAACGGCGATGTTTATTTCACACATACCAAATCTGTTGAGCTGATGCAATGAAATATAAAAGAAAAATAAACAATGCTGTGGAATTGTAAGACTTTTATTAACTTTCAGTAAGATGCATAATAGAAAACGAGCTCAAACCACTTTCTTCAAAAAATAAAAGCTCAAATCACAACAGTTCATATCTACATGTATTTCCAGATGTTTGGGGAAAGCAAGGATATAAAGTGTATCCATGCACTCTCTCACTTGTCCTGATAAAAACAGATTTAGTTCTGCTGATCTGCCCTCTGTGTTTGTAGTCTGACATCTACACAGTTTACATAAAGGAGCAATCCACCTTTTTTAAAGTACAGAATCAGGAGTGTGCTTAGTAAGCTTGGTTTCACTGCTGGGTCAGCTCAGGCTTTTAGCTGTGGAGGAACATGATGAGAAAAGATGCATATTAATTTCCCTTTTCTTGGAGTCTCTGGGATTATCATTCAGCTCAGGAGGCCTGTGAATATGATCCGGCCTAAGAATTCATCTTTGACCAACTGTGCACAAGCTATGTGATCTTTAGGGTATGTTGTTGCTGATTTGTTGTTCTCTTCATCAGGCTCTCACTCTGTTTCTGTAAATGCATGGGTTACAAGTTTCTGTATAAATAATCATTGAACACAACATTAAATAGCAGTTCAGGCAAATTCAGCCAATTCCAGGGACATGATGAAACAAGAATAGAACAGCTGATGGTGAACTTGCTACAGCAGTTCAAACTGCCTTCATCCTCTCAGACACCATCTAGATGATCACATGGACTAAAGTTTGCAGATCTTTGGCTTCTAATCATCTCGGAGAGAAAGCGAAATAAAAATACCTGGAGGTCAAACATGGTATGCAAAATTAGCATGCACTCACCACGGCGCACCAACTGCTTCCATTCACTCAATCTGTGTCTACTCCCTCACTCACACACTCCGCTTCATCTCCTCCCTTCAGTCTGCTGGTTTTAGTTTAGAATGAAGTGTCAGTTCAGATGGTCTGGTATCCAGCGTGGCTCCTCTTTCTGCCAATCAGATACGCAATGAGGACGATGAGCACCAAGCCAGCGAGAGCTGCTCCAACGATGATGGGGATCAACATTTGTGTTTGGTCAATCTGACACTCTTCCGCTAGAAACGGGGCAACAAGAGAGAGGATGAGAAGTCATTGTACAGAATTTAAGATCTAGATATGCAAATGTTTTTGTATTTCTACAGTGGGAGCAGTCGGGTGTGACTATATTTAATCATGGCTGACCACAGTCGGCAGCTGAATGCCCTTTTGAAATGATGAATAGAGGGATTACTGATGCTGAACCCATGGCCTTTTTCATTCAAGACTGTTTGAGGCCTATCCAAAACCTCACTGTTTAAATGGGCTGAACATTCTCATTAATGAATGAAACAATACAGACTGGGAAGAAAATCTTTTTACAGGGTTAGACCAGAGCTTTTAACAGAAATGAGACAAAGAAAAAACAACAAATGGGGACACAAAAAGCTCAGCAGATACAGTTGAGCATTATTGTTGTCATGTACCTGTTTGTTTAGGCAAAGTAAGATGTTACACTTATGACCTGCAATAGCATCACTGCTGAAGAACAGAGGACAAGTTGGGGTTAAATAGCAGCAGGGATGATCACAGACAGCTTTGTTACCTGTTGCAAACTGGTTTGTAGTGACTTCAAAGGGTTGCACCTGCACTCTGAATGTGTTCAGAGAGAAAGTTGGCACCACAGCCAGAGTTTGCTCTGCATTGCACATGTAGGAGCGGCCCAGTGTGCTCCTCAGGTAGTCCAGACTGGTGTTACTGGCCCAGAAAGGGGCTGCAAGGGCAGGTGGGTCAGTAAAGTGTTTGATTCAAAGAACTCAGAGTCAAGATCATTTAAGTATACAGCATTTGACAGTGACATACCCGTCATATCAGACCAGTTAGCGAGCAGAGTAATCGCACTCAGGTGATACCTGCTGCTTGTGGAGTTCTGTGGAAAAGAGAGGGCTTTAATTAACACGAACACAAAACTGTAAAACTAAAAATCTAAATCTACAGAAGAGAAAGTTTGAGTTACCAGGGTGAAGGTGAGGTTGAGAGTTGCGATTGGTTCCTGTGTTAAAACCAAGGAAGCACTGCTGGGTTCACATGATCCTGATACTGTGGTATCATTGGGACTTAGGTTTACCAGTTCTTGGATTGTCTGAAAAAAAAACAGTGAAGTTTTACTTGTTGTATGTCAAAAAGAAGAGAGAGTAATTTATCGTTTTACCGAGATGTGAGTCTCTCATGTACCTTGTTCTGGGACAGAGAGAAGTAGGAGACATTGAGCTGCAGTCCCATCCGAGCCAGGAGACACACAGAGCCGTTACTGTTGCTCACAGAATAGGCTCCACGTTCAGGTATTCCTGGCGGGGGTGGTGGTGGGGCTGGGGTTGTTGTGGTACCAGGAGTGGTGGGAGGAGCTGCAGTGCTAGTTTGATCTGCTGTACATACACTTTCTGCAATAAGACAAATAATGAAAAGAATGTAAGATCACATATAAACAAGAAAACAAGTCAAGAAAATTAAACATCTGCACATTTGGGGACAAGGAGGCTTTGCACCTGTTGGACTCAGGTCGTTTTGTGGCATGTACGCCTCCAGCCTCATTCCAGAGAAAGTGACGGATGCACCACCGACACGAAAAGTGGTGGGGCTCTCACAGCGGTAGGTTGTGTTGATTGTAGCCCAAATACCAAGTGAAGACGACACAACAGTGACAACATCTGGAACAAACAAACATAGTTCGCCACAAATTAAAATTTTACTAACAGGTTTGAAATATATTTAAAGCTCTCTATTGTCTGGACATGTAGCACATGCATTTAACCAACAAAACAATTTGAATGAACACTACACTGGATGATTGGTGGTTGGATTTTTTTCTCACCAAGGCTGTCTGAATCAGGGAAGACTGAAGTGTCACTGAGGTTGTACTGCAGTGTCAGGTTAGCAACGCTGTACAGACTCCCATTGGTTGAGAAACCAAGTCCCAGGGCATGACCAGCTCCAAACACAGCCACCAGCCACGGTGAGCTGCTGTCTGTGCCACACGAGCTGCTGCCTGCATCGACTGTGGAGGAATCAGGCAGAGAGACCTGCGCTGTTCTCTGGGGAAAAGACGGGAGATAGAACTAGTGAGATATGATCAATGAGATCAGTGTTAATGCTTTCAGGGCGAGGAATGAGAGTGCTGTGCATACCGTGCCGCTGGAGGTGTTATATGTGATGGAGAAGGACGCAGAGAGCTCAGCCTTGATGCAGGTGGAGTTCCCCTCATTCACTTCAAGAGTCACAGCCTGAGTGTGACCTGAGGAGAACACAATGAGTCTGTTATAAAAACTGAAAAATCATGACAACAGACTTGTTTTCAGCTGTCTTTCAACTATTTCAAAAACAAAACACATTAACAACACTTACAAACTAAAATCAATAAATGAACCCTTTACATCAAAGTCTGAATTCACAGTGTGGCTTGATAACGAATCAGATCTCTACAGCTGTATTAGTTCACAGAATGCCAGTAACTTAGAGGTGAGGAAAACAATAACACACGCTTGTTTATTGCTTCATTATCTTGATGTCCTTGTTTTGATATGACTTACCTGTTAAATAGAATCTCCTCCATGAGCATAAATGATAACAGAGGATTACAACAACAACATAACCACTTGTGTCACATGATGCTATGGCCTACATTCACAACCGTGCAGTTCACACAAGTCACCAGCAGAGGTCTGCAGACTCTTGCTGACACATATAAAGAGCAGAGAGCAGCTCCAGCTGACGTTTGTAGATATAAATATTTACAAGTCAAAACACATGAATGAACTGAAGTATTTGCTAAATCTGTTTCATTTATGAAGGTTTAAAAACTCGCTGCCTTCTTGAACCTGTTTATGTTACTCTTACATTTTTATTTGCTGTGTTTTTGCTTATTACACAACATAAACTGCAGCAGCACCAGTGTCAGTGAAATTGTTAAATGTGTCTTCGGTTTGAACATGAATGTTGCAAAATGAAAATAAAAATGTAAATAAAATGAAAGTAAAAGGCTCAAGCTGCTGCTGTTTCGCTTCATGTGTAACAGATCCAGTGTCAGATGCCAGATGCAGCGCAAAACCTTCTATGAATTGAATAACCACGGAGCATTACCCGCTTGGCCAACCTGCCGACTTTCACATTTTCACGGCAGGCTATTAATACCTTTATATGCCATGCGAACTGCAGACTCACTGCTGCTGTCAGTGTTTCTGTGTGTGAGAATAACCCTCAGACCTTTTGTTTGGAAGCCATAGTAGCTTTACAGGAATCGTACACTTATCAACACTATCTTGTGTTGTTATGGGAATTTCATGTTGTACAGTTTCTCTTTGGTAGATTTAACAACAGTAGAGACAGATACAAGTCTTAATGTTGGGTATTTGTTAAAAATAAAACAAAATTACATTTATTGTTAATCTGCATTATATCAACAAAGACTGAAGCAGGATTGAGCAGGATTTCTGTAATCGAGGTTTGCGGATTTCCAGCTTATATTCCATATTAACAGATTTATTTACCTGTTTGCTTGTGTTTGGTGTTAGCTGTGCACCATGCTGTTACTAATTTTGTACCTCACTTATTACACAACCAACTGACTGTGCACTCCCCCTCCTCTGATTTCTCATCTCCTTGAGTGTTCTCCTTTAATACAGTAAAAAGTGATCCTATTGGAAAATGCACTGTTCCTCTGTGCTGGGTGAACCACACACTCTCTCCTTTGCTGCACTGCTGAAACTTGACCCTAATGTCACCTCTCTGTTCTCCATGTAAACACACAGCAGACAGTTTGCACAACACTGCAATCTGATCATGAGGTGAAAGAGACTGCGTGACTGCGTGTATCGGGCTGTAGATAGCAGCATTAGGCAGTCTGAAAGGAGAGAATAACAACAGAAAACTATCCCACAATGCTTCTTGTGACAGGTGGAAATGCTAGGCCTCCAGTCAGCTGCAGACACTTTCAGCACGATGCAAAGTTGGATTTAAAACTGAACGAGTTACAAAGTGAAAAATAAAACGATGACATGATTGAAGTTGGGTTGAAGTTAAGAGGAAAACGTAATACAGCAACTCCAGCTACAGCTAAACTGTGCTTTTTTAATTATATCAGCAACCAGTTGCCTCTGTGTGTGTGTGTGTGTGTGTGTGTATGTATGTGTGTGTGTGTGTGTGTGGTCATGGAGATTAAAATGCTGATAAACTCACACCAGTAGGCCTCTAATGGCCTGTGTGCCAACAAAAACCATCATCCCAGTCATGTGAAGCTCTCAAATGACACAACAATGGGGTCAATGTGGTTCACCACATTAACAAAACATGAGCATATAGATAGAATAGAATAGAATAGAATAGAATAGAATAGAATAGAATAGAATAGAATAGACATCAGGATGAGGTTTGAGTTCTCTGATGTAAAATCACTCTGCAAAATAAAGATGTATTTCTCCATGTGAATCACAGAATACTCTGAACAACGTTTAGTTTATGTTAGGATTTTAAAGTCTAGTTTTTGTAGTCTTGTCATTGAAATGATCTTTTACTGTAATGTGTTAACTCGTTTATTTTTTAACATTTCAGCAGTGGTGTTTTTAGTGCTTTTAGCTATCATTGACCTTTATCCTTCTCTTTCGGATTTATTTATCATTTTACTTTTATTCTAATTTGTACACTTTTTAACTTTAATTGTACTGCATTTTATTTGTACAAAAGGCGCTTTATAAACTGTCTCTAAAATGTCATAAAATCGCATCTTTAAAGTTTAGTATGGACAACAGACGCTGAATTAGTCTTAAGCGGATTGATCACATTTTTCAGAAGCTGAACGGCAAAATAGTCTCAGTCAGTCTTGAGTCGATCTCCATTTCAGTGTTTGACTGATCAGCATCTATTTTCAGCCTGGCTAACGATTACAAAGTTACTTGAATGAACAGTGCAAAAGTGCAACTAACAATCGGTTCCTAAAGATTGATGGAGCCATGACATGATGAAGGGCTTCAAACCGCTAAAGACTCACCAATTACTGCAAGCCAAGCGATGAGGAGCACAGCCAAAGCGTGACAGGGCTTCATCTTTCGGGTATAACAGCAGAGCGATGTCGCAAAAGAGGCCAGCAGAAAAACAAGCCCGGAGAGAAACCGGTGTGTCACTGCTGCAGGCGCAGGTGGGTTCTCACGAGCGCACCGCGAGCTGCACTTGACTTCGCGAACCGTTAGTTAAAATACGAGGCGTCAGTTTTGCTATTCATGCTGTAATTTACGAAATCTCAAAGAAATATTCCGCCCTCATAAAACGTGTCTTGTTAGAAAACGAGCAGAAAAACGCGGTTAGATGTCGGTCACGGGCTCACAGACTACATAAGCCATGTCTCTTCACGTCATGTGAACAGCGAGCATTCAGAGCTTCGCGGTCACGTGAGACACCCCCCCCCCTTCACGAGCTTCATTCAAAGCAATACTTTTCAAGTGTCCTCCGACCTGTGATGAAAACAAAACGTCATAAAATTGAACAATTCAGGGGTTGTTCTCTATTTCTGTCTCTCTTATACTGATATTTATACTCATATAAATAAATTAGTTGCCGCAGACTTACATAACGCTCAATAGAAGGGGGGTTAGTGATGCCAACAGAATGTCAAGACATCATTCAAGAGGAAGAATAGTGCCCTTCCAGGAGTACCGTTACAATAAAAATGACTCATAGCTGTGACTGTTAAGGCAAATTAATCATAAGTAATTAAAATGTTATAACTAGGAATGGCTGTCCTTTTCATAACTAAGTACATATTCTAATTTTAAATGCAGTGGATTTCTGATACAACAGTGGTTGTTAAAGGTTGAGTCTGTAAATGCAAACTGGTCTCAACATTCCTGAAATATTTATCTAGCATGCAGGAGACAAATGATATGGTACTTATAATATGTATGAACTGGAGCACAGCAGAGTTTTCTGTTTAAGTGAAGGTAACATGTGAGAGTTAAAACACACACACACACACACACACACACACACACACACACACACACACACACACACACACACAGAAAGAGAGAGAGAGAGAGAGAGAAAGAGAGAGAGAGAGAGAGAGAGAGAGATGTGCAAGTTGAAAGTGCATGAGTTGCTAGTAGTCAGCTGACACCTTCATCAATTCACGAGGGTGTGTAAAACCCCTGAAGGAACGCAGGGGCTGCTTTAATACTGGCGAACAAGACTTATCAGGACCCCACCACATTCCCCTTGCACAGCTTGTTACAACTTTAATGCATTTTTTTTCTTTTGAATGAGAGCTTATTGTCAGGAATCTAGTCTTTGTAGACTTTGTTGTGTAAGTTCCCATTTTAATCATAGAAAAGATATACTTTTCATATGCAAACATAACAGGAATCCTCCATGTAACTCACATGCCAAAATGCATATATTCCATTAAGATTAATTTCCTTTGGCTTTCCTGACAAAATAGATAAGGAGGGAGTTGCACATTATCAATGTATTTGATAATGTTTTGAAAGCTGTTATACCAGTTCCAAAGAGGAGTTGCATTAGAGGGACATCAATACAAACAGGAGTTCATTATTTGACACTTTTTCTGCCTAATTAAATACTGATTATCATCCATAATAAGTTATTGAGGCCATATTACAACACTCTAAAAATGTGTTTGCATTTGACCAAATCAAAGATGTTTCTAGCTGTTTTAGTGAGCCAGTCACATGCTTTTTAGATTTAAGTTTTAAAAATCTTAACATTATTGGCTGCAAACAGAATAAACAGGTAGAATTAGTATGTTTTTTACTTTCACACCACTGCTTTGTTTTCGATTGATATGACATCCAGCCCCAACTGAAGTCTATAATGGCAAGCCCCAGCCAAAGGAAGCAAGTATCACAAGCTGGTTATCTACAAATCACCCAGCAAATCATTAAATATCCATTTATTCAGGTTCACTTTTCTCACTCTTACATAGAATACAATCTGATCTACAAAAACGTCAGCACATAACATTGGACATTTGGACATTTTGGTCAAAACATATAAGGTACCCAAAGAAATACCCAAGTGGCTTACCTGCGTGTAAATCAGCTTTTGTGTCACAAGCACTGAACCCTCCCCCTGTCCCAAACATGTCCATCCCAAACTTCACTTAACCCCTCAAGCTTTTTTTTCTCACATCTTTTGTCATCAACAGCTGTTTATCTGGCAAAACAAGCAACCCACTAACTCGGTTTACACTGAGCAGTTGATGAAGCCATTCAAAAGGATACGCCCTGATCAAAAGTAAAACAAAAAACTTAAAACTCAAGACAAACCAGCTATAGTAGAAAATAAGTGATTTTAGAACAACTTGATGGAGAAAAAAAAATCCCAATCCCCGGGAGCAAGAAAGAAAAAAAACAGATTAGAGGGAAAGTGCTAAGTTATTTTCAGTTGAGTTTTGCATTAGCAGATTTGTAAGTCACATAAACCAACCATCAAAAAAACCCAGGTCGCTCCTCCAGCCCCCTCCCACTAAAGATGACGCAGTAGGAATAGTTCGGCCAAGTCTCTCTCTTGTCTCTTGAGCTCTGTGTGATCTGGACACTGCATCCAGGCTCGTGAATGGAGGGAAAGATGAGCACCAGAGGAAAGTCAGGGGGGCTGAAGGGCTGTGATGCTGTGTTTGTTGGGGGCAGCCAGTTGTACACTTGCTGTGAAGAAAACATGGCTGAAACAGTGGCTCCCCTTCAGGCAACATAGTGGTACTGGTTAGGAGTCTCCTTGTCACGCTCCATGTAGTCTCTGTCTATGAGGGACTCGATGCGCTTTTTCAAATCACCTGGCTGTGGAGAGAGCGGCAAATGAGATTCTGCAAGATCTGTGTCTATGTTTTTGAAGAAATGCAAAGAAATTGAGAGTTAGGATACTTCACCTTGACTGGGAACTTGAGCTGGTTGTAGAGTTCTGACACCAGCAGGTTGTGACTGAGGGTCTTCCTCATCTTCATAATGCGCACTACAGCTGCATCAATCTGATACTGCCTGTCTTGAAACACACGCTCTGTGGTGCTCACCTGCTCCTCGACCTACAGGATTATTATTATTTTAAATAATTAGAAAGCAGCTTATTCAAAGGAAATCAAAGGAAGAGAAAATGAAAAATTTTGAACAATTTTCTAAACAGAAGAATCAGCAGAACTGTAGGTAAATTGAACAAGACAGTATTTTTAAATTTAGTTTCCAAGAAGTTTCTGTACTTTCATGTCTTAAAGAAAGATTCAAAGTTAAAAAAAACAAACAAACAAAAAAAGGGAAATGAAGTTTGCCAGTTAACGTGTGTGGAAAAAAAGAACTTAAATTCTAAACTAAAGTTAATCTGAACTAAATAAACTAAAATTCTGTTGTGCTTACCGTTTCCTTCATTTGGATCTGGTTGATCTTGATGCGGAACAGTTTGTGTTTAAAGTCATTGTTGAAATTGAAACGGTCCCCATCCTCCACATCTTTCCCTCGGGGGTTCTTGTTAAGGACGCGGGCTTTCCCACAAGCCAGAGACTGCAACGTGCGCCTGAGCTCTCCCTCCTCTGTGCAGAATCAGAGACAGTATTTAGTTTCACATTTGATTCCCCTCCAACACTAGAAGAGATGCACTACATATTTGAAGATATGATCAACCTATGCCAGTGGCTGTGCGGATCTCCTCCATGCTGAACTCTTCTCCCTCAGTGAACATCAGGAGCACCAGGGTCTGGAACAGAGAGACCTGCAGCTCCTTCTTACCCTGCAGGAGAAAGCAGTCAGTGCTTGTTCAGATCAGACGGTTAACTCCTGCCAATTTGTACAGACGCTGCAGCACAGCCTTACCTCTTTAAACTCTGCTTTCAGGACAGCATGGCCCAGTGTGGGCTGCCACTGCAGCTTCCTCCCACTGTGCTTTCCCAGATAGAAGAGCTTAAACACCTCCTGAAGTTTAACCATCTAGTGCAGAGTAAAACCATCATATTTGTGTTAAGATCTTCCTGATAACAGTCTGTAAAGTTGTTCCATCATTAAGGAGACACCTAGTGCAGTGTCACTCTTTTTGATTTGATCTGTTTTCATCCAAGTGCCACAGTAAACAGTGTGGACCCCGACATGAGAAAGCTCACCTCTGGGGGCAGATGGACCTCCATGGGTGTGTATGAAGGCCAGTAGCCCATGGTGAGGATGTTGACTGTAAGTTCTATGTTGCTTGGTTCACTCTGGTTCTGGATATACTGATAAAAACAAAATCATGTGTAAAATTAGGTATGATCATGCAATTTTTTACACAGCACAATTGTATACACACACATGTACTGTGATTATGTCATTAAGAGAAAACAAACATGTTTCCAGTATGCACAGAGGTTTCACAAACCTGTTTGAACTGGATCATTATGTCTTTGGAAAGCTCCATGTCCTTAAACATCCCCTCTAACTTACTGGTAAATGCTGCTCCACACTCTGGAGGGAAGAACACAGAGTATCACAACTAGCTTCTCCCCAACATCACACGTTTCTACACTTTTAAAATGTGATGGTGTTTTAATGCTCTGTAGTGTAAAAGGGAAGGTCAAGGGTGAACTTCAACACAAGTGATTATGGATGCATTTTTAAGCATTAAACTGTCCAAATATAGGCTAAATTTTATAGAGATGAAATAAGATCACTGTGTGAGGACAGAAAGGACAACAAAAATGTAAAACACTTGAAACTGTACACGTTGGCCGTTCTTAAGTAGACATCAATGGTTTCAATCCCAGAAAAGAAAAAAGGTCATGATTTGGATTCATTTCAACTTTCATTTCATAAATATAAGACACAGGCTAGAGGATCACCGTGTTTGAGCTTGGAGAGCATCGACTTTTCAGCATCAACAGAAGCACTCTTGCCGACCAGCAGACGTTTGGCCAAGTCCTTCTTATAAAATGCTTCAAACACGTCTTTCCCTAAAGGGAGAAAAAAGCAGAGTGTGAGGCAATCTGACCCAGAAAGTAAACACTAACTTACTGAGTCCACAGAAGAAGACACAACTACAAGAGGGTGTAACTAACCATGAATGAATCTAAAGATTATCATTATCTTATCCAGGATTCGCTCCAGCTCCTCTTCTGTAGCCTCCTTGTTTCCCGCTCTTAATTTCGAGTCCACATATTTAGCTGAAAATTTAAAAAATGAACAAAAAAGGCTGTTATCAGGTGCTGGAAATGAGCATTAAAAAAAAAACCCAAGTGTGCTATTTTAAATCATTCATGAGGACAAACACTGTAGTTTGTATAAAAAATGTAGATGAGAAATCTATACACACAAAAAGGGTGTTAAGATATACTGTGTCAGTGCACAGCACACTGGATTGGTAAAAATATCATGAAGGCCAGATTTTGGTGTGTTGGTTACACACAAATACAAATTGGTTACACTGGCCACAAAACCATGAGCAGTCCCCAGTATGAAACACTATTTTAGTCACTATGCAGTCAGGTCAGTGGTTATTTGTTGTTCGGGCTGATGGCTTTGTGACATGGTTTATAAGTTAAATCAACAAGATACCAAGCAGACAGTGTTAAACTTAAAGTGACAGAGATGTTTCTCAAACACTGTGTGTGATAGATGAGTGAAACAGAGAAGACAGGCTTACGGTTTGCATCTTTCATCTGACTCACCGATAAGCTCTGCAGGTTTGTTTGGCCTCTTGTTGATAAACGTCTCGAAGGCCTCCTTCATGGCGTTGATGAACCCCTCGTTTCGTGTAAAGCAGTTCTGCGCCACATTATCCATCTTGTCTTTGAAGTCCAGCAGCTCCTGCACCATGTCTTTGTCTTTTTCTGGAGTACAGACGATTTCTCCCCCGAAGGACTGAGACAAGAGTTTGAACAATGTGTAAATATGCAGGACAAATAGAAGGATGTGGTTTCTTAGTGGAAGTGATTTGAGTGGTATGTCTGCATATATGTACATGTACCTTTATGTAATCCCTCCAGAACTGAAGCAGTGTGGGGAGTCCTCCCTTTACTTTGCTGAAGAGCTGGTACAGGAGAGCCAGCTCTGTCACACGATTCTCATCCAGCAGGGTGCTTAGACCTGAAAGAAACACAACTCATCTTCAAACTGCACCATGCATTTATAATCAAAAACTGACATTTCATAATATAAAGTTTATTACAGGCTCAAAACTACATTCTTATGAGTTTAACACTTTATACAGCAGGTCGATAATATTTTATCTGTGGTTATGGTTTAATGACGTACAGAATGTGCACAAATGCTGACTAATGCTGGGACTCTCACTGCACAGGCAGACATACCTTTTTGTAGTATTGCAGTCATGTGTTCTCCTAGAAGCTGTTTTTCAACACAACTAATAAGAGGTTTCCTATAAAAAAAAGAGGAGAACATTAGAGAGGAACGGTTACAAATCAAAGATGTCTCAGACTTCTGATCTGATGAGCCTTTTTGGAGGTTTCTTCAAAGTTACAGTTACATTTTTTTGTTTATCAGTTATTAAAAAGTAAAGACTACAACTGGAAGTCAAAGACAATACGTTGAAAACTAATAGGGAACAAAAAAAACCCCCTGAAATGAGGAAGTAAATCAAGATAAATTGAAATACCAAGAGTTTAAAAAGGGGTAAACACAGCTAGAAATAAATATATTTTAACATAAAAAGGAAACAGAAACTCCTTGAGAGTAAGTGAAAATAACCCTGTGGATGAGAACTGTAACCAGTCAACGTGATGCTACCTTTGACTACAGGTCAAAAAGCAGAGATCAGTTTGCAGTTTATATGCCGTAAAACACACTTTGAAACCACATTTATTGTATTAATCATTTAGAAAGTTTGTTTCTGGCAGTCAGGGATGTATAAGAGTCATATTGAAAGTAAAAAGGTAATTACTGGGTGCTCTGGTCGAGGTAGCTCACAATACGATCATTCTCCTCCTCCAACCGACGAGCCACATGGTGCAGGTACTCAGGCACCTGGAGTCAGCACAAACACACATTCAGAGGAGGTTAATGTTGAATAACTTAATGCGCGACAAAATCATATGAATCCTTTGAAGGGCTCACTCACATCTCTTTCCTGCATCAGCCGCTGTCCTTCTGCTGCATACAGGCGATTGGTCTCAATCAGAAATCTCTCCTCAAAGGAATCTTTGTAAACCTAAACAAAAGTCAGACAGTCAAGAGGTTGAAACAGCGACGATTTCAGTTCCTGAAGTGATGAGTCTTTTGAAATAGGTGATCAAGTACCTGTAGGTCTGACAGCATGCCGAGAAGACTTCTGAGCAGACTGCGGTCTATCGTCTCTCCATTCCTTTCAAGTTCTATCTGCTCCAAAATGCCATCCACTGTGCGCTTCTGAACAGCGCTGTCACTCACAATATGGGTACGAAACAGCTCTAACCCAGTGTCCCTTTAAAGAAAATAATCACGACATCAGTCTCCATGATTTACCTGAACAGCTGCATTATTCTAAGTAAAGTGTCATTTTACCAGATGGAGGGGAGCAGGGAGTTCTGAAGCACATAGGTACGATCCAGGAAGAGAAAGATACTTCGAATCATTATCTGTAAAATACAAAAAAAAAACAAAACATGTGACTCCAACTTTTATATTTGCATAACATTTCTGATAAATGATATCCTTATAAAATATACTCACGGTTTGCCTGCAGTGGTCCTGCCAGCAGCGATTCATTCGCTTCAGGAAGGAAAGGTTGTCCAAAGACTCTGTGCACTTCATGTTAAGAAAAACTCTGCAAACACTCGTGATACAAAAACAAAACAATCAAGGAGAGTAAATCTCAGAATGCTTTGAGAAGGCAGCATGTATCAACAAACTGGCCTGACTTCAAACTCTATTCTGAGTTCATTAAGAAAACAAGCCTGCTTATACAAAGCCAGTAAAGCAGCTTAATGACCCATTTGAACAATTATAATTACATAAACTCAGTTTATATGATTGTCTGTGACTGGTGTTTTGTTAATGAGCAACTCCTTGTTTGTAAAAAAAAAAAGTCATTGCTTTGTCGTACTATCTGTTAATACTCTGTGCTTGAACTGTCCCTCTCAGATGCAGCTGGTCATAGCCTTATTTGGATGGATAAATATAAAACCTAACTCCAAGACCGGTCATATGTTGACCCCTTGTGAGAAGTGAGTGCAACAACACTGGCTAGAGAAGCAGGCTGAGGGAAGACCCAGAGCGGTTTGCTTTACAGGAAACAGCTGATTGAATACAGAGGATCACACTCATGTGGAGCATCCTGGTTTGAAATGTAACACTTAAACATGGATATACACAGATGAGCCTGAACATTACAAACACTGGCAGGTGAAGTGAATAACACTGATGGCAACATGTTCACAGGCAGCAAAGGTTTGCTGATTCAGGTACAATCAAACAGAAGAGCTACCGGAGCAATCGGAGCACAGTTCATGTTTCATGATGAAAGAGGGTCCACACAACATGAGGTACATGCTGATAATGTTGTGGCTGATGACTCAGTTGTTCTTTTTTTAAAAAGGATATTCTCTAAATTGGTTGATCTGGGCCTGCACGTGATCTTCACAAACCTGCCGGAGCTGCTTGTACAACGTGGGGGAGACTTTATATGAACAGAGGTTCTCCACCGCCTTTTAGAAAAAGAGAGGGAAGAGCAACAGACAGAAAACACAAGAGACTGATTTACAAGTTGGATCAAAGACAAAACAACAGAAGAAACACAACTTAGACTTTGTCTTGATTTAAAAAGGATCAGAAAATACTGCAAACTTTATGTGTGATTATTTATCGGCTCTGTTTTGGACAATGAGTGAGCATTATAAACTCCCTTTTCCAAATGAAGAAATAACTTTATTTTAGTCAAATGCACATTGATGGAGACTTTTGTTCCAATGATTTAACTCTAAACTAAAAATGTTTACAAGTGTATTTTACTTATTTCTGATTTGTTTTTCAGTGACACCTTAAGAATCAGACAGTGCTTTGAGACAAAAGAAAAACCACACACCTGATAGAGCTCCTCCAGATTGTACTTGATGGAGGTGCTGTTCTGTATGGCACCCACTGCATCTCTTAGCTTGAGCCACGTGTCTTCAGTGTAGTTCTCAGCTAGTTTCGGCCTGTCTGTTTCAAAAAGCCAGAGAGAGTGTATTTTAGTATACCAAACAAAACTAAGAAAACATCATTTGGGATGCATTACACAAACAGAAGTTGCACATCAGGCCTCTGATAATTGTTGAAAGAAAAAAAAAATCTTATATCAGTTTCTTTCTTTAAATAAATATAATTTATCTGATTAGGGGAATCCTGGACACATGTAGCTGTTTGAGGTGACAGCTTAAACATTTAATTTATCCATGTTAAATATCAAAATAATCTCCAGTGACCAAAAAATGTTCTCTGAACCACTTTGGACCCAAGGTGTTAATGTAAATACAGATTTTCAACAAGTTACTAGGTTAGACATTTAGGGAAAATATATTATTTTAGCTTTAATTGTAATAATTATGCATTATATGGTTTTACATTGCATTACTTATAAAAACCGGGTATAAAGTCATAAATCCTGACTTTATCTAACCCATATTGATGCACTTTTGCAGATTTTTTTTTCACTTGGGTGCATTTTTTACAATGTTGGGAAATCTCTTTGGATTTGTACACATAGATGGAAATTCAGACTGACTCAGAGTCTTTACAGATACACTGGATAACACCTAAGTTGATTGCTTTTCAGTAATTCTTTGGAGCATTTCTGATCACTGAATAAACGAACCTTATCTGATGTGTAGAGCAGTTTAATACATGCACCAGTACAGTATAACATTGTACTTAAAACTTTATTCTATAACAAGAGCTAGACAACAAAACTTTACCAGTCTGAGCCAAGAGTTACATCCTCTGTCGCAGTAACATATAGCTGTAGTTGAAAGACTCAGGTGACTGTACCTTTGAAATTTTTGATCACTAATTTCTTTGAAGCCCCTGTTTTACTGGAGGCCACGGCGGAGGTCCTGGCCATCCCGTTGGTGTTATGATCCGTTATAGCAGAGAAGCTGGCTCTCTTGTCCTGTCGGGTGTCCTCTGCCATTATCAGATTAGCGCTTTGGCTTAACGCTGTATGCTTCAAGTGTTTTGCTAAGTTAGTGTTGGATTGTTCAGTCGCCTTATTTATTCACTGTCACTTACACAGCCTCTTGGTTGAACCAATTGTCTTTGGTTAACAGCACGGACAGTTGCAAAGTATTCCAAATACATCTACAAACTCAAGGCTAAGCTTAGGTTGAATAATCAGAAAACATAAGTAACGCCATCTGACTGAACAGAGCTAACACAAACTGCAGCACACTTCAGTTAGCTTTAGCTTCGTGTGCTAGTCCATGTCGGTCTTCAACCCTTGCAGGTTTACGACCTATTTAATTGTTGTATTTCGCAGCAATAAACAAACAGGTAAAAGGGACATAGTTAGCGCTGATATAACAGACCCATATTATTAGAGGCTTTCTTTACCCACAGAGCTAGCTAGCACAACAAAATGGCTTTTCTCAGACGGTTCAGTTAGACAGGTGCATCCTGGGTGATAAGCAGCCGAGATGCGTTCACTGACCTTTTGTATCTAACGTAAAGTTCTGTATGAGTCTTGATCTTTTACCAAGGGTACAAGGGTATTTGCACACATGAAGATGCTCTTGAGTACATTTCCCATGTGTTTTAAAATGTCCTTAATAAAAAACAATAAAATTTAAGTAAAATAAAAGGAAAAAGAGATTCCAAAAATCCTTTGAAATACAGTTGAATTCTTTCTGCTGTAAAATGATTTTATGAAATTGGCCCATTTTCATCATAATATTTATATTGCTGATGCATTAACATATAAGTTGCAAGCCCAGAAATTAAGGGTTCAATAGTACTTTGTATTGATGGGTGAATTGTGAAATAAAATAATCCAAAATAATCCCTTTATACCATAAATAATAAATATAATATAATAGTGGTTTAGTGTGAGCATAATAGTCTGTGTTTTTTGCATTAATAGTCACCTGGTTGTGTCATAAATGTTCTGATATTATGCTTACATCTTTGAAAAGTACTGAAGTCGTAGACTTAAAGTAAAATGGTGTCAGAAAAAGGCATGAGTGGAGAAAATTGGTCTCAAAGGAAGATAAATTAGTATTTTTCAATAGCTTCCCCCTACCACTACATACTTCTAACTTAACAGTAAAAGCAAAGGAAAATATAGCTCTAGTAAAATCACAGCTGATACCACAGATATTTTTTTACTGTCGGTAAAATAAAATATTCTGTAAGTTTAATTCACAGAAAAGCATAAAATACAGCCTTACACTAGGCAGCATTATTTTAGCTTGTCAAAGCAGGTGAAACATCAAAATGACAATATAAAAGTGTCAGGACAATTAAACGTTTCTGTTCACTAATCCAATGAGTCAGCACGGTGATACTGAAATTTATCTATCCGTGGTAAACGGATAGATAAATTTCAGTATTACCTGATGGTAAACTAGTTTATACTCGAATAGGGTGTGGTGACAAAAAATAACTGTCAGAAAAGTGTGTTATTTAAATATATTAGAGCCTGAAGTGAGTTGAGGATTCCTGGAGTTATGACCTGCAACAACACACCACACAGTTAGGCACTCTTGAACGCACCCCTGTATCACCTGCAGCCAGCAGGAGTAGTTCTGTGCAAATGGGCGGTGTTACACTGGACAAGGAAGACCTGCTGCAACTACTCGTGCCATATTCTACGCTTGGCAGCGCGGTGCCGACTCGGGCACCATGGCATTATTAATGTTTGATCGTATGTTAAGTTCGTGGCGTCTGTTTGTGGAGTAATAGGGCTCACCCTGTTTTTGGTGTTGACTGGCCTGCCGTCCTGAGCGCTGTCTGCAGCGGTAGGTTTGCTTACTAATGCCAATAGCTTCAATAGATCCTGCTCAGGGAGTTGGTGACAACAGCATCAGACCTTTATAGGTGTAGCCGGGTGTGATTAATGAAGGACATCGCAATATTTTCAACTTCACGGGAGGTTGTTTGACACATAAGCCCTGCTGTAGCCACATGTAGCTTAGCATTGATTAGCTCGCTCCCACTGGCAACGGTTGAGAATAGTTTTCTGGCTAACATGAGCTGAGCTAGCTTGCCCAAAAGCTAATTACTCAATTAAGATAAAAACGACCATCGCTTCATCACACACTCAGTAAGAGTTACCCATTTTCAAGATACTCCACCTTTACTCTGTGTGGAGCTTTAAACTTTGCTGGTAACCAGTAATCATTGTGCAAGTTAGCCAATGCTAACGTCATCTGCTAGCTATCACTTATTAAGCAACCTTACAGGGGAGGAGAGTGCTGGCTGATGTTTACCAAAATATAGAAAATGAGTCATAACAGGTATAAAAATCAAACGTTGGAGAGGAAGAGAGATAACATGGCTTCAACTATTCTAGTGTTGAAATATCAGGACAGAAGTTAAAGATACATGTAATGTTTATTGCGAAGGAAAGCAACCAAGTAGTGATCCAAGTATAATCAGCTGCAAATAACCAAGAAGGCTAGGCCATCGATGCAGTTCTTATCCATATGTCTCATATCTAAAATGTTTGGCCCATACTGCATACAGGCAAGCAAAAAAATAAGTAATTGTCATTGTGTGTAAGGGAATACAAGGTATAATCTTAACTGGCATGCGACACTTTCATTTGTCAATAGTCAGTCCTTGGGCTAAGCCACTTGCCTGATGTGTAAACATGCATTGTCATCAGTGTCACAGCCTAGCAGACATTTTCAGGAAAGTTTAACTGTAAGATCATTTTTTGTCTGCCCAGTGGATAAAGTCTATTTCAAACCCAGCCTCATCTTTCCAAAATTAAAACTTTGTGTTCTTGGGCTAAATGAAACTGTGAGACTACCAAGACCCTAAAGAAAACTGTGATCTCTTTTGAGAGCTTGAGTGTAAAGAATGTTTTACATACATAATCTTTATTCTAGTGCTGATTACATGATTTATCATTCTTGCACATTTTGTTGTACTGTTACATCAGGAAGTTATGGAAAGTGTGTAAAAAAAATTAAAGGTAATTAGTTTCTTCCAATCCTTTAGGTGTTGAAAGAGTTCTACTCTCAGGGCTTGAGGCTTGTGTGTCTTTGTCAAAGGTAAATGGTCAGACACATCAGTAACAAGCAAATGTTACTGCTTAAACTGCTCAAAAGCAGAATGGATCCAGAGTCTGTTTTGAATGAAGGACACACCCTTGCCTCAGTTTATTCTATTAATAAATGATGTATGCAAAGAAAACGTTTGGATGTAAGCTGACACATTGATTGTTTTGATCTGCAGTTTTAACAATGCCTCTCTGTCTTGTGTCATCCAGTGTAGATGCCTTGGCTGAGATGAGTGTGAAGGCTTTTGAGCTTGTCCCCGCTGTGGAGAGAGATCTCCTTATGGGTGACAAGGCTCGCATCAACATCGAGTGCATTGAATGCTGTGGGAAGCACTTGTACCTGGGTACCAATGACTGCTTTATCCACCACTTCCTGCTGGATGAGGTCACTTCTTCAAAGGGGAAACTGAGTTACTCTGCTCAGAAGCTGCTGCACAAATATCTGGGCCTTAAAAAACCTGTTGCTGAGCTGCGTGCTGCCTCTGCATTGGAGCGCCTGATAGTGCTTTGTGACTCTATAGTATTCCTTGTTGATATGGTGACACTGGAAACCGTGCCCTCTGCGGCAGGAGGTGGAGCCAAAATCAGAGGTGTAACAGCATTTAGCATCAATGAGAATCCAGTTAATGGTGATCCATTCTGTGTGGAAATGGGTGTGCTCTCGTCAAAACGGCGAACTGTGCAGATTTACATGGTGCATGAGGACAGAGTTCAGCTGGTCAAAGAGGTAAACACGCCGGAGCAGCCCTGTGCGGTCAGCCTTGACGGATACTTCTTGTGCCTGGCTTTGGCTACACAGTATATGATTCTGAACTACAACACAGGAGCCTCCCAAGACCTTTTTCCTTACAGCAGCGAGGAGAGGAAACCCATCGTAAAGAGGATAGGCAGAGAGGAGTTCCTTTTAGCAGCACCAGGTGGTCTGGGTAAGTTACAAACAGGAGGTTTGCAATATATACGTTATCTGGTATTAGGAAAAAGTTTATTTTACAAACCACTGAGTGTTCACTGTAATTATCATCTACTTCAATTATCATGACTTTCATTATCGTTGAATATTATATTATTATCTGCAGTTTGTCTGGATTCAGCTCATGGATCTGTTAAATTCCTGAAATTTATTGTGATACACCAGCTTGGAACTACTGACAGAATTCTGATCCAGATGTCAGTATGTTTGCAGCTTTTAATGTAGCTCAGCTTTATTTACTTTCAGTTCTTCTTAAATCGGACAACATACTCATCTTTTCTAGAGCTTCATAAGTGTTCTCAAACAGACCAACCCTCTGTAATTTATTGAGTCTTATGCTGAAACTAGAGTCCGTATTACATGTCCCATTTAACCGTCTTCGATATCCTCTCTTAAATCCTCCCACAGGAATGTTTGCTAATGCAGAGGGGGTTTCTCAGCGAGCTCCAGTCAACTGGTCGGAGAGTGTTATTGGTGCTGCTGTGTGTTTTCCATACGTAGTGGCTTTGGATGAGAGCTTCATCACTATCCACAGTATGCTTGACCAACAGCTAAAACAGACCCTTTCATTCAGGGATGGACACATTCTGCAAGACTTTGAAGGTACTCTCCCTCATAAATTCTCACATCACCTATTTATACTATGTGTTTATGAAGAGGAAAAAAAAAGAGTAAAAGAAGGAGTGATTACCTGTTCTCACAGATTCATTGGTCACAATTGAATAATTTTTTCCAGTAAAGGATGAAAAATGTTCAATGAGGTTTCCTGCCACACATTTCATTTGCCTGTATCACTTCTGTTTCATGCATAACCAAATTTAATATGCCCGAGCTTTAAAGGATACTTAACACATTTAGGTTTGTAGCCATTTGCTGTTTTATGAAATCAAACACAAACAATCAGCCGAGATCACATTTCTTTCTTCTTGTCAAAACATTGTGCATGTGTTGACAGTGGGGTTAAAGATTCAGGTGGTCATGTTTAAGCAGTTAATGAGATTTTAATCTCAAACAGTTGATTTGGGAGCTTCAGAAATCTGTAGAACCAACATAACATCATGCCAAACTCATTATTTTTGGGCCCCAGTATCACAAAATCAGCTGACATCACATTAGGCTAGCAAACAGATTTTACACAGCTTTCTTGTCCAGGTCACAAATCTTGTTACAGCCATGTGAACAGACTACTGTCGCTTAAAATTGGAGAATTCCTTCTAGTTTCATTTTATTCTGAGATAATGGAGCTGAATTCTGTATCTTTACTGCTTCTTCCATTCTAAAAAATGGAGTTGTAAAACAGAACTGGGTTATTATGAGTTCAGGGATGGACAGCAGCTTAACTTTGCTTCCTGAACTGACGAAGCAAAACCTTTTGCAGAAAGTTGTGCACCAGCAGAGACTTGCACTGTGGTTAGCAATGCTGACCGAGCACCAGCAAAGTTTTCCACAGAAAATCTGTCGGCATGATGTTAAGATAAAAAAAACCCCCACAGGCTTTGAAAAAACAATGTAAGCATCTAAAGCTCTTCTCAAACTCAGTGATGTAGACTTTATACTTTAACACACTCTGGCATGGTTTTTGCACAGAAATTGAACCAAGCTTTGGGCTGAAGCTGGAAATTTTGTTGGAAGGTTTTGACCGCTTTGTTTCACTCAACTCTGTCTGCAGTTGTTGAATTAATGAAAGCACAATATGTCTTTGTCAGCTGTTTGATTTTTTTCTGCTAGCTATTGGTTATGGTTACAAAATCTGGCATTTCTACTAACACTCCTCATTTTAGACAGCAGTGGAGGCTGTTATTAGAGTTAGACTTAATTTATTGCTGTGTAGCTGTCTGAGAGAGTTAAAGTGGGCGATTTATGTTCCAGGAAAGGTCATCCTGGCGTCCACTAAGGCTGTGTATGTCCTGGTCCCTCTACCTCTGGAGAGACAGATCCAAGACTTGTTGGCCGGTCACAGAGTGGAGGAGGCCCTCATCCTCACAGAGGGAGCACAGAGAAATATTCCCAAAGACAAGTTCCAGGTAACTGTGTTGATTATTTTTATAACACTAAATATCATGCTCTTTTTTATGTATGCTGTTGCCTTATAAATCACTTTCTCCAACTGCAGATTTTGCACAAAAGAATCCTTCAGCAGGCCGGCTTCATTCAGTTTGGTCAGCTTCAGTTCCTGGAAGCAAAAGAGCATTTCAGGTAAGAGTCTAAGTTAGATTCTTTGCAGCTTCGTTTTGTTATGGAGACTGAAGTATTTGTGATGTGAGACTTAAGCCTCAAGAATCCTGAGAGGAAACTGTACACAGAGCCATGAATGAATATTTGTGGGGATCAGTATTGGATTACAGTGTTTACTTTTCCATTTCACTCCTGTTACTGATCCCTGTGACCCTCACGTATCATGATTTGTGGACCTGGGATAGTTTAAGAAGGTTAATATCCATTAGATTCAAAATGTTCCATCTTAAACAGTGTTAGCATGTTTGTGCGGATCTGGTGATAAAATTTATTCTCTGTGTTATTGAAGCCTCGTGGTTTATTATGGCTCAAGCTTCTCTTCTTGTACAAAAAGTCTTTACACAGACTGTCTGAAATCTCAGAATGCACCCGACAACCAACCTTCCAGCCTTTAGTTATTGACCGTCTCTCACAGAAGTACTTTTTTATGACCCTACATTCATTATTTGCAGGAAGGGTCAGCTGGATGTGCGGGAGCTGATATCTCTCTACCCACTGCTGCTGCCAGCTTCCTCTTCATTCACCCGCTGCCACCCTCCTCTTCATGAGTTTGCAGATCTGAATCACCTGGCTCAGGGGGACCAGGAAAAAGTGCTACGATGCAAGAAATTCCTCATTAGTTATTTGGGAGAGGTAACCATAATAGATCTGATTTATTTACTTAAAACATATAGTTCAGACTTCTCCGAAGGGTTGTTTATACCCTTAATGCCGAACATTTTTTTAATCTCCACACAGGTACGAAGCACAGAGGTAGCCAATGGCTGTAGAGAAGATGTGGACACTGCGTTGTTAAAACTCTATGCTGAGCAGGATCATGAGAGCCTTCTAGACCTGCTAGCGTCAGACAATGCCTGTCTCCTAGCCGACAGTGTGCCGTGGCTGGAGAAATATCACAAGTATGTATGCCAGTTCTTAAAACAGCTACACTGATCACAAACCTTTAGCATTTGTCACCCATTTGTTTTGTTTTCTGTTCATCATTCCTATTATGAAGTGCATTTCTCTTCTGTATCTTGTGCTCATTTTTACGCCTGAGCTCACTGCTGAAACATTTTGCTTCATTTTGTTGCTTAACAAACCTTTAAAAAGCTTCCTCACACTTTGAAACTGTGCTTTCAACTTTTAATTTCATGCTTTAAATTGTGGCTAGTAAAACTGACACTTACATCTCTTTATTTTTCTCTCTGCAGATACTTTGCACTCGGGCTGCTGTATCATTATAACGGTCAGGATTCAGCAGCTGTACAGGTATATGTTCTTACGATGTGTCTGTTTTTGGTTCTAATTTATAATCAGCAGCATTGTTTGACTTTGAAGACACTCATTTTCTCCTGACAGTTGTGGATTCGGGTGGTAGACGGGGAACTGCAGGACTCCACGAGATCTGACCTATACGAATACATAGTGGACTTTCTCTGCTCCTGCTCAAATCTGGACCTTTTATGGAAATATGCAGACTGGGCCCTGCGGAAGGATCCCACTGTAGGTTCCCAGTAACATAAATAGTTATCAGTAAACAGTTGAAGACTATAAGTAACCAAACGTGATATAGCCTTTGTCTCGCTGCACTGGTAACCTAACCTTTCTGTTTTCTCATAGAAAGGTGTCCATATCTTCACTAAGAGGCCTGCCAGTAAACACCTGACGGAGTTAAACCCTGATGATGTCATCACTTACCTTGAAAAGCACAGCATGGCGCTGCTTCTCTACCTAGAACACCTGGTGTTGGAGAGACGGTCACAGGTGAGATAACAGGATTAAATAAACAGCCTGGCTTAAGTGTCTACACGTGGTGTTGTTTTTGTTGATGCACCCTTGAGTGACACAAACGGGTATCCTAAAAGTTGACGCAAACTCAGACTTTTCTGCAGGATAGAAAACAGTATAAAAGGAATTTCCAAGCCGTATCAGTTCTCTAAAGGCATGAACTGCAGATTTACAGAGCAGACATCCCCGTGGACTGCAGCAGTCTCAGTTTTAACCACATTCTTGTTATGAAAGTGCTCACAGGAGAATCTGTAGCTCAGTGGTCAGCACTATCTTTAAACTTGTTCCTACAATTTTGGCCTATGAGCGAGGTTAATTACGTCGAGTTTAAAGTGTTTCTTTTAATTTCTTATAATGTAGATATTTCATTTAACTTTATTTTGAGTCATATGCTTTCTCAAAGTCACTATTACAAGCTGCTGATGTAGTGATTGCAGTGATATTCCATTCATATCTGTGGAAAAGCCTCCCATCTGAGCGAGTTGATTATTATTTTGTGCCCAAAGACATCTTCTGTATCAAAACAGATTCTTTACATGTTTTCTTCTTATTTGTGTGTGTTTTTTAGTTTTAAACACATCTTAGTTTCATGCAGCTTGATCAAGTTTTGTCAACATCATGTCATGCTAATCACCTACATTAATGTTTTTCATGAAGTTTGCTGCCTTACTGCTTGAAATGTTAAATTCAGTTGTTTTCTTCCATTTTTAAATGCAGAAAGAGATGTTCCACACACATCTGGCTGTCCTGTATTTGGAGAGGGTTTTGTCTTTACTCTCAGACTCACCAAGAGATGAAGAGCAGATCACCAGAGCCAGAGAGAGGCTGCAAGCGCTGCTCAGGGAGTCAAATCTGTACAGTGTGGAGGTCCTGCTGGGTGAGAAAGAAGTCCACAACACTCGACTGGTTTCATTATTCAATAGCTCTGTCTCTTTTTTTTTTGTTTTGATGATGTTCAGCCTGACAAACTACAACTAAAAACTGTCATTATGAAGATTTTAGCATTGTTACAAACTGATTAATGGGATTATAATTTGGATTCTGTTCCTGAATGTGATTCTGCTCCGTTTAGGTAAACTAGAGAACTGTAACCAGCTGCTGCTCGAGCGTGCAACACTACATGGAAAACTGGAGGAGCATGACAAAGCACTTCACATATTAGTGCACAAGCTCAGAGACTTCTCCTCAGCCGAGGCCTTCTGTATATGGGCCTCTTCTTCTCGGGATTCGGCTTACAGACAGCAGCTGTTTCACCTGCTCTTGGAGGTGTATCTAAAGGGGAACCAGGCATCAGCAGCAGGTGGTGATGGAGACCTGGAGATGGCTGCTGTGGACCTCCTAAATCGGCACGGGGAGGTGTTCGATGCAGCCCAGGTTCTTCGCATGCTCCCTGACGGGTGGTCTCTGCAGCTGCTGCGGCCCTTTCTGGGTCGAGCCGTGAGAGCCAGTATGCATGCCAGCCGCACCACCCAGATCGCCCTGAGCTTATCCCACTCTGAAAACCTGCAACTGCTGCATGACAGGGTGAGAACCACACAATGCATTTTCAAAGATTTCATTCTTTCATCTCGGGGATGATGGGAATTTACCTGATGTTTAGATTAGATAAAGATCAGATTGCTCTGTTAAACAGTGTTGCTCTTAGAAATTAATATATTATATTAGAAATGTATGTTTTTCTTGGTCATTAAACTTGTGTAATATTCACTAACTGTTAATTTTATATCTTTGGTGATAATATACAATGTAATTACTCCACAGCTGAAAGAGCGGAAGAAGCCGATCTTTGTTTCTGAAAAAAAGGGATGCCACCTGTGCCACAACACCTTCAGTGAGCCTGACGTGGTGTGTCTGCCAGGTGGAGTGCCCGTCCACAAGCACTGTGTCGCCCAGAGAGTGAGAGACTCTCCTACAAAGAGACAGTTAACTAATAGCAGTAATCACACGTGAGACTCTGCCCCTCGAGCTACCACTTGATCTGTGATCAGAGGCACCGAGCTGAAGCAGGATCTGCCGAGCGTTTGGATGGCTGAAGACTGAGGAAGAAACGACAAGCACAGAACAATTGTTGCCGCAGTGGAGTGGAGACAAAGAAAGCTGTCCGAGTGTGAATGTGTGTGAGGGAGAAACAGATTATTTCATCTATTTATTCCTGTGCTGCGGATACACACAACGTTCAGACTGCAAGTTTTTATTAAAGCTGACAAACAACAGCTAAGTCCCACGCCCCTTTAATCAATTTACACCAAGAAATATCAGACGGGTGATGTGCTTTATCTGTGGGTTCAGTGCTGCACGGCTCATTGTTTTTGAGAAACTGCTCAAACTGCAGAGCACAATATTTGAACCTGTTGCAAATATTTCTGAAGCATGCATAGTATTATCACTCTAACGGTTCCAGCCACCCTCATCGCCTCATATCTCTGCTGTAATAATATTGTCCTAATTTGCACATTTCAGTGTCGGGTTTAAATGTGAAATACTAACAAGACTCATCAGGCTGCTTTCATGTCTTTTACTTCCTGTGTGCTGGTGTCATTGCTTCAACCCTCTCCCACAGTGGCATTAAAGGATAGATTCACTATATTGCAGATCAAATACTTCTTAGGTAGAGCATTAAAGTGCAGTGAATTTTTACGCAGGAGATGTGCATGTTATCATGGATCATGTGAAATCAAGTTTCATGTTATAGAATGAAATCAACAGGAGTCTTCACTGCCAGCCTGCTGTCATAAGTCAAATTAGTTTATCTGGCTGTGCGACAAATATTGACTCAGATCTACTTCATATGATGTCATCACGTTAGCCTAAGACAAACGGGGCTGGACAGGAAAAGGTTAATCATGTGCATGAGGTCCATGTATGCCTCTTTCTCAAACAGAAAAAAATAAGTATTTTCTGATATGAATGGAAATGTCCTGTTCCCACAAGACGGTTAAAAGAATTTGTTGAGATATTTCTCGTTTAATTCAGAGGTGTTTCCTTATTTAGGCTGCAAAAAATAGTTTTTCACCACAAGATGGAAGTATTGAGCAAAAGCTTTGAAATAAGCTCTGGCCAGAGGTTGTAACATAATGGATAACAGTGATAGGCTTTATTTTAAGGCTTGCCATCATAAATAATTTCTTCTTTCTCAAACAATTCATAAAACATGGTTATTTGGATGGTTGTTTTCTTCTATGTGCCTCTGTTTGTTTATCATTAAAGTTGCCCTTATAGACTTACAGTTACAGAACTGGCTGTTCTAGAGGTCACACATGTTCTAAAACCCACATGACCTGTCGGTAAATCCCATCTCATGATGAGTCATAAACCTTAATTCCATCAGTTACCCCAAAGTCTGCCCTCTTGGACTTTAATGGTTTGGTGTTATCAGTTTATTTACAACACAAGTCAACACACAGAGAGTTTTTCTCCTGTTTATTTTAAACTTACTGACAGCTGTCCGACCCTCCTCATCACGTCAGTGTTGTGAGTGTGGTTTGTCTCTCTGGTGCCTGTGCTGTTGATGCTCTGCCTTCTTTGATTGAAGCCCATTTCTACACAGAGCTCTTTGCGAACACGAGACTATTTTTCTAACACACCGATCACGGTTATAAAGAAACCACAGGCTTTACTCACTTTCCGTAACAGATTCGCAGCTTCTGCACAGCATTGTTCTGTCTCAACTGTTTAAATGTTGCTTGCCTCAAAGGCATCTTATCCATGACTATATAATTTCAGAACTACAGAACTTTTGTGTGAAAAAAATACTATTGTGTTTTATAAATATATGTACACTGGTATGTATATACTGCATTTGTACTTGTTTGTTGCTTTCTTAATCAGTGCAAGGTGGGTGGGGTGTACAAACTGTAAATCTGTCTCATTTTAATAAACATGAAACTGTAAATCAGCTCATGGAGTCTCAGTCTCATAGTTGAGTTCATTCATTCATACTTAAACATGATGAGGTTGTGTCAGCTGTTTGCAGAGAAAAAACGACAGATTGAAAACAAAAAGGCAAACTTTTACACAGGAGTTTAGCTATTGTGATACAAATCTTTCAACAGAGAGCAGCTTATACAAATTCCGCTTAAAAAGAAACAACAAACAATAAAAAGTAAGAATTACATCTGAGTACAAATCTGTTTTTATAATCTTCTATGACAATGATGTAACCGTTTGAAGGTGGCCCTGTCCCAAAGACCAGGATGAGGGTGCAACAACATAAGAATCACTTCAACCACGGACAGGAAGTCAAAAAACTGAGTGTATCATGTATTTAAAACACAGAGGGTTTCAGTCACCTGAAGATTAAGGAGTCAGAAGTGGGCATGGGAATGTGGAAGTCAGTGGGACTGCAGTTTTGTGATGATCTGTGCACAAAATGTGAAGTGTTGCATTTTGACTGATCCATTCCTCTGTATTAAGTCATATTTTCTGATCTGTCTCCTCACTTTTGGTCTCTCACTTCCTAAACGTTGCCATGAAGATCTTCATGTCTCCGTCTTCAGCCAGCAGTGACGTCTCAAAAGCCTTCTTAAAGTTCTCAGTGAAAGTCAGATCACTCCCAAACCTGACCTTGTTGGCCCAGATCAGAGTGGTTCCTGGTCTGCAGAAATGCTTCATGGTGGCCAGGAGTTCATCCAGGAAGTCATGATGGTAGACGACATCAGCTGCCAGCACGTAGTCATAGTGATACACAGATTTAGGGTGGGTTCGCTCCAGTTTGAAGCCCCAGGAGAGAGCAGCTACCTGGGGTGTGTATCTGCAGCGCTCCCTGGTGTTCCTGGTAATGTTCGCCTGGAGGTTGTTCAAAATCTCTGGTAAATCTGTTGCTGTGACTGATGCTCCTGAGGATACAGAAACAAAATGTGTCGTCTTTTTAGCCAAAACAGTAAAAGCAGCACACTGCACATGAGGTTTATGTATTATTTTTGTATTTATGCTGCTTAAATAAGACTGCTCACCCAGAAGGCTGGCCACTATAGACACCAGTCCTGTCCCTGCTCCCAGCTCCAACACCTCCTTCCCCTGTAGGTTCACCGTGTCCCTGTTATTGTCCAAGAAGGAGCACAGAGCCAACGCCTGTAGGAAACAGAGATACAGACCTGTGACAGTTTCTTATGTGGTAAATTCATTTAATATCAGACTTTTGCCATTAGCAGTTAAAGTGTTTTCATTTGTTTTCAGAAGCACTCACTGCAGGCCACATCACCGCTCCAAAAGAGTCTATGGACTCATGGATGACAATGTCCTGCCCTGCATAATGGTAAATATCTCTGTCAAGTCTTCTGGTGATGCTGGGGACCCAGGCTGGTTTTGTGTCCTGCTGCACCACTGATGGTTTGATGTTTGCCTGTCCTGTAGCAAGAGAATGAGTCTCAACTCAACAAGCACAACACTGAACTTTATTGTAAATACGTAGAAACTTCTCCCACTGCAGCGACAAAAAGTTTTTTGGCGCGGTCCCTACACCAGAAGATGAATAAACTGGCCATCTGATTTGACTGAGAGTATTTATGTGTTGGCTTTTATCACATTTTGGCATCATCATACGTGAGTCACTTAAACACAAGACAGCTTCAGAGGTTGAGGCTGATAAAATTGAAACCTGTTAAAACGCATGCTGTTGAATTATCTTTCAGTCTGAAAGTTTGTAACGTATAAGCCAGGAAAACAACGACACACAGATACTTCAATCTAATCTATGTGCTTTTGCAAAGACCATTCAGATGACTTACCTGTGAAGTCTTCATCACTGGCTGAGCTACAACTTGTATCATCCCTCTCTGTGTGGTCCTTCACATCCTCTTCATAGCTGTCATCTGTCAGCTTCATCTCTTCCTCTTTGTTTTTGTCTTCCTGATCATCCTCTCTTTCAGGCCCTGCTGTGTCATGATCTTCTGTTTGACTGTTATCGTGTTCTGGAACTTCAAATTTCTCTTTCAAACTGTGATGCTCTGCCTCTTCCTCAGCCTCCTCCTCCTTCAATTCCTCTTCCTCTTCCTCTCTATAGGTTGCCATGAAGATCTTCATGTCTCCGTCTTCAGCCAGCAGTGACGTCTCAAAAGCCTTCTTAAAGTTCTCAGTGAAAGTCAGATCAGTCCCAAACCTGACCTTGTTGGCCCAGATCAGCGTGGTTCCTGGTCTGCAGAAATGCTTCATGGTGGCCAGAAGTTCATCCAGGAAGTCATGATGGTAGACGACATCAGCTGCCAGCACGTAGTCATAGTGATACACTGATGTAGGGTAGGTACACTCCAGATCGTAACCCCAGGAGAGAGCAGCTACCTGGGGTGTGTATCTGCAGTGACCCTTGGTGTTTCTGCTCAGGTTCACTCTCAGGTTGTTCAGGACCACAGGGAGGTCTGTGGCTGTCACCCAGGCTCCTGAGGACGGGAAGAGATGTTTTTAATGTGCTCTGTCTCCCTCCTGACTAGTTAGAAAAAGGTTTGTGTGTAAAGCTTTTCTTCAAACTTTGTAACTTCACATGGGCAAATCATGATTCAGTGGCATCTCCTACCAAGGAGTGTTGCCACTATAGAAACCAGGCCAGTCCCTGCCCCGATCTCCAGGACCGCTTTATCCATCAGACTGATGTGTTCACGGTGAGTATCCAGGTAGTGACAAAGAGCCAAAGCCTGAGAGAGATCAAACACAGATTCACTTCATCACAGAAACATACAAAGAATCAGAATGAACAGCCAAATGCAGCAAAGAGAGATAAACAATGGTTGTTTATGGAAGAATATCAGTTTGAGGGCTTTTTTGTGTATCACAAAAATACAAATATTCTATTTAGTGTGGAAAACAGATCTGATGATGTTTGCATCATTTATCAGGTATTGCAGCAAATAAGGTTGAAAAACTCAGTGACGCCTCTACTCACAGCTGGCCATATCATGCCTGCATACGAGTCAAGACCCTCTTCAATGATGATCTCCTGCCCGACGTAAGAGTGAACCTCTTTGTTTAACAAGTAGAAGAAACATGGAGCCCAGGCTGGTTTCTTCTGCACCTGGTTGGCTGAATCATCTGGGTGTTACAGGAGAAAGATGCTCTCATCTCTGTGATCCGGATCCCTTTAAACACCCTTATCGTGGATCTTACCGTTTTTCTCATCATCATAATCGTCTTTGGCACTGACTTTGATCTTTTCCTCCTCGTACTCCTCATCCTCATTGCCCTCACAGTCCTCTTCACTTCCTCTGTAACTGGGTTCTTCCACAACGTATGAGGCCAAAGTAGCCATGTAGAAACCTGCACACACTTAGAGTAGTAACAGGAAATACAACAGGTTATGACAGATTAAAGTCAGATTAAACATTATAAGAGTAATGTGTAATTTTTCATCTATATTTAACCTAATATATGTATAATTTCTAGAGAAATTAATTTCATTAAAGGAATGAAAGAGAATTAAGTGAAGGAGTGCATTTCATCTGAAGCTCTTACTGCAGTCTCAGCCAGTCACAGAAACAAATAAGAGAACAAACTCTTCCAACACGACCATTACATTATAGATGAACTCAAACAAACATGAAAAAGTCTTATCAAAGATTTCTCTCGGAGGCATCCAAGAGACACTTCATGCAAAGCTGAAGAATATGAATCACAGAGAAACTTTCCTCAATAAGTTCTTCAACATAGCCTCTGCAAAAACAGTTAAAACCTCTTCATTCAACTCTCAACCCCTGACCTGTGACGTACCTTCTGCTGCTTTGTTCTGCAGTGAAAGATCTCAGGAGCGACCGTGCTGCATCTGAAAACAGTGCAAGGTTATAGAGCCTCAGCATCCTGTTGGACACACCCATCACCATCAGCACATGGTCATGAGGGTATTTTTAGAGCCTTTCCCCGGAGAAATAAAGACAAGCGAGATACAAGAGCAGGAGGCACATAGGTGCGCGCGCACACACACACACACACACACACACACACACACACACACACACACACACACACACACACACACACACACACACACACACACACACACACACACACACTGATGGAGATGGTGGAGTGGTTGAGCCAAAAAGAAAAAGAGAACGACGGGTAGGTAATGATGCCAACAGCTACCAATAGATCTCAGCCTTAAATGTCGCTTCTAGAGTTTCTTAAAACTGCCAGAGTTTGTAACCTCCTTCTGTTTTCAGTCTGAATTAATGCAACATGGATACTAAATCATTTGTGTTTTAAATGCACTGACAGGAAAATGATGAGAAAACTTCATGTAATTTTGGTTGTGGGTTCAAATCAGTGCAGAATGTCATGTTACACTGGCAATGCATCGGTTTTAGTCTACAAATAGACACAGACACACACACAGGAGGGGGCCAGACCTGCTAGAAAATCACACCAATACATTCTGTAAGTTTGGCATGAAAAAATCTTTACAACAAGTTTTTTCAAGAACAGTTTCCCATGCTGAAAATAAAGATATGAATCCATCCAAGAGCTGCTAGAAGGTTTTTCAGAGCTTTTACGTTGTTGTCACATTTGCACTTGTTTTTAAAGAAGTCCTGTGATATATCCATGTTTATCTCACACACATAGCCTGAATGTTGTCCATGTTGTGCACCCTCTCAAGAGTATCCCAGTGTGGTCTCAGTTGCTACATCAGGGGGTAACAGAATCATGCTGGCATGCAATCCTCATGCATCATCCCTGCGGGAGAAGAAGGGGGATCCTGTGATACAAACCTCACGCCCCTTGGTAACCTTTAACCCTTTATATCCAAACATCATATCTGATACATGAGTTTCAAAGACCTCTGTCTAGTCGACGTGAGTCAACATGATAAATATTGTTTATTGCACTTTTTTTCTTGTTTTTGTTTCTTTCTTTTTTTTTTTTTTTTTTTTTTTTTTTTACAGTATTCTACCTCTTTGGGGAGATCATTCCTCTACAGGCAGCTGAAGTTATATTTTCGCCATTTTCAAAATGGCTGCTCTCAGGAAATTATCCACACACTTTTTTTTTCCAGTAAAATCATTGCTGATTTTCAAGAAGTTGCAGTCAGAATATCATTTAAATTGTAACCCTTTTTAAAAAAGTTTTTTTTTTTGCATTGAATTAACGTAAATTTACTAAAAAACTCAATTTTTTTAAATGTGATACAAAAAAAAGTATAATAAACAAAATGATCTAACAATATTTTTTTTTTTTTTTGCTAACATGACCAATAAACATTTTAGCTCCAAAAAGCTTCTTCTGGCTATTTTCCTGATGGGTCAGGCTTTTAAGGGTTAACAGCCTTGACCAGGAGGTATCAGCATTCAGTTTTAAGAGACATCAGTCTCAAGCCACTTATCGTATGAAAACTTGAAGCCCAGCTGGTACCTTGGGATGGTTTTAAGAGTTCATGGAGCGCGTGCAGCATGAGGTCATCGTCTGACTTTGTTGTTGTGCTGTGGAGCCAGGTTTGGATCAATGATAAGAGTTTTTAAGCTCGATGACAGGCAGCATCTGTCTCTCAGTGAAAGAGAGGCTGTTTGTTATTAGAGACTGTTGAGCCGTAAATCACATCTCTCTGAGGCCACTCAGTTGTTGAGTATTTGTTTGTCTTGACAATGATGTACAGTGTTCACCAGCATCAGTTTATACAACATCTTCTCAGCCCTCTAATCAAGCTCCTCACCACTCCTGTCTGCAGACACACAGACATATTCATCACAAGGGCACAAAGACAAGACATTACAGGGCAGAATATCAGGAGTCGCAAGTCTCATATCAGATTTAATAGGTCACAGTAATGGAGGTCCACTCTTACTTAGTCTTTCCAACATATTCAGGCTAACTGGTGGGTCTCCAAAACACTTAATGTGTGTGTGACACACTGGTGTTCGGTGACTGAAGCAACAAATACTGCAAGATGCAATGTGATCTGACACTTGTTTGACCTCAAAATATTGGATTTTTAAAAAGAAGACCTTTGTATTCTGTTAAAACTTCTTATTTTAAACCAGGGAACATAAGAAATAACGTGCTTTCATATTTGTTACATTATGAATAAATGATCAAATTGAGGCTTTTAATTATTGTAAATGTTTCTGTGATGAAGTATGTTTACAGCTGAAGTATGATGCTTTTTGTTTGTAGTGTCCTGTCCACTAGCAGAATTTAGGGTCAGTGTTCACCTTCTCTTAGCTTCATTTTTGGTCTCCACCACCTGAATAGAACACCTGGATCTACTGTTTAATGCTAGAATTTATTTTTAGCAGCCAGTAACTTAAGTATGCTAAGTGCAGAGTTGTTTTGGTAATTGAAGCAAAGGGATTAAAAGTGTTGAAATTTAGTGTAACAGCTGAAGATAATGAGCTGGTGAGTTGTAACAGAGTCACATGGTTTTATAAAGCAGGTCATGTTTATTCTTCTGGCTGAATTTTCATGGAACTTATTGGAAGGATGAAGCCAGTAAGGCTTGATTCCATTTACCTGCATTAACACAGAGATAAGCTTTTCTGCATGGACCCCTCTGCTACCTTCTACCTCTACAAGATAGGCCTCTCCTTGAATGTCAAGGTTAAGCCTACAAAGACAGCACTTACTGAGTGCCAACATCTTAGACAATCCATTCAACAGTTCTTGAGATGCTGATGCAAAAATAGACTTTCCTTCTCCAGTCTTTAAAATTGTCACCTCAAATAGTATCGGAGCAGGTCATATTGTCCATGTGAGATCATTGTGTAGCAGACCTCCAAAATAAAAACCTCAGGGTCACTGGAAATTCAGGTCCATGTTTGGGAAGATATTCAACGCTGTGAGCTGGACCCAAACTACACAGTCAGATGAAACCTCACAGCTGAAACCTTGAGGGAGATACGGGGCTGTGGATGGATGACAAACAGTCAAAAAAAAAAAACCTCACAATACTTTTTTTTCCCCTCTGTGACCCAAATACACAACTACATCTGAATTAATATGAAACCTACTTTATAAACTCCTAAATAAAGAACTTTAAAAAAAAAAAGATAAAATATAATTTTAATAAATAAATAAATAAATAAACAAACAAATAAATAATAATAATAATAATAATAATAATAATAATAATAATAATAATAATAATAATAATAATAATAATAATAATAATAATAAATAAATAAAAATAAACAACTTTTCTTGCTTATTGAAGTCTGCTTACATAAAATCAAAAGCAAGCATCCTGTGATAACCCTGACTTTTGTAGCATCATGTCAGACTAAACTCAGTTTTTATTTGGTGGATGTGTATAATTAAAAGATTCTGCATGATTTTTATTATATTAGTTAAGAGAAACACTAGTAAGCCCTTCAAAATGTGTAGAAATTTTAAAAGTCAAAGCAACTTTGTGTTGTGATATAGGTTTGTCATGAAGTCACAATGCAGAATAAACATAAGATCCTAAGATAAGATTTAATACCACAGCATAAACCCATAATTTCCATTTTGAAACACAATTTAAAAAGGTAGTTGAATCAGGTGTTACAAACACACACCCACACAGAGTTCAAGCCGCAGCCTTTCTTTGGTCCTGCGTCGTCCTCTCCCTCCTCCTCCAGGCTCGGTACAGTTTGATGCTCAGGCTGGGGAGGTCGTACAGCTCCTCCACGTGGAAGCGCTCCTGAAAGCGACCCACAAAGCTATTCTCTGGGTCCAGACGAAAACGCATAGCCCACAAGATCTGAGTGTTCTCCTGACACAGGTGGTCAAAAGTGTCCATCAGCTCGTCCAGGTAAGGATGTGCGTACACCACGTCAGCTGCCAGGATATAGTCAAAGTAGTGTGTGGCATGTGGGAAACGCTGCTCCACATCCTGACCCCAGATCAGCTCTGTGACCTGGGAACAGGATTTATTTACATCTATCAATCATTCCTAAGTTTGTCTCAACTGGGCACCCTGACTGAAGCACGAGCAAAAAGCTCTACATGATGAAATGTACATTCAAAGACTTACCAGAGGGATGTATTTACACCTGTCTTTAGTGTTACGCAAAACATTGTACTGAAGGTTTCCTAACACATCCGGTAGGTCAGTGGAGGTCACTTTAGCCCCTGAGGAGAAAGACACAGAACAGTCACAGAAACTGAGATTCATAACACAGGTTTCAAATGTCAGCCCTGTATTTCCTTGCTTTGCTTTTACCTAGCAGGCTGGCAACGATGGTGACCAGTCCAGTTCCAGATCCCAGTTCTATCACATTCTTGTCCAGGAGGTTGAATTTGTCTCGATTGGTCTCTAAGAAATGACACAACACCATCGCCTGTTGAGGGGAAACAAAAACACAGTTAGTCAGCAGATCTTAAATCAAGGATGTTGAATTATTGGGACACTGTATAAGTTTTGGATGTACCGAAGGCCAGAGCACAGCTCCGTAAACATCTGTGGACTCTTTGATCTTGATCTCCAGATCAGAAAACATGTATCCCTCCCAGGCCTCCACGCCAATGACAGAGGGGCGGAAACCTCGAGCCATGATGGCTTTGGCTAGTTCTGCATTCACAGGAGCACCTGCATGCAGATGGGTGTTGTGTTGAAAGAGAAAATTGTGATCAGCAAACAGAGATTGATTTATTTCCAAAGTTTCAGAAATGCAGAATGCAGATAATAACACAGGACAGATACTGTGTGTAGGGGTGAACTGATCTGATCCTGGTATTTCAGATACAGACTCAAAAAGCTAGACTGAATACTGACAGCAAAGACCAATCCACAGAGGGCCCATCTATCAACTCAAGTTAGAAAAGCCTGAAGTTACAAAACTTTAAAAATTTACAGCGCTTTGAAACAGTAAATCAGTGTAATAAAGTCCTTTAAATAAATTTAAAGACTCATGTGATGCTGTGTTTCTGTTTGTGAACTAATGCCCTGTAAGGACTTCAGCTGATCCAGGTAAACAGGAACACTATACAGTCATGCTTCACGTCTGATTTAATGCGTCTGTATCTGCACGTCATGTGAAAGTGTCACTGAAGATCTGCAGCCTTAAATCAAGCTGATGAGTCATCATGCTGTTTTTTTCTCATATCAGGTTACAGGTGGTTCTGGGTTCTCTGCTCTATAAACGAATCACATAAAAGCTCTTAAAGCTTCTCTGATCCGTGCCAGTGTGTGTCGGGATCCAAGTGTGTCTCGGTGCTGCTGGTCTCTGGCTCACAACTTGTGTTATGCAAGGCCGGGTCAGAGGAAAGGTCAGGAGAGCCCACAGAGCGAACAATGCAAAGATCAGGGGAGGGCTGCAGAGCTTAACTCGGAGCTTCTGAGTGTATTAATAAATGTGGTGCGTTAAAAAGCAGAGGTTATCAAGCAGTAGATTTCTGGCTGTGGGTTCTTACTTGTTTTCCTTTTTATGGAAATTCTCTAAAATGTTTGAAAAAGTCTCCAAAATCTCTTAAACTTCTGTTCTGTAATTTAAGAGCTATGTCACTGACCTAAAGAAAGACACATCTTTGGTTTTCTGTCGTTTTACTTCAATTCCTCACCTTCTTTGGCGTCCTCAGTGGCCGTGGGTTGTGGAGACTCCATGTTTGACGGACTTCAAGGAGGAAGGCCCCTGAGGGAACTCCTTCAGCTGTCAAATACTGATCCTGTTTTTTTAGTCCTGTGGATTTGGGTCAATGGGATCCACTTCATGCACAATCCTCCAGTTCTGGCCTTCTGTGGTCTTTAATTACACATAAATAGCGTTTTCTGAATGGTTTTCTAAACACTCCACCATGTTTCCTCAGCTCCCCCCTACATGTCGTCCTCCTTCTGGGCATGCTTGGACTCCTCTCTCTGATGCAGTTAAACATGATGGACAGGAGCAGGTGCTCTGTCTCTCTGCTGAACCGGAGCTGAGGAGTGACGATGAGGAGTTATGTTTCCTCAACTGACGTCGAGTTAAAATAGAAGAAGGTGCGAGTGATAGAAACATCAACTGTTTATCCAAAGAGATCACATTTTTATCATACATAAGAAAAGCTTTTGTGCTTGTGTGTGTCAATACGGAGTGGAAATAAAGAGTCTGTGACTAGAGACAGAGGTGACTGAAATACAGCCTGGAGGAGATTTAGGGGACTTTAAGGCAGTGAATCAACTCTCCTAGTTTCACTGTTAAATCCTCTGACATTGGAAGAGATTAACAGACATAATTGGAAATATCTCAAAAAGTGAAAAATTTAATGCAAAATATTGTCTTTTCTTGCAGTTATCAGTCACATTAATACAAAACATGTTTCTAATACAGAAAAATCCATCTCTGACTTCATGATTCATTTACATCGTTCACATTTAAATATCAGACATCATTTTACAGACTGTTATGAAACTGTGCCTTGTTTTGCGAGAGTTGCTTTGTTTGTGTTCATTTCTTTCCTCCCATCTTGCTCCCCTTTCCTCTTCCTCTCCCCCGTGTGTTTCTCCCTCCTCGGCCCCGTCGGCTGCCTTCAAACACAGACCGAGCTGTAATCATAGCAACTTCATCTCCGCCGTCATCACTGTCTTCACTGCTGCTGCTGCTGCTCCTCCTTCTGGTCTTCTGAGGTAGAGTTTTAGTTACCTGAGGGATTTTAACAGTGATCGACTCCTGGCTGCTGCTGCTGCTGCTGGAGGCCCTCAGAGATGTGACCGGAGGGTCAACAGAGACCTCTGACCCCAGAAACCCTCCCCCTGCAGCAGGCCGTCTCTCCTCTCCCCTCACTGCTCCTCCATTTTTCATGGGACTCTCACTTGTTGTTTTTTCTTTCTTGGATTTGGAAGGGGACAGAGTTTCCTCCTCTCCGTCTGCTTCGTCCTCCTCTCCTGCTTCTCTCTCCTTCCTCTTCATGCAGGTGACTACTCGGCGGAGACGCTGGCTGCGGATCACCTGATTCTCCTGTTGCTCCAGGCGGAAGAACGAATCGATTCGCAGCTGAGTCTGAAACATGGAGGACAATAATGGGGCTTTATTAATTTAAATAGTAACTTTTTTTAAACTTAACTTTTCAAATGGAGATATGAAGTGAACTTTTCAAAAATAAGACCAATCAAGAAAGAGAACAATGATCTGTGAGCTGATCAGGATATTTGACTACATTAGATACTTTAACCCCTTATTTGTTTCTAGCTTTTTATGTCACTAAATAATTAACAGCAAGCTATTTCACCTTCTTATTTTAGCTACATAGTATATCATCTTATTTGAGACAGAAAATTTAAAAACATTTTATGTTATGTATCATATTTTACCTGACTTTGACAAAAAAAAAGGGGAATAAATATATTTTATTGAATAATAGGTTAGATTCTCTGGTTGAAATTGTACCTGCTGAGTGTTGAGCTGTTTGATCACAGGCTGAAGAGTCTCCTCGGTCTTCTGGCTGCTCCACCCAAAACGATTCAGACAAAATGTGCAGAAACTAGCTGAGGAAATGATACACACCTACTCAAAAATGAATGTCAGCACACAAGCACACACGTGGTGGAAGGATATTCTTTGATCATGTCTAGCTGTGGGCGTCCCCAGCTGAAGGTGCTGTCTGACATGTCCACAGTGGGCTCCAGGTAAGCTTGAGCCACCACAGGGCTGGGAAACCCCGGCTGCAGTTTCAGTTCTCTTAACTTCTTCTTCACCTTTGTGTCCCGGGGGTCAGACACCAGACGCTTTTTCTCCTGAGCCTCCGACCACCATTTACTGAAGAAAATAAACAAAGAGCAAACAAACACAGACAACTAAATCAGTTACATTAAGAAGAGTAATATTTTATTCAACTACTGACAGATGACTTATATTTTCAGTATTCCTGGCTTTAGAAAAAATAAACGAAGTTACTGTGCACAGCTGAAAAAATGAAGAAAAGCTAAACAACAAACAAACAAAAAAAACTGAAGGTGTGTGTTTCACACACACCTGAACTCTATGAGTGGCTCCAAACCCGGCCCGGGGAACTCATTTAGAATCTCCATGCCGGTCACATATCCAACCCCCGGCACGCCCTCTGTGTAGTCACTTCCCAGGAGATAAGCCAGATTTATCATCTTAGTTCTGTCCAGACCTGAGAAACATCAGAAAAAAAATCAAACGAGGAAATGAAAAGAAAAAAAGTAATAATGAAAGTAAAGTAAAAGGAGAAGAGGAAGGGGTGAGGTAAAGCCTCGATTGCCCTGTGAGTGTGATCAGGCTGCTGACAGCCCATCAGTCAGCTTTGGATCACACTCATTCACAAACAGCTGTCTCTGATATGTGCAATATAAACCCATCAGATTAGCAGGGTAATGTGTTATCGTAACACGACTTCAACACCTCATGCTTCTGTTTTAGATCAAAACATAACACGGTGACGCCATAAGACCGAACTCAACTCAGTAACTCAGCAGAGAAACGAACCGTAAACTGACACATTAACGTCTACAGGCTTCACAGAGAGGAAAACGCCACACACACGCATGAGGCAGCACTCACCCAGCTGGTTCTGCAGGTCGCTGAACTGATAGTGCTGGACGAATTTGTTCTGGCTGAAGAAGTTCTTGAAGACGTGTCGTCCTCCAAACAGCCACACGTCAGAGTCGTCTGTGATGGTGCCGTTTGTTTGATCCGCGCGGTCGAGTGCTGCACACTGAGCCTCGGCTTCCATCGGAGCCACCAGGAACGGCACGCCAAACAGCCGCAGCAGCTCCTGGAATCCAACGAGGAAAGAAGTTATTACTCATAAACACCCTACGTATGTTAATATATCCTGCGATACCCTCTGGGTGGATTTTAGATGTTAGTGTAGACGGGGATCTACTTTCATTTCAACATGAGCCTGGTGCATGTAACTGAGAAATATCTTTGCTCTTAGCAGTCTTATCTTAATACAAATGAGACATTAAGTGGTGATTTTATGAAGAAGAACACACGGACTGACTGTGAAATTTAAGACTGTGAGTTGATACTCACTGCATTGCTCTGGGAGAGTTTGGCAGCTGCATCATAAAGATAAGCATCCTCCATACGGTCTTTCACCTCCTCTGGATTGTCATATATCATACTTATACATGTGTATATGTATATATTTATAAACTATTACTGCAATATAAGCAAGTATATTTGTCTTTTTTAGGGGGAAAAAATTCATTTTTAGACATGACATGAGCCACATTCACATGACATCTCCAGAACTCTGCCCATTACCAGATTTCTTTGTTCTTCACAAACAATGCAGGTGTATTTTTTGTCTTTTAACATCTCAAAATAAGACCTTTTCTGGATTTGTGAGGTGATCTGGCTTAAATTAAGTTAGATATGAGATTTTTTCACAAACATTAAACACTTGCTTAGATTTCAGATCTCACAGTTATTGAGAATCATAATTCTTTGACCTAAGTTCAAAGGTTAGCAACATTTCCAGGCCTAACGTGTGTTTGTCTGATGTATCTGTGGCTCCATGGTTCACCTGGCTCTCCAGGTACATCTGTCCAGTGACGGTGTTGGCCATCCTCTCCTGCTGCTGCTTCAGCTCCCTCAGGTTGCTTTGCTCCATTTCAAGAGAGCTCTCCATAGCCTCCAGCTCACCCTGCAGCACAGAATATCATCATTTAGCCTGAAAGCGCTCAGAGGAGCACATCGTGAGGTTAACGCTGAACGCTGACAAGCAGAAAGTGTTTTTATGTTTTCATTTTAACAGCATCAGTTTAAACACATTTAGCAAACAGTTTGGTGAAGAAGGAGATTTGAATATATGAAAGCAGCTAGAACTTGAGTGATGAATCAACTAACAGTTTGCATATCAACAACGATCAGTGTAACAGTTGATAAGTATCAATAATGAGGTTGTAAAAAGTTACCTTCCAGTTTTTCTGAATAAACTCTTTAAAAAATCCAATCAGAGACTTTTCTTCGTGGGAAGTTAAGAAGTTAAATGTTGATACATTGCTTTTAAAAAGACCTTATTTAGTTTATATTAACTTTTGTTCTGTTGGTTGAATAACTTAATTGCCTTAAGTTTGTTGACATTAACCTCAACGATCTTCTATTGAGTCAAACCATTTCAGGAGGTAAAGGCTGCTCATCAGCCTTTCAGCTCCAGAAATCCAGTGGCAACCTCCTCTCTGATCTCACACGGGAGCATTAAGATTCATATATAGTTTTTGTCCAGATAGTGGGACATTCACCCAAGTTAAGGAGATTCATCTCATTGTCCTGATTCAGTAACTGAAACTAAAGCAGTTTAATGTGTTCAAAGCAAAACAAAAACCAAATAAATGTTGAAATTAAAATATGCCACATGCATGGTCAGTTATTAATATGTAATATGCTATTTGGGCAAACTAGCTGATCACTTTATTTCAAGACCTTGAGGACAGAGTCTGTTTGTCTGAACACTTACTACATCAATGTTTTCCCATTCGTTGATTGCTGGAGTCGAGATGGACTCTTCCTCTGTTCCCTCCTTTAACTCTTCCTCATCGCTCTGCGTCTTTTTGTTCTCCTCTTCCTCTGACGACACAACATTTGGTTCATCTTGAGCCTCCACTGAACCTCCCTCTGGCTTTTCTTCCATCTTTAACTCATCCTTATCCTCTTCTTCTGGTGATTGTTTTTCTCTAATCAGTACGAGTGAATCATCTCCATCCTTCTCTTCTTCTTCTGACACTTCGATAAAGCTTTCTGCAAAAAGATAAAACAGGTCTCTGCTGGTTGAATATTAACAGGATGAATGGGTTTGATCTGATATGTATATTACGGTACCTTCTGACTCGCTCTCCTCACTGGCCTCAGATTTCACATCTTCAGGAGGAAGTCTCTCAGTTCTTGCAGTGAGAGGCTTTGCATCATTCTGTGTAAAGGGAGTGATGGGTAATTTGTCCTGATTTGATGCAGCAGGTGCCTGTGATTGAAGCAGATCTCCATTCAGTCTGATGGATCCTCGCTCTGGTTCTCCTCTCTCTGTCTGTTCTTTAATTCCTGTCCTTGTTTCCTCTCTGAACTGTACTTTCTTCACTTCCTCTCCTGTTTCCTCCTGGTGTTGGTGCAGTGCTGCAGAGTGGAGCGCTTTGTTTCTCTGAGCAATCACTTCATCCATCTCGTCCTCAGAACTGCTAAGCAACAAATCATTTCTGCCTTGTAAGCTTCGTCCCGTCGTGTCGTCTTTAAAATTAGATTTTTTTGGTGACACAGAGTTGTCTTTGCCTCGTTCTGCCTCCTCGTCTGAGCTGCTGATGACCACCTGTGGGAAAGGACGGTGAATATCCGCCTCCACTTTAGAGTTTGAGGAGCTATTCAGACTCCTGTGCTCAGCAGAACCTTCATCTTCAGCAAGAGCTTGTTGGATGGCCAGTAGGGTACGTGGAGACACATTTCCGCTCTTATCCCGCTCCACCTTCTCTTCATCTGAGCTGTCATTCATTGCAGCCTGGATCGCTTTAAGAGTACGAGGTGAAGGTGGCGATGTGTTGTCCTGAGAGGGTTTGGACTCTGAGGTTTTGGAGAACTCTGAGGAGGGACCACACACTTTCTCATCTTCCTCACCAGCAGGACGCCACAGAGGTTCTGGTCTGCCCGCTGGTGGTCGGCTGCAGCCTGACAGAGAGCTCCCCGACCAGGGATCAGCTGCAGGACGACTCTCAGAGGGGGTCTCCTTCTTTTTGGAGCCTGAACAGAGAAATAGGAGTGAAGTTTTGAATTGGAAAAAAAACGCTTATTTCACAAAACAATAAAATAAACCAACTTTCCTTAAAAGAAAGAAAAACTCGAACCACAACATCATAGCTGGCCTCACCTTTTATAAGGATGTAGTGGGAATGGTCTTCAGAAACCAGTCGCTGGGACTCTACGTTGTGACTCTTGTCTCCGTCCTCGTTGTAAAGCTGTGAAGCACTTCCTGCACTCCTCTGACTCATCTCTTTCTCCACACCTTCCAGACGCTGGTTCAGATGGTTCCTCTGCAGCAGGCCAGCCAGCTGGTACTGAGAGAAGTCTCCAGAGCTCTGAAAGGGAAGTGGAATCCAAGTTTAAGAAGAGCAGATGATCAGTGTGTGTGTGTGTGTGTGTGTGTGTGCGTGTGTATATGTGTGTGTGTGTAATACCTCTGGAGGTTTATGGTACATGGTCCGGCGCCTTTTGGAAAACTCTTTCATGTCTTTGAGTATCTCATGTTGCATTTCAGGAGGCAGACAAGCAAACTCCTCTGAGTCGATGTCCACAGAGTTTGGGTTTTCATACAGCTCACCCTGAAACACAGCGAGCAGGCTGGCTTTACATGTCAGCTAACAAACTGATAAACAGTTAAATAAGTAGAAAATTCATTCCAGGGCACAGACCATCAAAGTATCCTTAACAGCATCACAAACTATTAAACTGTGTATCTGACACTGATGTTGTTTAACCAATGTGGGTTTCATCATTTACCTGATACATGTGAACGCTATCAGCTGTCCTCTCCCACTCTTTCCCTTCCTCTTCCTCCTCTTCTGAACTGTCAGAATCAAACACATAAAAGATGATTACAGCAGAGGTATTAAAGGTGAAACAACCCTCTTTATACACAACAACTCCTGAATGATAAACTCCCTGGGCTTCTGACCTGCTTTTGTCCTTCTCCTCTGGAGCTGGCAGAGCAGGCAGTATGTACATGTCGTCAACCTCATCTCTTCTCACACTGGAGAGGCTGGGGAGGGGATCCTGACTGGGGGAGAGGAAAGAGCAGTGGAGTTATTTGTTAGGACACTTCTTCCTTTCATTTTTTAAATTGATGTTTAGAGAGTGAGAGAGTTGAGCTACATGACAGGGGGATTTAGCAGGATCTGTTTTGCTATTTTGGGCCCTGTGACCCAAGAGCCAGGGGGTAAATGTTGTGTTTGCTGGTACGTCTTTACACCTGCTTCCTACCTGCGGTCTCCAAGAGCGGCTTTGATAGCTTGTCTCTTCAGGAATGTTTTGAGGAGTTTCTCGTTTGTCTGTTTGGACTCTCGGTTCAGCTCCTCTTTTCTCTGTCTCCTCAGCGCCTGCAGCATAGAAACAATCCTGTTCACCATTTGACTGAACTCAAATAACCTTGATCTGAAAACATCACTACAGATGGCTGTATATTTTCCTTTAAGCACAGGACATACCAGAGTCTGTTTCTTCAGCAGTGGTGCATCCCCATCAAACACAAAGACTGGCCTGATGCGGAAGAAGAGCAGCTTGCAGATGCGGTGAAAGAGGGTGAGGAGATGGGCATTCTGGACGCTGTTTCCGTCACGGTCCCTGACCCCCTTCACCGCCTGGTTCAGCCATATACTGATGTCTGACGGTCTGGTTAAGGTTAATACTGTGACTTTACAGAAGTCAGTTACATTAAAACATCTGACAGAGGAAAAGAAAGATGACATTCAGGTCCTAAAACATAGATCACAACAAAGTAAGGATACCAACAGCAAGGATCTTTCCCTCCAGGGTCTCGGGGTTGATGGGTTTCCCTGTGCTCTCCAACAGCCTCCAGAGTCCGTGCACTCCCATGTTAACTACGATACGAAATCCTTAACTGAAATATTAAACTAGAATCACTTTTATTTGAATTTTAAGCAAAACATCAGAGGAAAGTGGAGTGGAATAGCAACTACTGTCATCACAGTGGCTGTAACACTGTTTTGGTCCGTAAAGACAAAGGAAATGGTGATGGCATTCGATGGTTCCGCGTCTAATTTAATTCTCACACCGCCAATGAATGGAAGTTTTTTTTCCCCATCAGTTTTGAATTATTTGTCTTTAACAGTATTTATTACACACTATATTACATCAGTTGAATTGACCTTTGATTGTTTGGACTTCAGTCATTAATCGGGAGCAGAAAGTTTACTTAAGGGTTTATTTTCCCCTGACCAACACCTGCCAGGTTTTCTTGACAACGCTGCTGCTTGATCAACGTGAAGTCTTATGAGGTATTGTTAGTATGAAGTTGAACATATGTGTTTAAAAGACTGTGGGCGTGTATTCAGAACTGTTAAGTGACTTAACAGTGTCTTTTGCGTTAAGGACGTGGCATTTTCAGAGGAAGTTGTACCTTCAAGGCTTCCTCAGGGGAAAAATAATTGCACAACGCGTCTGACGCCAACTATGTCCGGTGGCAACAAAGCTGCTTGTGACTTCTTTCCGTGAAACATCGACGAAGATAAACCCCTCTCCACCCGGTATGTTATTTTAATAGTGTGTCTTAATTCAAGTATTATGAATAGATTTGTAGCTATACTGTTTTTCTAAATTCTCCCGGTAGCACAATTGTTACTGCCTTTCCGTGTTGTAGTTCTTTATGGCAACGCTACTCAAAAAGCTAACATTAGCAAGTTAGCTTTTATCGACGACCTCACCTTATCGCCGTTTGTTATCAGCTGTTTAACTCGATCTTTGACTAGCGGCTTCATCTGATCAAGGAGTAACAGCAGCAACAACAACAACAACGACGTTGTTTTAATATTTGTTCAATGTCACAGGAAGAAGATACGCGAGTCTTGGTTTGAACAACAGACTTTCATCATAACTTACCACCACGTCCACCATGACTGCTGTTGTGAGAGGTAAGCGTTGTTTATTTGCTGTTAATGGTTCTTTATGTTTCTACCAGATCAGCCAGGTGAACACACTGATTGGTAGTTGATGAGGGATGTTGACCATACATGTATCTTATGATATCACGCAGTGAAATTCGTCGTTATACTACACATTTTCGTTCATGCCTACCTTCCTTGTGTCTAATGGAAGAAACCCGAGACTTTTACAGTTTATAAAGAAAACAAAACAAACTATTAAGATCACAAAGTTAACTTGTGATGGCTGAGAATCCAAAATCATGCTGGGAATCAAATTCCACATAAGCCATTTCAGTACTTGAGTGTTGTGAAAACTGGCAGATTTTAAGATCCATGTCTTGGATGATGTTCTGCTGTGCAGAACAATTTGGTTGAAACAATCACTATAAACCAAAATCTGTCTGGAAAAAAGCAAACAAGATGCCAAGTTTGACTAGCTTTAGTAACATCATGCAACAATCAATATCTCGTCTTCCCTTTGCCAGAGAGGAAAAGTAGAATCTGTTTATTGACACCTTAAAGTTTTTAAAATCAGCTGTTTTCTTTTGGCCTTTGTTTTTTCTGCAGGCTCGGCCAGAGTGCCTGTTCGAGGTGCTGGTGATGGCATGGAAACTGAAAAGCAGCAGACCATCCTGGAGGTTAAGACAGATGCACTGCCACCAGCTCCAGCTGCAGTTCCCCTCCTGAAGGTAGCAAGCCCAAAACACAGTCCTAAATCCAATCACCCTTCTCCCGCTGTTACGCCGCAGCCCCTCGGGGTGCTCCATCTGGGCAAAGTGAGCCGAGAAGCCTGCACAGAGGTGGAGGCGGTACGGATTGTGGTCCCTCGTGCTGCCATTATCCGGACAGGCCGCACAGGACTCACTGAGGGGAAAGGAGAGGTTGGGCAACAAAATGAGGAGCAGAGCTCCCCACCGCTGCCTCTGCTGGAGGACTGGAAAGTTCAGCTGGAGAAGCTGCAGAACTCTGAACGCAGGCTGCTGCAGGACAAAGAGGGCCTCTGTAATCAGCTGCGTGTGCAGACAGAGGTAGGGCTCCAATGAGAGGGAGACATATACATCAAGAAATGAGATTGTACAAGTCAGGAATATGTCTGTTTCACCCATCAAATCATGAATCGTTTACATTAAACTTAAAGGAACATGGCTTGCTTACTTAAAATTTTCCTTGTCCCAGGTGAACCGTGAGCTAAAAAAGCTGCTGGTGGCGTCAGTAGGTGATGACCTTCAGTACCACTTTGAGCGGATGTCTCGGGAGAAGAACCAGCTGATTCTGGAGAACGAGGCTCTGGGTCGTAGTCTGGCACACACTGCAGAGCAGTTGGAGCGGATGAGCATCCAGTGTGATGTTTGGAGGAGCAAGTTCCTTGCCAGCAGGTATTGAAAAAGATCAAATGTACATAGACTGGTATTTTGTCTCACATAGTTCTAAAAAGGCTTGAAGATCCATTGTAGAACTGTTATAGAAATAAAAGAATTCTATTTTGGAATCCATCAGGGATATCATAAAGGCTCTTTTTTGGGGAATAAACTTTTGCATGTGTGTTGTCTGTGCAGAGTCATGGCGGAGGAGCTGACAAATGCCAGGGCAGCTCTGCAGAGACAGACCAGGGAGGCACAAGGAGCAATCCAGGACCTGCTGTTAGAGAGAGAAGAGTTCTCTAGAGACATGGTACTCACTCACAGGTAACATAGCCACCAATCCATCATCACTAAATTGAGATTTTATGGCTCTTATTTGGATACTCGCACAATGTTGACGCTCTAACAATGACTATAATCATCTTAGATTGTGAAGCCATACCGTATGTCACAGCACGGGTGATGCCCACAGAGCCAAAATCCTGATGTTGCTTGTTTTTCTGATGTCAGATCCTTGGAGCAGCTGCTGGTGTCTCTGCAGTGGGGCAGACAGCAGACGTACTACCCCAGTGCACAGCCTCTCGGCACAGGGGAACTCGCTGCAGCCAATCACAAGCTGGCAGATGCCATCAACTCCCACCTGCTGGGTAACACCAGTGGCAGCAGCAGCAGTTCAGTGAAGAGCAGCAGTGCAACAGCTGAGCAGCTCTGCAGCACACCAGCTGAGAAGATGGCTGAGAAGGTTAGTTTTACAGAAATTAGCATTTTGTAACATTCTTCCAAAATCCAAAGGTCTATAAAAGTGTGTTCTGTTTTTTTCTAGGTGCTGAAGATTTTAGATCCAATTTCCTGTTCAGAAAACAAGACTGATCCCCCACTTATCAACTCCCCCGACTCAAACTTCCTCAGCAGTAAGAAGAGCATCGGCAGATTTCACCCGTACACCCGCTATGAAAACATTACCTTTAACTGCTGTGAGCGCTGCTCTGGAGACATCCTGGTACTGTGAGGTCAAAGAATCTGACACTGGTGCAACTTCAGAACACATTTCAAATGACTGATGGCTGAGCCTGAGAGCAGCATGGAGGACAGCGCTGCTTTATTTAACCGAACATCTTGAGTAAACATCTATTGCATTTCTAGATCTTTAAAGAATGATTTTATTTTTTTTAATCCAGCTGCTCATATTTTCTCTCATGAGCCTGGAAAAGTGTAAACAAAAGAGTGGCTTGTTTCTGAATTTGATGTGAAAGTGATGAAAGCAGAATGCATTTCAGGGACACTACAGTTTTGTTTTAACCATGAAAAACAATATTTATTACTTGGATTTGAGGTCAGGAAGAGTTATTGTTGCTGAATAGACACTTTGAAGGTGTTTGCTTACTTAAACTTGAATATCAGGATTGTGTTCTCTAAGTTTACTGAGGCAATCCTGTAGTATTTATATGGAAACAACAGAACAAACTGGCTGTAAAGTGTAAGTGTTAGCCTGAGGCTCGACAGGGCTGCATGTTGAGAGCTGTGGGAAAAAAAAGACAATGAGCTGTTTGCACATGTGCTAGGAAGTCCTCTATTCTTTAGTGGACACCATTGATGTTGGCACAGCAGTATTTTGAAAACATTGCATTAATATATTGGGTTCTATTGCTGCTGCAGTATTGATTCAATACTTGATTTTCTGTCACTTTTATAAAGCAGCATTCTTCATGAACACCTCTGATTAATGTTTAAAAAAATCTTTATTTTCTAAAATCATTCTAAGATTATTTTTATTAAAAAGGATTGTTCATCCAGGTGATTATTTTTGATTCAGTATTTAATAATAAAAAAGTGGTGTTTCTTTTTACTTTTCCCTCTGATTATCTTGAAATGACAAGTCATATATTACTCATGACAGTTTGCAGTTCTCACATATTATGCTGTACAATATTTTGGTTTGTTTCAGGATGGAAAACTTGTAATGGTTAGAATATGATGTGTAGTAAGAGCTGACTTGTTTTTCATGAATGGACTAAAATAAAGACCAAAGTAGTTTCTACATTTTTAAAATGCATTTTCTTGTCTTTTTTTTTTTTTATAATTTAATAACTCAGAAAGTCAATGATCATGAACATATTAGTATTATTACAAGATCATTTTATTCACGTTATTCTTTATCCCACCACATCTTGTTCTTTCCTGCACCTTTCCCTCTCTCCATGGTGCTCTTAAAAGATGTCCGCGCTTTGGTTACAGCTTCTTTATGTCCTTTATATGCTTGCTGAAAAGTTGTACTGTCACTTTTAGGTCTTAATGGCCAGTTATTGTCCAGTCTTTGTCCATACTGTGACGCTCCCCTGACTCTGTTATTTGTCGTCACTTTCTGTGTCTTTTGCTGGTGGAATCCATCGTGCTTCCTCTGAGGCACAAACTTCAACGCCTGTTCCCATTTCCCTGTCTCCTTGATACTCAACATGATGCGGATCATTTGGTCCAGAGTCAGATTTTTGGCTCCCATCTCCCAGTGGAGGAACTCATCCAGTGGTAACCGTGCAGTGGCCAGCTTCAGGCGCTTGGCATTGGCTAACGACAAGCCAGACTGGATCGAGCGGTCCACTAAAGCCCCAATGATGTAGACCTTGGAGTAGTCGAACTTGTGGAGAACATTGGGAGAGTCTGCAGTCAGGTACACAAGCTGTTCATGGGGAAACATGTCAACATGCTGGCGGTCAGAGTTGGTGATGAGCAGGTTGTTCCATGCTTCTGCTCCATATCTCTTCAGCAGCTCCTGCATGTAGGCTCCATCCTTCTGCAGGTTGCAGAAGTGGAGGTGAAAGGGCTCAGTGGCACGTCGGTTCCATCCTTCCACCTCCATCAGCTGGGACACTGTGTTCTCCACCTCACGCCTGGACATGTTGGTGTCGTAGCTCATGTCAAACACCAGGGGCTGATCAAACATCATGGCCTGGGCACTCCTCCAGGCCAGGAGCTGGTCCAGGGAGCGGTCCCAAAACTTGCGAATAAATGTCCTTTTGAGTTCCTGAGGTCTCGTATCTTCATCTAATGATTCACTGTCTTGTCCTTTTCTCTGCTCCCTCAACGCTGCCTTCCTTTTCAGCTGTTTCTCCTTATTGGCCTTTTTGTGGCCCTCTTTGATAGCCAGGAACTTGAGGTACTTCTTCCTGGCAGACTTGGTGGTGAGCTCTGCTAAAATCCTCACCTGTTCATCATCAATCTCCTCAGGTACAAACTTCCCAGCTTCACGCCACATTGTGACCATTTCTCGAGTTGCCTCCAGTGAAGAACTTAACTTCGAATCATCTCCTGGTTCATTTTTTCTATCATCATAATCATCATCATCGTCGTCAACATTGTCATTTGCTTCACATTCTTTATTTCCTTTCTCTCCTGACGCTGCTTGAGATTTCATGACGGATTTCCACTTGTCCAGATCGATTATGTCCAATTCCCCTGACTTATCCGTTTGGGGCTGGAGAGCATCTTTCCATCCTGCGCTACCGGTGCTGAAGACGCGACCAAGGATGTGTGGTGGCCGGTGATCACAAATGCTCCTGACCGGAAGAAAACCTAAGATATTCCTCTTGGTAACACAGGCTGTCACACGATGACTGCATTTCAAGAGTTCAAACAAACCCTGGGTAGCGAAAAGACGGAACATTACAACAAACAGTTTAATATTGTCGTAAGAGTACTGAATCCCAGGAAACGTAAACAGCCACTGCTGGGCAATCGCAATATCTTTAGTGGTCCAAAACGAACATAAATTTCTGTAGTGCGATTTCTGTCCGTTTCGCTGCCATGAAGAAGTTAAAGCAAGATCAACACCTTTTTAAAAATCTGTAAGCCCCGAAGTTGTGCTTAGTTCTCGCAGTTTTCACGCGTGACAAGTACTGTCGGAAGGTCACGTTGGTATATGGTGTCACACTGTAACTGGTCGTACTGCAACTACAATCCATTGAATTATGGTGATGGGAATTTCAGCTGTTTCTAGAGAGTCGGTTCTTTGGCTCGGCTCAGTAGAAACAGCCGGATCTTTCAGCCTCTTTTGCGCTCATACTTTTAACTGTTTACAGTGAAACAGCATAGATTCTTGGCAAATTACACAAAATTATATAAATTAAAATATTTCAAATAAAAGGGAACAACGGTTATACCTTCAATAAGTTTGTAGTTTGGCTATAAGAAATCTCTCTCTCGCTCTCTCTCACTTTCTCGGTGTGTGTGTGTGTGTGTGTGTGTGTGTGTGTGTGTGTGTGTGTGTGTGTGTGTGTGTGTGTGTGTGTGAAACCCCTCCCTTCCCCTTGCTCTGTGTTATGGACCTCATAGTCTATGAAATAAATTCACATCAATCATAAACACTAGTTACAATATAGGGTTTTTTATATTAGTAATTCGTTGTTCACATAATTTTACATTATTTTTGGTTATGAATTAATTTAGGCAATATAAATGAGCCTTTCGGGAGCCGAAAGAACCAACCCTTTTAAGTGAGCCGAGCCAAAAGAATTGACTTTCCTTAAAGAGGCGGAATTCTCATCACCAACTGGGTGCAGTGCAACGGCAAGCCACTGGATGACGTAACTTCCCCTTAGCAGTTAATCAAGAAAGCTAACGTGCTAGCATCGAAAATGAGTTTGTTTTTGCCAAAGTTGACTTGTAAAAAGGACATAGATGACGTTATAAAAGGGGTAGCGGAAAAAGTCGTAGTTTTGAGGTTTGGAAGAGACGACGACTCAGTTTGTCTCCAGTTAGATGAAATTGTAAGCGGAACAGTGAATGCTTGTCACTAAATTCATACCCAATACCCCTTGCACTACTTGATTTTCTCTGTGATTTTGTCATATCTGTCTTCTCCAGCTGTCAAAAACTGCCCACGACCTGAGTAACATGTCCTCCATTTATATCGTCGATGTGGATAAAGCTCCCATCTACACAAGATACTTTGACATCAGTTACATCCCCTCCACTGTTTTCTTTTTCAACGGGCAGCACATGAAGGTTGATTATGGGTAAGTGAATAATGAATTTTACTGAGCTCTTTAAACCGTAGGATTGTCTTCATATTTTCGCATGTAAGCAGTTGATTTGAATATGGAGAGGAATGTTATCTCGCACACAAGCCTTTAAACTCTCAGATAAACAATCTAATACCCCTAAAGAATTTAATGATGATCCCCAACAATTGATCAGCTGTTTGTGTAGGTTTTGTCTAAAAACACATGATTCCTAAAGCCAAAGGAAACTTTTGGAGTTACTCACCTTGGAGCTATGTAGTCATGAAAAGTGGCAGAAAATATTTACATTGGAGAAGTTTGTTTTTGTATTATTTGTTAACAAATACTGTCTTAATTTGTAAGTGTTTATTGACGGACGCCGAAGTGGACATGCATCCAGACATCCTGAAAGTTTAAACTCTACCTCCAGAATATGAAAAGAACAAATTGAACAGTAATACAGTTATCTGGCTTCAATCATGTGAACGATTACAGTGTCAAGGCTACTGTTAAATTCTTTAGAGTCCAGCTCTGTCATCTCTAGATAATAGAATAGATGGTTTTTAAGGGATCTTATGAAAAAAACAGAAATATTTTTTTTCTCCCTCAAGATACTGAGATCAATGAGTTAAGATCTTGTGGGAAATAAAAGGTTTAATTGTTATCATGTGAAAACTTTTTGAAAGCATATCCACTTCTATTATTAAAGAACTTGCCAAATGTCTTTCATCAGTTAACCACAAAGTCTGCACATACACATGTAAGCAAAAGATAATCTCAGGGGAACACAGTCGAGGTAAGATTGACCATGTTTAATTGACATGTGATTGCATTGTCTTTCAGCTCTCCAGATCACACCAAGTTTGTTGGCAGCTTCAAGACTAAGCAGGATTTCATGGATCTGGTTGAAGTCATTTACAGAGGAGCCATGCGTGGAAAGATGATTGTTCAAAGTCCAATAGATCCTCAAAATGTTCCCAAATATGATCTCCTCTACCATGGAATTTAGAGCTTACATCTGCAACAAGGACTCACTGAGTGACACCTCCAGTAAATTACCAAAACTCTGACTTTTATCAACACAACATTCAAGTGTCCCACATTTGGACACTTTAGGTATCTATTGTACTATAGACGTCAAATGATTAAAAAAAAAAAAAGACAAAAAAACATTTATCCTACCTTTTTTGCCTCAAGCTACATTTAGAGGTTGTAACCCTTTTCATCATCTGTGTCACTCTAATCCTTTGATTAGCATGTAAACAAAGATGTAAACAGTGGTGGTTTAAAACTGGTATTCCAATTGTTTGATTTTTAACAGACTGACTGTTGTACACCTCAAATGTACATAATTTTTTTTGTGTAAGTGAAAGTGTTTGTAAACAAAAAAGTTGTTTACAAGATGACTTAAAACGTACATTACATGTGTACACAAGATCATTGTTTACTCAAACACCTGTGAAATGCAGTTACTGTCATGTTAAATGCAAAATTGAAGGGTCAAATTTAGAAAACTATAACAGACACAGTTTAATGGGCTTTGTTAAGACTTAAAGTTAACTCTATTTACATCAGGGTTTTTTTAAAAAACACATTTGTCCCTAGGGTTAACTCAATGCATACTTTTTGTACCACTAAAGTTTAACAGAGAAGGTGTGATACTTGATCTTTTTTTTTTTTTTTTTTTTTGAAAATGCAGTGTTGTGATGTTTCCCATGGAAAAGAAAGTGCATATCTGAACAGAAGTAAAGTTAATGTTTGTGCTATAGGTTTTTACAATAAACTTTTGTTATAAAATTACAATCTAGTTTGTCCCCATCCTTGAGCTTTGCATTTATGTATAGTGTAATTCTTTATTCTGCAGTTCATGATAACTGGTACTATAATTTGTTTGTCTGCATGATTTTACAACAAGCATGAAAACATAAGTAGTACTTAATACACTGAATTCTGCATCATCATACTTGGAAACCCAAAAATTACAGCCTCCAAAGGACTTCGAAATAAAGACATATCCCCAGAGAGACATAAACGAATAAACATGAATGTGATATATGTCTTATTTGCAGCCCTGTTAAATGCTGAATGAGCCAAATAAGAGGCATCATTTTCAACCTTTTTTATTTTGTCAGGAGGACATACGGTGAGTGCAGCAAGTTAGACTTGGAGACCCAACTTTTAATGTGGTTTTGTCAGAGCCCTATGTGTGTGTTTTTAAATTTTGTTGCAGGAGTTTCATCACAGGAGTCTGCCAGTTAAATCACAAAACACATTTGTGAATAGAAATAAATTCATCATATAGAATCTGGAATCAGGAATGAATGATATATACAATTTAAATGGGAACATAAAATTGTATTCTATTCATTTTCATGCATTTACATTGCATTTTATCTGATAAAATAAGAAAAGATAAGGAAAATCAGATAACACTTTGCTGAAGCATTACAGGCATTTACAACAAAAACAAAACAGGAAAATTAAGCACTATATATATATATATATATATATATATATATATATATATATATATATATATATATATATATATATATATATATATATATATATATATATATATATATATATACATACATACATATATAATAAAAATGGAATGAACCAATAGACAGTTTTAGAAAAATCGAAATAAAAATATAATGACAACATTAACTAGGTTCATTCAACCAGGCCTCCATTGTAGCTGTTGTTCTGAAGTTTATGATTAAAAACGAGACAGTAAGAGGGGAAGTAAAACAAACCAACAAAAATGATGTTTCTGTATGTTTCAAAAAAAGATTTCCTAATAAAATGTATTTTATATCGGAGAAGTGAATTTAATAACAGTCTCCTATGCTTTAGGTTTAATAAATTAAGTACAATGGACATTGCTTTATTTTGGGGAAAAATAAAACACATTCATGATTTTTCATCTCTTTAAACTTTTCCATAGCTTATCTGCTTTTTTAAAAAATCCGTTTTCTGTAGAATCAAGATCTTTTTGTATTAAAATGAAACCTACAGGAAGTACTTCTTGTCGTAGCGGAAGTCAAATCGGAAGTGACACAGTAATGGCAGCGACCTTGTGTTAAGCATGGTGTATATAACAGTTATTAGTTAAGTAGCTTTAATACTCGTATATGGACTTTAGTAGGTGAAGTTTTGTGCTTATGGTGTTAGTGTTACGGTGAAAATGCTCTCCATCATAAAGGCTGCTGTCGGCGGACTGACCGGTGTGTGCAGAACCCACGGTCACCAAGGTAACTACTTAGCTAACGTTGACGTTACAACAGTGACATTAGTGTTCGCAACACTCTTCGTCATTGACCAGTGTGTCTATCAAAAATGGATTTTGTACATTGCACTCAACGTGTAGCAACTTACACTATCAAAATAAAGTGAATTGTTGGTGGTATCATCAAATTTTGATTTTGAAAATTGATGAAATGCGCTGTGCAGTAAGGTAAAGACTAAACTATTGTAATGCTAAATTAAGAACTTTAAAACTATATACTGTCACACACCAACCTTGAGAAAACGACGTTTGCATTATAAAGAAAACCCCAACTTGCTGAGGTACAATAAAGCCGAGGTAGAAATGTTAGATGTGTGATTGTCAATGAAGATAGAAGATGTTTTTTCCACAGACATTGAACAGACAGGGCTAATTGCCAACAGTACATGAGTGCTGATTCTCAAAGGAGCACTGACAAAAAATGCTGAAACATCTTCCATGTGTTCAACACTGGAACAAAATCCTGTACCAATATAAAACTTTGTCTTCTATCTGAAGACAGTCTCAGCTGATAAGCAGGCTCAACTAAACCAAGTTTTGACCTCCATATCAAGCTTTGATTTACAGCACTACTTTGAGAAACAGCCTTATTTTGTTTGGATTTTGGATTCTGAATCATGGGAAATATATGACTCCCTCAAGGCTTTCTCCTGCTAATGTTTAGTGAAGGACTGGAAAACATAATGCAAAGAAATTAATCTATCTTTTGTTCTACAGCTCCTTTATACAACCATCTGAAAGTCCTTGCTGCTGGACTAAAGACACATGAAATACCCCCAGACTTTAGTGGTAAAGTAATCTCATCTTCAGCATCTGTTATTGTCATTTCTATGTCATGGTTTCAGATATTTTTTCTATGTGAATGAGATTTTTAATTATGTGGATTTTTATTAATCTTCACTCATGTGTTATCCCCCCCTGAAGATGTGGTGTTGCCAGAGAAACCAAAACTAAAATTTCTGAACAAAGTGCCCAACTTTAAAAAGGCCAAGAAAGAGATGAAGAAGCTGCAGGACATCCAAGGACCGGCTCAGGCAGCAAATACCTTTACAACAGGACAGTATGCTATTGTGGTCAGTGCATTTATTGTGTGTAAATGATTGCGTTTACCTGTAGATTTTGAATATCAGGCCCAACTTTTATGAAAGAACAGATCTTATAGCAAAATATAACCAGAAACTTCGAGACTGTTGCCATTACATAATCACAAAAAGTGGGCCCTGTGTACTCTATCTCTCTTTTTGATGCGCAGGCCCTGGGAGGAGGCTACCTTCACTGGGGTCACATAGAGATGATACGCCTTACTATCAATCGCAAGATGAATCCACGCACAACCTTTGCCCGCTGGCGCATCAATGGTCCATACAAGCCAATCACACGCAAAGGTCTGGGTCAACGCATGGGTGGTGGCAAGGGAGCCATTGACCACTATGTGACACCTGTGCGCTACGGTCGATTAATTGTGGAGGTGGGAGGAAAGCTCGAGCTTCAGGAGGTTCAGCACATCTTGACTGAAATAGCAAAAAAACTGCCATTCCCTGCCAAGGTGAGAGGACATATACAGCAAAACAAAATCATTGCCTGCTCATTATGATTTCTAACATATACATTATACATAGCGAAATTTTTAGAGTGAAGAAAGGTAAATGATGCATATTTGATTTTTTTTTCACATTAGCATCTCTATACAACTCTTTAATTAAAGTGTTTAACCTCTGTTAAAGCAGGATTGATTAAAGGGTGGTTTTATTAGGCTGCATCAGTCTTAGATAAAATTGTTATTTGGAATTAAAGCTGATTACATACTATATAAACATAAGAGAAGTTGATCAGGCCTCTTTGCAAAATGCATGCAGTTCAGTATGCTGAACAATTAACGTAAAGATATGCAAATCAGCAGGAAATACTAAGTAAATGTGAATAAAATATAAGAAGAGATATCCTTTTGTCATTAATTTGTTCCCTTTGTTATCATGTATAACAACTACATTTTATTTTATTCAGGTTATGAGCAGAGAGAGTCTTGAAGCGATGCACAAGAAGCAGGCTGAAATGGAACAAAACAACCAAAATCCTTGGACCTTCAAACAGGTAGCACGAGGCAACATGCTGGGTATCAGGAAAGTGCTCAGCCCCTTTGATGTGTGCTGCAATGGACGCTTCACAGGCAAATTTCACCTCCCGGGGAGAGTGTGACACACTAGAGGGACTGAAATCAATACAATGTCATACTATACACCAAACTGACTTCACCAATCAGGAAGCAACCATAATTTGAAATGTTTCTACTTTCAGTCATGTTTGAACATTTTTTTTTTACTTTCTTTTTTTCTCAAAACATTTTGATTAGCTGAATTTGAATTTTTTGTGATGGATTTTTCTCTTTTCCTCTGCTCACTAAACTAATAAACCAGTGTAAATAACCATGTTTCATTTGTTGGATAAAGTATGTGACCTGGTAGGTTTTTTTTTTTCCTTTTTCCTTGATATTAAAAAAAAATTAAAGATGTTCAATTGGACAGGTGGGTAGACCTGCTGTCTGAAAAACAAATGTACTTCCATGCATACGCTTTATATTTTTGTGCCCTGCGCTTAGACTCACAGGTAGGGTTTTCGTTGTACTGGGGTCATTTCCAGCCTTATCATGTTTGCAGCAGTATTCTTATACAATAGTCTTTCATTAGGCTTTGCGGATTGAACATGTACCCACTACTATCAGATGTTGGATTCTTGCGATGAAATTTAAGTCATCGGGGGAAAAAGCTGCCTGGCAAGCAAGAAACTGGGTAAATATTCACAGGCGACGCATGCGCATCTCATACCGTTGAAGCATTCGAACAGCCGCGCGAAAATTAGCTCTTCCGCCAACTTTAATTTATCAAATTATAGAATTTGTTCACACATTTACGACTGACTGTGGGCCTTAACGTTTTATAACTTGACCTAGTTCTTTACCTTATGACAAGAAAGCCCATGTTTTGTTTCTTTTCTTCTAATGCGAGTTAATTTCTGTTAGATTACAGAGACGTCACAGTATCGATATATTAGTCAATAATTTTACCTAATCATTTAGTTGCTAAGTCTGTACACATGAAGCCTGTACGAGGTTCAAGTCGAGCTGCGTCAAAAACTCCTAACCTGAAAAGTAAGCAAAGGAGGGAGAAGGCGACAAAAAAGGCGAGCAATCAGGTAAGATCTACCTTGCAAGAAAAAGCATGTGAACCCTTAAGATTACCTGGATTTCTGCATAAATTATGTTAAGAACTGGCAAACAGTATACCAAAGTACCACACAAACAGTTATATTCATTCAGTAATATTCTTGTGATTTCTGGTGTGAATCGATATCTTGTGGTCATGCCACAGCATCTCAGTCGGGTTTAGGTCAGGACTCCAGAAGGTGTATTTTCTTCTGTTGAAGCCATTGTCCTGTTGCCTCACCCGTCTTCTGTTGAGGTTCAAATGGTGGACAGATGGCCTTAAGTTCTCCTGGGAAAAAATGTCTTGATAAACTTGGGAATTCTGTTTAGAAAAGAAGAAAGAAACATGTTTAGTCCCTGAGGCAGCAAAGCAGCCCCAAACCATGATGTCCTCTCTTTCATACTTCAGAGGTTTTGATGTTGGCGTGCTGTGCTTTTTTTCCTTTAAACATAGTGCTGTGTGTTCCTTCCAAACAACTTTGGTTTCATCTGTCCACAGAACATTTTGCCAGTTAGTGCTGAGGAATATCTAGGTACTCAGTCACAAACTTCATAAGTGCAGCATTGTGAACATACTTTTTCCAACCTGCACTATAAATGTTTGCTTGGTGTATGTTCAATAAAAGCCTGACAACATATCATTGTTTGTGTGATATTAGTTTTAGAAGACCGTGTTTGACTATTATTGTGACTTAATGAAGATCAGAACTCATTTTATGCAGAAATCCAGGTCATTCCAAAGGGTTCACATACTTCAGCTGATGTTGACAGGTCTGATTGAATCTTAAGTTCTTCATATGCTTTAATTACAGGACTTGGAACCCAAAGTTGGTGTAAAATCCCAGTCGAAGCAAGCACAGAAAAGGAAAGGTCAGATCATATTACATGTCTTTCTACCTCCATAATTTTGTTGTGTGTATTTAATTATGCCAGAAAAATAATGCAGCACACTGTGTAGGATCACAAGAGAAACCATTCCTGTTTGTTTTCTGTATTAATACTGTTAGCTAAAGGTTCACCACCAGTCCCTGGAAACAAATTCAAAGGTCAAGAAACATGGAAGCTGATGACTGGATCCTCCATCTCTGCTCTGGAGAACATGATAGACTTATCAATACTGTAAGTTTTGGACATATAAACCTTGTTTGTTTCTGCCTGATTTATTCTTGTCGCTATTACTCTGTGGTAAACCATAGAAGCCCATTTGCAAAACCAACAACCATCAACATTTTAAGGGCTTTTTTTTTTTTTTTTTTAAAGAGCAACTCTTTCCTTGATACGGACAGAGAAGAAAGAGAGCCAGGAACATCTGAACACAATGAAAAAGAGGTGAGGAATAATGCAGAAAATAAAGAGATATACAGACATTACAAACCTCGACATCATCATAACGCAAATACATCAATGATGGGTTATAATATATTTTAAATATAAAACATCAAGATAGTTTAATTGCTGATCTCTTTCCCTCAATTATTGTAGGTTTCTTGCACAGTGTGCACAGCTCAAAGTTCCTGTGAGCAAACAGAAATCTATCGAGCGTTCATCTCAACAATACCATGAGGAGATGAAGAAGTCTGAGGTTGGAAAGAAGACCCTGGAAAGACTAGAGGTGTGAAACTAATAATAAGGGCTCCAGTGTTGTGATGTTGTGATTTCCACCCAATGTTGAACCTTAAAGGTGATAATTTACCGCCTTTTGCTACTGCTTTCATCTGTGTTGTATGTCCTGTTCCGGTATTGATTAGATGTCCTTATTGTCCTGTAGTTTTTTATAGCTATGGGTATTTGTGTTTGACATTGGGAGTTTTATAGATTCTTAAAAAATAATAATGAAAATCATTTAGTTGCAGTCATACATGTAAAAATATGGTAGAAATCCTGAGCTCACACACATTGTGCTACGTGATGTGTTTGCAGGAAGATTTGAAGGCTGTGGTCGGCGCTCTGGAGAGGGCAGAGGAGCAGACAGCGTCTTTGCAGCACATGTGCAGCATGCTGAGAGACCAGGTCGAGGAAGAGGAGGAGAAAGCTAAAGAGGTCCTAAACACTTACACTTCAGAGACTCAAGAAAACAAACTTCCTTTAACTGGAGCTATTTTATTACTCTTGTCATGGGGGGCTGGGGGGGGGGATTTGTTAGAAAAATAAAAAGTGTGGAAAGTGCAGTTTTATTGATTAGAACTTAGTCATCAACAGTAACATAAAGTCACCAATAATCAGGCAACTGTCTGAGCTGTGCATGCAAAGCTAGCAGGGAAAACAATAGACTGTATATAGAACGGACAGTGTGGCTCCGACTTTTACCACGGTACGGTTTTGAAGCCAAAAACCCTCCGTCACAGGCCGCCATTGTGCAGCCAGAGTCTGCACTGTAGAGACCTATGAGGAACTCTGTGAAAATCTGAGTGGAAACGGGTGACAAAAATAATTTATTTTTTTGTATTTAGACCATCTAATCTCTTCTTAACTGTCCATCCTGATGTATTTTATTATTCCCGAAAAAACCACATGAACAGCAGCTGTCAGTGATCGTTAAACCAGACGTAAAACCCTGTTTTTAACCTCTAATAACTAATGAAAAAGAAACATTTCATATAAAAGGGGACCTGAACACAATGCAGCCCAATAATGTCTAAATATCACCACAGCATACAGATGTGAGAAACGTTTCTACGAGGTGTAATGATTTTTCAAAGTTTGACCTCAGCCCATCTGGAATGAATAGAGAGGCAGAGTTTTTGACTTGTACTGCAGCCAGCCAGCAGAGGGGGCAGTTTGGGTGCGGACCTCAGTTTGAGCTGAGCAAGATGACGTCCATTTTTTTTCCAATCTATGGGGAAAACCTATATCGTTGACGTCAGTGATTTTGCGATATTGATATCTTGAATGTTCGTATCTAGATATAGATATGATAACGATATGTCTCTCAGCCTTAAGTTTTACATCCTGTATATATGCTTTCACTGTTTATCCATCACACAACTACCAAATAGAAATGACGGAGACTTGTGTCAGAAATAATCTTCGCCAGTGGTGATTTATTTCTGAGAAGAAATTTTAATTTAACAAAATTTAGTTTTTCTGCTGCAGACCGTGAAGGATGTTTAACAAGAAGGTCAACGTCTGAGGCTTAGTATGATGAAAGAGTAGAGGAAAAGAGCCCTTACATCTTATTGATAATGTTGCTCCTTTAACTGTGTTACAGAACATAAAAGATCATATGAGAATCCCTTTAGAGTCCTGTAAAATATAATAGTCATTGTCATTTTGGTTACAATATTTACAAACTCTGTAAAAACAGCAATAAAAAGGCCTTTTCAACATCATAATTAAATTGACCCAGAAATATAAAGGTAGACAGCATTTCTCCAAACATTCCCCCGCCTTTTTAGCATTTGTGGATCTGCATGCTTCTTGTTAGCTAAGTTAAACAACATCTAACTAAATAATACCTTTTACATTATCAAAGCAGAGGTTTTCAGAATAGTTCTTTGTTTTCCTGATCCTCAGACCATAAGATAAAGAGATAAAGAATCATTAATACTCTGTTTTCACCCTTTTCTCTCACAGATTTTACAGATAACTGAACAAACAGCTCTTCATCTCCCCCCCTTTGCATCTGCACAAAGATGAGATGGTATCAGAGGTGAGCAAGAAGGGTGCATGAAACACTCTTTATAAGCTCTACCATTGTGTCTGCAGGACTTTTGCACAATATTTTGAACTATAGGGTTCATTTCCTCTATCACTGTTGTGAATAAGATGTGGTAAAAATGTCTGAGTTAACATTTCCTCTGTGATTACACAGGAAAGTTCAAACATGTTCTCTGTTGTGCAACTTCTGTGGCATATTGTGAAAAAAGTATTGAAGTCTGTCTTCTTTGGAAAGAGAACATATGAGCTGCTGCTCTGTGTCATCTAATCTGATTTTATCAGCTAAAGGACTAAACCTAGTTTTTTTTACTTTGAAAGTTATATAAAAATGGTCTCACCATACAATCACTGTAAGCAATCATAATGTAATGTTTTCATCAGGTGCTGAGGAGAAATATGGCACCAGAAAGGGAGCCTAAGAGGACTGCACAGTAACCTTGAAAAACCCTGCAAGCATCACTCGGTGTCCAGGATGCCCAGGTGCTGCTTTTTAATCTGCGTTATCTGAAACGGCTGTTTGCCTTGTTCAGAGAGGAGCTTTGTTAAATTTTTTTCTTGCACAGATCAGAGAAACCAAAAGGAAAATCTACAGAAGTTCGAAATGAGAACACACCATAAGGCTTTGGTTTGTGTGGACCACAGTTCCACTTGTGCCTCCTGGTACACCTGGAGTTAGTTTCAGACAGGAAGGTTAACTACTGTTTGTGGCTTTGTGATGTTTCTAACCATAATAGTTCTGTTCATATAGAAATGAGGATGACAACTTGGACAGTGATGATGGCAAAAGCTGTTTTCTTTAAGTCAAGAAAAGCACTGAAGTCGATTCTGAGTTGTTGTTTTTTTATATCATTTATTGAATTCTTGCCTTTCATTGTAATCTGACAGCTAAGACTGAAACAGGAAACAAGGAGAGAAAATGAAATGTCACAGAATCAAAGTTATATTATGTTATAAGCATGTGCACATTAATATTTGGGCTCCTGGATGACCTTTTCAGATTTCTGCATTAAGTGATTTGCAGCGTTCAAGTATTTCTGAAAATTAAAGAATGGACTATTTAACTGTGGATGCGTTTATCTGCTTCAACATCACCACACGGACAGTTTAAGTAAATGCTGTACCTGCAAACTGAGACTTTCAGGTTGCTTGTCATAAAAGTTCTTCTCAGGTGGGCTTGGGTCATGTTTTCAGATAACTTAAAAAATGTTTATGTATCATCTGCTGTAATTATACGGACGCCCTTTAAAGAGTTGAAGTATTTTATTCATGTTTTAATGCAGACAAAATAAATGTAAAGTGCTACCATTGAGTACAGTTCCATTCTTTTGGTCGAAAAAGTGACAAAAAAGATTCACTCTATACACAAACAAACAAAAAATATTAAAGCTACCCTGTCATAAATTCAGTATTATATAATGATCTTGCAACAGTTTTACTTCCCGTTCAGCGTGTTGCTGCTTCAGTCCCCTCACAGACACACATCCGCAGGTTAAAAGAACAACTACCCTGTACTTATCAAGACCTGTTTGAGTCACTGCTCATACAGAAAATATTATCTTACTATCATGAAGCACCTTAGTGAGGCAGCACAGATACAAGCTTCTGACATTCTTGATTGAACTATTAAGCAAGGGTAACCCTTTGGCCAGGAAAAGACATGATGCTGTGTTGACTTTGGCTTGTTTTTCCTCTCTCATGAAGGTGCTGCCTCCTGCCCACTCATATATGCACAAGACCATTCATGCATTGTTCTTTATTAGCATGCCACAACAGTAACTACATTTTTGGCCTCTACAGTCATCTACTTCCACTGTTCATCTTGATATTAATGACTGCCAGAAACCACAGCTGCTTCAGAGTTTGATGAGATGTTTGTTTATCTTTCTGATGCCAGTGCTGTGCTGTAATATTCAGTATTTTTGTTTGCCTGACAGATCACAGGGTTCAGTTGTATTTTTCTAATGCACTGTAACAACTGTTTTCAGTCTTTCAAGCTAACATTTTCACGCCAACACTTTGTCTCTTTGGTGGCCCTGAAGTGCAGAAGACAACAAAATAGAAAGAAAAGACCGCATGAATACAAAAGATAGCACACTCACAAAAGTGCAAAACATGACAACAAAAAAAGAAAACAACCAAAAAAAAAGAGAATGTAACAACAGAAAAAGAAAATGCATGTTTAAATTTTGTGTCATGTTGTCCTCCTCCAGTCCTCTCCTGACTGAAGTGTTGACAGAAAGATAAAAATATTCACATTTTATATACAAGAAATTTACACAAATGGAAAAATGAACCCTTTATATTAATGGCAGCAACATGTTTCTTGCAGTCAAACACCCTCACACTTACTAATTCTCACTTAAACATTTATGCACAAAAGTTTTGTACTTGGCCTGAATAGTTTTGCCTCACAAAGCCTCAGCACAAAGATGTGATGAATGTTTTACAGCAGGTTAGATTAGTTCAGAGGGGTTTTGAGCAGCGTTTAATACATTCATCTCCTTGCAGCAATCTCATGACATTCTGTGGTGTGTTCTTTCTTTTCAGTCACAATTTTAAACATGCATATGTATGGTTTTAATCTGTGAAAAGTCTCCACCTCTTGTCTACATCTGTGAATTTTTAAGCGAGTTTTTTAATGACTTTCGTCGAATGGACTCTGTGGAGTCATCACTGAAAAGTCGCTCAATCGTGGACACGAGTGATGCTTTGATAGCACGGCTTAAGCCTCGGGCGGCGAACACATACAGCACCGGGTTCAGAGCACTTTTGATGTACACCAGGAACAACGAGATGTATGTGCCAAGAACTGCACTCCTGTACAGCACCGCCCGTTCAGGACGTCCCTGAGACAAGGCTCGAAGGAAGCGACATACAAAGTATGGCACCCAGCATGTGAGGAAGAGGAGCATGGTTATAAACATCACATGGTACATCCTGGTCATCCTACGGGCGTTTGAGGGAGTTGAAGAAGTGGGTGTTGGCGGCATTGATTGGTGAACAGTGAACAGAACTGCCATGTTACTACCCAAAAACACCAGCAGCGGCAGGATGAAACCAGCTGCTGTCTCTGCAACAAACAACCCCATATAAAACTTCGTGCTCTCAACACACTGATATGTCCCGTTTATGTTCCCCAAGTCAGCACTAAAGTAGTAAGGGATAGACAAGGCTGCGGCTATCAGCCATAAGATGACACAGGCCACAGGAACGGCCCAGTTTGGACGGCGCAGTCGAGCCCACACAGGCCTCAGCAGACACAGGCAGCGCTCCAGGGCCACGGCACAGAGGAGGAAAGCGGAGGCGTATAAGCCCAGGCCTCGAAGGAACATGACTACCTGGCAGAGTCCACGGCTGAAAGGCCAGCTGCAGTTATCAGCCAAATAGCCCAGCATGAGGGGGGTACGCAGGAGCAACACCAGGTCAGCTAAAGCCAGGTTCAGCACGTAAATTCGGAAACTGCTGGCTGCACGTGTCTCCTCCCTGCTGCCTCTGCGGACCAGGTGACGTTGACCCCGCATCCCAAGGGCCCAAACTACGAGGCCGTTCAGAGTGACACCCACCTGAAGGAAGGGGAGTAGTAAAGCTGAGTCATGTGGTGCATTTAGTGTGGAACAACTTTCAAAGACTGTTTGACATTTGATGAAATGCACCATTTGCTTGAAATTTTGAGATTTGTTTCATTTTGATTAATGAAAATCAGTGGAAAGAATTAGCTTAGCTAAGCATCCAGAGACATGAGGGACACAGCTAGTTTGGCTTTTTCCAGTAACATCGTCTGTTTTTGACCATTGTGTCCTTATGTCACTTACAGTATCCAGCTCCAGGATTAGTACTTTTCACGCTCAATGTGTCTCTAATTCTTTTGCTTTGAATCTTTTATTGAAAACCAACCAATTCTACTTCAAAATTGGACAACCAAAATCTGTCCTGAAACAGACCGATCATATGCTGTCGCTTGATAATTGTTTGAGCTTAATGTGCAGTAGTAGTGTATGATATGTGCAGTATTTCTCACCAGGAAGATGAGAACAGTGACTGTGATTTGTATTCCTCTCACTGCCTCGTCTTGACAAAGGCTGCTGGAGCGGTTGGGACGAGTTAGCTGTGTTTCATTCATATCAGCCTCTGTGTTGGCGTCAGACCAGACTGACGATGAGCTGAAACACATGGAGGAGAGATTTGATTTGAACAGGTCGGTTGATTTTATTTGATTTTCTTCTTTGAATGTTGCTTGAAGCATGGAAATAAACACATTTTTTAAAGAAAGATGAAAAATGTGCAACATGTATTATTGCATATGAGTATGGATTTCACGTAATGGCCTTAGTTTGAGACTCAACAAGTGATGTCCACATCACACACTTCCTTCTTTACATTAGTTTTTTTTTTCCCTTCCTTTATCAAAAGCTGTTCTGCATAACAATTGAAATGAAACATAAATTATTTCTCCTTTTGCTTTTGGGTGAGTTGAGCTTTGCAGTTTTTCATCTCACCTCAGCCCCCTAAACATCTTTTTAATCAACTGAAAGAACAACTGACCTGAAGTTCCCTCCTGGATCCCTTTCCCTTAACTTGAACCCAAACCATCCTTTTATTTTCAAACATCTTCCCCAAACCAGAAGAAGAAGAAGAAGAAGAAGAAGAAGAAGAAGAAGAAGAAGAAGAAAACACTTGGCAATTGAGTTACCTCAATGTGACCATTTTATCTTTTCTTATCCTGTCTCAGTGACATGATACATACATACACTTTTCTTGTGTTAGTTTTATTAATGATTACAAAGAAAGGCATCTGTCAGAATGTCCTGTAGCTCCCACTGCCTCGGGGCTCTGCCTGAATGTACTTGTGCAGATGGAATGAGAACAGCATGCATGCTAGGACACCTGTGTTAATGAAGACACCTCCACACCTCAAGTTGTACACGATAGCAACTCTAACGTTTGCCAGAGTAACTGACTGATGGCACATGTTTCCTATATCCAATGCACATGAAGTCCAGCTTTCTAATATCTATAATCACATGTCACAAAAATTCACAGATTTACAATCTATTTAAAAACAGTTTAAAAGAGATGCTCACTGACTTAAGAAGAGTAGTTCTTACCTTTTATTTGCCTTGTGTGTGGGACAAATAGGGCAGGAGATTAAAAGAAAAGGAGTGCCTTCTTGATCTTATAAGAACACAGCTCTCTCTCTCTCGCTCTCGCTCTCTCTCTCTCTCTCTCTCTCTCTCTCTCTCTCTCTCGCTCTCTTTTCTGTCTGATTGCAACACACACTCCTTCCTATGTACTTATCATGAGCATCAGAGGCTTAAGTTCTGTTCATATGAACCAATGACATGTCATTTCCTCTGACTCAAAACATTTTTATTGCCAACATTATATGAGTAAATATTAACCCTAGAGAGACATAAAATGATAAGTGCATTCACAGTTTTCCACACAGCTAGCATGAATATTCATTCATTGAAACAGATCTTATGTTTAAATACAACACTATTTGCTTCAATCGTGGAAAAATTCTTCTTGAAATCACTTTTCATTTCTGGAGAAAGTTTTTCACTTTCTACACCCAAGCAGTACAAACAGCACAGAAATGCTTGCATTGTTCTTGGCAGTTTATTAGATTTTACAGCACAACCCACAAGACAGTTAAGCCAGTAGCTAAAATGGATTTGAAAATACGGTTGAGACGAGGAAGTAGGATTGGCAGTGACCTTTTTTAAGAAAATATAACATCAGGCTTTTATATAATGGGGTTTACCTATGAGCAGAGGCTAAACCTGCTCGCTAGTAATGACCCTTTGTAGACTTGTCTGGTTTAATATTTAGCTTCCTCTGTGTCCACAGACAAATTTAAAACCACAAGTCTAAAGGAGAGTGTATGTCCATGTTCCTTCAAATTTAAACCTTTAAAGATGTCTTTTTAACAGAATGTTTCTGTTCCTTGGCTAATTATCTTAATGTTAGGTTCATCCTTATGGCATGGCATTATGGAGCATATTCAGAGCAAGACTGATTCCCCCACGATGCACCACAGGAGGATACAGGAGGTCATTTGTGCCCGTGGTCATCAGTCTTCATAACGCCTCCCTTTAAAATCACACACCCAGACACTGGATTAATAACCTGGAGCATTATTTTACTGGGACCACCCATAGAAAATGCAATAAAACACATTCAAAACAATGAAAATAATGCTTATCTTATTTAGAACTTATTGCTTATTTTATTATCTCTTGCTGCTGTACTTGTGTGAAGAGCAATGGTAACACCAAATTTCCTCCTCAAAGTATTCAAATTATTTCTGATTCAGATTTTCTATTCCCCTGTTTTAAATTTTAAAATCACCTCCTTTCAGCCTATTAATGTTAAATCCAATAATAAACCCTCAGATAATAAGGCAAAACAGAGACCCCCCCCCCCTTCTTGCATTAAAAACAGACAAATGCTTTGATATTTTTGTACTTTAAACTGTGAGGATACCCAAACCAGGATCATCTGGATCTCAATAAGCCAGACAGTTCAAGCTGTTGTCATTTTTCTCTTAAATAAATGACATATTAACTCTGCTGTTGTTCATCTTCAGTATTAAACATTTATTTTATTCATACTGAAGACAAAGATTTTTAATCATAAAAATAATGGAGTCAAAAAAAGGAACTGATTTTTTTTTTTTTTTTTTAACTTTAAGATAAGAACTAGTGTGCCACATTTTAAAAGCAGAAGTTTGATGGAAAGACTGCAATGTCTGTTTTTATTTCAGTGGTGTACTGTGGCAACTGGTGAAACAATGTGGTTCATTGATGCTATATCAGTAGAATTGGAAAAACAGCTGAGTTTTTCCATTAAAGGGAAACAATACCTGACATTTATCCATATTTGCATATATATTTCGAATACGACCGTGTCCTTGTGTAGAAGAATATGTAAGAATATGTAGGCTCTGAGGCGCTGCTTGTTTTGATGTCAGCTCACCGCTCTGTTTCTGATTTCAAGCATCTCCGTTCATGAAATCATGACATTATAATGCAATATATCCTCTCCAACAGCAGATGGCAGTGGTGCTCATCCCACAGGCTGAGAGGAAGTGTAATTAGTCATTTCTTATGATGTGGTTTAAAACATGAGCAGCTTTGAGGGATTTATTGCTTAAGTGGTTTTAAGGGATTTTACATTCTACTTTAAAGCTTTTGATGACCTCATAAATATCAACACACTTAAGCTTATTTTTTTTTTAAATAAGATACAATATCAGCATTGTTAGATAATTGATATGCTCTGTGCAGTCACCGATGGGACATGTCAGTCAGAAAAAAAAGAAAAATAAACTCTTTTTGGTATTTTTTGGTGTATAATTTGAGGTCAGTTTCATCTTTACTTTCGACTATAAATCAGTTTATTTCAAAATGACTTTCAATTTAGGACATGGTCCTGCTTTTATTGCTTTAAAACTTAAATGTTTCTCAATTGTTGTTCTCAAAACATTTCTTATTGTGTCATTTCTTCAAGAGCTTTTCTTATAAGATCAATTCAAGAAATGAAAGGAATAACAGTCAAATAAAACTACTCAACTTTTTAAACATACAGAATATATTTACTATATATATGGAAAATTCTTCTTAAGCCCACTTAAGTATATGTTCTTGAGTAATATTTGTTTTTCTTTAACAATTTAATTTTTTAGATAAACATTCAAAATGTTTGCTAAAGAACTTTACTACAGAATGAGCCTGTCAGTTTAAAGTATTTTGAATCTGTATTAAATTTGGTGTTTTGTAACATTTGTGCTAGTAAACAAATAACAGGTTGAATGTACTGTATAAAAATTTTTGATAGTAAATGACAAAACCCAGCATAAAGCAAACAGCTTAATATGTTCATTTGGGAAAATTAACAATATTGCGTGAAGGTCTGATGTTTAAGCTGATATTAATGGACTGATTTACAGTATATCAACTAGATTGATTGTCATTGGACTCTGTTTATGTGAGCTAACAAAAGAAACAGAAAAGATGAAAAGTGGGCACATATTTAAAGTAGTTTGTGGAATTGAATCACAACCAGCGTTGGTCTTTCCACTTGAATTGCCGCCTACACTTCCTTTAAATCTGCTAATTTTAGATGCTGGGTTTTGATGGGGGAAATCTACCGCTCGTATGTCACGGTGAGAGAGCAGGAATGAAACACAACTCTGAACTTCATTTATCTTCTTAACCCAGATTATTGATCAAGAAATGGATATTTGTAGGCAATTATAAAATACATGATTTAGGGCTGGAGTACATTTTAGTAATGTAGTGAAAATAAGGATGGTTTAAAAAAAACTGTCTGAAATTTCCCAGTGGTGTAACGTGTCAGACTTGGAGGACGCATAGACCAACAAGATGATGGAAATATCAGACGATATCCTTTCACATACGTCCAACATATGACAGGAAAAACAGAATGAAGTGAGGTCCTCAGGTTGCCCACGTGGAAACACTGAAACAGAGCTCTGCACTGTCAAAACAGACAGAAAAAGAAAGTATGTTTATTTTCCCGTTTGACTCAACAAATAATTGTTCTGATGGAAAAGAAAACTTTCACACCACTGGCATCTCTGGTTTCCACAAGTGAAGCTCAGGAAGAAATGAAAGTAAGTGAAGGTGATTGTGGTGATAAAAGTCTCTGTGACAAGATTTATTGATCTTTTGCTTTTGAGTACTCTGTTTCTCTTCTGATCTGCTTTCTCTCTCTAAAAACAAGACTTTAACTTGTCTGTTCTTCATAAAATGAAAAGGGAAACTTAGAGGAACTTCCTTACTGAATTTGTTATCTGCATCAGGTGTAGACTCAGAGTCAGGCAGACAGAAGTAACGTTTGTGCTCTCAGCTGGCATATTACACATTGTGAATTTCCAGTAACTGAAAGAGGGGGGGTCCCTTCTGCATCTCTGCTTCTTCCCCCACCTCCTCGTGTACTTTCAACCTTTCCTCTATAACTACAACACTGCTGTCTTTTTCAGCGTGCTTCCTCTTGAACACGTTCACAGGAATGTGATGTACTGAGCACCGTTAGAGAAGGGTATGCATTCAACTAGTGTGTTCAGAAAATACTATACTTAGTGATGGAGTTTACAGTGAAGAAGGGGGAAAGAGACGGGGGGTAGTGAGAATGGTCGGGGAGGCACCTTGTCTTCTGAGAAAAGGATCACTAAGACTAAGTTACTGGGTTACCACAAGCAAATGTTGCGTGCAGTGTCATCTGAGATATAGAGCGAGGATAGTTTGCTGGATCACAGTCATTTAGAGGAAAGGGGCTGTAATAAAATCCCCACCAGCAACACTCCTGTAACCGTCAAACAGAAATCCAATTCATTTCAATACCTTGCACAGAGATTTCACAGGTGGCTTAATGACAATCCAGTAAAGATAACAACAAAGTTTTAATAAGAATACAAATCACTATCATGATATGTTGACACAAGTGTCTGATTGTTTTTGACCTACTGTGTTGCTATGAAGCAAAATAGCAGCAACAACAGGGATAAGAACAGATAAAGAACATTTAAGAATTCTTTTGAATACATGTAGAAAGGAAATGTCTGGACTTAAATACCTCAGTGCTGTCAAAATGTCTGATGGCAGACAGGAGGTGGTTTTCCATGATCAGGAAGCATGATATGAGAAATCCACAACCTACCAACTCTCTTTATTTTAGGATCATGTTTGTCTTCAGATGGACAGATCTGACAGCCAGCAGACAGAACATATGGAGAGAGGGAAGGAAGATGTGACAGGCAACAGTGGACCCACACGACAGTTAATAGAAATCTCAAGCGTTCCTGAACGTTACTGAATTATATTTGCATATAACAAATACAGATGAGTGAAAACAGATAAGAGTGGATTTATGTCACTCTCAGGAAAGTTAAAAGTCTTTCACTTTTATGCAGAGTGTCCATCAGTATGACCTAACCCCACTCACACACTGACACACTGCTGAGTGTGTGTCACACCACTGTAGACACTTTGCCATGTGGCTGCAGGAGCCAGGGATTGAACCGCCACCCTTCCGGTAGAGAGACAACAGATTTTACTACTGTCCCACGGCAGCCCAGGAAACGAACATATCACTCTGCTCGTTCTCTGAGTTTCTCTTTTAGTTTATAGCCTAACACCTGCAAGACATTTCCCATCAGCTTTAAGTTGATTGTATTCAACGCTGAGGTTCGCATGCCAGCACCAAAATTGAAACACTGAACCTTATTAATGCTGAACATCAACGTTTTTTTATGCTTTAAGCACTTTACTGTTACGATTATGAGTTTATGTACATGCCCTGATGAGCTGCGTGGCGAAGAGGTCGTCACTGGCAGAGGACAGCACATGGTGAAGCTCTCACACCTGGTCACACCCACACAGACATTTCTTTCCTCTCTTTGGTTGTTGTGGTGATACACACACGACAGTAAGCAATCTCAATTTACAATTTTATAAATGTTGGTTTGAAAAAAACTCAATTAATCAAATTGTTTATTTCTTTTCATCTTAGTAAACATGCTACTCTGCTTCTTAGGGTTTCAACCAGAAGCAAAAATAACATTTCCTTTTATTGGGGGAAGTGGAGAGCACGATCAAGTGTGTTGAGGGAGTCAGGGAATCTGGTCAGAGATTATGCTCCTTTATTAATAAATTAGTTGATTTATAATGAAAATCTCTGGGTTAAAGGTTGGTCACGTGATGAGTTTAGAACTGAGAACTTGTTTGAAATAAAAGGGCTGTTACTTTGATTTAATGTGGTAAATGAATTGGTCCAGAGGGTGGGGCTACGGAATTGTTGCAGAGCATCATGGCTCTTGAGCTCAGTTCAGTCTGAGGGTGACTTTAACCAAGACAAGTGAATTTATTAGAGACTTTGTGTGTATGAATTATTTTTTCCCTCTTTTTTTACTCTAGAAAATTTTATTTGCTCACTGTTTTTGTAAAAGCCCACTTGTCATCTTTACAATTAAAGCCATCATGTGTTTTTCTATATACCTTGTTTTAACAAGCTGGGGAAAAAATGTTGGGGTAGGGTGAGGGGGGTTATTGTACCATCGAGTCATATATAAGAATATATACAAAGTGTTTAAAACGGTACAATAAAATAAATATTAAGTTGAGACTTATTTACAACATTTTTGGACCAGTTTGACTGGAAGTAAACAGGCAGTACGAGGTAAACAAAAGTGTAATGAAAGTTGGGAGCGTCCAGTATTGTTGAACGGTCTGATGGCAGTGGGCACAGGGGGGTTCCAGAAGCAGTCAGTCTTTGACCTTGGTGGAATAATGTGTTGGCTGAATGTGCTGCCCATCTGCCACAGCTCATGAGGAGAGGGTGAGAGGGGTTATCTTGGATGGCTTCAATCTTCTCCTCTCATCCTCCTCTCAGCCTCTGACTCCACACAGTCCAGATCTAGTCCAAACCACTATCTATCTGCGGTGAGCCATGAGTTGCACGGCCAGCAGATTATCCCTCAGAGGGCAGAGCTGGATGTTGTTAAAAAATATTGGAGAGGTCAAAGAACAAGACTCTCACAGTGCTTTCTCGCCTCTCCAGATGTGACAGGGCATTGTGGGTCAGGAAGATGATGGCATCCGTCACACCGATATGTGGTCGACATGCAGACAGCAGCAGGTCCAGGAAAGCAATGAGTGGTTGGTGAGGGGCTGCCCACTGACGCCACTAGAGAAGAATTAAGGGGAACAAAAGTAGCCAAGTTGATGATAGACCGAAGAGTGGAGTCACCAGCAGAGGTGTAAATGTGGTCTGAAGCGGTGGTTGATGAACCAGAATCACTGTCTGAGTTTATCATGGTAGAGGTTGAGTCAAAGAATTGAAGAACAGATTCAGGTCAACAGTAGAATCTGGATCTCATTCTGTTCTATATGCAGGCTTATTGAAGCCTGTCATCTGTTTCATCCTGTTTCACATCTCTTTCATACTGTTCTGTCCTAACTTGGCTTCAGTCCATAACCAATAGCTGTTTTTAGCGTCTCTTGTTTTCCTTTTCAGCTCCTTCTGGACAGCTCTGAGCTCCTCCTGATTCTTGAAAATGAAGGCCCTTTTCTTCTCTCTGTTCAGGAAGGCTTTATTCTCCCCAGTAATCCAAGGTTAACTGTTCAAAAAGCTGCAGTACTTTTTTTTCCTTTTTTTGTTTGGACGATGGTGTCTTCACAGGAATGGAGACAGTCTAATGCAGCTGGAGAGACCTCTAATGTTGTCACCATTGTCCTCTATATAAAGCTCACTCTACAGTTGCTGTTTAATGGATGTCTGACTTCACACTCTTTGTATCTTTTAACTTTTATTTCATTTTTTAAATATTTTTGATCTTCATACCTGTGTACGGATCAAAAGCAAAGCTTCAATCTTACTTCTAAAAAGAAAGTTGGGAATCTCCAATTAAATAACCCTCTTTCTTACAGCTCAGTTCTTAATACAAGAGCAGCTTTAAGCGACGACATTCAAACCCGAAACTATATAAAAAGTTGAAAAATTCATATGAATTATTGATTCAGTGACTTCAGTGTCTGTAGCTGAGGCCACTTTCCATTTGCTTCACTAAATCTCCCTGAATATTAAATTATTTTGATATGACTTGGAGGATGTGTTTTTCCCCCTTCATGTTCAAAAATGAAACCCAGATTTTTGGTAAATGAGACATGAACACAGCATTGAATTAAACAGTGAACAGTGTGAAGGAGCCACTATCCTCTTGTCATCTCCAGAAATGAATATGCTCTCTGGTAGACAACATTTACATTAAAAAAAATCTAAAGAAGCATATTACTGCAAACTTTGTTGCGTGATTTTCTTTTTCTATTTGATAGTCATTCTGTTCGAGAGGGGGATTTTGCATGACTCATGTTTGAGTGTATAAAAGACATGTTGACCGACGTTCTGGTTTTACTTTTCAACGTGGAGAGAGTGAGAAACACATCCAGAGGGGTGGAGAGAGGACAGAAGAAAGAGAGAGAGAAAAAGAGAGAGAGAGAGATTACCAGCAGAGGAGAAGTAAGAAAGAGAAAGGAAGAGGAAGTGCTGCTTTCGTACCGAGGAGCCAGGTCAGTGACTACTTAACAACCATTAAAACAAATACACACTCACTTCCTGGAGACATGCCTTGATTCTGAACCAGAGTGGCAGCACCTGTTGCATCCTGTTTCAACGCTCTGCATAGAAAAATTCATCATTGGTCCACTTTAAAGGGTCAAAAACAAGTCTAACCCACAGACTTAAAGTTCAGAGTTCTGATGATCGTCTTCAATTAACTCTGTGTTTGATTTCACTTTAATCTAAGAGCTCAGCTGTCTGAGAAAAAACTGACTAAATGAAAGCACTTTTAGTAGTTCTGTTTTTTTCTGAATGTGACCATTCTCACAAGTATTCTTTTTAGTGTTAAACAGATACTGTTTCCTTCTTCTTCTTAAAAATAAATTAAAAAAAGGTTAAAATGTCTTTATTCTTCTAAAGTATGTTTTTTTTTCCATTTATTGTCAATGTCTCCACTGATGAGTGTATAAAATTCAACAATGTAGTTTTTGTGAATGTTTCAAAATTCATAATTGATATCTGTCTCCCCCTCCAGGTCATCCTCAAAAGTGTGAACAGCAAAGGTGAAGTGAGCATGTGGATGGTGAAGTTGCGTTCAGGTTCATGTCCCAGGTTGAGGATAATGCTAATCGTGATAGGGGTTGTTTAATATAAGACGCCTAACATGCTAGCATTAGCTTCACTCTGGGAAAACTCTCTCAACTTGACACTATAATAAATGGCTACATACAAAAAAATGTCACTGTGGAGCTGCGTGACTATACAACAAGGACAGACAAGAAAAAAGTAACCTGAAAATGTTTAATTTATGACACTTTATTAGTTGTATGTAATTTTTTTCATTATTTTTCAAGTAAACCTACATTTGATTCACATTGTATCAGATTGGAATTTTATTCACCAGTCATCTGGATTAATGATGTGATCTCACATGTTAACCAGTGCATTCATAAAACCTTCTTCTTTTACACTCCCATTTTTTATCATAGCCTCGATCAACCTGATCACACAGATTTCACTGCCAAACAAACCATGTCTCATAGTTTGTGAGTTACTGACACCGTGGTCTTGTTTCAAAGGAGCGTATTGCTCTGTTGAAGGCTGAAGCCATTTGATGGAGTGTTGCTCAAAATACAGCCTTAAAGGCAGAGATCCAAGATTCTGTGAGTGATTTTTAATTTTTTAAAAACACTGAAAGATTGAGTGTCGGAAACATTCTCACACTTCAAAGGATGAATAAACCACTGACAAACACATGAAAATGCATTCATTGTCACAGATACAGATACAGCCCATCTCATAGGATGACTCCAGAGCTGTGATCACCTCAAAGTCTACATGCTACACAGTGGGATTCGTCTTTTTCAGTCAAATAGATGTGCATTAAAAATATATAGAAGATGCATAGAGATGTAAATTAGCATTACTGCTAACACCAGCATGTTTTAACTCTTGTGTTTTCATCAGGGTGTTATTATTATCAAATATAGAGATGAATAGCTAAACAAACCTGCTTTTTTTCAATACCTCAATTTTTTATTTTATTTTATTTTTTTTACAATTTAATTCTTTGTTGCTTTAAATCAGTGTTTCTTACTTGAATAGATCAAAACTTATCTACTAATTGAATAAACTGTCTCAGTCAGAGTATACTGTGTTTAAAACAAAGACAGAAAAGAGGAAGCAAAAAACAACAAGCAACCCTTTCTTAACCACTGGCTGCTGGTCAAATCATCTTTTGGGCAAACTAAAAACCTAATAGATACCCCACTGACATGCACCGGTTTGTTTGAGGTTAATGTTCTTGGTTTCTTATTTGACCTGTCCTCATTTGTACTGTTTCCCTCTCAGTCAAATGCTATATTCATGTTGCTTTTGATACCTGGCCGTGTTATACTCATGTTTTGGCAGTAAAGTGTCAAACAAAAATAAAATCAATACCAACAGCAGAGGATGTACTTCTGAAGTTTATTCCAGCAAAACCAAAGTTGTACTTGTTTAATCTTGTGTTTAACATCTCCTACATGTCTCCGGCGCTGTCTGTGAACTCCATATCCAAACTCAGTTTTAATGATTAATAAATATGCTCCTCACACTTTGAACACAAACAGCACAGACACTTCGGCTGTCACTTGTGCTGCTTTAGTCTTGTGACGGAAGCCGGTGTAATCTTTTAAACCACTTTGTCATTAGTTCAGAGTCCCTGAAAATGAGCGGATTACAGTCTAGGCTCCTTAAATACAGAATATACAGGATTTTAAAGAAAATCCAGCCATCAGTCTAATGTTGGCTTCCAGTGTCGCTCAATGTCAGAATAAAGATCAATCCAAGAACACATCAGACTCAGGATGTCATCAAAAATGTAGCAAAGATATTCAGTGACATTTTAAGGCAATGATCAGTACAGCTGTATATTTTCATGGCATTAAAGCTCAAGTATACCGGGCAGAGCATGTTGATTTAAGATGATCACTGAGTCACAGCTGATGTCTCTCTCATCCATTAGCTTGCCTGCCTGCAGTCTCCCCAACAGGAAGAGTACAAGTCCATCAAATCTGTACACTGTGCTTCGAAATTTTTTTAATACAGTCGCTGATGAGAATTTCAGTTTGTTTTAGACAACAGACTATATAGAGAAATTTAAAATTTTATTGAATTGTTTTAATTTTTCTACAGAGGAAATATTACTCAAATTTTCTTAATATAAATGGCAGATTATGTAATTTAAAGCCATGAGATATTCAGAATGTGTACCTGAAAACACATTTTTCTTCTATCAAGAGAAGACTTTCAGGCACAAAAGAAGCTCAAATAACCATTTGTTAAAAAAAAAAAAAAAAAAAAAAAACAACCAAACAAACAAACAAAAAAACCCTCATTAGTTGTTAGCCAAATGAAAAAGTGAATGTGCTTCTCTGGGTTTTGAAGTCCCAAAATCTTAATCTGGATGTGGAAAACTCCCTAAAATAAAGCAAATAAGCAAATAAGCAAATAAGCAAATAAATAAATAAATAAATAGATAAATAAATTTTAAAAAAAATGTTATTTGCATGCTAATAAAATGAAACATAATTAGCTTAAATATGTTGGTTTTGTAGTGTAATGTTGAGTGCATTTGAAGGAAAGTGTTTTAAAAATGTGTTTTAAGAACAAAAAGATTTAGCATTTTCCTGCAAAGGTGATGCCTTGTCTTACAGATCATAGTAGTTTCCCTCGTCTTCAATGGGAAGACATTTTTATGAGGGAGGGATGAAAATGTGCCAACCAGCCCCATCCTCCCCTACGCACGAGCCAGTGTATGGGCGGACCGGCCAGTCAGCTGATCACTCAAATACTCCACACAAGCCCTGTCCTCAATACACGGATTTCGTCACAAGGATGATTTTCTAGCCAATTACGCACAATGTGGAAAATTTCATACTACTGTAGAGGGAAGACTCGTAACTTGTTGGAATTACGCTCAGGAGGGATGCGTCCTGTACGCGCACCTGGAGCCGCAGGAGACATGCAGCAGAGGCGACACATTTCTGCCCGTTTTCATACTGGTTTATGATACCGAGCCGCCGGGAAACCTAACATTTATTCCTGTGATGGGGAGAACCACATGGAGCTGCGGTGCCCTGATCCTTCTGGTCATCATTAGCTCATGTCGTGCGGTCACTCTGGAGTCGATCCACTGGAGCAGCTCCAACACAAAGTGAGTTCATGGACCACTTTGGACCATCTCAGATGATGGATGCAACTTTCTGCTGCTGCTTTCACCCCTTAACCATTCATTCAGTTTAGGAGAGATTTAATAGCGGGTCGATGCACCGAAAGTTTGATGAATTACACTGGGCAGCCAGCTGATATGATTTGTTATTGCAACCAATGATTCTCAATTAATCGATTTATGATTTATCTGCAACAATGCTAATCGCGGTCTATTTACAGACTCCTGCAGTTTCATGTTATTTTTTTATCTTTTCATATCAGATATTTTCATTACTGGTTTAACTGCCAACTGTTTCCCCAGCGTCAGGAAATTATCCATTAATTATTTCTTTGTTTGACAGATGTATTTAAATCTAGACGGTATTTGGTTTTCTGTAAGTAGAATTAAAAAAGCAATAAAACCTGTTAGTAAGAGGCAGAAGCAAGGGAATTTATTTGTGTTGGCTTGTAAAAACACTCTGACACTTTGTTGTTTCCTTTGACTTTAGACTTCATGCAGTGTCTTCGGTTGTGAATAATTTCTGGTTGCTTTTAAACTTCCTGGTAATGAGTTATCGATCAAAAAGCCTTCTGGCCAAGTATGGCATTTTTTCTATGCTTCATGTTTATTTCTGACTTTGCATTGTTGCAGCTGGACTTCATCATGCTTTATTCATTGGATAACTCTCACCTGCTCTTACAGGTTTAGTCAAGATAAGGGTCTGGTCCTCTACCCTCAGATTGGGGACAAGATGGACATTGTGTGTCCCCGGGCGGATGCTTCCTCAGGGGTTAAGGAAGAGTTCTATCGAGTGTACCTGGTCTCTAAAAGTCAGATGGAGAGCTGTGTCATCCACAAGACGGACACACCTCTGCTCAACTGTGACAAACCTCACCGAGATGTCAAGTTCACCTTCAAGTTCCAGGAGTTCAGTCCCAACCTGTGGGGTCTGGAGTTCCTCAAGGGCAGGGACTATTACATCACCTGTGAGTCATGATGTCAGAATGATACCTGTGTGTGTGTGTGTGTGTGTGTGTGTGTGTGTGTGTGTGTGTGTGTGTGTGTGTGTGTGGTGCATCAACATGTGCAACACTTGTTTTGTCAGAGAAAGGGATACACGATAGCTGCTGGTTCCTACAGGTGGGGCAGTGTTCCATCAATTCTGTCCCCTTTTCCTCCTCTGGAGCCTCCATCAGCCTCGCCTCCCTCTCAATTTGCGTGTCAGTTTGCGTGAGAATCACAAAAATGTGTCCTCGTTATTGGGTCGCCGTGGATTGAACTGGCATCTCTTAGTGGCAAGTGATGCATGAGATGGAGAGCAAGTCTGACCATGTAGCCTCATCCACCTCGCCGCGCTCTGACAGCACACTTCGCTCTGGCAGGCCACTGTGATTCCAAGGGCTTACATGCCCCAAATCACACAAGGCTTTTACAGCATCAGGCAGATTTGAAGGGAGCTTTCATGGCAACGTGGCTTGTGGCCTGTGAGATGTTGTTATCTGACCTAAATGCTGCTAACAAGTCTGTGTGTGTGTGTGTGTGTGTGTGTGTGTGTGTGTGTGTGTGTGTGTTTGTGTGTGTGTGTGTGTGTATGTGTGTGTGTGTGTGTGTGTGTGTGTGTGTCTCTCTGTGTGTGCTTGTGTGTGCCTTTGTGCTCATATATGTGTGTGTTTGTGAGAGTGGGAGGAGCAGGGGTGAACCAGAGTTCTTGCTATGTGTGAGTGTGTGTGTGTGTGTGTGTTTGTGTAGATGTGTATGGGCGTGCTTTGGTAATTAATATGATACTCTAAATATAAACTTATTCTGAAAATTTTATGATTGCTTATTTGAATTCAGAGCTAAAAAGATCATTTTATTTGTACTTAAGGTTGTTCATCATAAAACATGATAAAAGAACATCCGGTTAGAGAGTCGTCATTAGGAGGATTTAAACATTTAAGCTACATAAAACCAATTATCTGAAGATTTCAGACTTTTATCAGACAAAACAAGCAACACTGAGACATCAGTTTGAACTACGGGGACTAGTGATGGATTTTTTTAGCAATATAATTAATTAATTTATTATTTGTTGCAGGCTGCAACATGCTGAATGTGAGGTGCTGACTGCCTCTTTTCAAATGTTTTACAAATGGAACTGTCCAGAAACAAACATTGTAGTTTGTGTTTTGTTGCATTTATGATGCAAGTTTCAGCAACTAGTTAAACAGCCAGCAAAAAAACCCATTAGAAATATGCATTGCTTTATTGTTTTGTATTATAATGACTTGAACAAAAAGACATTTTTCTATCTTAACCCACCAGAAATTCGACTGTCATGTTTCCTCTCTCCTTTCTCTGCATATCAGCCACATCTACAGGCTCTCTACAAGGTCTGGACAACCAAAACGGAGGGGTGTGCCAAACTAAATCCATGAAGCTTGTGCTGAGAGTTGGCCAAAGTGAGTACTCTGAAAGAATGCTGGAATGAGGAAATAATGCACAATATTTTTTCAGTCTGTTTGTTGTAATGCAACGATATCACCTCCTGACTGGAATGACTAAGTGGTCAGATAATCCTGATCAGCTGTTCTTTCTCTTGAAGAGAGATTGCCTCATGAATTATCTCAAATCCTGAATTCAAACCGCTGGCAGCTTAAGGCTGTCAGTATTATCCTGCATGCGATCATTTGGTCTGGCAGCAGCGGTCAATAATCTTTTAGTGTATTAACTTTAGAATAGCCAATGGTTTCTTAATTTGTCATTTTGTGCTCCTGTGGTCCACATTAAAATTTAATAAAGCACACTCTGAGCATATTCAACATAAACTCTTTACATTTTCTGCGGAAAAATTACCATATATTGCACTGATCATGCAGAAACATTGACTCTTAAGAATGTATTGCCACCAACTATCAGGAGTGTGAGAGAGAGCAGGTAACCTTAGAGAAAAAAGCATCTGTAGTGTCTTTCTTTAAAATGTATGAGTAATACTTCTGAGCTGCTGAGAATCAGGGAAATTAAACACATGTTGTGTTTATTTTTAACTTTTAAACCTAAATCTGTCACTGGCCAAAAAAAAAAAGCAATCCATTGACCCCAGAAATGTGAAGTATTATTCATGTGAATTATTCAACAGTTTGAGTCGGAGATGAAGAAAAAAAAAAAATCTGCATCTTGTGTTTTTCATCTGATCATAACTGAAAATATGTTTTTCTGGCGGTGTTTACAAACACTGCTGATGTAAACAAACCTTTTCAACAGCAAGAGAAAACATGAATAATTCAGATTTAGTTGTAATCTCTCATTAATCTCAACACATTTTACATTAAGTTGCAGTTTACAGTTGAGAGTTCAGATTTTGGGTTTTACCACAGCACCCCAATTTAGCTTTGGATTTACGGATTGTGCCTTTAAAGCTGAAAATCTTTTAGTCGTTTTGTGAATTCATGGTTAATATGGTTAGTGATGCTAATGCACTGACTCAAAAAATATGAGGGACTGGCTAACTAACAGTGTAACATGAAGGATTATTAATGTCTGTGGTTCTCATAAATCCATAAATGAAAACATTTTTAATTAAAAATCTTTATTTTGGTTTCTTCTTCTCTGAATGTTCTATGTGAATCAAAGCAAACCATAGTTTGATGAAAGAAGTTTAAAAAACTGCTCAGTGGTTTTTTCCCACCGCTGAAGTAAAAATATGGTGACAAAAAGTTGTCAGATTCTTTACCCAAGGGGTAAAAGAGGCAAAGGGAGACTTTTCTTTTGACAAAATGTTACCTGCTGGGTTTGTTCAGGACAATATCTGGACACAGATGTTTTCCTGCAATAGATCAAGAGCCAAAAAGTCCTGAAACTGCTGGCTTAAAGGCAGGGTTGGTAGTCACAGAAAACTAGCATGAATTTGAAAGTAGCATCTCCTCAGGACTCCGTTTAGCCTCCGCCCACAATCGAAGCTCCTCTAAAACGACCCCCCCCCCTCCCCCCACATGCACAAGCGCCACTGATTCATGATCATATGATCGAGACTGATTCAAAACCACAGACTCAAACCAGTCCTCAGTACATCATTTTGGTTTGCGCTATGTTACCAGTAATCAGGGTATAGGTAGTTTTTCTGCCATTCTCCAGCGGGGCTAGTGCACGCGACAAAATGTACACACAAGAGGCAGGCAGAACGGCAGGACGGGATTTGATTGGTTTAACAAATTGGATGCCAAACACTAGGACTGGTTGGTGTTTTCCCAGGTTTATTCCTGCTGTAGACAGCAGATATCTTTTGCTCTCTTTTAAGAACACATCATGCATTGATTGCCATCGGGACATAAAGATCATTTTAACCAATGTAAACAAAAAATGGATCTAAATCTGATTACCAACACTACCTTTAATCTCAAAACATGTATTATTATAACAATGTGTTCTTGACTGATTCTGCATGTAAAATCTTAATGTAAAGACATAAAGACATAACACTGATATCTGTTGCTTTCCACCACTGTTAAAGAGCATCGGCCAAAAGCAGCAGAGACTGAGAAATCCTGATTTAAGGCCACTGACTTTGTATAAAGTGGATAATGTGCCTTCATGTTTACCCATTGTGAGATGTGACCCCAACTACCCCATGTAAACCACAATGATATAAAGCAATGACAAACAACATGTTTTATTTTTTTTAAAACTTGAACCATGTTCCATCTGTTCAGATGAAGGAGGCAGGGTTTAGCCATAAACTCCCCCTACTGCTCAAAATGTTTTGCCTTTACAGCCAGTGAATACTTGTGGGTTTTATTTAAATAAACAGCTCATGGTATGGGAAAGGGTTGAATGCTACATTTCCCAAAACACAATGTAGTTTGTACAAATTAGATCATTTCTGAAGATTATTATTGCAAATTAACAACAGCTACCGACACACTGAAAAATGCACCCAACAGTCTGTTTTTTTTTATTGATTAAATTTGAATTAAAAAAATACATTGACATATTAAGGGTAATTTGATGTCATTTTAAAGGCTCTTAAATTATTTCAAATGACCAGCAAAGGGCAACAGTGCTGGTTGAAGAAGTCCTTCACATGGAAGCAAGTAAGAAAAAAAACAAACAGTATTTCTAAATTAGTTTAATACTTGAATGAAAAGATCTCACTTGGTGTCATGTAGATTTTAGAAATAAGTTCTCATTAACAGATGCCACAGTGACCTGTCAGCTGGTATAAAGGTTTAGAAACGTCTCCCACCAAATACGGTTAAAACAAATACTGTTAACTGCGTGTTAGAAGGGAAGTACCTCCAAAAAGAGACGCGACCATAAGCTCAGCATGGGTTAGGAATCACTGTGTGTAGTAAGACCTAGAGAAGAAACCTAAATAGCTTCTCTGAGTCATGAATGTGTAGGATGAGAAAGTGAGAGTATTAGCGACATTTTTCCAGTAAAGAGAAAAAGAGTCGTAATATGAGCATGAATTTTTGAGGTCTAATTGGGTTTTAACATGTCTTTTCTTTTCTTCTGTCAGGGATGGTTTTGTTTTATTAGCTTGATGACTGAGAAAATGGAGACACGGATACCACCACTCATGATTCAACATACGTGTCACTTTATGATATGACCAATCAACAGGACGAAACCCTACCTACACAGAAATGACAAAACCTACACCTCCCTACTGTAAAAATGGGGAGATTCGTGGGACAGTGTGGAGCCGTGTATTATGATTTATGTCAGTTTTCCTTCATTATATTCCAGGCTCTTCAGATCCACCTACAACCCTCCAGGAGTCCCCCACTAGATTCCCACCCACAAAGCCCAAGTCTAAGGTCAAAGATTCATCAGGGAAAGAAGAGGATGCAGAAAGCAAAACTGGTATGATGACATCCTAAAAATCAGTGCACAGGAAAAAGTCACAAAGAACAGAAAAAAATGACTCAGTATGGGAGATTGCTGTCAAAAATATTCTGCAAGCTTGAAGTTTATTTTTCAAAAATTGTTTCTGATAATGCAGCTCACAGGGAAGAGCATTTAACAATATATGCCAACTTTAAAAACAAGAACTAATTCTAGATGAACATTTTGATGTTTAAAACTTACTGTAGATTCTTGAGTTGTGATAAAGAAAAATCAAGTGCTTAAACAGCAAATCATTATTGCTAAATCAAAGGCAAAGTGTTGTTATGGGCACAGAACTTTTAAGTAAACCTCACAATGACTTTGTGACCCATTCAGTCTCAAACTAGACTCTGGACTTTTAAAGATTAGAGCATATACTCCTCCGTCCAGCTATTCATGTTACACATACTGATCTGCTTAACCAAAACATAAAGTCTGAGACCTTTTAAACCTCTGTGTCATCTGTCCTGATTTACTGTTTCTGCTCATTCTAATAACAGATTCAGAAAAAGGACAAACAAACCCACGTGGTGGTGGTTTCTCTGAGCCAGGACTTCTCATGTGGGTTGTCTGCGGTGGTCTGATCCTGCTCCTGGTTATCATAATCATTGTGGTAGTTGTGTGGAGGTATCGTCGCCGCCAATGCATACCGGTCAGCCAGCAGGCTGCTGCTGTGTCTCTCAACACTCTGTCTGTGCCGAAGCGGGACAGCATCAGCAGCGACAACAACGGCTCTGACCGCAGCGATGTGGTCTTTCCTATGCGGGCTTCTGACAGCATGATCTGTCGTCATTATGAGCGTGTGAGCACCGACTACGGGCCTCCTGTGTACATAGTCCAGGAGATAACCCCCCAGAGTCCCACCAACATCTACTACAAAGTCTGATGAGTGCTGCTCGTATAAAAGACAGAGAAACTGTCAGAAACACACAAGGTTGTTTTTTGAAGCAGGTTTATAGAAAAGACTAAATGAAGTCTGATCTCTGTGTCCCACTGCACCATGAGGGAAGGACAGCCTGAGAGGAAGCTGATGTCCACAGAATACAATAACTCAAGACCTGCAATGATGTTAAATTTGAAATACCTGTTCATTGTTTAAGCATTTCTGATTCATGATGCTTCATGAACTTGATGGTTTGTGTTATTCTGGACTGATCAGAGCTGAAAGGCACTCTTAGAGCTCAGGTCTCTGCCAAGGCCAGTGGCCCAGTCTTCTATGCAAATATGCAAGTCCAACCACTGACTACATCTAAATACACGTTAGCATTAGCATGTCAGCTATTTATTTTTCTATACTGTTTGAAACAAAAAGTGTTTTAAATTCTGACATCCAGACAAGACCCTGTCATAAAATGCTTTATTTGAACAACATTATAAACTTGGAGGCTTGTCATGAAAACATTTGTTTTGAAATCTGCATGAAAAAAAAAAATCCAATCCATCTTCCGGTGGATTCTTTCTTGGCCCACACTAAAGCAGTCAAGTGTAATGACAATCAGGACCCAGACTTTTCTACGATCCTACTCACAGACAGAAAAACAGTACCTTTTTTACATAACTGCCCTGATGGAGGTAATAAAAATTATATAAACTGAGGATTTGGACCACGCAGCAGTTTATAAAATATGAAGTAATACGTTCGTTTTCAGTCAACCAAAGTATAACGAGCTACTCTTCCAAATTCCGATTAAATCAAATTTGGAATGTTGTTCAAAGACATACACACACACACACACACACACACACACACACACACACACACACACACGCACACATAAAAAAAAAAAAAAAAAAAAAAAACCCTGAGAGCAGTTGATAACCACTCTAAGCATTTAAACCAACAGTCATAATTTTTCCTTAAAAACCAACAAACATTCTTTTCAGTGGTTTTAAAAAAAAGCAGATATATTTATATTCATTTACCTGATGAGACTTCATACTTTAACTTAAAATGTTTTTGAATACAAGACTTTTGCTCTTAAAGTATCTTAAAATGTTGTGTAATTACTTTTAAATGTAAAAGATGATATGAAACCATGTTTTTATCAAGGAAGGAAAAAAAAGGTCTAATTATGTCGCTACACATGGCAGATTCATTTGTATGGTCACTGTGTATTTAATATTTTGCTGAATCTTTAAGGTTCAAAAGCTCCGGATTACACTTCATTTGTAAACACTTTGACATGAAATTTCTACAGCTGTGTAAAACTTTGAATTGTTGTCCTGTAAAAAAACATAATTTTGTTGATTTTATTAAATAATTTGCAAAAATTAAACACCTTTCTTCTCTGACCAAAGCTGCCATCATACATTTGTATTGTTTGCATACTTTAAAGAAATGTAATGACACAACATGAAGACTTTGTCAGGACTTCTTTCTTAGTCTGAGTGCAATCATGGTGTTTGTCTTCTTTTCTTTGATTTCCAAAACTGATCGAGTGACAAACAATAAGATGCACGAAAGCAATGTGAGTTAAAGTGATAAATCAGAGCACATCTCCTCAGCTGTCAGTGTCGTTACAGATGTACTCAGCAGGTCAGCTCATGATGACTTCAGCATCAGAGGCATCACTGTTTGCATACAGTTTTAGTTAATGGATAATTATTAAAGATTAATTAATTTTACATTTTTGGGCTCTTATTGAATAATAGGTATATAAAAGTTTGTGATTATATAAACTGATTTACTGCAATAGCTTTGATGTAGTCTGAGGAAACAGCGGCACATCAATCTCAAAAGCTTCCTTTGTTTCTTGTGGACTCAAATTGTTCCTCTTAATATTTAGAAACATATAAAAGATCCTGATCCATGGAGAGATGGACGTTTATCTGTTATTTGCGTAACAAAAACTGTCCTTTTGATGAGAGAAAGAAGTTTGTCTCAGCAGAAGTCTTCCTCTGAGGACAAGTTATGAAACTATTTGTACTTTTTTTGTCAATTTAACCCTTAATATTCAAAGAAAATAAATGGTCCAGGGTTTTGAAACAAATCCATAACATTTTCCTCTGCATTTTGTTTTGAGGACTTACACACATTTGTGTTGGTTTTTTATTTTAGCACTGGTGGATTTGAAACTAACTCCAGAGTTAAAGAGCAGTTCTCTGATTGATTTTAGTTGGGTGGATGGCTGAATTAGTTACTGCTTGGAGGAGCATGTCTCCTCATTACTTAATGATGCTCACTGGAGAGTGGCTGTCAGTCTGCTGTGAACAGCATCATGATGAGTTTTCACTGTCATGTTAGGTCAAAAGCACAAAAACCACTGACAGAAACTTAACACACTGTTTATTTTTAGAGAAATTTTCTGGATCACATGTTGTAGCCTTTTAAAATTAAAGCGTATCCTGTCAATAATCATGTTCCTACATGTGTAACCTGCGTTTTGTGTTAGCGAACTGCCCTGTAAATATTTCAAATCCTGGGAAACTACCTTTGATTTATGTGGAGATAATGAAAATACTCAACATTTAACTGTCTGAGAGTCTCTCCTGTGGGTGCTGTGCATAGCATCCATGGGTGAACATGTTTCATGCTCCTTCAGCCACATCATGCTGCACATTTTCAACCTGTCAGCCTCCATGAGCTTTCTCTCCACCAGGGACACTGCTGCTCCTGAGAGCGAGGAGCCAGACTGGAGGATCTTCAGGACATGTGCTCAGTCTGCACTTCAAACAAAGAAAACACTCATCTGAAATCACTCCAGGTCTACCAAGAAAACCAAAGTAAATCAGCTTTTTTTTTTTTTAGAACACTATAGTCAAAACAATCTAATTTACAACATTTGCATTCAACCTAGAATATTAGCCAAAATGAAGAGCATGGAAGTTTTTCTGTATCTTCTGACAGAAAAATAATGAAATTTCCTGTCATGTAGTTTCGAAATACAAATACAGAAAGACTATTTATAAATGACTTTTCTAGTACACCAATATTTCTCTGCTATTTCTTCAAATCTTTGCAATGCCAACAGCTACAGTCTCAAAACCCTTGGTGCATTTTCCTCACAGACATGTGCTTTTGGATCACTTTGAACATGACTCTGGTGTCCTTCCACAATGAGGAAAAAACACAATCTAACACAAATGAGCGTATGACTCTGAGACACAGCAAAGTGTGGTCATGATCTGTGTGTGCGTCTTCCCGCCCCCTTGCCTGAAGTGATCCCTGCTCTTGTGAGATGTTTTTGTCCTGTGTGAGGCTTCACAGCTGAATGGGCCGTGGTCAGGCGAGGTGAGTTCAGTTGACCTCAGGGTCACGCCCAGACAATGGTGGCCGGGCTTTTATAGGAAGAACAAAACAGAGACCCCCAGGCTCATGGCCTCTGTGGTGGGAGGGGCTTAGATATGGTAGGCCATTTTAGAAAGAAGGAACAGAAGGGGTGCCGCATCTGAGTGGACGTTCTGAATCTCAACAGGTTTAAATATTACTCATGCAGGGTGATAAATGTTACAGATTTACTCCACTAAATGTGTGCTCTGCTCACCTTTCATTGGATTCTAATCTGCATGTGCAGCTGCATTTTCAATAAACACAACTTCTTTTGCCTTCATCTAAACAAATATAAATAGTTTCATGCAAAGGATGCATAAATATCTGTGTTTTGCAGCTGCGACAGACAATGATATTGCATCTATAACTATCATTTGGGCAAAGAGCTTGAAGAGGAGCGATGGGGGTGGGGGTCCACTAAGGAGAGCCATAAGCTTTTATCTGACCCCATGGGACGATGTGAAGTCTACAACCTCCCTTCATCCACCCACCCCCCACCTCACTTCGATATGCAGAGGAACTAGCCCCACCGCTGGCTTTGTGTAGGGGGTTGGGGGTCATGACAGAGCGCTCCCTCTCCCACAGTGTGCTCAGAGAAGGAGAGCTGAATTTTATGAAGATTATTGTGGTTTTAAAGTTGAACTTTTTAAATCTCCTGTTCAGAAGCAGAATTTCAGAGGTCAAATCGAACATGTTTTCTGTCACAGCTCTCTTTTCTGGGTATTCTCTTACCAAATTTCCAGTATCTGTGAGAAAAAAAGAGACCCTACTGAACAAGTTTTAAATAATTATTAAAACTTTTGATCGGCAAGATACTTTCCCCCAAACCCCTTATCCCTTTTCTGAAACTCTCTGTTACATAAAGCTGACATTAAAAACACCAGATGATGGGGAAGTTGTGGTCTGTGCTTCCTCTTACAGTTGAGCAGCAGTCTTATCATTATGGATATACAGTATACAGTTAGCTAGTTCCCTCTGCTGGCCAGCAGCCATACTGTACAAGTCCTACAGTGACATCTCACTGGATTGAAGACATGTAGCTTTAGGAAAACAGTGTTAAGCTATGTGACTTCACAACACTCTAATTATTTTTTACTCCAGCACTGTGAGGAAAACTTCCCTCCTTGGATTTTATCTAATTCATGCTATGTTCAGAAGTGTTGAGGTTGCAATAAATGAGGCAACTGTTCACAACTTTGTTAAAAAAAAAAAAAAGAAAGAAAAATCTCTATAAAAAAATGTCATGAGTGTAGTACATCATTTGTACACAAACCATTGTGTTGAGAGAAATCATTAGATTTTTATTTGAGGATGTGTTTTAAAGCCACAGGAGGAGCTAGTACAGCGATAGCTTTCAGTGAATTCAGGACTTGAGCTTTTGCTAAAGTTAAAGTACAGATAAAACTTTTCAAAGCACAGTACGGAGAGTTAAAACAACTATATAAATATAAGCTTGTGAGTTGTTCTGAGGTGAAAAAACTCTGTAACAACAGCAAAGCTTCAAAAAGTAATTATGACTGTAATATATTCGAATAAACAATGCTAAATTGAACTCTGAAATAAAGTTATGTTACAGTTTAACACAGTTAATTAGGAAGAAGTGTTGCAGTAGCCACATTTGAATCAAATCTGGAAGCTTCTTGGATTTCAAAAAGTCAAAAAGTTAGCTGAATTTTTTTTTCTCATCCACTCATCCAAAACTTTAATTCTGGCTGAGTGTAAATTCAAATCTTAGTCATTAAGATCATCACCATTGAAACATGAAATGCTGGATTAATTACAAAAGATTCTCTGAGACTTTTCTGTTCTGGTTTGACAGAAAATGATTTTTGGTTTAAATGCCTCCTCAAAATGCAGCAGTTTGACTTTACATATAAGAACAAAGCTACTGCGGCGTATGAACATTTTGTGAGCTCTCTAAAATGTTATTAATATTTTGGTTACTTCAGAGTTGAGCTCTGTCTTCCAGAATAACACTTTACCCTTAAATTATGATTTTTTTCCCTTTGCAACATAAACCAAGTATTTGTGGCCTTATTTTAAGCTCTTGAAACGTTAAAGAAATGTACAGGTGTGTACCGCTCTTTACTATTGTGAGTGTAAAATTCCAGTTTACACACTCGTGTTAATTTTTTTGATTTTTTTTACTTAATTTAAAATGTTTGGAGAAAAGTTTGTTTTTTTCCTTTCATTTGACATTGCAGGTTTATTATAATAGTGCTTAAATGTTATTTCGCATTAGATGCTTGTGCTTTAATATAACTGAAGTATAAAAACTGATATGTGGAATCTTTCAAAGTAATTCATTTTGCAAAATAACCCTGCTCAAAAATAAAACATTCTCTTTCTCCATATTCTTTAGAAAAAAAAGTTGTAGAGGCAACAGTCCTACATTATTAGCCTGTTAATGAAAAAAAAAATCTTGTTTAAACAATTAAACCTAAATTCCTCTTTAGCTGGGAGAAATTAATAGACCAGTGGAAGGGGACTATTTCAGACTTTAATGTTTTTACAATTTTCAAAGCAGAATGTACAATGCTTAATGAACCTTTTAAACTCCATCCACTTAACAAAGTCTGTCACACTTTGTGTAGCACACTAACAATTTTCAAAAGGCAAAGTTTTCTGACTTTTTTTTAAAGATACTTTTTAAGGTGAATTAAAAAAAAATAAATCTGCATGAAAACAGGCTCGTATATTTCATTTCCCTGTCTTTGTCAGTCTTCTCCATCAAAATATAAATTCTACATATTCATAAAAAGCAGCGAAAAATCTACACATAAAATAAAATTACTCCGAAACCAATTTTAATGCATTTTTTAGGAGCAGCAACAGGTTAATTAGCCCTCTAATTTTTAAACTTACATGCTCCAGAAATAATTACCTTGTTCAAAAATGTTGGATAGTTTATCTCATCAGCGCCATTATTTTTTCACTTGAATAATACATAATCGCGTTTTGGAATTCTTCATCTCTATTATTTCAACGCAGAACTTTAATGTGCATACAACTGCATGTGTAAGCAATGTTCCCTGCCATGCATGCATAGTCTTCATATATCTCTGTTTGTTGAAAGCCGCAGTAATATCTCTGTTTCCCTCTCCTTCCCAGGGAGAGGTGGAGGCTGTTTGGTTGGAGATGTGGGTCGGAAGTACCGTAGTTTATGTATGCTAATAGGGAGAGTTGGGGGTTGTAGCTAGATATTTACGTTCAGTGGGAGCCGCCCTTCATTCACCCACATGGTTACCAACTGGTCGCCTTCGCGCCACTTTCCTAAGCCCGCAATCATTTTAAATCGACAGATCTGAGCTTTAAATTGACTCATGATCAGTTGGGATTTCACTCCATGCTTCGTTTTTGTTCGCTGGTAGAAAAGTTTTCGGATTAGTTACGTATTTATTTCTCTCTTTTGTCGGTGAGAGACTACACGGCAGCCTAAGCAAGTGAGCGAAGATGGTGGATTTCGGCTGGTGAGTGTCTACTGAGCGCATGTTTATCGGCAAGGAAGTCGGGTTTTGGGTTATTTTTTAATCTCTGTTTTGGTAAATGAAATCTGTAACGATTTCTTGTATATTCGTTTTACGCGTGTTGGTATTATGTTGAGGGGAATAATCAAACATTAACACATAAATGCTATACTGGCGATGAAAACAGTGTAACGTGAGGCGCATGGCAGCCCCCTCTGCTCCACCATTGAGGGAATGAGGGAGATTTGAAAAGCTGTCCGGAGCTTTCTCCGCTGCGTTTTCTCAACTAGTTTGGAAAATTCTGGCCTCATGTAAAGCCACATGTACCAGGAAATATGCAAATCCTATATCTGAAAAGTTAGTTTGTAATTTTGATAAATATGTTTGTCAGTGTTGAGTGCAGTGGTGTGTGAGTTAAAGTGCCCCCCAGAACAAAGCAGCAGCACATGGGGCAGTGTTAGGCCGCGCGTTTTAGCTCAGCTAGCTTAGCCTAGCTGCATAAACTTTAGAGCTTACTTGCGGGTTAATATCTACTTCACATCCGTACTTATCACATTAAGACTTACTCGATTACTCCTTGACGACAACCAACACACAGTAATAGATGAACGAGCAGTAATATCTAGCGTGTGCTCGTTTGTTGTTTGCTAACAGCCTCAGTGTCGTCAACTCGGACACATTTTTATTAACTCAAGAAAAACATGGGAAGTTGAGCTAGCTGCACAACACATTATCATCTGTATGCTCCTGTGCGAACTGAAGTGGTAGTACTGCTCCGATATACATATTTTCCACGTTTTGCCCTGTTTTCTTGGAGCTAACATAAGCCCGCAGCAGCTAAGCTAACCTCCCTATCCTGCTGTTCGCTGTTAGCCTCTGCTCCTACATGGACATTAGTCTCTTTTTTTAAGAAGTCAAAAACCGCAGGATACAATATTCCTTGAAAGCAAACGACACGCTACTACATTTTTTAATGTGCAACACTCAGAATGCATCAGACTTGCTTGATTTCAGAGCCATTTAAGCTAAGGTTGGCGCACTTCGAGGCGCCATGTTAAAGACGATGGGGGAGGGGTGATCAACATCATCCACTGCGCAGGCGCTCCAGTGGCGCAGGGAACGCGGGCCGCAGGCTGCGCTGCTCATTCATGTTTTCAGTGACCTCGTGCTGCTGTAATAAATCATAACATCTTGTTTCACAACATCTCGGAGTAATTACCGTCCCATCGGATAAAGTAGAACACATCCATGTGACAGAAACTGTGAATTATACAATTTGAAAGAGGATTCACGCAGGGAAATCAAATACACGTGCCAAACATTTACATCAACAGAATTAAAGCTGTAATCGTGATCTTTCTGAACTCTCCTGTATTTCTCTTACATTTTCAGGTCCACCATGAAGAGGACTCATTATACTTTGAAAAGAGTTGGACTGTCCTGCCCATGGTTCTGAAGTGCGGTGATTCTGTTAACAGTCTGTGTATTGTCAAAGTGCTTACAGTGCAGGTAGTACTATGTAATCCCTACTGCAGTGGAGGCACTTACAGCAATACACAGACACTGTTGTGCATGGTCCATGCTGTTACATGTTATGTTGAAGTACTGTCTTTGTGCTAAGGTGCATCTAGTGCAGATAGTGAAATAGACTAGCACCTACTGCCCTAAGTGCTCCTTCTGGCATAAGGGGCTGTGATATGCGCCACCAGACCATTTTTAATTACTAATTGGGCTCATTTATCTCGCAGTTCTCTGCTAGTTTTGCATAGTTGCACTACAAGAATAGATGAGTTGTGCAAATCTATGCAAAACTGATGGTGGCCTGCTTGCTCTCCACCTGTGTTCAGAATCTTGGTTTTGGGGGTGACACATCAAACTCAATTTGCTTGAACTGTACACATGTGATACTGTTTAAGGTCAAGAACTGTTTTGTTTGCCAGACCAAGCACCACCGTTTCAGCAGTACTAAAGTGCTTATAGTGCAGGTAGTGTTTTCTATCTACTGCAATGTAAGCACTTGAAGTACTTCTGTCTAAGTGCATCTTGCTTGATATTCACACATTGACATTCTCAAAGGCTCACCTTGCGTATTATCTTCACATGGTCAGTTTTGCTGGTTTGCATTCAGCTTTAACTGATGTTCGCTGTGCAAATCCATGCAAAACTGACTAGGTTGATGACATATGTTTCACCTTCTGAATTCCACTATGACCAAGATCCGTATTTTCCTCTGCATATTTGAAATGTTCAAATGCTAGATATGTGCGGATGTCCCTTCTTGCACAGGTGGGGATTGGTAGCAATGCTGTGTACCTGGAGGTATTGCACTTGTCCCGGCCTGTGTTGGAACAAGGAAATGGCACTGACCTGGAGTAGGATCGATCCTTCAGTGTTTTGACATGTCTATGGATTTGACTGTTAATGTGGTTGAATATAAACTGTTGACTTGTAATGTGTTTTTGAAATATTAAAATATTGAAACTTACCTCTGCCGAGTTGGTTTACTCCGAAAACAGTTGTATTTTTAAGATTAACTTATATTACTTTGTTGTTGGCTGTGAGACATGACCATGACCTGGGTTTTAAGTATTGAACTTTACAAAGGAGAACATGCATGCAGAATCCTGACTTTTTCCTCCCAGCATTAGATGAATCAGACGCTTAGCAAGCTGCACATGTAGAGCCCTGAAAGATAGATGGGAGAAGTGAAGTTCTCATGGTATACATGTGTTCCACAAGGAGATTTATATTAATCCCCAGCAGTATCATTGGGGAACAATGGCCAAACGTTGCTGTTTGCTTCTCTATAAAGGTAATGCATCAATAATGCCCATATGTTATGCCCATATTGGTCACTGCACCAGGACTTGTGTGACTAGGGTAAACTTGCTGCTTAATTCTTGTTGAAACAATATTCAGCTATGTTTTCAAATCATTAAAAAACAACCTTTAACTTAATTATAAGAGACCACAAAAGTGTAGACAGTCAGCTTTTTTATTTATACAGCTTTAGTATCAATTCAATCACAAGAGATCGTAACTGAAAAAAAATAGTCAAATGCAGAATAATGGCAAAATGTTTAAATGAAATATTTTCGCGGAGAAACTGATGTACATCTACAAAGGACATTAATAAAATTAGTTGGTAAAGTTAAAAAGAAAGCTAAGGCTAAAATAGAAACAAAAAATGAAATGAAAGAAATTAAAGGAGAAGCTAAGGATAAAGGTGAAGATAAGTAAAAACACTAAAAATACCAAGTCGACTAAAAAATAAAAAAAGATAAATTACATGCTATTTCTTCAAATCTGCAATGCCAACAGCTACAGTGTTCAAAACCTTGGTGCATTTTCCCCACAGACATGTGCTTTTGGATCACTGCTTTTGTGTGTCCTTCCACAATAAGGAAAAAACCCAATCAAACACAAATGAGCGTATGACTCTGAGACAATACATAAGAAAATAAAAGATAAGGAAAATTTAACTATAAATCCAACTTGAAGTTAACATTTAAAATTATAAATATCAGACTGTTTATTGCTTGTTGGCTACATAAAAACAACACGAGTAACTAAATATGCTCAAAGAAAAAAAAAAAACAGTTCAGGATGAGTGTTGGATGGTGATTATATTTTTCGATTTTTATTTCAAAGAATAAGTCGATGAGATTTTGCTAAAGTTCTAGTCCTGTCCACGAGGTGGCGCAGTCGGGCTGCAAGTCAGACGCACATCCAGTGTTGGAGCGCAGGTAACGTTACGGTTCCGCCTCTGCTGTCGGTCCAACCAACTTGAACAACATGCCGCCTTCACACAGAGGAGCCTCCCGCGGTAACTTTCCCTCTGTGTGTGGATTTAAATGAATTTGTGGTTCGTCACGTCGAGGCACCACTGACACATACTCAGCGCCAAATCCTGAAACTCGAGATGTGGACGGTACTTACCTGAGTGGATTGGATGTTCAGAGGAAACCTGAAGTGATTTTTTTTTTAGTACGGATACAAGCCCAGGATTGAACTAAAATGTGTATGCTGTGGATAAACTACATCTTCCTCCTGGCATGTTGTTCCGGATTAGGGTTTGGATTCACAAACAAATGCGACGAAGTGCGCAAAGTTTTCCAACTCCGGCAAATTGGACCGAGTCAGTTGTTACCTTTAAGTCCCAGACCAGGTAAGCTACAGTCCACTGCTCAGACTTAATAGTTACATTAATATCCTCTAAATTTAAGCTGAATGAAATATGTCACGCTGCGTAATTAAAGTATGTTTGGTCACGTCATTTTATCTACATAGCAACCAGGGCATCAATGTGCCATCTACTGAATGAAAGAAATGCACACCAGGAGCGACTCGACAGCTTCAGTCAACCTCCCTGTAGAGCTCATTAACTTTACTGTAACTTTTAACCTGTCATTTGCTTGCTCCTTGAAGTCTGTAGTTAAGAAACGCACCTTTTCAACCCATCTTGAGGCGTGTGTGCACTTATGATAATGATATAGACAGAAAACAGAAGAGCTGCGAGCTAAATGGAAAAAACCCCTAAAAATTCTGCATAAATTGCCTTCAGACTCCATCTTGATTCAGAATGTTCACTGATCACAAGTCTACCCAATTTATATAAATGATTCACACTTAAAGAGACAGCTTGCGTCTCAGAAACTAGTGTTGATCCCACCTGTTTTAGAGGTGCATTTGAAGTTATGTTTTCACAGTTGAGTCCAACAACCCCTCCTTTAAGAGTTTTTACTCTTTGTTTACTTCTCTGTATTACTGGTGTTTATGAGCTAATGTAACATGTGCTGTGATAATCCTGTAAAACAAACCAAAGCTGCCGAGATTACTTTGAGTCTGTAACCAAAAAGTAAAGCAAACTCCACTCCCTTGGCTTTCTAAAGCAGATAAGTGGCTTTCAAGGATAAACAGGAATAATTTTCTGCAAAGTTGGGTAAACTAAGGTTCACTTAACTTTCTGAACAGCATCCGCAAAGTTTTTCCTCATGACACTTCTCCACAGGATTTCTTTTTGGTGGGGATTATGACTTCTGATGTTTCATACTGGCTATGACTTTCAGCTGCTGCTGCTGCTCCTCTCTGTGCTTCTCTTTGAAAAGTATACCTTAGCGGTGTTGACTGCCATCCTGCCACAAACTGCTTCCTATAAACCTCAACAGCTCATTCCTCTGCTGCTGTAAAGAAACCCACTCAATTGACAGAGAACCCTCAAATGCCCCCTAAACCTCTAAATAACCCGTATAATGCCATCAACACTCCTGCACCATAATTGCACCCATGTGGCTGTATGGATTTCAAGCTGGGGTGCTCTTTGGTCTATAATTAAAAACACTTTTCTATGAGGATTAATCTGTTAGCCTTTTTTCTGGATTTATTGACAAACGGTGTGGTAGGTTGGGGTTTGATGTTCAGTGTTTTACAGAGGCTAAGATATCGTCCTGTGTGCTTTTTGTGTTGCTTGCCTGAACTGATTTTATTCTGGCATACTGACTGGAGAGAAAAGAACATGATAGGCACTTGGATGAACAACAAGCAGCTGAAATTTGAAATGTTGACTATTTCATTGCTGACTGGTTGATGTGTTCCTGTATTGCAAGCTGGATATGTGTTTTCCCAGTAGAAATAACCCACTGACCACCTCTTTTAGCTTATTTTACAAATTCAAAACAGAAAAAAACCTCCTAAAAACTTAAAGAAAAGCTTCTGCAAACCACAGACAGATAAAACTTCCCCTCAATCCATCTTGCTATTAGGAAAATTGTATTTTTAGAGAATCAGATGAATGCTCTCAGGTACAGCAGATAGGGAAAATGAGGATAGTGTGTGAAGGATTTCAGAATATGTCTACGTTATTGTATTTTTTGGGAGATAAAATCTTTAAGATACCGCGCCAGTCTCCATGTTGCTTGCTACAAAATACGAGCCTCCAGTTTAGGTTAAAGCAGCCAGACATTCATCATTTCTCTTTTCTATGGTGTTAGAAATGGAAGTAGTTCTAGTAAGCATTCAAAAAAAAAAATACAAGCAGGACCTGGGGCACTTTCAAGTTGTCTTATCTTGAAGAGTTTGAATTCCTCAATGTGTTCAATTGCTCGCCCGATTCCCTCCTCACTCTTGAACCTCGCAGGGAGCTGATAGGGTCTCTGGCAACATCTCTGTGAGCTCTGCCTAGGCATGTCAGAGAGGCTCCTGCAGAGTTTTGGGTCGCTTTTAAGATGTTTTGATTGTCCCGTATGTGTTGAGATTGCTTACATTTGTTCATAGTGGAAAACCTGAGACGTGACTTGATTTTGTGATAACGCTTTGACGCAGATTTTCTATCAGGTCCAAGTTGTTTTGGTTTTCCTGCTCATCTAAAACATTCTTTAACTTGAGCACTTTAAGATACCATTCCATTTTTTATTGTGTCTTTACACAATACTTAAGATGTATGAGTGACCACTGTGACAGAATGATCTACACACTCGTCAAAGACATTAGAATGTTTTTTTTTTCACAAAATTCAGTTTGTGCCGATAGTGAAATTAGCGATTCAGACAGGAGACATTCTTTGTACCAGGCTGTAAATGTGCTTATTTTGGCTGTGAAAACGGCTTTTTTTGGCTTGGTGTGTACATGAGTTATGGTACTTCTGGAACCAGCCTCAAGCGGACACTCAATGAACTACAGATTTTAGCACATTGTCTCATATTTTCAGACCGGAGGTTGCCGCTAGGTATCACCACCACTTAATCAGAATGGATGCGTAAGAGTCCATAAGCATCATGATCCCTGGACTAAATGTGATAATTCCCACCTCATGCTTATCAAGTTGGTAATTGAGCTTTTCCCCCCAAAATAAACCATGGCAGCCAAACTTGTTGAACAGATTTGAACCACTCATGCTTCCCTGAGGATGAACCACATTGCCTTTGTTGAACCTCCTGTTGCCTATCACAGGATGTAGCCAACCGTCCCTGAGGTTAAAACTTCTAAGACTAACAGTTAACACTCACACTACCTCTAGCAAGCTAACACTTTGTTATTGTGAGGTGTTGTGAGCATGTTGTTGTTAGCATGAAGCATGAAGTGCTTTGATACAGTTTCATTGCTGGGACAAACCTCTTGTGTTTTCGCTCACCGAAAGTTAACACGGTCAAGTTATTTTCTTTCTACACTTTTGAAACAAAGTTTGATTTTGGATACTTGTGTTTCTTTTGTTAATAATTTTCTTTATCCCAATCAGAGACTCCTATTTCCTTGTTGTGTTGGGGAAGGTTAATTTGTTTGTCCATCTATCCTTGGTTAGAAGAAATTGATGTCTATAGGATGTCTAACTCTACTACCGGCTAAGCTAAGATTGAAAACGTGTTCATTATCATTCCTGTTTACAGCCAGTGTGCAGTTTGCAGCATTTACCTCAAAGCAACACTCTGTTGTAAGTATTAGAGCCAACATGGCTGGAGTCTTCTGGTATTTTTGCTGATCAGTGCTGCCACAGAAAAGGAAAGCTGCTTGTCATTTTGGACAGATCCCAGTATCTCATACAGGTGATAGAGAAGATAGTTAGACACGCTCACTTATTCATACCTGCGGGGAGTTATGGGTGTCAGATCCACCTGACTTGGATATCTTTGGAATGTGTAAAGAAAAGTGGAGCAGCCTGAAGAGAGCAAGCAAATCCTCTGCCCCAGTTTATGCCTGTCATGTATTAGCGTTTCACTCCAGTCACAGGGGTAAGCATTCTTGTCCCAAAAAATAAACACTAAGTGATGTTTTGAAAAGTGCTGTCTTACATCCTGCATCTGAGTTTTCAGACCGTAAGTTCTTATCTCTCTCATCTAAACGTAACAGTAAAATGTTGGAGGAACAAATCTCACAGAAGGACACTCTTATGTTTCACTGCAAAGATGGACCCCATACCCTCTCATTTTTTTCTCTTAGCTTTCTGCCACAGTGTTTGTATTTAAACTATGTAAATCTCAATGACTCTTAGGTTCAGACCTCCAGGTATGCATGTCCAAAAACCTGAGCTGCTGCACCAAGAAGATGGAGGAGAAGTACCAGGTGGCAGCCCGGAGAGACATCCAAAACCTCCTCCAGACGTCCAGCTCCAGCCTCAAGTTTCTCATCTCACGCAATGTCGCTGCTTTTCAGGGTAAGAGCTGTAGCTGCTTTGTGTGTGTGTGTGTGTGTGTGTGTGTGTAGGCATCGCTGCTGTTCAGGTTGTGCTCTATAAACGTGTGCTGAGATGAAACAGCCAGTGTTTACATGGATGATTGTACGTATGTAGATGTTTGTGTGTTTCTGAGGAGGGGTATGCATTTAGGAGTGAGGGTTTGTGTGGGTGCTGTAAAGACAGTGGATGAGTCAGTGTGTATGTGTGTGTGTAGGTGTGTGTGTGTGCAGTGTGGCTCCACTTTGGAACAAACAGAGGGTCTGTTCCCCCTACAAATCTACAGCTACACAAAGATGTTAAGATTAGCTAGATTTGTCGGAGGGTGTCTGTAAAGGTGAGAATCTGTCAGGAACACACACCGAGGCTTTTGCTAATCACTTCCTGTGCAAGGTGTCTCGCTCCACTGTGTGCCCTGATAAGAAAATCAAGCCCTCATTTCTGGATCACTGGAACACATTTATCCTTCCTCTGGCTCATTATTAACAGACAGCTTCCCCTGTCTACATTTTTTCCGTCATTCTCACTTATTGTTTCTCATTCCTCTCCATCCTCTCACCCAGCAATGACTGACAGTCGGCTTGCAGGCAACAACTTGCCTCAGTCTGTGTCTTCTCCCTCCTCGATGTGGGATGTTCTCTTCACTTTAGCTGATAGCTGTCATATGACGGCAGAAATGGGTGGGCAAGAGAAACAGAAGCTTATGACTTGAATGTGCAGACGTATCATTAAAGTTAATTCACTTTAATGGTGTCTCTCAGTTTTAAGACGGGCTGGTGTTCTCCTCCCAAACTCAAACGATTTATAGGGAGAGTGTTGCATGATCACAGTGATTTCGTTGAGGTTTGCAGGGGCGGCGGTGTTCGGTTTTTGTCATCAGATGTTTGTTTTGTCTGCTCAGCCTCTGAAGTTGAACTAAGGTATCCAACATTTATGATGTCTGACATCACTTAAATGCTGTTTACACTTACTTCATTTTATTTGTAAGGGCTGTTACGAAAGTGTATGAAAATCGTTGGTATAAATTATAATTCATACACCTTCCAACACCTCCCTGTCCTTATATGTGGTAATTAGCCCCAAACTTTAGTAAAAAAAATCTATACAAATGGGTCACAGTTATTATTTTTCCTCCCAAAAAAGCATTTGTAAAAGCTTCATAGACAGAGTGAAGGCGTATTTTGGATTTTCATAAACAGTTTATTGCAGCAGATTATTTAGCCAATAGGGACCCAGAGAGTTTTTGCAGCATTAAGAAGGTCAGATTGATTTAAAGGATGAAACAAGTAGGAAATAAATATAAAATGGCCCTTTAATGATGTTTTAACAGTTTGTAGACAACAATGGATGTGTATGGCGCAGATAAGTAAGACAATTCAGCACCAAAAACAGTCGTTTGAAGCATCTGTGAACTGTTGATTTTGTCCAAATAATTATCACAGTTTTTTGACAGTAGGAAAACATGCCTCAGGCCTTGTCTGTTTTAGCATTTATCCAGGAGCTTTAGATCTCTGAAGGTGTATTTTTCCTTTCTGCCCGTCATTCATCTTGTAACAGCCTCTGAACTGGCAGGCTGTTCACACAGGGTCAGTCAAACTGCGGCTGCACGGAACGAACAGTGCTCACATGGTTTCATCTAAGAAATGGCAGCCTGTGTGCGCTCCTGCCAAACCAAACAGAGTTCCCCATCAACATCGGCTCACATCAGTCAACAAACACCGGCGGCTGCCTCCAACTTCCAGGCTGCGTAATTCGAGTGGCAACAGACGCTCAGCATTTACGTCTCGGAGCCACAGCAGCCATATAGCTTCTCTAGATATTACATTTACTAAGTCATCAAGTCGTGTTTCTGAGGTGTGCTTCTAAAACATACACTTTGCTCCAGACTTTAGCTGCTGTTTACTATCAATCATTAGTGTCACATCTGATGATTATTTATTGACTACCTGTGTTGTGTGTCACTGTTTCGTAAAGCTCAAAATGACATATTCAGAGCCTTGTTTTATTCAACAAACACTCCATAACTCCCCTGAAAAAAAAAAAACCAAATACTCCAGAAACTGGAACAGAAGCCGAGCACCATATGTCTGCAGCACACTCATCATCTGATGCTATTGAAAGAGACAAAAAATACAACCGAAATCTGACAGCAACAATGACACACTGTTCGCTGTGGACACAGGAAGACACCTTTGAACTGAAACACTGAGAGAATAAATGAGACTTAAGAAACTGAAAGAAAAGATGGAGAGCAGAGGAGAACCCCAGTGACCTTGTGGGACTTAGAATCACAACAGTATTTTAGGACCTTTCTGAATCAAAGGATATCAGTGGATCACATGCAGCAGCAGTCTGCATCCAGAGTTCTCTGCTGTACCAAAGTTCGCTGTTTTGCTAGCTTCCTTTAATTTCCAGAAGTTAAATCAGAAACCTTTTTTGGCTTCTGTCACGTGTTTTGTTTAACGTGTTGTGCTTTTGGCTCCAGAATAAGTAGCTACTATTTGAATTCACTCATCCTTTAAGCGGTAATCCAAACATATCCTTGCTCTTTAGCGACTGGTGGGATCACGTCTGTTATCAACAGCGCCCTTCAAAATTTGAAACTTCATAAAAAAAGTTGAATTACAAACAAAAATGTTCCCCCACACCTGCTTTAAAGTGTTTAAACAACAGTTTTTGAGTCACACTCTACAATATCTGTTTACACTCCCCCAGCAGACACTTATGCACAAACCCACACATACACACCAGAGCCACCCACGTGGCATTGTTCTGTTCGGCTGGAGAGGTTTTAAGAGCCTTTGTCACACGGATGAAAACTCTCTGTGCCACTATATGTATGGGAAGCACGGAGGAACAGAAATGTCTGGCAGCTTCTTAGATCTTAACAGAGTGGAAAAAGAGCGATTTTGCTGTTCATGTGCGTACATAAAAGAAACACAAGTCAAGCATTTAATCCCTCCTCCTATCTGGGGAGCATTCAATGACGCTGAATTAATTTGAGGGAATTGTTTGTTATTCATCTTGTGTGACTGTGAGTTTTGTTTTGGGTGTTTTCGGATAATAATGTGAGAGGAAAAAGAGCCCACAAGTTCACAGCTCATGAAGATATTGAATTTTTTTTTTTTTTTTTTTTTTTTTCATTGACTGGCCGCCTGGTGCTCCTGCAGAATTATTGCTCTGCTTTATCATAAACACTTTTCCACAGGAGGAAAACAGATGAGGTGGGTGGGTGGGATTGTACTGAAAAACAAGTCTATTTGTTTAAGTCTCTGAATGATTGGCAGCCGGCACTGTAATTTCAGAGACAGCAGAGAACAAGCAGAGTGTGTGGTGCATTACAAAAGCAGACAGAAACATGGACGAGTTAAAAGGGGGCAGGCTAATGTGGTCATTTGTTTTGTGCAACAGCCTTCACTTAGGCATCTTTATATGATGCAGCCAAAAGAGAGAGGGGGCACAGAGAAATTAGAGGGATGTAGATGGATTACTGTCTGAAACACAGAGGAAACAGCAAGATTAACAACTCATAAAGTGCTATATCTGAAATGTTTTTTACTGGGGAATTTGAGCTTGTAATGGGTCCTCACAAATCTTCATGTCTGTTATAAAAAAAGATCTCAATATTTTAACATAATGAGCTGCATTTATGCCATTATAAAAAGGACTTCAAAATACGACTTCTTATGCAGTAATTGTTTGTTACGTTTTTTTCAGTGAAATGTGCGTCTTTATTTCACAATCTCGTCCTGGAATGAACCTCACCGTTGCGTTCATAAGATATTTCACAGCCGAGAGATAACTGGCCAACTGAGGAGGGAAAAAATAGGAAAAAAAAGCTGAGTTGATGGAATAAAGTCAAGCAGACGGCCTTTGAGGTCTCCAGCATGTATTTTTTTCTCCCCTCCTGCTCCCGGTCTGTCAGTAAGTCTCTCAGGATTGCATGTTTTCATTCACCGGTTGTGAGGTTCCTGCACATCGTGCACACAATGCACAAATATGCAGCCTGCTGAGCAGGGCTTCAGGGGAGATCTTTTTTCATCCTGCGCAGGTTTGTCTTACATCCATGGCAACCAACCTGTGCAACCCAGGCGCCCCGTGAGGCAGGGCTCCAATAAAACTGAGAAACGGAGCCCACTGTGAATCAGCTGTTGAGATGCATGAGAGAGTGTCTGAGCTGAGGTGCTTGAATCACAGCAAAATGCTCCGAGATCAGCGGATCAAAGGAATGCCCTTCTATGGAGGGGTTTTTCTTTCTGCTGACAGCAAAACTGAAGGGCGTTGATACCACTCTCATGTGATATGAGGATTTTGTTAGAACTCGCAAAAAACAGGTTTGCTTGGCATCATCCAAAGAGAACAGCATTTACCGTCAACAGTCAGGGAATTAAAAGAAATACTTAATTTCCCAAGAAACATTGGTGAATTAGTGCACAGAAAGACTGGTACCACTCTCTGAAGTTTATGAAGCACTGATCCAAAGCTTGAAGGTGATGAGTCCAATTGGCTGAGTCCCGAGATCTGATAATCTAATGTTTCTACGTTTACAACTTTATCTCTTTTTTTTAAGAAAAAATCTTGATTATAACTTCAAATTTTAGCTGATGTCTGTTTATATTACCTTTCTGCTACCTTTGGACCAGTTTAACATATAAGTTGTTAAATCCCCTCTGCTAATCACAAGCGACAGAGCTCAAGGTGTGTTTTCTATCACTCATTTTTGGTTCTCTAGGAAATTTATTTTTGAGATAATTTGCCTCATCTCACCATTGTTCCAATCTGCTAATCTGTTCCTGGTGCCCTCAATGCATACATGGTTTTTAAGATGGAAAAAAACACACCTATGCTTTGCCCTTTATTCCAATAAAGGGAAAAATGACAAGTTGAGCCTGTTACTTTAATCTATCCAGAAATAGAAGGGCACCTCTTGTAATGGTACAGTCATGACCTTTAATTGTAGCTTTACTGGTGCATTTGAGAGGTCTTGGGAACCAGTGAAGACACTGACATGGCCTCTTTGTCTTTGTGCATTCCTGTTTTTGTAAAATTAAGCACATGAGACACACTGAGTGAATCTGTGAGTCTAAAAGGTATGTGTTGCTGTTTTTACTGAGCCTGCTGGTTTATCTTGCTTTCAGATTTGATGCTACTCTTAGCTAAGTTGAGCCAAGCTTAGCTCCTGAACTGATAGATCCATGCAGGAACACTTCAAGTGTTTCAGGTGACTTCTTTGACCGCTATGATAGAAAACAGCTGAGTCGTCTCTGCTTTCTATGCAAACAGATTACATGGATCATCTTAAGGCTGGAAGTTAGTTTGCATTTCGAACCGCAAAAAACCTCAGACAAAGGGAAAAAAAGAGAAAAATGTTCTTTATATGTCATCATTATAAAGTCCCAAAGAATATTACCAAACCCCTAGATTAGCATATTGAAATGTTAACTTGATTATGCTTGATGCAACTTTAACCTGAAAGTTCACATCATGAAACTGTTTTGGCCATTAACCCTCTGTGGTCTGTGGTCTTCCTTCCACTCAGTGTCCCATTTTGGTTTCTAGCCTGGGAAGAAAAATACACTCCAGTCCACACAAGACACAGGAATCCAGCAGACACAGTCAGTCGGTCTTTGCTGTTTTATTTGCACTGCTTCTAATTGTGAGCTTGTGTTTTGTTCGGGGCTCAAGTGGTCGTGATGAATGTGAGATCAAACAGACAGGACTGAGTGCTGCTTCTCGTTGAAGTGGAAAGCTAGCCTGTTGTCCTCCGGACTTGCTGTTTGCACTCATAAATGCTAATTGTGTTTCTGTTTACTAGCTTTGAAAGCATGCACTGCCCATCTTTTACTCTTTGAATTGGAAAAGGAACATAGCTGAATGGCAGCGGACCCACAGCGAGACAGAGTGGAGACTACAATCAGCCGTCAGATTAGGACGACAGTCTGCGCCAAAGGAGGTCTCAGTGGGAGGAAGTCATCCTGTTTTTATTGCAGCTGACAAGATAGATGACTATTAGTGCTACTTCTTCCAATGTAGTGTTGTTCAGCCATAGTGCCCTCAACTACAAAACCCAACTTCTTTGTTGGAATGATGTTGATATTTTTTATTTGTCTCTAAACAAAATAAAGATACAGTAAAGATCTGAAAAATAACTTAGACCTTCAGTTATTTAGGTCACAGATGAATATCTACAAGATGAGAAACAAAGCTTTAAACAGTGTATTATCTCAAAGTTGTAAGATATAAAATGAACATATTCAACATTTATGTTGTTAGGATTTACATAAAAAGTCATGTCATAGGTACTTTGATATCTTTGAGATAGACATGCCTGCACTGACAGGCAGAGCGCCCATTTTCACAAACAGTTGTTCTGCACATATTTTAATCTCATTTTCTCTTAATATATGTATTGTAATTATTTTATTCTATTTTTCACTTTTGCATGCAACTTGTTTTTTTTGCACGAACAGACCAAGACAAATTCCATGTAATGTAAAAACTACCTGGCAATAAACCTGATTCAGATTCTGATTCTGAGTCTGATATAGGCCCACAAAAGGTTGATGACATTCCCAGTGTTGTGGTGTGTAATAATATCCCCTGAAATAAAAGACTGTCTTGTTTTTTTTAGATCTTTTCCCCATGTCTGCAGCCTTGCTGGCAGATATTTGGTGTCTCTTTTGTGAATGACAGGCCTGGCAGTCAGAGCTCAGGGCTGCTTTAAATACAAACCAATATCCACAAGGACTTCCTGTCTAGCTTCCTACATGTTTACAGAAGGAACGACGTCCTGACAGCCATTTCAAGAAAACTGAAAATACATATTCCCATAATAGAAAAAGCACATTGTTAATGGTTTGATCTGACTAAAAAATGAGCTTAACTTACAAGTGTGAAAAGGAGATACAATGAAAACACTGATGGGTCACTGACATCCAGCTGTTATCCTTTTGGCACCACGTTTCAGTATTTATTTTTACTAGTTAGTGAAATGAGTCGGAGATCCTACAAAAACATCTTGTGCATGAATTCATTTTCTCATGTACTACACTGTTTCCTATTTACTTTTGGCATAAGAGATACTTTTCTCTGACTAGTTGCTCTTCTTTATGATACTTACAGCTGCTCTCCATTGAATATTGTGCAAAAAGCTGTTCTAAAAGCAGCGCTCCAGCCTCCACCACACTTACCTCACTGTGCCTTTGCAATTTTATTTCCCCAAGAATTCCACGTTCAAAACAGTAATTTCTTACCAGGCTCACAGATATTGTCCTGAGACCAGCCCTGAGCAGCACTGCATCACTGACTACAGTAACACAGTGTTTGCTTCCAGTAAACTTTCTATGTTGGTCACAAATTGGCTGCTGGCCTCAGTCGGGGAAAATATGCAGCTTTTTATAGGACTCTGCATTTTAGGATCTTTTGTCTTAGAGTTGAACATTCCTCACTTTATATTCCCTCAAGAAGCACCAGACGTTCTCACAAAGACACTTTTTTTTTTTTTACCATGCCAAGAAGTCTGCTGTGGGTTTTAAAAGCAATACCTGATGCCATTATATAAAGAAGTGTGACATAAATCAGAACAGTTTTTATTGGGAGTAAGCAGAAAAGCAAACACTGAGTGTGATAGTTGCTGTACTACAGTGTTTGTTTCTGTCTTTACGATCACTTCAGGCTTTTCCATTTTAGTGATATATCTGTAGATCTTTAAAGTTTTTAGCCAGGCTGGCAGAATGAAGCTCGGTCTGTGGCTTTAATCCAGACTGATGTGTCACAACTAGCACAGACGTTCAAGATGTTTCTGGCTTGAGCCTCATTAACAGATAAACATTTCTCTTATCCTCTAGTTTCCCTTGATCTATCAAACAACTTGGCACATTATTTTGATATTATGGTCCTGAGAAGTTTTGGGTTTTATTAAAATACCTCAGCCATGTTTTTAAAGGAATACAAATAAAGTCAGACACCCTTGTGGAGTTGAAATATATTTTGTAGCCCTTTAAATGTCCATCTACATCCACCAGTGATCAGTATTTTAGTTGTTTATTGATGTTAATAAAATCAAACAATGTTCTTAAAAACCATAACTCTGCTTATTGTCAACTGCCACATATTGATCTAAACATCTTAAATTAAGATGATAATGGTTAATGTAACTTTTCTTTTTAGTCATGAATAAAGATGTAGTTAGCAGGTTAGCATGCTAATAGTAGCATTCACCTCAAAGTACCCCTGCACTCTGCATTCATGCTTAAAATCCTCTTATAATGAAACACACACTGATCAGCCTAACATTATGACCCCCACTACAGTCTCATTCAACCCACCCCAGCAATGATTTTTTCCCCAGAAGTTTTTACCTTTAAAGTCTTTGATCAGAAAGGGAAATCATCGTGTGTTATATTAACTATTGAAGTTTTAATGGGGGAACAAATGTTGCATGGGTGATTTCAAAGCAACAGCCCAAGGCACAAACCGTAATGCACCAATTAGCGGTAGCATTATGACCACCTGTGCTTCATTTCAAAAAGACTGATTTAATTTTCCCTTGTGTTTCCTGAGTGGATTAACAGATTTTTACTTTTTAAACCACATCTGAGGAACTCGTTTGACTTCAAACACAGTCCTCATCTATCACCTAGAGGTGTAGAGTGGAGCAGTTAGTAGCATTTAGCATCTAAATTAGAAACTGTGTCTTTTAAAAGGCAGTTATTGTCATAGTGGCAGAAATGTATACCCCAACTAATACTTCTACATCACACAGAGATCATTAGATTTCCCTTCAAACAGTAAAAGCGATCAATGAGTCTTGTTGTTGGGTTGGAAATTGAAAAATGTGAAGGCCCAAGTTGGGCAAAAACACAGATTCTAAGAGTGACAAATGCAGCAGACCCTTTAAGATGGGTCTTTGAATGTGTGGTGAATACTTGCATGAACTGAATAAATTGAGTAGTGGGGTTGTTTTTTTTTGTATGAAGATTTCATCGGCTGATTCCCACAGCTGGGCTTCAAATCCTCTCTAACCTGCTCCCTGCTCCTTTGAGAGGGACCTTTCATTTAGGAGTCTCTTTGTCCACCAGGTCCACAGCCGTGCCTTCTTTGTTGTCACTCTTACAAGAGCAGTGTGAGTTCCTGTGTGTGAGTGTGTATGAGTGCTGCTGTGTATGAGTGTGTTTGCGAGCCGTAGCAGGGGCCTCTCCTCGAGATTTGCACAGAGTTTGGGCTTGGCTTTGTGATTCAAGGCCGGACAGTTGATCCAGGGGAGGACAGAGAGAGAAGAAGAATGCGAAGAAGAAGAATGAGCGACTGACGGGGAGAAAGTTGGGAGGATGCCAGATTCTATTGAAAGCCTTTGCTCAGTGTTTGAAGTCAGAGGATGAGGATTTAGTTGGGAAGCAGGATTATTCAGAGTCAATACCCGACAACAGTCCAAGCGTTTGGGCTGCCGCAAAGAAACAACGTAGTTCAACTGACCATGGCTTTTTTTCCCCTCTGTGTCCTTTTGCTACCTGTGTCAGACACGCTGCTTAAGGTCTTTTCTGATCTTGTTACCATCACCTATGTTTAACCCAAAATAGGGTGACATTTTTCTTACAATGCAGTGAGATAGATAGCATGGTTGATACCATTCTTGTGGTCAATGTTTGATTGATATTATATGAGTCAGTCACTATTCAGCCCAGTTTACAAATAACTGCTTGCAAAAGCATCTTACGATCACTAACCTACATCTTGTGTATTTGATGTGGAAAAAAGTAAAGTTAGCACCAACAATCTCCTGTATCACAGGAGGTTGATATCTGATTTGTGGTTCAAATGAACAAAGATTGGTTAAATAGAGAACCTTAGAAGTGTACTTGAATAATTTATTTTCATTACCTTTTACACAAAATGCCAGGTTAGCTGATTTGGTAGTCATTGCTAAGCTTATTGTCTGCCAGCTGTAACTCTGTTTTGAACATATATGAGAAAAGTATGAATCTTTATAGTACACCACTAGAAAATGATTTAACTACATTTCTTATAAAAAAACAAACAAACAAAAAAAGAACTATTTGTTTGCCATGTCAAGGATGCTGTCTTTGCCCCACCATCCAGATGGAACAGCTCGAACAGCTGGAATTAGGGTCAAACTATAAAATTAAGATACATGTCGTTTGAATTGTTACATTTTTGTTAGTTTTTATGTTTATTACTTATTATAATCATGTGATGCTTAAAAGATGGGATGTGACCTCATGAATTGGTTCTGCCCTTGAATGAACAGTGAGAGAAAACATTACTGACGCTGTATGTAAGTGTTTGTATGTAAGTGTAATGCATCATGGTGATTGGGGAGAGAGAGCCATCAGTCCTGTGACTCCACCAGCTTTGCTACAATGGGTGAAAATAACTTGATGTTGTTCATTCTATACAGCTGGGTATGACTAATACAAGACCATGATCCCATAGCAACAAATGAAGCAGGTAAATTTTGAAAGGTAGTATAAAACTCATCTTTGATTTCAGTTAACGCTCTAATGTAGCCTGGAGTGTCCTTTCAGTTTGAAGTGTTTCTATCCTTTCATTCTTTTTTCTTGACATTTTATTTCAGTTCAGCCTTAGTCTTTTGAACCACAGAAACCAATGGTGAGTTTTATGTTGTCTCTTTCTATAAATAACTTTTTAATACCCAGCATCCTCATCTGACATTCCAAGAGGAACCCCTGAGAGCTTTTACAATGTGAAGAGCGGCTAATTGCTGAGTCTCCATCAGTTGGTGCGCGCGCGCATGTGTGTGTGTGTGTGTGTGAGTTCCGTTGACTGCTGCTCAGGAGCTCCACTTTAGTTGACAAAATTTTCAAGTGCTCTCCCAATGCTGTGTCCCACTGGTAAAATCAGCAATAAGCTGAGCTAACACACACTCACGCACACACACACACACTGACATTTTCTGCGCTACATTTTGTGACTGTCCCTTTTAACACACCCCGATATTCCACACTGGCTTTACTGTTACTTACTGCATAGCGATGAGCCCTAAAAATACACACAGCAGTCAGCACTTTACATTGTTGTCTCCTGTGTGCCTGTTTGAAATGGAGATTTATGGCTGCTGGCTGTTGTCTTGGGGCCATTTTCTAGATTAGATGATACAGCATGCTGCTTAACAAGACCTGAATCTGTATGACATGTTTTTTTTTTTAGAGATGTACATGGGGTTGCACTGTGTGTGAAGACCAGCGGAGTCATATTCAAGTGTGATATTTGTGCAGAGGGAGCTGACTGTGCAGCTAGAATATTTACAGCTGTTAGCAGTGTACAGCAAAGAGTGAGCTGACAGTCAGCCCTCCACACAAACCATGTTACTTTGATTTGATGGTATGCTAAGTGAATGTTTCAGGCCACAGTAAGCACTTTTTCTGGAAGCAGGCCTCAAGTTTAACCAGAATTCTTTGAATAATTTAAATGTCCAACTTCAGGGTGAACCCAACACAAGTCAAGGCTGGGCTCTAGTGCATCAAATTTGCTTTCTTTAACTGATACCACGAAGAGGCTGCCAGGATTTCACCACAAACACGCGTCACTTTGTATAAAAACATCAGTATGACGTTATGTCTCATCTCCAGGACTGTTGACATCTTCCTGAGGACTGTGCTTCTCTGTGTCACTTAAGTTGTTTACAGGAGAGAAATCACTCCAGTGTCAATCTGACAGAGGAAGGAAGTATTTCCTCAGTAAGGAAGGAGTCTCCAGGGATTAGTCTGAAGTCGTCTGGACGATGAAATCTTAAACACAGCAAAAACACCAAGCCTACTGTCTGCTCCCACTCTCCCCTCGTCTTCTCTTTCCCCCTCATCCTGTCTCTCTCCCCTACATGGCAGATATAATGGCATAATTGTGCAGCTTATCACTTGTATCCTGGCATGAGTGACAAATGAATGTTGTTTTTACTGTGTCTGATGGTCTGTTCACTGCTGCTGATAAGCGTGTTTTACTCTGAATTTTCTCCATGGAGACATCTGTTAGTTCAAGATTAAATTCATGAGACACTTTTAGTATCAGCTAAGTTTTTTTTTTTCTAATGATGAGATGTTTCCATAACCTTCTTATGCTTCCATGCTAAATACTTTTAAATGTGCTGCTCTCAGGCTCAGTCACGGAAAATCTAATCAAAACTTCAAACTCCAGGAACTGCAGAAAAGTAGTGAAGTGATTTAAAACTGCACCATGTCCTTTAAGTATACATGATGATACATAGACACGTGACGTGCTGCATAGAATGTGTGAAAAATTCTTTCAGGGCTTAAAAGAGGAGAAGTTGAGTAATCATTTAGTTGGCAAATATATTTCATTAAATTATTATTCACAAACATTTATCTGAGGCTAGCTTGCCAAGTAAAGTGTTATACATCAGGCTCCCTCAGGCTGAAGATTTTCTGCTTTTTGATCGATACGGTTGTACACAGAAAGAGCTTTGACGTGTTTGATGGGATGAAGGGAATCGTTTGAAATGTAAACACCTCGGGCTTATTCTAACTTTGACTTTTCTCCTCACATTTTGTTGAGGGAAAATTGCTTCGACAGAAAATAACAATCAAGGTCAATAGGTTATGCAAATGTTCCTTGAATATATCCAAAACCTGGACCATCAAATACAGTCCCTTTGAAAGGCAAACTAGATGTTGCTTGTGTTTTTAAGTATATTTAAAGTGTAAGTTTGTCTGTTGTATTACAGTTCAGTTTCAAAGCTTTAAAAGTGACCTTCAAAGAGAAACTTTTACTGATTGTAGCTGTAATTCTCCCAAAGTCTAAACAAAGATTTTTGGTATTCTGCAACTTTGGTCCATAACAATCTACAATCTGATTAATATTAATATTGATATAATAATAATAATAATAATAATAATAATAATAATAATAATAATAATAATAATGAAAATAATAATGAAAATAAAGAATGATTCAGGAGGATTCAAAACCTGCTAAATCATGATTATAAACATCATGATACTCTCAACATTTATAAGAAGCAATAAAAATATGCACAACAAATATGATGATTAAACTGGGTTCAGTAGGACAACAAAGCCTCATGGAAGTTGCAAGTGTGTCAGGTTTACGAGGACCCTTTACATCCTGTTAAGATCTTCCTAACCATTGTGATTCTAATTACAATAGCATAACCACCTGCTCACCCTCCATCATCCTGCTCATTACCCGGCTACCAACTGAAGACACTGATAAGCTGACAGAAGCTATTGATTTAGAAGCTTTTTTAATTGGTTTGAAAATGATTTGCTCATACAGTTAAAAAATAGTCCTCATTTAGCTGTACTTTTCAGAGCTTTGTGTTGTCATAACTTCTAGTATTGTTTCAGTTATCACTTTCACTTATGGTTTAAGCTGCTCTGTAGCAATTTGCAGCTTACAGATGTACTCACCAGCTCTGCTGTCATTATTTGGATTAAAAGAGAATAATGCTCATTGAAACTTGTGTTTTTACTGCAATGTTTTACAATTCAATGCTAACATTTTTACCACTGTTAACGGGCAGATTTTTTTTTCTTCTTAGGGTTTTGACCAATCAGAATCAAGTGTTGGATTTATTGTTGCTACATCAGATTCTGACTTCACTTTGTTCTTTATAAAGAAGTTAGTTTATTATTAGCACGAGCACATCAATGATATAACAGCTTCTCTCATGCTCTTCTGTTGGCCAGTCATCAGAGTGAAATTACACAGCTCACCACTCTCAGACCCTTGAACCTAATGTTCTTTATCAGCTTTTTATAAATCTTGTGTAATTATCCAGTTCAATAGAGTAATCACTGGCATGCTGTGTGCATAAGGCCCTCTATTCAGGCTTCTGTCAACCCTGTCAGCTCCTTCACCAGCTCTTAACAGCTCCCATAGGCTGGCTGCAGGAAAACCTTCCACAGCCTCACACAGAGCCACCTTCGAAAGCTAATGAAAGCTTGACTATGATATTATTAATTTCAGTCCAGCTCTTAAAACTGTGGCAGCACTCTCTCTTTCTGTCTGGGTTTCACTGGTAGTTTACAAGTCAGTGTGGGCTAAACCGGAGCTGTATTTCATCATGGAGGGAAAGATATCAGATCTGAAAGTACAGGACATACCCACAGGTATACACACACTTACAGGCAGTACTTGTGTCCACTTCATTGACCCTCTCTGCTTCTTTTCCTGAACGGCATATTAAAGGCCATGTTCACAGAGGAGCTCTGTGCTCTTTGAAGTGTTCAAGAGCTGCAGCAGATCCTCAAATATTGACTTTTAAGCCTTCTGCAGGAAACACAGAGCACCAGAGAGATAGAGAGAGAGAGGGAGAGAGAGAGAGAGAGAGAGAGAGAGAGAGAGAGAGAGAGGGAGAGGAGAGAGAGAGAGAGAGAGAGAGAGAGAGAGAGAGAGAGAGAGAGAGAGAGAGAGAGAGAGAGAGAGAGAGAAAGGAAGGAGGAAAAGGGTTCATACACAGATAAACAGAGGAAGGTGTCTCTTGTTCAGGTGGGTGTGTACAGATTTATGAATTAGCTCAGGCTTTATATGTGTTTGTTGGCTCTTAATGTATGTAGGGAGGAGCATGTTTATTGATGTGGAGGAGGAAGTACACAGAGATAAGAGCTGATGGTAAGCTGAGCCTGACTCCAGGCAACATAGATTAAAATGACAAACAGTCCTAATGTGCCTCTCCTCTCCTCTCCTCTCCTCTCCTCTCCTCTCCTCTCCTCTCCTCTCCTCTCCTCTCCTCTCCTCTCCTCTCCTCTCTTTTCCGTTCCATTTTATCTCCTATTCCTTCCATTTCTTTCTTCTTCTTTTCAATTCCATTCATTTCCTTGCTGTCCTCTCTTCTCCTCTTCTCCTATACCTCCTTTTAATTTCTTTCCCTTTTATCCTTTCATGTTCCCAATTTGTTTTTTTTTCTTTAATTCTTTTCAGCTCCCAGCATCTTCTCCTCTTGATATCTAACCCCTAACCTCTCTTTTTCTTTTTTTCCCTCCACTTCCTTTTTTAAAAACTTTTTCTTGTCTCTTCTCTGCTCATCTTTCCTGTCATTTCATTTCTTTTCTTCCACTCACTTCACTCTAGTTTCCTTTTCTTTTCTCCTCTTCTCTGCGCTCTCGTGTACTTCTGACTTTGTACCCCCTCCTCGGTCCTTCTCAGAGCCAGAACATGCTCCTCTAACACCTCTGAGCAGGCGACTGTTTTAAAACAATGCCCTCTTTATTGAAACTGAAGTTGGTAGAAAAAAAGAAAACATCCCGGGGCTTTTTCACTTTTCTCAGGAACATTTTCCTCTGCTGTCTGCAGGTCAGCGTGGTCAGTCTGCTGCTCTTTGTGCTGCTGCTGTTTCCAGATTTAAGGAGAAACAGGTCAACAGCTCAGAGTCAAAACGTCTGAGCAGAAACATTTTGAGATTGGACAGTTTGATATATCCTCTCTGCTCTTTGTGTTTTCTTCCCCTCCTCATGTCAACATGTTCACACATGCCTCCTCTCTCTCTCACACACACAAACATACACACACGCTCACACACTCACACACAGATGCATTAAAAGGCCCAGTTCCATACCTGGTGGTTTGTTTGTAGATCAGAGCGGTCAGGTACACTGACTCACTCACGCACACTGAGTGATGCTTTGTGCTCAGTTGGGAAAGTCTGCCAGGCTCTGTGTTTGTGTGTTTGTGTGTTTGGTGTTGCTTTGGAGATACCAAGACTGATTCATCTTGTTTTCTTTCCCTTCTTACTCTTTTGTCGAGCATTTTTGATTCTTGAGCTTGCTTGTTCCAGGTTTCTTTGTGGGTCATATTTTCAGCTCTATCCTGGGGAATTTCATGAAGTTGAACTCACAAACTAACACGCTTATATGAAATTTAGTCATGGCAAAAAGCCAAAATATCATAGCCTTGCCAGTCCTGCATTCAGAGGATTGTGATGAATAAGTGCTGAAAATTTGTAAATGTGTCAGCTCCTTCTTGTAGATATAAGAGGCAGGTTTATTTTTCCTCTCTCTATCCAGCAGCTCAAGAGTGTGCAAGTTTGTTAGCTTAACTCGGTCAGACCTGACCGGCTTACAGTTTACAGCCGGAGAGGAAGGCTGGTCATGTTTTCAAATAGACCCAATTTATTACCAGGTAAATCGAAGGCAACTTGGAGCATATTTTGGGAATGGTGAGTTTTATAGAGGCAAAGGGAAAGCAAATTATGGAAGTGAGGATAAATAAATCAGCAGTAAAAATAAAAATGTGTTCATGCCCCAAAGACTGTAGCCTCACTTTGTTTTCATTTAGGTTTGTGACATTTTATATTTGCCTCTGAATTTCCCTGTTCCCCATGAAGAACTCACTAATTTGTTACAGATTAGAGAGAACGTGGAGACATTGTTTGAATCTTATATATCCAATAATTTAATTCCAGTAGCAAAGAGAGTCTTGTGGTCAGTGTGCAGCAGCTCTGCAGAGCACACAATAAAGTGTGTGGAGGGGCTCCTAAATGGACTCATGTGACAAAGATCAATCATAAATGCATTAAGTTGGAGCCTGACTCTGTTTTTTAAATCTATATAATATATACATTTTTATAAATTTGTATAACTTTGATTTTTTTTTAAGACTTTGTCATCAAACTTGAAAGCTGTAAGTTAAACCTCAGGTATTTCCCTCTGCCCTGCAAACAATATGAAGATGAGTGAAAAATCACCTCCTCGACCAAACATCGGTCTGAGTTTTACAAACATAATCAGACTTTTCCTATTTTTCCAGCCACAGCAAACATTTGTTGAGTAAACACTGTCACCACACTCCGTCCTGGCACAACAAAGCATGCGGCTGCTTGTTTCATCCCCTAATATGCCACAAGAAGAGCATATTTCTCTGTTGACTGTCCCGACTGTGCCACCCTGCAAGTCATCTTCTTTCATTGTGTCTCTTTTCCTTTTTTTTTTCCCCGGGTTGAGCTGAACCCACAGAGCCACTGACTCATCCTCTCTAGATGCAGAATGCCCTTTTCTGCAGCCTATCAGATGTCACTGAGCTGCTCTGTTGCGGTCGCAGCCATTCAGCGGGGATGAATCACATTAATAAAAGCCATCTCTGGGTTACTCAACAGCTCGGCTGAGGTCGGCTGCTGGCATTTGAGAGTTAGAAAAACCTGGAAACAGACAGCTTCAAACAAAAGGTTGCTGATGGTGACGTGATCTGTCTGTGCAGAGGTTTGAGTGGACATGGGGGGGATGCAGTGCACTCAAGAATCACCTTTACTGTTTTATTTTTGCTTTTTCTTCCTCCAACTGTGTGTGTGTGTGTGTGAGAAAGAAAGTCTGGTGTTTATTTCTGTTCCAGAGGCTGCTCAATAAAGGGCAGTCTTACTTCTGATCCAGCTGACGGATCTCTTTCCTCAGTCACATGCCTGTGAATGTCATCACACACAAAAACACACTCTCCCACTACTATATTTAGAAGGACTATCGATATATTCTAACCGATCGCTGCCCAAAACCCAATTCTAACCTGAGTACAGCCACGTCTTGAGTCCTTTCACTATTGTACAGTGTATGGACAGCACATGAACTGAAGCCTGCCTAACAAAAGCAACATGATGATGGTATTTTTAGAAATGTTCAAACATGTTTTAACTTAGGATTTGATTCTCACAAAAATCACACAAGCCAATACTGCTTACTGAAAGCAAAGAAAGATTGAAACTTGTCCGAAATATAACTAAATGTTGCTGATAACACAGACAGGGAGGAAGGAAGAGTTGACAGAGCGTGAGAGAGGTGGAGGAGAGGAAACTGAGTGATGTTCTCCGTCGTGTTGTTGCCTTAACAGGGGACATAAAGAGATCACACTTTTGTTTTATTTTAATCGTTTATAAATGTTTATTAAGACTTTTTGATTGTAGCATAGAGGTGGAGTGAATAAAATAGTTGGCACAAGTAGGAGGGACTGTCAAACATGTTGGTCTTTTCAAGTTTTCTCCAGCTGCACATTATGCCGCTTCAGTTTCCCTGCATGTTGGAATGAAACATGTCTCCCTCTGGTGGTAAAAAAAGCATCCTGCATTTGCCAAGTATATTTGTAAAGCTGCATCTTTTTAAAAAAAAAAAATTGTTATTTAGTTTGCTTTCCATGATCTTGTTTCACAAGATCGCTGGTGTATTTATATCAAGCCAAGATGTAATTTTTCCTTCCTAAACCAATTGGAGATATTCATGGAGGGATAAAGATAGATAAAGATGATACTTTTTTCCTCCAATGTTCAAGCAAACTTCCCTCAAGTGTAACTCATCGCTCAGTTGGCTCCTCCTGTCACAGTTAACCAGATCATCCAACATTAGGGAAAATGAGACGAGCAGCGATTATGGGAGAACGGAAGAAAACAAGATCAAATCTAAAAGCCTTTTAGACATGAAAGAAAACTCAGCGACTGAGAAATCTAACAGAAGAGTCTTTTGTATTTCTAAATGATAGTCAGTATGTCTGGGTAATGGACAGTTTTAGCAGCGCTTCTGAGCATTAACTGTTGATTTATTAGAATTGGTTTAGCGGGCAGGTTGATGGGGGTCATCTTGTTGCCAATCTAAATGACGCAAGAGATGGATTCAGAGCTTTGCATCTTCCTTTAAACTTCTTCACAATAATCAGAATCTTGAGATTTTAATCTGATAATTTAAACATGATTTTTACCCATTCCCACTCGAGATTATAACAACTTAACCTACTTTTTTACTCAATTTATTGGTTTATTATTTGCCTATCACATTTGGTTAACTTTTCTTATGTGTTCACTTCTAAATGTAGGTTTGTTTTTTAAAGTCTCATAACTGAAGGATGTTATGTCTAACCAATGTTACTGTTCCTTGTTTGTCTTGCGTTTGCGCTTCTTATCTCTCTTTGTCCTCATTGTGTGGGTCAGTGGGACACCCGCCTCTGTTTGAACTGTGTCACACCCACAGCTGCTCGTGTTTGACAGCTGTTGCTCTGCTGTTTCCTGCTGAAACGACAGACAGATGCAAATTAAAGTTAGATAAATCAGATTTTTTTTACAGAGAGAAAATGGTTTCTAGAATCAAGAAACGACACACAAAGAGGCCACTGCTTTGGATTTTGGTTCGTGTTTGTCTGCTGCTTTACTAGATCAGACTGTCTCCTCTTTTCAGTGGGAGAGTGTTTGTTATCACGCTGGCTCGGCCTCGTCTTGGTCTTCCTCCTGCTGATAGAAATGTAAACATGTCTGCTGTCCTCTTATCAGCCGGGTCATTGACACCCGGAACACACACTCAGAGGCAAAACAGGCACACTGTGGCATCTTCATTATGGTCTGTTTATAACAGAAACACACCCACAGGCCCTCTAAGAAGTCTTCTGGAGGGTAATTACTCTGGAGCTAGTTGTACAGGCATCCAAACACGTACTCTTCTATGATAAGCTAATCTACAAATTAACCTTATGTTGTTAAATGTTGGTTGGGCAGCTGAAGAGCAGGAAATTTAGGGAGTAGAGAGTTGGGGAAGACATGCAGCAAAGAATCATGGTCAGGAGAAAAATTTACATCCAGTGCGATGAGGAGTTTAGCTTCTATAAATGGGGTACAAGCTTAAACCACAAAGCTAACTTTGGAGCTGAAGCTTCCACCAAATCAAAACAAACCAGCACATTTAAATACTGATAAAATGCAGAGGATCTATCTGCACAGTCCTCAGCTGAACAGATTGTTGTCAGTCCTGCAAAACAACAAAGCAGAAGCCTGTATTTGTCAACAAGGCTGTCACATAACTTGATCATTTTGACCTTTGTTTTATCTATAGTGCAGCCAGTCACCAGGGAGAGCACTTAATGCTCTTATGGTTGTCATTTACACTGAACCATTCCTTATTACATGCATCAGTTAATTCAGTGTTAACCTGAAAATTTCTGATCCCAGTCCCAGATAGGCTTGAGTATTACTCTTTCATGAAGGTAAAAGATGCACCTTCTCCTCCTCCTCTTCGTCTTCTCTCACTCTGCTGAGCCTTCCTCTTTCTCTCCGTGTTATTTCTGTCCTCAGGCTTGCCCAGAAGCCTGGCTGCCAGGGTTGGCCTCCAAGTGAGAGACACTGCTTCACACTTTCTCTTTGATGAAAAATAGTGTCATTAGCGCTGCATGGACAGCTCCTAGCTTCTGTGTGGGTGGGTGTTTTTTTTTTTTTTTTCTGACACAGCAGACTTATTTGGACAGCAGAATTACTGATCAGCTTGTTTTCCATGCTGTTGTTGCCTTTCTGGATGGAGAAACCTCTAAGTGAGTCGATGATAAGATTTAGGGGATATGAGAAGAGGAGATCAAATCTGGACAAAGTCATTTCAAGCCTGGATATTTGTGATGTGGTTTGACAGGTGGGTTTCATTACCTCCACCATCTAATGTGGTACACTCCCTCCTGCAGCACGCATGCTAATCCCTGTGAGACCCTTCATAACTCTGCCTTCACTGCTTTGTACACCTGAGGGCTGTAATAATCTCCAACTGTACTCCTCCAGCACATATTTCTCTCTCTCTGTATTTATCTGCCTGTCTCCTGTCTGTTTCATTTACTCACAAAGACACAGCACCCACTCTGCTCCTTCACAGAGAAACTCTCGTCTTTCCACATCCTCTCTCTGTCTTTCATTCGCTCTCTGACCCCCAGAGCTCTCTGTGTGGGAGTTGCAGCTTTTCTCTCATGAAAAAAAACATCTCAGTCTTAGATCTTGTCAGACCTATCACGTCTTTTATCTTACGTTCAGGACCCAGGATCAGACTCGTCTTCCTGGTACCTCCGTGGTATGTCAGACCCCTCTCTGTTCCCCCTTACCGTCGCCCTCTCCAGGGGGCTTTCGGTCAATCTTTCCATGTCAGTGCATAGCATACAGAACTTGACCGTCTAAGCCTTCATCATGCTGGTTACCCCCCTCTTAGATTTTTGGCCCCCCTGGCCAGCTCTGGGCCTTCACCCTGACTGTTTCCCTACAACTCATGACCAGCACATGACGCAGGAATGGCCATGGCTCAGGTATTAGCTGAGACAAAAACATTAAAAAAAAAAGGGACAAAGGGATAAAGGCGAGCTGGTGAAACATTTCATTCTGGACTGAGTCATTACTTTACGTCTGGATAAAGATATGGAGCTCACTTATCATATTCTTAGATAATCCTGCTTAGTTATTCCTTTGTTATTAAAAAGATTTGAAGATTTATGTCCTTGTTTTGTATTAATAATAGTATGAACAGTCAGTTTTTATTAAAAGGCACAGCTGTAATAAAAAATACAGTACATGGGTGTTGATTAAAGCTACTGTTTCCTGAAGGTTATGAATTGATTAAGTCTGTGCGTCCTTGAAACCTACAACAGCAGACGAGCAGCAAAATCACCAGGAGCAGGGCTGATACCTTATTCCTAACCCTCATTATGTGCATCATGGCACTAACTTCCTCTGTGTTCTGTCACTGTGGTTTTTTTTTCTCATAGCATCTCATTTATGATGATTAATGATGATTTGGAGTCTTAAAATGAGGGAACATCATCTGTTACACCTGAAACGGGATAATGAGATCATTCCTGTCTATTAATGGGGGCATTATATGAGGAAATTACCTCAGATAACGTACATATTAAGCCGCTTAATTAGCTCTGATGCTACAGAACACACCGGTGTTGAAGTCATAAATTTGGCTTTAGCTGATTATTAGAAGAACATAACCTTTATTTTTCAAAATTATATTTCTGGGCTTTTTATTTTACACCTCGTATCAGGAGAGGATAGGATATTGTACAGAGCAGGATGCTGGGAGAGAGAGAGAGTTTCGGGAATGATCTGCAGAATCGTGGCCTGAGGCTGGAAGCAAATCCTGGTCAACCGTTTTATGGGTGTACAATCTTCCCATGAGGCCAAGCTCTCACCAGACGCTCCACCCATAAAAAAAATCTACAGTAATATGTCTGAGAATAATACATTGTAGTGTGGTTGTTAAAAACACAAGTTAAGCTACATTATTTACATTTTCCACCACAAACATTTCCAGTAAGTGGTGTCTTAGACTGGGAAAAGAAGCAGAATGAGATCATTTGTTTGAAAAACGACTGTAACATGCAGGACAAGATCAGCAGAGATTAGAGGTACCGCTGTGTCCACAAGAGAGTGCCAAAATCAACCGAAATGTTCCTCACAGTAGCTCTGATGGAACAGGAGGGTCTGCAAATGATGCCCCTGCAGGAGGTCATCATGATTTTTGAGGCCAATGTTTTTCTCATCCTTACTTCATATTCAGCCAAACTCAGAATCATTTGCAAAAATATCAAAAGCTTTTCTTAAACTGCCCTTCACTTCACATCTTAAAGAGAATCCATTGCTTAGCAGGACTCTTTCTTTTATTTGTCTTCAAGTACATCTTTGGCACACTTTTTTCCCTCTTTTGTGACTTTTAGATGTCATTATGCTTTAATTTTTCACTAATGGCTGCACTTTGAAAACACAAACACACCAGCAAGCAAGCAATGCTGGATATTGCTCACAGCGCCTGATACACTGCTGTGGCAGACAAAAGAGCAGCAGCATGATGTGTGTATGTTCCTCCTGAAGCAGCAGCCTGAGCACTGGAATTTGTTAGAGAAGTGTTTTCAGGAGCAGAGCTTCGTGGAAATGCCTCGCATTTACTTTCACGCCGTTGAAAAATCATTAGAGAGAAAATCATATACTTACAGGGACGGAGGGGGCATGGTTTAATATGAAAGGAAGCATTTTATCCCTGTAAAACATGCAGTGTTATGTGTGTGCGCTTGTATTATTGTAGGCATGATCACTGGTACTTTGTATGCAAATGGAGTAGATGTTAATGTAATCTTTATTCTCTGAGGGAATATTCTTTTAATCTTCCTTTCCCCTCCCCCTTCTCTCTGAATCTTTCTTCTCCCTCATTTCAGTCTCTTAACCTCTGCCATCTTCTGTCTCAGTGCTCCTCCTCCCACTCTTTCCCTTTGTATCCACTTATTTGCCCATGCTACCAGAACTCCCAGGAAACACACTGTCTCTCTCTGTCTTCTTCTCTCTGATGCTGCCAGTGCTGGTTTGGATGAAGTGCTTTGCTTATAAAACAGCATCAAAACTCTGCAGCCCTCTTCATGTTACAGGCGTATCCTCACTCTTTTGTTTTAAACACTTTTTTTTGTCAGCTCAGCTTTTGATTAGGGGACAAATTGCCTCCCTGCATGTACCCTGCTCCTTATTCTAGGAAGACACGGGGGGCTGTGACTCCTGCTGCGACCCCTGAAGACTTCTTCTCTTCTCTTCTCTTCTCTTCTCTTCTCTTCTCTTCTCTTCTCTTCTCTTCTCTTCTCTTCTCTTCTCTTCTCTTCTCTTCTCTTCTCTTCTCTTCTCTTCTCTTCTCTTCTCTTCTCTTCTCTTGCTTTCTTTCACAAATTAACCTCAAACAGGTGTTTTAAACATTTGATACATTTTAAAAAGGACCTCCAGGTTTGAAATAAAATGAAATGTTTACATTTGACAACATTGTGTTTAAATATTGTGCAGTTCATCTGTAATTATTTAACTTTTTCTCCCTCTTTCTTTTCATCCCACAGAGACCTTTGATGTCCTCATAAGACAGGCGGAGAATCACACAAACATTGTGCTCCACGAGTCGTACCGCACCATGGCTGATCAGGCCCAGGGCCCCGTGCAGGAACTCTTCACCGACATCGGTCTCTTCCTGCTGGGTTCTGAACTCAACGTTGATGACTTAGTGCAGAGATTCTTCGACTCTCTCTTCCCGCTGGTCTACAATCACCTCATCAACCCCGGCCTCAGCGACATCTCATCAGGCTACGCTGAGTGTGTCAGGTTGTCGAGGCGAGATGTGCGACCGTTTGGTGCGGCGCCAAGCCTCCTTGCTGATCAAGTTGCACGCTCGGGGGTCTCCGGGAAGCTTCTTCTTCAGGCGCTGCACCTCGGCATCGAGGTCATCAACACCACAGACCACTTGCAGCTGAGCAGAGAGTGCAGGCGGGCTCTGCTGAAGATGCACTACTGTCCTCACTGCCAGGTACACACCCATGTCTCAGGAGTTTATCTGTATTTATGAAAATTTTTACAAAAATCACTGATCACAAAGATCTCAAATCTTCCCTCAGGGTTTAACTCAGGCCAAACCCTGCATGGGATACTGTCTCAACGTGATGCGGGGCTGTTTGGCCAGCATGGCCGAGATTGACGCACACTGGAGGGAGTTTGTTCGCTCACTGGAGGGCCTGTCAGCACGGATGCAGGGTAACCAGGATCTGGAGCAAGTGCTTCTGGGAGTACACACAATGCTTCATGATGCTGTCGGACATGCTCAAAAAAATGGACCTCGACTCTCAGCACAGGTCAGAACAGCTCGGTGGAGAGATTCAGCACTGATAAGGATGATTGATTCAGAATTGTTAGGATTCAAAAATACATAAAGTGAGAAAAACTGAATTTTGAGGAGGACTGTGAGAGTGTGATCAGAAGACTACTTGTATATCCAGCGATGCCCATTGTATATGTTCAGTTAATTCTCTATAAAAAACTTGAACCCATTAGGCCCCATTAGGAGCTGCAATTATTATTTCCTTAGTTGTGCATGTGAGGGGCTGAGTTGCAATCATCTCAAAGAGCCATTTACAAACAAATGCATGCACTCTGTCTCCTTAAATGTAGACCTTTTGGTTTGGGACCTTTAGGGGGGCGATAATAAGTTTTGCCTTCACACTTGTAGAGGGCTCCTTTACAGTGAAAACCAGTATCAGTTAAAAAAAGGTAAACTGGTGAACTGGAGACTTTAATAAAACAAATCAGTTTCCATAAAACTCAATTAATTTATGGATGTTCAACCATAACATTCTGTCTCTATTAACATTTTTTCTTATTAAAGTAATCATGCAGACTCTCACTCCTCTCAGGATGGAGACCCCAACACCTCCATCTAGTGGTCATCTAGCGCCACAGCTGCCTGACAGGCCGCACATGCAGCACATTAGAAGTGGGGAATGATAGGCTGAGCTGCACTAATGGCCTCAGTATAAACAGCTGTCACTCAAACAGCTAAATTAGGGCCTATTTGTGAGGCACCAGTACGGTCCAGTCTTTAATAATGCATGCGTCTCCCTCAGTGTTTAGACTTAAATCTGGCTCTGTCTCTTCGGGTAATAGGTGCACAAACTGTGTGGCCCAGCAAACAGGAAGCCTGTGCAGTCAGTCAGTATCCAGCACAGCAGCAGCAGAGAGTCCCTCCCTCTGAAAACTCTCATCAGGCCGTCTGGGGACTCGCTCGCTGTCAGGAGAAGGTGAGTGGGTGAAAAATGACAGATGTGTGCTCAAAGATAAAAAGCCATCTTCTGATTGAAGTTAATTAAAGCTGCAAATTTGCATCTTTTCAGAGACTTTCTGAACAGTTTACGTTTCTATCGTACTTACTACGGCGGTCTGGCGGATCAGCTGTGTGTAAGCGAGCTGGCATCTGGTGATGGGCTCTCCTGCTGGAATGGAACAGACATCGTAAAAAGGTTTGTGTTTAATTGGTCGATGATACAAATGACAAATTCAATAACCCCAGCTTCCAGAGGCTTAAGGTAAGGGTCCTCCAGAGTTTTCTAAACCTCTCACAGCTCGGATCAGTTTGATTGACATTTTGCAGCCTTGAAAATCCACAAAAATCCATTTTGTAGACAAATCAGGGTCAGTGTTAGACACTGAGGATTTAAAATTATACTGCACCCAGTGGACACGCACTCAGTGGTACAACTACATGCTTCACCTCTCCTGTCTGACTCATTTTTAATTTTAATTTCTTTATGTGCGGCCTGAAAAGCAGTGCAGCACTGAAAGTGAGAAAATCTAATTTTGATGCAAGATTTTAAAACAGATTCTGGATAATCCTGCCGGGTGCTGCTCACAGAATTACTTACAAACGCTGGAAAATCAGTCATTTCGAGTCCAAAATTGTGTTGCCTCACTTAAGTGTTTGAGCATCACTTTGCAGAACAGTGTAGTCTGGAAATTAAAGAGTTAATCTGCTGAAGTGAGAAAGTTTCTCAGATTTAACTTTCACATGAAATCGAGTCTCTGGGTTTTTTAAAAAACAAAACAAAACTCAAAATCTGAAAAAATTATTTGACACACTTAAACATGCACTAAATTGACTTCTCTGTGAGGTAGGGGATGTATGTCGAGCAGTTAAACTTTTAAACTGAAGACTATATAAATATAAAGATGTGTTTCTCAAAGTGTTATAGTACTTTGATTTAATTCGATACTGTTTTGGGGATAAACTAATTCTGACTCATATTTTGAATGTCTTTAAACATCCCTCTATCTTTAAATCAGACGTTTTATTGCTTTTTTTTCCAACCTAAAAACATACCATTAATTCTCAATCTCATTTCATTTTTGTTGTTGCTCCTGTTAAACACCCATCGTTGTGGCCCAACAGTGCTTCTAAAATGTAACAAGATTTTTTTTTTCTTTTTGAAGTCCTGCCTTGCTCCATGGTTATTTGTCCACCAGCAGTATAGCTAACAGCTGTGAAAAATACTCCTGGCAAAGGACCCAGCAGCCTGCCAGAAACACTTCTTAACACTGAACAAATCTAAACACAGAGGCTTAAAGACAGGGGAAGAAATATGCGCTTCTTATACCTCTCCAACATCAATACATTAGATTTATTATCTTTGCCATCTTTTCTTGAGCATGAAATCAGTTTAACAGTCCAGCACAGAGGTTATTTGCAGCTCAGATCATGCTATTAGCTGGTTTTCCTCTTTGCAGTGAAGTCATTTTGTATCCAATGTTCATTTATGCAATTCACCTGGACTCATAAACCGATATCTAAAAAAAGAAAAACAAATGAACGTGTTTTATGTGAGCTAGAATCAAAGTTCTTGGCAGCTTTTTGGATGTAAAGAAAGACGCTGAAACAAATAGGGTTTTCTCTGGTAGGTGGCTTTTACAGTGAGATCAGAACCCAGCATCACTGTGACAGAAAAATAAACTCACTGCTGTCTCTCAAATTAATATAGACATTATTTCATCCAAATGAATTAAAGACATTACTTTAAAAATGAAGGCGCTGGAAATGTCACTTATTTCATGTCAGGCAGTGACTTCACCTGACGTGAAGTCGCAGGTTCCAGCCGCAGACATCCGGTCATTTCTACACCATTTGACCCCTCTCTAAAACACACACACACACCCACACACACACACACAAGCACATATACAGTATACTACCCCCACAAACAAGCTGACACAGTGTAGCATTATTCTATTAAGTGTTGGTGCTCTCACACATAGATCTTGGATATGAATGGTTTTGAACCACAGCAGACAAACTGGCCTCTCTTGTAGTATCCGTCAGCGGCCTTGTCTCCATTACATCACCGCTCTCCATCATAGCCGTGCTGTCATCACTCAAGGACCTCCTCATATATTCTCAGTCTGTGGTTGTTCCTCTTAACTGTCAGCTGCTGTCAGCGCCGTAGAAATGGCAAGTGGGCCCGTATTTCAAACCACGCCGAGGCTTGTGTTGCCAGTTTTGGTTAGACGCTCCATTGTGAAGGATGACAGCCTTGTTCAGCCTGTATCACAGCTGTTGTGTGAAGGTAGAAAGAGGGAGAGAGCTGGGGGGGTCATTCTGGAAAGGAAAGCACGGATCTCACTCTTTACCCTCAGAAACTGAGAGGTGGGCTTTTTGTATTAATTAATACAACGCAGGGATCAGAAGTGGGGTGTTTTTTTATTAGGCTGTATGACTGACTGGAAGAGACTGGGATCAGTCGTGTATATTATCGATATTAGTTGTTTTTCTTTTTTTTCAAGATCTCATTTTAAAGTCATTAGATTTAACTGCAGCTTTATAAAATGAATGAACAAAGTGGTCAAGAAACAAAAGTCACAACAAGTGCAAGAAACTGGACTTATTTTATTATTAAGGAGTCCTATTGACACCCATCTAAGCTTTGGCTTTGACTTTATAAGAAGTTATAGGACACAGGAAATGATAAATAATTAAAAATTGGCCAAATATTCTTTGTGAAGCCCACATATACGAAATGAAAGAGTTGGATTAAACAGATGAGCTTTGGATTGGTCTCTGATTCAGCTCTTTTAATTAATGATCTTTCTATAGTCACAGATTTTACAAGAATAATACAGAATCTGAAAGAAAACACAAAGTAAAGGAAGTTTTGGCCCTTCTCTGTCTCTAACCCCTGACTGCACAGTGAGCCTTGAAAAATTGGCCATCGCTGCAAGCTTTATCATTCTGAGAGGATAACCAATGCTTCCAAGATTGATAAGTTATAGACAGACTTCTTCGGACTTCTGGCATTGACAGCTTTCCTGTTTCACTTTTTGTTCTTTTCTAACACATCACCGCAGGTTTCCATTATAAAGAGGCAGCCGTCTCAGAGAATAGAGATGTTTCTGATGTGCTGGAGAAAGAGGCAGACCAGCGGGCTGCAGGCTGTCTATCATCCCTGCCAGCAGGCTCTGAGAAATATTTACGGTCTGCAGGCTTCCTCCTCTCAGCTCTCTAACTCTCCTCCCTCTTTTCCTCATTCAACACTTATTGACGAGAACTCATTCACCTCAGGTTCACTCGCAGGTTTTCATTATGATTTGATCATTACCGGGGGAAAAAAAAAAGTAGATGCATGAAGCTGAGGAATAGCGAGACATTAAGAGTCTGGGGGAAAGAAGGCTCAGAGGAGACTATCGAGCCGAGTTTCTGCTGCTGAGCAGGCTTCCTGCAGATCTACAACCCTGTGCTGCTTTCTATTAGCCTCCAACCATAGATGAGTGGCTGGAAGTCAACACAAGCTGAGACTAAAGCAATAAATAACCTCCTGCCTACGGGTCATAACCCAACATCCACTGAGAGAGGGGGGAATAAAACTCACTGCTGGATGGTGGCTGATTTACAAAAGCTTATCGAGGCCTCAGAGGCCTGAAACGATTGGTGCGGTTGTTCTGTGTGTGTGTGTGTGTGTGTGTGTGTGTGTGTGTGTATTTTAGTGTGTGCTTGGATGCCTTTTATAACAGCTTTCTGTGCATGCTGGTGCAGATTGTTTTATGGTCTTAAAAAGTAGTGAGTTGCATCAGAGCTTTGTCTTATTTAATGAAATGGAATGAAGACAAAAAAAAATCATGACTCAGGAACTGGAGATTTAAGGGAGATTTAAAGCATGTCCTCATCTGGGTACAGAGTAAACAAAAAGATGAAAAACAATCAGATAAGATCACAGAGTAGGTACACACACACAGCTTTCATCTCAACTTCTTTGTGCGCGCAGATGATTGGGTCTGACTTGTGGTAAACACAGTCTCCCTTTGAGCTTGTTCCTCACTCACACACATCTGAGAGGAAAAATGAAAAAGATCGGGCCTCATTTTCTCTGATTAGTATCATCTTATTAACAGTTTTGTCATCTTTTATGACAGCCAATTTCACTTGAAATAGTTTCACCTTGAGACACTGATCTGAAGTCATGTGCAGACTGGTGAGGTGTTATTGTGCTCACAGGAGGAATAAGAAACAACAGGAACAAAAGGACTCAGCATACAGTTCCTGCAGAACAAACTGTCAGATATTTTGGTTGATTTGCTCCAAAATACAATTACAGGATTGTGATTTGGGGAGTGGAGTTAGATTTTACAACCTCAAACATTTCAGTAACATAAAAAAATGTCTATTATGCACCAAATCATTAGTTTAATTTTTTAGGCCGTTGGGTGTTGTTTTTGTTCTCTATGAGAACTTTGCTTTCAACAAATATCAAATGATGATTGATGATCATGGGCTATTTGATGTCACCCAAAGGAGCTTAAAAAAATCTTATGATAGTAACTGAGGCTTTTTGGCTCAATGGCTCAGTAGCTATTTAGCTGATGTGGCATCAGGCAGATAACGAGGAGAGAGAAAGAAACACTAGTATTTGTTTGCTGCTGTTTTTTATGCCCTAATTTTCAGCATAAGCTAGAAACTGCTGCTCCTTTTTCTTTTGTGTACCAACTCCAAAGTGCAACATGTGCCTGCATTGATGCTTAAGGGCCTAGTCTGCTAACAGCTTTTTATTTTTATGTTTTTCGTGGGTCACCAACATTGAGTTTTGCTACCTTATAGAAGAGTCGCAACACTTCCTTTGCTTCTTTTGTCAGTGACCTTTAAATCGATGTGAAATACTCTGTACAGTTAATATTTAATTCATTGGATAAAACTTCACAGGGAAAATGTAAAGACCTTAGAAAGGAAAGATGTCTTGGCATTAGCTCCAGGTCTTGATATGGAAATTATACCCTCAAAAAAAAAAAAAAAAAAAAAAAAAAAAAGAAGAAGAAGGAAAAAAAAACAGGTTTGAAATGAATCGTAAAGATTCTCCTGCACCGAGGTTATTGATGAGGCTGATATTGGAAGTCCCCTATATTCTTCATTTTGATTGATTGGTGGGGAAGACGTGATATTGACAAGTGTGGCGATGTTAATTTTTTAAAAACGCCTTCCACTGAGAGTGCAGTGACAAACACAGCTGGCATTTGGATTCAGAGTGTTTTTTTTTTTTTTTTTACTGTTTTTGAATTCTGAGCTCTGGAAAAAAACTGAACTGCATTGGTTTGGATGCTGCCAGACTGCTGTTCATGGACACGGGGCCTCATGCTTTTCAGATGGATTTTTTACTTTGTCTGGCAACTGTTCTATTGATCTGCATATTGTTTACAGATTGATTCATTGTGCTGTTTGTGGGCACAAAACAGTTGCCCATTACTACTTAAACTACATTAGTTAGATCAAAAGAAATGTCAAAAAAGAGAGAAAAAAAAGCAACAACTCTGTAAAGTTCAGTTTAAATAAGAGGCGATGAAGGTATAGTGATGAACATTATTTCTCTGGGTTAATAAAGTTGCACTATAATTTTGACATTTTTGATGTCTTCTTAGATATAAAAAGTTTCAGATTTAAATAAGAAAAAAAAATATTGAAAGAAAAGTCTCATAACAGATTTTTACCATTTATCATCAAGTCGGGTATCCCATCGTGCCACATATCCAAAAAATACTATCCCAGCCCAAGTCACAGCAGACGACTGATCAAGCTGTTAATGTGATTTATGCTTCTGGACAAACAGAGGTGAAAAATGATCCGGTGAATTATTCCTGTAACAGTGACAGTGATGTTCTTCAGCTGGAGAGTGTGTCCCTGTCAGGGCTGAAAGGTTAGCACGTTCCCACATGCTTCCTCCATCCGTCATGGATACACTCACTAAAGGAATGGAAGGTTGCCATGCACTGCCTCTTTGTATCAAAACACACACACACACACACACACACACACACACACACACACACACACACACACACACCAGTAAATCTTCTTTGTTTCTCTGCTGCAGTCACAGACTGACAAAGACAAAATTGTGTTTGTCAGAGGATTACAGAGACCCTCGTTCCTTTTTAGTTGCCACACATTTGATTCCTAATGCAGTTTGACGTCTAATCATAAGAAAATCTATTTCCGAATATATTTTTCCCGCACTTCCTGCCAGTGGGGGACAACAACCAAGAGTTATGGCAGTGCTAAAAAGCTACAGCCTCAACAAGTAAGAAAGAGTGATGTTTTATTCATGATTACCTCCTCCGGTGTAGACTCGCTTTAATTCATCCCCACCTGCAGTCTGTCTCATGGCTGCCAACACACACCAGGTGTTTGGTGCTGTATTTATGTTTTCAAAGAGCCTTTTTTCTAATTGAGTACAACAGTTTTTTTTATTTCCACGATAATCAGGAAACTGACCTTGCCTGCTGTTGGAATTTAACTCTGAGGGGTCGCTGCGGTGGGATGATTTTTTTTTCCTTTCTTTCTTACAGTGTGATTTGAAAAAGATGCTTGAAGACAAGCGGGCAGATAAGAGTGCGGCCTTTCTTGTAATAGGCCACCCTTCATGCTGGAGTGGGTGTTGAAGCACTGACCTTTGACCTCCCCTGTGTCACTTAGCTGCCCAGTTAATCCTGAAGAGGTTAATGGCATGGTAATAAGAGCCCTGGAGTCACAGCCTCTCCTCTGTGTTAGCAGTTAGCACCAAAAATTATTCACAGAGAATGATTCTATAAATATAGAACCATTCTGCTCCATTCAAATCTGCTTTATTCTCCTCTGTAATTTTCTCTTCTTCTCTCCACTGTTTTGTCATTTCTTTATCTGTCATTTGTCTCATTTTCTCTTCCATCCACCCCGCTAGCTGCAAAGCTCAGGTGATTTGCCTCAGCTTAACAGAAATGACAGCTTTTAAGCTCTTCTAATAGGAATCCACTGAAGAAGCATCAAGAGATTAGGTTATTCCAGCCTGCTCAGGAAACATACTTCTTCATTTGAGGGTTGTCAGAGTGAGCCTCGCTGCATAATCCACACCGTGCTCCCATCAGGGTAAAGCATGAGTTGAATGATTAAGAATCCACAACTTTTCTGTGTGTTTCAGTCCTGTGATTTAAAAAAAGTGCATAAAAGTATATCAGAGTAATTTTTCCCTCATAGATTAATTTAAGTAAATAGTTTGGAGTTCACAAGTCTGTGCAGAATCTAAGATTCAAGCAAAGTTCAGTCAAACGATTTGAATCCTCCTTACTTCTGAAATCTTTTGTGATATCTGACATGTGAACTAACACTTCTTCTCATTTTACAGAATAAAAAGGAACGTAACATTATGTGTTTTGCTTTGTTTAGACCTGAAGTCATTTCCCTATTTAAAACAAAAACTGTAAAGACAACAACACTCCAAACTGACGACGGAGGCAGAATCTGAAAATAAACACCTCACCTTTGATATTTGTTCAGATTTATCCAGGAGTCCTGATTTTTTCCAACCTGAAAAGTTGACCCATGTGACATTAAATATTTGTGAGGTTGCTCTTTGGTGTTTGGCTCCAACTCAACATTTTGTTTTGACAAGTACAACCTCCAAGCTACCTTGGCTGTTTGTATTCACTGGCTGTGCTGAGAGTGTGCTCCTAAGAAATGTAACAAGCGTCTGTTAACCTACAGCTCACATCACGGCTGAGGTGAGGAGGGAAAGTGTGAGGATATTTTATGGGTGCTGCATTTCTCTATGATTTGTCTTAAAAAGCAGCTCCTGATTTATTATTCTTGTCATTAATTATCTTAAATATCAACATACAGCTTTGAGAGAAGGCTAATGTTATGTATTTGCATACATTGTGATAGAAGTGGAAGAAGTAGTGCTGTCTCTTTTCATTTCCATACAGACTTGTGACAGTTCGTTACAGTGGTGACTAGACATGTTGTGTGGTCATACAAAAATTTAACATGTAACTTTTCAAACATGCAGTACCCTTTTCTTCAGCATACATTTTCCTGCTTTCCCGTCTTTTGTCGATCACATCGCCACCTGAGATGATCTCTGTTTATAGATTCTGCATCGAAAGCTTTAGGCACGACAACTGACTCTGGGTTTTAGGCGTTTTGGTTTCCATTTGTAATACGGTCCACCAGCATTTCTGCAGCATTGGGCTTTTACAGGGAAACAGTCCCTGTTGGGGTAAAAGAGACGGTCATCTAACATTGAATTAGCTTTGATTAATGTCTTTAGACGGATGCCTTCAAAGCCATTGTAGCTCAAGTTTCTCATCCGACTGTAAACAATACCAACGTGGAAAAGAAGGTCATGGCAGGTAGTCCTTACCTTACCTCACCTTTTGTTGCATGGATGCTTTGAAAGTTTGTCACCATAATATAGGAAGAGGCTATTAAAAGTTAGCTAGTGATAATAAAACCATTCACACTGGTTATTTCTCAAATTCATCACTTTTATCGCATGTTTCAGCTCAGTTTAGAGAAAAAGAGTTACTACTTCAAATATGTTTTCACATATTGAGGTTTTGTAGATGTTAAATATGGGAAAATAAATCAGATGTGTAAAAATCTGTGAACCTGTAGAGCAGTGAGTTCTGTAGGAGCCTAAATAATGACTTGTTAAACACAAAGGCTGAGTGTAAATAACGTCAGACTCATACTGCATGTACATATAGTATGGATCTGTTCATAAAGTGCCTGAAATACTATATGAGCCGGTAATCTTTGTTCAGTGCACACATTAACGTTGGCTCCACGTCCATTAATAAACCTGCTGGCAGAGATATGGTCCCATTCAGTGAAATGACTGTGGTCATTACAGTTGTAAATCCTGGAGCTTCAGGCCTGTTTAAGTGTCGCTGTAGCGCTCTCTGACCAGCAGGTGGAGCTCTGCACTTTGGGTTATAGACACACACACACATTCTCTCTCTCTCTCTCTCTCACACACACACACACACTCTCTCTCTCTCTTTCATGCACACACACTAGCAACATGCCAGATTGCTGATCCTTCCTCTGTATCTGTTGAGATGATGTACGCCGTGCAGCGGTGCTTCTTATCCACGTCGTCCCTGACAGTGACAGACAGAAAACAGAATTTAAGTGATAAACAGACACGCTGCAGAACATCAAGTCTCTCACCGCCTCCTCCTGTGTTCGTTTTGCTGTGATGAACTGACCTAATTTTGAGCGGAAAAGAAATAACCTTTTAAACATGCGCTGTCAGATATATTATGCATAGCTGTCCTCTTAGTCACTTTCATGCGAGAAAGAAATAGAGTTGTTTCCCTCTATGGCATGAAAATAACAACTTTGGGGTGAAAATGTACTGTAGTATCCTCAGAGCCTGAGAGGCCAGCAAGAGTTCATGAAGGTGCTATACAAATACAGCCGAGGGTTTCCTCTTTTTCCTGCCAGGGAACCAGCCGTGTAATTTAGAGCTTCTTCCTTGGACTGTGGCTCCCAAAGCCACCATTCAAGCTATTTCTGACACATTTTAGACTCAGTCTTTTAACACCAATCACAGGAAAACACTCCCAGATCTACACCTTAATTAAGAAAAAAAGAAGAGAGATGTTTAGGCTTATTGGGAAGTTTTGATGGAGAGAGAGAGAGAGAGAGAGAGAGTGAGGGAGGGGAGGGAAAGATGAGAGGCAGAGGAAGAGGAGAGGAGAGGGGACGTTCTTGAAGAGCTTGCGACAGCTGGCTACTGCAGATAACCACAAAACCACCGGAGCACTTGAGGTCTGGGTGCTGCATGGCTAGAGTTCCACTCCAACATGACCTTATATCCTGCCCGGGTTTAGACGCAGGGGCTCGGTCAGAGTACCACATCCTGACGATTATCCCAAGTGACAGAATCAAGAACTCTGTCCGGCTGGCTAAATTGAGTTCATAAGTCCCTCTCCAGTGTGTGCGTGTGCCTCTGTGACCGCTTTAACCCCCCCCCGTTGCGGCGAATTATGCATGATTGCTCTGAACAGATAAATTTTCAATCTAGCTTTCTGGAAAAGGGAGATTTCATTTATTTGTGCCCAGATATTATCCCTGATGTTGCTGCAGCAGTAGCTGCCAGCGAGAGAAGAAGAGAGGAGACTTTAAATTCGGAGTTGGCTGCTGGCAGGTGGTGCATGTATGTGTGTGTCTATCTAGTTTCATTCATTTTTCAGTGAGTCCACTCCCCTCCTCGAGTTGGATGCCTGCCTCCAGCATCTGGAGCAGATTGTGACCCCGCAGAGTGCCAGGTAGCAGGACATTAACAGCCAAGGCCTTATTGTCCACTGATGAGCTGTCAGAGCGCACACCCTCGCCCTGGTGTGTGATATCCGTTTGCCTCCGTCTACTGCAAGCACGCCAGACTCAGTCCCCATGGAGCACTCTTTGTCTTTACCTCCAGATATAAATCAAAGGCCGCTGCAAAACAGGCAACAAAGAGTTTGAAAAAAATGTGAAGTTGATGCTCATAAAGGAGGGAGCAGAGGTAGCACGTCTTTACCGACAGAGCCCTGAGTGTGAGTGAGATCTATTTGTTTCCCAATAAAAGACTTGAAGAACTGGAGACGCTGACAAAAAACTCTCGCGTTGTGAATTAATCACAAGGACACAGCAATAGTGGGCTGAAAACAAAAGCTGCTTCTTGTTTTTTTGTTTTTCTTTTTTGCACCGCTGAGCATTAAATAGACCAATAAAGAAACTTCAGGGATGGACATCTACACAAAAGATCCTTTAGTTTCGTGTCGCTCCTGTAAGTGTTTCAGACAATCATCAAGTTGTAATGAACGCAGAATAAAAGCTTAGCACTCAATTTTGAATTCAGCACTTTGCTGCGGGAGCTCCAAGCACGTCTGCGCATGAATTAAACTCGTGCGTCTTCTTATCAAGGGCGCCTTATTCCTCATCGACTCCGTGACTACATGTGGACCGTATCCATGTTGGGTTCTGCTCCAGAAGAGACTTAATTTCTCTCTCGCAGGAGTGCATCTGGAAACAAAGACTCTCATATCTTTTTGTATCATTGTGTTGGTTTATCTCACGGCTGCAGGCTTTTGACAATACGTGTGGTTCCCCTCTGTTTCTTTGATTTTCCACTCATTTGTTAACTAAACATGCTTCCCGTTTACCGGCACAAAGTGAAAAATGTAGTAGTCATTAAGTATTCATCACCTGTGCAATTTGTCTCTTCTTTATGCACTTTTACCCCGAAGAACATTCTGAATGCGTAAGCAGCTCGCATTTGGAATATTGACAGCTTCTTAAGACAACTCTAATGTTGCTCTGTTTTATTATTTATTTTTTTTACCAAAAGAAAAATGTCACATCCTGCGAATGTGCCATTTTTCATTCGAAATATTCCTTAAAAATCACTTTCTGCAGCATCACCTCCAACAGTCATTGGAGGTATTTTCTGTCTATAGCTGGGATTTTGTACCCACAGAAGACTCGGCACCTCTTTATAAGCAGAAACCTACCTTTTAGCTCCTGACCTAAGCTGAAAGCTGAAAGGGAATCTGCTCTCATTAATCTCCCCACACACAGTGAAAGGTCTGAATCCTGAGGCTCCCTGAGACTTAATCTAAATAGCTCTTTCATTTCTCTGACGTAAACATAAACGTCTCCAAACAACTATGTTGCACACCCTGGGATGTCCTCACAACACATTTTGCTCTCTTATCGTTGTCCCTGTAATGTTGTCTAGAAGTCTCTATGGAAACTGAGTCTGCCTTATTAAAAAAAAAAAAGTTTCACCTTCTCTGAGTCTGCCCTTTACCTGACAGCCAAGATAAACGAGCAGGGTCCTGGGAGGAAGGCAACACAAACATGCATCTCTGCTCAGTGGCCCGTGCTCATTGGCTCTCTGTTGGAAGCCCTTATTTACCTTAATGCTGGGAGGAGGCGTGAAGAGGAGGAGGAAGAGGATGAAGATCCAAAATGTGTTCGAATGTGTGCGTGTGAGGCTTGGTGATTACTCTCAAGCCCTCCTATCAACAACCTTGAACCCATGCTGCAATAAAAGAGAAGAAAAAACAGAAGCAAACAACTCTTTCTGGCCCCCATAATGCACGTGAGCCAGATGATGTCATATGTCACCTTCAGCTAATGAAGGTGATGATGACATGCATGAGCGCCACATACGTTCACCATCTGCTCGGTTCCAGCACGGTGGAGCCGCTCCTACACACAATGCTGCAGAAAGGAGCTGAAGCACGTCTGAATGCCGCCGCACCACAGTCCCTCGACGCATGTGAAAAACCGCCGCCTGCATCCCGATGACTTACCGGCAGTTTAATCATACCTTCACACCACAAAGTGACCGCTCTCTGAGGCCTCTTATTTTATATCACCTGAGCAAACAGCTGGTGTCAGCGTGGGGACTGCAAGAAAAATCACAATAACGCCTGCAAACGCCTGAAATGTACTAATGTGGATAAATGATGTGTGAATTTGCCTCGCTGGTTTTATGTTATGGTACATTTATTTCTTCTCCTTTTTGCTTTTATAATAAGAAGAGAGGTTAACAGCCAAGTGTTAGGTTTTATAGAAGTCAAGAGACTCGATGAAAGAAAACACACAAAGGTAAGATTCTATAAATGACTTAAGGGTTAAATCCTGGGAATATAAGATATATTCACCTTGTCTGGTGTTAAACTTAATGATTCATCTCCACTGGGGAAAGACTTTGTTGCAGTAACAACAGACCTAACATTTGAATAATTCATAAGGTAACGTATTTAAAGAAATATGAGTCTGTTTCAAGTAGGAAGACCAGTGTTTGAAAACAGCAGAGCGGAGGGAGGCTTGATGTGAAATAGCGCTGCAACCAAAGACGGTTTCATTATAAATTCATCTACCAACTCTGCTCGCTGTTATTAAATTAGTGTTTAGAATGTCAAATTTTATAACCAACAATGCCCACCACAGGGACAAATAACTTAGTGTGTCAAGCACACATGTTGTGCACAGTGATAATCAACGCACAAGAAAGCAAAACATTTTGGAAGCTCATCGTAGTTTTTAGCCTTTTTACTCGTAAAGGTCATCGATCGCAATAATTCTATCACAGCAGCGGTCTGCGTTTGGATTTGTTTGTGACAGTTCATCTACTCTGCTGATAAATTCAGTTTTAAGATGAAATCATGATCAGTGGCTCATTCCCTCAGAGTGCCAGTTTTATTTGTGTTTCCTTTATTCTAATTATTTGTTTATCAGACATAATACACGTGTTTCCTCTTGACACTCAGACTTGAAGCCAAAAAGAGAGTTTACAACTTTCTGTTTACAAGCATTCACAGCTTCACTGTCTCTTGGTTTTCTTGGTCATCTTTCACATTGAGTTGCCCATATGGTGAGACAAAACCTCACATGGGACTCATTAGATGGTATTTTATATCGCTGACACATCATGAATCAACCAGGAAGTAGCTTATTCAAGGAACTGATCGCAGGTCAGAGAATAATGGTTGGTTGCAGCCCTGCATGATATGACTGACAGCATAAGAAGAGACAATAATGTGTAGTTAGTTCAGTGTCCCTTCAATATAATACAAATAATGCATATGTTACAACACTCCATGAAGAACAAAGCAGCAATTCAATGCAACAATTTAACAATGATACAATTTATTTGCTATTTAAAAAATGTGCATAAGGTGAAAGAATCCATCGACCTAATGCTGAAAGACAGGAAATTACTGAGGACCACTTATTTTTCCAAACTCTCTTGCTACATATTATTATCTTTCATTTTATTGATTCATGTCTTGATTCTTCTGTGAAAACTCAACCCTCAGATTGATTACAATGAGAGGGAGAAGCCACTTTGCTGTTCCTGCAGATTATGAAAGATTTGATTGACAGGTGCTTGACTCCAGCTGTTCAGCTGTGTGTAAAAAAAAAAGGCAGCTGAGGATGATCTTTGGATAACATCAGATGACCTTTGAGAGCTTCAGAAGCTATCCGTCTCCACGGGACCACTCTCCTCCTTTTGTCATGTTCTGACAATTTTTTTCCCCCTCCGTATTCCTCCTCTCTCTCTCGCTCTCTTTCCTATCTCCTTCTCTTTTCTCTCCCTGCATCTGTGTCTGGCGAGTGGAGTTTCTACGAGTTGGCAGCCTGTATCTGATCCCAAAGTAATTTACTGGTCGAGATAAGGAAGTGGTGTGCGCAGTCTTTTGTTGTAGTTCTTTCTGACAGGGCAATCTGAAGCCCACGGAGATCAAATTGGAGGGGAAATTTGGCTCCAGGTAGGAGGAAAGTGTGAAGTTTGTGTTAGGAAAAATTAACTGGGATGCAATTTAGCGGGAAAAATAATCATGTTTTTCTAAACATTCTTTCTCCATTGAGTTTAAGCAGCAATACTGATTTAAAAAATGGCAGGTGAAGATCTTAACCGGAGCAAGAGGTTAGTCCTTATTGGTTTTAAATGTTCATTTGATCATAAACTGTAATTTTTGTAATTGTTTTTATTTATGTAACAGCTTACGTTATCTCATGTTGGATGCACATGTGTGTGTTTGTCTGTTTGGTCCAATTTTGGCCAGCAGAGCTTTTTTTTTTTCCCCGCTCAGGCAGGCAGACAGGCCAGGCAGACCAGGGTCATTGCCTCAGGGGTATGTTAGAGAAATGCTGCTCTGCTGTGGGCGAAGAGAAATATGAAAGAGACCCTAAATCAAGACACAGGGCCCCATGAATCATGTCAGCCGGCGAGCTGAAGAAGAGGGATGAGACCATCTGTAGCAGCATATGAATGGCTAACTGACTCACAGTGCTGTTGACACAAGCTGAAGAAGTGTGAAGAGGTTGTGAGGATTAGCGCTGCTGCTCGCTGCATAGCCTGGAAACCTGCTCCAGTCAAAAAATGAGCAAACCCAAATACACCGCATGCTCCATTCGTCACCCTGACGTTTTACTGAATTGCAGTGGGGTAGGTTTTTTTCCTGTGTGTGTGTGTGTGTTATAAAATGAGATAAATTCTCATTACAACACACATACGGCTCCTTTTTCATGCAGTGTGAATTGTTAGCCGGCCTCTTCCTCAAGTTGCAGTCTGTTTTTTTTTCTCTCTGTTGTGTGAACGGTTATGGATGCCAAGATGCTTCACAGAATGATTTATCAAGATGGCCTTTGTGCTCATGGCTGCGCCTATGTTTTATTGGCCGTTTTAATGCCATGTTTTAAATGTTCCATACACTGTTCTGAAGCTCAGATTCAATGATGAATTACAGGATTATTCAACATTTTAACCGGGGGGAGTTTCTGTTTCAGAGTGGGAGATGTCATGCAGCAAAGGGTCGTGGCCAGGAACCAAAACCAGCTCATTTTAAGATCAATGACATGAATTAATAAGAAAAAAGGTAGTAAATTTGTTGATTCCTAAAATAATAGTTACTTAGCTCTGGATTTATTTTGTATGCTTTGGTTTGTATCTGTTCACATTTTCTCTCTGATTGAACTGAGTGATGTGACTATTTCCCTCACTCTGTCTGCCTTTTGTGTCCTCATTTACTTCTTTCCTTTGTTTATCTCTGCACAGGTGTGACCAATTTGGTTTCCCCTGTGACACTTAATGAAATTATTGGGTATAAATTAATACCTTGTGATTCAAATGAGGGCCTAAAGCTGGGATATGGTCGTCAGAGATGAAAGCCCTGAGCAGCAGTGTTGATTTAGGGATAAATGAACACAGCTGGGCTCATTTGCTGTTGTTTTCTTTAAGCTAATACCTGCACTTGAAGTCAGTGAAGGACAGGTAGAAATCACTGATTATCCAAGCAGATCAGGCCGGTTGACGTGAACACCTCCTTAACATAAATTGATTAATTACAACACTTAATCATACAGCAACTTTAGGATCCGCTCTTGTTGATGGCTAACAGCCCGGGAGTGTTAGATATGTGGCGCTCTCCTGTTAACGCGCTCTAAAACCGGTCATTTTTCAAAAAATGTCTCTTTAATTAGATCTACACTGAGGGTCAGGTGGGTAACGTGAGAATTTATTGTCACTGTGATGCAAACAAATTTGCCCTCTAAAGTTGTACAAGGATGGAGACATTGTTTTGATGCTTTAATTACAATGACACAACCCCGTTGTTAAAGAATATTACGGGAGCTGTAAATTGGTGTCTCTGAAAATGAACCGCGCTCGGAGGAAGGTTGTAAAACATAGTTACAGGACAGGTGATATTTACAGAACTTCATGGCCTGTCTTGGGGGTTGTTAATAGATAAATAAAATAAATTAACCCCTCAAATTCAGACTTAAAGCGATATTTATTTATAAAATGCGAGGTAGGAGTGTATTGGAAGACAAAAGTTCTGATAATCTAAATGAGAAAAGGCCCATTTGTGTTCAGAAAGATAAATTACCTTCATCTTTAAGTCCAAAGTCAACACAGAATCATATTACAGTGAATGATATCATAGTTTGTGCTAATAGCATCAGCTAAATTTGTGTTTTTTAAATGACTCAACACTCACACTTTAATCCTACTTTGTAAATTGATGGGAGCATATCATCCAAAACAGCACAGAGTGTTTGTTCAACATTTTGTTGAATATGCTAATAGCAAATTAGCACCAGAGTCCCATGAATCAACTGATGCACTTGTTTGTTTACTGTTTATCCACATTACTTCTCATCCCCTCTTTAAATGAATCAATGTGTTGTTCAAAGCTTGGAGGAAAAAAGAGGAACACACTGCAGCTGTGAGCTCAGCGATGAAACACTGGTGCTTGTTGAATATTTCCTTAATTACAAAATCAAGTTAAACAAAAAGGGACACCTGAAGGGAAAACACAGGGACTGATTTAGTATCAAACAGGGAGCGATTGAGAGATAGGTGTGATTGTGATGGATCACGGGGGATTTCCAGCAGTAGACTTATGAGTCGTAGCGGCGGGGAGCGATGTGTTTTAGCAGCTGTACTGTGCTCCTGTGATTGGTCACACAGAGATGTGTGTGGGAGATACAGTCTAGAAACATAAACACCGATAAGCTCATCACAAGCTGAAAGGAGAGATGCTATACAGTATGTGATCAGTGGACTATAAAATTGACTTAGAGGGAGCAGTTTTACTGTCACTCTGGAAAGATTGGTGATACGACGTGAAGAAAATGTTGAACAATCATTCTATATTTTATCTCTGTCTCTACTTTTCATTTTGTTTTCAGTTTCCAGTTTATTAAGCACTTCTGTCTTCAGCTCAAGCAATCTGATGTAACAGACAGGCAGTAAATCTTTCCTTCATAAAGGCTATAATCATGGCTGTTGTGGTAAATAAAAGGGTTTGTCTGGCCTTTTACCCCGGCTGCTCTATTTTTTCTGCGGGGGCCATGACAGATGAATTGAATGTCCCATCAGTCAGTATGTAAAAATAACTAAACAAATAAAAAAAATTTGTCTATTCGAACACGCTTTTTATTCTTTTGTTTATGCTTTGGACTACATCAACAGCCAGTGACATTTAAACTCAAAAGCTGCATTTTAACGTGAACATTTTGACTTCTAAACAATAATCTCTGTTCAAATTATCATGATTGGAAATATCCAGCTGTGTTTGCAGAAGTTGCTGTTGCACACAAGTTATCAGTGCAAAAAAAACAACGAAAAAAACCCAAAACAAAACCACTTTGATTTTCAACTATGAATTTGAAGCTCAAACCCTGTGGACAAAGTGTGAGGCTTCACCCCTTATTAATCCTGCACATGTATAAATTGTGTTTTCTGAGAAAGAAATTTTTTTTTCTTTTAAATCTTCCAACATTTGAGGCTTCCCTAAGTACTGAATTAAGACCTCTCAAAAGACTTTTTACTTTTATGTTGTGCTTAATATGCACATATTTTTTCTAGGTTACACTTTCTATATTATTCTATGTGATATATTCTTATTTTCAAAATACACTTTCTTGTTTGCTGCTTTAACTCTGTAAATTTTCCCATTGTGGGATCAAGTATATTATCTATCTTAAAAGTAAATTTTGACTATTTTTTTTTTAATTTTTACTTGAAATGTTTTGCTTGATCATCTCTTAACAGTATTTTAGAAAGAAAATGTAGTAAATGTAGTAAAACGTAGTAAAACGTAGTAACCAATGGAAAATGTCTTGTAGACTCAAAATTAGCAGCTTTAGGCCTGGTCTTTTGTACGGACCTCAGCCATTGTCGACAAAATTGATGTCAGAAGGCCCGCCCCTTCTTGATTTTGATTGGCCAGTGACGGAGAAGTGATATTGACAAGCACACAAATGTACCAAAAGTAAAACTATTTTCATCTGAGACCACTGTAGGTGCAGGACAAAAAAACCAAATGACCCTTTGGGGCTCGGGATGCTGAGGGTACACTGTAAAAAAAATCCCGTAGTTTTTACGGAAAAAAACTGGCAGCTGTGGTTGCCAGAGAAATTCTGTAAAAATTACTGTACATGCGTAAATATAAATACAAAACCACCTGTATATTTTACAGTTAAAATCTGTATAAAAAAACATTTTTTACTCGTAAATGCAACAGTTTATTTTTGGTAAATTTGCATGAACAAGCTGCTTTTAAAACAAAATAACTCAGTAAGATTTAAATGCAGTTTTTGCTTTTTTTACATTAAATACCATTCAATTTAACGGAAAAAAACAATATGTTACTGTAAAAGCATCATTAAAAAACTGTAATTAAAATGAATTTTCCAGTGAATTCTACCAGAAAGTGATTTATAATTTACCGTCTTCTACAGTATTTATGAGGGTTTTTTAAAGTAATAGTAACATCTAAGAACTGTAATAATAAAGGCATAAACTTGCACTATGAATATTTAACAGTAATTTCAACTATAAAATATTAAACAGAAAAATTACTTTTCATTTTTGAAATCTGGATTATTGCTCAGTTTCAACACATTACAGTGACCGAATAATTAAAAAGCACTATGTTGTTATAGACATGTGACTTAACCTGTAATAAAAAGTAGTGTACCAAGATCAAACATTGAAAGTTAAAAGCAAAGATTAACCCCGACAACTACTGGACTGAAAAAAAAAACATAAAAAGTAAGTTGCCTTTCCAAGAATTTATTTGTATTCGAGCATCAATAACATCTGTTATTTCCCAAAACATGCATTTGTTACATAAATTTTACAGCGTAGCAAGTCAGTCAGATTATTTTACTGAGACTGAAAAAAGGCAAGAAAGAGGCAGAACACTTTCCCTCTTTTTCTGTAAAGTATTAAATGAAACATCCTTGGGTGATCATTGCGGTTTTTTTTTAACATGCATACCAAAACTTTCAAACAAGCTTTCCGAAAGTAAATTGACTGTTCAACAGACATTTAGTCTGCTCTATTAAGGTTTCCAGTTATAGTGATATGCAGCCAGCATGAACAATGGAATGACTAGTGTGTTTTTTTGTCTCATGACAAAATGTTTGCTCTGCAACCAGTCCATACAAGGCATTAATCTAATACAATTTAACAATAGAAACTCTGAACAATTTTGTGCTTGAATCATTATCTGCTTCTCAAGCATGATAAACTGGACAGATTATGAGCCAAAATGAAATTTTGACCTGAATGGTGCACATCACCACATGTTTTTAGTATAGTCAGACATCACATTACAGAGATAATGTGAAGATATGACGTAAAACTATAACAGCGTAATAACAATTGCATATATCTTAACCAACAACAATAAAATTTACTTGCTCTTAACTATAACAATCCGGGCAGGTGGGCTGAAACAACCCTTTCAATTGAACGAGCAAAACATCATATGCCTGACAAGTCTTACTTGGTCTCAGTCCTTATTCAGACATCACGCCACTCATGATCAGAAAGTTCCTGGATCAAGGTAAAGACTCTTGGGTTCACGTGAAGACGAGACGTTCGGGTCTTCTCCACTTTGGTGCCCTTCTCTGGGTTGATGGAGAAAAAGCACCTTGGAAAATAGAATGGGAAAACCAGATGTCAGTCTCAAATCACATTCTCAGTTACAACAAAACAAACTTCCCATTTTTATATTCAAGCATTTAATTATGTTGGATAAGGCCTATCCAAAAAGATTCACCTCTGCAGAAACTCCAGGGTTGATGCCAGCTCTGATGGGTAGTGGATATTAAAGCAGTAATAACTTCCAAACATC